>CM075343.1:28968593-30465260 GCA_037788925.1 Mytilus galloprovincialis | reverse complement strand
AATAAATTAAAATGACGTAAAAAATACAACAAAAAAGAAGGCGACCATAAGTTTATAAAAACAAAAGATGAAAAACTTAAAACCAAACAGTACAGCCCTTATCAAAACTAGCGGTGTATTATCAGATAACAAAATAATAACGATCGTTTGCATTTTTTTTTGGTTCTATTTTAAATCTTGAAATAATGCCTAGCTAAATCTACCATATTGTATAATTGTTGTAAACATATACAACCTTTTTTTATGTCTTGCAGTAATTACTTATCCAAATAAATTCTGGGACTAAGTTATCATTTTCAACTGATGAATAAGCCAGAAAAAAATCTATATTTATAATTTCCACAAATGTTTAACTGGAATAGTAATTGAGTTTTCTAATTGCATGTTAATAACATTAACGGTACCTATTTTCCTGCACCAGATGCATATTTCGACAATACATGTTTCTTCAGTGATGCTCGTGGCCAAAATATTTGAAATCCAAAGCTTATATAAAAGATGAAGAGCTATAATTCAAAAGGTCCAAAAAGTATAGCCAAATCCTTGAAAGGAATCAGAGCTTTGCATGAGGGAGATACATTCCTTAATTCATAATAATTAAGGGTCAGATTCTGTTTCTGTAAAACAACATTCCAGCAGCGGCTGCATATACAGTAGTTTCTTCTCATCGATACGATATATATGGGTTTGCGTTAAGGAGAGTTAATACTTACATGCATGGTAACGATTTTGTTTGTTTTCATATTCTGTTTCATTTTTTTTTTATTTGCACTCGGAGTCCCCTCTTTATATACAGCATTGAGGATTTTAAACAACATTTACTACCCATTAGGGTCTTGAAAATTTGAAATCTTTTTACAGGGTTTTGACAAAACTGTTCTACTTCTTAACAACAATCGATTATACAGGATCTAGGATGCTTACTTTGATTAACAGTATGAGAAAAGATGTCCCTCATATTGAAAACGTTTTGTGTTGACGATGTAACAATTGGTTTTTGATTATAATTTTTAAAAAGATCTTTATTGTAATAAAGTGAGTGTAGATTTACAAATATAAACTTGTATGTAAAAAGGATAATAGGCAAATCAGTATGATGCTCATGTATATTCATAAAATTTGCATTTTGTCTTTATTTAATCCTAGACATACGTTTACAAAAGTTCAAGACAACAACGAGTTGGTTTGGAAATTCCACAGATTTTCGCTGATTGAGGAGTATTATGATAGATCGTCATTCGTTCCACCGTTTATTATCCTAAGTCATCTCAGGATATTTATCTTGTACATCAAAAATAGATGTACAGGTAATACAAGAAAAAACAAGTTTAGTAAGTAATACGTATTTATAACAGGAGAAGAAATAAACGTCAATGATCAACGTCACAAATAAGAAAGTGGTATGAATTGGTCAACATGGTTCTCAATTTAAGATTGAAAGCTATTTAATCTGCCAACCGTTCAATTGTATCAAGTGAGTCTGTTATTAATTGATTAATTATTGTGAATAAAATCATTTGCATATAATTTAAAGGCAACAGTAGTATATCGCTGTTCAAAATTCATAAATCGATAGAGAAAAAACAAATCCGCGTTACAAACTAAAGCTGAGGGAAACGTATCTATTATAAGGGAATTACGACACACCAGAGACACAACACCGAAACGTAACAAACAAAGAAACGACCTATAATGTAACAATGTCCATTTTCCTGACTTGGCACAGGTTATTTTATGACAAAATGGTGGGTTGAACCTGGTTTTGTGGCATGCCAAAACCTCTGCTTTAATGGCAGTGTTAATTATAACATTAGAATGATAACATTACACGACAGGGTTACAATAAATAAACAGATAAATGGGAGAAAATGTAGGACAGAGAAACAAACGAATAATAGCCATCAAAAGGTGACAGGTTAAACAATATTTGTATACGCCGGACTTGCGCTACGTTTTAACAAAACTATGCTCAGATGAAAACACTAAAACGTGTTCTAAGTGTTAAAAAGAATCAAGTCATCGCTTGTACATATTGTTATGAACAATATGACGGTTTTGCAAATGATTCCATTAAAAAGAAGGTCTTAAATTTTGACTGCTACAGGAAAATGGTTGTATTTTGAAACGTTTGCCATAAAGCAGTTCATTTACCAGATAACCAAAATGTTTCAATGCAGTAATCATTAAACACTATTCGCATGAGTTGTGAAAAAAAGTTCCTTTTCGACTACACGCATTTACGTAATGATAAATCATTCACAGCACAAAACCTTCTTCTGTGTGCATCAAGCTACCTCTGATAAGAACAAATCTCTATGGAACATTAGTTCTTTATAGGCGGTTACATTCGGATGTAGCATGTTAGCAAAATATATGTTCCTTATATTACTATCATCATTGATCTCTACAAACGAGTGAGTTTTCTGATCTGTAATTATACTAGGGATGTCAAAAGATCTGAAATTTAATACTCGGATACCCGGTCATGATACGTGAGTACTCGCGAGTACTCGGAAGATTTTTCAACGTCTATTGAAAAGTTTAGGTTTTAGTTGGGTTGCAGTGCTTTTGTAACTACCTTTTATAAAAATGTTAACGAAAGACAAGCGTTTTGTGTCAATTTAAAAATGAATTAGCGACTGTCGTTTCTATAAATATCCTACCATAATAGCAATTATTGGTTGAGTACGTGTTCATGAAACAAATTCCAATAGAGTCAAAAGTATTTGCATGTAAAGTCCAACAAAGTAGACAATATATGTATCGTCAGTTCCTGATGAGTTGGTGCAGTTTATAATACGACTTGTTCATTTATCTGTCAACAACAATGTTTGACTTCAAATTACTTGTGCCTTTTAGTAATGCCCAGTGTTACTTTTTCTGTATTTTGTTGTTGGCACTATCGTTTGTCTTTTTTTTAGCCATGACGTTGTCATTTTTTTTCCACTTTTTGATTGGAATGTCGCACTCCTACTTTCGCCTATCTTTAAATTGTAAATTAAATAATTATAAGTTTCAAATACAGAGTAATTGAATTAATTTAAAGGTACATCTCATACCAATCACGTTTACATAGATGTCTTGATTAACAAACACAGATAAGTTTTGTGGCCTGTGATGAGCTTATTATTAATCCATAAAAGTGTTGATCCGTGTACAAACACTGTTAAAATATCTGTATTCAGTTGCGTAGGGTTCCCTGCAGGTCACTTTGATTTTGTTTTTGTTTGAAAATATGATCTGGTCAACAATTTCAGACAAGAAGTATTTTACTTTTTTTTTTTTGTTACACGTTGTGCACATGGAAACATTCCCTCGGAAGGAAAGGACGTTGCTGGTACTACTTTAACAATAATATCCCCAGGATAAACATATGTATGTTTTTAATTGATTTTATTTAGTATTACGAAGGGGATATTTCAACGGAATTAAAACGAGTGGAAATGTGAAGAGACAATTCTCAAGATGTATAACACACAAACGAGTATCCGAGTACTCAAACTGTACTCGAGTACTCGGCCTTTCGAGCGAGTATCGAGTACTCGAGTATTCGTTCCCATCCCTAAATTATACCAATCGTGTCTTTATCGCGATTGTGATTTGTTGACTCCGGTTAATTTACATGAATCGATTGTAGAGATATTTTTCTAAGATATGTGGTACCCATCTATGACACAAAATCAATATATTCATGGCACAAATTGCAGAGGAACAGTGCTTGTATTGCCGTTGTTCGTTTTATAAAAAGTTGCACTCATTGTTTCTATATATAGTAAACATAGCATCTACATCCTTGTATATAACGAAACTATCGGACCATTTAATGTTTACTGATTCTTAAATATTAGTCTTGCCACGTGTTCTTGTTTTCATATATCGTGCGACAGACGAAACGGCTGACACTTTTTTTTAAATCGGACTAAGTCTTGAAAATTTATGTTGTCATGAGACAGAAATAATTAAGATACCCAAACGTGTCAAACAAGTTAAGAAATGATTTGATACAATCAATTATCATTATTAAAATGGGACAAGTGCATGTATGGGAGGCGAGAAAAACAAGTTTTATCATTGTGTGCGTACCGGATGTCTATTAATGTATATAAAGGATGTTCGCTTGTCATGTTTTGGAATTCTTGTCAGATTTTCGAAATCCTCTGGTTTTCCATTTGAATGCCTAAAAATGTTATGCCAATTGACCCTCATTTTTTTTTATAAATCATTTACATGTATAATTAAAAGCCATTTGTAAATTTCTTATAGAATCTTGTTTATGTTTTAATAGATTTTGAGAAACTTGTCAATGATAAAGCTATGCAAAATCAAGAGAGAACATTTCCCGCCAAAATTTCGATGGTTAATATCTCTAAAACAAGCAAATTGACCTCTATATTTTTGTTTTGCTTTTTTTATTCCTTTATTAATTCCCTATCAATATATACTAGGGGAGGATTTGAATTTCGTAAACATATCTTGGTCGTCATTTCATTCTTCTTAAAAATATACTCTTCTATTCAAGTAACTGTAACTATGATGCCACTGTTTAAAAACACGCCCATTCCGTTGAATCGATCAATCATACGATGGATAGGTGAAAAAAGTGGTTAAACTTTCAAAATACTGGCCAAACATCAATTATAGCTGCAGATCAACCACTTTTTGTATTGGGTAAGTAAGTTCAGTATGAATGGCCAGATTTGTACGGAGAAGATATGTTTATCGTTGTTTGGTGGAAAGTACATTAAATGGCTTGTTTTAAAATTCACGGGGATATATTGCCAGAAAGTGGATGGACTTGTGCCCTCACAGAAGCCGACATTGCAACATCTAGAACGTCATATTGTTTTCATATATATTCAAATGAACCTAGGTCTACCCATGCAAATCAGATAACTGCGTGTGTTTTGCTTGAACCATTAATGTCTAAACGCAGAAAATATATCTCATGGCTCTGTGTAGTTCGATTTTTTGATAGACTAGTGCAAGGAAAGAGAGTAATCTCGACCACAGTTTAATATCTGTTGTTCAATTATTAATTAAGATTTTTTGTTCTTTCGGTGTACGCCCATTTTATGAGTCAGATATCGTACATCACAAACAGTCCATATCAATTAAGCCGTATTTTATTTGACCAGATCATGAAAATTATTTTCGACGGTTACGGATCCATCTCTGAGATATGACTTCCCTTCACGAGCATCACCAACAATGTTCCAATGGTAATTTCACTGTCAGTAAGACCAACAAGTTTTTTTTCTAATATCACAATTGATCAGACACAAACACAGAATAATGCAATTGTGAAGGGCGATGTTGGTGCCTTCGAAGAATACCTTGAGACGATGGATGGATGGATGGATGGATGTCAGTAGACTGGTAGATGAATTTGAACGAAATAGTGGTTTTAGTAATTCTCAAACAGATGGACGACATCATGAAGACTCTACGAAAACACAAAAAGATTTTTCTGAAAAGAGTCAAAGGCTTTCTTAAGTGATGACCGAATTTTGAAATCCATCTCCTGATTTTACTTTTTTCTAGAACAGTCGTAAGATTTGTTCAAAATTGATTTTTTTAAGGAAATTATTGACTCGGGGGCAGATGAGATATGTATATAATTTCCAATTGTAGCCGAATGAAACTGGAAATGGCTATGTCAAAAACCATAAGCTGAAGAACATGAAAAGTGATTGCGACCTCTTTCCTAGACTTTTCATTTCCTGTCAAAGTAGACAGTTTGACTTGGAAGGTTTTTTATCCATGAAAACAAAATCACTTCTCTGTTTTTGTCTACGGATGTCATGTTAAACAGTTTTATTAAATCGCAGCAAAAGGGTATGCCTGAAACATTTTGCGATTTGCCATCAACTGATCCAAATTCTGACGCATTTACCGTATGCATTGGGGGGAGGGGGCAGCAATGGTTAATTCCAAGCCATCACGTGCAAAACTATTTGATGATTATGCAATCGATATCATACTGCCTCACATACAATATTGCACCGATAAGTATTGAAGATTAGACATTTTATTTGAAGTTTACTAAATGAACTATTCAAAGGCTCGACCGAGAAAGAAGGCAAGGTGCTGGTGCTAAACGGAAAATTGTTGGTTTGAATAGAACGCCAAGGATTTGGAGTTGTTTTCTTTGTGAAGATGACAACAAAACGGAATGATTCAAGTTTGTTGCCAACAGAATTGCTTCTTTAGAGACTAATAAAAATGTTTATGTTACGCAAGGTGAAACATTCTTTGCAATTTCAATACGGATACTTCCAAGCTATCCCTTTATAACAAAGAACAAGCAGATACTCGTATGTTTGTCCATGATAACCTTGCTGCTGAAAATGGTTGATAAAAGCAATTTTAAGTAGTTCTGATACAAATGTAGTAGTTTTAGGATTGCAGCTCTTGCAGTATTAGGTATGGACAAAGTGTGAATAGGCTTTTGAGCGAATAAAGACTTTTGATGGCTCCATGTATATGACATATCAAATGTGCTTGGTCCTCCTGCAGCTGCTATTAAAACAGTCCATGCATTCTGTGAATGTGACACTGTGTGAGCATTTGGTGGGAAAGTGAATAGGTCAGCTTGGCAGACATTGGAATTATTTCCAGATGTAATGGCTTTAGTTTTGTATGAAGACAGAGACATGGACATCATAGAAGCATTAGCTTGCATATTGTACCGCAACATCAATATTTGCTGTAAACAAGGCACGATTTGATTCATTTGTCGGAAAGCAGCGCCCTTATGATGCTGTTCCCCTACAAGAGGTTCTCTTCCGGAGCACATCGAAAGAGAAGCATATCAAGTCTTGAATACTGGGTTTAGATGAAAAAAAAAACAACAAAAAAACTGACAGTTGGAAACCAAATTGGACTTTTTTGGCTGCATTTGCACTCTCGTATCAGAAACTTTTGAAAAGCGGATACAAAAAATTTAGCGTTGTTGATAACTGTAAACGATTCCGTTCTGGCCTACCTCGTACGCGATTGTGTGTTAGCAACTGTCAGATAATTATACGGAATGCAAACTGCCTTTTCTAACCAAACTAGGTATTAAAACTTAACAAGTCAACAAATTAAGTGATATCTCTTTTAAATAAGAAAAAAATGAACAACAAAATAATGAAATTTTAAACGTTTTTGTCGCCATTTTGGAACCGGAAGTTAGTTTTTCGTCGTGTTTGTATTGTTTAATCATACTTTATATTCGGTAATTTACGTTTTATTAAAGCATTGGATTACACCTTGGACAACACAGCTTTTAAGGGACTTACGAAATATCATTTTTAACGTTTTTGGAACCAGAAGTAGCTTTTTTATGTATTAAATATTGTTTCATCGTACTTTAGAAACTGTTATTTTCGTTTTATCAAACCTTACTTTGGATTAAACATGTACCAAAAACACAGGTTTTAAAGGATTTACGAAATGTAGCCATTGTTAACGTAATTGCCGCTATTTTTGAACCGGAAGTTACTTTTTCACCATTTATGTATTGTTTTATCGTACTTTAGGAACTGTTATTTACGTTTTATCAAAATTGTCTTTGGATTATACCTTAAACACAGCTTTCAAAGGATTTACGAAAGTAGCGAATTGAATATGACGCCATTTTTAAAATGAGCGGTGGCCATTTTGAAAAAATGAAAATTTTTGATGGCCAGCAGCTGATTTTTTTTTAATTATCCTTTAGTCAAACTCTATACCAAATTTTATGCTTGTATCACGATTTGCACAATTACCCCACAATATATCCCACTTACAGGAAAAACTAGATAAAGCCTGTTTTATTAACGTTATATGTTTGTAGAAAATTAGAAATAGTATTTCAAATTCCTGTTATCAAACTTTCAGGTTTGAAGCTATTTATGAAAAAGATACAGAACTCAGCTTGCAAGAACAAATTCACGTTTTGTCGTCTGACGTAGATTTAATGCAGAAGGATTTGGAAGAGACGTTGAAAACTGTTAAACAGATAATGACAACAAAACAGAATGTATTGATAGTAGAGGTGCCTAGGGGTCTACACAGTTAACATGTGAACCAATGGAAGTATATGCCGGGCCCGATGCTTTGCTTTTGCGCCAATTGGCATTTCATTTCCGCCAAAAAAATCTTTCAATTGCGCCATAAACCATATTTCATTTGCGCCAAAAATAAAACCTTTCATTTGCGCCAATAATACAGGTAAAAAAAGGTAAATATTATTATTTTTTTTCTTTCTTTCAGGAAACACTTTTTTTTTTGAATAATAAAACATATTCCTCAGAATTCAGTCATCTTAAAATCATACATAAGGTATGTTAAAACTTCGTTAAAACACAGTTCTGTTTCTTTGAACATATTTAAAAAAGTAGTCAAATTGCAAAGCAATCGAATGCATTATACACTAAAGTAAAGTTATAATTCTGTCCATATCAGTTGTTATTATGGCTTTGCAAGTTTTATGGAACACTTAAACGATTTTTAATATGATGCATATGCTAAGCTATATACCGTATGTGTGATCATAAAAAAATACAGACTTGTTTCCTCTATTGGGCTCTGAACTGACAATCTCCATCTATACACCTCAAGCATATTAATATTTTATAATTTTAAACCTCAGTTTTGTATTAGAAATTAGTATGAACAGTCATCCAGGAGAAATACTATAAAAACAATACAGCAAAGAATATTCAACTGTTCGGTTCTATTTGATTGAATTACCTGTGAAAAGGCGCAAATGACGTTTTTTTTTTATTTGGCGTAAATGGAATATAACAATATGGCGAAAATGAAATATTGATTTTTTTTTAAATGGCACAAATGCAATACGCCCGTAGGGCCCGTCAAACCATATGAACATGCCATAATCAGTTGAAAATCAGCAAAATTAGCTGAAGTCACACCATGACAAATTTGAGACTCTTCAATCCATTTATATTGGACCCGGTATTGTTCTAATATGATTGTTATTCTCAGTTATTGTTTTATATAAGAGTCACTGTCGGTAGATTGGCATCTAATCATTTCGTTTGTAATGTTTTCATAAATCCTAGGCAGAAAGGGACTTCGATTTTTATTTAATTCTAAAACTAATTCTAGCTTTTATTTAAGTTGAAGGTATGATATTTATACATTGAATTGGAATGATAAGATATTTAGCTATCAATGCATTATAAGTATACATATTGGAAAAGAGCAATATTCAATTTTCAAATGGTTTTATGTAGGTATAAATTTTAGAGCAATATTCCATATGCAAACGACTTATCAAAACTTTGATGATAGCAAAGATGTAAATGCATTTCGAAACATTTTTTTTATTAATTTTATTATATTATGTTTTTCATTAATAATGATTTTAAATGTGCTTTTTTTAGAAAATATATTCTATCTCATTTTTGTATGTACTTTTTTTTGTATTTATTAACGATGGGATGGTAGCTGGCATTTTTTTTCAACACAATGATTTTGAAAATCAGTTATGGTGAAAAAAACAAACTTTTATTTTATGAATTAAAACAGACTTTTATAAGGTTAAACAGTTAAAAGTTTGACTCCGTAAACGTAGGTATACATCAACATGTTTTAACTTAATCCATTGGCAGATCGAATGAAGCCATCAATTCCTTCTTTTTAATCAAAACCTCAAAAAAAAAGGAGTAAATACGCCTGTTTTCAATAAGTCAACAGAAAATTTCATCTCGGAATGGTATGAATGCAAATATAATTGCACAATTTTTCAAACGTGTTTTTTCTGACTTAATCTTTTTTATGTGTTTTTATTCAAAACCTTTTTTTGACTTTCACAATTTTACAAATTATAAATCATTTAGTTTAATTAATATCAAATTTAACATTTTGAAGAAGTATATGTTCGTTTTGGTAACCAATAAAATGAGAATGAGAATGGAAATGAGGAATATGTCAAAGGGACAATATTTAGTTGGGCATATATCATTGTATATATTGTTTAAAAAAGAGTTTAGTACGGTGATATTTGCATGTTTATCATATCTCTGTAATTTACTTTGTTATAATGTAATTTTACCTTAACAATGTAGTATTTCACCTGTCGATGTAGTTTTGTGTTCAAATGAATATAAATTAACATATTCAGCTGTTTATAATTCAAGATTAAGTATATGCATTATATGGAATGATATCAAATTTAACGGCATTCTTTCTGACACCAATAAACTAGCATTATGCATATCATTTAAATGTCATTTTGTCTTTAATAAAGCGTTTAATTATGCTCAAACTACACTGAGGTTTCACTCGCGCATCTAACGTATACTCTATACTGCGGTTATTTTTGTCTAAGTGTCCTGTCAATGATAGTATTGGTGTTTCAGGGAAACAGTCTAAGAGCATTTGCGTTCCTTCGGTGTTATCGTGTGAATTCACATTACTATAAGACGTACTTTTCTATCCCAAAGTCATATGTTTGGTTTTGATGTTATTTTTGTTATTCTCATCGGATTTTGTCTAATGCTTAGTCCATTGTTGTGTGTGTTACATTTTGATGTTATGTCGTTGTTCCCTCTTATATTTAATGTGGTTCCCTTAGTTTGTTACCCCGATTTTGTTTTCTGTCCATAGATTTACGAGTTTTGAACAGCGGTTTACTACTGTTGCCTTTATTTATCGCAAATACTAGTAACAAAATAGTCAAAGCATCATTGCTCTAGATAAATTGTCCAATCAAAATGACTTTGCGATCTACTGAAGTTCACAGCATGGTATACGCTTTTATCAAACGGTGTCAGAGGAATGAGGTTAAGAGATGGTGTTCAAAGTATTGGAAACAAAATTAGAATATAAATATATTTTTCTTAAACTTATTATAAGCTATAATTCAGACAACTGCATGTCATAATGATGACAACATTGATTCTTGAATCTTTACAATAATAAGGAATTGTATTCAAAAGATGTCTTTATGTCAACATTCTCAGCAAATAGCAAAGCATACATGTATATCATGTGAAATATTGTCAGTACAGGTTGGTTTTGAAACCTGCTCTTATATTGACCGTCATGGTAAGAGTTTGCTTTGAGGAAGCAGAATTTTAAAACATGATACGTGTTTCAAAATGCAAACACAATTCAAAAAAGCATACAAGCTTATTTTATATTTCAAAGGATATATGTACACTTAACATGCTTAATGTTACATTAATTGTACAATTGAGGAAACAGTAGATAGAGAGGGAGGTGATACTTGTAGACACTCAGATCAGTACTTAGTGTATCTTGGTTGTTGGGATAATGTACATGTACAGGTACATGTACCTTGCCACGTCAACTTTGTGCTTTTGTTAGGTGTACTTCTATCCATCTGTTGAGTTAAGCTTTTTTCAACTGAGTTTTATAGTTCGTTCTTATGTTGTATTGTTACACCACTGTCCCAGGTTATGGGGAGGGAAGGGATCCCGCTAACTTGGTCTCACCGCCACATTCTGTGTGTATGTGCCTGTCCCAAGACATGGTTCTGTAATTCAGTGGCTGTCATTTGTTGGTGTGATACATGTTTGTTTTTGGGGGTTTTTTTTGTACATAAACTAGGCCGTTAGTTTTCTCGTTTGAATTGTTTCACACTTGTCATTTCGGGATCTTTTATAGCGTAATATGTGGTATAAGCTTTACTCATTGTTGAAGGCCTTACGGTGACCTATAGTTGTTAATGTATGTGTTATTTTGGTTTCTAGTAAAGAGTTATCTCACTGGCAATCATATCACATCTTTTTTTTTATACTTTTAACAAATATTCCCAATTCGAAGTTTTAACAAAGTAAAAGAATGTGTCATCGTTTCATAAAAAAAATGCTAACGTAGAAACATAAATCTATATTAGCGAGGTATAAACAATTCTTCTCTGATTCACACAAAATATAATCTTAATCTGACATTTTCAAGATATTTCATATCTGCTTTTACAACGCATTGTTTAACGTTTGGATGACCCGTTTTGTAACAAACAATAGGCAAATCAACAAACTGTGTTCCTCTACTTGTTCGACTTGTCCCGTGGTTGATATACGGTTGATTTCAAATACGACCTGCTATTAGTACGGTGACCAGACCCAATATTTTTTAGATTTAATCGTCAGACATACTATATGGCTATATCATATATCATTGGATTCGGAAAAATGAGTACTATTGAAATATCGATGTCGTCAAAAAGAAATGTGGTAACAGTTTTGCATAAAATGAGGTCAAAGATCAAATTCTGTTTTTATTTTTTCTTCTTCTATACTTTCAAAATTTAAAGAAATATACAACAATTTAGGTTAAATTCTAGATACATACATTTTCTTATATCAGTTTTCAATGAATCATCTCGAAAATGTTAAAAAAAATGAAAAAGAAATCGATTTATTCTGGAAATTGGCGTTTTTCAAATATTTGTTCTATTACACAAGATCAACACATATTCTGTTAAAATTACTCTAGTTACCTTGCCGGCAAACATCCAACCTCATCAATAAATGATGAATATTATTTTTACCTGCATCCTTCTGTCATGAAGGCATATTTTGCATAAGACCATTCATGAAATTCACTAAAACTAAAAAGCACTCGATTATTCGAAAATAGTTACAATTCAACATTCCAATCAAAGAGATCCACACAACAGAATTATATCTTCTGGTTAATTGTCAAGGAACATGATTTGAAATTTCTATATAATTCTGACCCTTTACAGGACCAAAGCCCCGGACATGTAAGGTTTTGTAGTGAACAAACACATGACTCTTTCACATGCAGATTTTCCTTCAATGAAGACACAAGATCCTGCAAGAATTCTGCTGAAATATGCCTTTTAAAATACACGGGGTGTAATGAATCATTTTACTCTCGCCAACCGTATTCTAAAGGTGACCGGATAGAGGTTTAGCAATGTGTAATGAAGTACTTAAAACATACTGTTTCAGTGCCGTCTCGCAGGAAGGTAACCTGACTAAACTTACATCTTACTTGTGGTAAACTTGAATAATTATTATGATGGAGTGGTTTTAAAGAGATAGTTCTGATCATAAACCTTTGAAATTATCTTTCATGCCAAAACAAGGGCTTCATCATTGTCAATATTATCGAAACTCTAAACACAACTGAAATAGTCGTGCGTGTCCTTCGAAGTCTTGTAGACAGTTTGTATACCTACTCCAAACAGAGACGAAGTTGCGTCGCATCCGGTAAGTACATGTGCAGCAGGCAATAGTTTACAAATTGTTGGGGAAAGACAGACACATAGTTATTGATGGGTGAAAATCTCCGCCCATCATTTACACTGCTAATGTTCCACATCTGCAACCACAACTCGCTTGTATGTGTCCTATTTTTATAGTAGCGAACACACAAAACAATTACAATTGTATAAGAGGTCTGTATGATTGTTCTTCCACTCTTTCACATTTCCCTTTACTCCGTGTCAAAGTTTAAGGCATTGGGTATAGGCCTTCTCTTGAGTGCTGAACAAGTTACGACAGCCATGAACAGTGTTGGTATAAATAACTAAGTTTCAAACGTTCTGACTATATAAAGCTCACATCAGGTGGAATCTTATCGGATTTGTCAAGGTTTTCCAGTCAGGAATACTTCTCCGCTCTATAATCTGATACACTTTGATGGAAGCTGTAGTCGCTGTGCGGCGTTCCCTTTCGGCAGACTTTATAGAGTTGTTCGTGTCGTAGCGGTCAAAAACATGTGCTACTATGTGCGCCATAGAAATTCTTTGGGACATATTTTTTTTAATAGTAAGCTGCAAGGTCGCCGCATGTTTTACCTTTCTTAGCATTAATAAATTGAACCAATGCCATACCATCTCTTATGTAAGTTGTGTGCGATGATATAAAGGAAGGTAGGCACAAGAGACTTAAGATTCGAATTGCTTCACAAAATCCGACTTGCATGATTTTCTCATGATACCGTCATTTTGAAAAGGGGATAATGGAATGGGTGCGACAACACATGTTCTATGATAACATCATCTCTTACATTTTGCCGAAATTAGCGCATGTCTAATTACAAGTTATGGATTTATGCGACCTGAAAGTATTTCCCCCGATTTATTTTTCAGGTTTGTGTTTGACTTTGATATTGGACTATAAAAACTCCTTGTGATCTTAAGAAAGAGCACTAATGATAAAATGTTTAGACATTTTCAAGCCTTCCTGTGAGCAAAGAACCTCGAATATGTCTTGAAACATGCATTTAAGAAGAGATATTGATAAGACATTGAGGGTGGGATTCCACACCAAAGGGATCAGTCGTGGATCATTTAGATGGTTCACAATGGCAATAACATGTTCTTCATCTCTGTTCATTGCTGTTGGCTTTGTTTCTTACTGTGAATTTGTATAATTTTCAGCATTTCCATCCCTTTTCAGTATTACACGACTAATGGATTCTATGAAATGTCTAGTAAGGACTCATCTAACAAGCGCAGACTTTTGAATTGTTATGCCTACAGTGCCACCTAATCCCCTTGAGGCTTTTATAACGGTCTTTTCTGTTGCCATGTCATAGTACTTTTAAAATGTCCAGGAATCTGTCTAAAAAGCAAAGTAGCCATCTATAAAAGGTGATCAAATGTTCACAGAAAATTGAAGCATATCGAGTATGTAAAATGACATCCACCTTCGTGGAGTACGGTTGGTTACAAAAATATAATTTTACATTTGAGATGACGATCTCAAGGAAGAGACCAATTTCCCTCTCGTTCTGCTCTAACATTTGACAGCTAAATGTCTACTGCTTCAGGGAACATACCCCAGTATGTAAATGTAAGTAATACATCACACCCCAATAGCGTATATGTATCTATAAGAGGCTGTATATGAGCTTTGAATAGCTCCGTCATATGAGCGTTATGAATTTTGTCTGGCTTGAATTGCTGAAATAGTGCTTCTGAGACAAATGAATTTGATATTATTGATTAATAAAGGTACAAATGTATGAAATAACATATAAATGTTAATTATTTTACATTTTGCGTTAAAAAAATCATGAAATTAAATTGGAACGTACTCTATTAAATGCAAAGTATTCGCAGTGTTAAACTTTTATAAAAACTCTTTAATAACGAATTAATTTTGCTAAACTTTCTTTGAAATCGTTAAAATAATATGAATAAGGTGTAACAACAATGTATATAATAACAGAAATCATATCACGGATGTTTTTTTACAATGTTGACCTCAAAACTTTTCTTAGTCGATTTTTCGTTCAAGTTAATTAACGTACCCATTTTACAAAAATTGCACCGTACGATTTTTAGTTTTATTATGTTAAGTTTAACCTTTGAACTACCAATACTGTGATTTATAGCCGTATAGTCCGAATGACAATTAAACTCCTTAAATAAGCGACTTTTCCTTACTCGGTCACCGTACTATATGTGTTCTCAGACGAAAAACAGATGCTAGCTAAATTTTTCATTTCTTTTTTGTGTCTTTTGCTTCTATTTTTACTAGTATATTAAAACGTTATGTTCCGTTATATGCGCAATGAATTTTCACTAAAGCGTCCAAAGTTTGGTGCATCTATTAAACGGAATTATCCCATCAAGCTGGGCACGAAGAATAAAAAATAGACAAATCTTGCATTTAACCCTTATGGTATATGTCTAGTCATGACAGCCATCTTGGTTGGCAGGTGGTTTCATCGGACACATTTTTAACCTACACTACAGCTCGAGTGGATTTTGCTTCGTCCACAGTGGGAGTGGGCAAAATTTCTAGCTTATCAACTCTGCCCACACATAGGAGTGGGCATTCAATTTCTTTTGTTTAATCAAAAGACTGGCAAGTACAATCAATAGAAAAAAGCAGATAAGCATTTGTAATCAATATTTTTTCGAAAAAAAAAAAAGATTATAGCTAGAGTGGGCACGGTTGGGCCGGTGGAAAAAGCAAAATCAACACGAGCTATTGTATATATACACCAATAATGATTGTGCGCAAGTGGGATTACATTTAGTCCTGGAGGTTTAGGAGAAGATTTTTGTAAAAGTTATCGGATGACGGAACCAACATGATGAGAAAAGCCCACTTGGTCCTTTGGACATGTTAAGTTAGAAATAGACCTGTTCATAAATATCATAGCTCTTGTTTCTAAAAAAAATTAATTTTGCTAGATGATAAAACATGTAAGGGTTCAAGGACTTCATTGTTCGTTTATTAATCATTTAATAACACCATTTGTAAGGTAAAAAAAATCCGTAAAATTATTATACTTTACTGTTTATAATACCTATAATATCACGCTTGCTAATTTCGTTATTTTAGGGGTACTGTTCACCACATTACCACTCTAAATGATGTACACATCTATGATGCAATGAATATATTTAACACCATTTAAGGACAGTTTATCTGACATTATAATTTCAACGTTAAAGAAAGTATATGAACTGTATAATTTTACAATGATTTTTTCAATGGATTTACGAGATTAAAATATCGGTACTAACAAAGCCTTTGATCAATTACCGATTTAAGTTTTCCACAGTTCTACATGCACATTGTTGTGCATATTTTTAAACCCATAATTAGGTCTTTTCACTTTTCCTTAACTAATTGGGCATCTTATCATTACCACATTAAATGTTGCGTATTTCTATATGCACATATTTGTGCCTATTTCAAAATCCATTCATTATAGTAGACCTAGGAAATAAAACATTGATACGATTTCGTTCAATTTATAGTTAAGAAAAGTAAAATTCCAAAGTAGGTATTTCAAAATTTTGAAAACTTCGTAGGCATTGCGACATGATGACAAAAAATGGAAAGTGTTATCGTTATACAGAACCCAACCCCCGATCTTGACTCTCATCTATGGGTCTTTGGCCTTATCTTACTTTATAAGACATTGCAATTATGTCGACGTATAATGTAAGATAAGACCAAAGACCCATAAACGAGAGTCGTAATCGATGGTGGGGTTCTGTATTGAAAAAAAAATGTAATTGTCATTTTTTTACTATTCTTTATAGATTGTGTACATTATTCTCTATTCTTGATAGTGTAGCTCTCCTACAGTTTCAATTAATGTTTTGGTCTATTTTTCTGTATTCTTGTAGTTTTTTGGCACTTATTTCTTTAATATTCCCCATAATCCTTCATTCTGAAAACCCCATCCAGACCCTCCTAGGTTAAAGTGTCTATATTAATAATTATGCATTTCCTCTCACAGCTATAAATAGCTTTCTAATACTGTGAGTCAGTTTAATAAAACATATAAATCAAATAAAAGTACTAAATTTTACTATGTGACCTAAGGGAAGATGCTACGTTAATCTCGTATAGCAGGATAGTGATTTGACTTAATGACTTTAACAAACGATAACCAAAACGTTAATATGACAAAATTAATTACAGTGGACAATACAATTACACTTGTACATTATGTTGTTCTGTTACACCACTATCCCAGGTTAAAGGGATCCCCCAAACATGTTTATACCCGCCACATTATGTAGGTTTGTGTCTGTCCTAAGTCCGGAGTCTGTATTTCAGTGTTTGTCGTTTGTTGCTGTGTTACATGTTTTTCGTTCATTTGTTTGTACATAAATTAGGCCGTTAGTTTTCTCGTTTGAAATGTTTTACGTTTGTTATTTCAGGGCCTTCTATATCTGACTATGCATTATGGGATTTGTTCATCATTAAATGCCGTTCTGTGACCTATAGTTAACTTGTTAATTTCTGTGCCATTTTGATCTCTTGTGGAGAGTTGTTTCATTGGCAAGCATATCACTTTTTTATATTAATCGTGCATGACAGACTGACGAAAACAGGTAGTTAACGTTTTATCCACTCCCACAAACTCCGTTTTCCGTAGAGATGATAACTATAAATGAAAATATCAAACTGGGTCTAGAAAGAGTATTTTTTTTTCTCCTGAAGGTTTGTATCTCTATATAAGGCTGTTGATCATATCTAAGAGACAAACTGCTTGACGTACTAAAAAGCTTGTCATAAATTTGGAATACTTGATGTAAAGTTATGTTAAACACATGCAATTGATGCATTAAACTGCATTGTACATATCTGTTAGATACCGAATCATGTAAAAATGAAAAAATCTGAAAATCGATGCCAAATAATGACTCTATCATGACATATACACTAGCGTAATATGGGACTTAGGTCTTTTAGAAAGCTGATTATTTTATTTAAAATGTATGTACGCTTTTTTAAACTGAGTACTGACTATAAAGTGGCACCTTGCTAAAGTACTTTAGTAGGAAATGAACTCGAGGCATATATCATACAAAGTTCCCTTCGATATTACATTAACTTTTTTCATTATCTAACTTACAATATGCCATACGTTTTTCTTACGACGAACGCTATACATTTATTCCCCGTTCCTGAGGGAGATATGAAGATTTGTTCACCCAAGAATATTCATATTTCACGAGGGCGGTGCCGGAGGGAAATGTGATTTTTTGAGAGTGAACAAATCTTCGTATCTCTCGAAGCTAAGGGGAATGAATGTGGTATTCCACTGCCTATGCTTCGTTTACTTACTGAACATACATGATTTGTGTACGTTTTTTCTTTTTCTTATCTGCTTGTTTAAATAGCTAAACACGCCATAAACAGTACGGTTCAAAGGTAAATTAATAGTCTTAAACACGGTAATGACTTATTTAACGCGTTTTTAATTAAACGACATTCAAAACGGTATGCACATTAACCGTGCGTAACATCGTACATGTACTATGAGGTCCCGATCTGAAGAGGGGAATATGATGTTCAGAGGGGAATATGATACTCAGAGGGGAATATAGTTTTGTTCGACGTCACGTGTGATTGTTTCAACCAATCAAATGTTGATTTCACCATCAAAATCAACATGCAGAGGGATAAAACTATTTGATTCCTTTACCTCAAGATTGAACGTTCCATAAATTTATAAAATCATGTCTACCCAATTTTGCAAACAATAGTATAGCAGGCGGGTTTTTTTCTGATCAAGTTTTCAATCGAATTACCTTGATAACATGACTACCTCAGCTATAATTTCAATTTGTTTGCGCGGATTATCAATTATGACTGTATTCGGTAATTTCCGATAAAAAACTCCAAAGTTTACCGAATCTAAACCACCAACATCACATACATCAATCATCATTATCCATATAACTGATCATCACCTTCATCGACAAAAAAAAAAACTCCCTTTTTTTTTCTTTCCCAACTTCACCCCCTTTTTCAAGAATTTTTGGGAAGAAAAACACATAAATAACTATTGAGAATGAATCCCACGGCAACATTTTTTTTTAATTTTAGACGTGACTTTAGCGGACAAACAAATCCAATTGACATTTGCTGCATGTGTTAGTTTATCTGGAAATCAAATAGTGTAACTATTGATTGACATATTGAAAAGTGCAGTTGGGTTTTATTGGTCAGCGTTTAACCTTTGGCATGTGTCGTGGCCCATTAATGTTACAAAGCATATATTGAGACGCTTTACTCATTAAAAAAATTAATCCACTCAAAGCTACGATTTTTGTGATTTAGATATTAAGTTAATTCGTAAAAGGCGTGGCATATATATATATATACATGTGTATACATGTATATATAACGTAATGTATTGCTTCCCGAATAAAATCTAAAAAATCATTGAATATATTGAAAGGAGACTCGATCTAGTGGGGTATATCTATATGTCATACATTTTCTTATTTCTGTGGAATTTTCTAAAGACATAACCTGGAGATGTCGTAACTGTATGATTGACTACTATCCACTTAAGACTAAACGATAAAGATACTATTAACTAAAGCTCCCTGAACAGCATTTAAAATATAGAAAACCAATTCCATATAGTAAGATATAAACGTCATGTTACACAAAATGTTTAAAATAAACAGCTAACTGTCACATTCTTAATTCAAACAACAAAAGCCACTTTTCTGCTTACAATGGACAGGCACAGTAACAACATGGTGTGGTTATTCATTTTTGTGAGCGCTCAACCCTTTCATCATGATCTTTATCTCAGAACAAACTGCATGCTCATGTTTTCCAAAACATACCTTTTTTTCAAAGTGTTTTTCTATGAAATGATCATACATGTAACATAGACCTTACAGTACATTTGACGTAATATGTTTATGCTGTAGTGCCTCAAAACAAGAATATCTGTATAAAATCTCATTTATCGAATGATTCAGCCTTTTTTCTCAGTAACGTGCACGTGGTCCTTCTGTAAAAAGATCGCCACATCATACCTAAAAGCACATTTGGTAAACAAGAATTGAATCATATATTTGGAGATAATTTTACTTAAATCATACGTCTAGTCTCGTTTTTACAGTCACATGTACATTCTATGACGTGATCGTTATATCATCACCCTCATAGCATCGTGGTGTAAACTGTTGATTTTGTTGGTCTTTTGAATAACAATCTTATTAAATATCTGGATAAAATCACATTAATTAATCAAATGTTGTGGTCTATGTTACAGTTACTTGCACGTGTCCTTTACATGCATGATACATAATAGTACATGTATTGCCTTACAAAAAAAATATTAATATGTATATCTGGAGAAAATCTTATTAATCAAATAATGTTGATCATTGTTTAACAGTCTATAACGTGATCGTATGTATCGTATCTCACAGCACCTTGGTGTTAAATTTTGATTTTGTTGGTCAAAATAAGAATGTAGTTATATTTCTGGAAAATCTAATTAATCACATATATTGGCCATTGTACACAGCTATGTAAACATGTACTTTCTATAAAATTATCGGCACGTAATACCTTATAGTATATGTGGTGCCTTTAAGAACAAGAAGAGGCCTCGGCGACCGAGTGGTCTAAGTAACTGCTACTGTAATTACTAGCCAGTCAACACTGAGGTTGTGAGTACGAACCCATCTCGTGCGGTTGCACTCGACTCCGATCTAATGACGGCGTCACACATTGGCGTATAGACCAGCGTGCACCAGATGTACAGAGAAAACGAAAATGATTGACAAAGTCCGTATACGTTAGTTGCGTGCTAAAGGAATGCTAAGCAATCGTTAAACGCGCATTGAGTAAGTTTGAAATACGTCGAAATGCAAAGATATACACTTCGTGAACGCTATAACTCAAAGAAATTTTTATGCAGCATAAACATTTTCATCCTGCTTACGCGTTTGTCAAGCGTATACCTGTACGCTTCTCGCACATACCACATACGATACAAGCGCGTTGAAAACACTACAGATAAGTTTGAGACACGTTTTAGGCACGTTGTATACGCTTCAAGATCGTTCGACTATAACTAAAACATATGCGGGTAAGTTTGTAACAAACACCCCATAATTAAACGTCCCAGATACGTCTGGGACGCATCTCAAAAACCTTCAAGAGACTTTTTATCTTTCGTAGAGTGCATTCCATCTACGTTAGAAAAACACCAGACATACGCCAATATGCGTTACTTGGACACCGGATAAACGCTTAGGTACTCTTCTCGTTCGTCCAATACACGCCTAAAACTAGTTGTGCACACGATACAGTTATGATTGACAGGTTGAATGCATCCAAAATTACTAGCGTATTGGCAGCGTACATGATTTTTTACCACGCCCGGCGTACGTCGGAACTATACGCTGATGTGTGACGCCAGTATTAAACGTATGCGGATGTGTTTGTAACAAACATCCCATTATCAAACCTCCCACACACTCCGAAAGCATGGATCGTCTCCAATACGTTCAAAAGACTTATTTTCCTTCGTAGCGTGCATTATATCTACGTTATACTAATGTCTGATATACGCCAACTTACGTTACTTGAACACCCGATAAATGCTGTGGTACGCTTCTCGTACGCCAAATTCACGCTTAGAGCTCGTTGTGCACACGATACAGATATGATTGACAGCTGGTTGAATGCATCCAAAGTTACTAGCGTATTGAAAGCGTACACGATGCTTTACCACGCTCGGCGTACGTCGAAGCTATACGCTAATGTGTAACGCCGGTATAATATTAATTGACTAGAATTGTAAGTGTTCCTATCGGAGGTCGTTGGTTTTCTCCTGGCACTCCGGCTTCCTCCATCAATAAAAACTTGAAGTCACGACATAGTCTAAATGAGGTGCTTAAAAATGGTGTTAAAACACAAAAAATAATAAATTAAAAAACGAAGAACAAGAATTTGAATACATATCTGGGGGAAAAAATGATATTATAATTGTTAACAGTCACGTGTACTTTCTGTGATGTGTTCGGTATATATATATCATCCCTGTAACAGCATAATGGTGTAACATTTTAATTGTGTTGTTCCCTTAACATAAGAATTGATTTATTTATCTTGATAAATTCTCATAGTAAACTTTTGTGCCTTATATATAAGAATAATCTATATCTTTAGAAAATCTTTTAAATTTAATACTTCTGGTAATTTTTTTTCGGTCACGTGTACTTTTTATCAAACGATCGTCATATCATCCCTAACAATACCATCGTATACACTCGTTCATTTTGCCGTGCAGGATGTATCAAGTTCGCAGTCACGTACGGTCAGAATGGGGACGTTAAATCCGATGCTTCATTTAAAGAAAGTGACACGCTCTTTGCACGTTAAGAACCCTTGCAATAACTCTTTGAGGGATCCGAAGGTGGCCTGTTGTAAGGCAATGCCCCTATCCAATATACCTTCATTTTTCAGTGGCAGTCAAAATTTCCCCAGCAATCATCCTGAATTGCCTCTATTATGACAAGACCTACCTATTGTATTTATTGTTACATGTAACTTGTTCTCGTCCTGAAGATGCATGAAATGTTTGCCACTGGACGTTAATCAACCAACAATCAATCATCCAATATATCTGGAAAGAACCTTGTTTATCAAATATTTTCACCATTGTTTTTTTCTGAGCCACGTGTACTTTTACATCACGTTTATAATATCATACCTACCAATACCTTTGTGTAAAATGTGTGTGTTTGTTCCGATAAATAAGAATTTAATAATGAACCTGGAGAAAATCTAATTAATCAAAACAAAAATGATTTTTCAATAATTAATTATTTGTTACACGAATTGTTACTATGGTAATACGATATTTATCTGTATTTATTCTGCATCATTTTCAACATTTATCATCAAATTATCAACTATTTGAAAGACTATTACGGATTTACCTAACAAAGGATATTATTTGCAGCATCCTTTGAAATCATCAAACAACACGACGATTCAATTGTAAGTAAACAATATAAATATTACAATAATGATGTCTTTTGTTTTTTCTTTTCTTTTATGTTTACATTACAATAAAGGGAATGTGATTCACATTGTAACACGAATGTGTATGCTTTGTTTTCTGTTATTATCTTTTGTCGGTTTTAAACGCTCGTCAGACATTATGTTTTTGTAATAGTATTGATGATACTGTATCAAAATAAGACTGTACATGTATGTCTTATGTCTAACAAACATTCAGACGATACAAACGTGAGTACAATTTATTAAACTATTTTCATCTTACCGTCTTTTGACTCCGGATTATAAAACGTTACGATATGTAACCTTATATTTGGAAATACATAATAGTATCCGGTAAAAAAAGAGCAATCAATAAAGGTAAAATCAAACATATTATCGGTGCTACTAGTATTCAAGGACAAATTTACGGTTTTCCGAGGATTTTTTTGCGTGTTTAAAACACACAGAACTGTGAACTTTCACTAAAAAAAATGAACTTTTGTAAGCTTGGTTTTACTACTTTAATATGCCCTCTTTACACACAAGGACTTTTTTTCGAGTACCTAATAATTACACTAATTCGCGAACCATTACGATCTTACGATCGATTTAAGGGGAATTTCAAACATAATCGATATCCAACCTATATGTATAGGGTCACCGAATTAATTTCAATTATGTATGCGTTTATTATATTAACTAGAACACATCCGCGAAATCGCGGGCATATACAGCTTGTGAACTGTTGTAAGATGATTTTTGGTAAAAGATATTGTGTACGGAGGATTACTTAAAAGGTATAAAAAGCCCTCTCCTTTTTCCAAAGTCCGATATTTGTTTCATTTCTGTTAAATTCAATTATATTCGTGTTTCTGGCCTAAGACTACAATCATTTTACTCCTTTGCTACGATGTTTCTTTTTGGTAAAAGTCAGATCAAATTAAAAATTTGCACCGTTTCAAACATAAAATAAATATAACTGCTTATATATAGACCATTATTAGTCTAAAAAATATGCTTCTATGACAATTCATCAGTGCTTTTTTGAGAGCCTTATTAAAATGCCAATGGTAGGATTTGAATCATGTATAAATGATTAATACCGACTAAGGCTAATTTTAGGGGTTGTCGGGGGGGGGGGGGGGGGGGGTCCTGATCCCGAAATCCGGGGCTTAAAACCATGAAATTCCGAGATGTAGAATTTAAAGAAATTCATATCCCGAAATTGAAAAATATATTCCCGGATCCCGTAAGGATCAATCCCCAAATCCCGAGCTTAAAAACACCCAATCGCGATGCCCCGAAAAAGGTCCTGCTTCCCTCTAATCTCTACCTTACTTTCATTTTTGCCAAATCACTATTTTCCCTTTTAACAATAATTTTGTATGCCCTAATTATGGGCATTATGTTTTCTAGTCTGTGCACCCGTGTGTTCGTTTGTTTGGTCGTCCGTCCGCCCGTTTCGTTCGTCTGTCCAACTTCATTTAAAAGTTTTGGTCCAGGTAGTTTAAGATGAAGTTGAGCATGTTTTTCTTATTTTAATATATATTATGGAAGTGGTATGACCCCTTAAATAGTAAACATTTCAAAGAAAGCAGTAAACAGAATCACTGATTTTCTATACTAACATAGAAATTCCCTAACAGAATACAGAGAGTCTCAATATATTAAAGTAGTATAATCGTATTTTACATGTAGATAAACGCGAAAAATATTTGTCCTCTCTAAGGAGGTATAATAGTTGTGATTATTGCGATCTAAACACCATGATATAGAGAACGCTCTACGATTGGTTGTACTTGTGTCACATGTTTTACTTATATTAATATATATTCAACTGGTATGACCCCTTAAATAGTAAACATTTAAAAACAACAGTAGACAGAATACAGAGAGTCTCTATATATTAAAGTAGTATAATCGTAGTTTACATGTAGATAAACGCGAAAAATAATTGTCCTCTCTATTATTATTAAAGGAGGTATAATAGTTGTGGTTCTTGTGATCTAAACACCATGATACGGAGAACGCTCTGATTGGCTTATCTATTTTTCATTTTTGTTATCTATCATACGATTGGTTGTATTTGTGCATGTTTCAAACCGGAAGTCTTATCTATGACTAAAAGACAGTCTGATGACGGAATCATATCCGGACTCCTTTTTTTTATCGTTTTTCTCCCAAAATAACTCAATCTGAATAATAATAAGAATGGATGACAAATGCGACTATGCATGTTACCTATAGGAAACCGAGGCATGAAGACTGATTTATTGTGGAAGGAAGAGAAGCGACACACAAAATGAGGTCTTCTCGTTTAATAGTATAGATGATTTACGTTCTTAATATACATGGAGCTACACTCATTTATTAAATCAAATACAAATGTATAGGTAAAAGGTAAAAAAAAAAGGGAACACGTTTTTAATCTATAC
Source organism: Mytilus galloprovincialis (assembly GCA_037788925.1). NCBI lineage: Eukaryota > Metazoa > Mollusca > Bivalvia > Mytilida > Mytilidae > Mytilus > Mytilus galloprovincialis. The sequence continues at coordinate 30,439,585 of CM075343.1, read as the reverse complement.
ACATCCGTACGACGAGAAATTAAAACACTTATATCATTTAAAAACGGATTAAACTCATTCATAACAGCTTGGTAATATTATCGGCGGTCACAATTTCGACTTTTTGAAATATATTAAGGCAACAGTAGTATACCGCTGTTCAAAAGTCATACTATTGGATATTCGTTGATTTTCATGGTCTGGATCAATTGGTAGGGTTTTTTATATCGCGTGGGAAACCTCATGTTTCAGTAATTAAAAATTAGAAATCAGAAAGCATAAATTTTAATTTTCTAAGTATGAGTTTTGCAAAGTATTAAAATACAAGATTAAACCTTAACAAGTCAATAAGGTTTTAAAATTAGAAGTAACCTATTATATGAATGTCAGAGACATACATGGAGCTCTAGACAATTAAATTTATATACAACATAAGTAGCATAATAAAGGCAACAGTAGTATACCGTTGTTCAAAACTCGTAAATCTATGGACAAAAAACAAAATCGGGGTAACAAACCAAAACTGAGGGAAACGCATTAAATATAAGAGGAGAACAACGACACAGCATTAAATTTAACACACACAGAAACGGACTAAGCATTCGACAACATCCGATGAGAATAACAAATATAACATCAAAACCAAATACATGAATATGGGATAGAAAAGTACCGTGACACGTCTTATAGTAATGTGAATTCACACTAAAATATTAGAGAAAACAAACGACACAACGGAAACACAACGTAAACATGTTACACACACAGAAACGAACTATGATATAACAATGGTCATTTTCCTGACTTGTGGCATGCCAAACCTCGCACTTTAATGGCAATGTTAAATATAACATTAAAATGACAACATAATATTACAGGACAACAATACAAATGAATAGGAGAACGTATTAGGCAAAGAAACACATGAATAACAGATAACAAAAGGCATTTACTTTACTACATTGGTTAGAGGTATAGGGGGAGGGTTGAGATCTCACAAACATGTTTAACCCCACCGCATTTTTGCGCCTGTCCCAAGTCAGGAGCCTCTGACCTTTGTTAGTCTTGTATTATTTTAATTTTAGTTTCTTGTGTACAATTTGGAAATTAGTATGGCGTTCATTATCACTGGACTAGTATATATTTGTTTAGGGGCCAGCTGAGGGACGCCTCCGGGTGTGGGAATTTCTCGCTACATTGAAGACCTGTTGGTGACCCTCTGCTGTTGTTTTTTATTTGGTCGGGTTGTTGTCTCTTTGACACATTCCCCATTTCCATTCTCAATTTTATCAGGTTTAAAATTCAAAACGCCAAAAACGCGCCTCGTCCACACAAGACTTACCAGTGACGCCCAGATATAGAAGTTCGAAAGTCAATTATAACATACTTATTGTCCAATACAAAAGATAAAAATATGATAAAACATTAGTAGTTGTCGTTTCTTAAGACTGATAGCCAATAGCTATTGCCTGCATGCGTGACTTTTTATTTTAGTCCAATAGTGTAAGTTTTCTTTGTCATCAGTTCAATTTACACAGAAGCGCAGCTCTCTTGATATGCAATGAATAGGTCCAGTCTTTGTATATTTTTACAACAACAACAAAGTGAGATATTGGTACAGATGTTCCTGTAGTTACGTAGTAACGTGTGGTGTGCGATACTTACGGATGTGCACAATATTTACACGTTACTTACGAAACATAAGATTCATGGACAATCGTTTTGTTATTTCACGGATATTTCGGAGTGTTTGCGAGTTATGAGTTGTTAATTACGGATACCAGAAAATTAATCTTGCGGTTCGCTATGTTGTGTTCACTTGACAATATGTAAGGACTGGTAAGGAAAAGCCGTGTTTGTGAAGTCGGTATAATTAAATAACAAAATATATATTAATACACCAACTGATAAATTAATACATAATAAACTGATAAATAAATGCATTAGAGAAGTATAATGATTCATGATACGTTATTGATACTAATAATATACGGAATATAGATTTAAACTGGTTACATTGAATTATCTCTTCTATATTTTCGTAGCTCAAAATTGTACGAGTCTAAATGATGATGGACGTCTATAATATTAATATAGATATTGTCTCCATGTTTCATTTTAACAAGCACACTGTAAAATGAAATAATATTTGTCCTCGCCTTTTTATTTAAACTACATATTTGTTGCTGATATATAAATGGGTGATAAATATAGACCTTTATAGAAATAGTGGCGCCTTTCTGTTCTTTCTATTATTTCTTTTACAATATACAAATTGTTTTGCTTATATTTGTTGATACAATATTATTGAAACAACACATACTCAGACAATTTAAGCAGGAGTATTATAATTGATGTAGTGTATGGCCCTTTTTTTCCTTTACAGTAAAATGAAGTCAAAACATTTACTTAAATATAGCATAACCACATTGAACCAAATACATCAAAAAGCAAATAAGATTTTGTCTTTTTTTAGCTCCTTCTTTCTTTCTGTTTTTGTTTTGTTCTTTTTTTTTTTTGTTCCTTTACAACAACAAACCTTTAGACGATTCTAACATTAAGGGCAGACATTGGTGTAAAAACGTTTTTCTTTATTTGTTTACAGAACGGAGAATGGACGATCATGCTGCTATGAATGTAAGTTAAAATATTTAAGATGTGAATAGATTTATTTTATTGTGTTGTACCGTTTAATAAACCCGACCTCCTTTTAAAAGATAATTGCACTTTGTCTTTTTTTGGAGCATTTAGTTGTATAAGAGGTAGTCCTTAAATGAACTCAAACCTATGTGCTCCCATGCTCAACTTTGAGCATTTTAAGATAAAACTTTGTATCTGCAGGTTGCATCATTTGTGTCTTCAAGACAGCATTATATCTCAAAAAAGTATCACTGACTTTGTTATTATACAGTTGTATCAGAGTGGAGTGGGGAAAAAGGGGTTGCATCACTTTGTCTAGTTTATTAATTTGCTTCTGATTCTTCTGTCTTTTGTTTCTTATTGTAATCTTTGAGTATCATTCTTTCAATTAGTCTAGCATCGAAACGTTGGGAAACCGTTTCTTTGTCCGAAAAAAGGTCTTGGTTTTGTTGTCGAGCATTTTATCGTGAAAAAAAGTAAGGATATACATGGAAATAAAAAAATGGGATATCCCCACACTACAAATGACAAACACATATGAGTTTACATAATGATAACGCTCACAGTAGCTCGCAAATGTTATTTGACGAATGACAACACAGACTTATTTGACGCTTTTCAAAGATTTGTAGAAAGTTGTGTACGGTATACATATTACGTCATCAGGCAGGATCGCATTTTTACAGGACGTCACAATAGGAAATTCAAAGAAAGTCAGAATTAAATTTCGACTAATCATTTGCTTAGAACAGATATTTCACTTGCGAGGAGAAATATTTTTTTCCACACCGCTCAAGAAATGTGCAAAGCACAAAGTTAAGAGAAACGGGCATATACTCCGTATATGCCGATCAACATAATCAATAGTCTTTATTAAACTTGATTGCCTTTTCGTTGTATTTCTTAGTAAGCTAAATTATCTCAGCTTACGAGTTCAAAAAGATAAAATATAGTAAGCATACTGCATCTTCTTATATGTATTGCAGCCTGATATTTCTTTTATTTACACACAGATGTCGTTAAATGGAATTGGATACCCTGTTTGTATCATGCTTTTCAATCATACGTGATTATAATTATAAATAATTAAATTATAATTGCGCAATGACAACGATAATTATATTGGTGTAAATTATAAACACCTTTTTTGCACTTCATTTCTGTGTAGCTTTGATTATTTTTTTTGAGGGGGTGACTATTTCTACGTTTTCATTATGAAACACAATAACATGTTATAGAAATTGAACATGTTTGTAAAGCTAGTTTAGTTAATATAAAAAATATTTAACGAGAGTCTAAAGAATAAACAAAAAATTAAACAAAAATTAAAGACTTAATTATAATTGGATGTTAGTAAATAAGGAATACAAAATAATTGGGAGTGAAAATATACGTAATAGAATAACATAGGCAAATGATACAGAAAACTTGACCGTTATACAAATACCGAAAAAAGCATAATGAAGGACCTCCGGTTTGACCCTCATACAAAATAAAAACGTGCTTTAATGTCTTAGGTAAAAAAAAACTATATATACACGTTCTCAAATAACCAAATAAGAGTTGATTATCAATGACAGCTATCTAATAAAGATCAAATGAAGTAATTCAAAGCAAATGTAAGCAATTCAAAGAACATGTGTTGTACCTCATATCACATGACGCATACGGTAATCCATTAAACTACTAAGTTTGCAGGTATAGGAAAATTATATAGCATATACTTAGAATAAATAAACTCATCATAGATACCAGGACTAAATTTAGTATATACACCAGACGCGCGTTTCGTCTAAATACGACTCATCAGTGACACTCGAATAAAAAAAAGTTAAAAATGCCAAATAAAGTACGAAGTTGAAGAGCATTGAGGACTAAAATTCCTAAACGTTTTGCCAAATACAGCTAAGGTTATCTATGCCTGAGGTAGAAACGCCTTAGTATTTAAAAAAATTAACTATCGTTTTTACAGAATGATAGAAGCATTAAATGCACATAAATTCCATATTTTCCTAAATGGTCATTAGCGGGATGATATGAACAATTATCACATTCTTCCGACTGTTATCGGATGGAAAATCGACGTTTTATAAAGTTTTTATGAAGATATAAAATTTTGACTTTTCAAACAGTTTGCATTATGTTTTGTTGTTGTTTTCTTTTCTTTTTTTTTTGTCGTCAATATAAAAATATATGTTACTTGCTTTTTCGTCTGTTGATGCATATGATAAAAAGAAATCCCACCGAATGTTTAACATTTGGTGTCCGTAAGTTTTTCTCTTTTTAAAAACCAACTTGAGAATCACTTAAAAAGATCATATTAATATAAGAAGAAGTATGAGTATAAATGAGACAACTTTCCAGTTTATTAACATTTTCTCTATTATCGAGGCTTAAACGATGATAACACAAAATTTGACATATAAGATGTATGATGAGCCCTCGGTTAATATAATCTCTCGAGCCTTCGGCTCTTACGCTGATATTAAAAACATCTGATATGAAAGATTACATGTTATAATCTGATAATATCAACTAGGCGAAACCACGGTGACCCATACGCCGTTTTGAATCACCTCGGTTTGATCTGGTCTTACAGTGTAGCATACAAGGCTTTATGAGAACTACAATTAATCAAAAATACTTAGTCACATTTTACTTGTAATTCTCTACCCTTTAGTAAATCTTTACTGAACGACTACTAATTATATCGGTACAGTTTTTTTTGTAGTATCCTCATGTCTTGTTTTAGTACTGATGGCCTTTGGGAACTTATATTAAAACTAGATCTTAAAATCATTCCTTTTTTAAAGTTAAAAATAGTGATATAATAAGTAAAGGACGTTCTTTAACAACATATTCATTAAGAAAAAGTAAGCATTTGATGTCAAGACGATCTCGATAATAAAAATTATTGACGAAATGGTGTCTTCATTGAAAATTATACAATTTTAGACAAGCTGATTTATAAAACAGTGTATGTTTTTAAGGGACGTGAAATGAAATGTGTATTTGTTATAAAAGTGTACCAAAAAGCAGAAAATATTCTTCATTTTTGCATAATTTGTCATTTTCTTTCTAACACAAAACTATCTTAAAAGTTATTGATGATTTGTATATCATTTAATGTTCTACTAAACATTTTTAAAATTTGAAGTCTTACTAAGCTCATATTCTTCAAATTTATTCTATGAAGTTGATTTCATAAAAATACAGGTTTTACTTTTCGATTTATATTCAAGTTATTTTTATTTTTATGCAAAATTGGTATACAGTAACTGTACTTATTGTGATTATTCCAGTAGGAGAGACTAACTTTTTCAATGTCACACGAAGGTGTGAATATGTTCTAAAATTATCCTAAGCTACGCCTCGGGCAATACATCTTCCTAAAACATGACCAATAGTGGAAGATATTAGCAAGCAAAATCGAGGGAATTGTGCAAATGATGATACAAGCATGAAATTTGGTATAAAGGACGACTATATGATACTAAAAACAAATCCGCTGCTGGCCAACAAAAAAAATAATTTTTTCAAGATGGCCACGGCCTTTTCAAAATGGCTTCAAATTCAAAGCTCGAAAATACCTATTTTTCTGGAAAACTGTTTTTCTTTGTCATTCTTTTGGTAAAAAACATATGAGGTTCGGTGGGTTCCTTCCTTACATGAGAGATATATTATATAAATGAATATTTGACTTGTTTGGGGTTTGCGCATGCTCAAAAAAATAGTTACAAAATTCAAAAACATTTACCATTTCGTTTATGTATTTGGGTATACATTTACAATTAATTCTCCATAGGCGGTAATGGTAACGTTTTCCTCCGTTGCTCAGTCCATATCGTTTACTTGAACATGTATGATGGCTCATATCGAAGCTGATACATTTATACATGTCTGGTTAAATTTTCGGGGTGGCAAGTGAGATTACTTTTTTCGCAAATTGATGGACCCCGGAAGATGGTGAAAAATGTCACTCTCCTCATGAAATAATCCCAAAATTCTGATCATAAAATTCAATAAAAAAATTGTCCTTTCTAATAATTTATTTCAGGTCAAATCTACATCTTTCTTTTCTCATCACACCAGCTCTATAAAACAGTTCTTATTGTTCATTTATGTCCATTTTTAAAATCACAGCATCCACAATTGTATGGCGGACTAATATTTTTTTTAATTACGTCATCTGAGTTCCTCATCTCAAGGTCTATTAGGGATCCTGACCCATATTGAAATTCATACTTCTGATTATTCCAAATATTTTTATGTGATCTTCATCGGTATAACATTCTGAATAAATCTGTGTATTTTTGTCCATTTCTGAAAAAAAATAAAGTTGTTTTAGCACTATAAGGCAATGACACTTTCGTCGCTATATTCATTTATTTTGAATACAATGTGTTTGTATAATTAATTTCTTCCAGAATACCGTCACTAGTCAAAACAAGGACAAAACTTCTGATTATAACCTTTAATTACAATACACAGACCCTGTTAAAGCATTCTATAAAATTTTCTTGTGCCTTAAAGTGCATTTTGACAGAGAAATTACGTAAAAATGAAGATTTTATAAAAAAAACCAACACCAAAATAATTATTCTTACTAGTGGAAATCTGGTATTTAAAACTGTGGAAAGCACTCTTAACTACTGGGAAAGTCATCCTTATCATATAATTAGAGTGCAATATAGTGCAAATTTTCAAAACTTGTCCTTTCACACAATTCTATTTGAGAAAAAATGTTTTTAACATGTATTTCAGTGAAAACCTTTTATTAGTGAGAAATCCACATGAGGTTTTAAAGGAAACATTGTGACATCACATGTATTATGGCGTCATTAAATAACGACAGATCAAAATAGAGCTAAATATAGTTTGCAGTGTTACGTGAGAAACAGTTGCCGCAAGATTTAACTCGAAATACTGAGTCGAAACGATCTGTAACTAAGCCTTTTCATTTAATACCAAGACCATAGCAACAGTTTTCATATTTGCATATTTTTAACATACCCACTGTAATTTCAATTGCATAAATACCATAAATAAACAATTTAGAGCTTGCCTAATAAAGCAAAATGCTTACCAGTTATTCAGAACTTTTTAAAACCTCTAGTTTGCCATCTCAGGTTAAAAAGTAATGATATGTCTGGAACTGAAATAAGACAAAAAAATTACTCAGGCTGTGTTATCATTTGATTTAAATACATAAGTACTATTGAGAGAGAAAAATCTAATTCTTGAAAGTTTAATCACAAAGAAAGACAAATGCTTCTCCCTTGTGGCTTAGTCACCTTCATCTAAACCTTTTATTTTAGAAGCAATGGGTAGTAGCTAACTAGCTTAATAGTTGAATAGGTGCAGAAATATTGTTTTCAAAAAGGTTTGACCCTCCCCCTTTTTCACTGAGAAATGACAATATCTATTGTTTTGCTCAAGTGCATTAAAAATATTAGTTCATGATTTTCTTAAAACATGTACATGTTTTTTCTGTTTTTTTTGCATATGATATCTACTGACCAGGGGTCAAATCATTGGATAAAAGCACATGCGATGATGTATCTCACTTTACTCGTATGAAGTGTGTTATCTCCCTTGATTATCAGGTATTCCTGTAGACCGAAGTGATAATTACATAACAAAGACTATATTGTGTCATGTTTACTTACAATTTAATAATATTTAAAAGTTGTTTCTTGCCTTTTTCAATATAGTAAACAAATTCCTTTCGGATCTCTCGGAAGTAAACAAAGTTATGATTGTGTCTAAAAAAAGTGTTCAGCCCCGTGCCAGTAATGCATTTTAAAAGCAAAGTTTCATTGAGTTTTTGCTGATCTTTATCAATAATATTTATCTTTAACCATTTATAATAACTAGGTATAAATAAAAAACTACTAACCATCATTTTCGGTGGTGTACAAGGTGAAATCATCCATAAATCAGCCTGAAAACTTCTGGAATTAAGCTTCTAAATTGGGTATTCATTTACAATTAATTCTCCATAGGCGGTAATGGTAACGTTTTCCTCCGTTGCTCAGTCCATATCGTTTACTTGAACATGTATGATGGCTCATATCGAAGCTGATACATTTATACATGTCTGGTTAAATTTTCGGGGTGGCAAGTGAGATTACTTTTTTCGCAAATTGATGGACCCCGGAAGATGGTGAAAAATGTCACTCTCCTCATGAAATAATCCCAAAATTCTGATCATAAAATTCAATAAAAAAATTGTCCTTTCTAATAATTTATTTCAGGTCAAATCTACATCTTTCTTTTCTCATCACACCAGCTCTATAAAACAGTTCTTATTGTTCATTTATGTCCATTTTTAAAATCACAGCATCCACAATTGTATGGCGGACTAATATTTTTTTTAATTACGTCATCTGAGTTCCTCATCTCAAGGTCTATTAGGGATCCTGACCCATATTGAAATTCATACTTCTGATTATTCCAAATATTTTTATGTGATCTTCATCGGTATAACATTCTGAATAAATCTGTGTATTTTTGTCCATTTCTGAAAAAAAATAAAGTAGTTTTAGCACTATAAGGCAATGACACTTTCGTCGCTATATTCATTTATTTTGAATACAATGTGTTTGTATAATTAATTTCTTCCAGAATACCGTCACTAGTCAAAACAAGGACAAAACTTCTGATTATAACCTTTAATTACAATACACAGACCCTGTTAAAGCATTCTATAAAATTTTCTTGTGCCTTAAAGTGCATTTTGACAGAGAAATTATGTAAAAATGAAGATTTTATAAAAAAAACCAACACCAAAATAATTATTCTTACTAGTGGAAATCTGGTATTTAAAACTGTGGAAAGCACTCTTAACTACTGGGAAAGTCATCCTTATCATATAATTAGAGTGCAATATAGTGCAAATTTTCAAAACTTGTCCTTTCACACAATTCTATTTGAGAAAAAATGTTTTTAACATGTATTTCAGTGAAAACCTTTTATTAGTGAGAAATCCACATGAGGTTTTAAAGGAAACATTGTGACATCACATGTATTATGGCGTCATTAAATAACGACAGATCAAAATAGAGCTAAATATAGTTTGCAGTGTTACGTGAGAAACAGTTGCCGCAAGATTTAACTCGAAATACTGAGTCGAAACGATCTGTAACTAAGCCTTTTCATTTAATACCAAGACCATAGCAACAGTTTTCATATTTGCATATTTTTAACATACCCACTGTAATTTCAATTGCATAAATACCATAAATAAACAATTTAGAGCTTGCCTAATAAAGCAAAATGCTTACCAGTTATTCAGAACTTTTTAAAACCTCTAGTTTGCCATCTCAGGTTAAAAAGTAATGATATGTCTGGAACTGAAATAAGACAAAAAAATTACTCAGGCTGTGTTATCATTTGATTTAAATACATAAGTACTATTGAGAGAGAAAAATCTAATTCTTGAAAGTTTAATCACAAAGAAAGACAAATGCTTCTCCCTTGTGGCTTAGTCACCTTCATCTAAACCTTTTATTTTAGAAGCAATGGGTAGTAGCTAACTAGCTTAATAGTTGAATAGGTGCAGAAATATTGTTTTCAAAAAGGTTTGACCCTCCCCCTTTTTCACTGAGAAATGACAATATCTATTGTTTTGCTCAAGTGCATTAAAAATATTAGTTCATGATTTTCTTAAAACATGTACATGTTTTTTCTGTTTTTTTGCATATGATATCTACTGACCAGGGGTCAAATCATTGGATAAAAGCACATGCGATGATGTATCTCACTTTACTCGTATGAAGTGTGTTATCTCCCTTGATTATCAGGTATTCCTGTAGACCGAAGTGATAATTACATAACAAAGACTATATTGTGTCATGTTTACTTACAATTTAATAATATTTAAAAGTTGTTTCTTGCCTTTTTCAATATAGTAAACAAATTCCTTTCGGATCTCTCGGAAGTAAACAAAGTTATGATTGTGTCTAAAAAAAGTGTTCAGCCCCGTGCCAGTAATGCATTTTAAAAGCAAAGTTTCATTGAGTTTTTGCTGATCTTTATCAATAATATTTATCTTTAACCATTTATAATAACTAGGTATAAATAAAAAACTACTAACCATCATTTTCGGTGGTGTACAAGGTGAAATCATCCATAAATCAGCCTGAAAACTTCTGGAATTAAGCTTCTAAATTGGGTATACATTTACAATTAATTCTCCATAGGCGGTAATGGTAACGTTTTCCTCCGTTGCTCAGTCCATATCGTTTACTTGAACATGTATGATGGCTCATATCGAAGCTGATACATTTATACATGTCTGGTTAAATTTTCGGGGTGGCAAGTGAGATTACTTTTTTCGCAAATTGATGGACCCCGGAAGATGGTGAAAAATGTCACTCTCCTCATGAAATAATCCCAAAATTCTGATCATAAAATTCAATAAAAAAATTGTCCTTTCTAATAATTTATTTCAGGTCAAATCTACATCTTTCTTTTCTCATCACACCAGCTCTATAAAACAGTTCTTATTGTTCATTTATGTCCATTTTTAAAATCACAGCATCCACAATTGTATGGCGGACTAATATTTTTTTTAATTACGTCATCACGTCATCTGAGTTCCTCATCTCAAGGTCTATTAGGGATCCTGACCCATTTGTCTATACTAACTAATGATATTTTTGCCACGTATAATAATGATTGTTATTTACAATTACGTCGTCAGATCTCACTTATTCCCTATTGTGACTGTTTTGCTGAGTATAAAATCGCATTGCTATAAGACGTGTCACGGTAGTTAGTCATCCCACATTCATGAATTTGGTATCAATGTTTCATTTGTTATATTGATCGACTGTTTTATCGTTTGTAGTTGTAACTATTGTATTTTCTATTCTATTATTATAGTATTGTAACTTAAATTGTTATTAAATGCATCGAATATCATTATTACGAACCTAATCTTGAACTTTATTCTTTTTCTTGAAAATTATTAAAAATTACCTGTAAATTCACTTATGTGCGTCGATGTAGTCGGATAAATCCCTCGACCTGTTATCATTTGCGTGAAATTTAGAAAAGGTTTTTTATAACTGTATTGCAATTATTGTTGATATCATTAATGCTATAAGAGTAAATATTTGATTTGGTTTTATTTTCACAATCATTATGGCGAAAAGAATTCGTCTGTCATCAGTCTCAACAGACAGTTGGGAAACTGACTCGTCTGGACAAAGTGTTGTTTATGTCAAGAAGACACAGTTGAAACATTAAAATTAACTGCTGATGGGTATAAAATGTTGGCTTTCAACATTCCTAAGTTTCACGAAATGAATAGCTTACCTATACCACTAGACGTTAGAAGGTTTAACAACGGTTCTGGTATTGAAAGCACTTTAACAACAAATGAGGCAAAATACCATCCAAGTTGTCGAATCAAATTTAACAACACCAAATTGAAACGTGTCGAACAACGATACGAGTCGACACAATCAATCAAAAGTGAACCTTGTTGTTCTCCTAAGTTCATTCGCCGTTCAATTGATCATTCAGATACAAAATTAAAACAAGATACTGTTAAGTGTTTTTTGTGTGACAAAGAGGCTCCGCCTTCCTCACTCAGGGAAGCAATGACAATGAAGCTGAATGATAGATTGAAAAGTTGTGCTGAAACTCTCCAAGACAAACAGTTATTGGCCAAACTAAGTACTGGGGATGTCATAGCCCAAGACTTGAAATACCACCCCGCTTGTCTTGTAGCTCTATATAATAAAGAAAGAGCCATTAAGAAAAGGACAGAAGAACAGGCACAGATTGATAACGATGCGGAAAAAGAAGCAGGAGATGTTGCCTTGGCTGAATTGGTTAATTACGTATTTGAAACTCAAAGAAATAGTGATGGGGCCAATGCATTTAGACTGGCAGACCTTTCAAATATGTATGAAAAAAGGGTTCAGCAATTAAGTGAGGGTACAATTCCAATACACAGGACACGACTGAAAGAAATGCGTCTTGCAAAGATACCAGATCTTCAAGCATATACGAAAGGTAGGGAGGTGTTATTGGTTTTTGAAAAAGATGTCGGTCCAGCAATAGCATTAGCATGTAATTACGACGACACCATACATATTGGAAAAACTGCAGAAATTATTAGGGCACAAATTAAGGAACATAAAACAACATTTTCTGGTTCATTTTCTGCCGAAGATACCCAATCAAGCGTTCCAACATCACTGCTAGAACTAGTGTGCATGATTGAACATGGCCCTGATATTCAATCCCAATTAGAAAACAGTGTATGCAAGTCCTGAACACTAGGGTTGGACGAAAGAAAATGACATCGACAATTGGAAACCGAAATGGACTTCGTTACCTGCAGTTGCGTCGTCGTGTCAGGAACTTGTGAAATGCGGATGCAAGAAACCCAGCTGTGTTGGTAATTGTAAATGCTACCGGTCTGGCCTTCCTTGTACGGGTTTGTGTACATGCAACTGTCAGTTTGATAATTTTTAGATACACACAATGTTTTTTAACCAAACTATGAAAGAAAAATGAAAGCAATCAGTAACATCCCTTGTGATGTTGCTTGAAAGTATAAAAATTTGCATTTTTGACTTTTTTGCCGGCATTTTAAAACCGGAAGTCACCTTTTGTTTCATTTATGTACTGTACAGTCGACATTTAGGATCTGTTATCTACTTTTTATCAAAACTAACATCGGATTTTAGGCATAACACACCTTTTAAAGGATAAACGCAGTATTGCCAATTTGTAATGACGCCATTTTCAAAATGAATGGTGGCCATCTTGAAAAAATGATTTTTTTTATTGGCCAGCAGCGGAATTTTTCTTAGTATCATTTAGTCGTCCTTTATACCAAATTTCATGCTTGTATAACGATTTGCACAATTATGTCCATAATATCTCCCACTACAAGTAGTAATTAACCTTTACCTTTTTGTATCTGAATCTTAAATATTGTTCTAATATGTCTTCAAAATTACAGTTTTTATTTATTAAATTATAATTTATTGACGTTACTCACGGTATTAGGTCTATCTTTCGTTTGACAATTTCTTGATGCATAATTAGGACAAAAACAAATCAATTCTACGTATTATCAAATAAATACTTGTCTTGGTTCATCAGTTTAATCGATATTAAATAAAACCTAATTTTAATATATTTAATTTTATGTATTATTACATAATTAAGCGATAAATCCCGTGTTCATAATGTAATTTTTGCCGTGTAAGACGTAACAACAATAACTAAACATACAAATATAAACGAAAAAAAATCAAAAACTACTGAATGGATTACGATGAAATTCAAACAGGTGGGAAATAATATCATCATATGCATGGTGTGAAACGGTTACGATAAATATCATGTCAGTTCGCATTCAAGTGGCCATTTTCGAAATTCCATACAGCTGTAAAATTTGAAAATTCGAGTATACAAAAATGAAAGCAAGCACATCGATATTACAATATTTTCAAGTCATAGAAAAGGTTCGCCACCTTTACATGAAAATGTAATTTTATTGAATTTTACGAACACATATTTATTTCTAACATAGGTTCTCTCATTTTATATTTTTCAGTGTTTTCCGTGTCCCCTTTAAATGTTACCATAGAGCCATTGTTTTTGATTTTTCAGTACCATGCTAATTTAGAGTATTTTAAATTTGTGACAGACAAATGAACTATGAAAACAAATGTTACTACTGAAATGTGATTTTTTTTTAAAGATTTGTTTAAACCTTCAATGTTAAGGAAACGCTAATTTTTTTTTTGTCCATGTCTCCCCAAAATGTTACCACGTCCAAATTGAACATATTTTGCAAGGAACGTCAATGTAACGTATTATATATATATATATAATTTTCCATAGACTAAAAGTTTAGCATTTTTGTGTCTTAAGCATTTGAAACGTTCTTTTTAATGATATATATTTGCAGAGAGTTTTCAAAAATCTATTCTAAAATATAGTAAATCAACAAGAAAGTTGACTTCCATCAAAGTGTTGTAAAACCATCTGCTGATCTTAAAGGCGTCGAAGTTTTTGATAAATGATAAATTTTCTATAATACCGAACCTTTAGACTCTGGAACCTATAGCAAAAGATATGTTTCCGCTAGTACGACTATTTGTTGCATACACTAACAGTTATTTCCACGCATCCGACAAACTGACGCATGTGAAAAATACTCATCCTATTTCAAGCACTGTAGATCACTTTTTAATCTTAATCAAATGAGCAATTTCAAACTACCGTTTTCTTTCAAAAAAGCTGAGGATGAAATTGAAATTATAGATCAAGCAAAAAGAGGAAACATATAGTAGCTGTTGCTGTTATTGACCCAAACGAAGATTGGTTTGCATTATAATCTTCTCGAAAAACACATATTTGGGATGTTGGTAGTACGGATAGAAAAACCCTAAAAATATTCGCTAATTGTAGTTCGAAAACTATAGCCAAAGGCGGGTTGATAACATTTATGCTCTTTCAGCACTAAACATCTGTGGTACTGGCTGTTTCTACGGGATATCATGATATATATCTATGTTTAGATACTTATGATGACGGAGTTCTGATCATCATCGAGGATATATGCATTTTGCAACAATTGACATGCTTGGGCAATGACAAATATCTGAAATATAAATTTTCAATAAGTTAAGATTATGAGGAAATAAAGAAAATCGAGAATGGAAAGATTATTTGTCAAAAATATATAATCAGTCATGTTCACAGTCTATAATGTTTTTTAAATAAGTAGTGGGGTTAAATCGGCAAATCAAAGAATTCAATTTTATATATAGCCAATATAGGACAATGGTGTTGATTAAAAATTACACGACTCCAGACCCTTTTGTTTCCACATAATTAAGGTTGCCAATAGCAGTTCCTGATCGAATCCGATACCCATACCAATAGTATATTCGCCTGTTACCTATTACCTTATCTGTACGTTCCGCATCTGACAGGCGCACCACCAAACGGTGTATTTCGGATTTTGCTATATACACGGGTTATAATCACAGGGTTGACACTACTAAATTCAATCATTGTCAAATTGTTTCCTATTGTATTATTTTAATCCGTAAGACTTTCTAATATGACAATACGAATACTAAAATTATGGACTTAAAACAAGGCGTTTAGGTACAGTTTTCAATTTGTTAGCGGTCATGACGTAAAATAGCGAATCAAAGAATTCAACTTTATTTATAATTAATATAGGACAGTGCTGTTGATTAAACGATACTCCATTCCAGGGCCTGCTGTTTTCTAAATAATTAATATTACCAATAATTGATAAGTTCCAGGTTCCAGAAAGATTTTGAAAGCAGAGGAAATTGTGCGTCTTATAATCTGAATGACTCTATCATTACTTTAATTCAGTCACGAACCCGCGATATCACGGGTGTGTTCTAGTATTATATGTATGTGACCGACATGTATATCAAAATAAAAACCTTATTCTGGGTACATAACTGTATCAAATAGAAAAGTCGAGATCAATCAATATCTCTTGTTCAAATGTAGACAAAACATGTATTTTCTATTTTCAGATTTCGTCTGGCAATTTCTCAGTGCATGGTACCGAAACACCACCAGCTGCAAGCATCGCCATCTCTATTTTAATGGCATTTTCTATTACAATCAACGCAGCATGTGCCATAGCATGCTTTAGAAAGATGAGGAGGGATTTGTACTGGCTTTCCGTTCTTTTACTTCTATTAAGTGATGCCTTTATGGCATTGTCGTATATGTGGTTTGGTCTCTCTGAATTATTTCAACCTTTAAATCAACTAGTCAGCATGTGTTTGTTTCAGATGTTTGCATTCTCCTTCGGATCTTTGACGCAGTACATCATACTATTTTTTATTAGTTTACAAAGGTTATTCACAATTAAATCATACAATTTTGGGACCAATAAGATCTTTAAAGAGTATAGATATCTACTCCTGGTAGGCACTGTATGTTTTTTGTTTTTGTATTCTCTTGCAGTAACTCTATTCACGCCATTCAAAAAATCAATAACTATGTGTTCATCAAATGAGATGTATGGACATAACTTTGTAATCTACTTCTCCTTTATTTTCGGACCAGGAACACTTTTGATGTTTACTGTTATTTCGATAACAGTTATCACGGGAATTCGTATCTGGAAAATATTCTTTTCAAGTCATGTGCACCCAGTTAATATCAGAAGAAAACAGACATGTAGCAGTCATGATAAAGAGGCCGAATTCTCAAGCGAGATCATGCCCAATCAAGGAACAAGATGCCCGCAAGATAATTATGTAGGAAATGACGTCATTCAAAACATAACCAACATGCAAACGAACGACTATAAAGAGAATAATGGTGTAGTTATGAGTTCTAAACGCAAACGCAAAGTGTATTCAATATCGTCTGAACCACTAACACGATTTAAAAGAATGTCTTTAGCCTGGAAATCTGACCAACATCTCGATAGAAAGGCATGGGAAATCCGGGCATTTTCAACATGTGTTATACTAGTTATGACGTCAATTATTTTCACTGGTCCGTTTGTTGCCACCTTTTGGGTAGAAATATTGACAAGTACAGTTGTAAAAAGGAAAACACAAGTAGTTTTGTTTATCTTACACATGTTAAACGTTGTTGTAGACCCCTTTATTTATGCATGGAGAATACCAGAAATCAAAGCCCAATTAAAGAAATGTTTGAAAAGTAGGAAAAGGAATTCGAAGAAAGTTCTTGAAAGTTAAGTTCCGAAGAATGAAGAAAAAAATTCTACAGGCTTAATAAATAATTCAAATCTTGTTCATTACTGACAAAGTAATAGATTGTTATAGCATATTTTAGCTTCCTTACATGTCAGTAATTGCATCATTTGTTTTCATAATGAGAAATAGAAATCATTCATATTTAACAAAACTTAAATCTGATTTCAATCATTTGCTATTACGTTTGTGTAATAATGTATGTGTACAATGTTGTGTTGAAAGAATTTTTGCTATAATGTATCAATATGGTTTGTACAATAAACTTTTCATATATATACCAGTATTGCAGTTCGCACGTTTGGTCTACAATTATACTCATCAGTTACGCTCGAAAAAATAAGGTTTAAAAGCCAAAAAAATTACAAAGTAGAAGGGCATTAAGAACATAACATACCTAAAGGTTTTATTCAAATCTGCTACGACAAACTTTTTTTTTGTCTCTTTGACACAATCCCCATGTCCATTTTCAATTTAAACACAATTGTCAGACATACTGGTAAATTCTCTGGCTTTATATTGGTGATAATAGTTTTGTGTTTTCCCCTTATGATCCACATCAACAAATTAATACGACAACCACTGAAAATTAGGATTCTAACTTAGGACAGATGCCTAAATGTATAAGAGAAAACATAAAAATAAAGACGCTGCTGATTGACAATATAATTTCCTGTGAAAAAAACAACCCAGTTATTTTGACTGATATAATTTCTAATTTTCGAAATTAGGTTACTAAACGAGTGGTCTTGTCATACCTCTTCCTTTAGATTGAAGGAAGCAAATACCTACCTTCATAAAAAATACAATTTTAAAACACACACTCAAGTTTATTTTCATAAGTTCATCACACACATCACAAAGTAACATTTTTATTTTATCATAATCCGGGATGCTTGTATAATGTAAAATCAAACAAATACTGTTTCTAATCAAATGGCATATTAACTAGCTGTAAAACCAGGTTTACTTCACAATTTTCTACAAAAGAAAATGTATGTATCAAGTCAGGAATATGACAGTTGTTATAAATTTGTTTGATGTGTTTGATCTTTTGTTTTTTTCATTTGATCAGGGACTTTCCTGTTCGAATTTATCGTTAAGTATTATTGTGATTTTACTTCTTGGTCCCTTCCGATGCACTTTTTAAGAGAAAGGACGATAGTGCTTTGACTTACCCCTAGTTCATCAACATTCTGATCAGACAGAAGTTACGTTTTACAAAGTTTTACCAGAGGGAAATTTAAAATTTCAAAATTAAAATCGTATCGTTAGTCATAGGTTCTGGTACTGAGATGACACTGCATATTACCATGTACTGTATATTACGATGCTATTGTATATTATATATATATATATATATACTATTTTTTTCATTCATCCGAACCTTACAAGTGTTTGATGTGTAATATATTTATCTATTACATCGACTTATTTCCATTACTTATTCTCAGACGACCGTCTGATATTGCTATACACATTTTCACGTGGAACATTTCCTCAGAATTGTACAGAGCATCATAATTGAATAATCATATTGTACAAACAAACTAAAACCAATTATCATTCGAGGCTGTTGGAAGATTGTCTTTTTGAATGTTTTCCTTCAGTATAACAATGACATTGATTTACGACCCTCTCTGGAAGCATACACTCTTGCCATATGTATTTCATATATTCTCCAGATACTTTCACAAAAATTCTTATATATGAAAGAGACAAAACCCCAACATAACACTACAAACACCTCAAAAACACAAAATAGGTCTTATATCAAGAAGAGGAATTCGCACAAAGAGGCATGATTTATCCGACCCTTCACAAAACTGTATTCATTACATTTTGGAAAGACAGCATATTCAATGAGAGGGATGGGAATACTATCTTTTTTACCTGTCCAAATGTATATGAAAATATGCTGACATGTCTTTTTGTGTTTACAAATTAATAGAAGCAAGACTTAACCTAGAAAAAAATCTTTGGATGCTTTAATCAGTGTTACTGTTTTGGCTTACTATATATCAATACTCCTCTCAAGTCCTCATATACTAGTATACAGATTTCCTAAAGAAAACAATTGATCTTTAATAGTTTGTAGGATAGTTAAGAAAATAGCATTATTTCTGGTTTTTACAAGTGTAGACGCCTTGTCGAGAGTAATTAATTTGATTCGGAATAAGAAATGCTATATTGCAAAAAAATAATAATACTGGTCACTTAGTTGAACAAACGGATACAAATTTGTTTGCAATTTAATCATCACTCAGAGAGAGAAAAGTACTCTTGAAATCAGGTTATATTTTAAATAATGTTTTAATATACATGTAGCTAGCATGTCTCAACAGAAAAAAAAACCTGATTGATGCATCAAATGTTAGTATCCAAGCTATATCTACCAGTTATCCTGGTACCTTTGATAACTAAATAAACTATTTACAAATTAATTGACTTATTTTAACAAGCATTTCATAAAATTCCTAGAGGAAGTGCTTCATGCGATTTCATTTTCACAATACCATATCCTATTAAAATTAAAAACGACAAAGCAGTTTATAATTTGATTATAATTTTCATGCTTAGTTCAAGTTTTAGATTTGAAAATTGGTTGTATTAAACTAATAATAATTCAAACAAACATTGACAATTTCTATTTGATTGACGAGATCTTAATATGTCTTATGTTCTTTTGCAAATCATCGTGTTAAATGATCTGATATTCCCAGAAGCACTGCAACTCATTTGCTCAAGAAATATTTTGTTTTTTAGAATTATTCACAAATTTATGAAAAGTTATGTTAGCTACATTTGTAACAAGTTGATCTGAAAGAGACTTTTTGCCTAATTAAAAATTAATATATTCCTCCGTGAATAGATCATTTATTTTTGTACAGGGAATTATTACAAAAAGATCAAAAATAGTTGTCATGGTTTACTAAATACATGTCGGTTGAAATAAAACACGTTACGTCAAAATATATTATTTACAAACTATTTTATCAACTGTAACAACTTCAAACGACAACACATGCATCACGTCATTACTTGGTTCTCATCATAGATTTCAACATTTTTTATTAGTTCAATTAAATATGCCAATTAACTTTTATCTTTAAAATACATCGAATAACAAATTAAAAAAATAAAAAAAAAATCATTCAGTGCAAACCAAAGATGTAAAAGAAAGAGCCACTGTGTCAGAAGTATAACCGACTACATATACCATTTAAGTATGATAGAACATTCGCCTATTATCAAACGTAACTTTTTATATAATTACAGTATTATCTACTATTATCTACAATGGCACAAATCACCATCTAAGTCACAACGTTTTGAGGTAATCAGCTATCTGTGAATAAACTCATAATAGATACCAGGTTTGATATTTCGTATTCGCGCCAGACCCACGTTTCGTCCTCAAATGACTTAGCAGTGACGGTCGAATAAAATTTTTTTGTTTATTTCATAGACATACAATCGCTATCAAAATGTTGCTTTGTTAGAGGGGGCGACTCAGTTTATTCCTCTATCAATAAACTTTAATCTGGTGTATAAGTTTTGCCTTGATTAGGGACTGAAGGGGTCCAGCAGTCCATTCCATTAGTCAAATAAGCTATAATGTTCACACGTATTTCAATATTTAAATCCTTCGTTACTCCTCTAATATTCGTTGCGGAACATATTGACTATATACATTTTGTTCCTCTTGTAATAACCGTTCGAAGTATGTATAAGGTATACCTATAATTAGGGACTAAAAGGTCGCAGCAGTCCATTCCATTATTCAAAATATCCATTTCATTATTCAAAATTGGCTGTTTCTTAATTTTCACACGTATTTTGGCATTTAGGTCCTCCGTAACCCCTCTACTGGTCATTCCGGTACATATCGTTTATACTCAGTTTATTCCTCAATCAATAAGCTTTAATTTAGTGTATAGATTTTATCTTTATTAGGGACTGAAGGGTTGCAGCAGTCCATTCCATTATTCAAATAATCTATTTCTTAATGTTCAAGCGTATTTCGATATTTAGGTCCTTCGTTACTCCTCTAATATGCGTTGCGAAACATGTTGTCTATATACCTTTAGTTCCTCATGTAATAAGCTTTGGAATGAGGTACATCTATAGTTAGGGTCTAAAGGGTCGCAGCAGTGCATTCCATTATTCAAAATATCCCTTTCATTATTCAAAATTGGCTATTTCTTAATTTTCACGTTTATTTTGGCATTTAGGTCCTCCGTAACCCCTCTAATGGTCATTGCGGTACAGATCGTTTATATTCATTTTATTCCACAATCAATAAGCTTAAATTTGGTGTATAGATTTTGTCTTGATTAGGGACTGAAGGGTTGCAGCAGTCCATTCCATTATTCAAAATAAGCTATTTCTTAATGTTCAGGCGTATTTCGATATTTAGGTCCTTCGTTACTCCTCTTATATGCGTTGCGAAACATGGTGACTATATACCTTTTGTTCCTCGTGTAAGAAGCTTTGGTATATCTATAATTAGGGGCTAAAGGGTCGCAGCAGTCCATTCCATTATTCAAAATATCCATTTCATTGTACAAAATTGGCTATTTCTTAATTTTCACGCGTAGTTTGGCATTTAGGTCCTCCGTAACCCTTGTAATGGTCATTGCATCACATATCGTTTATACTCAGTTTATTTTTCTATCAATAAGATTTAATTTGGTGTATAAAGTGTGCCTTGATAAGGGACTGAAAGGTTCCAGCAATCCATTCCTTTATTCAAAATAAGATATGTCTCAATGTTCACGCGTATTTCGATATTTTAATCCTTCGTTACTCATCTAATATACGTTGCGGAACATATTGACTATATACATTTCGTTCCTCTCGTAATACGCTTTCGAATGAGGTATAAGGTATATGTATACTTAGGGGTTAAGAGGTCGCCGCAGTCCATTCCATTATTCAAAATATCCATGTCATTATTCAAAATTGGCTATTTCTTAATTTTCAGGCGTATTTTGGCATTTAGGTAATTTAGTGTATAGATTTTGCCTTGATTAGAGACTGAAGGGTTGCAGCAGTCCAAATCCATTATTCTAAATAAGCTATTTATTAATGTTCAAGCGTACTTCGATATTTAAATCCTTCGTTACTCCTCTATCATTTGTTGCGGAACATATTGACTATATACATTTTGTTCCTCTCGTAATAAGCTTTCAAAGTAGGTATAAGGTATACCTATAATAAGGGACAAAAGAGTCACAGCAGTCCATTCCATTTTTCAAAATATCCATTTCATTATTCAAAATAAGCTATTTTTCAATGTTTACGCGTATTTCGATATTTTAATCCTTCGTTACTCATCTAATATACGTTGCAGAACATATTGACTATATACATTTTCTTCCTCTCATAATAAGCTTTCGAATGATGTATAAGGTATATCTATATTAAGGGGTTAAGGAGTCTCAGCAGTCCACTCCATTATTCAAAATATCCATTTCATTGTTCAAAATTGGCTATTTCTTAATTTTCACGCGTAATTTGGCATTTAGGTCCGTTGTAACCCCTCTAATGGTCATTGCGGCACATATCGTTTCTACTCAGTTTATTCCTCTATTAATAAGCTTTAATTTGGTGTATAAGTTTTGCCTTGATTAGGGACTGATGAGTTCCAGCAGTTCATTCCATTATTCAAATAAGCTATAATATTCACGCGTATTTCGATATTTAAATCCTTCGTTACTCCTCTAATACTCGTTGCGGAACGCATTGACTATATACATTTTGTTCCTCTCGTATTAAGCTTTCGAAGTAAATATAAGGTATACCTATAATTAGGGACTAAAGGGTCGCAGCAGTGCATTCCATTATTCAAAATATCCTTTTTATTATTCAAAATTGGCTATTTTTTAATTTTCACGCGTATTTTGGCATTTAGGTCCTCCGTAACCCCTCTAATGGTCATTGCGGTACAGATCGTTTATATTCATTTTATTCCACAATCAATAAGCTTAAATTTGGTATATAGATTTTGTCTTGATTAGGGACTGAAGGGTTGCAGCAGTCCATTTCATTATTCAAAATAAGCTATTTCTTAATGTTCAGGCGTATTTCGATATTTAGGTCCTTCGTTACTCCTCTTATATGCGTTGCGAAACATGGTGACTATATACCCTTTGTTCCTCGTGTAATAAGCTTTGGTATATCTATAATTAGGGGCAATTGGGTCGCAGCAGTCCATTCCATTATTCAAAATATCCATTTCATTATTCAAATTTGGCTATTTCTTAATTTTCACGCGTATTTTTGCATTTAGGTCCTCCGTAGCCCTCTAATGGTCATTGAGGCACAATTCTCTTGTTTTGTCTATTATTTATTACAGGATGAAGAATGGGCAAAGGTCCAGTGAAAATTAAAAAAAGAAAGACCACGTAGAGTATTACAATTTTGAAAAAAAATATGTTTTGGTATTCAGGTCGTCCATACATTGAACCAAGGAATTATTTCTGTTAAAATAGTTAGGAAATCCCACTAGTTTATCTCCGAAACTAGGAACTAGATAAATATATCAAATTAAAGTTTACAGAGTGCTTTTATTAATTTTTTTCTGATATTAATTTGAATATTTATTAGATAACACCAAAAGGACGAATTTAGAAATACAGAATATAGCTAAAGTCATTTTTAAAATTTTTTTTATTTCACTATTCACCGTTTCAAGTTGAATAATGAAACATAAACTATTTCATTATTCGTTTTTTAAACATTGAATAGTGAATAATGAATTATTTCATTATTCATTAATTTAAATATTGAATGTTGAATAATGAACATTGAATAATGGACGTACTTCAGCCCGGTGTATAACTGCTGGTGCATAGAAAACAGTTTACATGGATCGGCTCATAATTTAATGATTGATTCTTTTCTTCCTAAATTTTGTTTATTTCCTTATCCTTTTTCTTATTGAACATCTTATTTATAAATATCAATTTTTAACTATTACATTACAAAATAAACCTGATTTGCTATCAACTGATTTGGACTTTCGATTTAAGAATTCAGGGCAATGATTGTCCGCGTGATAAATGATATGTGTGATAGCTAATCTGCCCCCAAGAAAATGTGATTGTATGGGGAGCCTCAGCTGTCATATATTAGAGATCTACATAACGTTATGCTGGAGATTCCATTATAAAGTAAATACAGCGTGATGATGAATTAAATCATCAAATTGAAAACTTAAAATAATAAAATGCTAAGTTGAATCTGCGTTGTGTTGACTTGCAACTTCAAGTGTTGATGTTGTGAAAGCATATTGGTGAGCCACGGCGTTATGATGATATGCTTATAACACGTAACGTTGAGTTGAAATTACATGTTGTTAAGTTGACATTACACGATGTTAACTTGATACTGGATAATGTTTATAGTGCCTAACAAGATTTTGTGAGGGAATTCGATGTTTGCTATACCACTGTTCAATTAAACGCACTTTATGACAATACTACTATACCAATTGTAATGAAAATGTTTGCAGTGTTTTGAGAAATGATTTTACTTTGTAGTCACGTATTGTTTGTGAAACATTTTATGTTTTAAAAGGACGAATTTTCTGTATATAGTCAATAATTATGTGGACTTTTGAAGCCCAAACTTTGTATTGCCTTAAATACATACATGAAAGTTCCGAAAACTGTACCAACACACAACGACATGTTTATGAAATGATAGCAAAACTTTGGTTTGACAAATTTTTATTCGTTATTGCAAAAAAATAAACTTTGAATATCTTACATTTTCTCCCTACCCAGTTTACCCCTATTACTTATTCTGATGTGGACCGGTCATTGTTATTGAAAATTACGGAATTTAATTGGATTAAATTATTACTAGTTTACCTTCAAACTGTTTATGCTTTTCGTACATGACTATTGGTTAAATCAGAACGTGCATGAATGTGACAGTAAGTAAAATGACCTTCAAACTGGACACTGGATGAGTCCATGTTATGTTTTATCAATGGAAGTATAGGTACGGAAGGTAAGAATTGCCAATTCTCCTATTTTCACAATTTTCTCCAAATACACAGTAGATAGATTATTTTTTAATAGGCAATTGCGGAGAAAAACAGAAAAAAGTTTAGAAATAAGAAGTTTTATTCCAATCAACAAGTCATTTTTCGAAGAGAAATGCCAACATACATTTTACGCACGGCTACGCCAGGTAAACATATTATAATCTTACAAAGAAAATATCATTTTTCAGTCTCATAGGAACATACTAATTACAATAAATCCCAAACTAAAGAAGTCATTATATAACGTCAAAATATGTCCGATCTACCTATGTTGGGACCCAAAAAGTCAACACGATCGTTTTAAGGTCAATTTCGTCTACCTCACAAAATCTTATTAGGCACTATAGACGTACTTATCCGATTGCTAGGATAACAAATGAAACGGATACATGTAGTTGAACTTCATGATGTTGACTTATTATTAATAAATGTAAAGCTTAAATATCACAACGTTATATCATTATAATATCACGATAGGTTTAACATATTTGTTAAAGACTTTAAACTACACGATGTAAAGCTAAACTAGCATAATGTTATATTACTATAATGTCACGATAAGCTAACCATACAATATGCTCACTAAAAACAACACGACGTAAAGTTGAAAGTACGTGTTGTTGAGCTAGGATTGCACAATGTATTATCATTACAATGTCACGATAAGCTAACCATACAATATGCTCACTAGAAATAAAACGACGTACAGTTGAAAGAACTTGTTGTTGAGCTAGGATTGCACAATGTTATATCATTATTATGTCATGATAAGCTTATTATACAATATGCTCACTAGAAATTACACGACGTAAAGTTGAAAGAACTTGGTGTTGAGCTTCGATTGCACAATGTTATATCACTATAATGTCACGATAGGCTTACCACACAATATGCTCACTAGAAATTATACGACGTACAGTTGAAAGTACATGTTGTTGAGCTAGGATTGCACAATGTTATATCACTATAATGTCACGATAGGCTTACCACACAATATGCTCACTAGAAATTACACGACGTAAAGTTGAAAGTACGTGTTGTTGAGCTAGGATTGCACAATGTTATATCATTATTATGTCATAATAAGCTAACCATACAATATGCTCACTAGAAATTACACGACGTAAAGTTGAAAGTACGTGTTGTTGAGCTAGGATTGCACAATGTTATATCACTATAATGTCACGATAGGCTTACCACACAATATGCTCACTAGAAATTACACGACGTACAGTTGAAAGTACGTGTTGTTGAGCTAGGAATGCTATGGCATGGTATTGGTTGCAAAAATTCGATATTTTTCATTTAAATGCAATATTTTAAATTTAATTGATATATTTTTTCATCTAAATGCAATATTTTTCATTTAAATAATAAAATTTTTCATTTATATGGTAAAATTTTTCATTTAAATGGTATATTTTTTCATTTAGATGCAATGTTTTTTATTCAAATGGTATAATGTTTTATTCAAATGGTATAATTTTTCATTCAAATGGTATAATTTTCATTCTAATGAAATATTTTTCATTCAATTGGTATAAAAAATCATGTGCATGTAATATTTTTTATTCAATTGGTTTAATAGTTTTTTATTTATATGCAATAACTGCATCATGGGAAATTCTTTGACGCCTACTAAAGGTCAAACTTGCAACAACGTTTGTGATTGGTCGGTATTTATTTGGATTTTCTCCCCTTTCTTTCTAAACTTGAGTGACTAGGAATTAAAAAACGCGTCAGTCTCAGAATATCGCCCATCTAACTAAAATTTGGAGTTCGTGCAATTAATCCCAATAATGGCCAGGCAGAGCAAAAAATGCGAGTGACAAGTAATGATAATTAATTTGACACACAACTTGCTCATGGATAGGAACAGATGTCTGCGTGCATTGCAAAAACATCTCCAATAAAAACCCTTTCTGAAGAAACTCCCCTACAGTCTTCACATTGAAATAAAAAAAATATATATATACATAGCTAGTCCCCCCCCCCCCCCCCCCTAAGTCCAGATATATGTTATCATGACGTTCTTTTGTGCTACATGTATAAAAAAAAATTACGTTTCTTGATCCTCAGAGACGTTGCAGGTGGACAAACATGAAAAAAGAATAAAAAGTCTTCCAGGGCCTTATAATAAATTGAACTAAGCCACCTCTTTTTTGCTACATGAGGAAACAAAATCACCTAATTACAACAGCAGAACCAGAGACCCCTTGACAAGGAGAGACATAAGCTGTTATACTCCGGAGCTAGTTCTTTAATAAAGACAATTCAGGATAAATTTGAACCAGTTGCTAACCCATGTTACAACAATAGTCCTATGACATAGGACTTCACTGTATGAAGCGTGAACTTCATATTTAATACTATCTATAATATGTAGTCATGAGGTATGTCGCAAATCATTTTACATTATAGGATTCGTTGCTGAGCTTTTTTTACTGTTCTCATCTCCGAATCCCTTAAATAGACTTTTTTCAAGCTCCACTGTAGTTCAATAATTACTATATGTCATTGCTTAAATAAGTATGCAGGCGGCATATTTCAAAACATATTTTATCTTCAGGACTTTTAAATGATTTACTTTCCAATTTACTGCATTTGGAAAGGAAGGGGTATACAAGTTTATTTTGTGATACAGTATATAATATAATTATAGGTATCCAACAAATTATATGATTGTACGTTTAGCTATTATCTAGCCCCGTACAAAATGTATTTATTAAGACACACATAGCAGGGGCGGATAAAAAAACTCGGTGTCTTAGGGGGGAGGGGGAGGTTCAAATATAGATATTTGTATAGAGATGTATATGTGCGAGTAATTGCAGCAATGGTTATGGTGTGTGTGTGTAGGGAGGGTTTCAGATCAAAGATCGTTTCTATCATTCTATATTTTTAGTTTTTACCATTTCACTCTATTCTTTATCCTTTGATCTCTATTATATTTGTCCTAAACATGCGTGACATATTTGCCACTGGACATAATGCAACCAAAAATCAATCAACTTATCCTGTATATTTCATCATTTCTTTGTTATGTTATCTATAGGTTTGGTCCCGCCCCTTATCTATTTTTTGTTTATATATTTGATAATGCCATTTTTTTTTGGAAAAAAAGGTAGGGGTAAGGCGTTTTTAAAAACATATCAATGGGTTGCGTTTTTTTTTTTTTTTTTTTTTTTTTTTTTTCCGAAGTGAGCCAGGAGAAGTCTATTTCTGTTTGTTTTGCATTTGGAAAATCTTCTGGCTCTCTTTTACCTCTTCTTTTTTGGTAGGTTATTAAGACGGTAGAGGCACATAACAAACATGGCGTCGTTTAGTCTAAATGAAATTATCAATTTATGAATGCAGATATATAAGAATGTGGGCTGTTTATAAACGTTTTTTTATGGTATTACTGTAGGACGATAAGCTGGATAACTATAAAAACTACACTGACAATAACTGTTAAGGGACAATAATTTGATGTTCTAGGGAAGAATTTATGATTGATTAGTGTTTAACGCTACTGTCAACACTATTGCGCTATTCCGTGGTGGTCAGTTTAAATTTATAAATCAAGGATGGGGAAGGGAACGGAGAGCATTATTACTCATTGTCTCTAAACATGTATATTTTCAGCTCTTTTAGGCAACTATATTCATATATGAAATCCTTCTGTCCCCACCCGAACAAATAAATAAATATAAAATGGCTCTTATTTAACACAACTTTAAATTGATTGATTGTATGTTGCTAATTTTAACACCCAGTGACAAATATTTCATGCTTGTTCATGAAAACACGAGTTTAGAAGTTAGGTATATAATATAAAAACGAAGAGACGGAATGTGATTGCAAATAAGGCAACTATCCACTGGAGTTCAAATATGAAATGGATGTAAGTAATTATAGACAATCGTAAGGCCTTCAACAATGACAAAAACCTGCCATGATACTGTAAAGTCGTCTACAAAAGGCGCGACATGAAAATGTAAACAATTCCAACGAAAAAAACTAACAGCCTAATTAAACATAACAAAACAATTTACAGAATATCAAATATGAGTCGAGACATGAATCAACGACAACCACTAAACAACAGGCTCCTGACCTTGGACAGGTAAATAAAGAATATGGCAGGGTTGATATAGAAACGAAGATATGGTATGATTGCAAATGAGAAAACTCTCCACAAGAGACCAAATGACACAGAAATCAACAGCTATGAGTCACCGTACGGCCTTCGACAATAAGCTAAGCATACATCGCATTGTCATCTATAAAAGGCACCGAAATCAAAAATATAAAACAATTCAATCGAGAAAACTAGCGTTCGAATTAAGGTACAAAAAAATGAACGAACACAAATATGTATAACACAGCAACAAACGTCAACCATTGAATTACAGGTTCCTGAGTTGGGACAAGCACATACATACAGAATATGGCGGGGTTAAACATGCATGTTAGCGGGATCCCAAATCCTCCCCTAATCTGGGACAGCGGTGTAACAGTACAACAACATGTTTGTGAGCACTCAATCCATCCCAAATATTGGACAGTGATATTGTCACAGAATATAAGTTCCTTCATAATATAAGTTCCAAAAGGTAAAAAATATTCTGGAATATCATTTCCATAGGAATAAATATTACAATATGTGTTCCAAACGGAATAAATATTACAATATGCGTTCCAAACGGAATAAATAGTATAGAATATTTGTTCCAACGGGAATAGGTATTATGACATTGTTTATAACAAAGTTTCCAGTGGAACTTCTGTTAGGTGGAACAAATATACGTTGACAATATAACAGTACAGGAATTTAACAACCTGTAAAATCAGTTGCAATTAGATTAACTTAAAAGATCGGAACGAGACACACACAAAAAAAAAATAATTTTAAGGCAATAAATACAGAGCACCGACATAAGAGTATTTGCAATTACTGGAAATTTGCTCAAAGCTAATACATG
The DNA here is from genome assembly GCA_037788925.1 of Mytilus galloprovincialis. Taxonomy (NCBI): domain Eukaryota; kingdom Metazoa; phylum Mollusca; class Bivalvia; order Mytilida; family Mytilidae; genus Mytilus; species Mytilus galloprovincialis. The sequence goes on along the minus strand of CM075343.1, from coordinate 30,409,178 downwards.
TAACAACTAGAACTGAATTAAATTTTGTTCTTCCTGATTGAGTTATCAAACAGTACACAACGCGTGGCAAAGGATTAAAAAAAAAACAGTCTGAGAAACGTCTAGTTTACGTTGTATATCGATATAAGAAGATGTTGTATGAGTGTCGGTGAGACAACTCTTCATCCAAGTCAAAATTTGTAAATGTAAACCATTATAGGTCAAAATACGGTCTCCAACACGGAGCCTTGGCTCAAACCGAACAGAAAGCCATAAAGGGCCCAAAAAAAAATGACTAGTGTAAAACCATTTAAAGTCTAACCTATTTAAAAAAAAGGTATGCATTGTACTTGCATATATATATATATATCTACATTGTATATGCAATTGAAGTTTTTGAAAAGCGGCCCGAACGTTGTGACCATCGAAATTTTACAATAGAAATACTAGTCAGGACCACAAGATTTTAATAAAACAGCCAGTGCAGGACTCGCACGAACGCGAGATTTATATAGAACGGCGAATTCTGAAGCGTTTTTTTAATTATTGGTCACTCAAGTTTAGACAGAAAGGGAAGAAAATCCAAATAAATACCGACCAATTACAAACGTTATTGCAAGTTTGACCTTTAGGCGTCATAGAATTTCCCATGATGCAATTATTGCATATAAATATAAAACTATTATACCAATTGAAAAAAAAATATTGCATGCAAATGATTTTTTTTTATACCAATTGAATGAAAAATATTGCATTTGAATGAAAATTATATCATTTGAATGAAAAATTATACCATTTGAATGAAAATTATACCATTTGAATGAAAAATTATACCATTTGAATGAAAATTTATACCATTTGAATAAAAAATATTGCATTTAAATGGAAAATTATACCATCTAAATAAAAAAATATTTCCCACAGAAGGTAACCAAAAGTTAGCGTGCAATAAATTCTAATATTGCACTAGTGCAATAAATCTTCAAAATTCATGACGTCATTAACGACAAAATCTTCGTTTAAACCAATTTTTACTTTCAAATATTATATTGCTATACAATAAAAGGGTTATTGCATGAATATTGGGGAATATTGTCCCTCGTAGAACATATATTGCACTCGCAAGCTCGTGCAATATAAAATTCTACTCGGGACAATATTCCCCAATATTCATGCAATAACCCTATATCCTTATTATGTCACGATATGCTTATCAAACATTATTTTGACATGAAACGACACGAAGGTGGAAAAAAGGACCACTGGTGTAGGACCTGAGGTATCTTGCAAATAGTGCCGCATATGCGTAGTAATTATATGATATAAAAAGAGAACAAATTTAAAATACATTATTCTACTTTCTTTTTACACTGTAACAGTACGGTCCATGTAATATTATCATTTCAAAATTAAAAAAAAAATTTCACCAAATTATTAAAATTCTAAATATCGTTTTTAGATTTGATAGTTTAGATATTTGGTCAAACTTTAAAAGTACTCTTAACGTGCAGTTTTTTTTTTTTTATTATTTCGCTTTTTGAAAGTTTTGATGAAGATATCAAAATACTTAGTAAGAAAATGGGCGAAAAGTGGGGTATCTGTAAACTGCGAAATGGAATGAAAGCGGAACGAAACAAAACAAAATGAAATGCACAGCTACGGTTACTTCAAAGTTAATGTATGAAATAAGTCAAAAGGAAGGCAATTGTAAGCGATGAAAAAATTGATAACAAAATAGATATTTCTTAAAAGCGGATAATTCGTGTTAAAACAAGAAGCACAGCTTTGATAATGATCATTCTTCATTAGGAATAAAACGCACAAAATATATCAAATAATTTTCAATTGCAAAATAAATGTCTTTTCAAAACAAATTGAACATTAACATGAGATAACAGTATCCTGAAATGTGTTAAGATTTTGCATCATTGGATTTTTTTTATTTAAACCGATTCACTTTAAAAAAAAAATCTCTTATATAAGATGATCGTTTAAAATAATAGTTCAGACCTATTTTGTTTCCCCAGCGCCCAACATTTAGGAGTAACAGTGAAAACTTGCTGTAGGTTAAACAGATATATACAAGGTTGATTATGTTTATATTTCTTTTGTACTTAAGACATTTAAATAAAAGTCCCTCAAATTTGATTTGATTTTTTTTTTGCTTTACGACTTCTTCAACTGTGGTCGCTTTTCCGGCTATCACGAACAGACGCCTAACGGATGGAAAAAGTTTTACGTTGACAAAAATGTTATCCGTTGGGAGTCCGTTCATGTACTGACAAAATAAAACGGACACGTAACAAAGGCACAACGGACACACACAGAATATGCAACGTACGAGAAACGGAAACGTACAGGATAGAACGGAAGTCAAACATACATTCAACGGACTAGTTCCGCATACAACGTACACCAAACGGAAGCATATCGGATAAAACGGAAGAACACGCTATGCGAAAAAAATGAAAGGCGGCAATAATAATACTTGTAAATCGCATAAATATTCAAAAAGTTTCCGTTTAGATGATCTTGGTTTGTTTTTCAAAATGCCGCCAAAGGGTAGTGTCTTGCCTGAATAAGAGATGCTTGATAGTGAAGACGTGCTCTTACTCTAAGATCATTTATGATTGATGAGCATTCATGACACACGAGAAATCTGACACACCAATAATTGCCATTCTGACGCGAAATATTCAATGGCATTTATCCGATTCAGATCCGTTCATCATCCGTTTTCTCATGCGTTTAACGTAAAAATGGGGAGGTGTGTAATTTTTTTCATATTATTTTTTCTTAAAATTTTCTATTTTCTATTGATTCATACATGTATTTCGTATTTGTATATTAAAGCAAAAAACACTGATATATCAGGAGATACACACCGGATATTATTGTGTAAATTATTAAATAAAGTATTTTTTTTCTTCTTCTTCTTCTTTCTCCTTTTTCATATTCATCTATTTATTACAGAGCATGCCAATATTTATATTTATGTATTGTTCAATAAGTGTATTATTTTTGTAAAAGGAGACAGATTTGTAAAAGCAAATTGCTTGTTTCTGAATCCTGAATATTATTTCATTTGTATAATATCGTTTCATGATGTATTATCTGAATAAATATTGTTTATACTAAAGTATTGTCTGTGCAATGACAGGAAATATTCAATTGCATAGTATTTCGCTATAGTATAGTATTGCGCTATATCATAGTATTGCGCATTAGCAAGAAATCTTCAATTGCACCGAATTGCGCAATAGCATTTACAGGGGCGGATCCAATCTAATTAAAAACCGATCTCTCGTCGCTCCCGTTTCCTGATATGTCGCACACGACATATCAGAAACAGGAGCGATGAGAGATCGGTTTTTAATTAGATTGGGGCGGATTCAGCCGGTTCATAACCATGACAAAGGGGAGGGGGGCTAACTATATGTCCCCATTTAAATGCATTGATCGTCTAAAAAAAAAACTATCCGCCACAGCCAAGACATCTCCATTTTCAAACTATTGTGCAACTGCTCAATATTGGACCAGGGAAAAATCTTCGATTGCACATTATTGCGCAATAGCAAAAAAATTTCGATTGGGAATGAAAACAAATATTTCAACACATTTCAAATTTAAAAGATCTTTCACCACATTTATTATGTGTCAGAAACCTATATTTATCAAAAGTTTGATCACAATCCAATTTCAGACTGTATCAAGTTTAAATAATGTGTCCAAACTTGCACCAACTGTTCAGGGTTCGACCACTGCGGTCGAATCAGGCTGCGCTCAGCGAAGAATTTTATTTAGTTATTGTAACACAATCAACCTTGAGAAAAGTACAAGTACGCATCTATGTCCAGTCAGAATGGGGCGTGTAAAGAGAGTCAGTGCCACGATCTCTGCACAATCATGAATTTTGCCATTTTGGCCACACACCAATGCTGTTCTCATGCTCTCGAAAAACAAGGACAATGTAAAACGCTTAATTTTAGGTAAAGCATTTACCTACGGAACGCCCAAAATATTCGAATATTTGAAAGCCAAGTAAATATAAGAACCATAAGAATTTAAGAGGTGTTTGACCAAATGGAAAGTTGAAATATCAAATTCCAACTAAGTATATACATGTATAAGAAGATGTGGTATGAGTCTCAATGTGAAAACTCTCCATCACAATCACAATTTGTAAATGTAAACCATTAAAGGTCAAAGTACGGTCGTCAACGTTAACGCGGAGCCTTTTCTCAGACAGAATAGGACCACTTTGTCCAAGGGAGTTGAAACCATTTTTTTTGTAAAACGACCTATTCTAAATTATTGATTGTTGGTTGCCAGTGGCAAATATTACATGTATATTCAAGATGATAACAAATTAACATGATATACAACAGGTAGGATAGGTAAGAGTCGTATTTGCCACTGGAAAAATGAGGATATATTGAATAGGGACATAAATCGTTCCTTGCAACGAGTCACTGCAGGGGTTTTTAACGTGAGGAGTACTTGGCCTGAAATTTGATTGTTGTGCGATAACTTAAAAATGCACAAATAACAAACACGGAACTATCACTTAATGCAAAAAACATCTGGTTTCTTCTCTTGGCTTACCAGTGACAGTCCGTCGGAAGGGGACCATAAATGGCTGACCCGTGTTAAGAGAGAGCCATATCTCTTGCACGTAAAAGACACCCTTGTAAATCTCGAAAAAGAGCATGGCAATGCCGCTACAAGGCAGCACTCACATCCGCAAAGTGGAAAGGGATTAAATATAAACTTTTTAAAATTACAAATAAGATTGGAGTTTAATGTACAGCGGCAACTATTACATAGATTTGCAAGCTGAAAAATATTTATGGTATACGTTTATATGATATGAATGTAATTGAGCTTTTTTGGTCTTTTAAACTTTATTCGTTTCGAGCGTGACTGGTTAGTTTTTTGTAGACGAAACGCGAGGCTGGTGCAAATACAAAATTTCCAACCTGGCGTCTATCGATGATAAGTTTATTTACATATATTATAACAGTTTCCTGCCTGGCTCCAAGCTACTAATATTTGATCTTTAAGTTACTCTAAGCGGCTAGCAGTGTAAAACAGATATTAGCAACCTCCAACATTCGCGGCTAGCACAACGTTCATAGCGACACTATAAATTAAAAATTTCTTCCGTATCAATACTTCGAAATGAAATCAATGATACAAGGCAATATATTATCATTAACCTATAGCTGTACAATGTAACCTATGGGAATGCAACAAGAGTATAAATCTCAATAACCGAAAATTATACCATAGCTATCTATGGTATAATTTTCACAATTATACCATGGTTTTGTTGTGTATGATTTTCGAAAAGAAAAACAAAGATGGCAAGACTTAAAGGAGGCCGCCTGAATTTTGAAATTGACATATGAACAACAGAGTCAATGTGGGGCCACTAAGCTAAACTGCCCGCTTTGCACCAGCCGATATAAATGAATGCCTAGGGTGGGAATCGAACCCACGTACACCAACTCCGTTGTCCCTATATTTATAAATGAACAAAAAATTGTCAAGAACAAATTTAGAAAAAGGTATAAATGTGTTAAAATTTAATTATCAAATTATACATGAAAATATAAGTTGATTTTCGGTGATTTAGAATCTGATGTCTACTTTCGATTGTAGTCCCATAGCCTCCATTGTACAGCTACATGAATATATTTGGTAAAAGGGTTTAAAATTGCCGAGGCACATTTTTTGGGGGAGAAGGGAGCGGAAGGCACGCCCTTTTCAAGGATCTTCGTGTATGGTAGATGCGTAGTTCTTTTTTAAATATAGTTTTACCTTAAATGTTGACTTGCTAGACCCCTCCCCCTCTAAAAATCCTGGATTCTCATCCGATTTGATATAAATCTAAACTGTTAACGAGGTTGCTTAAGTAATAACAAAAATGTTTGAGAATTAAAATAGATAGGTTCTTTTAAATGAAGCTGAACATAGGTTTGAAATTCTTCAATTGAAGCTGAATACATAAAACAATATATATATATAGAATATACATCGCACGCGATTTTAATCGTGGACATTTTGAATTCCCTGTTAATTAATGCGTCGACTTGGGCTTCTGGTACAAATTAAAACGTGGAATTATTCATCCAAACTCACTAAAAGATTCTTGAGATTCAAATTTCCACGGAATTATAAAATTAATCAACAATAAAAATTTAAACATTTCGAACATTTAACATTTTAATAAAATAAAAAAATACACTAACCCTTTGCAGTTCAACTTTTAATTTGGGGTTCCGGAAAACTTTTAAAATATCTCTTGCAGGCATATGCAGAACATCCAATTTCTTTTGTCTGTAACGTTACCCGTCACCAATGTAGATGTGGATCCATCGTTGTCGAAAAATCTTGTCTAACTGATGTTCCCGCTGTTTCAGAAGCCCTTGCTTATTTCAGAAAGTAGGCGGAGTTAATGGGTAAGGTCCAAAAAGGTTAATTTGACTGATTCGTATTAAAGTATTTTTAAAGTAAACTAACAAAAATATATGAAATACACATTTTTAAACAGCAATATATGCGATAGGTTAAAACAGATATTTCATATATTTTGGATAGTTTTGTGGTGTTTCATAAATTATACCATAGCTTTTGTTGAAATCCCTCGGCAACCTCACTCGACTTAGTCTCGTGAGGTTATTGCCGGGAGTTTCAACAAAAGCTATGGTATAATTTACGATACACCACAAAACTATCCAAAAGATATGAAATATCTATAACATATGCAATCGATAAAAAATTGAAAAACAAAATGTTGAAAATTACATGAGACCGAAGCGCTTTTTCTTGATCTACCCTTTCATGAACGTCCAAAGCCAAATATTTGAAAGCGAACAGTTTAGTAAGATCCAAAATAGTCGATTAAAGGTAATCGTTCAAAATTATGTACTTGAATTTCGATAATTTCATTTGCCGACATGATTGCATATATAGTAAAAAGTCATAAAACAAAAAAAAAATGAAATCAAGTATAGAGCAATTTTATTGGTTACAGTTCAATTGGAAATGTATATACATGCTCAACCCTACCATACTACTCGGCCTATTGAGAGTTGTCCAGTTTTCACTGCTTTTCCCTAAATGATGAGAGAATAGTTCTGAGTTATATATCTGAAACCCTAAGCTGATAAAGATTTTTTAAAACGCAAATTCACTTTTTCGATGCCGGTTTAATAAGTTTACAACTGCCTGCCTCTGGTCTCATTTTATACATAAACTTTTAAGTAACAGTAACTGTTTATTTCATTTTGTTTCGTTTTGTTCCGTAGCTAACAGGTGGCCCGCTTTTGTGGCCCCTTTTTAATTTTGAGATCTTCATCAATAACTTTAAAAAAATCAAATCGAAAAGGCGAAATAATCAAAACTTCACGTTAAGTTTAGTACTTTTAAAGATTAATAATTTAAACTATAAAATTTAAAAACGATATTAATAATGTTAAAATTTCAATTATTTGTTGAAAATTTAACTTGAAAAATTCAAAATTTTTCAAATTCCAAAATTCTACAATTGGAAAACTTTTCACTATTTTAAAATGATGTACGTACCGTACTGTAACAGTGTAAATATAGAAAGTAGAATACTGTATTCTAAATTCATTCTCTTTTTATTTCATATAATTACTACGCAAATGCGGCACTATTTGCAAAATATACCAGTTGTCCTTTTTTCCACCTTCGTGTCGTTTCGTGTCAAAATAATGTTTAATAAGCATATCGTAACATAATAATGCTATAACATTGTGCAATCCTAGCTCAACAACGCGTACTTTCAACTTTACGTCGTGTAATTTCTAGTGGGCATATTGTATGGTAAGCTTATCATGACAGGATAACGATATAACATTGTGCAATCCTAGCTCAACAACACGTACTTTCAACTTTACGTCGTGTAATTTCAAGTGAGCATATTGTTTGGTAACCTTATCATGACATGATAATGATATAACATTGTGCAATCCTAGCTCAACAACACGTACTTTCAACTGTACGTCGTATAATTTCTAGTGAGCATATTGTATAATAAGCTTATCATGACATAATAATGATATAACATTGTGCAATCCTAGCTCAACAACAAGTTCTTTCAACTGTACGTTGTGTAATTTCTAGTGAGCATATTGTATGGTTAGCTTATCATGACATAATAATGATATACCATTGTGCAATCCTAGCTCAACACCAAGTTCTTTCAACTTTACGTCGTGGGATTTCTAGTGAGCATATTGTATGGTTAGCTTATCATGACATAATAATGATATAACATTGTGCAATCCTAGCTCAACGACACGTACTTTCAACTTTACGTCGGGGGATTTCTAGTGAGCATATTGTATGGTTAGCTTATCATGACATAATAATGACATAACATTGAGCAATCCTAGCTCAACACCAAGTTCTTTCAACTTTACGTCGTGGGATTTCTAGTGAGCATATTGTATGGTTAGCTTATCATGACATAATAATGATATAACATTGTGCAATCCTAGCTCAACAACACGTACTTTCAACTGTACGTCGTATAATTTCTAGTGAGCATATTGTATAATAAGCTTATCATGACATAATAATGATATAACATTGTGCAATTCTAGCTCAACCACACGTACTTTCAACTTTACGTCCTGGGATTTCTAGTGAGCATATTGTATGGCTAGCTTATCATGACATAATAATGATATAACATTGTGCAATCCTAGCTAAACAACACGTACTTTCAACTTTACGTCGTGTGATTTCTATTGAGCATATTGTATGGTTAGCTTATCATGGCATTAAAAGGATATAACATTCTACAATCCTAGCTCAACAACACGTACTTTCAACTTTACGTTGTGTTATTTCCAGTTAGCATATTGTATAAATAGCTTATCATGACATTATAGTAATATAACAGTATGCTAGTTTAGCTTTAAATCGTATAGTTTAAAGTCTACATACATTATGATAAGCCTATCATGACATTATAATGATATAACGTTGTGATATCTAAGCTTTACATTTATAAACAATATGTCAACATCCTGAGGTTCAACTATCCGTTTCATTTGTTATCCTAGCAATCGAGGAGTACGTCTAAACATTATCCAGTATCAAGTTAACATCGTGTAATGTCAACTTAACAACATGTAATTTCAACTCAACGTTACGTGTTATAAGCATATCATCATAACGCCGTGGCTCACCAATATGCTTTCACAACATCAACACTTGAAGTTGCAAGTCAATACAACGCAGATTCAACTTAGCATTTTATTATTTAAAGTATTAATTTTGATGATTTAATTCATCATCACGCTGTATTAACCTTACATTGTAAGCTTCAGCATAACGTTATGCAAAACTCTAATATATGACAGCTGAGGCTTTCCATATGATTGGACTATAGGAAAAGTATGTTGTGGTATTTAGGGATTTCAATAAGATAAATATGAAAAATCAAATTGCTGGATTGCCGTGTTTAGATGATTATATTGTTTTGTTTAAATCAACGTTGCTCCGCTATTACTTTCTTCGTTCATACATATTTAGGTTTGCATTTGGCCAATCACAATGAAGGTCGGTGTGGTGTCTTCCTGTATCTTGGATTTGAAGAAACAAATAAATTTGGTCTAGATATTTGATGAAATGTGCAAATTTTGAGTGTTGTATGTAATCTATGTAAAAACTTTTGATATCAATATAGAAAATTGTGTGTTTTATCATAATTAAAGCTGTACATGTATCTTCTCAAAAACACCTTGTTTGGGTTTGATTAGATTTCACTTTTTCCCAATAAGGGAAGATAACTCAGATAATGTAATTTGTATAATAGAAAGTGTTATGGATTTACCTATTTTTATACGTAGCAAAAAAAAAAAAAGTTCGGTGACTCCATTTCTTTCTTTTTCTTATCTGAAAGCATGTTATAACAGCAATCTTCTCCCATTTTATCTTAAAGTTATGATAGTACGTTTTCTTTTTATCACACATAATTTGATTTTCGCACGCATAATCTATTCAAAATCTGACAATTTTTGCACAATTTAGTGTGAAAAAAAGTCCGGTGAACCATATTTTTAAATATATTTTTGAAAAAAAAGCATGATGAAAACTTGATTTTGACATGTTATCAAAAACTTCTATCAATTCTGATTAAGACTTCTAGCCACCTTAAGTTTTACTAGAAATGTCTCATAAAATTCATATTTGATTATTTTAGTCTACGCCCTTATGAAACTGAATTATTTGCCGCAAACTTGCAGCAGACTTGCTGCAAGCTTGCGGCAAACAAAACGTTTGCAGGAACACAGAAAATAGTGTTTGAAGATGTTTGCCGCTAGCTGCAAACTTCCGGCAAACATTGCTGCAAGCTTGCGGCAAGTTTGCAGAAACATCAATGTTTGCCATAAGATTGCCAGAAGGTTTAAAATAATAAAGAATGTTTGACCATTCTATATGTTTGCCAGAACATTGCAGGAATTACACAATATTGACTGGGCATGCCTAGTTGGCACTTTCTGGATGCTAACATTTTGAAATTGTGGCTAGGTCATGTTGGTTGTGTTTTGAAATGCATTTCACATATAAGAGATCAAGGAGGCATTTTGGTTCAATAATATGGGATAATCAGTATGTAATTGTATAAGTACATATGATTCATAGAACTGCATGTTATAATAAAATGATTAATGTTATCATCATTCATAATTAAGTAAGCAACTATATATACATGTATGTGTGATTCAAAAACTTAAGCTATTATAAGTTTGAATTTGTAACTGATGTACTGCACCATCGTGATCATGTTTTTAAGATTAAGTTAAATTCTGTTATGCAATTATTACCTAGCTTTATACTCAATACACATTTGAGATTTTACCTTTTTCATTTTCAATACAGGTATATTATGTCATTTAAGAATGACTCCTGTCACTTTTTCAAAACTCAAAAGCATACATATGCATTTCTTTAAATCTAACGAGTTTGCAAGATTTTTTTCAATGACTGTTTGTATAAGGACAGGAATTGACTTTTTAAAAATGTTGCTGTGTAATATGAAATAAATAAATTGAATGTGTACTCCAGTTGCATTCCAATGACGATGACAATTGTTGATTTCAAAACTTGAATGTGTATGATTGTGTTACAAAATCAACCATGTCAATTTCAGCATGCATGTTTAGTGAATTCCAAGTCTGAAGCGTAGGACAACTCGTACACTTCTGTTTCAAATTTGACACTGTTTTGTTATTTGTTTTTACTGTTGAAATTAGTTGTTATGTTAAAATAGATAATTATTCACCTTGAGCGATGTACGGCCTTGAAAAACTGACCAATCGACTCAATGAGCTGCAATGCATTGTGGGCTACTACGAGTCTACTACAACCGAAAAACACGTGGAATTAGTGGAAGAACTGTCAACTAATATAGTGTCTGGGATTCTCAAAATGTATGTTTTTGTTCTGCGAATGTGATTATTGTAAAATATATAACATAATCTTTAATTTGCATGCTCAGAATAAAAAAGTATTGTTTAAGGGCTTCACTATTCGTCTTATTTTTCGCCTTGTTAAAGTTGTTGAACAGGTTTTGTCCATTGTTATTCATTGTACCTGTTCAATAATTTTACGACCTGAAACAATGAAATTTCAGATGAAATGACCACTATCCACTATGAAATTTTTTGAGCTCTTTTAAACCTGTATAATGTCATTCCAAAATCATTTCTGCTTAGAAAAACACGAAAACTTTCATTGAAACACTTCTTTCTGTACTGGATGTTTAAAATTTATCAGGACCTGAACTGAAAGTAAGAACATCATAATATGCATTATGCTAAATATAAGTGTTATGAAAGCAGCAGGGCGGATCCAGCCATTTCAAAAAGAGGGATCCTAACCCAGGACAAAAAAGGGGGGTTCCAACTACATGTCCCCATTCAAATGCATTGATCGTTCAAAAAAAGGGGGTCCAACCCCCGGACCCCCCTCTTTTTGGATCCGCCACTGAGCGGGTACGGTATATAGCTTAATACATTTTATATAGCTTCATCTATCGATAAAGTCCGATAGTTGCTAATTTGATCACAAAATATACCTTAGAGGTTTTTTTTATCGTTCGGCTGCTGTCATGTTAACGTATGTGAAATATCTCCAATATTTAAAGCCTCTAGATCACATTTGGTGCCATATTACCTATTATTTTTATTCAAAAACGTGCTTTGTATATAAAATAAGAAGATGAGGTATGAGTGCCAAATGAGACATCTTTTATGGCTGACTAAGCGATATTGGCTTTGCTTATTGTTGGAGGCCGTACGGTGAACTATAAATGTTAATTTCTGTGTCATTTTGGTCTCTTGTGGACAGTTGTCCCATTGGCAATCATATCACATCTTCTTTTTTATATTATATCCAACGCTGCAATTTTCACAAAACATATCAAATTTTCCACCTCGTCGCACATACATATAAGGATAACATCATTACAGCTTATTTCCTAATGCATGTAGAGCAAAACTTTGGTTAGCTTGCTTGCTTTGTTTGTATATTGTACAATCATATTAGGATAACAACAAATTAAATTCAAATATAATATATACAAGTTAAACTATGCCTATACATATTGTTTAAACAACTATACACACAAAGCAAGCAAGCCAACCAAAGTTTTACTTTGCAAGCATTAAGAAATCAGCTGTAATGATTTTATTCAATTTGGCGAATGTCCGAGCCCGTTAAAAAACGAAAACAAAATGAAACTACAGTTGCTGACTTCACTACCTTCAAAACAAAGGGAACAGTTTGGAAGTCTCTTCGCCTTTTTTACGAACACAAAATTCAAGGATCACACATTTGCCTTTAATCATCTATACGGAAATTGCTGTAATCGTGAATATTAGCACCGGCTGTTATCGACGGCTTACTTTACACTAGTAAGTTTGTCTCATGGGTAATTGTGTTTTTCGCTGTTGTTTCGTTGCTGTCTGGTGGACGAATACATGAAATCTCCGTGCCATCATCAAACATATTAATGGCTATATATCGGGTAATTCAAACCCTTTTTTCTTCGCATAGAAACAACTCTTCGGTAATCTGAGCATGGAAGGATTACTTTGTACCACAAACTATAAATGAGGATACACAAAATGAAAAACTAAGCGAAATTGTGAATCCCGCATTGCACGAAAAAATGTTTTGTATTTCAATAAATAACACGTGTTCTCGATTGATTATAAACACGTAGTAGTCCATCATGCATTGTTACTCATTTAGTGGATTGGTCAAAAACCTAGGTAAAAATAAATTGCGTCACATGTATTTATTTCTATGTTATATTTAACATTGCCATTAAAGTGCGAGGTTTGGCATGCCACAAAACCAGGTTCAACCCAACATTTTTTCCTTTAAAAATGTCCTGTACCAAGTCAGGAATATGGCCATTGTTATATTATAGTTCGTTTCTGTGTGTGTTACAGTTTAACGTTGCGTCGTTTGTTTTCTCTTATTTTTGTGTGTAAATTGACATTGCGATAAGACGTGTCACGGTACTTGTCTATCCCAAATTCATGTATTTGGTTTTGATGTTATATTTGTTATTTTCGTGGGATTTTGTCTGATGCTTGGTCCGTTTCTGTGTGTGTTAGTTACATTATAGTGTTGTGTCGTTGTTCTCCTCTTATATTTATGCGTTTCCGTCAGTTTTAGTTTGTTACCCCGATTTTGTTTTTTGTCCATGGATTTATGAGTTTGAACAGCGGTATACTACTGTTGCCTTTATGTAAATAAACAATTGCATGTGAGAGAACATAAGTATACTAATTTATGCATTTCCATATAAGGTAGTGGTCCCGACCTGTTAAATATCAAATGACGATGCTTTAGTGAACGATAGTAGGGATGCAACAAATGTGTAATGCATGATTGAGCCGTTGGAGTTTATACGGCAGTCCCACTAGGCCACGATCTGTGAAGAAAACTGAAAATTTTGACGATTGTAGTACGATGGTGCAGATTACAGTAAGGTCGTAGTACGCTTGTGAAGAGGTGTTCATGATCGTGATTAGCGTGGAAAACTTTGAACATGTTAGAAACAATCGTGGTGCGGTCGTGGCGAAATCAGGTCTTTGTAGAATCGTAGTGTTAGCGAATTTAGGCCGTAGTAAGGTCGCAAAGGTAGCTTTACAATCGTAGCGACAGCGTGGCAAAAATGCGATTCTAGTCGGGGCGAGTGCGCTTCGATCACACAGCGATTTTACTACGACCTCCCAACGACCATTACGTTCTTATTGCGTTTAAAACACGCTTCCTCTGCGACTATAATACGTTTATACCCCGTTTATACCACGCTTATACCACGCTGTTCAAGACCATAGTACGATTGTAGCACGCGAATGCAGTCCTCGTCACGTTATGTTTACGACCCGACTACGTTCATACTACGATTACCATGTTCATTGTCATTGCCATATACAATTTACAAAAGCTCTCAAGTTTTTGTTTGTCTGTATGTAATTTTGACCTCATTCTTTATCTCCAACGGCTAAATCATTCTTAACACATATGTGTCATATCTACTGTCATTCACATATCTCTATTATATTATGATTCGTTACTCAACCTCTTTCTCTACTCTTACCTGTACAAGGATTTTCGTTGCATGACTATGTTTGTTGTTTCCGTGAAACTCTACGTATCATAAGATAAGTTTTTGACTTACTTAAACGTAACATACCTTAACATGTAAAAAAATGGCAATTATTATCTCCCGTTGACCAATAAACTTGTAAACTAAACAAAAAATGTATATTTTGACGTACGATATATACCTAAACTTGGTTGTTGTATAATTGTGTTTGTCTCCCTTTCTCCGTTTTGTTCAAATCTCTTACAAATAGCGTATTTGACGAGCAAGAGGTTACATTAGTCGTATATCTGAACTTACGAAAAGGCAGACTTTGTTCACAAAGGAGGCACGTATATTTTAAATGAAATACAGTTTACCATTTGTCCTATTTCCGTAGAAAAATAGTGTATTTTCAACTAATTTGTGAATATGGCATGCCAGTTTCAAAGAGTATGTACGGGTAAAGCTTTTATTGATCAGAAATTAGAACCAAATATGTGAATATGATGTCAGTCCTAAAAACCGAAATTGATACACAAATTTTATATCATCCGGAAATTTCCTTTTTGAGAAAATTCCAAAGAAAAATTTTAGAAATTTGATTCTTTGTCTGTCTTGTTTATATTTGATTGACCTTGATTTTTGAGAATCACAAAAATTACATTGAAATAAAAGGAAGAAAAAATTGTAAACAAAAATGCTCTTTAATTGTTTGTTTGAATATCAGATACAGTATATTATTCAACGTTTAGTGTATTTAAATGTAAAGATACTATCTAAAAAACATTCATAATTCATTCTGACCTTTTGATCCGATCAGAAACCATGCTCTTTCACTTTCGCTTAATTCGAAACTAAAAGCTAAACAAAAGACGGTCAAAAATCTGTTTTCTTTTTCATTGTAAAGTTAAGTAATGTATACATGTTGTAGACAGCTATTAGTCTGTAAATTGTTTCTCACATGTAATACTATGTAGAATTATAAAAGGTTTGCGGCTTTTTAAATATTTTGAAATGAGCGTCCCTGATGAGTCTTATGTAGACGAAACGCGCGTATGGCGTACTCATTTATAATCCTGGTACTTTGATAACTATTGCCAATGAAACCCCCTGGTTTTACTGGTAATTAACCATACAGGGAAGAACCTTAGTGCCATTGATGTAACATTAAGGGGCTTTGTTAACAAATATTATAGTGGAATAAAGTATCTGAAGTTGAAAAAAGGTATGTACGGGAAAATGAGTTTTTGAACATATTTATTCTAAAAAAGGATAAAGTTGATCAATGATTAAGGACAGAATTTCAGTAATTTAGGAAAATACATAAATGGACGTTGTAATGATTTTCTAAAAAAGGCATATCAAACATACACGGATTATTTTTTTTTTAACAGATAGTTTTGGGAGTTAATCCATTGGATTGCCATTAACATGATTAAGGATTTTTGTAAATATTTGTGAGAACTCCAAACATGAGTTTTTTTGGGTTTTTTTTTTTTGTCTTATTGATAACTAAGCTTTTCTTTTTTTAAAACGAATGATCTGTGTCGTGTGTGGCATTAAAAATAATCTATCAAGAAAAGCTGTTTGTTAACCTTTACCTAGAAAGTTCATTATAGAAGTGAAAAAAACATATCGCAGTGTGATAAATTTGCTATGTTTAAAATTCCTTCTAACATGTCTAATATGCAGATTTAAGAGTGTCAACAGGGATGTTACAAACAGACGTCCCGACAGAAAAGCAAAGATATCGATAGTAGCACTGTCTTACTTTTTGTTAACTATATATAAATTGCATTGCAGATGGCAATGTTGTACTGTCTTAGCTGTCAAACAAATGCATTACTATAACAGATGAAACATGTCGAGTAGGTTTTTAGGAAATGGTTATTTTTTTTTACTGTAGCTTTGCCTTAAATATTGAAGCCAAACTAGGCTTGTGTTTGTAGTATTTGTATTTGTATCCATCTTATGTCAGAGATAAGCCTTTTTCAACTAATTTTTATAGTTTGTTCTTATGATGTACTGTTACACCACTGTCCCATGTAAGGGGAGAATTGGATTACGACTAACATGTTCAATCCCGCCACATTCTGTATGTATGTGCCTGGTCTAAGCCAGGGGCCTGTAATTCAGTGGTTGTCGTTTATTGATGAGTTACATATTTGTTTTTTGTTCATTTTTGTGTACATAGTTTTCTCGTTTGAATTTTTTGCATTGCCATTTAAGGGCCTTTAATAGCCGCCTATGCGGATTGGGCTCTGCTCAATGCTAAAGGCCATACAATGACAAATAGTTGGTAATGTCTGTGTCATTTTATCTCTTGTGGAGTGTTGTCTCACGGGAAATCATACCACTTTTTTATAGACATACTCGACAATCACAACTGAATGAAGCAACATACTTGATTGGTAAATATCCGTGTATCTTGTCAAGGAGGTCCCAAAGTTAGGACTTTCCTAGCGCTGAAATTAACTTTTGTGTTATTTTTTTGACAAATGCCTCTGGATTTCTTTTAGCACGTTCAGTCAAAGAAAAACATGTGAAAATATTTGAAAATCAAGAGCAAGAAATTGGTTTAGTGTATTTGAAAAAACTCTTAGGAAGATTCATTCAATTGTACATATACATGATATAAAAAATGTAGGACATACATTTCTATCATTTTCAATATATATGAGAATTAAGTTTCTGTTGTTTAATGCTAGTAGCGATAAGACTATATCTGCTTCATGATAATCCAGACTACAATAAACTTGGATATATAGCAAAATCGTGTTTCTAGAAAAGAAAGGTTTCAGAATAAAAGAAAAAGAGGAAAACCTTGTAATTTTCCAAGAAAAAAACGGTAAGATCCAAACACAACCCCCTCACCCCTGGTACAGCCACTGAGTAATTTATTTGGAACGATTGTTTTTACCTATAGTACAAAATAAGCTTGTGTGGTATGCAGAAAAACTACTGAGTATTACCAACGATTTTTGACTTTCGACTGAAACTATTTTTTTTATAAAGATCTTAAATACATCATTATTTTTCAGTTTATCTTTTTCCCTCGATGTATCTGACAATAAATGTGTTACGAGTCATATAATCAAGAGACAAACGTTTCAGTTATTATACTTGTCTAAATTATAAATTCATGAAACTTAATGCACAAATATGTTTTCGAAGTGACGACGTAAAATATCCCACTAGTTGCCGATACAAGTAATCAGACTGAAACGACCAAATCGAACTGTAAAGTATACAATTTGTTGACTGGCCGAAAACACATTTTGTTTTGATTTTTCTGTTTTTTCAGTCAAATTTTGCAAGGTACAGTTAGTTGAGTTTGTTCAAGTTTTTTTCTGATCACTCATCTAAACCCATAAAAAATAAAAAAGGACTCCAATATTAATTTACTGCCTGGAGTGTAATTGGACCGAAAAGGTTTTTAATCTTGACAAATTTATCTTGTAAAAACGAAAAAAAAAATCTTGTATGGGTTTATTGACAACCGTAGGATCATCTTGTTCTTAATCAAGATTATTGATAAATTCAGCCCTTCTCTTTGCAAGTCCAGCACACACCTCAACTATACAAGATAGTTCCCATCTACTGTGGCGGTAAATTGCTCCGATAACCTAGAAAGTTTTAAGCTCTTGTATAACATGCTCAACAAAAAATCTCCTCTTTTTGTGCAGTTTGTTAAATTTTCGTTTCCTCCTTTTTTCATTGCGAGGCAGTCTTGCTATTTTATTTGCTTTATACGGCGTCACCAGAGGTCTTGTATTCGGATAAATACTGTCTGCAAGGATAAAACCATTGGCAGGAACATCAAGACCAAGTCCAGGACCTATACGCTTCATCTGTTGATACGCGAAAGCGTCATTATCAAGGCCCAGAAATGAGAAATGAATATGACAGATATTTTTTTCGTTATCTATAACCACCTGTAATCTATTAATTAAGTTGATAGTAAAAATCAACATAACCATTATCGATCAAAGTATACCCCGTTAACAAAATATTTACAGTAATGTAAGCATTTTGGACTAGCGAATTACAGTTCCGAAACTGAAAAATGGTCTAACAATCTTAGCTATATACAGGTAACAAATTTTAGTTCACCATATAATTTGGTGCTAAGGATTTCAGATTTAAAAGTATTTTTCAGAATTTTAAATATATCTTTCCTAATATATAGTTATTACTATTATACGTCGCACCCAGTCACCAACAAGGGCTTGATAATTTGGCAAAAAGATCAAGTTGACATTTTTAAGAAAGCTGATACATCCTTCCCATTCTCAGATTCCCAAATAGTTATATTGTTTTATCATCTCAATGTTAGTATCATTGTAAGAAAATCGGAGATTTTTTGGAATCCGTTCGAAACAAAACACCAAGACTTTGATTTTGTCAACTGTACTTTCAAGTTCCAAGCCTTACAATAATCATGGAAAGTACTGAGTTGAGTCTGCAGGTCCTGTGCTGTTTCAGTCAACAAAACTGTGTCATCTGCAAACAATATAACAGAACTGTCGAGGATTGCGGGAACGTTATGCGTTCGTATGTGTGCCGTCGCCACTGACGATGTGACGTCGCGTTACTATGTATATTGTATCTTATGAATCTATGCTTTTGAATGAATGTTGAACCACACGATTGTATTTATTGTTAGTCAAACCCTAAACGAACACAACGCGAAGTACAAACACACTCAAAACCCAACATTGGTGCCGTGACCAACGGAGAGAGAGAATGGACATAAGCAGATTAAAATCGTTGAGAGCGGGGAACAGAGCAGCGGTGACAAAAGTTTTTAACAAACTGGAGGACGCCATCGTTGATACACCTTTAGACCCGGAGGAAATATGTACATTATTGGAAGCAGTTGAAAAGAAAAAGAAAACTTTAGCCAATATTGACGAACAGATTTTAAATACAGTGGACTCGGAGGGAATTACTGATGAAATTATAGAAACAGATGAGTACTATTTAGAGTTAGAAAGTAAAATTAGAAAATACAAAAAGTTCTTGAAACCCGTCACCACCGCCACTTCTTCAATTCTAGATAGCAATGCCCAAGAGTTTATACCACATTCAAACCCATTTACGCATTCCAGTCGGGAACCGTCACAAACAAGTTCAACCTCAAGCCAAAATCATCGCCTACCCAAGTTAACGCTACCAAATTTTAGCGGAGATATATTAGAATGGCAATATTTCTGGGATTCATTTGAATCGACAATTCATCATAACAGTACACTATCCGACATTCAGAAATTTTCATATTTGAAGTCCTTATTGCAATCAGATGCCGCAAACGTAGTTTCAGGCCTCACCATGACCAACCCAAATTACTACAAAGCTATTGAACTTTTAAAGAATCGTTATGGCCAAACCCACAAGATAATCAATGCATACATGAGATCACTTTTGGATATGCCGGTGCCTGATGAGCGTTTAGAGAGTTTAAGAGCATTTTACGATAAGTCCGAGGCATACATCAGAGGTCTAGAGTCATTAGGCCAATGCCAAGAAATGTTTGGTTCATTACTGATTCCAGTTATTCTAGGGAAATTGCCGCCAGATTTCAGGAAAAATATTACACGGGAAAACGGAAGTGATGATTGGAATATACAGAAACTACGAGACGCTATTTGCAGAGAACTTTCAATTCAAGAATCAGGACATAATGAATACATGTATCAACCGCCGACAGCTAATCACACCGCAAATTTTGTAGCAAGCGTTAAGAAGGATTTTAGCAAAAATCGCCCACAAGGAAAAACATCGAAGTATCAAGGTATGAAAAAACCAATTAATTCCGCACAGAGAAAAGCATGCACATTCTGTGAGGGGGACCACTTTTCCAATGACTGCACGGATGTCTCCGAACATGAAAAAAGAATAGCCATTATTAAAGAGAAGAAATTGTGTTTTAATTGTTTTGGTACGCACAGAGTATCAGATTGTCGCTCTAAATACGACTGTAGAATTTGCCATCGTAAACATCATACATCAATTTGCAAGAAAAATACAACACATCAATCAGAAGATAAGGACAACACAGAAACGTCAATGTTGTACACATCGGCAAGTCAAGAAACTTCAACCGTTTTGCTTAAAACAGCAGTAGCTCAGGTAATGTCGGTGAAAAATACAGCAGAGGCAAACATACTTTTCGACGAGGGTGCACAACGGTCTTTTATTACTGCAGACTTAGCTACTAAATTAAATGTACAAAAAGAGGGATCCGAAAATCTGAATATTGTTTCTTTCGGGAATAAAACTAGCAGTATTAGAAATTTAGACAAAACCACGGTACAGTTGAAAGCCAATAATGGAGAGATTATACCTATAAAAGTACTAATAGTACCCAGCATAGCATCACCGCTTCAGAGCCAGAGTAGAAAAATCACACAGGGACTACACTATCTACATGGATTATCTCTAGCCCACCCCGTTACAGACGCAGAGTCTTTTGAGCTTACTCTTCTAATTGGAGCAGACTTTTATTGGAATATAGTGCAAGATAAAGTAATACGTGGAAATGGTCCGACTGCTGTAAGCTCTAAACTTGGATATTTGTTGTCAGGTCCAGTTCCAGTCAAGAACAATAACCAGTCAACTTCAATGATGAATGTTTTGATATCTCATAAACAGGAAACTTGCGATTTAGAGAAATTTTGGAAACTGGAGTCTTTAGGAATTGATGAAAATGAAGTTGATACGCAATTGATAGATGTCATGGAAACCTTTGCCGAATCGTCCATTACAAAACAAAATGGGAAATATGTGTCCAAACTACCATGGAAAGAAAACTGCCCGGAATTACCAACAAACAAAGAGATCGTCAAAAGAAGAACAGAAAATGTAATACGTCGTATTTCAAAAGACAAAGAAATGTTCCGAATGTATGGAGATATTATATCTGACCAAGAACGGAGAGGTTTCATAGAAGAGGTAAGCGATGAGACTCTTACTAAAAATCTTATTCATTATATACCACATCACGCTGTCAAGAAGGATTCCACAACCACGCCTATACGAATAGTTTATAACTGTAGCTGTAAAGCAAATTCTTACAGCGCTAGTCTCAACGATTGTTTAGCAGAATACCCGCCTATGATGAACGACCTTACTACAATTTTGACACGCTTTAGAATGGAGAAATATGCAGTGACAGCTGATATAGAGAAAGCATTTCTACACATAGAATTAGACGAAAATGACAGAGATGTTACGAGATTCTTTTGGTTACAGAACCCCAACAATCCGAACAGTCCATTAATAACTTACAGATTCAAAGTAGTATTGTTTGGTGCAACCTGTTCACCCTTCATTTTGAGTGCTACATTGATGAAACACTTTAAGGAAAACCCATCTAACACATCCTCAGAACTGTAAAGGAACATATATGTAGATAACATTCTAACGAGCTTTCCTGACGAGACAACTCTACTCAAGTTTTATACAGAATCTCGCACATTATTACACGATGCCGGTTTTAACTTGAGATCATGGAATTCAAACAATGAAAACTTACGAAATAGAGCAATACAGGAAAAGGCAGGAGACGAGAACAAGACAGTTAAAATACTTGGAATGCGTTGGAACACAAAGTCTGATAACATTTTGTATAATCAACTTACTTTGACAGAAAATGATGATATACCATTAACAAAACGAGAAGTGTTGCGCCAGTCGTCAAGAATATTTGATCCGCTTGGATTAATATCACAAGTTACTGTGACATCAAAACTCTTTATGCAAAGATTATGGAAAGAGAAGTTAAATTGGGACGAACTATTACCGAGTACTTTAAAAGAAGAATGGAAATCGATCGCTATGGAAATAGAAGAGGCAACAAAAACAGAAATCTCCCGCCAAATAACACCTGAATCTGATGCGCAAGAGGAGACTGAACTTCATATATTTACAGACGCCAGTCAACAAGCATATGGCGCGTGTGCCTATTTAGTCAAAGGGAACACGTCTAGTCTAATCATTACAAAAAACAGAGTCGCTCCGGTAAAAACTATAACTTTGCCACGTTTGGAATTAATGGGTGCGCTGATTGGCGCCAGATTAGCAAACTATTTAGTAGGATTTATTGACATAAACAAGAAATATTTTTGGAGTGACAGTCAAATAGTGTTGAGTTGGATATCGTCAACAAAAACGTTACCTACATTTGTGTCTAATCGTCTCAAAGAAATTCGAAAATTGGCCGCAAACAGTGATTGGAGATATTGCCCAACAGACCAAAACCCAGCAGATTATCTTACCCGCGGAATTACGGCAAAACAGCTCATGAATAGTGCACTTTGGATAAAGGGACCAAAATGGATCGCCAACAAGACAGAATGGCCAAGCTGGACAAGAAATGTGGAAAACTGTAACACATTTTCAACAATTACAGAGGAATATATGGACGCTGAGATACATGTACCAAAGACAAGTTGTATTCAAATTGAAAAATATAGCTCGTTAAGTAAATTGGTTAGAATAACAGCATATGTGTTAAGATTTATTCGTAATCTGAAGACCCGTAAAAGCGAGCGAACGATTGGAATACTCAGCATTCAAGAAATCGGAGAAGCCGAAATTACACTTATTCGTAATGTTCAACGGACGACATTTGAACTCGAGATTGATTGTTTGAACCCATCATCGAAACATACAGTTGCTATAGTTAGACAACTTAGACTTTATTTGGAAGACAACGGATTATTACGCTGCGGAGGAAGACTAAACAACGCACCATTAGAATATAATACGAAGTATCCAATTTTGTTACCAACGAAACACCATTTTACGTCATTGATAATTAGAGACATGCATCACAAAAATCTACACTCTGGACTAAACAGCACAATTGCGCATATTCAGCAGAAGTTTTGGATTCCGAGAATTCGTCAATGTGTGAAATACCATCTTAGAAAATGCTCACAGTGCAATAAAGTAACAGGAAAACCTTACCGCGCACCTGAGCCACCGCCGCTTCCGAAAGATAGACTTAACGATGAATATCCCCATTTTGTTACAGGTGTTGACTTTACAGGCGCTTTGTGTACAAAAGGACAAAATAACATTGAGTGCAAAACTTATATTTGCCTGTTTACATGTGCAGCAACACGAGCATTACATCTAGAAATTGTACCGGATATGAAAGAAGAGTCATTCATGTTAGCTTTTAGGAGATTTGTGGCACGTCGTTCACTTCCAAGAATAGTGATGTCAGATAACGCTAATACATTTAAAGCTGCAGCCCAATCAATTCAACAAAAAGTGGTGTAGCGTGGAACGGAATGGAAATTTATCCCAAACAGAGCCCCATGGTTTGGTGGATGGTGGGAAAGACTTATAGGACTAACCAAAAATGCTATTAAAAAAGTATTAGGTCGATCATTTGTTACTATTGACATGCTTCGAACCATAGTGACTGAAATTGAAAGAATGCTGAATAATCGTCCGATTACGTATATATCAACAGACATAACCGACCCACAACCACTTACGCCATCACACTTACTAAACGGAAGGAGATTGGATTCGCTACCACATCAAATGGATGATATTGAAAACTTTCACAATTCTAACCATTCGTCTTGTAACAAAAAACTTCAGAGACAACATCAACTGATTGAACATTTTCGTACACGTTGGAGGAATGAATATTTAACATCTTTAAGAGAATTCCACCGTGCAACTGGTAATAACGTTCAAACTATTGAAGTAGGAGACATCGTTCAAGTTCACAACGATTCAAATAGACTTATGTGGAGGTTAGCCGTCGTGAAGGAGTTGATTCGTGGAAAAGATGGATTTATCCGCACTGCTATCATCAAAACAGATACTGGTATTACAAACCGACCAATTGTTAAATTATATCCGTTGGAATTACAAGGACCAACTAGTGAAAATTGTAAAACGCACTATTTACTTCGTTCCCGCCAAAAGTAAACCAAAAAGGACTTTTACCTATCAATTACATTCAATGACGGAGGGGCAAAATGAAAGACAATTGTGAATTAGTTAAAGTAAATTTCAGGAGTAATTTAAGTATAGTAAATTACAGAGACAGTAAAAGTAAATTCTTTTTGTATTCTTTTGTGATTGTAAATTTTATCATTTTTCTTTAGTAATCTCATTTCGGTGGCCCCCAGGATGTCGAGGATTGCGGGAACGTTATGCGTTCGTATGTGTGCCGTCGCCACTGACGATGTGACGTCGCGTTACTATGTATATTGTATCTTATGAATCTATGCTTTTGAATGAATGTTGAACCACACGATTGTATTTATTGTTAGTCAAACCCTAAACGAACACAACGCGAAGTCACATCGTCAGTGGCGACGGCACACATACGAACGCATAACGTTCCCGCAATCCTCGACATCCTGGGGGCCCCCAGGATGTCGAGGATTGCGGGCCCCCAGGATGTCGAGGATTGCGGGAACGTTATGCGTTCGTATGTGTGCCGTCGCCACTGACGATGTGACGTCGCGTTACTATGTATATTGTATCTTATGAATCTATGCTTTTGAATGAATGTTGAACCACACGATTGTATTTATTGTTAGTCAAACCCTAAACGAACACAACGCGAAGTACAAACACACTCAAAACCCAACAAGAACACTTAAGGTATATTTCTAATTCTCTTTCCAGATCTTCTGGTATACTTCTGTTAAGTCCTTTAATATTTTTACTCACTAAGAAATTATTTTAGGCAATCAAAAGTAAATACAATAGGAATGGTGATAAGTTTTTTAGAGTTAAAACACTACATGTATACGTCATATCATAAATATTTCCGACTTTGTATGGTTTTAGAGGAGTTGCGGCTCAATGAAATCGGTCTCTTCCTTTAATAGCATAGAATATATGATATACTAGATTTGATATCATTCAACATATTCAATACTACATTATACATCTTACCATTTACAGATGTATATTATTCAATGACATTTTATAAAACAAACCATCTCGCCATATTATGCATGAGTAGATAATTTTATAGCTATTGTTATGAAATATTTTTAAAACTGACAGTGCTTTCAATGGTGTCTTTTGCAATGAATAGAAATAAGAAAATGTGGTATGAGAGCCACTTAGACAACTCTCCATCCAAGTCATAATTTGTAAGAGGAAACAATTATAGGTCAAAGTACGACCTTCAACACGGAGCCTATGCTTATCATATTTTCTCCACAGCAGGGAATTTCTTCAACTAGCTCTTGTATTAAAAATGTATTTGATCTTAATCTTCCTCCGAAATGTTTGAAACGTTGCTTTTGTTAAATTGCGTTGTCTCATTTTCCCTATAAATTGTACTTTCGCTAGCGATAAACACACATTTCAGCCGCGTTAATAGTCTTCAGAAGCAGATTGGACTCAGTTATGACGTAGACAGTAATCCTTGTAATCGTTATCATGTCCATTGACCATAACGACGATGAGAGCACATCATATAATGACGTTTCGACATCATCACCGTGTATCATCAGTACACCGGATATAGGTACTAACCGAGCGGGCATGATCGATTTTGACCTTACACGGTAATGAAAATCTTTGTTTAGCTTGATCAATATTCAATGTATATTTCTCAACATTTGAAATTCCTGCTCCCAAATAATTTTCGCATCGATTTTTTTCTATTCCTAAAACAACTTTGATATTCTAATAAGAACAATTAACTTTTCATGCGCAAATAGTTGTGAATGTCAGCACGAACTTTCAATTTCGATACAGTTGTTGAGACATTTACATGTTTTATCTGAAAGAAACCTAATACAGGGCAAGAGTAATAGTTAACAATCATAAAACTACCTATGATTACTCATTCCTTGACACTTTTGAGCTAATAAACGAGTATGAAAATAAAGTTTTTGTGTACGGTGTACAACAAATTAACTATGCACCGTACATAAGGACTTATGTGGTCCGCTAAGCACCGTACACAACGCTGCTTTAGGGATAAAATATCGAAAAATAAGATATGTATGAAAGATGCCAATGCCAATTATTGAAACAGCTATACTTATTACACACACACATTGACCTTATATCAGAAAAAAGAGTTGCAATGCATATATAATTATATCAGATGAGACGCGGGCCAACAACTTCTACAAGTATTTGCACTTGCTTTTTGTTATCCCTCTTGTTTTGGGAAAATATTGAGACATTTCTAATCATCAACCTATGACCAAATCATTTCTTAAAACAGCAATTATGTTTAGATTCAAGTACACATTTATATTATGTGAACAAAACAAAGAATTTTCGTAACCGTGTAAGATCGAAATCGCTCATGCCCGCTTGGTTAGTACACTGTACCTATATCCGCTGTACGATGATACACGGTGATCATATAATGAAGTTAACCTAACCACATCATATAAGATTACAAGCACATAATATAATGATATGTACACATCATATAAAGATCTTTGCACATCATATAAATATGTTCGCACATCATATAATGATGTTTGCACATCATATAATGATGGTTGCACATCATAAAATGATGTTTGCGCATCATATAATGATCTTTGCACATCATATTAGGAAATTTGCACATCATATAAAGATATTTGCACATCATATAAAGGTGTTTGCGCATCGTATAGTGACAAGTGCACATGATATAAAGTTAAAAGCACATCATATAAAGGTAAATGCACATCATAAGTTGAAAGTTGTTATAACAAGACTTTGTTGGCGTTCCAATGGACTACTTTCATACTACGATCATCATGGTCATGGTCATTGCCATATACAATTTGATAAAAGCTCACCAGTTTTTGTTTGTCTGTATGTAATTTAAACCTCGTCCTTTACTATGGAACGCCGGAACTGTCTTATAGTGTAAATATTTGATGTGTTTTGTCGCTTTGCCTTTACGTCCTGTCATTTCTTCTTTATGTTATGTGCAGATGCCTTTATTTCCTGACACGGCATCTCTGTGTTATGTCAAATTAGTAATTTGTTTGGTCAAACAATTGTATGATATGTCATTGCTAAACTGTGTTGTGTAAAATATGCATTACATTATGCTGTAACTACTATATATTCTGTGAATACTTCGAAACTTTATGATCAACCACCTTTACATTCTCTCATATTTTATCTATGTTGTGTCTATTCTTCTTTTACGTAAGTCAGTTCATAATTGCGTCCTGTCTCAAGTGTTATTGTTATGTCAAATGTTCTAAACGTTTTGTTTTGATACACCTTTGTTCTATGTAAATCTCATGATATTATAGTCTTTTGGCGTTATGTTGTGTTTATACATATGTATCTCAAGTGAAAAACATAATACATCATGGTATAATTCATATGCGTTTTGCCGTACAGTTGATACTCTCTGTGAGCATTCATTACGGCATGTGAAAATACCTTTTACATTATGTGCAACAACTTTTACGTTTTGTGCAAACCTCGTTTACCTTATGTGCAAACATCGTTCACCCTATGTGCAAACATGGTTTACCTTATGTGCAAACACCTATTGCGTTATGTGCAAATACCTATTAAGTTATGTATAAAAGCTACATCATTATGTGCAAACACTATTACGTTATGTGCAAATACCGCTTACATTATGTGCAAACATCATGTAAGTTATGTGCAAATGCCTATTACATTATGTCCAAACATCTATTACGTTATGTGCAAACACCTATTACGTTATGTGCAAACACCTATTACGTTCTGGTAAACGCTTTTTTGACACAGATTAAAACAAAACGCATCAATGATATGCATTTTGAAAATAAAGAAAATTAAAAGTTTGACCTTTCTAACAAACTGTGGATTTTTATATATTGATTGGTGTAAAAATGCTATAAACATACAATGTATCTAATTTTTTTGGAAATTAGTTTGCTCTACTTTAAGAGTGTGCGTTATGCATAAAATTGAGAAAGGAAAAGGGGATTGTGTCAAAGTTACAACAACCCGACCATAGAGCAGACAACAGCCAAAAGCCACCAATGGGTCTTCAATGTAGCGAGAAACACCCTCACCCGTAGGTGTCCTTCAGCTGCCCCCTTAAAAATATGTATACTAGTACAGTGGTATTGGACGTCATACTAAACTCCGAATTATACACAAGAAACTAAAATTAAAAATCATACAAGACTTACATAGGCCAGAGGCTCCTGACTTGAGACAGGCGCAAAATTGCGGGGGAGTTAAACATGTTTATGAGATCTCAACCCTCCCCCTATACCTCTAGTCAATGTAGAAAAGTAAACGCATAACAATATGCACATTAAAATTCAGTTCAAGAGAAGTCCGAGTCCGATGTCAAAGAAAATAAATAAAATGACAACAATTCATAAATAACAACACACTATACTAGTTACTAGCTACCCGCTTTCATATTGATCAATCGGTAATATGGATATTTCTTTCTGAGTAATAGTTCATTTTGGGGTTTTCTTCGAGTCCGCGTCTCAATAATTGTAAAAATCAGAGACAATGGTTAAGATTTAAACAACTTATGCTCAAATACCAGGTGTAAATTGTAAACAATATATGTACATTGTCAGAAATATAAAATGTATTAGTTCTCGCTGCGAAACAGGAGAAAATTCGGCAAGCCTCGCTTTTCGTCCTGTTTCTAAAGCTCGTACAAATTAATTTCACGTTTACTGACAAAGTGCATTTAAAATCAATACATTATTCCACAGTTGTTGATATGAATTTATCTTTTTGTTCAATATTTCAACGATATTCGTATAAATTAGAAACATCAACTTATTTTCCGAACGGAGAGTCATAAATTCATTGAATATTATTGCGGGATATACGGTATAAACGGTAAGCTTCGATGCGTTTAGTTATGAACGCGAATGGTTCTATAAATATTGCTAAATACATAATTAAATGTTTATAAAAGGGATTTGCTGCAGATCATTATTCTAAAAAAATATAAAATTTGATACAAATATATTCTATTGGATCTAAATGTTATCATTCTAAAATTTATGTTTTGACAGTTTCCGTTAAATATTGCCATTTTTAGATATATCGGTCCCCCTTTTCTTGGCTACTGTCAAAGCGAGACGGGTTTTTTTATTAATAGTTAGCGAGGCATGAAATTCATATGATTCAATCCAAAGTATCCTCAAAGTGCGGAAACAATCTTGAATTGATGCAATCTTGTTCGCCTTGAAATTCTTTAAAATAATCACCTATATAACAAAAAGAAAACTGTGACAGACTTTAACACGAAAGGGACGGCTTAACTTCTTCTGTAATTTTCCTGCTACTGATTATAAATTAGGAAAGTTCACTTGTCATGTTTTGTATTGTTGGAATTTCGGAACCCTCTTGTTCATCCGTTTAAAGCACCATGAAACAATTGCCAGCTAACTCCCAGTTTTCAAAAATCTTTAAATGTGCAGTAAGTCATTGATACGATTTGAGTTCTCAAAATGAATCAAGATAAAATAAGGATAATAAGACATTTGTAAAAAATATAAAACCCTTGTTATGTTTTATTACCTTTTGAGAACATCTTTATGTTAAAGATATAAATCAAAGTACTGAAGTACTGAACATCGGATGACCGCAAGTTCTTGTGGACGGTCACAAGCACTTGTCTCAGAAAAACAAATCACATCTCTTTACCTGAAAGTGACGTTAAAGTACAGATATATATTTTTTCTGAGACAAGTCCGTGCGTGGATGATAAATTCAACCTCATCGTAGTAGTGATACAAATCAGTAAACTCTGTTTTTTTTATATATATACATTATTTTGATATTTGTAAATTACAGTTACATGTATATATAATTTTCATCCATTTGTATATCATTCTATTGCACTATATTAATTATAGTGCTGTACAAGTGCATGGTGGACAATCTTCTGTAATAATTCGATTTTTCTAATAGGTTGAATTTGAGTGGGCATTCATATTTTTCAGCAAAAAATTCAATGTCCCACGCAGAGAGAGGGAGCAAAGACAGATAACTCTGCATGGGAGATTGCAAACGTTCTTGAGATATTCTTCCGCATACGGTAACACACTTGTTCTGTACGTGTGTATTAATATTAAAGATTGTTTATTTTATTTATGTTTCTAACGAGTTTAACGACATTTTCATATCATTAATTTATGTTCAAAAAAATATATTTTTAGGAGCATCCATTTAAAATGAATTAAGAACAAGTGATAGAATGTAATTTTGCACTCGATAATGTCCGCGTATTTATTATTATCATGTTTATAGATCGGTTACAATCTCAAAACGAAGAATACGTAATGGAAGTTTAGGCGACAGCAATACACATAAATGCCCTCACGGTCATCCGATGTAAAAATGAATAGAGAAGTTGTTCATTAAGATATCATTAGATAAACAAACATGCAAGATTTGGCGACCTATGAAATGATCCGCTTGGTGCTGATGTAAGAGAACGTTACATAAATAAGGCCGTTAGTGCTCTCGTTTGAATTGTTTTACATATTCTTTTCAGGGCCTTTTATTGTTGACTATGCGGTATGGGCTTTGCTCATTGTTGAAGGCCGTACGGTGATCTAAAGTTGTTAATTACTCTGTCATTTTGGTCTCTTGTAGAGAGTTGTCTCATTAACAATCATACCACGTCTTTTTTTTTTTAAATCAACTTATTTTCCGTAAAGAAATGAGGTTGCATTTTGTTTTTTAAATGAAGCTTTTTTTTTTTGCTTCAAATAACAGGGCAGAGCTTTTAGTTTCAGTCGATACACACGCCATCTTGAAATAACTACTTGTCACATATAAATTCTGTTTGGTTGCTTCATGATGTGACTGATATTCAGCAACAACTATTGGCTTAAATGAGATAAAGAATTACAGACTGTTCTCTTCTGAGGATATTAAGCCATCAAATGGCGGAAAACTAACTATGTGTATTACATTTCAGATCAAATGTTATTAATTTATGGTCATTTTATTATGCATATATTACACACTGAAATTGAAAATTAAAATATCAATCATTAATACGTCTTTATTTGCATTGCTAATCTGCAATATGCACGATTTGTTTGCTAAAAAAAGTTCCTGTAAAATGTTTTCAAAAATGCATTAAATGTATTTTATGACTTTTGTCAATCTAGGCACACCTCAAGAGAGACACACCTCGAGAATCTTTTCTATATATTTGTAGATTTTTTAATTTTCAACAAGAAAAGTGAACAAAATATAAAAAAAAATGGATGTATAACGCACACTCTTTAAGTAGAACAACATAATTTCCCCTAAAAACTAAATATTTATATAACATTTTCATATCGATCAATATATAAAAATACCACATTTCCAATACTAAATCAACAATCCGATGCACACATATTACCTACAGTTCACATTCATCATCTAATAGATATTACCTTGAAAAAGAATACAGCGAAGTAGTTCAGAGCTTTTTAGAAAGCTAAAACTTATAATTTTCTTAATTTTCAAAGTATATATCACTGATGCGTTTTGTTTTAATCTGTGTCAAAAAAGCGTTTACCAGAACGTAATAGGTGTTTGCACATAACGTAATTGGTGTTTGGACATAACGTAATAGGTGTTTGCACATAACGTAATAGATGTTTGGACATAATGTAATAGGCATTTACACATAGCGTAATCGGTGTTTGCACCTAATATAAGCGGTATTTGCACATAACGTAATAGTGTTTGCACATAATGATGTAGTTTTTATACATAACTTAATAGGTATTTGCACATAACGCAATAGGTGTTTACACATAAGGTAAACTATGCTTGTACATACGGTAAACGAAGTTTGCACATAGGGGGAACGATGTTTGCACATCAGGTAAACGAGGTTTGCACAAAACGTAAAAGTTGTTTGCACATAATGTGAAAGGCATTTGCACATCACGTAATGAATGCTCACAGAGAGTATCAATTGTTCGGCAAAACGCATATGAATTATACCATGATGTGTTGTGTTTTTTACTGGAGATACATATGTATAAACACAACGTAACGCCAAAAGACTCTAATATCACGAGGTTTACATAGAACAAAGGTGTATCAAAACAAAACCATTAGAACATTCGGCATAACAATCACAGTTGAGACAGGACGTAATTTTTAACTGACTTACGTAAAAGATGAATAGACACAACATAGATGAAATATGAGAGAATGTAAAGGTGGTTGATCATAAAGTTTCGAAGTATTCACAGAATATATAGTAGTTAAAGCATGATGTAATGCCGATTGTACACAGCAAACTTTAGCAATGACATATCATACTACTGTTTGACCAAACAAATAACTAATTTGACATAACACAGAGATGCCGTGTCATGAAATACAGACATTTGCACATAACATAAAGAAGAAACGACAGTACGTAAAGACAAAACGACAGAACACATTAAATATTTACACTATAAGACAGTTCCGGCGTTCCATACTTTACCTCCAATGGATAAATCATTCTTTACACATCTGTGTCATCCCTTCTGTCGTTCACTAAGGCATCGTCATTTCATCTTGATTGGCCAGCAATAAGTTGTGATTCAGGTCGGATTGTACTGTCTCCTATATCTCTTCTAGATTATGATTCATTACTCTGCCTCTATCTCTACCCTCACCCTTACAAAGATTCTCTGCCTCTAGCTCTACCCTCACCCTTACAAAGATTTTCGTTGCATGGCTGTTTCCGTGAAACGACATATAAGGAACGATGCAGTATTTACTTGAATCTAGATTATTTTTATTTATTTATATTCACATCAGTTAAATGGAATTTCAACCGTTTGAAGGGACTGAATTAGATTGAAATTAGTTTATTCTAGTTGTCTGTCCATATACCGTTAATTGTATTTGTATTCCCGCACTTCATGTGATATAATCATTCAGCACGACAAGGTTGACTTGACTAGACGTGTTTCTTAGTTACAACAAATATAAGTTCCGATACACCCTATTAAGAAAAATCTTTCTGGACAGTTTCAGACGAAGATAATCGTCAAAATCAGGACAGCAAAGTTCTTGTGGACACAAAAATCAGCAATAAGATAAAAATTGCGCGACAAAATCCATGGCACAAATCAGAGTATGAAGTCTCAAGTTAAAAAGTTGAAGACGGACTCCCAGCACAAATGGCGTTCTGAAGGTAACAAAATTTAGTTCAATTGTCATACAGAAAACCTTGAAGACTTAACCCAGGCTATTTGGGCTTTTGACAATGACAAAGTTGATTATGCTAAAGACATTGTTGCATCCTGTACAGATAGGCTTAAACATAGAAATTAGCTCATCAATATCGCGGATACTTCCGATGGAGGCTGGGATACCGCTCGCCAGTACGAGGCAAACGCAATTCCTAGCGATTCAGAAGATGAGTCATGGACTATCAGGGCTGAAAGAGGGTCATTAGGAAGAAAAAGACAATGAGCAAACCAGCAGCTAAACAGCAGCAGATTACCGGCACCGCTAGCTATTGTTTTAATCATCAACAGCCCTTTTTAGGGGCCAGTCGTCTTTGTATGGCGGTTTCCCGTATGCCCAATGACAGTTCGCTGGAAAATCTCAACGGGGACCATGCTTGAACTGTTGGTCCTACAAGCACTGGAGAGGTTACTGCTCCTTCCAAAACAACAAGACAGCAGCTGCATCACTCAGAAGAAACTAGCTTTGTAAAATATGAGTATTATTTTGACATAAGTTCTTTAGATAATGTGTTTGCTTTAAATTTTACACATGATTATTACGAATATGAGCAAGATGGTACTGATATTAATGTTAAAGGTAGACTGAAGAAAAATATCCAATTTTGATTTAATGTTGGTGCTTATGACTACATTATTGATACTATAAAAGATGGTTATAAGAAACCATTTTATTCTAGCTCTCCGAATACGTATTTATACAATAATTTATCGGCTTTGTATAATTCCGATTTTGTACATACAGATATTTAAGATTTATTACATAGAGGTTTAATAGTTCAGATTACCAAGCGACCTTTTGTCTTTTATCCTCTTACCGGTAAATAAACATTTATAAAAACAGAGCGTTACATTTGAGGATATGAGAACTGGTAAACAGCACATAAATAGAATAATTCCATGTTTAAGTTTTATGTTCACCCAGCTTATCACTATGTTGACATTTTTCAACCACACACAGAGTACTGACTCAGAGGTTTTTCATGGACCAATAATGGATGTCCTATATTTTTCAAATTTGTTGTTCTACCATTTGGTTTGAGTACAACTTGTTTTATTTTTACTAAGCCGACTAGACCGCTTGTAAAGAAATGGCAATCTGAGTGCTAACAAGTTAACACTTATCTTGATGATGAATTTGGTATAGAACAAGATCAGGAAATGTATAAGATTGTGTCTGAATAAGAAAAGCTAGATTTAGTTAGAAGTGGCTTTGTACCTAAGGCTGATAAGTCATTGTGGGAACCTACTATAGTAAACGTTTGGTTTGGCTAGGAACATTTATTGAAACAGAAAATGTTTTTTTTACCAAATATCAGATGACAGAATGAATAAGATGTTTCATTCTATTGATGACATTATATCTTGTTAAACTGGGCGAAAACGTGTATGTGAAAAAAGTTGCGTCTGTTGCAGGTCAGATAATATCTACATACTTGGTTATTGGAAATCTAGTTTATTAATGACTAAACATTCAACATAGACATTAAAGCATCTGCGTCTTGGTATTCTTATACATGTTATATCAAAGTTTCTAAATCTAGTATCGATCAGATACAATTCTAGAAAGTGAATTCTATATTAGTGAAGTTAACGTAAAACATTTTAGTGTTGATTAATTTTCTCATAGTATTATACACAGTGACGCTAGGAATACACGTGTAGGAGGTTATATTGTAGAAACACCACAAAACCTTGTACATGGTATATGGGTTGAATCAGAACGTAGAAATAGTTCTACTTGGAAGGAATTTCCAGCAGTAAAGAAAGGAAAAAAGTTAAATAGTTTATAGATAACCAAAACGTTGTGAGCATTGTAAGCAAAGAAAGTACAAAAACTAATTTACAGAATTTAGCATTGACCATATATAGCGCATGTTTGAAGTACAATGTCAACAGTGATTAAAGTTTGGATACCTGAGACCCAAACAAAAACTTTAGCTGATTTTGTGAATCGCATCGTTGATCATAATGATTGGGGAATAATGTCCTTATACCTACCGATCATAAAATTTAGTAAATGTTTTGACTAGTTTGTGATATCGGAAACCCTAGTGTTATATTTTTTAAGTAATTCATACATTTCTCTCGTTAAAATCTGAAACATTGTTACATACACGAGCAAATCGTACAAGTTGAGATATATAAACACCGTAAGATAGTGACAAGGGAACGTCACCATCTAGAAATGAATAATTAACGATAGGAAATGAAAAAAAAAACATCTCTTTTTATCATAATTATTTTAGTATTAAGCTTTCCGTTAATGATATAGATATCAAGATCGAGGAAAGGGCAGTAACCATTGATAGTATTAGCTTTATATAAAGAAAGTTCAACAGGATTATTTTCTTTAGTATACATACTGAAGTCGTCATTATTGAGAGCCAAAATATCATCCAAACATCTAATTAAAGTATTGTTAATTTTGCGTATAAGATGTTGTTTCAATGGGTCTTTGCTGAATTTTGTCGTAAATTGTGTTGCATATCTGAATTTGTTTCAGATTTTGGCATTAAGGCTATAATTGGTCTGTTGAGAACTAATATACTACATGTAACAAATACAAAATTAGTTTTATGTAAGGCTATTGTATATAGTCTTGTGATATGTGCTAACAAGTTTGTTTTCTGTCCATAGTTTTCTTACATTTATGATTGTATTGGCTTAATTAGTGTTAATACAGAAAGTCGTGTGTTTTTATAGGCCTATGAATATGAGATTTATTTTGTCACCAACGCTGCATACCAATGTTCATGTTCTTATGGATTTATATTGCGAATCTAAAGCTGACAGTACCGTTAAAACTTATCATGCAGGATTTGTTCGTTGGAAAAAGTTGGCCGTTCATTACAGTATAAATGGTTGTGATATTTTACCGGCGAAATCTTTGCACGTTGAACTATATTTATCTTCATTAGTTTATAACAATCACATTCATTTTGCTAGTTCAGTTATTTCAGCATTTTATAGTATACAATGGGCACATCATATGATTGGTCAAACGTCTCCTACCTAAAATTTAGTTGTGAAAAATGTTCAAAAAGGTGCAAAACGGCGTTCAGCTACACGAATTAAGAAAAGGAACCAGTTACTCTTGAGCTTCTATCTGAAATGTATAGTTCATTATTTAAGGAATATAATGTTAAGTCACAGCGTATTATTTGCGCGTGTTTACTTGCTTACTCAAGATTTTTGAGAGTGTCCGAGTTATTAAATATACGGATATTTGATATAAATTTTTAGTTTTTTAGGTTAAATATCTATATTTATTCCGAAAAGTAAAACTGATATTTATCGTGATGGCATTTCTGAAGTTATAGCCTGTATGGATTCCGATATGTGTCCAGTAAAGAAATTGAAGTTATATTTGTTGTGAGCTGATATTTCGCCGGATTCAGAAGAATATTTGTTTTAGAAATTTAACAAAAATCAAGTATCAATATGTTCTTCGGAAGGACAATAAACCCCTGTCTTATACACTTAGAAATATTTAGAAATATGGATTGAACAGTTTACGTTCTGGTGAAGCTACAACTGGTGTTAATAGAGGTATTTCCGATCGATTGTTCAAAAGACATGGTAGATGGCTTTCATGGAATTGTTTTTGAAAATTTAGGTTTATAATCTGGTATTGAATTTTTATTTTCAAAGTGAATTAAGTTTTATAAGCAAGATACACATTTTATTTCCTGTTCCTTGTAGTTCAGCATATGGCACTGTCTTGTGGATATTCAATTTAACATTTAGTTTGATTTTATTATTCTTATGTGTATATAGTTGGGTAGTCTATGGACGTTAGTAATTGTAGAAGAAATGAAATTTTAAAGAAACTGAACTAGATTGAAACTAATTTCTACTAATTGTCTGCCCAAAGACCGTTATTTGAATTCCCGCGCTTCATTGGATATAACCATTTAGCACGACAGGGCTGTCTCGACTAGACGTGTTTCTCAGTATTTTTTTTATCTTTCTCATGTGAATTTATTTGAAGTTGTATTAAATGTTTTGATTTCAGTAGTAATTATAAATTATTACACAATATTTTGTAAAATGATAGTATGTATCATAATCTGTAATCAAAATCAGCATATGGCACTGTCGTGTGGGTATTGAGCACATGGCACTGTCGTGTGGGTATTCAGCATATGACACTGTCGTGTGGGTATTGAGCACATGGCACTGTCGTGTAGGTATTCAGCACATGGCACTGTCGTGTGGGTATTCACCACATGACACTGTCGTGTGGGTATTCAGCATATAGCACTGTTGTGTAGGTATTCAGCACATGGCACTGTCGTGTGGGTATTCAGAACGTGACACTGTCGTGCGGGTATTCAGCATATAATACTGTCGTGTGGGTATTCAGCATATAGCACTGTCGTGTGGGTATTCAGCATATAGCACTGTTGTGTTGGTAATGAGCACATGACACTGTCGTGTGTGTATTGAGCATATAGCACTGTCGTGTGAGTATTCAGCATATAGCACTGTCGTGTGGGTATTTAGCATATAGCACTGTCGTGTGGGTATTTAATCTGAACTTTTGATATGGTTCGTATAAGTTTTATGTTGGGATGTCTATGGGCGTTAATAATTGTAGAAGTGTGCTCATCTTTATTTTTGCTACTTTTTTTGAAGCGGAACATGTATAATATGCGCTGTGAGAGCGTGGTACAACCGTAGCAGATCGCTGAAAAAGCGTAATGAGGACGTAGTGACGACGTGATTGAAACGAACAAATATTTTTTCTATGCTGCTTTTATTGCGAGCTCACCACGATTTGAATTAATTTTAGATCGTGAGGAGCGTGGTGCGATTGTAATCCAACTTGACAGGAGCTTAAAGAATAAGAGGTCCAAATTTCATACCGACAAACAAAAGCTGGAGATCTTTCATGTATTTTATATGAAAATAACAACGAACATTATGAACGTAGTATGAACGCATTCTGGTTGTATGAGGAGCTTGATGAGGACGACAAGAGCGTTCTACAATCGTACTATAGTCTTTCTTGAACAGAATTGTATAAACTTAGTATATTCGCAGGGGAAGGGTGTTTTGGTTTTGGTTAGAACGTGATGGTCGTAGTACAGTTGCTGTGAGATCGTAGCGCATTCTCCTGGACTAGAATCGCGATTTTAGTCGCTACGGTGGAAGAGCGACCTTTGCAATCTAACCACGATCTTACTGCGCACTCACTTCGCTTTTACTGAGACATGATTTCGCCACAACCGCATCATGATTGTTTTGAACATGTTCAAAATTTGTCACGCTCATCGCGATCTTGAAGACCTCACCACGACCTTACTGCAACCTAGCTGCGATCTGCTCTACGATCGTCAAATCGTTCATTTTGTTCTCAGATGGTAGTGCAATTGCGGCCTAGTGAGACTGCGGTATTAGAATATAGTTTAGAGAAAAAAATTATTTCCGGTTTTTACATATTTAGACGCCTAGTCGAAGGTCAATAATGCGACTCGGGGAAAGGAATACTATTGCTAAAAAATATAAATCAACTGGTCTCTTAATTGATTAAAAGGATTCGTATGCAATTTATTTATCCCTCAGAGAAAAATTCTTTTGAAATCAGGTTGCATTTTCAAATTTATTGACTAATTTTAACAAGCTTTTCATACAATCCCTAGAGAAATTAAAAACCAATTGTTCAGAGAACAATTGAAGGTTTTTTCCACCAGTAAGAATCTATTTTGATATGAAAATATTAAAAATGAAAATATTAAAATCTGGTTTTAATTGTCAATTTCAGCGTCAAATGACAGCTTATTGCATGCTGATTCAAAAAATATATGGTTTCTATACAAAAAGGTATAAATAAGGGAGATGATTTTTTACTTCCGGTTCAAAATATGTTACTGGTATTGTTTGAAAGTTTACTTGCCACTGATTCAGAAAATATATGGTTCTTCATACTTTTACATTAATTTAGTATCCTTCCGGTTTACAAAAGGTCACTTCATGTTGGCTTTTTGAAGGTCACATTGCTTGCAACCTAATGCAAAAATCCCATTGCTTTATCATGTAAACATATGAGGTAAAAGCAAAGGTCAAAATCTAGAACGTTAAATTTACCTATGACCTTGAGCTCAGTTTTAAGATCATAAACCAAGGACCTATAATCAAAAGATTCTAGGCCTCTACTTTATATTGTTCTTAAGTTATATTACCATACGACTTATATTAGATATAAAAGGGGGAAAACTTGCATCAATTGTCTACGTACCCTAACATCTAAAATGTATGTGTTACGACATGTCGCAACTAACAATTGTGTGAAAATATCTTGTCAATATCTTATATGATTTCTGAAAATAAAAGATAACAAGCAGAAATATAAATTTTGAACATGACCTTGACCTTTGACCTAGACCTCATTTTCATTTTTTTTTACCAAGAACCTCAAATCTAAACACCCTAGGCCTTTATCACTTATGGTTTTTCAGTTAAAATACATTTCATAATATCAAATACAAAAGGTGAAATAAGTCTCATATGGATCTCTATACGGCTTCAGTCAAAATTAAACAGACCATCCTGAGGATATAACAGGCAATTTGGAAAAAAATGAATGTGTTGGTTTCTTATACGGTTGCGAAGCCCTAGAGATAACAAGAAAAACAGTGTTCGGGGAGAGAACTCTTATATCGAAAAGTATTCGGTAAAGCAGGGTCAGTTTGAAAAGCGTATATTAAACTGTTCGACATCATAATTATGCCAAATATCTAAGCGACATCTTGCGAAACAAAAAATCAGCAAAAAAAAAAATTGGCGGAAGAAAAAAAAATTATCAGAGGAAAACCAAAAGGTCTTTCCACAGAAAAGTGGAAAAACCTAATTTAAAACCATTTTACAAAATGCCTCATGCGATCTTATTTTAAAAATACCTTAAATTGAAGTTCAAAACGACAAAGCAGATGCTTTGTTGAAAATTTTCACAATTTGAAAATTGGTTTTATTAAACTATTAATAATTCAAACAAACTTTTCTATTTGATTGACGAGATCTCTAACAAATTTATCGTATGTTCATTTGCAAATCATCGTGTTAAATGAGCTGATATTCCAAGAAGCACTACGACTCATTTATTCATGAAACATTTGGTTTTTATAATAACCCACAAATTTTTATAAAGTTATATTAGCTTGCAATTTGTTAATAGAGAGACTTTTTGCATAATTCCAAATCAATATATTCCTGTATGTCTCGATAGTTTATTTCCCTTCAAGGAATTATTACATATACATCAAAAATGTTTCTCATGGTGTACTAACTACATTTTGGTCGAAATAGAAAAGTGTCGTCATAATTGTTATTTACAAAATAGTTCATCGACTGTAACAACTTCAAACGACCACACATACTGTACATCTCGTCATTACTTGGTCCTCATCATTGATTTCAACATCAATTAATTACTAATTTATCAGTTAAATTAAATTTTCCAGTTTTAATTATTTTTAAAATGCATGGTATATATAATATATGATGAAATATATGATAAAAATTTTTATTAAGTGATAATGCTAATATATTATTTACAAACTATTTCATCAACTGTAACAACTTCAAACGACCTAACATACATATCGTCATAACTTCGTCCTCATCATTGATTTCAACATTTTATTAGTTCAATTACAAATTCCAATAAAGTATTATCTTCAAAATACATGGTATAAAATATGCTAAAAAAATCATTCGGTGCAAACTATAGGTGTAATATAAAGAGCTAGTGTGTAAAAAAGTATAAAAGACTACATATACCATTTAAGTATTATAGAAAATAAGTTCGTCTATAATCAAACATAACTTATAATTACAGTATAAACATTTTAACTTCTACTCATCGTAAGAGAACACGCATCATATCTATATCTATCTATCTATATATATATATATATATATATATATATGCGAGTTTGAGTGTGTTTTTTTTTTTTGGTGGGTGGGTTGGGAGAGGGAAGGGGTGTCAGAGCGTCGTTTCTATATTTCTATATCTATATCTTTGCTTTTATTTTTTTTTACTATCTTACTTAATGCCAATTGATCATTATGTTAAACGTCCTAAACATGCATCAAATATTTGCCACTAGACGTTAAACAACCAACAACTCATCAATATTGATGACAAGTTTAAAATATGGACAATAGTAAGACATAATAGTGTCCTGTGAAAAAGTGTCCACGAGGACAGTTTTTCATAGAATTTTGGTATTTAATAATGTCCATTGCCATGGAATAGTGTCCCTCAAATGAACAGATTTTTACTGCAAAAGATATATATATATATATATATATATATATATATATATATATATATATATATATATATATATATATATATATATTCGGATCGTGTAGATAGAATGGGGAATGGTGTATGGTGTAATATGTAAGGTGTATGGTGCAAAGGTGTAACGTGTATGGTGTAATGGTACAAGGTGTATGGTGTAATAGTGTATGGTGTAATGGTGTATGGTGTTAGTGGCAAGTTTACACCATCCAAGGACTGTAGTAAATCGACTAATCTTTTGTTTATTATCAGTCCATTTTAGGCGAATATTTACATAAGATACAGTTTGCAAAACATATGATTCGAAGATTCACATAGAAAAATGTTAGGCACTCGTGGTACATTACTTTCTCAAATCAGCACAAACGGATTTCGTTACATTCCGTATACAAAAGAATTAAGCAACATTGACCAATACGGTGTACACAAAAAATAAAAGCATGCATAGTGTTCAATACTATGCAAAAAAAACCCAAAAAAACTACGCAACAGTGTCCTTTACTGTGCGAACAAAAATACAAAACTAAATACAAATGAATAGTAATGTAGCACAACCTTTCTTTGAATCTATAACATGTATAATGGTCCTCCCAATATCTACATAGAATAACATAATCCTTTCGAACATTTCATATTGTATTATTCCTTCTCGCCTCAATTCTTTCATCTCTAAAACAGAGTCCTTGTTTAAACATTTGTCACCAAAAATGCACCAACCAGGCACCAATAATTTGATCTAATAAATTCTACATGTTTACCTGACCTAAATTGCCAACACATATGCACCAACCTATTAATACATAATACAATTTTACTTAAACTACCACATGTTGGAAGGCTGTGACCTCTATGAAATCGGATGCATTACACACTACTGCGAACTACGATACAAATATAAGTTGTAAAAAGAATGAAATAAATGACTTTGACAGATAAGAGTAGCTGTCTATTTACACTCTATCAAAGGATGTTGTGGGTGTTTTTTCACACATGGACAGTGCTACAGTTTACTATATAAACCATAGATGTAATGTGGATTACATCTATGACCAAACCGATGTGATAGTTAGGATATGAAAGAAGTGAAGGAATGTTATTATTTCTATAAAACAGTCAACACGTACATTTGATTGGTATAAAATGTGATTGTAAATTCTAGTAAACTCATTCCAGATCACAGAATTAAAATTGAGTCTTGCGCCAGACGCGCGTTTCGGCTACAAAAGACTCACAAGTGACGCTGGTATAGAAAAAAAGTTGAAAATGCCAAATAGGCTAACGGTCGAGAATGGCTGACTATTGTCATTTGCATAACAAATATCACGTTCATTCCATTTCGTTC
This sequence comes from Mytilus galloprovincialis, assembly GCA_037788925.1. Lineage (NCBI taxonomy): Eukaryota > Metazoa > Mollusca > Bivalvia > Mytilida > Mytilidae > Mytilus > Mytilus galloprovincialis. Next base: position 30,365,688 of record CM075343.1, on the reverse strand, counting down.
AACGCAGACATCACTAGGTTTATATAATTGCGAAAAAAGAAATGTAAATTTAATCTGATCTGCGTTCAATTTCACAAAGCTGTCGTAGGACTTAGACATATATAAGGATGATCTAAAGACATATCTTAGTCCTAAGTTGGTTTCACAAAGTGGTCCCCCATTATGGACATCTCTTAAAGTTGGTCACACGAGAGGTGTCTTATGATGGTCTTAGGATAGTCAAATATAAATAACACTCATTTTATATATCAATTTTGCAAGTTATCCAATTATAAGGCTAATTATCTACTCTCCTTTTCCTGTTCATAACTTAATCTTTATAGGTTGACGAATAATTCAATGCATTGATGTCAAGAATGCACAATTTTAAATCATTAACTTTATTATAACCGATACTGTGAAAAATTAAATTCAATCCACTAGTACAAGAAGAAAATGTATTTTGGTGCATTATTAATAGACTAATGATTTTCGTATCCCTGGAATATATTACCTTAAGTTAGCCGTATTTGGCACTTTGGTGTCCTCAATGCTATTCAACTTGGTTCTGGCCAGACCTTGACCCGACTATAATTGGATATTATACAACATCATCTTTTTTTTTTTATAAAAATCATACAGAAAAACTGTCCGGCAACGGATTGTATAATATACTATTGTATTGTATCTAATACCAAAATAACCTGTTTATCAATTAAATCTTGCGTTTAAACTATATAGTAATGATGTCCCCGTATATTGATTTCTTATAACAAACGTCCCTTCGAAAACTTTATTATGTATAGTTTCTTTATAATTAATCCTTATGGAACAGATATTTCATAACAATTATTTCGTGACGAATAAAAATAACATACCCCTTAAAAGTTCTTCTTCTTTACATTTTTAAACACTGAATGAAGGCGCCGGTTTATCAGAAAGAAAACCTAGAAGGAAAGCCGTCGCAAACCCTTAGAATTTAAAGCCACTTGATATTTTCATTTTTTTTTCGAACTCAATAGTGACGGACATTTAATCAAAGGTTTGTTTATCTGTGGTCCGAAATTTTGGACGGATTGTATTTAATGCAGAACAGACTCTTAAACATATTCCTGCAAAGTTTCAAAACATTCCGCATTGTGATGTCTGAGGACTGTAATTTTCTAAACCCTTTGGTCTGCCTTTCAAACATTTCAAACAATACTGGCTGCCATACACACTCTAATGCAGGTCTTTTCTTTGTTTACTTATTTAACACTAACCAAGTCTTTACAAATACAAAACAATCTAGGATTGAACATTAAATGTAAATTCGTTTGCAATGATTCTATGTAAAATGTGACTTGCTATTCACCGGTTGCGCATCCTCAACAACTACGTGGAAGGGTGGCATCAAGTACCCTAAACGTACGCGGTAGTGCCGTTTTCAGACAAGACAAAGAGCCTCGGGCGTAATTTTACTCCAGATTTGTGGACAATACGTATCATATAAGGTTTACACCCAGTAGTAAAATGATGCTCTACAGGTTAACAAACCGCCTTTAATTGACCAAGCATGACATTACGGTTTCCCGAGATTTTGTCACTGTAGGTAAAATAGAAATACCGCTAGCGTTGTCCGGTCGTTTTCCTCTATTGACGCAATAAACTGAGAGCTATAGGGTGCCTAAACACTTTCAAAGTCATTGGGAGCCTTTGGAGACATCCGAAAAACAAGAATGTGTCCATAGTACATGGATGCCCCATCCACACTATCATTTTCCATGTTCAGTGGACCGTGAAATGTTGGTTAAAACTCTAATTTGGCATTCAAATTAGAAAAATCATATCATAGGGAACATGTGAACTTACTTTTAAGTGGATTGGACTTCAACACTAAAAACTACCTTGACCAAAATTTTAACCTGAATAATGACAGACAGACGAACAGACGGACGGAAGAACGGGCACACAAATCTATTCCCATAATGACCATCTGCTATCGTATGGGGCATAAAAACAACCAGACTGTAGAGCTTTGTGCGGGTTTTGCAGAGATTGTACAATGTTGTTTGTTTTTCGTCCAGTGACAAATATTTCATACTTTTTCAGGACGAGGTTCAGAAGTGGTGTGACAGTATGATATCGTTTTTAATAAAGTAAAAAAAAAAATCAATCTGGCATAATTTTTGATTTTGTTCAAATCTAGATGTGCAAACTAGAAAAATTATCGTCCCTACCCCTCCAAACACGTATACCTTTCAATTACAAGCAATGATATAAGAAAATGATAAAAAAAAGTATCATCTTCAATGAACCAAGAATTGTGTAGAATACCTGGGGCGTGTTTTTATGGTCTCGTCTGTACAGCTCTAGAATGTCTTATAGTAAAGAGTTAAAAAAAGAATCTATACCTCTTCTGGAGATATTCTACGGAAGATCAATAAAAATCAAAAATAATTTGCCGTCGAATATAAGCAGATTTTTGTTATTTTGGATGACATAAATGAATTTTACGGTGATTTGTTAGAAAAGGAAGATACGTCCGGTAGACAGGACTGTAAAAAAAGTGTTCGTAACATTTTTCTGTGCGCTTTCCTGTAACTCAATTTTGCTAAACAAATCAGGCTACCCCCCCCCCCCCTTTTTCGTTGACTTTTAAGAATAATAATCTGCACACGAATTCGTCTATATTTGTCTGGAATATGATAAATAAGGACATCGTGTCTATCCAAATCGCAAACTGGTTTACTTTGGAATAAAGTTAAGATATCGGAACGTTATCAGAATCATTTTCTCTTTTGGTCCTCGAAGAAAATCTTCTGGTCCGCACTATAACAACTATTGCAAAATTTCAATGGCCAAAACCTTCGGATCAACCTCATTTCAAAAACTTTCATTGTATGGGTCATTTTCAAAAAATGTGGAATTTTGAAATTGAGAAATTTATTAAAAAAAGTTACTTATTCAAACAACCCTCTACATAAGCAAATCAAAACAAACAGTACTTTAAGAACAACATATTAAAAGATGCAATCTTAATGATGTCATACAAGAATATCTTGAAACATTTTTTGATCGGTGGTACAATATTTTGTCTATCCTGTTACCATTTTCGAAAGAAGTTTTGGGTTATTAAGAAAATGTTTAGATAAAATGTTAAGCTTGTTTTACGTTACCAATCAGATGGTTTTCAAGAGAATAAACTTCTATATATATTCATTCTGTAAAATAATAGATTATTTGCCAATTTTCTAGGTTGTACTGAAAAATGGCTCTAAAAATTGGTTTTCAAAGGTTGTAAAAATTACCACCAGTAATGCAAGTCTAAGATAGCAATTTATATTTTTCGGCCTTTTTTCGCCCTTTCAAATAAACCCAACATCAAGTAAATCCCTCATAAGTTAATTTACTTTTCTCTTTATTTCGTTGGTAACAGGAACGTACGTTTCTGATATATCACTATATAAAAGTCTATCCTGTTACCTTTTTGTCTATCCTGTTACCGATATCAGTATTGCACATGCAAATGCTTAATTGGGAAGATTAAGACGTTATAACCTCAAGATGAGTTCAAACAATGAAATATTTCATTCGTTTTCCACCTACATGTTAAGATAAAAAAATTAACGGCGTTTTTGTCTATAATTGTCTATCCTGTTACTGTAACCATAGCAACCATAGTAACAGGATAGACATAACAGGATAGACAAATTTCTTTGTTTTTGATTGCTATTGTGAAATAACTACTCCCTTTGATGATGTGATTATGGTTTTCTATTGTGAATTTGGTTTCCAACACGTTATTGCACTTTTTACAACCATACTGTTAGTGTAATTAATCAAAATGGTTGGTAACAGCATAGACATGGAAAAAAGTACGCTCTATTTTTTTCACTAAATGTCTTGAAATTTCTTTTCTATACACTGTCGTTCAAGAAACGAGGTGTTTTAAATGTAAAGATTACTTTGCATTTTTGAAATCAACACTGACTGATTCAATATTCATAGGGAGAATGATTTAACGACTGATTTAAGTAGCGGTAACAGGATAGACATGAACCTCCTGTACGCTGATTGAATTTAGTTTGTAGATAATCTGTTACATACAATGACAAAGAAGCTACGATTTTTCGTTAGAATTATAATTAACGTTCTTAAAAAGTCCCTTTTGCAGATATCAAGGCGATCAGAAAATTGGCAAAAAATCATTTGAAATGTGTTTTTCTGACAATGTACGCACACAAATTCCCCCAAAATAGGCCTTAGATGCAGTTTAATCTTATCAAAATAGATGTAAGGTGTGTTTATTATTAATGTTCTGAATCACAAATCCGACAAGCTTTCATTTAAACCATTACAACTGAAATTTCCATTAGAAATAAAAATTTTAGCATGGGTGTAGTGAAAATTCGACATTTTTTGAAAATGACCCATATATGGATCTATATGTAAGTATACAACGTATACCAGACGTTTGTCAGACTATGCTGTTTTGTATTTTGATAAATTCGTTGGTTGTTAACTAATTGATACTTCAGTCCGAGTGAACAAGATTCATTTCAGTACTAGTTGTAATTGTAGCTTTGAACATACTTCCAGCAATGGCAAATACTATTATTTTGGTGCATTGTGTCTATTGTCTTAATGTCTTTGTGTTAGTCCGAGATTTCTCTAGCTAGCGTCCAACGGCTGTTTTGCCAGACAAGCTGTTGGAAGTCAGAATAATCTCGGACTATTTTTGGTGTATGTATCTCGTACCGATTTTTTGAGTTAATCCAATTGCAAGTGATTTTTGCAGGTTGTTTTTGGACTATACTGTTACACCACTGTCCCAGCTTCGGGAAAGGTTGGGCGCTCACAAACATGATGTACTGTTACACCACTGTTCCTTTTTAGAGGACGGGTTGGGATTCCGCTAACATGTTTAAACCCTCCATATTCTGTATGTATTTGTCCCAAGTAAGAATCGTCGGGGTTGTCGTTTGTTTCTATGTACGTTTGACATTTGTTGTTCGTTAATTTTTGTACATTAATTATGCCTTTAGTTTAATCATTTGAATTGGTTTACAGTTATGGGCCTTTTTAAGCTGACTATGCGGTATGGGCTGTGTTTATCGTTGAAGGCCAACGGTGACTTATAGCTGTTAATTTCTGTGTGATACTGTAAACCAGCTATTTTTTTTGCGAGAGATTTTTTACGCGACTTTCGCGAGTAGAAAAATAACGCGAATTTAAATCGTCGCAAATAGGTTTAACTCAGATCCTTCCGTATTATTCTACATCAATTTAATTAGAAAATCGCGAAATTAAATCGTCGAAAGGGCTAAACGCGAAATAAAGTATCCGCGAAAATAAGTTGGTTTACCGTTTTTATATCAACCCTGCCCTGTTTATTTATGTGCTTGTCCCACGTCTGGAGCCTTAAGTTAAGTGGTTGTCGTTGGTTCATGTCTCGACTCATATTGATGTTTTGTAAATTGTTTTGTGTATAATTAGACCGTTAGTTTTTTCGTTTTACACTTTTCATGTCGAGCCTTTTATAAACGACTCTACATCATTACGCTTACATCTTCTTCATATTTGAACTCCGCGGATAGTTGCCTCATTTGCAATCGTATCACATCTCTTAGTTATATAGTACTAGTACCTGACTTTAAGCATTCGTGTTTTTAAAAAAATGGCAAGATATGAAAAATAGGCATGATTAGCGACATATTAATCCCCAATCCTCCATCTATCAATTAAACTGACCTCCACGGAAACCCAGTAGTGTTGAAACTACAGAAGCGTTAAACACCAATCAATCAAATTCCCTTTCCTAAAATATCAAAAAGTCGTCCTTCAACTGTTATTGTCCAGGCGGAAACCCGGTTGAAATAGAACAAAAAGAATCGAAGCTCTTTGTTAGAGAAGGCGATAAATGATAACTGTAATGTTTACTATAGTGAAAATTTTTTAAAAAAATAATAGAAACAAATAAAATGACAATTTTTTTCTCAATTACGAAGTGCTTTATTCCAAAAACATCATTTGCACAAGTTTTCAATTTATCTAGTACATAGTTAAGCAGAACAATTAGATATCAAGTCGACGACATAGGTATCTTTCAAGTATCTTGTCATACTTTGAATGACAAAATTATTTTATTTATTAATAGTACTTTTACTGTTAACCAACTTTTTTTGTGATATACATTGGACGTGACTCTGTACTTATGTATTCCGTCATACTGTGAACCAAACTATTATTTTATTTATTATTACTTTATACTGTTTAGTCAGTTTTTGTTATATCTATTTTGCGTGACTGTATTTATGCATCCCGTCATACTTTGAACAACAAAATTATTTCATGTCTACCTGTGCGAATTTCAAACGCTCAATTTTACACCAGTACTCAAAACCCTCCTTCCTTGATGGGTGCATTTTACATAAACAAATAAAATCGTATAATATAATCAAAATGAGGATGTTAATTTGATGTATGCCTTTTTGTGCCTCTTCGTTACATTTGTTGTTTTTATAGTGATTAAGATGATAACACAATGTTGACTGCTGTACCCCTATTTTTGACATTTTTAACTATTGTGTCTGTTTGTTTTGTTCACGCATCGGTGCCAATATAATGGAATGTGATACGACTGTCATACAAGTGAAAGGTTCAGCTAGCTATAAAATCAGGTTCAATCCACCATTTTCTACATTTGAAAATGCCTGTACCAAGTCAGGAATATGACAGTACTTGTCCATTCGTTTTTGATGCGTTTTGTTATTTGATTTTGCCATGTGATTATGGACTTTCCGAATTGATTTTCCTCTGAGTTCAGTATTTTTGTGATTTTACTTTTTGGATGAAGAAAATGCATAACCTCCGATTTAAAAAAAAAATTACCACGGACGAAAAACATATTAATCTATTAATTCAGTAATTTTCGTGTCTGCCCTTCTATTATGTTACTGAAGAAAAAATTCCAAAAAAATGGGTAACAATTGTATCGAAAAGAGAAAATCGAACGCAACTTTTTATGTAATGGCGTGTTTGAGTTGAATATTTGGCTTGATATCGCACAAAGCAAGACTATTTCATACATCGTCTCGCTTCCGATTCTATCATTTTTATATATCAAAGCTACAGGTTGACTTTATAACATAAACACATCACAGTATTAAAAGATGAAATATATGGGTCAAGGGAAATACCTATCTAATGAATCACAAAAACAGAGTAGGTGTGTTCGAATAGCTATTTTTTTTTTTACTAAAAGTACTTGACGACAGTCTTCAAAGTTGGATGATGAAAATGCATATCTTCGAAAAATTACATTTTTTTTTGTGTGTGTGAAAACTAAAGTTTATAGTCTTCCACCACTAAAAAAAATTGAGTCTGCCCTTCAACGAAATATTTAATTAGAATTTTTTTAAATGTTTATGAATTTTTGAAAATTCCACCTGACAACCGATCAGAAAACAGTTTTATGTTTAATAAATGCAGACAAGATCATTAACTGATGCTCAGTATCTAGTAGATACATTTGTCTTTTAAAATACAACTGACAAATAAAGATCGTAATGGTGCAATGTGGATAAATTTATCGGTTTCCAAGAGCAAAATTGGCAGCGCGTCATCCCTACAATGGCTTCCATTTCTACGATTGTGAAAATGAGCTGGCGTATTTGGATGATAATTTTGACGAAGTAGAATCTGACTATGTCTGTGTAGTTCTTATATTTGTCCAACTTATCGTTTTACAAGGATATCCTAGTAAGGCTGCCAGTCCATAAAAAAACATCTGCATTCATAATTTTTTTAATGCCATTTAGACTGAACGACGCCATTTTTGCCTACACAGTTTTATTTTTTTCAGCGCTATCAATATTTAATAAATAAATTTATGTTTTTAATATTCAACACTATAACATGTATAAGGTATGAAGTAAATCTGGATTCAATATATTTCTTCTTGGCCTTATTATTTTTTTCCCCCAGAAAATTGAAGATAAAGAATATTTTTCTAGGAAAAAAAAACATAAACTTCCCATTCGACTTTCTCGATAGGGGAACCCCCCTTTTTTTAAGTTCAATGGTTTTTCCCTTATATATTAATTAGAATACAAATTGAAAATAAATGCTAAACATTTCCTATAAATCAAATACTGAACTATCTTGTAGATCGTAAAATCAATAGTTTCCTTATATTCTATTATTGTTTTAACCTATATAATTCATATCTGCTCGAACAAGTGTAAGTCAAAACGATGAAATTGGTTTTAACCTCATTAACCACTGCCTAAGTATTTATTACATAAATCTATTAATAAATCAACAAATTCATAGGTTTGTCTTAAGTTTGTTCCGCAATAAGCAGGTGATGGGCATAGTAAAAATCATGTGAACTGGTTTATCTAACCTCATTAACATGTCACTTTGATAGCTCGTGAGAAAAGATTCGTAAATTGTCTCAATTTTCTACTCTCAGATATGTATTATTTTTTATTCAATTTATCCTCTATAACCATTTTATGCTATAACTAAGAGTACCATTATACTGACATCTGCAGAGCCTTTCTCCAAGGGCAATCAGTATACTTTCAGTTTTCAGTAAACATATAAGTTAGTAAAATTAAATAAAAGAAAGGGAATTGTAGCAAGTCTACAAAGACGAAAGAAGAACAAATTGGTAAATTGTTAGTTATACAAGGGAAGTTAGTTTGAAAAATTATTTTCAAAGAAACTAAAACAACATAATATTATAGTTTGTATATATAAGCACATAGACGAACACATATTCTACGTTAATAAATTATTCTAAATTGTGTAATATAATATATAATTAATATGATCATGTGCATGCATTTGTTTTTGTAATCGATTAATCATTAAAAATTTATTGTAATATTGACATCATTCTTGAATTCTGTGCAATCAACCAGTGATGGAGAAATTACAAGGTCGATGTCTCAGGGGAGGAAATGTATAATTTATGAGTTCAGAACATTCTGACAACCACCTCTGATACAGAAAGAAATTCGGTTAATACTTATTGCAGATGGATAACATTTAAACGTCCTAAATAATCTGAAATTTGTAATAAATCACAAATAAAGGGCAAAAGCACTAATAAATGAAGGCGCGAAGTTTCTCTCGCGTATTTTAGCACAGTGATTACAAATAGAACAACACGTCACTTGAGAAATGTAAATGACTTTTTTCAAGAATGCTTCATTTTTCTAAGGAAACAAATGTAAGAGGGGGTATGTTTTTTTTCATAAAATAATATTCTGATTCCCAAACTGGTGAATTGATAGCATTGAAGAAATAAATTTAATTGTTAAATGGTTGTTCCCTAAAATACTTTTCACTGGGCCGCTGCCTTGCTGGTGGACTGATAGTCACCGAGTGTATCACTATCCCAGTAGCCAATACGTTGGAACTGGCATGGGAAAACGGATTTTGTGTTTTTAAAGTTTGCTGTTACAAAATTTTCGAAATTATTTAAAATTAAAGAATGTACTCATCTCCTCATGCAAACCTCTGATTCCTTGCCCGACTTTGGCTTTCTTTTTGTCCTTTTTGGTTGATAGCTCTTTCAATAAGCTTTGGATTTTCAATTATTTTGGCCTCGAACATCACTGAAGAAACATTGGTTGTCGAAATGCGTATCTGGTGCAGAATAATTTGTACCGTTTATGTTATTACTACCACTTGTTAGATGCCTCTGCTGGTGGACTGCATAGTCCCCGAGGGTATCACTATCCCTGCAGCTAATACTTCGGTACTGGCATGAACATACAGATTTTGTGTTATTGAAATTAGCTTATTTAGAATTAAGGAATTTATTTCCTTAATGCAAAGCTCTGATTCCTTGCCCAGCTTTGGCATACTTTTTTTGTCCTTTTTGGTTTATACCTCTTCATTCTTTTAACAAGCATTGGGTTTTCAATTTTATTTTCGCCTTGAGAATCACTGAAAAGATAGTGATATATAGTTGACCAATTGCTTATAGTTTCTAAGAAACAGGTTTAACCAAAAAAACTAAACATTGACCAATGAACCATGAAAATAAGGTCAAGGTCAGATGAACCATGTCAGGCAGATATATGTACAGCTTACAATCTTTCTATTTAACAAATATAGTTGGCCAATTGCTTATATAGATATAGGAAGATATGGTGTGAGGGCCAATGAGACAACTCTCCATCCAAATAACAATTTAAATTTTATAGTTTTAGAAAAACAGAACAAAACACAAAATCTTAACACTGAGCAATGAACTACATGCTAGACATCTAGTACACCTTAAATCATTCCATACACCAAATAAAGTAGACCTTTTGCATACAGTAAAGGATATATAGAACAAAACGCAAAAACTAAACTATAACAAGCGATCAAATTCGATTTAACGGCAAATTCTGAAAAAAATAAATTATTAAATACTCAAAAAGGCGCAAGCCAGGGCCGACCGCGCAAGGGCTGTATAGTCAGTCAAGGTTGTTAAAAACGTCCATTTGTTATGAACTCCTTTTTTGAAATAATATGCACCAATAAGATGAAAAACACGAAGGGCGACACATACCTCTATGTGAAAAAAAACCAAACACGTTTGGATCCAAAATACGTGTTTACCACGATTACACACATTTGCGCGGGAATGGTTTTCAAAATTAACATTTTAATGAAATTATTTAAGTTTTATACTCTAAATTTAACGCCAAGATTCACAATTATTTTTATTTTTATTGAGTATGCCATCATCAAATTGTCAACGCAGATCATCGTGATTTGAAAGACAAGTATGCTGCGATGTTTCGAAGTAGTGTGAATCAAATCTGTGGAAAAAAAGATGTTGCGATGAAGTTTTTTTCTATTAATATTACTATTATATATTTTTTTAAAAATGAGACTCTTGCGAATACAGAAAACATAAGTGAAACGGAAAAAAATTAGTTATATTATTTTACCTTTCGTACGTCATGCAATTCGTTTGTCTTACGAAAAATCAAGTTTAACACGTGTAATTACATGCAGTGTATTATTCCTTTTAAAATAGGCAAACACGAAGATAAAACACCATCGATATTCCATGACACTTCGATTAAGATTTCATAAATATGTCAAAGGATCCCTTAAAATGAGTCTAACGTATGATTCGTCAAGCGTACGTAACTTTCATCACATTGTAAGAAAGCTCTATAATTAATAATTACAAAATGTAGTATAACTATCGGCAATCATACCACATTTCATCGTTTCTTTTTTAAATCATACCACATATTATGTTTTTATATCATAACGCTCAACGCAAACGTTGCGTTATAACGTGAAAAATCAAAGTACTGAAGTACTAAACATCGGATGACCACAAGTTCTCGTTGATGGTCACAAGCACAAAAGTCTTGTCTCAGAAAAAAGTGAGGTTATGGTACATATATATATATATATATATATATATATATACTCAAACATTTACTTGCCACTCGACTGGGTCTGTGTACACTATATATTGCAATGTAACTTGCAAAACCTAGAAAGTTGTATACCTCCTTCAGTGTCGATGTGGCATGCAGTATGTTGGCGAGACAGAGCAGCCATTCAACAAACGCATGAATGGTCATCGAAGTGACTACACTTGCAAGCCCGACCTACCCGTAAGTCGTCATTTGAGATCACCTGGGCACACAAGCTGATCTCAAAAACCTTACCATCACAATCATAGACCACAACGAGGGTTGGTCGAAGGTCGACAGAGTCGCTCGGGAAAAATTTTGGATAAGAAAGTTACGAACAGTTTCCCCAGAGGGCATGAATGAAAAAACATAGAATGAGTCTCTCATTTTCCTGTCATCACCTGTTTCCAATAACTCCGGTTTTAGTACTGGCTTTACAGTTCGAAATTATTTTTAAAAAATAACCGTTTAAATTGCAGGGCTCCATTCATTCGGGATGGATGTATAAGTACGTAGCCACGTTCAATTATTTTACCTCATTAGATAAAACATTATTTTTCTTATCATTATTAGACTGCTATTCTTTTGGGAGTCTTACATATGTAGTTTCTGTTGCAATTGCCCTACCGTTGTCAAATTTGAAATATTATACCAACTTGGATCGGTTAGGACATTTTTGATTTTTTCGTTTGAGGACTGCCCTCAATGCAGTTATAACATCTAAACTGTCACAACCTTTGGAAATTTAGAGTTGTGCCAGTTTACATCGATAATAACTATTTTCATTTGGCATATCTTTGTAATCTTAACACCGTGTTTGGAAATTTTAAAATTGTATCAGCGTCTGGTGTTCGCTTAAATTGTATAAATTCAAGATTTTGAAAAAGTTTCTCAGTTTGAATATATTGACATGATTCATTTAACATCGTGCTATTATTGAAGAAGGATATCTGTTATCCGAAATATCTAATATTTGTTCATTTTATAGTTATTAAATGGTGATGTTGTACCCTTTTTGACTTGTTATATATTATATTTTGTAGTGTACAGAATCATATTGCATGATCCATCGCCCTGTAAGATTGATCGTTGACTATTTATTCAGTCATTTTATATATATATATATTTATATATGTTAGTGGAAATAAGTGAAATTAGACATTAAGCTTAAATTCTAGGCAATAAGCTAACGCCTAGGCAGTTAGTCTATTGCCTAAATGATTTTAGGCATTACTCTTAAATCCTAGGTTTGAAGCTTAAATGCTGAAAAATGTGTGCAGGCATTAAGCTTCATGTCCGAAAATGTAAATGCAAGTAAATAAAAGACATTTATTAATCTAAATTAAAATACATTTTTGATATAATAACAGTATGATAAATGTGGCCTGTTTATGGACATTTTCCTAAGATCAGTCCTATAAGATATTCTTAGGACAGAAAATAGGATATAGTTGGGATCGACTTACGACTTTTCTCAGCATGCTGCACTATCTAAGGATTATATCAGCTGGGAGGTCATAAGTATTGGCGTAAAAGAATATAAGAAATTAAGATCTTCTACTATCAAAATTATCAAAACAGAACATCACATTTCAAATTTAGAAACCTACATTGATCAAGGAATTATTCCGAAAGGATTAGTTTTAAAAGCCTCTCCACTTACAACAGGAGAAAAGTCAAACAGATTTTTCCACAGATGGAATAACATTTTATACAACAGTTCTTTTAGTCTGATGGATCTTTTACGCCAAAAATCAATTCATCAAGTAAATTATTTATATAAACTACGTGATAATTGGCACTGCCAATCTCGTGAACAATTGTCTGATCCTGAACTTGACGAAATTCAAGTACGTCTTGGTGATATCAACCATATCGAATCACATAAGCTCCACGTCAAACAGATTAACAAATTTAAACGGGATGGTGTGCAAATTAACCACCCTTTAATCAGACCCTCTAAAAAATCAAATAAAAAGGCTCGAAATCGTAGATTTAAAAGAAAAATTCGAGTTCCGACCAATCCCAACAACACGGTTGTCAATTTATCCTCAGTCTCTTTATCTGAGGACGAAACTAAAGTCTTGTCTAAGGGTTTGAATTTTTGCCCTACTCCCAATAACATAGATAATATGAAACTGGGAGATGACCTTGATAACTTTGCCAGAACCCTCAAAATCAAAGAATATTTTGGTAACAAGGATAAAGAGGTGGATAATGAGGAAGACTCAGACACGTCTGACTCGGAGGAAGAAATCATAATTCCGCATTTTAAAAAGAAGAGTTCATGGATTCCAAAACCTAGTAAATCTGCTACACTGGAAGATGTTATCGACAAAATCAAATCGGATGTTGTTCATCTAGCTAGCAACAAGTACTCGTCATTTTATAACACCTCTCCTGACGAGAAAAAAAGCCATACAATCGCTGAGAAACCGAGATGATATTGTGATAAAACCAGCAGACAAGGGCAGTGCCGTTGTGATAATGGACAAAGCTAACTACATCGCGGAAGCAGTGCGTCAGCTTTCTGATGAGAGATTTTATAAGAAGCTAGACTATGACCCTACTTCCGAGTTTAGCTCCAAAATTATCACTGCGTTACAAACCATGTACAATTATGGTCACATAGATGAGGATACAATTGGTTATTTAAAACCAGAGAATGCCAAGCCTGGTCGATTGTATCTTCTTCCCAAAATACACAAGGTTAACAACCCTGGTAGACCCATTGTATCCGCAAACGGCCATCCGACTGAGAAAATCTCGGAATTCGTCGATTTTCATTTAAGATCTCATGTAGAAAATCTTCCTTCCCACATTCAAGACACTACACATTATCTTCGTAAAATGGAATCCATGAACCCTCTTCCTCCTGAAACCCTCCTTGTCACTTTAGATGTCACCTCATTGTATACCAACATACCTCATGATGACGGCATACAATCTTGTAGGGAAATATGGGACTCGCGCAACATTTTAGAACCACCTACTGAATGTTTAGTCCAGCTCCTTACTCTGGTCCTGAAATGCAACAATTTCACCTTTAATGACGATCATTACCTTCAAATAAACGGGACAGCGATGGGGACGAAAATGGCACCGTCTTACGCCAATATTTTCATGGGCAAATTAGAAAAACAAATTATTGCAGTATCTTTATCCAAACCTTTGTCTTGGTTCCGTTTCATTGATGATGTTGACATGAAATGGATTGAATCTCAACAAAAACTGGATGATTTCATCAGACATTCAAACAATGCCCACCATTCAATTAAATTTACGTATGAAATTTCCGACTCTAAGATATCTTTCTTAGACACAACCACATCTATAAAGGACGGTGTCATATCAACAGACCTCTACTGTAAATCCACAGATAAACATAAGTACCTTTCTCCCCAAAGCTGTCACCCCAAACACTGTACAAACAGTATCCCGTACAGTCAAGCTCTCAGAGTCAAACGGATTTGCTCTTCTGAGGAGGCTGTCACGAAACGGTTACAGGAACTTCGCGGATTTTTAACAAAACGAGGTTATAAGAAATTGGACATAGATAAGGGGTTTGCGCGCGCTAACAATAACAACCGCAATGACCTCTTCCAGTACAAACGGCAGAGGCGCAGCAAAATAGTCCCGTTTGTTCTTACATACAATCCAGCCTTTACTAACCTTTCACGATTGATCCGTGCCAATTGGCAAACTATTACCAAACACCCTAAATTATCCAAGATCTTTCCCAATCCTCCTGTCTTAGCCTTTCGGAGACCAGCAAGTCTGAAAGACTTATTTGTTAGAGCTGACGTCTCTTCAAATAAAAGCTGTTCAATTGCAGGATGGTGCAAGTCATGTGGTAACAGACGTTGTTTGACTTGTCAACAAATACTGAATACTCAAACATTTACTTGCCACTCGACTGGGTCTGTGTACACTATATATTGCAATGTAACTTGCAAAACCCAGAATGTTGTATACCTCCTTCAGTGTCGATGTGGCATGCAGTATGTTGGCGAGACAGAGCAGCCATTCAACAAACGCATGAATGGTCATCGAAGTGACTACACTTGCAAGCCCGACCTACCCGTAAGTCGTCATTTGAGATCACCTGGGCACACACAAGCTGATCTCAAAAACCTTACCATCACAATCATAGACCACAACGAGGGTTGGTCGAAGGTCGACAGAGTCGCTCGGGAAAGATTTTGGATAAGAAAGTTACGAACAGTTTCCCCAGAGGGCATAAATGAAAAAATATAGAATGAGTCCCTCATTTTCCTGTCATCACCTGTTTCCAATAACGGCGGTTTTAGTACTGGCTTTACAGTTCGAAATTATTTTTAAAAATAACAGTTTAAAGTGCAGGGCTCCATTCATTCGGGATGGATGTATAAGTACGTAGCCACGTTCAATTATTTTACCTCATTAGATAAAACATTATTTTTCTTATCATTATTAGACTGCTATTCATTTGGGAGTCTTACATATGTAGTTTCTGTTGCAATTGCCCTACCGTTGTTAAATTTGAAATATTATACCAATTTGGATCGGTTAGGACATTTTTGATTTTTTTCGTTTGAGGACTGCCCTCAATGCAGTTATAACATCTAAACTGTCACAACCTTTGGAAATTTAGAGTTGTGCCAGTTCACATCGATAATAACTATTTTCATTTGGCATATCTTTGTAATCTTTGCGCCGTGTTTGGAAATTTTAAAATTGTATCAGCGTCTGGTGTTCGCTTAAATTGTATAAATTCAAGATTTTGAAAAAGTTTCTCGGTTTGAATATATTGACATGATTCATTTAACATCGTGCTATTATTGAAGAAGGATATCTGTTATCCGAAATATCTAATATTTGTTCATTTTATAGTTATTTAATGGTGATGTTGTATCCTTTTTGACTTGTTATATATTATATTTTGTAGTGTACTGAATCATATTACATGATCCATCGCCCTGTAAGATTGATCGTTGACTATTTATTCAGTCATTTTATATATATATATATATATATATTTATATATGTTAGTAGAAATAAGTGAAATTAGGCATTAAGCTTAAATTCTAGGCAATAAGCTAACGCCTAGGCAGTTAGTCTATTGCCTAAATGATTTTAGGCATTACTCTTAAATCCTAGGTTTGAAGCTTAAATGCTGAAAAATGTGTGCAGGCATTAAGCTTCATGTCCGAAAATGTAAATGCAAGTAAATAAAAGACATTTATTAATCTAAATTAAAATACATTTTTGATATAATAACAGTATGATAAATGTGGCCTGTTTATGGACATTTTCCTAAGATCAGTCCTATAAGATATTCTTAGGACAGAAAATAGGATACAGTTGGGATCGACTTACGACATTTCTCAGCATGCTGCACTATCTAAGGATTATATCAGCTGGGAGGTCATAAGTATTGGCGTAAAAGAATATAAGAAATTAAGAACTTTTACTATCAAAATTATCAAAACAGAACATCACATTTCAAATTTAGAAACCTACATTGATCAAGGAATTATTCCGAAAGGATTAGTTTTAAAAGCCTCTCCACTTACAACAGGAGAAAAGTCAAACAGATTTTTCCACAGATGGAATAACATTTTATACAACAGTTCTTTTAGTCTGATGGATCTTTTACGCCAAGAATCAATTCATCAAGTAAATTATTTATATAAACTACGTGATAATTGGCACTGCCAATCTCGTGAACAATTGTCTGATCCTGAACTTGACGAAATTCAAGTACGTCTTGGTGATATTAACCATATCGAATCACATAAGCTCCACGTCAAACAGATTAACAAATTTAAACGGGATGGTGTGCAAATTAACCACCTTTTAATCAGACACTCTAAAAAATCAAATAAAAAGGCTCGAAATCGTAGATTTAAAAGAAAAATTCGAGTTCCGACCAATCCCAACAACACGGTTGTCAATTTATCCTCAGTTTCTTTATCTGAGGACGAAACTAAAGTCTTGTCTAAGGGTTTGAATTTTTGCCCTACTCCCAATAACATAGATAATATGAAACTGGGAGATGACCTTGATAACTTTGCCAGAACCCTCAGAATCAAAGAATATTTTGGTAACAAGGATAAAGAGGTGGATAATGAGGAAGACTCAGACACGTCTGACTCGGAGGAAGAAATCATAATTCCGCATTTTAAAAAGAAGAGTTCATGGATTCCAAAACCTAGTAAATCTGCTACACTGTGTTATCGACAAAATCAAATCGGATGTTGTTCATCTAGCTAGCAACAAGTACTCGTCATTTTATAACACCTCTCCTGATGAGAAAAAAAGCCATACAATCGCTGAGAAACCGAGATGATATTGTGATAAAACCAGCAGACAAGGGCAGTGCCGTTGTGATAATGGACAAAGCTACCTACATCGCGGAAGCAGTGCGTCAGCTCTCTGATGAGAGATTTTATAAGAAGCTAGACTATGACCCTACTTCCGAGTTTAGCTCCAAAATTATCACTGCGTTACAAACCATGTACAATTATGGTCAAATAGATGAGGATACAATTGGTTATTTAAAACCAGAGAATGCCAAGCCTGGTCGATTGTATCTTCTTCCCAAAATACACAAGGTTAACAACCCTGGTAGACCCATTGTATCCGCAAACGGCCATCCGACTGAGAAAATCTCGGAATTCGTCGATTTTCATTTAAGATCTCATGTAGAAAATCTTCCTTCCCACATTCAAGACACTACAGATTATCTTCGTAAAATGGAATCCATGAACCCTCTGCCTCCTGAAACCCTCCTTGTCACTTTAGATGTCACCTTATTGTATACCAACATACCTCATGATGACGGCATACAATCTTGTAGGGAAATATGGGACTCGCGCAACATTTTAGAACCACCTACTGAATGTTTAGTCCAGCTGCTTACTCTGGTCCTGAAATGCAACAATTTCACCTTTAATGGTGATCATTACCTTCAAATAAACGGGACAGCGATGGGGACAAAAATGGCACCGTCTTACGCCAATAT
The DNA here is from genome assembly GCA_037788925.1 of Mytilus galloprovincialis. Taxonomy (NCBI): domain Eukaryota; kingdom Metazoa; phylum Mollusca; class Bivalvia; order Mytilida; family Mytilidae; genus Mytilus; species Mytilus galloprovincialis. The sequence goes on along the minus strand of CM075343.1, from coordinate 30,347,274 downwards.
TTTCATGGGCAAATTAGAAAAACAAATTATTGCAGCATCTTTATCCAAACCTTTGTCTTGGTTCCGTTTCATTGATGATGTTGACATGAAATGGATTGAATCTCAACAAAAACTGGATGATTTCATCAGACATTCAAACAACGCCCACCATTTAATTAAATTTACGTATGAAATTTCCGACTCTAAGATATCTTTCTTAGACACAACCACATCTATAAAGGACGGTGTCATATCAACAGACCTCTACTGTAAATCCACAGATAAACATAAGTACCTTTCTCCCCAAAGCTGTCACCCCAAACACTGTACAAACAGTATCCCGTACAGTCAAGCTCTCAGAGTCAAACGGATTTGCTCTTCTGAGGAGGCTGTCACGAAACGGTTACAGGAACTTCGCGGATTTTTAACAAAACGAGGTTATAAGAAATTGGACATAGATAAGGGGTTTGCGCGCGCTAACAATAACAGCCGCAATGACCTCTTACAGTACAAACGGAAGAGGCGCAGCAAAATAGTCCCGTTTGTTCTTACATACAATCCAGCCTTTACTAACCTTTCACGATTGATCCGTGCCAATTGGCAAACTATTACCAAACACCCTAAATTATCCAAGATCTTTCCCAATCCTCCTGTCTTAGCCTTTCGGAGACCAGCAAGTCTGAAAGACTTATTTGTTAGAGCTGACGTCTCTTCAAATAAAAGCTGTTCAATTGCAGGATGGTGCAAGTCATGTGGTAACAGACGTTGTTTGACTTGTCAACAAATACTGAATACTCAAACATTTACTTGCCACTCGACTGGGTCTGTGTACACTATATATTGCAATGTAACTTGCAAAACCTAGAATGTTGTATACCTCCTTCAGTGTCGATGTGGCATGCAGTATGTTGGCGAGACAGAGCAGCCATTCAACAAACGCATGAATGGTCATCGAAGTGACTACACTTGCAAGCCCGACCTACCCGTAAGTCGTCATTTGAGATCACCTGGGCACACACAAGCTGATCTCAAAAACCTTACCATCACAATCATAGACCACAACGAGGGTTGGTCGAAGGTCGACAGAGTCGCTCGGGAAAGATTTTGGATAAGAAAGTTACGAACAGTTTCCCCAGAGGGCATAAATGAAAAAACATAGAATGAGTCCCTCATTTTCCTGTCATCACCTGTTTCCAATAACTCCGGTTTTAGTACTGGCTTTACAGTTCGAAATTATTTTTAAAAATAACAGTTTAAATTGCAGGGATCCATTCATTCGGGATGGATGTATAAGTACGTAGCCACGTTCAATTATTTTACCTCATTAGATAAAACATTATTTTTCTTATCATTATTAGACTGCTATTCATTTGGGAGTCTTACATATGTAGTTTCTGTTGCAATTGCCCTACCGTTGTCAAATTTGAAATATACCAACTTGGATCGGTTAGGACATTTTTGATTTTTTCGTTTGAGGACTGCCCTCAATGCAGTTATAACATCTAAACTGTCACAACCTTTGGAAATTTAGAGTTGTGCCAGTTCACATCGATAATAACTATTTTCATTTGGCATATCTTTGTAATCTTTGCGCCGTGTTTGGAAATTTTAAAATTGTATCAGCGTCTGGTGTTCGCTTAAATTGTATAAATTCAAGATTTTGAAAAAGTTTCTCAGTTTGAATATATTGACATGATTCATTTAACATCGTGCTATTATTGAAGAAGGATATCTGTTATCCGAAATATCTAATATTTGTTCATTTTATAGTTATTTAATGGTGATGTTGTACCCTTTTTGACTTGTTATATATTATATTTTGTAGTGTACAGAATCATATTACATGATCCATCGCCCTGTAAGATTGATCGTTGACTATTTATTCAGTCATTTTATATATATATATATATTTATATATGTTAGTGGAAATAAGTGAAATTAGGCATTAAGCTTAAATTCTAGGCAATAAGCTAACGCCTAGGCAGTTAGTCTATTGCCTAAATGATTTTAGGCATTACTCTTAAATCCTAGGTTTGAAGCTTAAATGCTGAAAAATGTGTGCAGGCATTAAGCTTCATGTCCGAAAATGTAAATGCAAGTAAATAAAAGACATTTATTAATCTAAATTAAAATACATTATTAGCTCACCTGTCCCGAAGGGACAAGTGAGCTTATGCCATCACTTGGCGTCCGTCGTCTGTCGTCCGTCGTCTGTCGTGGTCTGTCGTCGTAAACTATTTCAAGAATCTTCTCCTCTGAAACTACTGGGCCAAATACTTTCAAACTTTAACTGAATGTTCCTTAGGGTATCTTATTTATAAATTGTATCCGAAGTTTTGATCTATCAACAAACATGGTCGCCATTGCTAAAAATAGAACATAGGGGTCAAATGCAGTTTTTGGCTTATAACTCAAAAACCAAAGAATTTAGAGCAAATCTGACAGGAGAAATATTGTTTATCAGGTCAAGATCTATCTGCCCAGAAATTTTCAGATGAATCAGACAACCCGTTGTTGGGTTGCTGCCCCTGAATTGGTAATTTTAAGGAAATTTTGCTGTTTTTGGTTATTATCTTGAATATTATTATAGATAGAGATAAACTGTAAACAGGAATAATGTTCAGCAAAGTAAGATTTACAAATAAGTAATCATGACGGAAATGGTCAGTTGACCCCTTTAGGAGTTATTGCCCTTTATAGTCAATTTTTAACCATTTTTCGTAAATCTTAGTAATCTTTTACAAAAATCTTCTCCTCTGAAACTACTGGGCCAAATACTTCCAAACTTTATGTGAATGTTTCTTAGGGTATCTAGTTTGTAAATTGTATCCGAAGTTATGATCTATCAACAAACATGGTCGCCATTGCTAAAAATAGAACATAGGGGTCAAATGCAGTTTTAGGCTTATAACTCAAAAACCAAAGCATTTAGAGCAAATTTGACAGGGGCAATATTGTTTATCAGGTCAAGATCTGTCTGCCCTGAAATTTTCAGATGAATCAGACAATCTGTTGTTGGGTTGCTGCCCCTGAATTGGTAATTTTAAGGAAATTTTGCTGTTTTTGGTTATTATCTTGAATATTATTATAGATAGAGATAAACTGTAAACAGGAATAATGTTCACCAAAGTAAGATTTACAAATAAGTCAACATGACAGAAATGGTCAGTTGACCCCTTTAGGAGTTATTGCCCTTTATAGTCAATTTTTAACCATTTTTCGTAAATCTTAGTAATCTTTTACAAAAATCTTCTCCTCTGAAACTACTGGGCCAAATACTTCCAAACTTTAACTGAATGTTCCTTAGGGTATCTAGTTTGTAAATTGTATCCGAAGTTATGATCTATCAACAAACATGGTCGCCATTGCTAAAAATAGAACATAGGGGTCAAATGCAGTTTTTGGCTTATAACTCAAAAACCAAAGAATTTAGAGCAAATCTGACGTTGGGTAATATTGTTTATCAGGTCAAGATCTATCTGCCCTGAAATTTTCAGATGAATCAGACAACCCGTTGTTGGGTTGCTGCCCCTGAATTGATAATTTTAAGGAAATTTTGCTGTTTTTGTTTATTATCTTGAATATAATTATAGATAGAAATAAACTGTAAACAGTAATAATGTTCAGCAAAGTAAGATCTTCAATTAAGTCAATTTGACCAAAATTGTCAATTGACCCCTTAAGGAGTTATTGCCCTTTAAAGACTTTTTTCACAATTTGTTCATCATGTTGACTTACTTTAAAAAATCTTCTCCTTTGAAACTGCTGTATCAATTTCAGCCAAACTTAGGCTAAATGAGTTTCAGAGTATCTAGTATAAATTTTATATTTTATTTCCTTGTATGTCAAGAAAAACATAGCTTCTATGGCTAAAATAGAACATAGGAGAAAATGATTATTTTTTTTGGCTTTTGAAGAAAATAGGACGATCCAAAAAACATTTAAATAAATTGAAAAGCCAAAATAATCATTGATGAGAGATTTAACCAAAAGAATTAAGGTGAGCGATTCAGGCTCTTGAGAGCCTCTTGTTCATATAATAACAGTATGATAACTGTGGCCTGTTTATGGACATTTTCCTAAGATCAGTCCTATAAGATATTCTTAGGACAGAAAATAGGATATAGTTGGGATCGACTTACGACATTTCTCAGCATGTTGCACTATCTAAGGATTATATCAGCTGGGAGGTCATAAGTATTGGCGTAAAAGAATATAGCAAATGAAAAAAATGAAATATTGTATCAAATTCAACCAAACACTCTAATTCATAAACCGATTAGTTATTAGAAAATAATTATTAGTTTTAAATGAAAGGTTATAAATAATTTTTATATAATAATTGTAGATCTTAACTCTTTGAAACAAAATATAAGCAAAAAAATATATTAGAACTGAAGAAAATAATTGTAAATAGTTAAAATTAAATATACAATCGGTAAAATCATTTTATGCTTAGAGGGATCTGCATTTGAAGCGTCACGGTTTCATAGGAAAATCTCTTGCATCTTTCATATAAATACAGAATAGTTCAACTATTTTATTTTATTACTTTAAATAACATACGTTTGAAAATTAGCAGAAGGAAAAAAATCGAATTTCACCGATTTTAACAATGCAAAAGTACAGGGCCCATTTTATCCTAAATATAAAAAAGAAGATGTGGCATGATTGCCGATATGACTATTCTCCACAAGAGTCCAGGAATAAAGTCCGTAATAAAATATGTTAATTATATTAAAATGCATCAACTTATAATTTAGAAATATAAAAACTTGATAGAAATGAGTGTTAAAAAATCATTTTGCTATCACAAATTGTGGAACTATTAACAAAGACAATTTACTTATCCAATAAAAAAAATGGAAAATGGTGTGATAAAAAAATGATATCTTAATTTGGTCTACTTTTGACCAGTTCAAACCAGACTAATGAAGTGTACAAATTTTCAAATAAATATAATTAAAATTATTCTATAGAATCTTCCCCATTTTTCAATTGGATACAATTGCTTTTTCTTAAGTCTTATTGATACTTAGTAATACCACACAAACATGAAAAAAAAGTATGAGTTAATTCTGTTTTTCAACTGCTAAAATTACTAAATAAACTAAATTATCGATTTTTTTGTTGCCAGTTACAAATATTTCATGAATGTTCCGGAACAAATTAGCAATAAATAAGCAGGGAGAGAGTGTGCATAATGAAGACATAACCTTTCAATTATAGTTTAATTGAGGTCTGGAGCTGGCGTATGGCAGTAACTGCTAGCTTTATATATATTAGTTCTTTGTTAATTTATTATCATTGTCATTTTGTTTAGTTTCTTTTCTTTCCTATTCTAACATAGGACTTTTTCTATTTTCGAAATTTTAATTAAAAATTCAAAAAATCAAACTTTCAAAAAGTGAAATAATCAAAATTGCACGTTAGGTTTAGTATTAAAACGATATTTAAAATTTTGAAATTTTAATAATTTGGTTGAAATTTCTAAATTTCAAAATTTTTACACAATTTGAAATTTTGATATTAAAACTTTGATCAAGATCCCAAAAATCTAAAATTTCAAAACTTTTTAAAACTTTGAATTGATATGTGTTACACTGACCACGGACATACAAACTGACAATGATGAAAGTTAATACCTCTTCGCTACGGAAATAGTCAGATTTCTTTTCATGATCTTTTTTTTTTAAATAATTTTCAATTTTTGTTCAAATACTAATTTAAATTAAGGGATTTGTCCATATGCATAAGGTTTATGTATATACTTTCCCGCTTTTCACGTGCACTCTAGTAAAAGTGCAGCGTAATCGAGAGCGTAATGATTGGCATGAATACTAAAAAGATGAGGCTGTTACATGTATGATAACAAAATTCAAGAAGTCATTCAACCTAAGGTCACCGAAATACAAGGAAAGCTACGTCATAGTACTTTATCTGTACATGCGTATTTGAATCAGGAAAAAGTTTGTGATCGAGTCTTGTTCTTGTCTAACTTGGAAATTAATTAAACATATATTTTTTATTTTTTATTTCAGAAATCTCGCTTATCCGAAACACCCATTGACTTGAGCATAAGGAAATGCTCAAAAGCAATTGGAAGCTGTTAAAATCATTCAAACGAGAAAACCAACGGTCTAATCTATAAAAAAAAAAAAACAAGAAACGAGAAACACGTAGAAACTACATAAAATAACGACTCAGATTGCAAGTGTGCATTCAGACTTTAATTTGGTTAAAGCATGGGAAGTAGGTCAAAAATTAAAACGTTTGATTATTTTTCTTCAAATTCAGATGTAAAAGCTTACATTTTCAAATCTTTTAATATTGGTAAATTCATACTCCATTTCAGTCAAGCTTTTATATTCTATAGTTTTTTTTTTTAATCTTGCCAAAGGATCTCACTTGCTGTTTTTACGTTTTTATAACACAAAATTTTTAGCAAATAAACTATTTATTGTTGTTTCTTTGTTAAAGCATATAATTACATGAATTTAGTTTGTTGAAATTGACCGTCAATTCAAGCTCAAAATATTTTTTTTTATACCGGTACAATGTACATCAATTTTTGATAAGATGGCAAATTATGAGTATCACTTATTAGAATAAGAATATCTTTGCCTTTCGATTGTATATTTTCTGATAAGGCTGTGTACCTTTAGTAATGTAATTACTAATTGCACCGTATTTACCCATCCTGGTATTGCAAATGTTTAGATGTTAATGTTTCGAATAATGTTCTGTATAAAGTTATTTTAACAATGGCTGTAGAGTGTATTAAAGAACAAAGAACTGTTATAAAAAAAAATCATTTAAATTATAGTTTTAAATATTTTTTTTTTATAATTTAACGAACTCGAAGGAAATACTCATTAGAAATGATTGCTCTTTCTTAAAAGGTTGTTTTTCATCCGGTTTCTATTGTGAACCGTATATTGTTTAAACAATTGTTACCAACCACGTGATAATATAGACATATGAGTTGGCAGGATTAAGGTCAACCTATTGTTAATGAAGCTTAAATATATAAATAACTAAGGCAAGGTGGTACAACAAACCCTGACTAAAAGTTATTTGGGTCGTTTAATTTTTTCAAAATCTTTACAAAATATCTACTTTGACCTTTGGCAAAATAAAATCAAAATACTTGACCCAGAAACTTTCTCGTAAAAAAATCATTGGATATATAGCAGTTTGACAAACAATAATTTTGATAATTGAGAAGCTTAGTATTTCCTAAACAATAAAACGTAATTTAAACGGAGTTATCTCCCTGTAGTGTTACGTACCACCTTAAAATTAGAAGAATACACGATTAGCTCTAATCATTCCAAAAATTAACCAATGATATGTACAGTATGAATAATAGACCCAAAATTTGGACTGTAAACAAAACAGGTGACCATGATGTACATAAAGCGACAATTGGCCTTTTTAGAATCTAAAGAATCATGGGTAATTTCATTGTTCGTACCCCAAAATGAAAATAACGTCACGTCATTGGTTGAATTTCCATTGTTTATGACATTTTTAACCAATCACGACGTTTTGTTGTACACTTTTGAAAATATTGCCCAGGATGCATTATATCCGAAACGGCGAATTGCCTACCTTTGTTCAAATCTCCATTAAAAAGGGATAAATTAAATCAAGGCAATAAAGAAAATCCAACTAAATTGAACACTTAAAGTAGAAAGAACCGTTGAGTCGACAAAGTAAAGGTATCATACTTTTTATCAGCACCTGTAAAATGTCATAATCGAAAATAAAACATAATCAGTAAATTTACAATTTAGACGACAATCATAGATATATATAGATAAAAATATAATACATTTTTTTTTTTAAATTACTTAAACTTAAACTTACATAAACATGATAAATAGAATATTATGAATGGAAAAGCATATTGAAAAATTATCATCATTATATATCTTTGTTAAAGAAAAATGGGGGCAGAAAAGCCAAGAGATCATTCAAACTCATTAATTGAAAAAGAAACCGACAAAACCATGACTAAGAAGAACAACACAGGACAATAGACAAAACAAAAGAGAACATAACAGTCCTTAATTCCCAAAATATTACTTACCAATTCTAATAGAACACCATCTTTCACTTCGTCACGAATCTTATTGTGCATAGATACAATTTTATCTTTTTGTTCTTGGGATAACTCTTCAGCCATGAAAATGCTGACATAAATGACAACCAAGCACAAGCAATCAAACACAAACTGATAATTAAACTTTTTTTTTGCGATATATTCAAGCTGCAATGAAGACGCTATATAATATATCAGGACCTTTGAATGTTTTATTTTGTTTCGTTATTCCTATTTATAGTTTACCTAGATTAACACGTGCAACTATTATGTTTAAGCGGAATAGTTCCAATTAACATAGTTAATCTAATTTTGGGTTTGATGTCTTATGTTCAGATTGATCTATTACGCAATTCTCCTTCCACACGCCAATTAATACAGGTAAATCGGATGCACTTTTTTATATTTTGAAAGTGTACATAATCATAAAGAGGTTAATATCATGGATATTGATTCCTCTTAAGGTATTTAAAACAAAATTATAAAAACTAGCGTTGTCAAATTCAACATTTTGAACTAAACAGATTGAATGGTTTTACACTAGTACTTTTTGGGGCCCTTTATCGCTTGCTGTTCGTGTTGATGACCATACTTAAACCTATAATAAATTATTTTTATAAATTGTTACTTGGATCTAGAGTTGTCTCATTGGCACTCATACCTCATCTTCGTATATCTAGTTACTCCAATAATATGTCAACCGATTAACTGGAAAAGAGCAAAGATGTACATAATATATTGTTCACAACACTTTTTATGTTTAAGTTTAACGTGAAATCCTTCGGCAGTCAAAGGTTTGTATTTTTGACAATTTGTAATGAACTAAAAATAGAAACTAGTATTTTTGATCATGAACTTCAGGGGAAAAAAGGCATGTTTCCTTTAAAATGACTTATATCCAAGTACATGTAGACATAATTTCAGTTTCACAATCTATTAATCCGCCTTGTGAAATATGACCAAATTAGGATGATTAATAATGCATTTTATCCTGAACATGTACAATAGCAAGTTTATATCAACTATAAACAGTTCTCACTCTATGTTTATTCTCAACATTAAAACAATACAGATCATGTTTTCTTTGAATTCGTCCCTAATCTAATAGACAATTTTTTCAAGTTCCGAAATATCAATTTTTGGTTTATGGCACTACACTAGTATTGGTGTAATCCCCCTTACACTGCGGATAGCATGCATGTTGGTTTATATGATTTTGAGAGATATGTCCTTGGAGGACGTGTAGATAATTTGATATTGAACTGTTCTTTGTTCAGAGTTTATTGACGTTAAGGTATGAAAAAACAAAAAAAACCAAAAAGATAAGTGCTCAAATTTGTTGCTTAAAGACATAATTATTCAATGAGGCCACGAAGGATTTATGATTTGCAAGTTTCATTCAGATAAAAAAAAATACGTTTTTGTACATTGAATTACCCTTAAATTCTTTGAGAAGACACTCATAGTGAAAGAATTAACCAACAAAAATAATATTACCACTACTACTAGTACTATTACTTTTACTATAGGTACAAGTAGACATATGCAGACACTAGATTTATATATATATATATATATAATTACACTTTAGCTAAGGATTACAGTTGTCGAAATACAAGGTGTCGTCTCAAAATTAAAATAACCTCAATAGAAATACATAGTACAGCATAATGCTTTTTTTTAATTATTAAATATTTATGAAATAAGTCATTTCCAAGTCACATTAATGCATTTTTGAATCGCTGCGTAAGATGTCTTCTCAAAATCCCCATACCTTTGTATTTTTCTAATGCTTTAATGAAGTGCTGAATCTGTACTCAATACTGTGTTCTAACTCTATCAAGTGTTCAAAACTCCCTCGAAATACTCTTGGATTTTCGAAGAATACGCTATTTTATATAAGGTGGCCATACTGTATGTTTGATTGGATATATTTTGTCGCACAACAAAACGACAATAGAGAACCATACGCGTTCACCGAGAAACAGTTCTTTTTTAATCTTATTTTTCTGAATATATATATTTAACATGTATAAGTATAGCAAACATTTATTTAATAGGATATTCTGCAAACGCTCCACATGAAAATCTTGGAAAAATGCGCAGACAAGGAACACAATATTGATATTAACGCGCCACAACGCAGTGCATTTGAAACAGTATTGATAGTTTTCTCTTAAGGTTTCCTTTGCATCTGCAGCTGCTCCCTAACAGACTTTTGTGAAAGGAGCTAGAACTAGGTTAAGGGAAATAACTCTTAAAATAATCACTATGTTAGTGTCAACCATTTTCAAAAATATATTCTTAGCTTTTAGGTTGCATGGATTGCTTCCAATCTGTTTCAGGTAAATGCATAAAATACACTGATAACTTGACTTTTTCAAACGCTTAGCTGATCTAAAGAGTTATCTCCCTGAACCATGGTTCGTCTCCTTAATTAGTACGTATTTTGCTTTCGCCTGATTTTGCACATTGTATTCCTTTTAGTTTTTTTTTTACATGGACGCCGTTATAAGTGCAATCTATATTACTATTTAAAGTACATTGTAGCGGGACTAGTATCAGAAGATATTGCACATTGCTTGGATATACTCGACTCATCCTTGTGCATAGGAATGATGGGAGAGAAAAAAAACAATTGTCAATACTTGAATGAATTGCAAGATCTCTATAAAATTTTGCACAGAAAAGATAACAACTTGCCATATCTTTTTTGTTTGTTTAAAAAGAAAGACTTTAAACTTTTTGAATTCGCCTGTTCTCATATTTCAACAGAGTATGACGAATAGTTTGACCTATATACCTAGTAACTTATTTTAAGATTTTAATACTACTTCTACTAGTAACTTCACTTCACCAACAACTACTGCTACTTCTACTAGTATTACTACTAATAATTATACTTTTATGATATGTTATTATATTCTATAAATATTTGCATTTTAATTTTCCAATACAATAAGAAAAACAAGTAAACCAACACCTTCTAACGGCACAAATAAGTTGCTGTGTTTCTGTAGCTTTGTTGTCATATCAATAATACATCGGAAATATAAAGATATATAAGCATTCTAATTTTTGATATATTTCAATGTCATTTATTTTGTTTTTGAATATAATCTCAATCCATAGTGATATTGAAATGATTGAATCTAATTTATAATTCATGTAAAACTAATACTTTGGTCATTTCAACAAGCAGTAGACTTTTCAAGAAAATGTTAATATAGCAAAATATCTGTAAGACATTAATAATTGATAATAGCCGGAGTATGTGAGTCCTAGTGTATGATATTCTATGCTATAAACAAAAAATACTTAAGATGACCTTGGACAGAGGAAGAAAAATGTAGGATAAACGATGTATTGATTTGCATTGGTTGCAGATGTAGGTAACTGCATTCAATCAAAAACGCCTTCAATATTATCACGTGTAAATGTAGACATTGCAAAAAAAAATAGTTGCCACTTGGAATCTGTACAACTCGTCTCTACCCACACAGGACGATATTAAGTGACATTTTTTAATCAAAATATTGAAGATGTATTTTTTTGATGAAAATGTTGGAATAAAATAATATATATGTTGAAATATCTTTGCGAAATTTGTATAAACTGGACACTAATGTTTTACATTTTTATAGTAAAAATGTTGTCATTGGTTCATTATCATTAAGTAGAAGTGGGCGTAACTTCTATATGTCGTTAATCGATAGCACTATGATAAATACATAACAACTGCATTACAACTGTCGTACGCTGCAAGGGTGAATATAAACGGTCTGATTGTAACCCCTGAGAAGCTAAAATGCTCACTCTAAGTTTCTCTTTATGTTCAATACTTGCAATTTTGAACACGACGTTTGCAGCTTTGGAAATAAAGCAAAATATACTTTCCGTCTACAAAGACAAAAGTATAGTTTTTCATAATGACAACAGAGCTCATAAGATTTTTTACAACCATAGAATTGTATGTGCCGTGCAATGTGTAAATGACATGAATTGTTGTGGAGCAAGCCATAATGTTTCCAATAATATGTGCTCTCTTTATTTGGAGACATCTGTGCGTTGTTCATATCTTATAGAAACAGGTTTAGGAAATAATGTTTTACACAAAGACGATACGAGATGTAAGTATTCAAATTGTCAGAGTTTTGCATGTGTTTTTGATAATTGTTGGTATGACGACTTTAACTTTAATTGCAAGCTTCGCCTGATAAGTATTAAGTAGCGTACTTAAGGTGGTACCAAACACCTTGAATAAAATCATTTGACAAAGAATTTCCTTTGATCCTTTGACAAAATATGAAGAATTTTATTTTAGAAATAAACACTTGAACCACACAACTTATCGGAAAATTTCAATGGGTATTCATAGTAGTTTGACAAACATTAATTTTGTCATTGAGAAACTTTATAGTTCCTCGATAATATAATTAAAATGGCCAGCTGACTTTTACAGAGTTATCTCTTTGTAGCGTAATGTACCACCTTAATAAATAATTGCAGTCTTTTATTAAAGCTGAGCCATCTACATGTAATTGATACTAATGTTTCCCCATCAATAATGCGAAATGATAGTATTTCTAGAGCCTTTTTTTGATGAACACTGTGATAAATGCAACAATAAAAAACATCTAATACAAAATAAAACTAATCAAGCTTGTAACGCCATGTTGGCTTATTACGGATTCAACAGTAGCATCATCACCCACGACATTTTTTAGATAAAGTACAAGTTCATGAAAATAAATGTCCATGAGTTCTTTAAACTGTCTGTAAAGAAGTATATGTCAGAGAGAATATGTTAAACAGAAAGGATCTTTTTTTTTGATAACAGTAAACATATTTCTACGTATTTTGTATTCAGAAGTTAGCTACTCCAAGTGCGAATTAACTAAATAAATGCTACTATTTTTTTCTAGTGGAGTGCTATCTAAATGAAAGCAGGAACTATAATGGATATGTTAACTACACTAACAGTGGAAAAACCTGTCAAATGTGGAATCTTCAAACACCGCACTCACATGAAATTACTGCACAATGGATGTCACGGATGTCGGACTTTAATTCAAACTATTGTAGAGATCCGGATTATGAGTTATCTCCTTGGTGTTACACAACTGATCCGTCTGTTCGTTGGGAATTTTGTCCAGTCGCAAAATGTTAAATTCATTTTAATTTATTAAAATATAATAAAATGTTCGTGTTTTATATTTTCTTAATCTATACAAAACACTAAACCAAAATATGTATGTTCTGTACAACATTTAAAAAATCTTTATTATTAAATACATATTTGTATATTTTATACAAGATTTACTTGAAGTTCATAGTCATCTTTGGATATTGGTCTATGAATATTTCATAACTTTTAAATCTGTCTTGGAGACTGATATGCCTTGAGTAGATGGGTTTATTTTTGTTTTCTTTTTTCTCCTTCCAGACATTTATTGAGGAAAGGTCTTTAGTTGCCCTTGTTATAATAACTTAGCCAAAGTTACAAATGTTCATTGTGTGGTTTATTTACAGCTACCTATTAATTGTAAAATCATGTATTCTTGAGGCTGTATTGTAGAAGTTCAAATTTGTGTCGTTTTTTTTATTGTGTGTACATGTTCACAATCAACTTTATGGAGAGAAATTAATTTGGATTTTTTTCAAATAAGCACAATGCATATCACAATAGTATATTATTGAAATATAATTCAATTTTGACAGTCAACAGGCTGTGAGTTTGGGTATTTCATGGCAAGATGGCGTGATTTAAGCTTCTTTAAAATAAATTTGATTTATATCTTTGGATGTGGTGTGATTGCTAATAACTTAATTAGAAAACTCGACCAGAGACCAACTGACAGAAATAAGCAACTAAAGATTAATATATAGCCTTGAACAATGAGCAAAAACCATACTTCCTAGTAAGCTGTAAAACCAGGATCAATCAATCATAAATAAATAGAAATTGTAAAAGAAAAAGACTATTGTTATAAATTTTTCAAAGTTACAGATGTTTATTTTATGGTTTATTACATGTCTTAAGATGTACTTTTCTGCTTGTTTTTTATATAATTGTTTTTTTTTTCATTATTATTTTTGGTGTCATTTGAAATGTTTGATATAAAGCTGCTTTGTTGTTTTTTGTTTTTTTTTATTGTATGTTCTCTTTTGTTGCTGACAGATTAAAAAAGGGTTAAGATTATAAAAAGAATGTTCCTGACTTTAATCAGAAACCTTGAAAACAACAACAAATAGTCAATCACTTAGTTTAAGATAGATGTGTTATGATTGGCATTGAGACATCATTATATATATTATATGAAGTCTACATTAAGTTGCGGTCGATTTCAATGAGTATGTGGCTAAAGGTAATATCTTTGGTTTGCTGACTTGCTAGCTGAACCTGAAAGTCATTGGGTTAGGTAAACTACCCTCCTCTAAGAGTAGACTAGTGTGACAGATAATCAATCTAGTCTGTAGGACTAGGCTACTTCGAAAGGAGGGTAGTATACCTTACCTAATAATGAATTCCAGGTTCAGCTAGCAAGCAAGCTAAAAAAAAGATATTGCCTTTAGGTACATACTCATTAAAATAGGCTGAACAGCTTCCAATTGCTTTTGGGCATTTCCATATGCTCAAGTCAATGGGTGTTTCGGATAAGCGATATTTCTGAAATAAGAATGTTGGAAGGCAACACGTTTTTAAAATGAACTCAATATAATAATGTAATTAGACCTGTTTCTATTTTTATAGGACATTATTTATTGAAATTTTTTATTTTATCATCTTGAACAAGAAGAATAAATAATTAAATTATCATTGTTTCAACATAAGGAGAGAAACTAATGTTATCCGAATTTCGAAAGAATACATAATACATATTATCAAGGAATAATATCTGTTTATCCAAATTCGGATAAGAAGAATACATGACCTACCGCACATGGTTACGTATGCAATGTGACGATCCATATCCAAATTCGGATAAGTACTAGTACATCTATATTTAATATAAAGTCGTCTTGGTCGTTATCCGAATTCGGATAAGAAGAAAAACAAATAGTTCATTAAATTTTATGATTATCTTTTCCGAATTATAGGTACCAAAAGAAAATGTGTATATCAAGCAGCCTTATTATGAAAGACTAGATTACACATCAATTTTCTTATCCTAATTAGTTAATAATGTGATTGATGATTTATTATTGTTTGTTTTACGTCCAGTGGGTCATATTTCATGTACATGCACATTTGAAAGCAAAGGTTTGACGGCACATTGGGTTCTCCAAGTATTTCTTTTGTAATTGGTACAGGTTAGTATGTTAGACTGCAGTAGAAAAAATATCCTCCAATATGCCATCAAAAGGAACAATGAGAACCTCTCCACTGATTGTTGTATTTTGTTAAAAAAAGTTTTGACAGTGCTATATTCTCATTGTACATCAGAATATATCGAAACACCAAATCGATGCGACTAGTTCGAATATGGTTAGACACGGATGAAAGAAGTGAAGGAATTTTTCTTTTTCTTTCCTAGATCGTTCGTCGTTCTATTTCTTCAAGGTTTTACATGTCATCATATGTAATGCTTTAAATTCATAGAAAAATATAACATAAAGAGAAAGAAGATATTTCGAAATACTGTATTTTCATACAAAATAAAATAATATATGAATATGCAAGTTTTTGTTGAATTTACTAATTCAATGTTATCAGTTGGAAGAATGCATCTTGAAGTTGAATATTTAGATACGATTGTTCGTCTCGTTTCACATTATCATTTGGAGGACCCTTTAACCATAACTCTGAATCGTTTGCCAGTGAGTGTTTTGCCAGTGAACAACTTCGTCACGTATAGAAAGAGATGCAGATCCAAGGTTTTGAAAAAAAGGAGGGGGGGGGGGGGTTCCACTACCTAGAATAAGTTTGGGGTTAAATAAGTAAAAAGTGTAGATGATGCAACAGTATATGAAGCATCTCAAGTAGGTGGAGGTGATGCCCCCTCATTTAAATCTACCTCTGAGTGAAAAGAGTTCTTAAAAAAGATATGAGCACACTTTTTTCATTGAGTTTTGAATTTGCTTGTCCTTCTGCGTGTTTTCAAACAATCATGGCGATTCGACCAAATCTGGTATTGTAGTTTAGACAATCAGTTCACACTTTATTTCTATGTAAAAACTGTCAAAATTTCTGTAAAAAATGAAAATATTTAAGACCAAATCAAAACATGAAAAATTAATTTATAATAAATAATTCTGTTACCTGACTGTTTTAGCTTTAATGTGACAAATAGTATCGTCAAATAATTAATGCAGCACGTTGTTAAAACATTTAACATCTGATTACCTTATGTTGTTGTATGTTACTACTGAAATCTTGTTTACATATATATAATTTACACCTTACTTGTACATGTTGTATATAAAAATTATACATATAAACAAATAATTTACCTTTTGTAAAAGAAAAAAAAAATATATGTTTAATTAATTTCCAAGTTAGACAAGAACAAGACTCGATCACAAACTTTTTCCTGATTCAAATGCGCATGTACAAATAAAGTACTATGACGTAGCTTTGCGTGTATTTTGGTGACCTAAGGTTGAATGACTTCTTGAATTTTGTTATCGTAACAGCCTAATCTGTTTAGTATTAATGCGAATCATTACGCTCTCGATTACGCTGTTCTTTTACTGGAGTGCACGTGAAAAGCGGGAAAGGATATACATTAACTTTATGCATATGGAAAATCCCTTAATTTAAAAGAGGGACGAAAGATACCAAAGGGACAGTCAAACTCATAAATCTAAAACAAACTGACAACGCCATGGCTAAAAATGAAAAAGACAAACAAACAACAGCACACACGACACAACATAGAAAACTAAAGAATAAACAACACGAACCCCACCAAAAAACTAGGGGTGATCTCAGGTGCTCCGGAAGGGTAAGCAGATCCTGCTCCAAATGAGGCACCCGTCGTGTTGCTTATGTGATAACAAATCCGGTAAATAGTCTAATTCGGTAGGTCACATTCATGAAAGAGAAGGGGATTGTAGTTACGACGTAAGGAACATATCCGATATCATTTGTGAAACGGTTATTCCATAACGGTCAATCAACTCGTGATGGCGTCCGTAAAATTTACAAAGGGATGATTTCAACTTCACCATTTGGAACCCTTGGTTTAATAGCTTCCTTGTGAAGAGCAATCCTCTATCAAGAAAATCATGATAGGAAATGCTAGCACGGGAATATCATATCAATTGGGAGATATATACCCCGTATGCAGGTGCTGATGGAATGTTACTACTTAGAAATGGAAAGTACACAATTGGAAAGCTGAAATCATCTCTTTTGTCGTAAAGTTTTGTTTTCAACCGACCCTCATTGTCAATTTCTAGATGTAAGTCAAGATATGAGGCCGACTTAATTGTATCTGTAGTATCCTTTATCTCTATCTCGATTGGATAGATGTGTTCCACATAGTCACCAAATTTTGAATTATTTAGTGAAAGAACATCATCTATATATCGAAAAGTAGAGTTGAAGGATATTGCTAACTTCTTATCGTTCTTCCTAAGAAGTTCCTGCATGAAGTTAGCCTCATAATAATAAAGAAACAAGTCGGCAATAGAGGGGCACAGTTTGTTACCATTGGAATGCCGACAGTCTGTTGAAAAAGACATCCTCCGAACGTAAATTATTATAAGAACAAAAATCGAGAATTATTTACAAAAAAGATCAACAAAAGAAATCTGACTATTTCCGTAGCGAAGAGGGATTCAGTTTCATCATTGTCCGTTTGTACGTCCGTGGTCCGTGTAACACATATCAATTTAAAGTTTTTAAAAGTTTCGAATTTTTAAATTTTTTGGAATTTTGATCAAAGTTTTAAAATATCAAAATTTCAACCAAATTATTAAAATATTAAAATTCTAAATATCGTTTGAATACTAAAACTAACGTGCAATTTTGATTTTTTCACTTTTCGAAAGTTTGATTTTTTAAATTTTTGATTAAAATATCAAAAATAGAAAAGGGGCGAAAAGAGGGGTACCTGTATACACTGATGTGAACACGGCTCTGATAACAATCATTCTTAGTTATAAATAAAACGAAATATATCAAATTATTCGGCGCTACTATGCTTCGGTATAAGCACATATTGAAATATAAATATACGTTTAAAAACATTAAAAAAAACATTGAGATGTGGTATGATTGCCGATAGTTATACTACATTTTGTAATCATAAATAGAGCTTTCTTACAATTTGATGAAAGGTACATATACTTCACGAATCATACGTTAGACCCATTTTAAGGGATCCTTTATTTTGACATATTTATGAAATCTTAATCGAAGTGTCATGGAATTTCGATGGTGTTTTATCTTCGTGTTTGCATTTTTTAAAAGGAATAATACACTACATGTAAAGACACGTGTAAACTTGATTATTCGTAAGACAAACGAATTGCATGAGGTACGAAGGGTAAAATACTAACTATTTTTTTCCGTTTCACTTTTGTTTTCTGCAATCGCAAGAGTCTCATTTTTTTTTAAAATATATAAATAGTAATATTAATAGAAAAAAACTTTATAGCAAAATCTTTTTTCCACAGATTTAGTTCACACTACTTCAAAACATCGCAGCATACTTGTCTTGCAAATCACGATGATCTGCGTTAACAATTTGATGATGACAGTCATTAAAAATAAAAATAATTGTGAATCTTGGCGTTAAATTTGGAGTATAAAACGTGTTTGTTTTTTTTTCACATAAATGTATGTGTCGCTCTTCGTGTTTTTTCATCTAATTAGTGCAAGAAGTTCACAACAAATGGACGTTTTTAACGACCTTGACTGACTATACAGCCCTTGCTCAGTCGGCCCTGGCTTGCGCCTTTTTGAGTATTCAATAATTTAATTTTCTCAGAATTTGCCGTTAAATCGAATTTGATCGCTTGTTATAGTTTAGTTTTTGCGTTTTGTTTTATATATCATTTACTGTAGGCAAAAGGTCTACTTTATTTGGTGTATAGAATGATTTAAGGTGTACTAGATGTCTAGCATGTAGTTCGTTGCTCAGTGTTAAGATTTTGCTTTTTGTGATTTATTTCAAATTTCAGAATATATAGGACGTTTAAATGTTATCCATCTGCAATAAGTATTAATTAATTTCTTTCGGTATCAGAGGTGGTTGTCAGAATGTTCTGAACTCATAAATTATACATCTCTGCACCTGAGACATCATGGACATCGACCTTGTAATTTCTCCATCACTGGTTGATTGTACAGAATTCAAGAATTATATCAATATTACAATAAATTTTTAATGATTAATCGATCAAAAAAACAAATTCATGCACATGATCATGGTATATTAATTATATATTATATTATACAATTTAGAATAATTTATTAACGTACAATATGTGTTCGTTGATGTGCTTATATATAAACTATAATATTATGTTGTTTTAGTTTCTTTGAAAATAATTTTTCAAACTAACTTCCCTTGTATAACTAACAATTTACCAATTTGTTCTTTCGTCTTTGTAGACTTGCTACAATTCCTTTCCTTTTATTTCATTCTTACTAACTTATATGTTTACTGAAAACTGGAAGTATACTGATTGCCCTTGGAGAAAGGCTCTGCAGATGTCAGTATAATGGTACTCTTAGTCATAGCATAAAATTGTTATAGAGGATAAATTGAATAAAAAATAATACATATCTGAGAGTAGAAAATTGAGGTCATTTACGAATCTTTTCTCACGAGCTATCAAAGTGACATGTTAATGAGGTTAGATAAACCAGTTCACATAATTTTTACTATGCCCATCACTTGCTTATTGCGGAACAAACTTAAGACAAACCTATGAATTTGTTGATTTATTAATAGATTCATGTAATAAATACTTAGGCAGTGGTTAATGAGGTTAAAACCAATTTCGTCATTTTGACTAACATTTGTTCGAGCAGATATGAATTATATAGGTTAAAACAATAATAGAATATAAGGAAAATTGATTTGTTGATCTACAAGATACAGATGGGTGCGGTCCTAACCGTGACAAAAGTTAACTTAGAGCAGACT
This sequence comes from Mytilus galloprovincialis, assembly GCA_037788925.1. Classification (NCBI taxonomy): domain Eukaryota; kingdom Metazoa; phylum Mollusca; class Bivalvia; order Mytilida; family Mytilidae; genus Mytilus; species Mytilus galloprovincialis. Next base: position 30,327,084 of record CM075343.1, on the reverse strand, counting down.
TGTTGACTGCTTTCTAAGTTAACTTGAGAATTTTTAACCAGACAAGCAACTTAACTTCGTCGTTGGTAGACCAGACATACGGTCTGCTTTTTTAGGACCACTGGAGACCAATCGACAGGTCTGCTCCAGACCAGACCTGTGGACAAGTCTGCTTTTGACCAGTCCTGAGGACAAGTCTGCCCCAGACCAACCCTGTGGACAAGTCTGTTTGACCAGTCCTGAGGACAGGTCTGCTTCTGACCAGACCTGTGGACAAGTCTGCTATTGAACAGACCTGAGGACATGTCTGCTTATGACAGATTATCGTGTTTACGAGTTTTCATATCAGACTTGAGCTTTAATTAAAATATGTCAATAACATTCGAATTTTTTTCCCCCATTGCATTTTCTTTACTCGCTAAACTCTACTAGATATTATACATATCAACAAAATCTTTTTTTTTTATTTCATTTATTTTTTATATATATAAACCAATGGCTATACAATCACATAGAGCTATCATAAAGGAAATGATTTTTTTTTAATTAGAAGGCGGATAGAAAGGTTATCCAACGCATCGGAAGAATATTCAAATAATCATAGGATATCAACATCATTTTCGACGTTGCTCCGGATTTTACCTGTCTCTTCCTAAATTTTACTTTATGCATTTATATAGTACAGCCTGTGACATTCTCTTAATTTAAATTATGTCCGCCCTCTTGCATGGTCAACATCCAATGGTGGCCATTTATTGGGGTATTCAATCTTGAGATGTTGGCCATTTATTGGGGTCATAAAACATAGGTTGATGTTTTATCTAGTAATGTAACCTGTTGTAATCAATCAGGGTTGAAGTTTTCAACTTGTATGTTTCTTTAAAATTTACCTGTAGAGGTAACTTAGGTTTCTTTCAAAATTGACATTTCACCCTTTTTTGAAAATGTAGAAGAAGACATTGTTTTAGTCTTTGTTAATTAATATTATTTTTGATTTTTCTGTCTTTTTTATTTATTCAATTTTTTTTTTATTTGTTTTTATTCATTTTAGTATGATTTTGTTTCATTTTCTTTTAATGTCTTCTTAGTAAGAATCTTGAGAAGCAAAAAGACAAAAATATCAAAGATAAAGTTATTGACTAGCATTTGAAAGACAACAGACTTTAATTATTTTTTTTTTAAATTAAAAAAAAAATTAATGTACATGATGCTCATTGTATTTAATGGTTTATTTCCATTATTTAATGAATGATCATTAATAATAACTAATAATCGAGCAAATGATATTTTTAAAGAAACCATGAAGGAAGTAATTTTTAGCAAGCCTGTTTCTTAACAAAATAAAATGATCAATCCTCTATATCTTATAATAAATTTTTATAACATCTATTATTATTCAGGAAAACTACAAATATCATGATACGGTTTTAATAGGAAAAAAACTATTTTTGTCTATCTTTTTTTTTTAAATCTGAAATCAGGAGTTAACATAATGGACATGTTGAAGAGACTTATTATCCAAAAAAATATTTAAAGAAAAAAACTGTCTTGCTTTGCCTTTTTGAAACAACTGTGAACTAAATATGACATCTTCAGTTTGGCTAATATCTGTCAGTAAAAAGCCAAAATTTGACAAAATACACTTATATAGATGGTTACACTTTTATGGTCTATTAATTAAATCATTTTTGTCTGTGTACATTTATATTGTTGGAAGTGCTGGACTGGTATGATACATATTCTTGGTATACATTTGCAAATGTTTCCCTCAACCCAGGCCTTTTAGATAAAGTTAACAATTTCAGGGACTTGAATGAATTAAGATTTTAAAACCCTTGGTGAAAAATCAATGTAAAGAAAAATATAAGAACATTTTTGAAAAATAGATTTTAAGAATAAAAACTGTATATTCAAATGTGTCACATAGATAGTAAGTGGTCATAATTTAGAAATAGAAAATAGTGGACAATATAAAATTCCTAGAAAAGATAGAATGTGTAAACTGTGCCACTTGCTGTGCAATAAAGATCACTCCTTCCTTAATTGTAAAATTAACAAAACAACTTGAGATAATTTATTTGAAAATTGTTTACCTTTTCATAATATTGTCTCTTACTTAAGAAAGAAATGCTAAACCTTTATTACATGGATATGTTGAAAATATTGGCTCCCTTATAAAATAGTCATTATTAGAACTGAGGGCAGAAACCTAAAAAAAATCCATGCGTTTTAATTTCTTATAGAATTGTTAATTCTTTGCATTATAATTGGTTTTTGTTTATTTGTTTGTTTTTTGTCACAAACTAAATACCATATGTTTATATGACAATACAAATATTATCAAATTTTGTTGAAATAATGAATATTTTGAATATATTTATTCAATAGAGAAATAAAGAATTGCCTAAATGTTATTTAGAATAAGGTCTAAAGACAATCTTTAACATTTGTAAAACAGTATTGAATGCAGATAAGTCTATCTACTATGATTTAAGTATAAATCATTCTTATTTAAGAAAATTAATTTGAGAAACCACTTTTCAATAGAAACAGGCAGGCATTGGGAAAGTTTGCATTATATTAGAAGATGATATTCATTTATTCTTCACTTACCATAAAGTAAATGTAAAAAATAACTTAAATTGATTAAAAAGGTATAATGTCAAAACAAATAGTCACGAGTCAAATTAAAAAAAAAAAAACAATCAGCTATTTATTCCACTAGTTATATTATTTTATTTTATTTTTGAATTTTCTTGTCATAATCACAGTAATTAAATTTCACAAACACATACATGTATATTTTACCTGAGACACATGACCTGTAAGTTATATAATTTTACCACTTCAATGCAGTCAAGATTTCTCTGTATCCTTAACTATTTTTTGATTAATACCTTGTGTATTAATAGATTTGGGACGTCCCAAAATTATACTCAATGCACTTGTGCACTTGAATGAAATAGTTGCCACTTGACCTTTAACTACAAACAAAATCAATCAACCGACATAATAGATTAACAGTAAACTATAATTCCAATTACTTCGGTAATAATTCCAAGAAGAGAACCTTATATACTTTTTTTATATTAAAAAGTACAAATGAATTCAGACATGTCAGATGATCATGTCAGTGTTGGTACTTGAATGATGTGGCCTTACAGTTATGTTTTACACACCATCTTGAACTACTATTCAAAATTATGAATACAGAGACAAAATGCTGCCACTCTAAATTTATGTAGAAAAAAATTGCAGTAATTGTTTTCCAATATTATTGCTTAGACATTTGCTGTCCTACTAAATGTGAACAGGAGCACCAGGAAAAGACATAAAGGCGCTAGTTACGTATCAATATTTTGAATAAAAGGAGGACATTCTGGCACCCCAAATTTATGCGAACTATATAAATTGAAGTACACATGTGGTCAGTTTTGGTCAATGCGGTCAAATAATTTTGTTGTACAAGTCAGCATAAAATATCAAAACTACTGAAATATTGTTACATATCAATATTTTGAATAAAAGGATGACATGCTGGCACCCTAAATTTATGCGAACAAAAATTTGTAGTCATGTAGTTAAAATGATGCTTTCATTTTGTATAGTAAATTCTATCCTAAAATTAAATATTGCTGATTGTGGCTACATAGATCAAGGACATGTAACAAGGAAGGACGTATAACTAACATCTAAAATACGTCCTTTCATAGATATACATATAAATAAAGTGCAAATATGGTTGAATTTGATAAGTATTGGAATATATATTCAGTGCCCGTTATCATTGTAACCAAGATTTTTTAATTTTATAGATTGGCAGATCACAGATAAATTTGTGTTACAAGCAACGTTTTCTGCATACTTTATTTTCAAATATTTGTATTAAATTCTGTTTATATAACGGAAGTATTAATTTAACTTTGTTTTCGATGTTTAAACTACGAAACAAATATATTAAAAAATATTTTTGAAAACTCGGTGTAGAGCGGTCCTGGTTACAAGTTAGCTTAGTGTTGAGCAGACCAGTCAAAAGTTACCTTGGGAACAGGTCTGGTTTCGATCGGATTTGTCAAAGCAAAAGTTAACTTATGTTAACTTTGTGGCAGGACTGGTTTTGAAGTTAATTAACTTATGTTAACTTTACGGCAGGACTGGTTCGAAGTTAACTTATATCAATAGCGGACCTGTTCCGAAGTTAGCTTTTTGGCACACATAAAAACAGTCCTAGGACCAAATCCGCTTTTCAAGTTTATTTATTAAATATTGGTAGCGCTGAAAAAGTTAAAACTGTGTAGGCAAAAATGGAGTCGTTTAGTCTAAATCACATTAAAAAAATTATGAATGCAGATGTTTTTTATGGAATGGCAGTCTTACTAGGATATCCTTATGAACGATAAGTTGGACAAATATAAGAACTACACAGACACAGTCAGGATTCTTCTTCGTCAAAATTATCACCCCATTACGCCAGTTCATTTTCACAATCGTAGAAATGGAAGCCATTGTAGGGATGACGAGCTGCCAATTTTGCTCTTGGAAACCGATAAATTTATCCACATTGCATCATTACGATCCTTATTTGTCAATTGTATTTTAAAAGACAAATGTATCAACATATAATGAGCATCAGTTAATGATCTTGTCTGCATTTATTCAACATAAAACTGTTTTCTGATCGGTTGTCAGGTGGAATTTTCAAGAATTCATAAACATTTAAAAAAATTCTAATTAAATATTTCGTTGAAGGGCAGACTAGATTTTTTTAGTGGTTGAAGACTATAAACTCTAGTTTTCACACAAAAAAATGTAATTTTTCGAAGATATGCATTTTCATCATCCAACTTGAAAGACTGTCGTCAAGTACTTTTAGTAAAAAAAAGCTATTCGAACACATCTACTCTGTTTTTGTGATTCATTAGATAGGTATTACACTTGACTAATATATTTCATCTTTTAGTACTGTGATGCTTTTATGTTATAAAGTCAACCTGTAGCTTTGGTATATAAAAATGATAGGATCTGAAGAGAGACGATGTATGAAATATTCTTACTTTGTGCGATACCAATCCAAATCTTCAACTTAAACACCACCTAACATAAAAAGGTGCTCTCGATTTTCTCTTTTCGATACAATTATTACCAATTTTTTGGATTTTTTTCTTGAGTAACATAATGGAAGGGCAGACACGAAAATTACTGAACTAATAGATTGATATGTTTTCCGTTCGTAATAACTTTTTTTTAAATCGGAGGTTATGCATTTTTTTCATCCAACTTGAAAGATACCTATGTCGTCGACTTGATATCTAATTGTTCTGCTTAACTATGTACTAAATAAATTGAAAACTTGTGCAAATGGTGTTTTTAGAATAAAACACCTCGTAATTGAGAAGAAAATTGTCATTTCGTTTGTTTCTATTGCCTTATAAAAATTTTGTCACTATAGTAAACATTACAATAAGCATTTATCGCCTTTTCTAACAAAGAGCTTCGATTCTTCTGTTCTATTTCAACCGGGTTTCCGCCTAGACAATAACAGTTGAAGGACGAGTTTTTGAAATTTTAGGAAAGGGATTTTAAATGATTAGTGTTTAACGCTAGTTTCAACACTACTGGGCTATTCCGTGGAGGTCAGTTTAATTGATAGATGGAGGATTGGGAATTAATATGTCGCTAATCATGCCTATTTTTCATATCTTGCCAGGTAACCTTATTCCTATATAAAATCCTCCTGTCCCCCACCCCAAAACATGAATAAATATCAAATGATTTTCATCTAAGGATGAATTCTTCTGACATGTCAGTCTTGTTCAGTCTCATTGAAATCTCGTTCTGAAATTTTTTTAAAACATGTGATATTAGTGGTAAATAGCAATGAATTTGATATTTCCAATAATTAGTTTTTGAGTAATGAAATTTTCAAATTTTATTACTAATCAAGTCAGTCTTTTTGAGTGAAGTTTAGAGAAAAATGGGTGAAGGGTACAAAATTGATTTTACCAAAAAAAATAAACACCCCATATAACTTTTTCTTTTGAAATTTTCTAGATATGTATTTTTTTCAATCATTTATAACAAGGAAGTTGAAAATATGCATTTTGTTCTTCAAACAGAGAAAAATCACAAATTTCCAAAATTGACAACATGGTAAATTTGACACTAAAAAGCATCAAAATATGATAAAACTTTCTTATATTAACACCTACCTATAATTTTTATTAGTTGAATTTATTCAGATTGGTCCCCTTCGTCTTTATTGAGATTATGAAAAAAAGTTTAATTGAGGAACTGTGATTTTTTTCACAATAATAAAATGGGTAAAATTTGATTAAAAATGGAAAAATTACCAAAATATGGTACGTTCAGAGGGTTGTAGCAACAAAAGAAGTGCACTACCATATGATTTTTTCTTCACAAATTATTTTTTTACAGTCATATAAACCCAAAAATCAGGTTGAGAAAAAGTTTAATTCTAGAAATTTTTGGCTCCTTAGAGGTGTACATCCTTAACACATGTTTCAGTTGTTTGCTGCTAATTTTTAACGCCCAGTGACAAATATTTCACTCATTTTTAAAAAAAACACGAATGCTTAAAGTCAGGTACTAGTATATAACTAAGAGATGTGATACGATTGCCAATGAGGCAACTATCCACAGAGTTTAAATATGAAAAAGATGTAAGCGTAATGATGTAGAGTCGTCTATAAAAGACTCGACATGAAAAGTGTAAAACGAAAAAACTAACGGTCTAATAATACACAAAACAATTTACAAAATATCAAATATGAGTGGAGACATGAACCAACGACAACCACTTAACTTAAGGCTCCTAACGGGATTTCTCTATAATTCTAGATAGTTTTTCAATACAATTTGCGATACATGCTGTTGAAAACTACTGCCTCAATAATACAAGTTTTGATAACAATATAGATCGATATGAGATGTTGATAGATTGTTTTCCCTGGTGCAAGTTGCATCATATGCTATCCTCCATCTTCAATATAGTTGGTGCAGTTCACTCCGGTATTTGAGGGTTCAACATAAAAAATATTTCGTAATTAATCAATTGGTATACGAATTTTGTAGGACGCATGATGCATAGGATAGCTATTGTATGTCTAGGACATTTGTCTTTAATTATTTGTGATCGCTTAGAAGTTTTCGGATATTATTGTTGATTGTTATTTATGCTGCACGACCTGCTATGTATTGGAATCTCCCAAAAAAACCGGGAAAACTTTTTCACATTCAAATAATTTTATTTTATTTTTAAAGAAAATAATTTGTACATTATAAACAAAAAACAAATGTTTCATCGATGGTAATTATAATTACAAAATTGAATTAACAACTGAAAGTTTGCCGCCAACCAACTGTCCGGTTTCCGGATGAGACCTGTTTTATTCCATGTATGCTTTTCTACGTCTTTGGTGCGTTTGTGTGTATCTCTGAAAATAAAAACAAATTCAACAACATTTTTTAAACGAAAAGCGTAGGTTGAAGGTCGATAAGTACTTCTTAATTTCAGGCATGTATGGATTCAGAAGATGTTGCAATTTATAGAAAGTGCTGTTACAAATCAAAATAATTGTAGTTCATTTTTCTAGCACCATTGACAGGTTATTGTTGTGGTTTATAAAACCATGTTACTCGTAAAATGACTCGTTTTTCATCTTACAGTTAAAAATTGAACTTGTAAGAGCAGTTTTTATAAAAAGTAGACCTAGCAGTTTCTGAAATCCTAAAGCATTTGTACGTGGCTATTTTCCACCTGCACTTTTCACTTTTGTGATCGATTATGTTGTTTGTGAATTAGTGGTCACGTGACTACTTACACTTTACCGCAAAACTGTACAATGTAATAAAAATGTTTACATGCATGTTTTATGGAAATAAAAACATTGACATATAATTTTAACGAAAGTTATTGGTGATAAACAGCGTGATTTTGGCAGATACAAATTAAGCCTTAACCTCGCTGCGTGAAAAACCATACTGCTTACATGGCTTATGGGTTTTAAAGTCATGTCAAACTTACTAAATTTAAACTATAAATCAATGCTAAATCTAGGATTGCAATACCTCTTCGACATATGGTCACATCTAATCAGGAAAAGTCCCCAATGATTTTTAAGCCATAAAAACAAGGTCATAGGTACTCAACATTGTGCAGAAAATTTGTTTCCAGATGGTAAAATAAAATACTGCACACGGTATTGCATCCTAACGCTCATATATAAGATAGAAAAATCTAAATAGATTCTTAGGTTCTTCTGTTGAAGTCCAATGTCGTATTCGATTGGGTCAGAAATCTTACTTTTAATATAAACAGATAAAAGCTCTGTCTCATGTCACTGGTTGTCTAGCTAGCATATGTAACATGCTTAAAATATTATTAACCAACTCATCTTTATGGTTTGTCCCTTTATAAGTGAGCATAGAATTTCTGAGTTTGTTGACTAAGTTATTAGGTTTTTACATTAAGATATAAGAAGATGTGGTATGAGTGCCAATGCGATAACTCCCCATACTGTTATAGGTCAAAGTACTGCCTGTAACACGGAGCCTTGGTTCACATAGAATAGAAGGCAATAAAGGGCCCCAAAGTGACTAGTTTAAAACTATATAAACAGAAAAACTAAATGTTGAATCTAAATAAAAAACAAGAAACGAAAAACACTAATGAACTACACCAACAAAGGACAACCACTGAACAACAGGTTTCTAACTAAAGACAGGTGCAAACAAAATGCAGCGAATTTAAACGTGCCACCAATCCAATCTTCACCCTAACATGTAACAGAAGTATAACATCACAACATAAAAAGACACACTATGAAACATCAATTGAAATTGTTTAACAATAATCAAAAAGAAATATTAGCAAGAACAAGTAAACATCAATACAATATAGTATAAATGTAACATGTTTTTGTTTGTGTGTGTTTGATACTTTCCATAAATTTAGATTGTGACTACCTGCTTATTTCTTAAGTGTGCCGTCTGTAAAAAAATTCATTCCCATTCCGTGAAAAGTGGTGACAGGGACACATACAGTCATCACACAGGTCTTTTCATTTTCCACATGCAACCCGAAGTTTTTCTCCTTGTAGTGTCTTGAAAAAAGCTGAGCTGAGCTGATTAGTATTGACGTACACCCCTTTTCAGTCGCACTTTATGAATAATACTTGTGTCTACCTCTTTTTGATTACAAGGACCACTCATACTCATTATGTGAACTCATAAATATAAAGTCAAAGTTAAGAATGGCAATCAGATTCTCTAGCAGAATGATTGGTTCTGGTTTTGTTTTACGATATGTAGGTTTCATATTCATGTAAGCATCAGGTAGGTCAGGTACCTTTTAAGATTTTGGTATACAAAGGAGGTTTACTATCACTGATATCTTCGGAGACCAATGATCCGGAAAATATTGCTTGCAGCGAATAATTTCTGCCGTCTTTGCCATAAACATGGTGTAAGTGTTATCACAGGCAAACGAGAAAGCTGGTCCTATATCTTTTTCAAACTTCAAAAGAATATATATGCCTTTTGTGTGTGCTTTTACTTCTGGCATCTTCTATAAAACCTTGTCCTTTATATTAAGCGCGTGGAGTGAACATGTGCAGAAGTAGAACCGAATTGTGTCAATCTTTCTCGTATAGGTTTGCCAGGTCTGCTTATTAAAACACCACTGACTACTCAGAATGATTTTGAGTTTCAAAGATGTATGTAACAAACTCAGCTAATGCAGTTTATTTCATAATATTTCCTGAGTACAACAGCTTTCGGTCTTTTTTTGTCTCGTCTTTGCATTTTGTTTGTGTTGTAAACAGTAGCGAGACATGACGGGTAATAATTTTTTCTTGTTCTATTACAACGCAATACTTAGTTTTGCCAATTTCTAGATGGCGTTGGTGACATATGGCGTTTCTGGTCTCTCTCAAATTTTGAATTGTTAAATTTTAATCTTCACATATTTATGATACTTATCATAATTCTTTTTCATTGTGCTTTCTATTCCATCTATATTGTTTAATCACAGAATATCTTAAGGGATAGGGGTGCATTTACTTCATCATGTTCATGAAAAGGGGTATGTTTGATTTTAATGTTTATAATATCATATTGAGCTTCACTAAATTTTGTGCAGCATTTTTGAAGAATAAGATAAGGTTTTAGTTTTGAAGTATTTCAAATAATATCATAATACCAAATTGATAGAAACAGCCTCATTCCTGACTTAATTTTCATCTGTTCTGCCGATATAATCGGAGACAAACATTCAGCGATCAGAGGAATCGACCAAGTGTTGTTTCTGGCATCAAATGGTATAAATTGTACATGTTGTATTGCACCATATGCTTATGTCGACAATTAATGTCATTTCATTGATGCTAAGGTCGAACATATATGACAATCAAAATTATTTTACAAATATTGTCATGATTGTAGATCTGAATAAATTAAATTTGTCATCTGATTAGGGACTTTCCTTTTTGAATTTTCCAAGGGATAATGTATTTTTGTGATTTATCTTTTTAGTATATCAAAAATTTCTTTTATAGAATATTCTTACAACGCTCCATTTGATAATCTAGGGAAAATGCGATAAACAAGAACACAATATTGATATTAACCGCAGTGCATTTGAAACATTACTGATGGTTTTATCTTAAAGTTTACTTTTGACTACTACACCTTTGCATCTACAGCTGCTCCCTAACAGACTAAAGGAGAAATAACTAGGTTAAGGTAAATAACTCTTAAAATAATCACTATGTTAGTGTCAACCTTTGTCATAAATATAATTTTAGCTTCTAGGTTACATGGATTGTTACCAATCCACAAAAGACCAAAACAACACAGACATTAGCCTTATTTATGTAAAAATAAATGAACGAAAACAAATATGTAACACATAAACAAACGACAACCACTGAATTACAGGCTCCTGACTTGGGACAGGCACATACATAGATAATGTGCCGGGGTTAAACATGTTAGCGGGATCCTAACCCTCCCCCTAACCTGGGACAGTGGTATAACAGTACAACATAAGAAAGAACTATAAAAATCAGTTGAAAAAGGCTTAACTCATCAGATGGACAAAAATACAAGTAGACGTGGCCCGGTACTTATACATCCCGACACAAAAAGACACAATGAACAGATCTGAGAGTACTCGCAGTTATCTGACAGCTAGTTCAAAGCCACTAACACCTAATAAAAAAATCATGCAACTAAGACTCAACAATTAATCCGTACACATCCAACATCCAACGGATTTAGTGTAAAGACGTCATCAATAGCCAGAGAAAAACATGACCTTGTGCAATGCCAAGTTACAGGTATCGACAGATTGTAGATCCATGAATATCTATATGCATATAACATACTAGTAACATTTAGTTAGCTTTTAATTTACTGATAACACAATCAATATCTATAACAATAAAAACAATATTCAATGATCTTATTACAGTGTTGAATGGGTAACCTTTTAGAATAACTTTATTTAAAGGAGCGACAAGTGAACATGGATCATTTCTAAATTTCCAGGCACGGTTAATAGCATTTCCGTAAAAATGAGGATGTGCTATCCCGTTTGAAATAAGTTTTATACGTCAGGTAAAACCAAGCTTCAAAACCAAATCTTTATATCTATGGAAAAATTTAGTAAAGGTTTTAAGTAATTTGTGGTAACGATATCCCTGGTTTATTGATTTACCAGTAATACATAGGTTGCGTTCGTTAAAATCAAAAACGTCACAACAGACACGGGCATGGCGAACAAGTTGTGAAATATAAACACCGTAAGATGGTACCAAAGGAACATCTCCATTTAAAAATGGAAAATTAACAATAGGGAACGAAAAGTCGTCTCTTTTGTCCTTAATTTTAGTGTGGAGTTTCCCGTTTAAAACCGAAATATCTAAATCCAGGAAAGGACAGTTATTACCGAATAAATTTGATTTATTTAAAGTAAGTTCCTTGGGGTAAATTTCCGCAGTATATTGAGAAAATTCTTGATTATTTAACAAAAAAATATCATCAAGATAACTGTAAGTGACTCATCCTTGTGCATAGAAATGATGGGAGAGAGAAAATATGTCAATACTTGAATGAATTGAAAGATCTCTATAACATTTTGCCCAGAAAAGATAACAACTTGCCATATCTTTTTTGTTTGTTTGAAAAGAAAGACTTTAAACTATTTGAATTCGCTTGTCCTCATATTTCAACAGAGTATGACGAATAGTTTAACCTATATACCTAGTAACTAATTTTAAGATTTTAATACTACTGCTTCTTATACCAGTAACTTCCACTACACCAACAACTACTGCTACTTCTACAAGTATTAATACTAATAGTAATACTTTTATGATATGTTATTACATTCTATAAATATTTGCATTTTAATTTTCTAATACAATAAGCAAAACAAGTAAACCAACACCTTCTAACGGCACAAATAAGTTGATGTGTTTCTATAGCTTATTTGTCATATCAATAATACATCGGACATAGAAAGATAGATAAGCATTCTAATTTTTGATATATTTCAATGCCATTAATTTTTTGTTTAATAAAAAAAAAAGTAAAATCACAAAAATACTATACTTAGAGAAAAATCAATTCGGAAAGTCCATAATCACATGGCAAAATCAAATAACAAAACCCATAAAAAACGAATGGACAAGAACTGTCATATTCCTGACTTGGTACAGGCATTTTCAAATGTAGAAAATGGTGGATTAAATCTGGTTTTATAGCGCTAACCCTCTCACTTTGATGACAGTTTCATCAAATTCCGTTATATTTACATTGATGAGTTTACTAAACAGACACAATTAATAAAATAGTTAAAATATGGGTAAATCAGTCATCAATCCATATTGATATTGGAATGATTGAATCTCATTTATAATTCATGTAAAGCTAATACTTTACTCATTTCAACAAACAGTAGATTTTTAAAAAAAATGTCAAATAGCAAAATATCTATCAGACATTAATAATGGCAGAGGTATGTAAGTCCTGAGTGAGGTATGATATTCTATGATATAAACAAAAATGATTTAAGATGACTTATTTTAAGGAGTGAACAAAATGACGATTACTTGTACTCTTCATCTTTGCAAACCAAGGCTTACGTTCTGACCTGCACCACTTGACCTTGGACAGATGAAGAAAAAATGTGAGATAAACAATGCATTGGTTGCAGATGTAGGTAACTGCATCCAATCAAAATGTAGACAATGGAAAATAAATTATTGCCATGTGGCGGTGTGCAACTCATATTTACTCCAAAAACACAGGACGATATCAAGTGACATCTTTCAATCAATTAATTGGAGGCCTTTTGTATTAATTTCCCTGATGAAAATGTTGGAATGATAAATGTATATATGCGGTTATTCCTTTACTACATGTGTATAAACTGGACACTTTTTTTTACATTTTTATAGTACAAATGCTGTCATTAGTCCATTATCATTTAGCAGGAGTGAGCGTGACTTCTATCTGTCGTTAATAGATAGCACTATGCTGTATACACAAATGCTGTCTTAATCTGCCAAGGGTGACAGGGTGAATATGACCGGTCTGATTGTAACCCTTGGCTAGCGAGGATGCTCACTCTATTGACCTCTTAATGTTCCATTCTTGCTTTCTATTTTCGTACAATATAGAAAAAAATATCTGATTTAGGAAAAAAAGGGGGAGGGCCGAAAAAATTTTAACATGACTTTTGCAGCTTTGAAAAAGAAGCAAAATATACTTTCCGTGTGCAAAGACAAAAGTATACTTTTCAATAATGACAACAGTGCTCACAAGCTTTTTTACAATCATAGAATTTTATGTGCCGTGCAATGTGTAAGTGAAAGAAATTGTTGTCGAGCAAGCCATAATGTATCTAATAATATGTGCTATATTTATTTGAAAGCATCTGCGCATTGTTCATATATTATAGAAACAAGTTCAGGATATAATGTTTTACAGAAAGACCACACGAAATGTAAGTATCAAAATAGTCAGAGTTATGCATGTGTTTTGGTTATTTGTTGGTATGACGACTTACATTCGCCTTTTTAGTGATGGTGTCCATAAAATTTACGTAGTGTCAATTTTAATCTGTCCTTCCTCATAACTTTGTTGGAGCAGTTTCTGCACACTCCTCTTTTTTCAATTGGGATTTAAATATTATAAAAAAAGCAAGGCTCATGCATATGCATGATAAGAAAAAGAGAATGTGTAGATATTCAATATAAAAATCAACACACAAGGTTTAGTCCTCTGCTATTTATTTGAATTAAATAATTTAGGCGACTAGAACCTGTGGCGGCCTCACAGTTTAAGTATCTTTTACAAATCCGATGTGATAAGTGGGTGTTACAGACAAACGTTTACCTATTTGGACCCAGGCGATTGATAACTCTCGTCCATACTGTGATGAAAGAAAAATGTTTCTGCATTTTTCACGTTTTTTTTTTGTGTTCAATATTCTTGTTATTATCTGATTATACCACAAAATATTGTGTTTATTTCGATGAACTTACCGTATATAAATCTTCGAGACAGTTAACCAAACAGTTCTTATAATGTTCTCTTTCCAAGACATATTCAAGCATCATCTTTACAAATTCTACTCTATTTTTCTCCAAAGAATGTAAGAATAGTTTTGATAAATTGCTCTCTTTTTTGTCTAACTTTGCCTATAAAAATATATCTTTATTAACTTCTGTCCTATCACATTATGGTACATATTTTCAGGTTATATAAAGTTGACATGAATTACATTTACCTAATGACTTACATTATAATTTTATGAAAGGATATAAGTCATGTCGTAAATATCGGAACACGAAGCGAACTGCTATTGACACTGGCATTTTTAACTCTTTCGGAACCGCTAAGTCAATTGGATCCTTTCTGGTACGCTTTTCTATCTGTTTACAATTTGTTGTTAAACTATAGGGGACAGCCGACTGATGATCGTGTTGTCCTCTTGCTATCTTCGTACATATGTTCTTTAATATATCATCGAATACTGTTACTTCATAAATGTTAATGAGGTACTTATCTTTGTAGATTTTGTGCTTATATGTTTTAACTAAATTGAGATGCTATAAAATGTTCCATTTGTGTAATGACTGGTATGCAAACTGTTTTCGAAGACAGGAAATTATATACCAGCGAAATACAAAGTATACAACTATAGGTAGCCATAAAGTAAGGTAACAAGTAAAAACACAAAAATACTGAACTCCGAGGAAAATTCAAAAAGGAAAGTCCAAAATCAAAAGGCAAAATCAAAAGTCCAAACACATCAAACGAATGGATAACAACTGTCATATTCCTGACTTGGTACAGACATTTTCTATTGTAGAAAATGGTGGATTGAACCTGGTTTTATAGGTAGCTAAACCTCTCACTTATATGACAGTCGCATCAAATTCCATTACATTGTCAACGATGCGTGAACAAAACAAACATACTCACAGAGTAAAAATGTCAAAAATAGGGGTACAGCAGTCAACATAGTGTTATCATCTTAATCACTATAAAAACAACAAAGGTAACGAAGAAGCACAAAAGGGCACACATCAAATTTAACATCCTCATTTTGCTTATCTTATACGATTTTATTTATCTATGCAAAGTCTACCAATAAAGGATGGAAGGTTATTATTACTGGTGTAAAATTGCGCCTTTGAAATTCGCACAGGTAGATATAAAATAATTTTGTCGTTCAAAGTATGACGGCATATATACATAAATGCAGAGTCACGTAAAGTAGATATAACAAAAAACAGTAAAAGTAATAATAATAAATAAAATAATTGTGTGGTTCAAAGTATGACGGGATACATAAGTACAGAGTCACGTCAAATGTATATCATAAAAACAGACTTAACAGAAAAAGTAGTATTAACGAATAAAATAGTTTTGTCATTCAAAGTATGACAAGATCCATAAGTAAAAGTAATATTAATAAATGAAATAATTTTGTTGTTCAAAGTATCTATCTGTTATTTCGGTGCATAATTGTATCTAAGTGTTTTTATATGTTATAAGTGTATTGCTTTTATATATTTTCCACGAAACATATGCAGGCACACACATGTGCATAAATCAATATAGTGGATGTTGAAAACGATGATTGTCATTACCATACTATATAATATTTAACTCTTTATGAGGAAATATTTGTTTTATAACACTTGAAATTTTAAGCGTTCGTAATTAAAACAATAACTTCATAGGAAATGGTTCAAAGTGTTGCGATTAAAATTATTAATAATTATTAAGTACTGACTCAAATATTTGATTTTCCCATAGTTAATGTGTGTTGCATTTCACAATGCCTGTAATAATATTCACATTTTCCGTTATTGTATCTGCAGGATATGCACAATTTGTTACTAAAGGTAAGTTCTGACAACTCCCACCTTTTCAAATATATAACGGCCCTTTATGGCTTTTTGTTAGGTGTGAGCCGAGGCTCCGTGTTGAAGGCCGTACATTGACCTATAATGGTTTACTTTTATAAATTGTTATTTGGATGGACAGTCGTCTCATTGGCGCGCATACCACATTTTCCTGTTTCTATGCATATGCTAGCATGTATGTCAATTAAGTTCGTGAAGCTGAATTACAAACTGTTACACGTATTTAACTCTCAGGAATTTGTCATTATATTTGTCTGATACATTCAAATAATTATCTGTTTTCCATGGAAATAGAAACAGAACCTTTGTACAACTAAATTTGTTTAAAAAACCAGATTTGTACATTCATTCATAACATTGAATGAAAATCTATTTTAACGAATCAAATTGAAAAGTGAATATACATATGCTTGTACACAAAAGATACCAAAGGAAAAAACAACAACCAAAAAAAAAGAGAACAACACCGTAATTATTCCTTGATTGCACGAACGAACAACCGAACAAGAGATCCCCAACAATACAAACACAATAAGCAACAAAAAACCTTTAAAAACCGATGATGAATTTTATCACATTGAAGCCAAAAGTGCATTTTAATGAATTGTGCTTTACTAGAATGCAATAGCAGCAAGGAGGTTGTTAGTCCCCGGTTTATAACATACCTTTACCTCAATTCTCCGTTAATACATTTATAAATCATTACACAAGTCATGTGAAGTTTCATTTCACAAAAAAAAAGGGGATTGTAGACGGATTTTCCTATTATTTATGCTAGTTACTTTCAATTGCAAATAGCCCAAAACGATTAAAAATACATAAACATTATTGACTTCTACAATTGTGAAGAGCCTTTAATAGTCGATTTTGCTTAAACATGTTAAAGTGTAATTTTGTAAAGTTGTCATCGTAACATTTTTCTATCATCATAATGCTGTACCCAGTTTTATTAACATCTTTTTTATTGAGTTTTATAGACTGATATTTCCACACTGAGTCGATAGTACATAGTGTGCACCTCGAGCTTACGAATACTATCAATTTTGATATTCTACTCGATAATGACACCGATGAACGACTGTAAATACTAATGGCTATGCTAACGCGTTGCCAGTAAACTTAATTTGTGTTCCCAAAGTCACAAATGGATGCCATCGGGTCCTAGAATAAAATACAGTTATCTCCTGCAGATGACAAACGTACTGATTTAAACTATTCAATTGTCAACTTCACATTTTGCGGATCTTAAGATTTCATTATAAACAGTGCCCTATTCCTATTGTATCTATTTAATGAATGTGGGTTCGGATTTCGGATGATGTACCAAATCTTCTTCTGTAAACATGTTTGGTCTCGTTTCTTTGTTGAATAGTGCAAAATGAACATTGTTAAACTACTGTTATCAAATTAAAAAAAAAACAAAACACAAGGTGTCCAGCATTCCGTCTTAATGCGATAGACAGGTACTGTTTTAAAACTTTAAATGATACATTGTCTTTACAAATTGTGAACTATATAAATTGCAACAACGCACTTGTGTGACTCGATTCTAGAGATCATGATGTTTATATACAAAAGCATTGCATTTTTGGTGTTTTTGTATTATTTTATATAATATTCATATGAGAGAAAACAATTGAAACTGTGAACTGCTGCTCACTGATGATACCCCTCTGCATTTGGATAATTTTAATAGTGTAAAAAGATGTCAGTGTTTGGTAAACAGAAAGTTGTTGAGTGATAAATCTGACGACGCATCACGCAGTAAATCTGACTTATATAAGCCTTGGAACCATATTTTGGAATTCCTTGTAATGTAGTTCCGGATAAAATGTAAAATATATTTCAACTTGTGTAAAAGCATGAAATCCATATGATGTAGTTCCAGATCAGAGGACAAATATTCATTTGAAGGATGGACGAACTGACAGACTGACTGATGGGAAAATAGATGGACAGAGAGAGGTAAAACAATATACCCCCATTTTTTAAAGCTGGGGTATAATAAGTATTAGAAAATAAGTTGACATTGCTAATGTCTCAAGTGATGAGGAATACCTACCGCGTTGGTTTAATTTTCAGACCGTTTTTCTTTCAGGAAACACTCAGACAGATCAAGTTTACAGTCGAATCGGAGAGGAAACAATACTGTTTTGTCCTAGAAGTGCAGATGATTATTCAGTGACGTGGTTGGGACCACCTAATCTTATTCCATATACTGATGGTAAACAAATAAATAATGATCTAAGGAAAAGTGATCGATTGGAAATTACCGGAAATCATTCTAAGGGAGAATTCAATTTACAAATTGTTAATATTACAATTGAAGACGAAGGGATATACAGGTGTAGTGTTATTGTAAATGGATCTCCTCGTGAATATGATACAGAATTAAAAATAGAAAGTAAGATATACTATAAAAGTTTAGACTGTTTTGTTTCTTTCAACCTCCGAAAAATGTGCTATAACACAAGGGAAATAACCTAGCTTGTAAATTTACAGAATCCACAAGTATATCATTCCTGCTGCGTAACTTTTTGAGTCAGTGCAAAACGTCAATTTACGTGTGTTGGAATACTTTTGTAAAGTCATATTGTTTTATACTAAACAAATTCATATTAACAACATTGTCAGCATTGATAATACAAATATCATTAATTGAAAGTAAAAATAGCATACATTTTGTGTTAATGTTATTGCAATAATAATAATTAAATTAATTGAGAATTCTTTAAGGCGCTGTGCATTAAGCATGGTAATTAAAACAAATCAAAGACAAACACGTAAAACATATATTGTGTCAGATTACAATACTTAACTAACATGACTAAGAAATACAACAAAAATACCAACGATAAAAAAGGTCAATACTAACATAACACAGCATTTTTTACAATAAAATCATGTTTAATAATTTTTTCAGGGTTACCGACAGATCTGACTATTACCAATATGACAAACACACATTACATATTTAGTATTGAACACACTGAGTTAATTTTGTCTTGTTCAGTCAGAAGGGGAAATCCTGTTGAAACTTTACTATGGACGCGAAACGGCATCCACATTCAAAACCAAAATGTCTCTCTATCAATCTCAAAAGATAACATTTCTGAAATAGCAATCCTCCAATATTCATTTGTACCCTCCAGGGAGGACCAGAAGGATAACTTCACATGCTCAGCAGAAAGTTCCATTACAGAAGAACCGCTCTCGAAGACTGTGTACCTCAATGTTTACTGTATGTACTTGAATAGATACATGTGTCGTATCAAAAGGAAATAAAATGCAACCTTAAGCTTATATATTAATTTTTAATCAATGATATGATACCATGAAATATTTTTTTAACAGTTCAATACCTATCAAATTTTGTAGGAATGATTATTGATGATTTATATCAAATATAGGAAAATTGAAATAGAAAAAACGATAAAATGGATGATAAGATTATTTTGCTTCTTTATACATGTTATACCTCTAACAAACATATTCATATTGAAAAAGAAAATGTTGTGTTCTACTTTAATAAATCAAGTCAATCACATTAATGCATGTTAGACAATGAACTTGACAGGGGAAAGGTGTTAACGTACCATTATCATGAGGTAAAATAGTTTTTAAAAAATTACCGCGCTATTCTCGCAAAACTAATCAGGGTGTATATCGTGGCATTCCTTGGTATATCTTTATACTATACTTGTAGCAGTTGTGTAAAATTTTGTTAGAATAGTACAATTATTATAAACCCTAGTTAAATCGACTATTCACTTTCACATGTTTCAGTTAAAGCGCATTTTTATATTCAAAATTCACAGAAGTACATATACGTCATGCATTTATTGTACCATTTCATCATTTTTAATTGATATAAGTATCCTTTCTTTGTTGACAGATACACCTACGGTTATAGCTGAAGTGTATCCTTCCAATGAGATGAGAGAAAGTTCGGATATCTCATTGCAATGTAATGCAGATGCAAATCCTGAAGTTAAGAAATACACATGGCAAAAGCATGACCGAGTGCTAGCGAATGTTTCTGTTTACAATGTGACAAAGATAGATCGAGCACAAACTGGGGAATACACATGTTCTGGATATAATGAACTTGGTGACAGTTCATACAAAATCAACATCTCAGTACTTTGTAGGTATAATAATCTTACTTATCTTATAATCGCTAATATTTTTTAATTATGAAAATCGTGGTAACCCTTCCATCTATAAGTGTCATGTCAAAAAATGACTTATATGTCACCGTCTTTTCAACACCATTTGAATTTGAAAAACTAACTGCATTATATATTTACTCACATGAAACAAACTGGGATGCCGTATTCCGTTCGTAGTTGATGATATCTCTCTGAATACACACAAGAACACCTTTATTGTTTTGAAAGTCCCATAAATTCAAAAGTATCATTTGTAAACACATTACGAAGCACAATCATCCTGTTAATATTTTCAAATAGTTCAATTTTTAGAGGTTATTAATAAGCAGCCTGTGAAATCATTTTCAAAGTTTGAAACCATCATGGAAAATATTGGAATTAAATTGGATTCCAAAATTGCACACAGTCTATCCTCTTAGTCCTAATGATAATATCATCGGAATTGGCTCTTAAAAATAACGACTTCAATATTACACTATAGTGCCTAACAAGATTTTGTGAGGTAGACGAAATTGACCTTAAAACGATCGTATTGACTTTTTTGCTCTAAAAATAGGTAGATCGGACATATTTTGACTTTATTTAATGATTTACTTAGTTTGGGATTAATTGTAATTAGCATGTTTCAATGAGACTGAAAAATGTTGTTTTTTTTTAAAAGATGAATAATAATTTTACCTAGCGTAGCGGTGTATAAAGTGTATTTCGGCATTTCTCTCCGAAAAATTACTTGTTGATTGGAATAAAACGTCTTATTTGAAAACTTTTTTCTGTTTTTCTCCGCAATTGACTATTAAAAAATAATCTATTTACTGTGTATTTTGAAAATTTTGTGAAAATAGGAGAATTGGCATTTCTTACCTTTCATACCTATACTTTCATTGATAAAACATAACATGGACTCATCCAGTGTCCAGTTTGAAGGTCATTTTAGTTACTGTATGCACGTCCTGATTTAATCAATAGTCATGTATGAAAAGTATAAACAGTTTGAAGGTAAACCAATTATAACTTAACCCAATCAAATTGCGTAATATTTAATAACAATGACCGGTCCACATTATAATAAGTAAAAGGGGTAAACTGGGTAGGGAGAAAATGTAAGATATTCAATATCTATTTTTTAGCGATAACGAATACAAATTTGACAACCAAAAGTTTAGCTATAATTTCATTAACATGTCGTTCTGTATTGGTACAGTTTTTTTATCTTTCATTTATGTATTTAAGGCCGTACAAAGGTTGGGCTTCAAAAGTCCACATAATTATTGACTTTA
The DNA here is from genome assembly GCA_037788925.1 of Mytilus galloprovincialis. Classification (NCBI taxonomy): domain Eukaryota; kingdom Metazoa; phylum Mollusca; class Bivalvia; order Mytilida; family Mytilidae; genus Mytilus; species Mytilus galloprovincialis. The sequence continues at coordinate 30,305,193 of CM075343.1, read as the reverse complement.
TACAGAAAATTTATCCTTTTAAAACATAAAATGTTTCAAAAACAATACGTTTCTACAAAGCAAAATCATTTCTCAAAACACTGCAAAAAATTTCATTTCGATTGGTACAGGAGTATTGTCATAAAGTGTGTTGAAATGAACAGTGGTATAGCAAACATCGAATTCCCTCACACAATCTTGTTAGGCACTATAAAGAGAATTATCCTGCTCAATTGACTTTAAACATGTTAAACAAAGCTATTTCTCTGAACCACTCTGTGATATACCTATATTAGTAATCAAATACCCGACCATAGAAAAAACAACAGCAGAAGGTCACCAACAGGTCTTCAATGTAGCGAGAAATTCCCGCACCCGGAGGCGTCCTTCAGCTGCCCCCTAAACAAATACTTACTAGTACAGTGATAATGAACGCCATACTAATTTCCAAATTGTACACAAACTAAAATTAAAATAATACAAGACTAACAAAGGCCATAGGCTCCTGACTTGGTACAGGCGCAAATATGCGGCGGAGTTTAACATGTTTATGAGATCTCAACCCTCCCCCTATACTCTAGCTAATGTAGGAAAGTAAACGCATAACAATACGCACATTGAAATTCAGTCCAAGAGAAGTCCGAGTCTAATGTCAGAAGATGTAACCAACGAAAATAAACAAATGGCAATAATACATAAATAACAACAGACTACTAGCAGTTAACTGACATGCCAGCTCCAGACTTCAATTAAACTGATTATGATTTCATCATATGAATATGAATGTTTAAACAAATGGTTTTTTCAAATTTATTATGTTACCTTTTAAATAACAGTGCATCACCTCTTTGTTTTGTAACGTAACATGACAATGATTGTTAGCGTTCATGTGTAAACTAATCAATGTCGTTCTCACTTCTAATTGTGCAGTTGGGAGTAGTTATATCTAATTGCAATGGAAAAGAATATTCCAATGTAACTTGATCGACAAAAAGGATATAATTTTAATTCTAACATGACGTCCTTCAAAGGCTTTGAGTACCCACCCGTGGTAAAATATGAATATATTTTTTAGGCTGTTCCGATCGTACTCCCACGTCATATGTTTTTTTATGAATGAGCTACCTGACGTCATAGAATAATGACGTCAGAATATAAGCATTTTACGGGAAAATACACGCTTGTTAAACTGAAAATCATCACAACAAGAACACGTAAACAAACGATGCTAAAATGTGTTACTTATATGTCTTATTGGCTATGTATAAGACATTCGTGTATACCAACATGACCAATAAGACATATAAGTACAATTATCATTTAGATTCATCCAAACCTATCTAAATATGTTATTGTAAATAGTTTAAGCTTGTCACTTTTTCCGTTTGCTCCGTTCTTTTACGTCAATTGAATAGTGCGTCTATCGCTCAGGGAAAAATATTTGTCATAAAGGGACAACCCGTGGTAAAATCACGATATATTCAAGCCCCAACGAATTATTTCTTAAACAAATCTATGAAAAAATTTATAATTTTTGACGGAACATAATTCAAATATTTGATATTTAAAGGTTTTGTTGTCGCATAACACACATTGGAGTGATATACGTTAAGATCAACTCCAGAAAAGTAGAATATGCCTTATTTATAACAAAAAGTTTCATATGTGTGTCTTTCATACTTATTGTATTTTGTAGATGCACCAGTGATAAATGTGACTCTAATATTCTCCGAAAAGAAGTTCAAACTAGTATGCTCTCCAAAAGGAAATCCAAATAGATATCGATTTGATAAATGGCAACACATGTCATTTTTTGGCCAACATATCCGGTACCTCAATGGTTCAGCCAATGGGGAGTTGATATTTCCATTAAATTTCAGTGATCAAGACAGGGGGATTTATAAATGCAAAGCTGAAAATGGTATTCTAGACACAGATGGGCATTTATATCAACACGGTTCTGCATCTTTTGATTCTGGAGGTAGGTACAGTAATGGTTTCCATTTATAAAAATGTCTATATCTTCTTAAGAATATATACCTTACAAAATAAAACTTAAAATCCCAAAAAAAAACTTTACTTAACTATGTCAAAAATAGTTTCCCTAATTTTGCATTGTGGTACTCTAGATCTGAGCCGAATATTTGAGATCTATCAGAAAACGATGTTTTCAATTTGCAGTCTAATTTAAAAAATCATCATTTTATCTGTCACAAGTTAATCATGTATATATATTGGATGGAACTTTTTTTTTAAATTAAAGATAGAGTTATATTTTAGGTTTACCAGTGTTTGTTGATAGAAATGAAAATGTACAATATGGATTATACCACAAGATTGCAACCCTTACCTTGTTCATAACAAGCATTCCAAAATATGACAGATTGTGTTGTTCTACAAACCAATGGAAACTTTGCAAAAAGAATCACATTCACCTTTTTCAAGAGAGAAATGCAATTTTCCGAGATACAGCATATGGAGTTAATGCGCTGGTTGATGGATACCAAATTCTGTTTGTGACTCCTCCGTTAGAAATTTCAGATTTCACTAACTATACATTTGAAGCTGCAAACTCTTTTGGAGAGGCTTATTTTACCATACATTTAAGAGATAAAGGTACATGTATGGACGTTTAATGTTACTATATCTTATGTATATTGAGGATATAGAAAAACTTTTCATATATTTGATTTGATATCAAAATGTAAAAACAACTGCTGACAAATGCACTAATTTAGAACAGAGGAATAATAAAGACATTTCCCCCTGCAGAGAAGAAATAAAACGTTGTGCAAAAACTCTACATGTATGAACACTACAACTTGACATTCTATAAAAAAAAGGACGAAAGATGCCAGATGGACAGTCAAACTCATAAATTTGAAATAAACTGACTACGCCATAGCTAAATATAAAAGACAAACGGACAAATGATAATACTGAAGACAAAACATAGAAAACTGAAGACTAAGCTACACAATCCCACCAAAATCTATCACAGGTGCTCCGGAAGAATAAGCAGAACCTGGTCCATATGTGGCACCCGTCGTGTTGCTTATGTTATCACAAATCCGTTTAAAAGTCTAATAGTCGGTAGGTCACAATCGTGAAAAGTGAAAGGTATTGTAGTAGTTACGACATACATAATATAGCCGATATCATCTGTGAAACGGTTATTCCGTAATGGTCAACCAACTCGTGATGGCATCCGTTAAATTAACGATGGGATGATTTCAATTTCCATTTACATTTGAATCTCTTGGTTTAATGGAGCAGCAATCATCTATCAAGGAAATCATGATAGGAAATACAAGCCAGTGTCACGAAATAGAAAGTCCTTCATAATAGAAATTACGAATAAAAAACACATGTTGGGATAGTGTTTGCAATGCAATAAATATAACACATGCTACTGTACATGTTCCTAACTGAATAATTGGTAAGAATATTTGTTCCAACTTTGTTTATAATATTCATTTGAATCTTCTTTTAAATGGAACACATAAACGTCGACAGCAGAAGGTATAGTCTGTTTCAAGATATATTGCATCAGATAAAAGTGGTAATTATAAAAAAGAAGATGTGGTATGATTGTCAATGAGACATTTCTCCTCAAGAGATCAAATTACACAGAACAACCTTCAACAATGCACAAAGCCTATACCGCATAGTCAGCTATAAAAGACCCCAGATTGACAAATGTAAAACAATTCATACAAGAAAACTAACGGCCTTATTGATGTACAAAAAATGAACGAAAAACAAATATTAAACACATCAACAACCGACAACAACTGAAATAATGTTATCCAAAATAATAATGACTTTTAGTCATACAAAAATGTATATTTTATTGATGTATTTTCCTCTTGTATTAAGGTTATAATTCCAATAAAACTGAACCAAGTGCGTCATCCGGTATGTATATAATTAAATCCATCATAGATACCAGGACTAAATTTTGTATATACGCCAGGCGCATATGTTACTTCATTTTCTGTTGGCGTTGTAAACAGTATTTTTCAAACATTTTCACAATTAAGAAAAATAATCTTTAAATATATTCATCGTCACTTAAAACTTTCTTTAGACATTTTCTGTGTGTGTTTCATTACATTGTCATTTGTTTTTTGTTGCACTAAAGTGTTTCTGTTGTTTGTCGTTTTTCTCTTATAGTTGATGTGTTTCTCTCGAATTTGTTTTCTGTCAATCGATTTATCATGACTTCCGAACAGCGGTATACTATTTCTGACTTTATTTTTTTATTTACTACTTGTTAGCTGTTTTAGCTTGCGAAAAGGCAGATTAATATACAAAATTTATTCATTGTATTACCAGTTCAATAGAACATGTAATCCGAAATTTATACGAAATATATGTATTTAGGAAAATATCATTCGGACAAACCGTCTCGTAAAAAACTATGAATACTAATTAAGTATTTTGTCCATTTCTTGTTTTATCAGATATTGATACAGGATTACAATCAAAATATTTCTTCGAAATCGCAATTACTAATCTTTTGTAATATTCCAATGTTCATTTTTTTGTAAAACAATGAATACAAATATTTCTAATCATTACAAAACTTTTTGAAATGAAATAGAATTGAGTTAATATCTGGAATGCTTAAAAAAAATCCATGGTAGGTACTATTCAATGTCGTTTCAAACTTTTGATGTAAAATATGTCTATGAGATCTGCAAAAGATAATAAAAGGATATTCACACTGATATATCAAAAATGACAAATTTTTCAATGGCAAAACAGGTCATAGACAATCAATAGCAAACAAATAAAAAAAAAAAAAAGAAATATAAGGACTGAGAAAACGATTTACACAAAAAACAAAATTAATCTTAGGTGCTTCGGAACGATATGCAGATTATGTTTCGTATGTGGTACCAACAAAGTTCATTTAAGAACAAACCTAAGATCTAATTTTGTAAGTCGAACTAATGAAGACAACGAAGAAAAAAGATGGAATTGTGTTTACAACGATTGGATTTGTGAAAAAGATATTCCGTAACGTTCATAATGACGTCCATAAAATTCTATTACTTGAAAACACTTGGATTGATAGTTTCCTGAAAACCAAGCCCTGGAGTATTATGTCAAATGTGAGGTATATACTCCATATAAAGGCGCTGCTAGATTTGCTGCACAGAAATGGAAAATTCACAATTGTGAAGCTAAAATCATCTTTTTCGCGTAAAGGCGTATTGTTCTCAACCAATGCTCACTGCAAATTTCTAGATGTAAGTCAAGGTGTTAGGCATTCTTGACTCTATCTAGTGTATCCTTTATTTTAAGTTCATTGTCATTGTTCCGTTCAATATAGTCCTTCAACTATGAAGAATTTAGTGAGACGACATTGTCTTTATTGCGGAACATAACAATAAAGAATAATGCTAGCTTTGTTCATGATTCACAAGAAGCTCTTGTATTTCTGTATGAAGTCAGACTCATACGAATTAAGGAACAAATTGGCAAGAAGGTCAGCACAAATGGATTCCATTGGAATACCAATTGTTTGTTGAAAAAGAAAACGTTTGTTTTTTGTTTTTTGTTTCATTTAATCTATAATTCAAGATGAACAAATTCAGTTCTAAGGATGTTTGGAATATTCCTGTTCTAGTATATTAATTTTGAGTCTGTTTTGTTGATAAAATTGATAAACTTTAAGGAAAGAATTGTTGTAAGTGGTTTAATTAGAATAACAAGAAAGTTGCGCGATGATTTGAAATTATTAAGAAACTTAGGTTTCAACTCACTCAGGCAAAGTTGAACATAGTTGGATTTGGCTTTAATTTAATGGTTAGTTTTAAATACTTTAGCTCTTATACATACTTGACTGTCACAATTCGGCTCTGAGTGTTTCTGGTGAAGGTTTATCCAGAAAAGCGCTTTGGACGCATTGAATTTATACTTTTTGTTTTTATTTTTTTTAAAGAACCGGGTCGAAACCTTTGCATTCCCCGAGGATATCACCAGCTCAGCAGTCAGTACTTCGGTTCTGACATGATTAACACTTTTTACCAACCTTTGTTAATTTGCCCGTTAATACATTTTGAAAATTTAGGGAAACTTAGGAGTCAACTCCCTCACGCAAAGTTGGCCATAGAAAGATTTTGCTATAATGTTTTAAATTATATAGCTTTTCAACTGTTTCGGATTATACATTTTTAGCTTTCAATTATTCGACTTTGATCGTTCCTGATGAAGATAAATTCAAAAAGCGCTTTGGACCCATTCAATTTATAACATGTTCTTAACATATTTTTATGATTAACTATTTTAAATGTTTAGATAAAGTTGATACTTTAATGTATACCTATTTTTTTACCAAGACATTTCAAATATCGAACGGGATGCTCGCGGTCATTTTGTATAAATCCTATAATTTTTCATTTAAGGAAAATCCTACCTGCAGTATGCCCTCCTAATTGTGGGATTTGTTATAGTTTTATTCGTAAGTCACGTGTGCAGTTGGTACTTCAGAACACATTATCGAAAGACTGTAGGAACGGATGGAAATCTCAATGAGGCCTCTGCAAGTTACAATACGCAACTTGGTGAACACTATGAAGAGATTAATATGAGCCAGGAAATAGAAACTCAACTTGAAAAAGACACTGATAGAAGTTTCAGTTGTATTGCTGAATACGCTGCCCCGGTTAATGATGATAAAGGAGAAGTAGACGTTTTAGATGAAGACATTCATTGCCAACAATTTGCCACTGTTGTATCTAGAAATCAATATGAAAAGCTGAATAAGGTGCAAACAGACAATCATGAGCATGCCTATCACGGAACAAGATCAAGTGAAACCTTTTTGAAAATCTTTTGAATCACTTAACATCACTTTTATCACCAATGAATGCTTTATAGTTACTTTAAACAACACAATCTAGGGAATCCCTTTACACATGTATGACCGTTCTATACTTAAAGAAAAATGGAATTAGACTAATTTTGTTCAATAAAAAGAGGTGGTCAATGTTAGACTTAATCGGCAAAATTATCAGACTTGTGTAAAACACTATAACAAATGGAATATGATCCTTATTGTTGTTCAGTGGTTAAACTCATCATAGATACCAAGATTAAAATTGTGTATTTGCTCTAGACTCGCGATTTGTCTACAAAAGACTCATAGTTACACTCGAATAAAAGAGAGTTACAAAGGCCTAATACAGTACGAAGTTGAAGAGCATTGAATTCTAAAACGTTTTGCCAAATACAGCTAACGTAATCTATTCCTGAGGTAGAAAAGTCTGAGTATTTGATGTTGTTTACAGATCGTCGAGTTAGATACAACCCATGAACACTTATCGGTCCTTTGTATACATTTATTGTCAAAGTTCATCAACTTTATAGTATTATATATGACGTGTATATGTGTCTTGGTATTTGTTTATCCAAGTTGTATTTGTTATTCTGATTGGATATTGTTTTATGTCTTACTTTTTGTAGTTATGATTCTATTTTTTCTTTTCTATTCGTATATAAATAAAGGCAACCGTAGTATACCGCTGTTCAAATTTCATATATCGATAGAGAAAAAACAGAATTCGGGTTTCCAACTTAAACTTAGAGAAATACATCAAATAGAAGGTAGCAATAAACAGTTAGGAAAAAATATTAAAATTTGCCCTTATAAATTTTACCATCCCCTTTTCATTGCTTTCTTGCAATTTCAAGCTTACTGTTTATGTCATATATGGGCATATGTATGTAATCAGAATCTTCCATAGATTTTATATTCAGAATATAAAATGGTAAAATATAATTTCTTTTTGGTGTATCCATGGCAACAATCTGCATGTATTTGTTATAAAATATTGTAAAAAGCAGGGAAAAGATGTCATATATTTCCACAAAATTTTGCTAAAAGTAGAATTTCAATCGTTTGAAGTGATACCTTTTCTGAAACTGTGTACATATATCTTTCAGCAAATCCAATGAAAATGATATGTCTTTCATCTCATTTTTTTTGTAAAATTGCGTCAAAAACTCCGTGTAGAAAAAAAGTGTTTGTAAACATAACATTAATTTCTGGACCGATGGCCAGTCTAGCTATGAAAATACGGATTGTCAAACGGAAATAGCCCATAAAAGATGTAAAAATAATCTTGATGCTCTTATAAACAATTTTTGAAGACCTAATTAGTACTCAGCTGTCTAAAACTAAATTTTTTTACACAATAGTTTTCCTATTTGAAAAATCCACCGGGGCCAAAATGCGAAACTAAAATTCTAACTCAATGTAACTGTGTATTGCTACTTAAGATGTAACAACTGAGACACAACACCGAAAGGTAACACACACAGAAACGAACTATAATGTACACATATAACAATGACCATTTTCCTGACTTGGTACAGGACATTTTATGAAAAAATGGCAGTGTTAATTATAACATTAATATGACAACATTACACGTTACGTTACAATAAATAAACAGATAAATTGGAGAAAATATACGACAGAGAAACAAACGAATAATAGCCATCAAAAGGTAACAGGTTAAAAAATATTGTTACACGCCAGACGTGCGCTTCAAAGTTGAAGATCGCCGAGGACTAAAAGTTCCAAAAAGTTGTGAGGCCAGGGTTATCCGCCTGGGACAAAAACATCATTATTATCAAGAAATATACATAGTTTCGCAAACGGTAAATTTTATAAAATGACTATATAATAGAAATACATAATTAAACTGAAGTGGTGACTAGACCTAGCTATAGAATAAAAACAAATACATTACAAAATGGCAACCCTGTTAGCCATAGTCAATGCAACGCCCAAAATGACGTCACATTTAAATGTCTAAAACGTGTTCCGAAAATTAAGAAAGACTTAAGATGAAATTCAAGATTAGATTTGTATGACTTATCTAACTTATTTTAATAGTAGTAGCAATTAGATAATTAATTATATTATCTAGCTTTGTGGGTGTTTCTTCTGATCCAAATGCAAACCAAATATATAGTGTAAATTTCGTTGATCCAAAATTAAATCTACCAAATGAACTGAATGAGTAGTTATCCCCAACACAACACACGACTACAACAGAAAAAAAAATACGATTTACAACAACAAACGTTAAGACATTTGACAAAATCTGATGACAACAACAAACACAACATCAAAACCCAACAAATTAATTTGGGATTGAAAAGTACCGTGTCACGTCTTAAAGCAATACGAATTCACAATCAGCAAAACAGTCACATTCGGGAATAAGTCACGTTCGCTAATAAAAACATCAAACGACGTAATGACAAACCACAATCTAAAACGTTGTAAAAATGTCCATAGTTAGTTTCGACAAAGATACATCATATCGATCAAGCAATTTGTGATGGTGTCTGTAAAATTAACGGAGTGTCATTTTTAATCTGTCCTCCTCATAACTTTGTTGGAGCAGTTTCTGCATTAGGAGCACACTCCTGTATATGAAGTCCGTATAGTGTGAACATGCACGAGAATAACGTATTAATTGAGATATGTAAACACCATGCGAAGGGGCAGAGAGTAATGGTACTATCGAGAAATGGAATATTGATAATTGGGAAGTTGAAATCGTCCCGTTTATCATAGAGTTTTGTGTGAAGTCGTCCATCTGTGTCAATATTGAGGAAAAGATAAAGGTATGAAGCAGTCCTTCTAGTATCAGTAGTATCCTTAATTTCAAGTTCACTGGGATATTTGAGATGCAAGTATTTGCTGAAATATGGGTTATTTAGTGGTAGGACATCATCAAAATATCGGAAAGTGAAATTAAAGAATTACATAAGCTGCTTTTTCTGTTTGTCTTTTAGAAGGGTTTGAATGAGTTCTGCTTCATACGAGTACCAAAACAAATCGGCTAGTAGGGGTGCACATTTAGAACCCATTTGAATATCGATTGTCTGTTGAAATATGAATCCTCCAAAGTCAACAAATATATTGTCGATAAAAAAGTCCAGCATTTTGATAATATCATCTTCAGTATATTTTCAGGTAGTATTCAGTGTGGTTCTTCACAAAAAGTGAATTATTGTAACCAAAAACAAGAAATTTGTATCTACGATTCCCATTTTTATAGAAATAGCTCTGTTTAATGAGATGGTGGAGTCGATCTTTCACTGAGAATGGGGAAATAGTACATGATAGTAGTGTAAAGGTTCGAAAAATAAAAAAAGTCTTTATGTTGCTGCAAAATTGCAAAGATTGTGATTGAAGATTAAGCAGTGGATCTTTCGAATTTTTTGAGAATCCACATCTGGTTAACACCACTTGTATAATATATCACATCACAATATTTTTGAAGCCCATCTTTAACTGTAGAAAGAATAGTAGTCAGTATTTTAGAAAGATGTTTAGTCGAACATTTTGACGATCCAGCTACATGTATGCATCACTCTTTATATGGAGTTTTGTGTAGTTTTGGTATCCAGTATAATGATGGTAAATTTTCTTCGTTTTCCTTGATGTTGATACCAACAGAAAGAAGGACAGTTTTGTGATTTTGTAAAATCTCGTCCTTGGTAAATGATGTTAAGGAAAAAGTAGGATTACCAGTTGTTTTATTTATTCCAAGCTCTGTTGTGAGGCATTGCAAATAAGGGTTTTTATATAAAAGTAAAGATAATTTGCCACTTAGTTCATTTGTATGGTTTAAGTTAAAAGCAAATATGAACACAGGATTATTTGTTTTGCACAGTTTAATTTGGAAGAAAGGCTAAAATAGTAAGATAGTGCAGTTAGTTGCACAATTCTATATTAATATTGTTGTGTTTGTTATAAAATACATCAGTTAACATAACCTAATATTGATTTATATCCAATTAATAGAAATTTACCTGTGACGTTACTTTTTGTGACGCTGATACATTCGTGTGACATACATACAGTTTTTATTTCTATTGTGCTGTTTTTGTCTACTGTCCTTCTTCATTTTAAAAATTCGATGTTATTCTGCAGTGAATATGTCAAAACAAAAGGTATTATTAAATGTATTTTTGTTTATTTTTGTATTTTTCTGTTTTGAGTGTTCTTGTATTTATTTGTACAGTATTCCCGTAAATTAATGTTGTAATGTTAGCAATATTTGCAACATTGCCATCAAGCGTGAAGTGTGGCTAGCAAAATTCCAGATTTAACTCACAATTTTTATTCTTACGATGTCCTGTCAGGATTATGGCAGTTGTTATTAAATAGTTCGTTGCTATGTATGTAGCATTGTCGTTTGTTTTTTGTTTCACTTTTGTGTTCTGTTATTTCGTTGATTTCCTTGGATTAAGTTTGTAACCCGGATTTGATTTCTCTCAATCTATTTATGAGTTTTGAACAGCGGTATACTACTGTTGCCTTTATATGTAATATTAGATTTTTAATACTCGCATTGCTTCCATTGGTATAATCATCGATTATTTACAATAAATCATTAGTAAGTGTTTATCGCTATACAGTTAAAGAAGCTTACTGCTGTACTTCCTGAATATTCTTATTTTTGGTCTTGAACTTTTTGTTCAGTAGTTGTGATTGTTTTGTTTTTTTTTTGTTTTTGTTTTTTTTTGGTGTTAGGCTTTTAAATAAATGGTAGAACTCTTAGATCGGTTCTTTGCCTTTCAAGTGTATTTGTTTGTTTTGCACTACATTAGCCTTATGAGCCAAACCCTTTTGAACTGGTTTTGTAGCATGTTATATTGTTGTGCTGTCTCAGCACTGTCCCAGGCAATATATTTAAGCTTGCCAAATTTGGTGTGTGGCTATCCATGCCCAACAGCTTGTAAATCAGTGGTGGTTTTCATTTGCTGATTATCGTATTAGCTTTTCGTCTTTTTTATGTTCTTGTATATAAAAGCGTTAAAACTCGTTTAACATTTGATCATAACGGGTCTATTTGTAGCTTCTTTACCCACTTTGGTTTTGTTGATTGTTAAAGACTGTACGGTTACCCATAGTAACACGCACCCACTCATCATGCCACATCTCCTATTATGGTTTCGATAATAGGTGGTAAAAAAAATTGAATCTCACAAATGTATAAGTCTGGTAATGTTGAGTTTTTTTTTCATTTTATTGCACATTTGATTCAAAACATAAATTATTAATAAATAACAATACTATGTTTTTAAATGATTGAAAATATGTGTATAGTAGCCATTTCACGGTCTTATCGCTGGTCTTTGTTTTACTCTTTAAAATTATTGCCGATATTTGTTGAATACATCTAAACAGGCGATTAGATTATAAAATCATCAATAACAGAAATATAAACATAAGTTTTTCCAAAAATATACTTAAACTCTCTCAATCTTACAACAATATACTTTTACAAATATACACTAAGATATTTGCATAAATTAGAACTGTAATGTTGAAGCAAAGCATGTGAATACAAATATTACAAAAAGAGTTGTGCAAAACATTTCTTTTTGCTCTATCTTTAGACAATTTTTAAAATCAAATTAAAACTCAACGACTGAAAATTGTACTGATTTACGACAATCAATACATGTATGAATAAGTAATTCATAGCAGATTTATAGAAATTGGATTTCCATTGAAGAATATCTTTTTCTAATGTATCCTTGAATTCATCATGTTACCCCTTCTTTATCATTTTGTAATGCCATTTCTTCGTCTATCTTCCGCTGTTGTTTTAATGAATCTTTTGACCCTTGCCTCTTCTTCTGTTGGCAATTATGTCTGGAAAATAAACGAATTAATTAACACGTTGTATCTTGTTAAGTACCAAAACACATATGTGTTGTATGAATGAATTATTATGATTTTGGTTTTGCAAAATATTATATAATTTTTACGCATACATTTGGGTATTTCTTAAATGCATAGTACATGTAGTAGTGACGTTCAGAATATTTGACATTTTTCATTTATTTCATTACATTTTGAAACTATCATTCATATATATCACTCTTTTTAAAGACGTTGGACCATGACTCAAATTGGATTATCTCCCATTTACAAAATGATATCAATGACAAAATGAAAAGACAGACGTAATCCATAATTTATGTGTATTTCAGGTCTCAAACAGGGTATACTGGAATATTCCTGGCTAATAGCCTATATGCTCTGATATTAATCTGAAGTCGGGAATGTCAAGATATAAACCCTGTCTGAGACATAAATAACATATAATACGCATGTATATGTATATAATTATATATATATACAGATGATACAAATTTTATGTATGATAACTACTGCAACCCTTAATGTATTTAACGGAATTCTTCAGAAAGTGGTCAACTTCAATGACGAATTTGTATTTGTTAAACTTATAATTAATTATAAAAGGACTTAAAAATATCACAGGTCTCTCAAACCTGTCAGCAAAAACAAACTGACAATCCAATAACAAAAAAATGAAAGAAAAAAAACACAAAAAAAAACATCTAGTATACAATACTCATAACAAAACGAAAATCTACACAATATATACCTTAAATTTTCTATTGTTAGCAGACCTCAACATTACAACGACTTTAGATATCCAAAAACATTATTGTTTCCATTAATGCTCGATAATTGGTACTTACAAAAATAAATTAATCCACAGTGTTGACTTTCTCATTTTTTCGAAAGCGTTACACTTAAGGTAATTATAAATGCTAATTGTGTACGTGTTATAAGATTCAGGGTTATGGAACATAATGTAATGATGCCGGGTTTGAGAATCATTAAAGATACAAAACTTATAAGGCAAAACACGCAGTTCGCCAACACTAGACACACCAGTGATGATCGTACAAACACATTAATGTGATCAATAAGTCGGATATGTTAAACATTTTCGTCTAAATGAGTTTTTCTTAATTACAGTTTGTGTTCTTTGTTTGGTTATTTCATTGACGCCTACTGATAAATACAAATTGGTTATTAAAGGAAAGTTGACGACTACTGATAAATACAAATTGGTTATTAAAAGAAAGTACTTACAAGAATACTAATAATTTCGATTTGTCGTTCTTAGAGAGAACGCACATTAAACACATAAATGGAATAGACATCAAAAAGCAAACAGAAATAATTCCAGCAACACGTTGTATATCAATTCTGGTTTCCATTGTACCTACAAGTACAATATTAAGGTTGTAACTCATTGTTGACTGCTGTACCCTATTATTTTTTAATTTGTTTAACCTCTTGCGCCGATATGTGTTCTTCACACTTTGTTGTTAATATAATTAAATTTGTCATTGTTTATGCGATAGTTATGAAACCTAGTTTTTACCTCCTATTGTATTTTTTCCATCTAATGAGTTAAGCCTTTTTCAACTGATTTTTATAGTTTGTTCTTATGCTGTATTATTATACCACTGTCCAATGTTGGGACGAGGATCCCACTTACATGTTTAACCCCGTAAGATTCTGTAGGTATGTGCATGTCCCAAGTCAGGAGCCAGTAATTCAGTGGTTATCGTTTGTTCATGTGTTACATTTTTGTTTTCGTTCATTTTTTGTAAATAAATAAGGCACTTCGTTTTCTTGTTTGATTTGTTTTACATTGTCATTTCGGAGCCTTTTATAGCTGACTATGCGGTATGGGCTTTGCTCATTGTTAAAATTGTTAAAGGCCGTACGGTGACCTATATTTTCTGTGTCATTGTGGTCTCTTGTGGAGAGTTGTCTCATTGACAATCATATCATATCTTCTTTTTTTATATATATTAATCCACCATTTTCTACATATGAAAATGTCTATATCAAGATCGGAATGTGACAGGTGAAATTAATTCGTTTAATGTGTTTAATATCTTCACATTTGAATAGGGACTTTCTGTTTCAAATTTTCTTCGCAGTCGGGTATTTTTGATATATTGAAATTCACACAACATGTTTTATGGAACGATACTTTTAGATGATTTTAACCGAAATAAATGAAAGGAATAATCAAATGTACTTTTGTAAAGCTTTAACTATATAATACATTTATAAGTTGGTTTTTTTTCCATTAAGTGTTTTTGTTCATTTAAACATAATGTAAAGAATTTCATTAACAAAAAATTACCTATATTTACTTCTGAAATAACTATTTCCGATCATAACCTTATATCTTTGTTTTGATTTAACTCTTGCAGGGTTTCAAGGATAAATTAACTATGTACATGTATATACAAATACAAACCTACCATTTAAAGTACAGTTCATCGTTTCATTAATTACAACAATTCGTTTACTCCCTACATCACAAACAACAATCAGTTTTCCCATTTCAACATGTGTTTGGACCAGCTTAATGTTAGTAGTAAAAAATAACCCACGTTTTTCTGAGGTAACTTGAAGAGATGGTAACGTAATGTCCTTTTTCTGAAAAAAATTATCAATTTTATTGTTTTAATATATTTTAGACAGTTCTTGTCCATTCGGTTTTTATGTGGCATTTTTTAATTTGATTTTGCCATGTGAATATGGACTTTCCGATGGGATTTTCCTCTAAGTTCAGTATGTTTGTGATTTTACTTTTTTTTTCGTAAATAATAATAAATCTCTCTCTTTCTGTCTCGTCTATGCTAGAAGTGACTTTCAAAGGAGTAGGTCCGGTAAGGGCCGATTTTGGCCTCAAATTTCAGGTTCATCTGAAGAAAGATTTTGACCCCTTTTTAAACACTTAAGTGTCTATTTTATGTAAATCAATTAGTTTATGTGAAAGATTTTAACTGATTTATTCATAAAAAACGCACCGATTCAAGCTGAAATATGAAAAATCTACCAAATATGCCGAAAAATGTCACTTTTCAGATGGTTTTTGTCAAAAATGAAAGTGGCCGCATCCGTGTTCATCCTCAACCTTTATATATGTTATGTATTATCATAAAATACAACTTACATTTGAATATTAAAGATGAACACGAATGCGGCCACTTTCGTTTTTCACGAAAACCGTCTAAAATGTAACTAAAATGCTAGAATTGTGAAGATTTCAGTAATTTAGCATACCTAAATGGTGCTAGTACCCGATATATGTGCATTGTATTGTCAAAAACAGCTCATTTTTATGTAGCAGAAGCATTTTACTGTCCAATAAATAACTAAAAGTTTACATTTTAACAATTTTGTAAAATTGCTATATTTTGGGGCCAAAAAGGGGTCTTACTGGACCTACTCCTTTAGGTTTTCGCTTAGGATATATGAAGTTAAATGAGTAACACTTATACATACTAAAAGGATATGATTAAGTAAATCATAAACATCGACTCTAGGTGCTTACTGCAGATTGGTCATAATATCCTTTATTTTAAGTTTTTTGCAGTATACCTCAAGATAAAAGAGGGACGAAAGATACCAAAGGGACAGTCAAACTCATAAATCTAAAACAAACTGACAACGCCATGGCTAAAAATGAAAAAGACAAACAGACAACAGCACACATGACACAACATAGAAAACTAAAGAATAAACAACACGAACCCCACCAAAAAACTAGGGGTGATCTCAGGTGCTCCGGAAGGGTAAGCAGATCCTGCTCCACATGTGGCACCCGTCGTGTTGTTTATGTGATAACAAATCTGGTAAATAGTCTAATTTGGTAGGTCACATTCATGAAAGGGAAGGGGATTGTAGTTACGACGTAAGGAACATATCTGATATCGTTTGTGAAACGGTTATTCCATAACGGTCAACCAACTCGTGTTGGCTTCCGTAAAATTTACGAAGGGATGATTTCAACTTCACCATTTGGAACTCTTGGGTTTGGTTTAATACAATCTAGCTTCCTTGTGAGCAGCAACCCACTATCAAGAAAATCATGATAGGAAATGCAAGCACGGGAATATCGTATCAATTGGGAGATATAATTATTACCAGATAAATGTGTGCATTTTGTATTTTATATAGTGATTTCTCTGACAAATTACTCTGCATTTTGAATATTTAATAATCAAAATACACTTATCTGCTGCAATTGAGTCAATGTTATCTTTCTATTAATTGAATGATAACATGTATTGCTATTATTTTGTTGTGTGTGGTTTTTTCGTATATAATACATGTAACATCTTTATTGTCTTGACCCTAATATGGTGAAAAAATATTGTATTCTTTTCTATCATTTTCAATAAATTTTCATTTACTCACATTCAAAATAGATTTACAATCTGGTTGAGGAAAAACGTTTTCTAAGGTAACATTTCCTCTGCAAGTACATTCTGTGTCAGTCTCAACTGTTGCTTTCAGAAGACTTTGAGGATGTTCTTAATAATGAGAGCAAAATATTATATTTTTACTTTCTTTTTGTCTTATTGTACATAATAATAGTAATATATTGCAGCCACGAATAGTGTTCAATGTTCAACGCATGGAAAATCTATATAAAACAATCATGGCTCTGTAAATTCCCTTTTTTATGTGCTTCTATTTTACAAAATTTTAAAGTTAATTAGCTTGCGATCATCAATCAATGAACATCACATTATTTGTCGACTTTATGTTATATATTCGTCGCAATATATACATATATATATATATGCATTAGTTGAATAATTTCGATAACATTTTATTACAAGAATCTCCTTTTTCTGACAGTTACAATAATTAAAGCTTAAACTAGAAAAGAAATGTACTAGCAGGTGACTGGGACAGTACATTTTTATTGTCATAAATGTGTAAAACATCTAAAATTTAAGACTATATACGAAAATCTACGAATAAATATGTGTGAAGAAATTTATGTGGTTTAGTTGAAATGATATACTCACTTTCAAATTTGAATCTAGACAGTATGAGCATTTTTCTGTCAATCAGAAACCCATATGCACATTCATAAATTGTATTTACGTCATGTAGACTAAAATTGTGAATTCGTAACGTTGACACACCATTTTTCTCATCCATATGCTCACTATATTTATTTGGATATCTTGAGACACCGTTCAATGTAATGCCATGAATGTTTCTTCCAATCGACCATCTTCGGTTCATAATTGCCTTACTTGCATATTTAGGAATGAAGCATGCTAGTTGAACTTCTTCTCCAAAAACCGCTGGTACTGTGTCCAATTTCCATGATAGTTTTTCACCTGAAAGGATGCCTTTGGTAAATAGAATTGGTCTTTTAGGCTAAGAAGACTTTAAGAAATTAACATGAATTTAATCATTATATAAAACTTAAGCTGTCTTTTTATCCGATACGGATACTATACAACCAAAACGTAATATGTTCTAACTGGTAAATACGATCATACGATGTTATATTATCGACGAGCGTAGCAGTAAATTACTTTATTTTTGTTTTATTTTTCAATATGATGAACATTCCTGTCCTTAGTTATCATTCTTATATCAGAAGGGAAGAGATGCGATTCAATTTCAAACGATAAAAAAAATTTTCAAACGAAATTCAGATCAACAGTTATAGGTCACCTTACAACCGTTAACAATGAAAAATATAAGTAGCTGTTACAGGCTTTAATCATAACATAGATGGTGATGTGGATAAGGTAAAGAAATGTAATTAATTCCGGTAAACAATGTATCTATGTTTTGTATAATAAAAATCTGAATTTTTGATAATTTACAGTTTAAGAAACTGCCAACTAAAACAGTAATTTGCTTACCTGATGTGCTTGTCACAGAAGAACACAACAGGGCATACAATAAATACATGTATATCATACCGATAATCATGTTTCGTGAAATAAGCTGCAAAACAGAAAAATATAATTCAACATACTTAGGTGCATGGAATAACCATGGGGAATGTCAAGTACTGAACACTGAGGTAAGTCCAGTCAATCAAATTGCAAATCAACATCTTTAAAACATAAGACGAATGAATTACAACTGTCATATTCCTAACTTTTTATTGGTTTTTTCTTATATAGAAAATGGTGGATAACACCTAGTTGTATAGCTAGCTAAACCTCTTACTCGTATTACAGTCACAACCAGAGTTTTTCATCAATTTTTCCGGACATTTTGATCGATTGCAGATTCTGATTTATTCCTTACTTTTATAAACTGTTTTATTTTCTTTATTTTTTTCCAGTGTCTTTCAAAGATACTTCAAATTATAAGGTTTGTAGAAACTTTTGTATAATTATATTCGTATGAAATATATTCACATCTTATCTTATTTCTATGGTGAGTTTTTCTTCATTATTTATCATACTTGATGTTGTTATTTGAATTTGAATAGCGGTTCTAGGAGGAACTATGGATTACTTCATTCATTTTTACGAGACGTAGTTGTAATCAATAATAGACAAGAAATGTAACAGTTCTTGTCCAATCCTTTTTGATGTGTTTTTGTCATTTGATTTTGTCATGTGATAACGGACTTTCCGATTTGATTTTCCTCTGAGTTCAGTATTTTTGTGATTTTACTTTTTAAAAGTGTATTTACATTGGCAAAATAAAGACGCATTATTATGATAAAACCTGTAGTGTCCTACTTATGCGGTGTAAAATTGATAACAAACACTGGTCCTTGAATAACTACATTCATTCACAAAAGACGACAAGGAAATAAAAAGAATTTGGCTATGATCCAATTATAGTATGACTCTGATTCTATTTATAAAGTATTGTAAGTAAATATTGACGATAATAGTTTAAATATATCAATAAATAACAGCAGCATTATTAGAAGTGACATATGCAATAATAAATGGGTAAAAGCACCAAGTGATCAATTAAACGACTATAACAAAACTTTTCCCCCGCTTTATTTCAGTGAGTGTTATCTTCGTCTTTGACAATTTATAAAGTTATTTGAACAAGTATTGCATTTTCATAACTCAATCTTATGACTGAAAGTATATTTCAAATAAAAAAAGAAGTTCACTGCAAATTTCAATTATTTTTTTTTCACGAATATACAGCCTTCGAAAAAGCAGTAGAGTAGTAACTAAGCTTAGACTCATATAGTAAAAAAAGTATGAACTATTAACAATCTACCACTTTTGAAAAACTTGTCTGTTGTTTACTAAAATATTGAACTTTGAGCTAAACGTTTGTGAAAGCTTTTAATTTGACTTTGGCCATAGGGACGTTTCTTAATGATGGAAGACGAGCTGTTCTGTGGTTTCATTTCATTCATTCATCATTTAAGTCAAAAACTTGGATAAGTTTCCCATTTAAATTCTGTTGAATCATTTCCAATCACATAGTAAATTCTATTTTTAAACCAATGTTTGTAAACATGGTAAACAATAACGACAAGTATTTAAATTTTTTTTGGAAAACAAACACGAGAATATCTAGCATTTACATACAGTTTCACTAATTACACTTTGTAGGATATTTAAATTTATTTTAGAAAAAAAAAAATTCAAATAAACAAATGATAATTGCCTTTATTATTTAATTGAACTCGACGTCTACACCAAACACTTTAATTCAAGCGTTATTGAGTGATATACTAGGCTTACTTTGCTATACCCCATATTTTCCAACGTTTACCCTTGCTAGCAAAAGATGATATAGTGGCGTTTATCTTTTACTTAAATTATTAATGTTTGTAACAAAACAATTAGTGCTATCATGATCAAAGTAGGAAAACAGTGATATCTTTAGATCATCGATTACACACGATAAAAGACAAAATAGGGTCAGTTATCTATCCAAAAAGTAAAATCACAAGAACACTGAACTCCAAGGAATATTCAAAACGGAAAGTTCCTAATGAGGCCCCTCATGGGGGGGGGTCCTAGTAATCACATAATCACAATTTTTTTGCCAATATAATCACATAATCATTAAATATTTGCTTATCTTTAGTAATCAAATAATCATAAACTAAAAATACAGTCCTAGGTAATCAAATAATCATGAAATATTTGGCTTAATAATCAAATAATCATTAAAAAAACGGCCAAGTAATCACATAATCAAAAACCCCATGAGGGCCCTCCCTAATCAAATGGCAAAATCAGTAGCTCAAACACATCAAACGAATAAATAACAAAATTACGGTAAACATTGTTCATAACAGGTTAAATATCTGTTCTTTTTTTTTTATTGTAAACAGAGCTGATATGTATTGCTATTCCGATTTTACCGGGCACATATGTAGGGCGATGCTTTGTCTAAACCGAAGTCATTTTGATTCTTATTATTTTACGAGTTTTATGGGTATATATAAATGATATAATATAGATATAACAATTACGAAGTGTTATCATTACAATAGCTGTTCTTCCCTCAAATGTGTTGTTAATTAATTGAGGCACAAGTCACTAAACATGCTAAATACCTACACGCATTTATCATTGAAGACAAGGTTTTGAAATGAATTTGATATGATTCAAACAACAAAAACAATGCAAGTAAACATTGATGATTATTATTATGTTATGAATGTTTAACAGTATAACTGAATGTCAAAAATTAACATGCATATAAGTACAGCATTTTACCAATACCAAAAAGGAAATATAAGTTGACTGAAAAAATATCAGCCTATTTTTTTCAAAGTGAACACACTACAAAAACTAACGGAGTAATTATAAGGCTTAGTACATTTAAATTGAATTTATTAAAATTAAGTATAAAATATAGACAACATACCACTTTAGAATAAATTGTCTGTTGTTTACTAAAAAAAATTGAGCTTTTACTTAAACGTATGAAATGAAAATTTTCAATTGGACTTTAACCATGTTAACCAGAGTGAAGCGTCAATAACACACGTGATCACTTAACAAGGGAAGACGATATACTTTATAGTTTTGTTTCATTTATGTATAGTTTACGTCAAAAACTTGGATATGATCCAAAATTGTCCCTTCCTTTAAATTTGAACGGATAATTGACAATCACGTGACAACTTGTTGATAATTCTATTAATAAATCAATGTTAGTAAACAATGTTGAACTCTTTTTTCTAAATCAAATACTTTATTTAACATGTTTAATATTAAAACGCATAAAACAAAAATATATTGACAGCCAACTGGAGATAAGTTTGTAAACATTATCGATTCGTTAATGCTGTTTAGATAAATATATTTATTTTAATAAAATTGAGAATGGAAATGGGGAATGTGTCAAAGAGACAACCACCCGCCCAAATAAAAAACAACAGCAGAGGGTCACCAACAGGTCTTAACATGCACTTGGACACAACATAATAAGAAGGGTCATTTCATTCATTTCAGAAAAAAGGAAACACACCAAATGCTTCGAAATGTTAATAACAAAATGCTATAAAAAGACTTTGGGCTAGTTTAGTTATGTTTCAATCTGTAGTATATAAAATTGAGAATGGAAATGGGGAATGTGTCAAAGAGACAACAACCCGACCAAATAAAAAACAACAACAGCAGAGGGTTACCAACAGGTCTTCAATGTAGCGAGAAATTCCCGCACCCGGAGGCGTCCTTCAGCTGGCCCCTAAACAAATATAAATGTTATACATCAAATTGGAAAAATAAATTGACGAAAGTTTCTCCGCATATTTAGCAATAATACATGTAATATACAATATCCATTTTTTTTGAGTAAGTACTACGCTTAGACATATACTAAAAACCTATAAAATTAAAGTATGAAAATAAACAACCTACCACTTTCTTCAACAGTGTTGTTTACTAACAAATATATAAAATTGGACTTTGAGCTTAAAGTTTTGAAAATTTTCAGTTAGATTGACGTTCTATTATTTACACTCATGATCACTTCATGCTCGAAGACGTTTTCTGCATGTGTATATTGTTTATTTATTAAAACATCCAGCATAAAAAGTGAAGGTCAAATAAATATATATATCTATTTATAAATAGAGCTAAATCATATTATTGATTCCTCTTGGTTAAAGCATCTAAAAACAGATTTTCTTTCTCCGCTTGGTCTAAACTCAACAATTACAAGGCTATTACTTTTGAAAATAATATTAAACAAATATTAGCGATCATTATAAAAATATTTAGTATGATAACATAAGATTACTTATTTTAAATTGAAAGATTATACCCCGCTTTAACAATATTCATCATTTTCTCGGGTTATCACTTAATGATAAGAGACGTGATCTTCGAATAATTTAGTTTTATTCATATAGTTTATAACATAAGGATATTTTTAAAATGTTATAAATCCTTGTCGTTTTTGTAATTTTAAAAGAAAAGGGTGTGAATATTAAATGTATAGATGATCTGGAGTGAATCATTCCCATCACGTTTTCAAACGATGGCTTAAATCTCAGTAACAAGTACATTGTTTCCCTTCTTTTTAAGTTCCATTATATGTATACTATTAATTTTAAACAGTCGTTTAAAAGCTGGTTACAGTAATATTTCCTTGACCGTGTTTTGTTCACTTGAAAGTTTTCACTCAAAACGGTTCTGTACAAGCCTTGATGAGGAATACAAATAATATACCACGAGAAATTATTAAACCTAGACTTCGAAACCTAAATTGTAAAGTTGAAATCATCCCTTGGTTGATTTTATAGACGCCAAAACGAGTTGGTTGGCCGTTACGGAATATTCGATATGTTCCTTACGTCGTAACTAAATTCCCGTTCCCTTTTCACGAATGTGACCTACCGAATTAGACTTATTAAGTTTGTAATAACATGAGCAACACGACATGTACCACATTTGGAGCAGGATCTGGTTACCATTCCGGAGCACCTAAGATCGCCCCCAGTTTTTGGTAGGGTTCGTTTTGCTTTAGTTTTCTGTGTTGTTTCTTGTGTACTATTATTTGTCTGTATGTCTGTCTGTCTATTTTTTTCTTTTCTTTTTAGCCATGGCGTTTTTAGTTTATTTTCGATCCATGTGTTTGAATGTCATTTTGGTATCTTTCGCCCCTCCTCCACATATATCAGATATGCTTATTATCTTATAATCAATACATTCTATTTATTATCTTTGATTTTTTCGTTTATTCTTTTCAAAATAAAACTTATCATTGCTAAAAAACTTACGCTGTTGAATTAACTCTTTACTTGTTCAATATACGGTTTTATTACAACGCAATAAGTCATGATCAAAATAGTTGGGAAAATATATATTTAGGTCATCGTAGACATTCATTTCAAATGCTAAAACGACAAAAATATAGTAAAAAGTAAAATAACAAAAATACTGAACTAGGAGGGAAATCTAAAAAAAGCAACTCCCAAATAAAATGGCAAAATCAAAAGCTCAAACCCATCAAATTGTCATATTTCTGAATTGTACAGACATTTTCGTATGTAGAAAATGGTGGATTAAACCTGGTTTATAGCTAGCTAAACCTCTCACTTGTATGACTGTCGTATCATATTCTATTATATTGACAACGATGTGTAAACAAAACAAGCATGTTTAATGGGTAAAAATGTCAAATTAGGGGTGCAACAGTCAACATTGTGTTATAATCCTAATCACAATAAAAACAAACAAAGAAGAACAAAAAGGCAAAGTAGTCCTTTGTTAATTTATATATTATTGTCATTTTGTTTAGTTGTTTTTTATTACCTATTGTGCCATCTGATTCGGACTTCTTTTGAACTTACTTTTACTGTCGGTATTGTTATACGTATTGTTTTTTTTTTCTACATTGGCCAGAGGTATAGGGAAAGGATATTGAGATATCATAAAACATGGTTAACCCCACCGCATTTTTGCGCCTGTCCCAAGTCAGGAGCCTCTGGCCTTTGATAGTCTTGTACGATTTTTTATTTAAGTTTCTTGTGTACATATCGGAGTTTAGTATGACGTCCATTATCACTGAACTAGTATACATTTTTGTTTAGGAGCCAGCTGAAGAACGCCTCCGGATGCAGGAGTTTCTCGATGCATAGAAGACCCATTGGTGGCCTTAGGCTGTTGTCTGCTCTTTGGTCGGGTTGTTGCCTCTTTGAAACAACCCCATTTCCATTTTTGATTTTATTTATCAAAGGAGTAGGTCCGGTAAGGGCCGATTTTGGCCTCAAATTTCAGGTTAATCTAACGAAAGATTTCGGACATTTTTTAAACACTTAAGTGTCTATTTCAATTGATCCAACTAGTTTATGTGAAAGATTTTAACTGATTTAGTCATTAAAAACGCTCCGATTTAAGCTAAAATATGAAAAATCTATCTGCCTGAGGTAGAAAAGCCTTAGTATTTCAAAAAATTAAAAATTTTGTAAACTGTTAATTTATAAATATAACCATATAACCAAAAAATGCTGACTAATGGGCTTTTGATACCCTCGGGAAAATAAATCTTCACCAGCAGTGGCATCGACCCAGTGGTTGTAAATAAACTCATCATAGATACCAGGACTAAATTTTGTATATATGCCAGACGCCAGTTTCGTCTACAAAAGACTCATCAGTGACGTTCGAATCCAAAAAAAATTAAAAGGCCAAATAAAGTACGAAGTTGAAGAGCATTGAGGACCAAAATTCCTAAAAGTTTTGCCAAATACAGCTGAGGTAATCTATGCCTGAGGTAGAAAAGCCAAGGAGTAAACTCTCTATCCAAGTAATAATTTATAAAAGTAAACCAATATATATCAAGGAACGGCCTTCAACAATGAAGCCTTGGCTTACACCGAACAGCAAGCCATAAAGGGCCTCAAAAATTACTAGTGTAAAACCATTCAAACGTTAAATCCAACGGTCTAATCTATATAAAAACGAGAATCGAGAAACACGTATGAACTACATAAACAGACGACCACTACTGTTCATCAGATTCCTGAGTTTAAGTATTTTTTTTAATATATTTCTCTTCTTCTTTTCTTTACTGATAGTATTGCATCAAGTCGCCAAGTATTTTTCTTTCTTTCATGATGTCAAAAGGTGAATTGGACTTTAACCAGAGTGAATTTCAGTTACACGCATGATCACGTAATGATCGAAGACGAGGTCTTCTATATTATTGTTTCATTCATTCATAGTTTCCGTTAAAAACTTGGATATAATCCAAATTTGTCCCTGTAAACTTGAATGAATAATCAAGTGACTATTGATTGTGTACTATTTTTAAATCAAGGTTTGTAAACAATGTTCCACATGTGTCAATAGGTGAGATTCAAATAAAGAGTTTTTTCATGTGACTTTATATTTTTCAAAATTTCACAGGTGTATTTAATATGTTCCTTCAGACAGTTATTTATTATATTGTTTTGAATAACTACCTAACATGTTCTGTTTTTTGAATGATTGAAATTTTTCAAACTTTTTTCAGAAATTATGATTGAATAACAGTTTTGTCCTCGATGAGTATTAAAAATTGACAAGTCAACGAGGACTGTATGTATTGTTTGAAAATTAGCACTTTACATATCACATGTAATTTATGTTTCTTAGAAACGAAATGGTGCGAAGAATAATTTATAATTAAAGAACACTTTTCTCCTCCATGAGTGTTAGAAATCGACAGATGATCAACAAATAATTGATAAAAAATTCATATGTTATTCTTACTACAAAGAAATTATTTTCCAAAATGAGATGAACATTATTGAATGGAGAAAAACTAAAGAGAAAAATCAGTCCATACGATAATTATTTCTCAGGACATGCAGAGTGGTGAATTAATATTGAGTATCGTGATATGATGTTAATTTGTAGATATTTTCCGGCGTACTTTCGAGTCGTTTGAATCATGCATCATTAGATTAGACATCTTAACTTCTTGGAACTTTCCTTTGAGTATGTATTTTCATTATTCCGCTTTTTGATTGTAAATGTAATATGAGTACTTTTTTTGTGAATTTAAGTTGATTTCGTTCATCAAAGATGAAAATTAGATATTGAAGAAAATTTGTTTAGTGTTGAAATAAGGACAACTAGACTTACAATCTATAAGATATGTTCTACTATGCTTTTGGCCAAATATTACGATTTCGGTTTTGATGTTGATGTTGATGTTGATATTGATAAGCTTTTTTATTATCATATTCAAAGTCCTTTCTGGAAACTCATTTCCTAGGTTCATATTTTTAGTGTAAACCTATATTTATTACCACGTTGTTTTTTATAGTCATATTATCGTATGTAAAAATGGTGTATTAAACCTGATTTTATAGGTAGCTAAACCTCTCACTTGTATGAAAATCGCATAAAATTCGTATGTAAGTTTCTAAAAAGTCGTAAGAAGATATCAAGTAGTAATTCTTTACCAAATGCCATATTGATATATGCCATTTGGTAAATAATTGATGATTATTCATTGGGAGAACATTCTTACAAAACAATTTATTTGGTATTATTCAAGATAATTATTTGGCCCCTTAATTGAAAACATAGTAAAACTATTCAAGCCTTTTAAAAATACAGTTTGCTGTGTTGACAAATAAATCAGTTGTTTAAAATCGAAATGCTTGAGGTCATTTATAGTGTAACAATGACGTTTAAAGAAAATGTTGAACCTCTTAGACTTTTAGAATAATGTTAATTTTGTTGATAAATAAACTATTTGCTAAAATTCGGTAATTTGTTGACAAAACGTCATAAAAATGATTAAAGTAACATTTTTGGCCTTAACAGAGGGGCGAAAGATACCAGAGGGACAGTCAAATAATAGTACTCATGACACAACATAGAAAACTCAGGACTAAGCAAAATGTACCCAACCAAAAACTGGGCATGAACTCAGGTGCGTCGGGAAGGTAAGCAGATCCTGCTCCAAATGTGGCACCCGTCCTGTTGCTCATGTTATTAAAAATCCGGTTTTGGCCTTAATTGCGATATAACGCATAGTATTAGACAAAAAATATTATATATAGCATCATCATTCATCTGCATCGATGTTTCACAAACAAAATCTAAAACAGCAAATTTAGTACAAATTTAATTGAGAGAATATAAAACATGTAAAAATCATGCAAATTTGATAACATGAAAAATAATTTACTACATTATATAATATAAATTAGTTACATGTATTATTAGCTGTTTATGAAAATACCGTGGACCACATTTTTTATTCTCAAAGACTAAGAAAAGATTCTTGCCAACTAAATGATTTACCTCCCTGTTTCAAAACTTATCTTCAGATATACCAGGCTAATAATTAGTAACGTTATAAACGTTTCGTTTATATACCACTCGTCAGTAGTTCTCGATTCAAAATAGCTGGAATGCAAAAAAGTCCGAAATAGCATTCAAACATCATGTTACAGTTTTATGCAGTGAGAATTTTCGTCATCGGAGAACATATGAAGTAGCTTTGCAGATACTCACCGCGATCTCATATTTTTGGTGCGTTGTCACCTGTAATTAAAATCAATCAATACAACAGTATTTTTTGGAAGCATAGCGATTGTTAGGATTCTGTTTCATTCTTATCCCATCTGAAAAATTAATCATAATGTAGCGATACATGTGTTTTTCTCAGCAACGGTTAATGATAAAATACCGCAGTCTATAAAACTAAAACTTCCAGCAGTTGATTGACTATAGTGGTTAGAAAACAACACATTAAAAACGAAACTACAAGTAGATGGTAGCTGGTGAAACGATGTCTTTTCGCAAACTAAGTGCCTTTTCAAATGCTTTGTGAAGGTAAAACTATAGACATAGTAGTGGATATCTTTTGAACACCGTCCAATCCCTTTTGTTTCTATGATTTCTGATGATAAGATATTCATAAAATACTGAAGTGTGATAATTTGTGTTAAATTCCTTAAGTTGTTAGAATTGCCATTAACTTATAAATGACATTTACTACAAGGACAGTCTTTGCTGTTACATGAATGTCAATATTAAAGGCCTCATGGAAATCCGTTACGTAACTCAAATGTCAACGATCTGCGAAAAGAAAGAGTGAACGACCAAATGACATTTGCGAAATTTAGGTGTCTTGTGGGGAAACAATCACTTTCGAGAATAAAATATATATATTATTGATAATATTATAGTAATTATTGTAAAACCGAGTTGAAAAGCAAAGTTTTAATTGTACCAATAAAGCTACAAAATGACAATATGCTTTATTTCATTGCAAACAAGACATGAATTTGAATATGAAGATGGGCTATGGTCGCCTATGATACAACTCTCAACCAAAAAGACCAAATGACAAAGAAATTAACAACCATAGGTCATCGTTCGCCTTCAACAATCCGTAAAACCGTAACCGCCTTGTCCCCTTTTCATGACGTTAGTGAAATCGTACCTTTTATCAAAAATGAGAATAACAAATTAGAAGAAATTTTCGGTCAGAAACATGAGAAATGTGAAATGATTCAAATTTGAAAAAAAAACGACTAAATTTATGACAAAGCAATTATATAAAATAAATAGGACAAACATTAAAACAACAACAACTGAACTATATACTCCTTACAGCACATACAATATTTGGCTACGCTAATCATGATTGTGAGCATTCAACCCTTCATTTAGCCTTATACTTTAGTATATAAAGACACACGATAAGACAAAAATAAATAAATCATTGCAAATAGCTCGATAGATAAAAACAAAACCGAATTTAAACCAAAAGACACAAACAAAAAACTCACAGCTAATTAAACATTTTTGAAGCTAGTTAAAAGTCAATTTTAACTAATTAATAGTCTGCGGAACTCATGCAAGGTCAATATATAAGTCAACCGTATTACAGCATGTAGGAACTAGCGAACCGATATCTGTACTAATCAAGCAATAGATACATTTAGTTATATTGTAATTTTCCAAGAAAAAAGTCAATGTTAGTATCGATAAAGCAACATTTAAAGATTTTACTACGGGATTAAATTGATGCGTTTACCTAGATTGTTCTTAATCTACCATACAATAGTATATAACAGCACAAGATAACGGCAAAATGAAAGAATCATTGCAAATAGCTCAACAGATAGATACGAAAGCACAAACACTGACCTAAACCAACAGACACATACAAAGAACTCGCATTACTAAAAGTTACTAAAAGCTAGTGAATTACAACTGAAAAAAGTCTGCGGAACTCATGCAAGGTCAATATATAAGTCAAAGGTATTACAGCATGTAAGAACTAGTGTGCTGATAGCTCTACTTATCAAGTAACAGATACATTCAGTTATGTTGTGATTTTCCAAAAACAAAGTCATTATTATAAGACGTGTCATGGTACTTTTCTATGCCAAATTCATGTATTTAGTTTTGATGTTATATTTGTTATTCTCATCGGATTTTTTCTAATGCTTAGTTCGTTTCTGTGTGTGCTACATTTTAGTGTTGTGTCTTTGTTTTCCTCTTATGATTAATGTGTTTTCCTCAGTTTTAGTTTGTAACCCGGATTTGTTTTTTTCTCTATCGATTTATGAGCTTTGAACAGCGGTAAACTACTGTTGCCTTTATTATTCAATGTAAGTATTGATAAATTTTCATTTAAAGATTTTACTACGGTGTTAAATCTATAAAGGAGGGACGAAAGATACCAGAGGGACAGTCAAACTTATAAATTGAAAATAAACTGACAACACTATAGGTAAAAATAAAAAGATAACTTTACACGGAGTGTTATTAAATATACGGGTTCTAAAACTAACATCACAGTAAAAATTAGTATGTAATGTCTTGTATTAAGAATTATACAGTTATAGCTTAACTTACTGACAATATCTGTGTATCTACAAACGAATCTTCTAAAAGTTTTGATGAATTTGTGGTAACAAAATCCCAGACTTTTACTAGATATCTATAAATAGCGTTCAATGAAATCTGAAACATAACTTCAGACATCGACATAACAAATAGGTGAAATATATATATGTAGAGACGCTTATTGCTGATTGATACCTTTACAGACAACCAGCCAAACAATTTGAAAGGCATCAGGTATATTGTAGAAAAGGGTTATTCTCATATGTTTGTAAAAAAAGCTTGGATAAATACACTAATGTGTAGTTGTGTTGGAGAACACTGTTGTTTGTATACTTAGAGAATTATCAAAAGTAGTAGCAAACTGTTGAATAAGTTATTTTCGATGGAACCATATTTGTTAATTGAGAAAGAAAAAAATGTATGTTTGTGAATATTTAATCTCGAGATTTTGTCAAAGTTTGCACAAAATGAATATTCAAATATTTTTTTTGTATTCCAATGTCACTATCCCCTTCGAATCATCTCAAATGCAGTAAAACATTTTTCACTCTGTCTATAACGAGATTATTGACATTTAGCTTAGGATATAAAGTTACATCGAATCTTTTTAACACCCACTCCTGTAACTGTGTGGTCTA
This sequence comes from Mytilus galloprovincialis, assembly GCA_037788925.1. Lineage (NCBI taxonomy): Eukaryota > Metazoa > Mollusca > Bivalvia > Mytilida > Mytilidae > Mytilus > Mytilus galloprovincialis. The sequence continues at coordinate 30,274,102 of CM075343.1, read as the reverse complement.
TAATGTAGGTTATGTCATCCCTGGTTCACTGATAATAAAACAAATGTAGGAAACTTTTATTTATCACTTTTAATACAGAAAGTATAAAAAGCAATGGTTGATGATTGCAAATCATAGAATCGTATCTGGACCTTCTTTATAACACCAATAATCAACCATGTCTGTAGTTTTACCTTCATCAAACATTTGTAGAACGGAAGTAATAAACCATACGATACAGTTGCAGCACCAATCACCTACTGGGAATTACATTTGACTGGTGACTTGTCTCCATGAATATAGTACACCAATTCCAGAGTACTCAACTTTAATAGACAACTGGACGTCAACACAAATATTTGCTGTGATAGAAGATAAAAGACTAACGTTTCGCTTTGTTTAAAAACAAATTGAATATAATATATAATGAAAGAGAATAACTACTCAACAGCTATCCGACAATAATTTCTATAGGACTGTTTATAATAAAAAAAAAAGTAGAAGGGAGTCAAATGCTTAGAAACTTAGCAGTGTGTTCTTTAACGGAAGAAGACCTTGAGAACATAATACAAGAAAAAAAACGTTGGCATAATACTTTTGATTCATTATGTAAAATTTTAAATAAATATGTCATTTTTTAGTTGCACTAACGTATGTTTTATAAAAGTTCAAACAATATTTCATTAGAAATTAATAACATATGTATTAACAAAAGTAACAACTAAAGTTTGATTGGATAAAAACATATATATTGTCTTCGAATACATCTATTATTTCATATGCTGATTAGCATACTGACACTTTTGGTTCCACAGGCCTTTCATTTACAGCTGACAGTGACTGCTTGCCTTAATTACGGACATCTGTTTCCTCTTTCTTGCATGTTTGATGAAAAATTGATGGTATGTTATCAAGGTTTTAAATAAAGGCAACAGTAGTATACCGCTGTTCGAAATTCATAAATCGATAAGGAAAAAATAAATCTGGGTTACAAACTAAAACTGAGGGAAACGTATCAAATATAAGAGAATTACGACACAACAGAAACACAACATTAAACTGTAACACACACAGAAACGAACTATAATATAACAATGGCCATTTTCCTTACTTGGTACAGGGCATTTTAAGACAAACATGATTGGTTGAACCTGGTTTTGTGGCATGCCAAACATCCCGCTTTAATGGCAATGTTTATAATAACATTAAATAAAGTCTTTTTATTCCAAATATGTGTTAATGTATTTTATTAACTTATATTCATTGTAGATATGCAATGAGAATATTTTGGTATGTATCATTATACCCGATTTGAACTAAGTAAACAAAACAATTAGTGTTTTAATTGCCAATGAGACAACTCTCCATAAGAGACGAAATGACATGCACACAAATTAACTTATATAGGTGACTGTACTGCTTTCGACAACGAGAAAAGCCCATACCGCACGTTCATCTATAAAAGGCCACGAAATGACTCATGTACAACAACTGACCGTACAAGGGCTGTTTAACCAGTTAAGGTAGTTTAAAACTTCCATTTGTTGATGTACAGTGAAACTTCTCAAAACCGGCCGCCCGTCGGACCACGGGATTCGGCCGGTTTTCAGGGGTGGCCGGTTTGTTGAATTTGAAATAAGCAAGAGTTACTTCCCTTCAATATAAGAATTACTTCCCTTTAATATGTGTGAATTTGTGTTTTTTTACCATGTATTGTACCTCAATCTTTAAGTGTGTTTTGTTGTGTAAATTTAGCTTTGTATTCTAAATTGATTATGAAATAAATATTAAAACATCATTTGTATCTTTATTATTTTTCATTTTGCAGGAATAACAAATAAAATGCAACTATATAACAAAACAGTTTTAATATCAATATATTATGTTATTGAAATAAATTAACATGCAATGATCATCGGTACCATACGATGATAATTTAATTTCTTGTAAAGGCAAATTACAAACATAAAAGCTCTACACATGTTCATTACAACATAAAACTGATTTAAATTAAAAGCACTACGAATAATAAATTAAACAAAGACCATACATTTTCAAATAAGTGTGAGCACTATGAAATATTACAATTACAGTCACAAACATTACACAAGAAAACTGTCAATGGCACATTGCTTCTTTTGGCACTTCTTTTTCACTATAAGGGCTTCTAAATCTGTGATCATTGCCTGTGTTGTTGATAGGATTGAAGTTGCTGATGTACTGGCATGAATTCTTCTGATTTCAGCTAAGGTTTCCTCAAGTGTCATTTTCTGTTCTGGTTCTTGTTCACTTTGACTTGATACGTCATCGTCGTCGCTCTCGTGTGTTGACTCTTGTTGGTAGCTGCTGATGAGTTCTCTTTCCCAGTCGTCTGAATCATCTTCTGTTGGTAGCGAATCGTCGAAGCATGGATCTATGTTGGGTGACAAATTAAGTTGTCTAGCAAGTTCACTCAGTGGTACATCATCGTCGTCGTCGTCATCATCTGCGGTGCTATCAACTGTGTCTGGGTCAGACGATGGAAAGCCTGCTACTCGAAAGCACTTCTGAATTGTAGATTCTTTTGTGTTGTTCCATGCTCTTGTTACCCAGTAGATGGCGTCCAGAACATTGATCTCTCTGCAGAGTTCAGAAGCTGACTGTGTCTGGTCTATCTTCGTAAGTAAGGATGAAATCATCAATTTGCGGTAGCGTGCTTTAAAAGCTCTGATGATGCCCTGGTCTAGTGGTTGAAGTACTGATGTTGTGTTTGCTGGTAGGAACTTAAGTGTCATATTGCTCAAGTTCAATTCTTTTGAGTGGGAAGATGCGTTGTCCAGGAACATGAGTATGTGTCGGCGCTGCAATCTCATTGTTGTGTTGACGGTGCGTAACCAGTCGATGAAGGCATTAGTTGTCATCCAGGCTTTCTTGTTAGAGTAGTAGGTGACTGGTAGGTTTCCTTTGTTGACGTTCTTGAAGCAGCGTGGGTTGTACGACTTTCCTATGACGAGTGGTTTCAACTTTTCACCAGTGGAGCTGCAGGCGAACATGACAGTGAGCCTCTCTTTTGCGTTTTTTCCACCTTTGCATGATTGATCTTTTACGTTGAGTGTTTTATCTGGTAAGGCCCGATAAAATAACCCTGTCTCATCACAGTTGAAGATGTCTGCTTGTGTGTAGCCTTTTGTGATGTCTGGTAACCTGGTGCGGTATTCTTCTACTGTTGTTGTGTCTACGCTGGCACTCTCTCCATTTACTTTAAATGCGTGTACAGAGTAGCGGGACTTCCATCTATCTAACCATCCATTTGAAGCTTTGAAGTCTGGAATGGTGAGTTCATCTGCAATCTGAAGTGCCTTTTCTTGGATTATTGGTCCGGAAATGGGTATGCCTTTTGCACGGGCAGTATTGAACCATTTCCATACAATGTCGTTGATATCAAAGAATTTGCAGTTGGTGTTAAATCTTTGCTTTGAAGAATTGGCGTTAAGCTCAAACTGTTGCAGGTAAGTATCTTTCTTGCGTAGAATATCGCCGACTGTCGACTTGCCTACTTTATACTTTTCGGCAAGCTCTCTCTGTGATGGCTTAGGTACTGAGTCATGATCTTTTATCAATTTCACTTTATCACTAAGTGATAACTCTACACGTTGACGTTTCACTGGACGAGACATTATTGATGAATTACTGCAGTAACTACCCTTTTTATTTTATTAAAAGCGTGTATCATTAGTTTAAATTAAACATCAATAGATTATCCCGACGATATCTATTTACGATTTATTTTGAAAGATCAAAGTGATTAATTTCTGTAATTTCCTAAAACATATTTTTTTTAAAATGATCAAATAAAGGAGCCAAGCTAAAACATTTAATGAAAATTAATTATCATCATTGATTAGCGTGGGTGAAGATCATAATCTCTCAACCGATAATTTATTCGGGTATTGATTTGACATTGACAGGTAAACACTACTCAGTGACCATGCAGGTGTCTAATTGACCGGATTAACTTGTTTGTTTATATAACAGTATTATGTATGGACTAATGATTACAAATGAGAAGGCCGGTTTTATGAGGTGATATTTTATTGATTTTGATTACACAAATACACAAATAACGGCCGGTATCCGGTTTAAAGGGGTGGCCGGTTTTATAAGGTTACCCGACCGTTTATTTACATACACGCCGGCCGGGACTTGTTGGTTTGGCCGGTATGAAGGGAGAACCGGTATTAAGAGGGACCGGTTTAGAGAAGTTTCACTGTACAACAATTTAAACGAGAACACTTGCGGCCATATATATGTTTAAAATAATAATCGAAAACTAATACGAGTCTTCTGTTATCGCATCATTGAATGTAAATCTACAAATGTATGATATTTGAAATTCTTGAATTATAAATATATATAGTTACACTGTTTTGAAGATTTGATTTCTTCCGAACCAGTATCAATGTAGTCATGTAGCGAACATACGTACTGGAATGTGCTGATAGCTGTATATTTTCTAGCTTTCAGTGGGCAAATCTTTTTTTTATTGTTTTTAATTTTCTTCATCTTATAAACTGGCCATCCATCTATTTTTAAAGACATGCATGCACCAATGAATATCATGTACACGTATACGATATTATCTGTAACGTACTCAACTAGTATAATACATGTAATTATGATGGATTTGATCTGATAATATTATAGTCATACCAATATACTCTACGGGTATTTATCTTCAAATATTCACTTCTTTCGTGTTCGAATCAAAACAGCTCTAAATTTCAATTTATTCACTTGTTTTGTCGATCTATTTAAGTAGGTTTGCTCCTCTTGCTGAATCTGTTGGGGTTTTTTTTGGATAAGAAGAATTAAACGTAAAAAATCAGAAGTACCAAACACCAAGGAAAATTCTCAACGGAAAGTCTCTGAGCAAAAAGCAAAATTCAAAACTCAAACACATCAAACAAATGGATAACAACTTCCATATACCGAACTTGGTACAAGCATTTTCTGATGTAAAAAAATGATTCGATAAATAATCTTCCTCTTGACTAGGGCGAAAATTTGGGATACTGTATAATTTGTTATAATCGGTTGTTAAGTCAGCATTAAGCACAATAGTAGTTCCATTCCAACTCATGGATGATATGCTTTGCTGAAAACTCCTCTTTTAAGCTGATTTTTATGTGTTTGAGTTTATTTGTGACAAAGTGTTAATCAGTTGGTTGTGATTAAAAGCAATTAATTTGTTTTTAATTAATGACACAATCAAACCAGACATAATAATACTGCTTGTTTAAAAAGCTGTTACAGATTTTAAGTTTTATATCAATTGATATTCGAATGATTGTTTGCACTCGTAAAGGCCATTGTGTATGTTAGCACATTATTAGTAACTATTTTATTAGATATGACTCATAATTGATATTAAGTAGATTGAATGCCTATAGTTCATGGTCAAACGTATATTCGTCATTTAGTACTTTCATATATTTTTTATTAAAAACTACGTTTTCTTTTCTCAAAATCATGGTGGGGTAATTTTTGTTGGTATTTGAATCGGCTTTGTACCAATTTAAGCAGAAATATCTAAGTCTTATTTTTCTGTTTAGTTATGTTTTTGTCATAAAATATTTTAACTTGCTAAAAATATAAATGCAACAACTATTTTTTGCTTTAGAGTAAGCAATATATGTTAACCAAATAAAACAGTATAAAGAATAGGATACATCTTCATATTAAAAGAAAACAAAGACATTATAGTTAAATGCTGTTCCATCAACCAACATATGTAATTAATCTCAAGACTTATAAACGTAACAAAAATATAAAAGAGTACATTGCGAAATCAAGGTAATAGTTGGGAGACTTTTGAAAACGGACCCATGCTCAAACAGTATTAGCAAAAAATCCCGAAACACTGTTAGTAATAATCTAAATTATAGGCTACAAACTTTCATATGTGAGTCAGCAAAAAACGGTATAAAGTCTTGAGATTTATAAGTATGTTGGATGAAGGAACCGCATTTCATTATAAAGTCTTGATATTTATTACGTATGTTGGTTGAAGGAACCGCATTTCATTATAATTTCTCAAACTGCTATATATAACCAATGAAATATTTCTGACAAAGTGTCTAGTTCAAATTTTTTGAAATTTTCATATTTTTTTCAAAGGATCAAAGTTAACATTTTGTCAAAATTTCATGAATATAAACGAGCAAACCAAATATTAGTCAAGATGTTGTGTACCACCTTAAATGCAGAACAGTGATTTGAGTGTTGAATAAAACGTCATAAAAATGTTTAAAGTAATATTTTTGGCCTAAAGTTGATATTTAGAGCATAGTATTTGGTCAAAATATATAGAGAGCATCATTCATCTGCATCGATATTTCAAAAACAAAATCTAAAACAGCAAATGTCGTACAAATTTTATTGACAGAATATAGAAAAACAAACAAATTTGATGACATGAAAATAAATTATACAAAAAAGTTTTAAAAAAAAAGACACATTGTACATAAAATGAAATAAAGCAGCTCCATGCTAAGCTGTTTATGAAAATGCCGTGGAATACTGTGCTTTTATATGATCAAAGACTAAGAAAAGATCATAAATACAAATATTTTGATTTTGATTTCTTGCCAACTAAATGATTCCCCCCACTGTATCACAACATATCTTTAAAAAAAGTAATCAAATATACCAGGCTAATAATTTGTAACGTCAAACTTGTTTCTTTTATATAAGACTCGTCAGTAGTGCTCGATTCAAAATAGCTTGAACGCCAAATTAAACACGATTCTTGTCAGAGGATTGCCAAAAAGTCAAAAATAGTATACAAACATCAGGTAGCAGTTTTATACATTGGTAGTTTTCGTCAATCAAGAACATATAAAGTAGCTCCGCAGACACTCACAGCGATCTCATACTTTTGGTGCGTTGCCACATGTAATTAAAACATTTACAACCACAGTATTTTTATTAATTATAATGTCGCGCTAAATGCTCTTGCTCAGAAAAGGTTAATGTTGAAATGCTGCTGTCTATAAAACTAAAACTTCCAGCAGTTGATTGACTAAATTGGTTATAAAATATCACATTAAAAACGAAACTGCAAGTAGATATTACTTGCTGTAATGAAGTCTTTTCGCACACTAATTGCCTTTTGAAAATGCTTTCTGAAGGTAAAACTAGAGACATAGTAGTGGATATCTTTTGAACACCGTCCAATCTCTTTTGTTTCTATGATTTCTGATGATAAGATATTCGTCTTTTATACATAAAATACAGAAGTGTGATAATTGGTGTTAAATTCCTTAAGTTGTTAGAATTGCCATTAAATTATACATGACATTTATTACAAGGACAGTTTTTGCTGATACATGAGTCAATATAAAAGGCCTCATGGAATTCCATTACGTAACTCAAATGTCAAATATCTGTGCAAAGAACGTGTGAACGATTATATGACATTTGCGAATTTACGTGTCCTGTAGGGAAACAATCACTTTCGAGAATAATATATATATATATTATTGATAGTATTATAGTAATTATTCAAAACCGAGTTTTACAGCGTTTGTACCAATAAAGCTTCAAATGACAATTTGTTTTCATTGCAAACAAGAAATGCATTATATTAGAATATAAAGATGTGGTATGGTCGCCAATGAGACAACTCTCCACCAAAGAGACAAAAAGACAAAGAAATTAACCACCATAGGCTATCGTACGCCTTCAACAATCAGTAAAACATGTAAAACCTATACCACCGACATGTGTTGTCGCTTTTTTGGGACGTCAGCGGAATTGTATCTTTAATTAGAAATGAGAATAATCAATTAGAAGAAATTCTCGGTCAGAAACATGAGAAATGTGAAATGATTCAAATACAAAAACCAACGACCAAATTTATGACAAAACAATTATTTAAAATAAATAGGACAGACATGAACGAACAACGACTGAACTATAGACACCTGACAATTACATACAATATTTGGTTACGCTAAATACTGCTGTCAGTAGTTTTAATCATTCCGTTGAGTAAGTGTCCTCAGTCAATTACAGTATTCCTGATCATTTATCAATATTTCATCAAACATGTCAAATGCTGTAATGGTTTTTATAATTGATCAATCAAATAAAATAAGGAATGAGCATTACTGAGATTCGCCATAACAACATAGGACCAAATCGTCTATTAAACGAGCAAATGATGTGTCAATTGTCCGAGACCATAGTTATTTCGTAGTGCATTCCTTATAGACAATAAATGAAAATAAAAAACAATCCCACCTGCGCTTTCTCAATAATGTTTTCACTTTTGGGACAAATTATATCAAAATTATAGAAAACTTCATTGGCTCGAACTCAATATATGGACAATTTTATATTAAAGGGGTCCTAAAATCTTTTTAAAGCTTCGGAATTGCTATTTTTTTTTTTTATCTTTTTCAGCTGGACCAAATCACTACTTCATTTTAAAATTCAAGATCCAAATTTGTTTACAATGCAATTTGAGTAATCAAACATGGAAAAATAAATTTGTAAGGGGTATATAAAAAGATTGTAAGTAACACACTGTCAACATTAGTTACTATATCCATGGACAATGAAAATCGGAGGACGATCACTGTGTACTTGAACCAATAAGAATGTCTTTAATCTGTCAATGAATGTTATGCCTAAACGTCATACAACATATACGTTGACAAGGAACTAATTATTCATTACATTTTACGTGAAGGAAGCTTTATGTGAGTTGCATTTATACAATCTTCAATAAGATTTTCAAATGACATGTAGGGAAAGAAAAATCTTCTTTTTGTTGTTATTTCTTGTACATAGTTTCCTCGTATAATTTTGAAAGATCACTTTCTATTGATATAAGGAATCTATTCATTGGAGTGATTTCTTTGGAAACATATTTCCCGCTTATATATATTGGCAAAAAGGGCCGAAAGACACTAGAGGGACATTCAAACTCATAGATCGAAAAAAAAAACTGACAACGACATGGCCAAAAAAAAAAAAAAAAAAAAAAAACAGAACACAAGACACAACACAAAACATTGAGACTCATTAACACGAAACTCACCACAAACTGGAGTGATATCACGGAGGCAAGCATGTGAGTGTCAGCGTTTTTAAATTTATCTATCAAATGTAATTTGACAGATCTTAACATGTTTACTGAGCTTTTGCATGTAATGTTATCGTTACCAGGTAGGAGCACATATTATAAAAAGGGACACAATTGATGCCCCTATGAATGCCTACAATTTGTTGATATACTGTATTACAAAAACCTACAGAAATGTTGATAAGGGGACTTTTATATCTTCAATCATTTCATCACCTTTCCAGTGGATTTATTTTCAATATTTTCAATTTTCATTACATAAATTGCTTTACAAAGTGGCAACAGATAAATCTGCTTTTACCAAAGGACCATTCAATTAAAAAATTAAGATTAAAATAACAACAAATAACAAATAGCAAACAAGATTTGGGAACGAAACACTCAATGCAAATAAACATTTCTCCTCGTAAAAACCACTAACCTCCGGCTCAATCAGTTTACAAATGACAAGGCATTTAATACATAATGCGATAACATTTTTCGAATATCACAAAACGTCATTGAGGTGTAATGGATTTTCCCCTATAAGTCTTTGTTAAATTTACACTTTTCAAAATAAAAAAAAAAAAAAATGGCAGAAATTATCAGTGTTTCAAATGAAGAAATACTTAGCATGAATAAACTTTTATCTTGTCCAGTACTATAGAAAAAAAAATCACATAACATTTCATTGCATATAAGAAAATAACCATCACTGGAAGTTAAACATTCAAATCTCCCCCTTAATTTTTTTTTCCAACTTCAGATACTTTATTTCGCTATAATAGTAGTTAACAAAGCCCCTTAATGTTACAACAATGGCACTAAGGTTCTTCCCTGTATTGTTAATTACCAATGAAACCAGGGGATTTCATTGGCAAACTTTTCATAATACTACATAGTATTACGTGTTAGTTACAATTTACAGAGTAATAGCTGTCTACAACATGTATACATTACTTTACTTTACAATGAAAAAGAAAACGGAACTCTGACCGTCTTTTGTTTAGCTTTTAGTTTCGAATTAAGCGAAAGTGAAAGAGCATGGTTTCTGATCGGATGAAGAGGTCAGTATAATTGAATTATGATTGTTTTTTATATAGTATCTTATCATTCAAATACACAAAACATTGAATAATTTACTATATCTGATATTCCAACAAAAATTAAAGAGCAATTTTGTTTCGAAATATTTCTTCTTTTTATTTCAATGAATTTTTTGTGATTCTCAAAAATCTAGGTTAATCAAATTCAAACAAGACAGACAGACAGTGAATCAAAATTCTAAAATTTTTCTTTGACATTTTCTCAAAAAGGGATTTTCCGGATGATATCAAATTTGTGTATCAATTTCGTTTTTAAGAAGTGACATCATATTCACATATTTGGTTCTCTTTTCTGATAAATAAAAGCATTTATAAATCACAAAGCAAACAATTGTTATAATATGATTAAGTACATAATATTCAACATCTTCAATTTTGTACCCTATTACAAGATTTTTCAGACAAAAAACATGTTGACCAATATTAAGATACATAAATATTTTGTGTAGTAATGTCCAATAATTTTTTACCCATGTGCATTCAAAGAAAAATTGATTATAGCTATCAGATTTGAAACATAGCTCACAGTTTTCACTATTAACTACTTTCCAGCGATACAGATTATGGTTGATAGCTAAAATATTATGCAGTATTTTCCATCTGAACATTTTTAATCTATTATCTTTTAAAAAAAGAAAGATAAAAGATAGATTTTTCTTAATGAAATAAATAACATTTTCACCTGATTGTTGGTTTTTCCATGAGCAAAAACCTATTGGAAGCTCTATACTTGACCTGATTATAATATTATAAATTTCTTTAAACTTAATTTTGTCTAGATAATAATATAATCCATTACAAAACATTTTAATGTCTTGTGTTATGTTGATTTTTAATATGTTTTAATATATTACTCTATAATTTTTGGATCCATCTTTTGGGTAAAGCTTTTCGAAGAGAACATCATTCAGCGATCCAATTTTGTTTCTTTTTAAGTTTATCTAATATTTTATGAGAAATTTCTCCTTTGTCATCAATTACATCATTAACAAAAAATATGTTTTCCCCTACCCAATGACTATAATATAAACTTTCGCTACGTGTTTTTATATATTGGTTTCCCCATATAACTTGCTTTCTTATATCTTTATAATTATCAGAAACTTTTGTCTTCCCTCCTCCATTTTTAATCCAACATTTCAAAATTTCAAAGTAAAATGTAGGTAAGTTTTTAAGGTTTTCTAGTGACTTATGAGAATTAAGATTCATTTTAAATATTAAATTATTTTCCCCAAACTCTCTAAAATAAAAAGTAGGTATAATTTTCCAGTAAGCGCAAGTTTCATCAGTTAATCTTTTAACCCAATTTATTTTAATAGCCTCAATGTATGCATAAATATCTGTCATTTTTAATCCCCCTTCAATATAATCTTTTCTTAACACTGAGCGTTTAACTTTCTCCCTCCCATAAAAAAATAAATAAGATGTTTTTAAATTGACTTATAATTTCACTGCTTAGATTTATCAATGAAGCAACATATGTTTATATTGGGAATAACTAGTGTTTTAATTATAGTTATTTTTCCTATCATATTTAATTTTCTTTTCTTCCAATCATTTAATATCCTTTCTGATTTTTCAAACTGTTTATCTATATTTTGTGTTTCACATTCTTTTTTGTTAAGGCCAAACTAAATGCCAAGACTTTTCACTTTATCTTTCCAAATGATGCTTTCAAATTTGTCTTTGCAGTGTTTTAGTTTACCTAGCCATGTACATTCTGTTTTGTTTCTATTGAGTTTTAAGTCCTGAAAAAAATCCAAAAGTTTCTTATAAATTAAGTACATGTTTTATTTCATTTTCAGATCTTAAAAAGAGAGTTGTATCATCTGCTAGTTGTGAGATTTTTAGGCTATGAGTTTTTTTTTCAATTTTTATTTGTATCCCTTTCAGATCATTATTATCTCTTATTCTACAAGCCAGTATTTCAACAGATGAAACAAGTATTTCAACAGATGAAACAAACAATAACGCACTTGAAGTGCATCCTTGTCTAATTCCCCGTTGAATCCCGAAGGTTTCAGAAATCCACCCGTTATTTAAAATACATCCTTTTATGTCATAATAAAGTGTTTTGACACACTTTTGAAAAGACTTATTAAATCCTATTTTTTTTAATGATTCCAGCATGAAGTCCCATTCGGGTGAATCGAACGCTTTAGAAAAGTCAATAAATAGTATAGCTCTGTCAATATTAAAGTTTTCAGTAAATCTATAATATCTTGAATTTGGCGTACGTTGAATCCTATATATCGAGTTTTAACGTAACCATTTTGATCTCTATGTATAATTAGGGGTAAGATTTCCCCCTTAATTTAACTTGTGTACAAACTTTAGTAACCATGTGACCTCCAGTTTCAAAATTATTTATAGAAACCCTCACTAAAAAATAATGGTGCTTAGAAATACCCAGGATATATGTTTATCACAAAGAAATGTTTTACTGCAATAAACTGTAGGATTAATTACTACAACATTCAAATTCTAGGGAATATCTTTTTTCGACTTATATTTTTATGCAACCAGATGTGACGTATTATGATTTGGTGGTATTACACTTTGACAAATAATAGTAAAACACATAATGATAAAATGAAATATAATTATTTAGTTGATCTCTAAATGTCTTCCGTTTAATATTTGTAAAAATGTTATTTTTATAAGTTAGAAAATCCCTTAAGATAAGTACACTGACTTGGCCTTGTTTTTGAGAATTACAAAAATGTACCAAAAGTATTAGTATATTGTGCCTTCATTTATTTTCGATGGAACCAATTTCTGTTATTGAGATAAAAAATGTATGTTCGAGAAAATCTTATTTCGTGGTTTTTGTTTAGGTTTGCATGAAAGCGTATAAAGAAAAGAAAACTATTTTGGTGGATATTCGAATTGTTTATGTGTATAGTAAAAATATTAACTTTTATCTATTCTATCCAAAACTAGAAAAAAACAAGATACATTCGGATCAAATATCATGACGACGGCGATAGTTATAGTTAAGTTATAGTGATAGGCCATATCATTAGCAAAGCAAAAATTAGTTTTGAATTAAAAAAATATTTGTTTTATCACATGATATTGAATACACCCAACCTTACAGGGATTGTCTTACAAAAATTCTCCCTTTTAGCATAAGGGAATTAACTAGTTTTTGCCCGTTTACGAGGACCACCTTATGTCCGGTTTTGATATAAATTCAACGAATCTTATATGTTGGACTTAAACCTTAAAAGACGGTATACCAAGTTGTACTACCATATATAAAGTCGACAGTAGTATGCCGCTGGTCAATAGTCATAAATCGATTGAGAGAAAACTAATTCGGATTATAACCTGAAACCGAAGGGAAAACATCAACAATACGAGAAAAAAACCCAACTGAAGGGCTACAAAAACAAACGCAACATACACAGAAACGTACTATTTGACAAAATTAGCCATATTCCAGACTTGAAACAGGACATTTTAAGACGAACCTGGTTTTATGGCTAGCACAACCTTGTTTTTATTACAATGTCACTATCCCCTTTAAAACATCTGAATTTCAAATGTAACACAATGTTTCCATCCCTCTCTATGTCTAGATCACTGACATTTAGCTGATGATATGAAGTTACATCGACTCTTTTTAACACCCACTCCCGTTACTGTGTGGTATATCATGTAGGTAATGTCATTCCTGGGTCACTGATAATAAACAAATGTATGAAACTTATCCAACATTATCACTTTTAATGCTGAAAGTATAAAGAGCGATGTTTGATAATTACAAATCATAGAATCGAAACTATACCTTCTTTATACAACCAATAGTTAACCATGTCTGTAGTTTTACCTTCATCAAACATTTGTAGAACGGAAGTAGTATACCATACGATGCAGTTGCAGCACCAATCACCTACTTGCAATAACGTTTGACTGGTCACATGTCCCAATGAATATAGTACACCAATTCCAGAGTGTTCAACTGTAATAGACAACTGGATGTCAACACCAATTCTTGCTGTGAAAGGACACTAACTTCTCAGTTTAAAAAAATTAAAAAAAAAATTAAAATAAAACAAAACGAAAGAGAATAACTGCTGAACAGCTATCCGACAATAACTTCTGTAGGACTGTTATTATAATTCAAGGACGTATATTAGTTATACGTCCTTGCCATACTGTATTACATCAATCTACAATTATCAAGGAGTATTTCATCCAAAAAATTTTGTTTCCAACTTTTTTTCTTCTATTTAGTTACTGTTCTATTTAGTTTTTGAAATGGTTCGGTGGAAAATAATGGATGAAAAAGACTATAAATTGTTGATAACAATAACTTTTAAACAATCTTCAACTGATTGTTTTCAAGGGGTTTATAATATGAACAAAACACGGTGATGACTGATGGTCAATAACCTTATTCACTTTAACAGGATGCTTCACAACTTTATACAACTTATCAGCATATTTATAGGGTAGAGTTGCTCAGTCGAAAGTTTCAATATGAACAGTTTTTCATTATTTTCTTTTTTTTATTTGCAATATCAATATTTTCAGGGGTTTTTTCGACTTATGCATTGAATGTTAATGTGATATATTGTAAAAGCCTCTTCTTTTATTCAATGAACATAATAAATAAGCTTTGACGACGATGATGCAAGAGGACGTCGATTGCCACATGTGCAAGCATCATGACGGCAATAGTTCACATATATTTTTTTTGAAAATATGGAATTAAAAGAATGAAGGATTATAAAAAAAAAAGTTAATCATAGCAATAGACTTTTCATAATATCGATCCTAGAAAGACAACAACAATGTCAAACAAATGACTTGGTACAAACACGAACTGTGATTGGGTTAATAAAGTTGTTTGTGTGTATAAACCTATCTCTTCTTCTATATTGATAGATATTAGAATATATGGTATGACAACTCTCCATCCAAGTAACAATCTGTAAAAGTAAACCATAATAGGTCAAAGTACGGTCTTCAAAACTGAGCCTTGTTTCACACGTGTTTTAAAATAAAATTGAGAATGGAAATGGAGAATGTGTCAAAGAGACAACAACCCGACCATAGAAAAAAACAACAACAGAAGGTCACTAACAGGTCTTCATGAATTTTGAAATACTTCTTTTTGATAAATATTCCTAAAGTAATAACCTGTACAAAATAATAACATGTACACGACATATACATTATCCATTAAAATTTAATTTTCGTCGATTTTATATATCTTTGATTATTTTCTTTCGAAGTATAATGTACACGTATAGAATATATCAACTTTTTTTTAATGCTATTTCAAAAATAAATTATTAGTTATATACAAACATTTTTCCTGTTCCCAAGGTTGGCTTTAAATAGAAATAAGAAATGGTTAGAGTCACAATGAGACAACACACGAATCGTGACAAGTGACAATGCGTTCCTGACTGACAAATTTAGATTCTTTCATTTTGTCTTTTTTCAATTTGTATCAAAACTATGATGAAATTGTAGTGTCTAATGTTCGTTCGCATCAAACATCATTGTTGGCGTTCCGTTGTCAATAAAGCTGAAGCAGTCTGCAATAGTTCTACTACATTGGTCGGTATATATCACTTGACAATAGCCACTACAGGTAAATAAAAGTTCTTGCAACGGAACCGAATTGTAAACTACTTGAGTTCTAAATAATCCCGATGAAGGTAAAACTAAAGACATTTTGTTAACTATTATTGGTTCGCTGAAGGTCTGCTTTATCTCTAACGATTTGAAATGATTGCACATCGTTTTTATATTTAAAATGTTGAAAGTGATCATTTCTGTGAAATGTCCAGGATTTGTTTTTCTTAGTATCTAATTAAAGACGACCTGACCTACAGGATAAGATTTAAAAGTTACGTGAGTCAGTGTTAAAGTTTTCTTAAACGGGATTACGTAAATTCATTGTCATTGGTCTACGGTGTGATAATACCACAATAAACAATGTAAACACTAATTAAACAAATATTAAACAACATTTTATATATTGCATGCATAAAAGTCGTCTTTTTGCATTTACCTCCACCAATAACTCTCCCAGCTAAACATGTGAAAGCCAAGACGTATACAAACCTAAACAATAAAAGAGCTATATGTCCAAAAAAAGAACTCAAAATGTGCAAATTCATCTTTATCTACTTTAACCGACGAGTAAAATTGAGGTTTGGTTCGTGCAGAGTACGCAAACACAAGATGCAATATTTTCCAAATTTTAATTCATATAGTACATACGTTATTGTGCCCTTATGAATCTTAAAGTAACGTCTTATGTAGACGAAATGCGCGTCTGGTGTATCAAATTATGATCCTGGTACCTTTGGTAACTATTTACACCACTGGGTCGATGCCACTGCTAGTGGACGTGTTGTCCCCGAGGGTATCACCAGCCCAGAAGCCATACTTCGGTGTTGACATGAATATCAATCATATGGTGTTTTTTTTTTTTTATAAATTTCCTGTTACAAAACTTTGAATTATTCGAAAAAAGACGAAATATTCAACTCAAATCGCCTAAACATATAAAGGTACACTCGATTTTCTCTTTTCGTTACAATTGTTACCAATTTTTGAAATATTTCTTTAGTCACATAATGGAATGGCACATACGAAAATTACTTAACTAATAGATTGATATGTTCTCCGTCCATGGTAAATTTTTTTTTTAAATCGGAAGTTATGCATTTTCTACATCCACCTTGATAGATACCCATGTCGTCGACTTGATATCTAATTGTTCTGCTTAACTTTGTAATAGATTATCGCCTTCTCTAACAAAGAGCTTCATTTCTGTTGTTCTATTTCAACCGGGTTTCCGGCTGCAACATAATACCAATGGTTAGTAATGAAGGCTAAACATTTCGGCGTGTGCACTCTTGTTTGTATATAGATTAGACTTTTGATTTCCTGCTTGAAATGTTTCACACTAGTATGCCCTATGTATTGTAGGTCATACTTTGACCTATAATGGTTTACTTTTTACAAATTGTGATTTGTATGGAGTGTTGTTATATTGGCATTCATATCACATCTTCTTGTTTAGGGTGTACAACTTAAGAAAACAAAAGTTTTCTTCAAAATCAACAAGTTAACACACAAAATTAACATAATTGTTCTGGAATCACATTTATCAATTTGTGCTAACAAAATGTTACAGTAAAAGAATTATCATAGTAAATGATGTTTTGTGTCTATATTTAATAAACAGATGTGGTATGATTAGCATTGAGACAACTTTTCATCAAACAAACGGCAACCTCTAAATGACAGGCTTCTAACATGAGACATGCTTATTGGCGCCCAATCCGCCTCTTACATAGGACAGTGGCATAATTTGTCGCCTAGTAGTTTGTTTACAATTTGCTTATTGGATTGTACACCTGGTATTTCCTTTATGATAAATAGTGTCAAAACTCCCAACACTAATGATATGGTGTGAAAATAATACCAATAGTATACATACAACACCTTTTTTCTAAGGTTATATGACAAAGTTGTTATGATGTCGTTTTATGACTATTGAACAGTGGTATATTACTGCTGTCTTTGTTTATCACACTTATAAAGAAACTCTCAGTCTCTTACTCAATTCCTAAGAATGTAAACGTCATTTGCTTATTGGATTGACCATACAGCTGATATTTCATTTGATGAACAGTGTCAAAACTCCCAACACTAATGATATGGTGTGAAAATAATACCAATAGTGTACATCCAACACCTTTTTCTTAAGTTATATGACAAAGTTGTTATGATGTCGATTTATGACTATTGAACAGTGGTATATTACTGCTGTCTTTGTTTATCACACTTATAAAGAAATTCTCACTCTCTTACTCAATTCCTAGAAATGTAAACGTCATTGGCCATGGAAAATGTAAAAAAAGCTCTAGAAAATTTGTTGTCTTCAACAGATATTGATAATGATCGTGGAAAGTATATAAAATCACCCAAATAAATAACGTTTTTTCCGATGCGCTAATCTCAGTTTTCAATCGTCAGAGATACATCTGGTATAAAGACTTTAAGAAGGTACTCAAAAATAAAATCTTTAAAATATGGGAGTATGGTCCAGAGCTGGGTTCATCCTTGCTTTTGCAATTCACCATAAAAGAGGGACGAAAGATACCAGAGGGACAGTCAAAACTCACAAATCGAAAATAAACTGACAACGCCATGGTTAAAAATGAAAAGACAAACAGACGAACAATAGTACACATGACACAACATAGAAAACTAAAGAATAAACAACACGAACCCCACCAAAAACTGGGGGTGATCTCAGGTACTCCGGAAGGGTAAGCAGATCCTGCTCCACATGTGGCACCCGTCGTGTTGCATAACATAGAATGTTCTGAGATCCTACGAGGAATTCACCCTCATTTAGTGCATAGCAGTTGTGAGTTTCATCATTTTGTAACCAGAAATTCTGAATTAAACAAAAGAATCTATAGTATGTTGTAATCTGTGCACTATGATGATTAACTTTCAGATGTAGTGATAAACTCAGGAACAAAGACTTGTCAAGCCAGGTTTTAATTGCAAATCACACAATATTTCGTAAAATAATTGTTGGAGACATTTTTGCAGACGCACAATCCTCTCTTTACATAGACCAGTGCTGTAATAGTACAACATAATTTGTCACCTTATAGTTACGTTTTACACATGATTGCAAACAATTCTATACAAGAGCTTTTCTGTAACCCAGATTTTAAGAAGTTGAGTTAGCATGGTTTTCCATTGTAACAGTACTAAAACAGAGTGCTTAATGTCCCGTAACTCCAATGTAGCATTGACCAGAGAATATGACAAATAATGCCATCGATTATAAAAGTATATGTTAAATGATCTCCCATGTCTTGATGAGTTTCAGATGGATGGTCACACAGACCGATGAAGATCAATAGCATGTCATTTGATGCACAGTAAGGAGGGTATATTAAATTATATACCAATGAATAATGGCATAAAGACAATAGATCTTATTTGCATTTCCAAGAGTTTAAGAATATAACCATAAGCCTTTCGCATATGCTACTATTCATTCAAATAAGAAACAAGAATGTGTCTCCTGTACACAAATGCCCCATCGGAATTATCATTCTCTATGTTCAGTGGACCGTGAAAATGGGTCAAAATCTCCAATTTGGCATTAAATTAGAAATATCATATCATATGGAACATGTGTACTAAGTTTAAAGTTGATTGGACTTCAATGTCCTCAACCAAAAAGTTTAACCTGAAGCGGGACAGAGGGACGGATGCATAGACCAGAAAACATAATGCCATAAATGGGCATAAAAAATATATCTAACCCTCGAAAATTTATGTCAAAAACAATTGACACATAAGTGTGTAAAACTTGAATTGTAGGTATAGGTCAGGTTCATTAGTTCGAGCTTCCTCTGTAAGCCCTTTCACTTGACTATTTTAAAAGCAGGAAAAAGCAAAACCAGATGATCTGACTGAATCAGATAAGTAAGATGTGGTATGATTGCAAATGAGACAACTCTTCATAAGAGACCATATGACATAGATATAAACAACTATAGGTCACAGTATGACCTTCAATCATGAGCAAAGCCAATACCAAGAAGTCAGCTTTGAAAGTCCCTACAATCATTTGTGTACAAAATAATGCACTAAGTACAAATCTGTATCATAGCAACAAATGCCAACCCCTGAGTTACAGGCATAGTGATATGAACATGGCATTTCAATAAAACACAACAAAATAAAGAGCATACTTATTTAATCAAATTATAACATTAATAATAATAAATAGAAACTCATTCATACAAGGTAACTTATCAATTTGAATGCCCTACATTAGTAAACAGAATCAAATAGAAATCTGATTTTCGTTTTAAAAATACTAAAATATAAATACATTAGTAATACTACCTTAAAAGTTTCATTTAGGATAAAAGGAGTAAACAAACTCCATACAAATAATCAAAGAGCTGAAAGCTCTGAAGAAAAATGACGCCACTGTCTCTAATATTGGGATAGTTTTTATGCAAGTCTTGATTTTCACATACCGTAATTAGTTTAACAATGCAACATGTCTCGTAAGCATATAATTGATATTCGTATATATGTGTGTGTGTGAAGTGAAGGTGACAACTGGCTGTTTTTTTAAGACAAATGAATAGGTCAAGACTACCTGAATTGTACAAATAAATACCGTAGAAAGGCTTGTATATTTCTCACTGGTACATAGTCTGAATCCGGGTCCGTTCGCGCCCACTCATGTTCGCCCCCTTTCACTTTCACACCCTAAATGTTCGCACCCAATCTTAATTGGTTTTGTGTTTAATAACTCTGTAAGCAAGTGTTTTCTTATAAGTATAATTGTTGTCATTGTCTCAAAATAAAGTGAGACAGCATTTTTATTTGTGTTGAATAAATCTTAATCATGTTTTGGATAGCGTATTGTTAAAAATAATAATAATCCTTTCTAATTAAAGTGGTATTTTGTCAACGTTTTATTTTGTGTTGAATAACTCTTAATCATGTTTTGGTTAGTGTATTGCTATAACTTTGTTTCATTGACTTCTTTCAAAATGAAGTGAGATTCTGACTATGTTTTTTTCTGTGTGTTGAATAGATTTTATCATGTTTTGGTTATAATAGTGGATTGCTATATTTTGGTTCCTATATCTTATTGTTTCGTTGTTTCAGATCAAAGGGACCAAGCTGTTAAAAACAATTATCTTTTGTGTTTTTCCTTTAAAATCTTCAATGTTTTACTCATACCAAGCTATAAATAAATTCAGTATTTACACCAAAGCAATTTAAAACAACAATCATGATTTTCCAATTATTCAACTTGAATTTGAATTAAAATTGAGCGCGAATGAGTAGAGTGCGAACGGACCTTGGGTGCGAACGTGCGAGGTTCGAACCTGCAAGGTGCGAAAGTGTATTGGGCACGAACAGACCTGATACCACAAAATATTAAGTAAATAATCTTTTTGTTACTGTTATCAAAGGTCTAATGAAACTCAAGTAATTTCAAACATTTGTCAAAGAATTCTAGTCAAACCGGCACCTGGTTAAATTGGCACCTGGACAAATCAGCACCTGGTTAAATCGACACCTGATATAGTCAATTCGTCACCCATGTTAAATATATATTTTAACTGTATTTTAAGCAAAAAGAGTAAAAATAAGTAAGGGGTTGCCAGAATTTTTTTCAGTATTTAAGCAAAAAGAGTTAAATACTAACTTTCACATTTTTGGGTGTTCATTGTACATTTTGTATATATTTATTTTTCTCAACTAAATGACATTTTTGGTGTATTTTTAATGATATATATATGAGTAGTCAAAATAATTATTACGTCTGGCAAGGCTTTTTTATTTTTATTCTGGGACACCTTTCTATGACCGCAAAGCTATGTTAATTTTTTTCTGGGACGCCTTCCTAAGAAAGCCTTCCTACGAACTTCGTAGGAAGACGTCACAGAAAAAAAATAAAATAGCCTTGCCAGACGTCATAATTATTTGGACTAATACATGAGATATTGGATATTTTTATGCATTATTTAAACCAGTTGAGCATTTTACAGGATTGTTTGTTTAATGCTTTTTAAACTTTACTGAAAAAAAAACACCTTAAATTTGCTTATTATTTGGCATGAAAGTTTGATTTATTGAAAGGGACTCATAGTTTTCCATTTTTTTTTAATAATTGTCTAATTGTTAAAACAACAGCTTGGGTAAGGGCTTCGTTGTTTACCTTTATACACAACAACATAATTTCACTTCGGTTTCGTTGTTTACCTAAATACACAACAACATATTCACTATGTGCTTGGTAACAGTTATTAATTAATTGAATAGAAAATATTATAACAAATATTATTGGATGCCGAATTGACGTCAAATAGGTGCCGATTTGACCAGATGCCAATTTAACCAGGTGCCGACTTGACTTGTACGTTTCAATTCCTCTGCGATCGTTTGCGGTATTTTCTTGAGAAAAACCTATTTTCCATCATCAAAGAGAAGAAGAAACTGCTTGAAAATGATTCTGGAACGCTTCATGATTGTTAAAATAAGTTAAATTCACTCAAAAAACAATTTTAAAACTTGCGATGTTTAACTAAACAGGAAGTTTCAAAAGCACGTGTAAAAAAAGAAATTAACCGGTGAGAGTGGAAATCCGTACATAACAGATATCACTATAGTACGACTTTGAAAGCAAAACAGTTCCATCCTTTTGTAAAACAGTCTTTAATATACCTATCACATTAATGTTTGAAGGGTCTTAAGCTTATTTAAACCATAAAAGTCGGTATGAAACACCAAAACGGAATGAACAATAACCGATTACGTTTTGTAGTTTACAAATTCTAAACTGGTTCCCGTCAAACTACAACACTTTGTCCGAGTGTAGTGGAATACAAGCAGAAACCAGTTAGTTTGTAAACTGGTTCCTGGCTGATTACTACACAATGACCTCTCATGCATAATTAATGATAACACAAGCAGATTCCAGTTTGTATAAAAAATAGTAAATACGAAACCAAGCGCGGTAGGCAGAGAAATGTAATGAAGTTCAGGTCGCCAGTAATGGAACAATGACTGCGTCATTTTCCAAAAATGCAAAATGTGGTATATAATACCCTTAATTTGCTGAATCAGAATTTAAAGGATTATGGGTAGTCTAATTGTTGCACACTAAAATGTAAATAGTATAATGTCATTGGTTGAATTTCAATTGTTTATTATTTTAAAACCAATCACAACTTCTTTGTGTATTCTTTTGAAAATATTACCCAGAATGCATTTAATCCTGTAACAATCAATTGGATAAACAGTTCTGTAATTGCACATAAATGTAAATTGCACTAATGAGGTCCATATTCAGAAAACAAAGTATTAACAAAGGCACTGCAAAAATGGTTTTCCTATCATGTTTTGGAAACCAAATAGAAACTTGAGGCTTTATGCTTAGTCAATAAAATCTCCGATTAAATAAGAATTTGTTCAATAGCTTTTTTTCTGTTTTAGACTAGAAACTTTTACTTTAAAGTTTGTTTTGGTACACATTCTCTGTTAGAAAATAATCATGACTTAATTTCAATTTAGAGGTTATAGATAAGATTTGAAAATAATAATAAATCATAAACAAATAATTTGCGAATAATTATATATAAAATATTTAGTCAGAAACCAGATAACACTAAAGAAATAAAAAGAAAAATCAAATGCCATTTAAATAATATACAATTTTAGTATAAATATTACCCAATTTCCTTCAATTCAGTCAAAGTACTCACAAAACTCTTATTTCCAAAGCCCCCTTTCCTTAAGACTGTCACAAAACATATTTAAGCATTCAGTATAAAAAATGCCTTGGAGAGTACATTGAGCTCATCCAACAATGTGTGTAATGAGGAGATAAAGCAATACAATTAAATGGTTTAAGCATAGCTAAAGAGAGATAACAATTTTTAGATCAGTACTATGTTTGTATTAGACAGATACAACAATGCTTTTTATGCATTCATGTGAATTGAAACAGAATTTATTAATATTAAAGGTTTATTTCCCTTGACTTGGGTCTATTCTGTAAAATCCTTAAAAAGGAAAAGTATTTTACTTATGCAGCCATCAATATTTTTTGCAATCTTCTCAAAGCATCTTAGCTTTAAGGTAATTAGCATTAAGTAAAGTTTGGTTACAGCCTTACTGGAAATTACAAAGACTGAACTAAGTCTTATCAATGACATTGGAAAAAGAAAATAATCTTATTAAATTATAATGTAAAATGGTTTTTTATTGTGACAGAATTAGGTAAAAAAATAAACAGGGAATCATTTTAATTCTTAATATGGCAGATAAAATAAAAATTCAAGTATAAAAAAATGTTTGCTTAGAAAAAAAAAACACAACTGCTGCACGCCATTTTCATGCAGGCCTAGTTTACCCAACACTTAGCAACACTACTTAAGGAGTCAAGGCTTAAGTCTCTCTCAGTCACACACGAACTATAAATTCAAACAATTCGTCATATACAGCACACAAGTTTTATTAAAGTTCAAGGCAATAAATAAATATGGCAGTTTTATACAAAAAGCAAAAAATATAATAACAAGCATATTTATTCTGGAATGAATAACAAAAATTGGAATGGATGTAAAAGCTGATGAACTGTCTACTGTAAATTCAGAAATTAAAGCAGTGTTTATATTATTGTGAAAAAATGCAATTAGGTTAAAATCCAATAGTTTAAATTCCCATTTTGAAATTTTTTATTTGACTTAAACAGTGTTATTCTCAATATTGTAAAAATAAAAATTGCATTTTAGTCTAAAATGACGATTTGAACTAACAAATGCACACAAGAATTTCTGAATTTACAGTATTTTGTAATGTAAGAGATATTTATCTTGTTTGCATCTAACAAGATTCTTCAATATACTTTACAGATTATAATTTCATTTGTACAAGCACCTAAAATCTGTAAAATGTACTGGGATCAATTCTTTAATCTGTGAGAATTTTTTAATCTCTTTTTAAGATAGGCATAAAAAAGGCTGCAGGAGTCCAGCATACAAAAAACTGATAATTATAACTTCCAATATGCAGCAAACAGAAAATTAGAAACATTAAGAATAATCTTTAGAAATCATTATTTGAATATTTTCATCAAAGGGAGATAACTCAAAACATTTCAAAATTTAAATGCTAAAAAGTGTAATATTCAAAACGGAGTTAGTCTCCCTCATGAGGGCTGTTCCACAAAAACATATATGGGAACCAGGGAACCCAACTTGAATGTATGTACTAATTGAACAGCCCTACGGTCTAAACATCAGTTACTTTTTAAATGACCATGATAATAAAATAATGCTTTATATCAGAACCACTTAATGTCTGGAGTTCAAATTATATTTATATTATAAAACATATTTCTCCAGATATGAACACATTATTCAAAATTAATCCTAGAGGACAACATCAAAGATTTTCAGTTGAAATACAAACTGGATAATTTTGAACACAATTAATTTTTACAGGATTTATACCCCAGAAAATATTTACACACGATCATTTAAAAAAAAAAAAGGCATTTAAATACATTTGTGATGCAGTGTGTTGCAGGTAGGTGAAATAAGTCATAAATCTTCATTTTACTCAAGACAGCAATGAATTACAAAATGCCAGTATGTGCTCCTGTCTTATTTGACCTGTTCAAGGTCAAGAGCACAGATCACAAAATGGCAAATAAGGCCTGAGAGATGAAGGATTTGAAAATATCTAGCAATCTAAAAAGTTCTATTCATCACATCATTTGAAATATACAAATAAAGTCAAAAGATATATTAATATACAAACTTTAAAAGAGAAATATGCAAATTTATCCCATTAAAGGGAGACAAGTCTTCTAATATAAAATACAAAACTCTTCACATTACAACCATAATATACTGATCTTGATTTTATAAATTATTAAAAAATCTGATAAATACAATCTTCATTAAACATGTTAAATTAATATTAAAATAAACAAGTCATAATTTCAAAAAAAAATGTCTAAAATGTATTATCCTTTTAAGAATATTACAAAAAAAAAATACCCCAATACTAACATTCAGGTAAAGAAAATAAAAACATGAACTTGAAAGTTCATGTCATCATTGAATAAATTTTTAATCATAATATATACCTGTATATTCAAAAGAAATAAAACAGAAATTTCTGAAAAAAAACAAGGTCCAGGTTATATGCTGGAATAGTATGATCTGCCTTCATTTCAATGTAGAAAGGAAGGGAGTGTCAAGAAAACACATTTTAGAATTATAATTCTTATTTATCATGTATGTGATGCTGGCCAATCAGATGACACTTTACAAACAATATTTTGCATAGAAATATCATGCATTACAATTAATGGATTTCAGAGAAAACAAAAACAAAAAACAGTCCTGTCAAATATATACAATCTATTAAACAATACCATTGAAATATTTATTATCAGATAGCATGTAATGAAATGACTCAACCATAAAAAAATATTTCTACTATTCCATTAAAATAGATAGGATTGCAGTCTGCACTGTTAACCATGAGTCCGAAGACCCATATTAGTAAAATTTATTCAAACTAGTTAATAATTTCAAAACTTATACACTTTTAGATACATAAGAAAAAATTCTGAATATTGGTTTTCAGACTAGTAGTTGGAAGACTTTTTGGTGCAGAATGGGAACTTTTTTTGAGAAATTTTACATACATTAAATGAGCATAAAAATGACCCCTAATCATGTCCAAAAATAAAAATTCAATCCATTGGCTACGCTTCTACAATCATTCTAATAGAATAGCCTAAGATTGATTAATAAAAATTACATGGGAAAGTGCTCATTTAAAATTTTTGTCATTCAATCACATACCATTGAATTTCAACATTGGAAAACAAGAGGTAGAAAATAAAATACAACCTTATTCTATCAATAAGTTATAAACTGGCATTGGCATTTTTCAATACAATGTAATGAAATGAATTGAAGATTAGATTAGACTTTTATGGCTAGTTTGATAACTTTAATCAAAGGGAAATAACTCAGTATAAATAAATCATATATCAAGAATCTCTTTTGCTACTGAAAGGTCTTCAACTCAACAAAGAGAAAAGTAAAATTGTGAATATTAAACATGATCTTCATTTAGTCATAGGAAACAACATATCTTAATTTGAAAAGATTACGTCAAAGAGTTTTCATGTTAATGAATGGACACTGTTTGACAGCCGCCCACCATACATCCCCAAATTAAATCATTAACCGATTTTTCCTTTGAAAATCCAATTAAATATAGATACATTGTACATACAATATTTTAAGTTATTTTTTTAATGCAGAAAGTAAATATAAATCAAAAAGGTCAAAAAATATTTACACATTATCATCCCTTATATTACACACTCTGTTCAAAAATTTCAACAACACACATGAACAAATCCAAAAAACATTAAAATGTAAACATGGTTAAGATAAACCTACATTTAGAAAATTCTTTAACAGTTAGGACTTGTGTATCATTCAAAATGTACAATTTCTACACAAGTGTGTTTCCATTTGCAAAACATGTCTTAATATAAATATTGAAAGATAAGTGATATTTTTTTGTAAATAGTGGTCATTTTAAAAAGGAATGCTTCAATAGTAAATATATATGAACATACCAAATGTTTTTTTGTTATTCTTTGAATTTTTCTGCACTTAAGGCTGTTTCACAAATAAATGTGATGGGGCACTTTATTTGACCCCACCATGCATGAATTTTTAATTATAAATTTCCTTTGAATGTTCAATCAATATAACCACAACCCAACAAATTTAAATAAAAGTGCCTTCCAAGCTATGAGAATATATCCTTGCTCTTTCCCTATTCCTATAAATATTTATATGAAGTCAAAAGCATCCATTTTACCTGAAAAAATGGTATGAACCAGGATTTTTTATATATCAAATTTTTTTTTTATCCTGATAAAATCATTTTGGTGTACATCATGTATATATAATAAAGAAAAGCCTAAAATCATATTTCATTAAATAGCAACTTGAACACATTAAAACCTTATGGTACCTAGTGAAAGCATTTTGAAAGTAGGAAATAATCCTACACATTTCAGAAATTCCAATTAGATTTACCAAAAAAAAAAATGATACCCCTTCATACTTGATAATTGGGTCCCATGTATGTTTTTAGGGAACAGCTCATGGTAGTTGTTAATTTTTTCATTACAATCACCATTCTCAAACTCAGAAACTAACCATTCAAAATTCTGGATTATATGTTCCAAGTACATATT
Organism: Mytilus galloprovincialis; assembly: GCA_037788925.1. Classification (NCBI taxonomy): domain Eukaryota; kingdom Metazoa; phylum Mollusca; class Bivalvia; order Mytilida; family Mytilidae; genus Mytilus; species Mytilus galloprovincialis. Next base: position 30,246,063 of record CM075343.1, on the reverse strand, counting down.
TGGAACTTGAAAGTACTGAGTGTAGTTTTATGACATAGATTTACTATCACAACTAACATTAGTGCTTAGATTCTAGCGCTAAGATTCTTTTTCCAGACTATTGTTGCTTGAGAACTGTCTGTTTGATGAAGAACTTCTATTAAGACGCCAAGATTCATTTTCCAGACTATTGTTGCTAGAGAACTGTCTATTTGAAGAAGAACTTCTATTAAGACGCTAAGATTCTTTTTCCAGACTATTGTTGCTTGAGAACTGTCTGTTTGATGATGAACTTCTATTAAGACCATCTGATTGTGTACTACTGTGCATTGATTCACTGTCACTACTAGATTTGTTCTCGTAGGATGTCCTCCATCGTCTTGTCCCTCCTGGGGATCTACGATAGTCTATACTGTACTACAAAAGAGAAAGGTCATCTTAGAAAATAAGAAACAAAACCTAAATAATTATGTAACTAAAAGTCCCTTATGTACTGGAAAAAAAAGAAATAAAGGTAATTTCAAAAATAAAACTGACAATGCCATGGCTAAAAGGAAAAAGACAGACAAATAATGGAACACAGGACACATCATAAAAAACTTCAATGCAACATCAATTTAGTAAGTACTTAGAAAAAGCTCCAGTTATAATGTTTTCAAACTGTAGACAATTTTGTGTTGGTGTATTGATTTGCTGTCTATAGTAAACATCCTCCTCATTTTATACACTTTATCAGAAGACATTCTTGTCCTTACAACATTAATTATTCATGTGTACATCCAGTCTTCATGATGAACTGGTAAATCTACAGGCCCAGAGCTCAATTTTTTGCCAGGGCTGCCACTCAGCTTGAAGACTGTACATCTAATTGTGGGTTGTTATTGTGCAACAAATTAACATTTTCTTATTTAAGTTCTTTCGTTCTTGCAGCTTGATTATATACTGTACCCTGTTTTGTACAATTGGTGGAAATTGTTTCTTCATTGTGTGATGGTTGTCATTTTATTTCCCATTCTTATATTCAAATACTCCCCCTCCCCCATCACACAATATCATTCTAAATCTCAGTTCCACCAAGAAGTATTCACATTTTTGAGGTACTTTTAAAATTTAATCCTTATTGCTATACAGATGAAGGAGTTTGTTAAAGTAGATTTTAAAGACTCGAGGATGTTAACAAGTCCCAACTGAGTAGTGAAAGTTTGAAAGTCAATGCAACTAAATTCTAATTCATCGGTTCACTGATGGTGAGTTGTCTCATTGGAAATCAAGCCACATATTATTATTATTTTCATAATTACTTTTGAGAATGGTGAAAATGACAACATCTTAATTCACGCTTGATCTGTGTTTTGTGGTAACAAGCATTGTGTATAAGTTGCAAAACATTTGGTTGAGGTAAAATAAAGTTCCATTGTGGAAACTTCTAATCTGACAAATTTTTCAAGTATAAAGGGACATCACTCAAGAATGGTGAATATGGCACCACCCATATTTGAATTGGCGGTAATAAGCATTGTGAAAAAGTTTCATTTAATTTGGTTGAGGAAACTAAAAAACTAGAGGCTCTCAAGAGCCTGTATCGCTCACCTGATTCTACTTGGGTTTTTGAAATCATACAAAAAAAATATAAAATTTGGCTAAAAGTAACAACACTTGGCCAGCACCTCATAAAGAAAGGAACATTCATGCTATGTTTGATATCATTCAATTCAGTGGTTCTTTAGAAGAAGACTTTTGTATGCATTTCCCATAGGGTCCTATGTTAAACTAAGTTCCCCCACTGGTGGCCATCTTGGATGTTGCAATGACAACCAAGTAACAACACTTGGTCAGCATCTCATTAGGAACATTCATACTATGTTTGGTTTCATTCCATTCAGTGGTTCGCTAAAAGAAGACATTTGTATGTATTTCCCATAGGGTCTTATGTTAAACTAAGCCCCCCACTGGCGGCCATCTTGGATGATGGATTGGCTACAAAGTAACAACACTTGGTCAGCACCTCATCAGGAACATTCATGCTATATTTTGTTTTATTCCATTCAGTGGTTCTCTAAAAGAAGTCATTTGTATGCATTTCCCATAGGGTCTTATGTTAAACTAAGTCCCCCTGCTGGCAGCCATCTTGGATGATGGATCGGCTACAAAGTAACAACACTTGGTCAGCACCTCATAAGGAACATTCATGCCATGTTTGGTTTCATTCCATTCAGTGGTTCTCTAAAAGAAGACATTTGTATATATTTCCCATAGGGTCCAATGTTAAACTAAGTCCCCCACTGGCGGCCATCTTGAATAATGGATCGGCTACAAAGTAACAACACTTGGTCAGCACCTCATAAGGAACATTCATGCCATGTTTGGTTTCATTCCATTCAGTGGTTCTCTAAAAGAAGACATTTGTTTATATTTCCCATACGTTCCTATGTTAAACTAAGTCCCCCGCTGGCGGCCATCTTGGATAATGGATCGGCTACAAAGTAACAACACTTGGTCAGCACCTCATCAGGAACATTCATGCCATGTTTGGTTTCATTGCATTCAGTGGTTCTCTAAGAGAAGTCATTTGTATGAATTTCCCATAGGGTCCTATGTTAAACTAAGTCCCCCGCTGGCGGCCATCTTGGATGATGGATCGGCTACAAAGTAACAACACTTGGTCAGCACCTCATAAGGAATATTCATGCCATGTTTTGTTTCATTTCATTCAGTGGTTCTCTAAAAGAAGTCATTTGTATGCATTTCCCATAGGGTCCTATGTTAAACTAAGTCCCCCGCTGGCAGCCATCTTGGACGATGGATCGGCTACAAAGTAACAACACTTGGTCAGCACCTCATAAGGAACATTCATGCCATGTTTAATTTCATTCCATTAAGTGGTTCTCTAGAAGAAGTTCAAAATGTAAAAAGTTAACGACGACGACGGACGACGACGGACGCAATGGACGACGCCAGATAACGATGGACGACGCCAAGTGATGAGAAAATCTCACTTGGCCCTTCGAGCCAGATGAGTTTAAAAAACAGAAACTAAAATTAAGACTTGAAGACAGACAGATATACAGACAGACAAGGTTAAATCTTAATGACCTGTGGTGGCTAGGGTATAAGAAACAGAATATGTTGTCATGACTGAATTTCAATTATATAGGATGTTTTTAACAAATCACAATGTTTTGGTGTTTGTTTTTTTTTTGAAAATATAACCCATAATGCATTAGATTTTAGAAATCCTACCTTTGTAGCACATATGAATAATACTAGAACACACCCGCAAAATCGCGGGCATTCAGAGCGTAGTTTAAAGTATGTAAAGTGTTGTTAGAAGAATTTTGTAAAATACTGAATGACTTGAGAATTTCAGCAAAAGTATCATAAGGTTATTGGGGACAGGAACTTTTTTTTTTTATCCCTCCACCTTTATTTCCAAAGTTCCCAATTTTTGGTTTTCTATCAATTTCAATATTAACATACATTTAGTATGTTATGAACATTTAACTAAGGAGCCTGTAATTCAGTGGCTGTCGTTTGTTTATGTGTTACATATTTGTTTTTCGTTCATTTTTTGCACATAAATAAGGCCGCTAATTTTCTCGTTTGAATTGTTTTACATTGTCATTTCAGGGCCTTTTAAAGCTGAGTATGCGGTATGGGCTTTGCTCGTTTTTGAAGGCCGTACGGTGACCTATATTTAAAGTATACAGAAAAACGCAAACTGGAAGTCTAATCTGACTTAAAATTTCGTCCAATGACGGGAAATTATCCGGATGCCGTTTTTTCTCCCAAAATAACTCAATCTGAATAATCATATGAATGGATGACAAATGCGACTATGCACTGTACCTATAGGACACAGAGGCGTGTTGATTAATTTATTGTGGAAAGAAGAGAAGCCACACACAAAATGAGGTCTTCTCGTTTAATAGTATAGATAGTGACTACCTTAGCAATGACATTGGATTTAAAATAATACCCATAATGCATTAGATTTTACAAATCCTACCTCTGTAGCACATATGAATAATATAATGACTACCTTAGCAATGACATTGGATTTAAAATATTACCCATAATGCATTAGATTTTAGAAATCCTACCTTAGCAATGACATTGGATTTAAAATATTACCAATAATGCATTATATTTTTAATAATCCTACCTTTGTAGCACATATGAATGATGTAGTGACAACCTTAGCAATGACATTCATCAAGTTCTTTGTTTCTTGAATAGCACCATCAACCTGAAATGAAGAAGAAATTTTTTTAAAGTAAAATCGCTAGCTAGCATCAAACAGATTTAAGCAATAATTTTGCCAATTTGTACATCTTTATCTTCAAGCAGAAATTTATAATAAAAATCATTACAGCAAAATGCATTTAGTGTGTATGTAAAGGTATAATATATTTGGTAAGTTGTTTGTAAGCTTAACCATGAATTCATTATAAACCTAAATATACTTCCCTCCTTTTAAGAGTAGTCTAGTCCTACATACAGATAGATTGTTAATTTTATCAGACTAGTCTTCTCTTAAAGGTGGGTAGAATGCGGAACATAACAATGACTTCACAGTTCAGCTATCAAGCAAGCTAACCAAAGATAATACCTTTACCTAAGAACTCAACGCATTTTGCTGTAATGATTTTTTATTTTAATACCCATGTTCCTTTAGATTATTATATACATTTGAAAGTCTGATAAACTTTGATGTTCATTCCTAGCTCCCAATTACACTATGTTACTTGCAAATTTGCTATTTTTGGATACATTACAATCTTAAAATTGAGAATGGAAATGGGGAATGTGTCAAAGAGACAACAACCCGACCATAGAACAGACAACAGCAGATGGTCACCAATAGGTCTTTAATGCCGTGAGAAAACTCCTGCACTCGGAGGCGTCCTTCAGCTGGTCCCTAAACAAATATATATACTAGTTCAGTGATAATGGACGTCATACTAAACTCCAAATTATACACAAGAAACTAAAATAAAAAATCATATATTTTAACACAAATTGAGGTTTCAAAATATTGTATCTATATTTTTGATCTGCTTAAACTTAAGAGTTATTTCCGAATTCTTACCTTGCTGAATGTAGCTGCTTTACCCACGGTAGAGATTTTCAATGTTGAGTGTAGTTGTTGACAGGAGGGAGGAATCTTCTCAAGATAGGAAAGCAGTTCATCTCTGTGAGCACAAACTGGTACCTGTAATAACAACATTATTATGTAAGGGCTGTTCCACTAAAATATATGTTGGAGGGTAGGAAGGAAGATTAATTATTGAATGTGGTTGTCATGGGTCATTTGTCAGTAAACATCTATTGCCAATATGCAAAACTATCTAAAAAAAATTTTTTTTATGTATAGGAATATTTTGAAAGTCCCTTCCTTCCCTCCCACATACATTTTAATGGAATAGTCCTTAACAATTTGAACTCAGAGCTCTAGTTTTTAAATTCATACCTGTTAATATTTGTTTGATGAACAGGAAGTTGATGAGCCAAAGTGCCACTTAATCTAGTTCCTCTAAATAAAAGATTTCACCTACTAGCATGACTAGTGAGGGCCAGAGGTCCAAACACACTATAAAACTTTTTACGAATGATGGATTTTGTTGGTTGCCATGAGAACAGAGGTGACCAATTTTCAGTCTGTTCTATTAAGATAGGTAAATCCTGAGCTAATTCCGAATGACTAATTGATGATTTTTCTTTGTCAAGGTCACCCTTTATTAAAACTACCATTTCAACGAAATCCCTGACAGATTTTTAAAGTTTACATCATTAAAACCTACCCTATCAACTAACTCCTTGACAGATTTAAGAGCTTTAATTTTCAGTAAAAACAATGTCTATGGTATGCAAACACTTTCTTAACCTTAAATATATTATATCTCAAAAACTCTTCATTAAACCTACCCTATCAACAAATTCCCTGACAGATTTATACAGTTTATATCCTTCTTCTGAGAAATATTCAGCCTGTACAAACAGATCTTGTGTTGTTTTCAATGGTCCCTCCCCTCTTGTAAACAGATACATTGAAAATGCCATGCTTGACATGTTTTTGGCACGTTTGACAATGTCATTGTCTGGCTCCTCCCACTTATCTGTTTCTGCATCCATCTCAGATGTAATCAATTTCATCTCCAGCCCCAACTTGGCAATTTTGGCTTGTTCCTGCAAAGACAAATATTTGTTTTTGTTTTAAAAATACTGCAAGATTTAATGATAGGACAATTGGACCAATTAGTGAATGACATTTAAGCACGGTGAAACAGACCTTATTTCCATCATTTGTCTGTTTATAACTTAATAGTCAACTGTATTACTGTTACACCACTGTCACAGGTCCCAGGGGCGATTGGGATCCATGGCGAGCTTGCATGTTTTACCCTGCCACAGTCTGTATGTATGTGCCTGTCCAAAGTCAGGAGCCTGTAATTCAGTTGTTATAGCTCGTTTGAATTGTTTTACATATTTTAGGGCCTTATAAACTTTTTTGACTATGCGGTATGGTGACCTATAGTTGTTAATTTTTGTGTCATTAGGACTCTTGTCAAGAGTTTCCTCATTGCAATTATACCACATCTTCTTTTTGTAACCAGTTGTTAATTTCTGTGTTATTTTGTCTCTTGTGGAGAGTTGTCTCATTTGCAATCATACCACATCTCTTTTTTATATAAATAAATAATAAATGTATGCTGAAAGGAATGAAGAATTTCAATATATTTGCAAATTCATGTACAAATAAACAACTGGACTTTCATCTATATTGACGCAGCAACGTCTGAGTGCCTGGAGAGAACCAAAACCTTCAGAATCCAAGTCAATAAAGGTCAAGGTCTAATACACCCACCACTTGCAGAGAATGACTCAAATTTCCATTCACCATAATATTCCTTTTACTTATATACAAAGCAGCTAGTAATTGCTATTGGATGAACAGTTTAACCATTCTGCCATCCTGGCATTTAAAACCAATTAACATGATTAATATCTGGATAATAACCTTACTCACAGATTTTTTTTTTTAAATTTAACCTACAGTTAATAGACTAGTTCTAAATGAACATCAATATATAAAAAAACCAGATGCTCCGCAGGGCGCAGCTTTATTCGACCGCAGAGGTTGAACCCTGAACGGTTGGGGCAAGTATGGACACAACATTCAAGCTGGATTCAGCTCTAAATTTGGATTGTGATTAAATAGTTGACACAGCATAGGTTTCTGACACAGAATGAATGTGGTCTAATGAACTTAAAATATTTTTTTTGCCTTTGAGCAATTCACTATGCAGTTGAATATTAATCCTCTCAAAAAAATGTTTGAAGAAATTTTTTTTTTTTTTTTTTATGAAATCTGAAATGAGACAAGTTTACCAACCCCCCCCCCCCCCCCCAAAATTTTTTTTCACATCCCCCTTTCCCTTTTTCCAAAACTGATCTCAATTCAAATTTCTAATGGAGTTTGCAACAATAACTACTCATTTAAATACATCATAAAATATTCAAATGTAAAATAAAGTGCTTGTTATCACTGAATGGTAAAGATTGTTTTAATTTATCAGTTGGTAGTAAAAGTGAATATACATTGTATATTGTATAAAACAATGATTTAAGTTGATTCAACTACTATTCTGGACAAAGAAAGATAACTCCAATCAATTGAAAATTTCTTGCTATTGCACAATATTGTGCAATTAGATATTTCTTGCTATTGCGCAATACTGTGCAATTGAAAATATTTGCTATTGCACAATACTGTGCAACTGAAGATTTCTTGCTATTGCGCAATACTGTGCAATTGAAAATATCTTGCTATTGCACAATACTGTGCAATTGAAGATTTCTTGCTATTGCTGAATACTGTGCAATTGAAAATTTCTTGCTATTGCACAATACTTGATATAATAATTTTGGATCCTGATTTGAACCAACTTGAAAACTGGGCCCATAATCAAAAATCTAAGTACATGTTTAGATTCAGCATATCAAAAAAGCTCAAGAATTCAATTTTTGTTAAAATCAAACTTAGTTTAATTTTAGACCCTTTGGACTTTAATGTAGACCAATTTGAAAACAGGACTAAAAATTAAGAATCTACATACACAGTAAGATTTGGCATATCAAAGAACCCCAATTATTCAATTTTTGATGAAATCAAACAAAGTTTAATTTGGACCCGATTTGGACCAACTTGAAAACTGGGCCAATAATCAAAAATCTAAGTACATTTTTAGATTCAGCATATCAAAGAACCCCAAGGATTCAATTTTTGTCAAAATCAAACTAAGTTTAATTTTGGACCCTTTGGACCTTAATGTAGACCAATTTGAAAACAGGACCAAAAATTAAGAATCTACATACACAGTTAGATTCGGCATATCAAAGAATCCCAATTATTCAATTTTTGATGAAATAAACTAAGTTCAATTTTGGACCCTTTGGGCCCCTTATTCCTAAACTGTTGGGACCAAAACTCCCAAAATCAAACCCAACCTTCCTTTAGTGGTCATAAACCTTGTGTTTAAATTTCATAGATTTCTATTTACTTAAACTAAAGTTATGGTGCGAAAACCAAGAATAATGCTTACTTGGGCCCCTTTTTGGCCCCTAATTCCTAAACTGTTCAGACCTCAACTCCCAAAATCAATACCAAGGTCACACCAATTTAATTTCTTGTTCTACGGATTTTTGGACTCCAAAAATTGGGGCGAGCGAGCGATTTGAAAATTTTAATAAAAAAATATTTAATTTGCAAATTTTTAAGGCGAAGCTTAAAAAGTAAAGGCGAGCGATTATAATTTTTTTTTGTAAACATAAAATAGTAGGTTTTGACTATATTAAAACTTGATTTATCACTTGTACCTTGACATTTCTTTAATTTAAGAAGTATATTTTCCCTGTTCAACTTGAAATAATTGAATAATTAAAAAAAAAATAAAAAATTAGGTGCGGGCGGGTCCGTCGAACAAGGAATTAAATTGGTGTGGCCCAACCTTCCTTTTGTGGTCATAAACCTTGTGTTTAAATTTCATTGATTTACTTAAACTAAAGTTATTGTGCGAAAACCAAGAATAATGCTTATTTGGGCCCTTTTTTGGCCCCTAATTCCTAAACTGTTAGAACCAAAACTCCCAAAATCAATCCCAACCTTCCTTTTGTGGTCATTAACCTTGTGTCAAAATTTCATAGATTTCTATTTACTTAAACTTAAGTTATCGTGCGAAAACCAAGAAAATGCTTATTTGGGCCCTTTTTGGCCCCTTATTCCTAAAATGTTGGGATCAAAACTCCCAAAATCAATCCCAACCTTCCTTTGTGGTCATAAACCTTGTGTTAAAATTTCATAGATTTCTATTCACTTTTACTAAAGTTAGAGTGCAAAAACTAAAAGTATTCGGACGACGACGCAGAAGACGACGCCAACGTGATAGCAATATACGACGAAAAATTAAAATTTTTGCGGTCGTATAAAAAGTCTGATTTAGGTTATTCATAATTAAACTTGCTTTATTGCAATTATAACTTGTTATTTACTTGTTTAAACCAAAGAGCTGTAAAGGTTCAGCAAATTATAAGGTAATAAAGTAGATATGGTATATAAACTTAAAAATAACTAGCTATAGTATGCACTGAGAAAAATTGATTGAAACATCTGATATTTTTTTCTTTAAATCAGCTTTTCTGAAAAAATCAAATGAAATAACAAGTTGCAATTGGTAAAAACAGTCTAACAAAACATTTTTTACAATCAATACACTGAGAAAGAAAATAAATATAAAGAAATCAGAAATCTTTATTACTGTAATTAAATCATGGCTCAAATATCAGAAATCTTTAACCATTTGTTTATTCAAGACAGAAATATAATATAACTGGATGCATCAGTTCTCTTTTTATTGTGTTTAGGAAAAGTATGTCACAAACCAAATAATAATATCCTTGTCAAAAGAAATAGTGAATTGTCAGTCAGGCTTGTCAATTGAAAGATATTGATTGGAGTTATTAATAGGCATCATATTAATTGCTGAAACATTTAAATTTTGTATCCTCCAAATATTACATATAGATTTTTCAGTGGCGGATCAAGGGGGGGAGGGGGGGTTCCGAGGGTTTGAACCCCTCCTTTTTTTTGGCCGATCAATGCATTTGAATGGGAGCAAATAGTTGGAACCCCCCCTTTACTCTGGGTTGGGACCCCCCCTTTTTTAAGTGGCTGGATCCGCCACTGTTTTTTTGGTCATATCAGTATTTGGGTTTTTGTTAATGTTATTTGTCCCTTGGAAGTGAAAATTTTCAGAACGTATTAACTCCAAATTTTCAAATGAAAGAATTTTAAATATAGAAATTAAGAAATATCTATCAATATTGTCAAACGAAATAGACAACTCTATAATGTAATGATTTTTTAAAAAATTATTTCAGAGTAGCTTAATCTTATAGCAAATTATATAACCTCAACAAAAATAAAGTTGTTTCTTTCCAGTTCAATATATATAGCAAAAGATTAAGACAAACAAAATAAAATAAATGCAAATTTATTTTCAATACCAAATACAAATCCCGCACTAAATTTTATCATCAGCTCATAAAACAATTGTGGATCTTAAAAAATTGTTTTCAACTTCACTTCTACATCATTAAATCTCAAAGAACTAACCAATAAAACTGCTGGAATGATTTACCGACATTCATTTCAATGTTCAATGAAATCTTTTAAGTGTTACAAACTAATCTCAGAAATAAAATCTTATATCATTCCTTTTAAGTATCACAAAACAAGAAGTTCTCAAATCGATATATTTTAAAAGAAAAAACAAATTTTGTAAAACCGTTTAACTTTTTTTATATGTTTGACAATAGCTAAATGTCCTTTAGAATATTTATATGATCTGATTGAAAACCCTGTATATCCATGATAACATACTGTAAACCGAACTATTTTTTACATGCAGTTTAATTGTCATGATTTTTGTGAGTAGACAAATAATACAAATATAAATCATTTTGAATATTTTAAATTTGATCCTTCTTATCAAGTTAATTGAAAATTTGTGAAATTAATTTGCTGCATGGTGTTTTTTTTAAAGGGCTTCAACAATGCGGAAAACCCCATACATAGGGTCTGTTATAAAGGACATTTCACCGGTGGTTTGGTTGTATGGATGGGTTGTTGAATTTGTCATCCTGACAGATGTATATTTACATTTTGAGTATAAATTTCTAAAAATAACTTTGACCTGTTTTGATTGGTTTAGCCACTTATAACATAATTCTTACCTCGGCATCAAGCTTGATTGGTCTTGGTCCTCTCATGGATGTACCATGTTTCTGTAAAGACAAAACATACTATAATTTATATAGTTCACTACTGACCCCTAAGGATCCATATAGTTATGAATGGTAAAATGAATTTATTGCACACAGGATTTTTCCTGCAAAGTATAAAAATACAATAACATTAATAGATGACATTATTAGTGGACTAGACGTCATCATACCCATATAAAATCTACTGATACCTAGCTACAGATCTATACGAGGTCCCAATGTGACCAACTTCAACCAATCACAATATCACTAGTTCACTCCAGGTGCAATAATAGTTGTTATCAGTTTTTTTCTCCTTTCTCCAATGGATTTCAACAGTACAACTCTTAATGCTTTTCTTCTGAAGTTTTTGATAAACTATAAAGATTTTGGATAAGAACTTAAATAAAGTAAAAATCTAGATAAACCAAAATAATTTCCCATTTTGTCTACGTATTTATGAATCTATCATCATCACCAATAGAAGAGATTTGTAGGACACTTATCACCTCAATTTGCCTTAAAATGCTTGATCATAAAAACAAAAAATTACCAATACTGTATCTTTAATTTAATCAAAAGCTCATTTTCTAACATATATATTAGCCTTTAATACTGTATCATTGCATGTCTGCATGAAAGCAAATGTTAAATTAGTTCTGCTTGGTTCTGTCAAAACAAAATATTGATCAATTACTGCTGTTAATCTCACCAAGGAATTATTTACTGTATAAACAGATCATGTACAATGTTAATATATTGATAGTCAATTTTACTGATGACCAGACAATTTGGTTCCATTGTATTTAGTCATTCTTGTATAGGAAGTAAAGAAACATGAGGGATAATAAAGCCTTCAAGACATGTTACACATGTTCAAATTGATGGTAAAGGGACAATTTGGTTCCATTGTAGTTATTCATGTTTTTATAGCATTGTATAGGTAGTAAAGAAACACAAGGGATAATAATGCCTTCAGGACATTTCAAATTGTAGACTTTATCTATTACTTTCAACTTTGAACATCAATTACTACACTGTTAATCTCAACAAGGAATTATTTACTGTATAAAACAGATCATGATAGTCAATTTTACTGATGACCAGACAATTTGGTTCCAATGTATTTAGTCATTCTTGTATAGGAAGTAAAGAAACACAGGGATAATAAAGTCATTGTTAGGAAGTAAGCATTTTAAACACAAGCCTTCAAGATGTTGAGCTTGTTGTAGATGTTTATTTCACTTTCAAATCTGAACATCAAATTGATGGTAAAAGGACAATTGGATTCATTGTATTTAGTCATTTGTGTATACAAAGTTTAATTTAAGAAACAAATGGGATATACAGTATACAGTCTTCAAGCATGTCAAGACAGAGTTTATTTCACTTTTAACCCTAAACTTCAAATTAATGGTAACAAGAAGTTCTCATGAGCCTGAATCTCTCACCTTGATTTTTGGCATTTATCTTTCGCTTAAGAGTACGATTTCATCGTAGTTTGTTGTTTTTGGTTAGATTCAGCATATCAAAGAACCTTAAGAATTAATTTTTTTTATGAAATCAAATAAAGTTTAATTCTAATTATCGAGATCTTACTTTGCTGAAATTTTTGTTGTTGTTTACAGTTTAATCTTTATCATTAATAATATTCAAGACAATACCCAAAAACTGCAAAATTTCCATAAAATTACCATTTTAGTGGCAGCAGCCCAACAATGGGTTGTTAGATTGATTTAAAATTTCAGTTTTGACCTTAAATGCATGGAAGATTTGCTCTAAATGCTTTGGTTTTTGAGATATAAGCTAAAAACTGCATTTTACCCCTATGTTCTATTTTTAGTCATGGTGGCCATGTTTTTTTTAAAGAAACAGAAAATAAAACACAAACTTTATTCTAGATCCCCTTAGGATCATTAAGCTAAAATTTGATTAGAATTGATACCACTAGTTTTAGAGGAGAATATTTTTTAAAGTTAGAAAACATGATAAACAATTAAATTGTGTAAAATTGTCCTTAAAGGGTTAATAACTCTTTAAGGGGTCAATTGACAATTGTGGTCTTAAAACTTATTTGAATGACCATTGTATTTAGTCATTCTTGTATAGGAAGTTTAGAATTCTGAAACACAAGGGATAATGTAGCCTTCAAGACATGTTCAAATTGATGGTAAAGGAGTGCAATGGTCACGCTGAAGTGCGATGGTCTACGCCAAAGTGCGATGGCCCGTATGCTGATGTACGATGGTATAAGTATTTGACGTATAATTTTAGTTTAAAATGTAAAGATGTGCAAGTTTTAATGAAGGTAGATGTTATTAATAGTTAGTATATAAATTTACATTCGTTATTCATGGTTTTTGGATGACCTTAATAACAGTTGCATACTAAATTTGAGATCGTCCTCTTCAATTTCTGCATGCGGAAATACATGTATGTCCGCATTATTATTCTATCTATATGTTATTTCTCTCATAAGTTCTTGTTGACCGCAATAGTATAATGAAGAGATTCTGTTTGTGGACCTTGATGTATTAAGAAAAATGTCAGGCCCAATCATTAATAAAACAAAAAAAAAAGCTTTTAAGAATTTTGAGAAAAAAAAAATCGCTGCAGTAAATTAAATTTCACCGCCAACCCTTTCTGTTTCCCGTAGTTTTAAAAGTCTGTAAGCCCATTATCAACTTAAAAACCTGAACAACTGCTAAATCAATATGAAAAGCAAAAATAATTGTAAATGTAGTTTGTATAGACCATCACACTTCAGTGTTACCACCATCGCACTTCGGCGTAGCTATCAACAAGATTGCGTCACAATGACACTATCGCACTTTAGCGTGAATCAAAACGCACTTCGGCGTCAAACCATCGCACCTCAGCGTGACCATCGTGGTTCGGAGTACCATCGCGGTTCCGAGTCCTACATATATACAGCCTTCAAGACAGTGTTTATTTCACTTTCAAATCTAAACATCAAATTGAGGGTAAAGAGACAATTTTGTTCCATTGTATTTACGGTAGTCATTTTTGTATACAATATAAAGATCTTGATTAAGCTTCTTGAATGAAAATCAATTTCTAACTTCAACTTTATAAAAATAATTTCAAATAAAAAGCTTGTTACAAAGTTGATCTAACTTTCAACTTTCAACTATTAACTTTTTTTTAACTTACACAACTTGAGTGTTGTTGTCTTTATTGTCGACATATTAACTTTTTAGTGAAAATAAGTTAACTTTTTAATAGCATTACTAAGAATTCCCTGAATACATTGAAAGACAATCCAATTCCTATCTGGAATCGGTTTTTCACATTTTTGAAGGCCATACTGTGGCTTTAAAAAGCTTACTATCACTACATTTTAACTATGGTGGATTATAATTTTTTCAATCATACCTCATATCTCCTTTTAATAAGAACTAGAACACACCTGTGATATCGTGGGTTCGTGACTGAATTAAAGTATATATATAACTATGCACAAGCCTTATTTTAGTATTAGAATGGTCATCTGATAAAGTCATGCCGATTATAAGATACAAAGTTTTCTCTGCTATGAAAGTCTTTCTGTTTGAACCCGTCGAACTGGAACTTATCAATTATTGGTAATATTAATTATTTAGAAAGCAAAAGTTCCTGGAATGGAATATATTTTAATCAACAGCATTGTCCTTTATTAGTTATAAATAAAGTTGAATTCTTTGATTCGCTGTTTTACGCCATGCCCGCTAACAAATTGAAAACTGTACCTATACGCCTTATTTTTAGTCACAGATTTTTAGTATTCGTATTGTTATCTTAGAAAGTCTTACTGATTAAAATACTACAATTTGACAATTTAGTAGTGTCAACCCTGTGATTATGACCCGTGTATATAGCATATTAATCCTGAATACACCGTTTGGTGGTGTGCCTGATATGCGGAACGTACAGATAAGGTAATAGGTAACAGGTGAATATACTATTGGTATCGGTATCGGACTCGACCCGGAACTTCTTAATTATTGGCAATATTAATTACGTGGAAAACAAAAGGGCCTGGAGTGGTGTAATTTTTAATCTACACCTTTATACTATATTAGTTATATATAAAGTTGAATTCTTTGATTCGTCGTTTTTACGTGATGATGGCTGACAAATTGGACCTCGTAATTTTAGTATTATAGATATAAAATTTCATCAAAAAGTTAAAAAGGGATATAAACTCAGGTATTCAATGTTTACTTCCGAGGGTAATTTTTTATACAACTAGGACCACTAGCTAAAGGCCCTTTTACCAAAATATTTGACAATCCTATTTTTAACAATACATGTACTGTAAATTCAGAAATTATTGCAAGGTTTTTATTATTGCGAAAAAAGTGACAGAGTTGTAAACGCATTAATTTGACCTCGCATTTTGAATTATTTTATATAAACTATACAGGATTTTTCTCAAAATCGTAAAAAATCAAAATTGCAATTAAGTCTAAAATGACAAAATCGCAATAACAAATGCACGCAATAATTTCTGAATTTACAGCAATAATTGATAAACTTGTTCTGAAGAACTAAAGAATATTTTTTTCTGTATTAATAAAGGATTGATACCCTCAATTTATATCCCAACAGTTATTATACACACTTTTTCTTTTGTAGCTCGTTTTGATCTATCTTGAAATGTTGACATAATTTGATAACATTCAAATTTGAAGTAATGATAATAGACCTTCAAATTTTTGAATGATAGGGACATATCTGTATAGCATATATCTATGAAAATATAGTGTATGACCTTGTCCTCCTTTTATCTGTAAAGGTAATCCTACAATGGGGTGGTATATTACCTATTTTTAAATTATTCTTAGTAATTGGATTATGAAAGCCTATTATTGATTTCTCAGGTTACAGAAATGGCATTTTCTGAGTCTATGGGGACAGCACAGACCCCGGCTCTCTGTCAGTTCTGTGAAGAATCACCAGAGATTAAATGGAAGTGCATAAACTGTGAACTATTTCTATGCCAACTGTGCTGTTCAAAGATACATAGCAAAATTAAAACATCTCAAGAACATGAAATGATAAATTTGAAAGATTTTAAAGAAAATGATTTTGCAACTTCGGTACGTAAAGTCAACCTTGAAAACATGGGGTGTACAATCCATGAAAAACAAAAGTGTTTTGTTTTCTGTAAAGATTGCAGTGAGCCTGCTTGTTCAAAGTGTTTAATGGAGACTCATAAACTACATGATTATAAAGCTTTAGATGAAGTGTATCAGGATCTACTCTCTGAAATGAAGAAACAAACAAAACAAATTGAAATCTATCTTGAGCTATTTAGATATAAAAAGGACAAACTTCAAAAGATGATTTCAGATGGGAACAAATATTTTCAAGAAGCAAGAGATGCAATCCTGAAAACTGAAAAAGAAATGAAAGACTCCATTGCAAAACATGCTAAAGACCTCTTAAAAGAACTTGAAGCAAAGTGGAAACCATCTGAAAATATGATAAATGAAGAAATTTCTGATGTGATAAAAAACGAGATGGATATGGAAAATAGGAAGGACAATATAAACAAATCACTTCAGTCTCATAAAGCAGAAGACATTTTCAATACAAGTAAAAACTTAGATAAGCCATTTCCAAAGTATTCAGCAATGCAAATGAAATCAAATGCGACAGTGTTCTTTCCTAGCAACATACAGGTAAAATTAGAAAGAGCATCATTGTTTGGTGAACTTTATACACATCCAGACATTGAACTCATGGATACTTATAAAAGTGAACTTATAAGCGTGAAAAGTTTAGTATTGGGGCATGATCAAAATACTGCATTCATATCAAGCCCTTCTAGTCAAAAAGTGCAAAAAGTCAGATTTGAAAATCATACTATCAAAGTAGAGAAGGAAATTCAGATAGATGTGATTGATATTGCAAAGACAAAGGATGGGGGAATTCTTATAGCAGATGGATATAGCAATCTAAAACTATATACCAAGAATGGACAAGTAGAGACATTTAAGTCCTTTTCTCCTTTGAAAACTTTAAGCGTGCATGTAACTAAAGACAATCAGATTATAATAGGGTTAGTGGAGTTTTACCCTGTAACACTACCAGCGCCAAAAGGTAGTACAAGAAAACTTATAGTTATGAATCAGAATGGTGACATTCAACACACTATTGAACATGATAAGAACAATCAAAGAATGTTAACATTTCCTCACAGAATCAGAAGTCTCAATGATAAGATAGTAGTTGTAGATTTAATAAACAGTAAATGGGAGGGGAGGGTTGTAAAGCTAAATTATGGAGGACAACTCCATTGGACCTATAAAGGGTGGCACCATTTAACTCCCTATGATCAGCTGGTTAAATTTCATCCAGAAAGTGTGACAATAACTTCTAAGGATATGATTTTAGTTTGTGAGAGTTTGTTAAATGCTATACATGTATTAAATTCTGCTGGAGAACTTATTTTATGGAAAGATACTATCAGCTTAGGAGTAGAATTTCCTTTAAGTCTTGAAATTGACAAAAATGACTTTTTGTGGATTGGGTGTGCTACTCTAAATTTTACAGGCACAATAAGGAGGGCTAAGATAAGCTGTGTTCAACTAACTTAATTAAGAAAATTGTGTCTAAAAATAGACAAAGCAAGATCATATTACAGTCAATGACCAAACTTTTTTTATTTAATATGAATGGCAGGACCATCCCTTCCTTAATTATAGAGATAAGAACTGAAGTAGACCTTTTTTATATATATAATTTTAACTAATTTTCCATTGATCATAGTTAATTTGTTTGCATTATTGTAGATTATATTCATCTTTCAAAAAGCTAATGATTGTATTTTATGATATTTAAATGTTATAATCAAAAGTCTGTTGTCTGCACTAATAAAAACTTCAGGTATCATTGTGTGTTTTTCATGATTTTGTAAATGCTATACCTAAGGCTTTTTGTCTGCACTAATTTAAACTTATTAAATTTATTAAACAGTTAACTTCTAAGTGTGTAATCTTAATCCAAAAACCAAACTGGATACTTGTAAAATGCTCTTCCAAAACTTGCTATTAGATATAAATTCCTGTTGCATGTAGTTGTTTTTTAATTCAAGTCTCTAAACATGCATGAAAGTTGATAAAGATGAATGTGGCTCTATTTGCAAGCAATCTTCATACAATGTATTCAAAACTGAAGGAGGTTAGTTTATCTAACCTTATAATGACTTCACTGTTCAGCTAACAAGCAAACTTGAACCAAATATTCAATCTTTACCTACACACTTAACACATACTGCTGTAATTGTATCTATAAAATACTTCTACCATAAGAAAGATCTCTATCCCAGGACAACAAATTATCCAATATTCTATTGTACAATACAAAAACAAATTTATGAAGTTGATAAAGTTAGCAATTCTAAAGTGCTTTATCGACCATGTTAAAAGGAAATTTCAAGTACAAATGTTTTTTGTACTTACAACAATCTTATCAGAAAAATTCTATCCAAATGAGGCTGCGATTTATTTCAAGTGAAAGTCGTTTCCCAATCATCAATAAAACACAACAATCGCTGATCATCAATCTGATGATTAATCAGGCAGACGATTAATCAAGCAAACATATAATGTGTATTAACTTATATAGTTCATTAACTTAATCAAATAAGCAATCATGGTCTATAGCTATAGTCTGAAGATAAATGGTCAATGTCTATTTGGTCAAAATGAAGCTTCAAAAATTAATCAACTTGACCATTAATTCAGATTTATAATTGATTTGAATAGTAAATTTAATGATACTTATAACGTCTAGGTTAGCCTATGGAAAGGTATATACTATGAAATTTAAAGTGAGAGGTTTGTAAGTAGGTGCTAAAAGATTTTAATTTGGTATAAATTTGAAAAGATCGCATCTGATAATCATATATATACATATATATGTATGTTAAGTTTCAAGCTGATGTGAGCTTAAACAAAAACTTTACTTTGAAATACAATTTGCTCAATAAAAAGATAAATGGACATTCCAAAAACATAATATTAAATAAGGAGATGTCATAGGTATGATTGCCAGTGAGAAGTTTATTTAAAAGTGATAAATTATATCTGGATTTAAGCAATTATAGGCAACTGTACAGCCTTCAACAATGAGTAAAATTTATATCATCAATTTGACAGCTATATAAAATAAAATAAACAAAAAAAATAACATTATAACAAAATGACAAATTAAAGTAAGACATATATTACAAACAGCAATCAGCAAACCATTGACATACAGGCTCCTATAAACATTATTGTATTGGGACTGACAAATACAGAATATATATGTGAAGGTTCAAAAGAGTATAAGCCCTACCTATAAATCCTTCCCTATCCTGGCCCCTGGTGTAGTCTGTCAACATAAGACCAAATAATGCTCCCTGCTATCTTAAGCACGACATCAACATTTTTTTAAAGTTTTAAACTCATTTATATTTGTATGACAGTCAACAAAAACACATATAACAGTATTATTAAAGAATAATTAATAATGATCATCATCAAAAATGACAAAACAAACAATGAAATTGCAATAATTACCCAGGGCCCTTTTAAAAATGAGTTATAATCAAGTTAAAGGGTATGCTTATAGTATATTGAAAGTTAAACAAGAAGTACTTACATATCTTTATGATGTAATAAAGTAGTTCTTTAACAAATCATAACTTCCGTTTTATACTAAGTTAAATCCTTTCCATATCATGTAATATTGATATTTTTGAAATGCTAAAAAAATGTACAACGCTGCAATATAATCAATCAGGACTATAACAACGTTTCAACACTGAAGATAAACTAATTCCAATAGAGACGTTCTGACTTACTTTAATGGTAAATAAATTTTTAAGACACAGATATATATATATATATAATTCTTTCCTTTACTTCATGTACTAAGTTAAATCCTTTTCATTCATAAATATCATGTAATATTGATATTTTCAAAATACTAAAAAAATTTACAAAACTGTCAATCATGAAAATAACAACAGCATAGAAGCTATATGATTCCAATAGAGACCTTCTGACTACTTTACTGTAAATAAATTTTCAGGACACAGATATATACAATTACTTCGAATCAATTACCTTTAGTATTAAAACAGTCCATTCTAAATAACAGATCCCAAGAGAGTTTTACTAAGTATACTAATCAATACAAAAAAGAGAATCATAAATCATTCAAATAGCAGAACACAACATGTAAGTTGTAAAACTTCTCAATGAAGGTGTTCCTAACCTTTGAAACCTATCTATGTCCTATGAGAACTTCAAAGAAGATGATAAAAAACAATATTGAAAAAAGTTTTGATTGATTCACTCTAGGTTGTTTGCTTTAGTAAATATACCTTGTATTATTCAGGATGAAGATAAATTAGAACAAAATCTATTTAATTAGCAAGGTCACAGGGTCAACCCTGACAATGATCAGGAAAATACTTAAAGTTTGTTTAACTAAAATAAGAGGAAACTTGTACTACAACAAATTACTTCATCTTGACCTACAGATCTAGACCACTGAATAAGTAACCTATCAACAGTCTTTCACATGCAAAGAGCATGGCAGTCTTAATTTTATCATTAGGCATGGTATCTAATATTTAAATGTCCCCATTCTGCATGACTAGACATGGCTGTATATACATGTAAATACACTGCAGTGTCCAGTCAGATTGGGGACTTTAATATATATATATATATCTCCTACAGACAATGAACAGGTCTTATCACTTGATCCTGGATCAGAGGAGTGCAGTTACTATACATACTCTGTACCATGTATCCTCCAATCGACAGTTACCAACTAAGAAGTTGTAAAAAATAAGACATCAATAAGACAGATACCCAATTTAATTAAAAGCCAATCTTGCATCACTTCTGTATTCTGCTATGTTGCAATACATGATCAGAAAACAGGAAAGATGATGATAGATCAATTTTTAATTGGATTGACAAAGACCCAACAATGCATGCTGTTTTATTGACTTAAACAGCTCTAATGTCTCTTTTATTTATATACCGAAGATATAATATTGAGACTTTATTGAACTTTACTAAATTCATCAGATATGATATAATATGGAGGGATGGGACGGACTATCTGATCACTAAATACCAAAGTTTTGTTAAGCAGAGGTATAAAAATGGCACCAGATCTAAGTTTATCTTCAGTAATACATGCAGAAATATTAGTAATGATTGATCTTTTTTAAATACTTGTTCTCTAACAAAGTGATATGGTTCCCCTCTAAAGAGCAATTAACAAAGCATAAGATTCTTAAAGTTTGTCTTTAATTGGTAATAAAATTTCACATTTATCGACTAATTTATACCTAACGATACTTTATATTCACTCAAAGCTAATAAAATATTGGGAACAATTATATATCAAAACAGAAAACAAATAATAAATCATGATTGCAGCATCATATTTGGTAGTGAATGGGAAAGAAGAAAAACACGCCAAATTTAACACTATTGATCTGTGTATTACTAATCAACTAAAAATATCCTCCTCATAAGTTTTTTGGATGATTGGTGAGGGGTGAATCACATAATGTCTTATTCCATAAAATTTCTCAAAGATGTCTACAAGATGATCATGTATGTCAATGTTTTATTTGTTAGAGGGGCATTAGCTACGAGATATATAAAAAATATAAAGTTTAATTTTTTTTTTTGTTCAATCAATAATGCAAGTGAAATAGTGAAATAACAATTCACTTTTCGCAGCCAAAAAGGTTCAATTTTGTCAAATTACACTAAGAAACATTGATATTGAGTTATTCACTTGCAAGTGAATGAGTCGACCTCTTTAAATCCATATTCATGTGAACTTCAATTTCACCCCTAGCTACAGATTGATAAGGCATGCATTGTACATGTACTGGTTATTTAAAGAAAAAGAATGTCAACAATGAAAGTGAAACTACGGTAAATCATTTGATTATTAAATCGATGCACATAAAATCATTCTTATACAGTTAAAAACAATGAGAAACATCTATTTTTAACCTATAAAATAAAATCAAACAGACCTATAGAAATCCAATTGCACATGTTGGTTTAATTTATTCATATCTTTATTTATGTTTACATCGCTTATATGGTCATCTGAGGTAATGGATAGTTAAATAGATGGCGACTGGACTAAAATACACACGAAACGAACCTATATATTATCTACCCGTGCTCTGTAAACTGTTTATCTTAGACTTTTGATAGTTTGGATAAATGTTTTACATTGTTATAAATCAACTATGAGAATTTGAGTCAAATCGGTGACCATGAATTTGACAGCTAGTGCCCCTTTAATCCAGACAAAATAAATAATTCACCTAATAAATTCAAGATGACCATGTATGTCAATGTTTTATTTTTCAATCCAGACAAATAAATAAATTCACCAAATAAGTTCAAGATGACCATGTATGTCAATGTTTTACAAAAATGTTTTACTTGTCAATCCAGACATATAATTAATTTACCAAAGATGTCTTTGAGATGACCATGCATGTCAATGTTTTATTTGTCAATCTAGACATATAAATAATTGACCAAAGATGTCTTTGAGATGACCATGCATGTCAATGTTTTATTTGTCAATCCAGACATATATATAATTTACCAAAGATGTCTTTGAGATGACCATGTATGTCAATGTTTTACTTGTCAATCCAGACATATAATTAATTGACCAAAGATGTCTTTGAGATGACCATGCATGTCAATGTTTTATTTGTCAATCTAGACATATAAATAATTTACCAAGACATATAAATAATTTACCAAAGATGTCTTTGAGATGACCATGCATGTCAATGTTTTATTTGTCAATCTAGACATATAAATAATTTACCAAAGATGTCTTTGAGATGACCATGCATGTCAATGTTTTATTTGTCAATCTAGACATATAAATAATTTACCAAAGATGTCTTTGAGATGACCATGCATGTCAATTTGTCAATCCAGACAATCATCAATAATTCACCAAATTTTTACAAGGAATAGGAGATCATATAACTCTAGTATGTACAGTGAAATCTGTCACAACAAAACCCTACAAAACTTTTTTTGGTTTACAAAATTTAATTTGTAGTGAAGGAATAACTGTATTATTGTAGGCTTACATTTCTTGACAAGTACAAATGAAGTATTGCTGAATTAATGTCACAAATTGAGTAAATTTATGCTTAGACAAGTTAACTTTTGTACGGTATACTTCCCCTTAAAATTTATAACCCGCTTAAATAGAAATTGCAATTCAATACAAAATGCATCTGAGTTAACTATATTTATTGCTTATAAGTCCTGGTGCTTTAGTGTTCAGTTTGGATCATTGTTAGTGTTTTACAACACTTTTGGCACTTTTGCCAAATGGTGGCAGTACTGAGAGAGAACCACCCAACCAACCTTCAGCAGTAAAACTGGCAATCTTTTCATATATCATGGGAGATGAACACACCTGCCACAAGCAAAACAAGCAACCAGGCTTCTGATAACAGCAGATGTACTTAAAAGAACAATCAGCCAATGAGGCCCATAGTTGGAAAGGATCCTGGGATTTAAATCACAAAAACTCTTAAGAGTAAAAATGCTCCAAGTTATGAACAAGTCAATATAACTTTAAAATCAATCTTGTTAGATTTTTTTCACTACCATACAATCATTATAATAGACACATCATTTCATAACATGTAGTCTGAAATTACTCTGACATCTTTTGGGGGGATTTTCGATTGACCCATTCAAAGTAATAACTGTTGAAGTCCTTAAAGAGCTGTCAGAGGTTAGAACAAACCTTGACAAGAAAAAATGCAACTTTTCTTTTCAAGCTTTTTGAATTTTCTATATTCATAATATTTTGAAAGGAAATAGCAGAATTGATGTCTTTTCTATTTTAAAAGTTTGCTTAGACCAGGAAGGAAATACCCTTTTATTGACTTTTTACTGAATTATGCATGATTTGAGAGAAAAACTAATTGAAACATCCCTTGATCTTATTTTTGCTTTCAATTCTTTGGATCTTATTGATGTATTTTTTTGATAATGAGCTTAAAAATAAATGGGGCAAATTGAGGCCAATAAATCATATATACTTATAACATTGAAAGTCATTTACAATGATTTATATAATATAATTGATTTATAAGTACTTGATCATCAAAAGTTTTTCAACTATCATGCAAATTTCTAAAAATCTATAATCTCATTTTTCTATTCAATTTGAGAAATCACATGTATGAATGAAAAAACAAAAAAGAAATAATATAAAAAAGAAGATGTGGTATGAATGCCAGTGAGACAACTATCCACAAAAGACCAAAATTACACAGGCATTAACAACTATAGGTCACCATACGGCCTTCAACAATGAGCAAAGCCCATACCGCATAGTCAGCTATATATTCAAATTTCTGCATCTGAATCTCACTTTTCTATTCAGTTTTGAGAAGTCATATATACGTTTAAAAAACAAGAAAGAAATAAGTCAAGTATATATTCTCTAAGATTCGTTTATGTGTACACTGAAATGTATTAATGTATGTAAAAATTCATTAACCGTTAAGGTAAAGCACAGACAAAACAATCTACCTCAAGATCAAAACAATCCTAGCAAGTTTCTGTACCTGAAATCTCACTTTTCTATTCTTTTTGAGAAGTCACAACATATATAGAAAAACACACAAAAAAATATGTATGTATTTATTCTCTAAAGATTCCTTTATGTGTACACTAAAATGGATTAATGATGGTAAAAATTCTTAAGTTTTGAAAAGTCACATATATGTATAATAAAAAAAAAAAAAATTGAGAAGTCACATATATGTATAATAAAAAAAAAAAAAATGTCTATACATTCTCTAAGATTCCTTTCTGTGAACACTGCAATGGATTAATGTATGTAAAAATTCAATAACCATTAAAGTAAAGCACAGAAAAAACAATTTATCTCAACCATCCCAGCAAGTAGTTCTGTGTATCTGTATCAATGCAAATCAATAGGGACAAGACATAAAAACTTCAATTTCTGAATCATTTTGTTTTAAACCATGCAATTACACTATAAAATGTCAAGCACACAGTCATTATTTTTGTTATTGTCTTGTTAGAACTATTCCTTCATCTAAATCACTCGCAGACACAAAATAAATTAAATAAGGTATGCCATTTTAAAGAACTATATACGTTCAGAAGTTTTGGTTAATTTGTCATTTAGACATAAATAGAAAAAGAAAAAGTTATATAGCTAATCATCTGTCACAAACTCTAGTTTTATATTTGAATACCAAGTAAAGATTTCCTTTCTGTCATGAATTGAATAATAAACAATAATTTATCAAAATATAATGATCATGATGCTGTCAAATTCAAAATGACACCATGTCTTAAAATTGCTTGCTTTATAAATAAAAACACTTAAAATATCAGAAAGGGATATTTTTGGATATAAAATATATTGGCCGAAATAATTTTTAAGTGTGTGAAAACAAATATTTCTGGTTGTCAGGAATGTATATATTTCTTTTAGTGTGAATCAAGATCCAGAAAAGAATGCCTTATTTTTATCTGAAATTTTAAGATGACACCACATCTTAACTTCACCCTTCCCCGAACAATATAATAGAACTAGAGGCTCTAAAGAGCCTGTGTCGCTCACCTTGGTCTATGTGAATATTAAACAAT
The DNA here is from genome assembly GCA_037788925.1 of Mytilus galloprovincialis. Taxonomy (NCBI): domain Eukaryota; kingdom Metazoa; phylum Mollusca; class Bivalvia; order Mytilida; family Mytilidae; genus Mytilus; species Mytilus galloprovincialis. Next base: position 30,220,039 of record CM075343.1, on the reverse strand, counting down.
GGACACAGATGGATTCATGACAAAATTGTGTTTTGGTGATGGTAATGTGTTTGTAGATCTTACTTTACTAAAAATTCTTGCTGCTTACAATTATCTCTATCTATAACAGTACTTTCTAAGGAAAATGTTATTGAAAATCTTCAAATTTTAAGAAAATTGTTAAAAATTGACTATGAAGGGCAATAACTCCTTAGGGGGGTCAATTGACTATTTTGGTCATACTGACTTATTTTTAGTTCTTACTTTGCTATACATTATTGCTGTTTACAGTTTATCTCTATCTATAATAATATTCAAGATAATAACAAAACTAGAGGCTCTAAAGAGCCTGTGTCGCTCACCTTGGTATATGTGAATATTAAACAAAGGAAGCAGATGGATTCATGACAAAATTGTGTTTAGGTGATGGTGATGTGTTTGTACATCTTACTTTACTGAACATTCTTGCTCCTTACAATTATCTCTATCTATAATGATCTTGGCCCAGTAGTTTCAGTGGAAAATGTTAGTAAAAATTTACAAATTTTATGAAAATTGTTAAAAATTGACTATAAAGGACAATAACTCCTTAGGGGGTCAACTGACCATTTTTGTCATGTTTGACTTATCTTTAGGTCTTACTTTGCTGTACATTATTGCTGTTTACAGTTTATCTCTATCTATAATAATATTCAAGATAATAACAAAAAACGTCAAAATTTTCTTAAAATTACCAATTATGGGGCAGCAACCCAACAACCGGTTGTCGGATCCATCTGAAAATTTCAGGGCAGATAGATCTTGACATGATAAACAATTTCACTACGTCAGATTTGCTCTAAATGCTTTGATTTTTGAGTTATAAGCCAAAAACTGCATTTTACCCCAATGTCCTATATTTAGCCATGGCAGCCATCTTGGTTGGATGGCCGGGTCACCGGACACATTTTTTAAACTACATACCCCAAAGATGATTGTGGCCAAGTTTGGATTAATTTAGCCCAGTAGTTTCAGAGGAGAAGATTTTTGTAAAAGATCACTAAGATTTAGGAAAAATGGTTAAAAATTGACTATAAAGGGCAATAACTCCTTAAGGGGTCAACTGACCATTTCGGTCATGTTGACTTATTTGTAAATCTAACTTTGCTGAACATTATTGCTGTTTACAGTTTATCTCTATCTATAATAATATTCAAGATAATAACCAAAAACAGCAAAATTTCCATAAAATTACCAATTCAGGGGCAGCAACCCATCAACGGGTTGTCCGATTCATCTGAAAATTTCTGGGCAGATAGATCTTGACCTGATAAACAATTTTACCCCATGTCAGATTTGCTCTAAATGCTTTGATTTTTGAGTTATAAGCCAAAAACTGCATTTTACCCCTATGTCCTATATTTAGCCGTGGCAGCCATCTTGGTTGGATGGCCGGGTCACCGGACACATTTTTTGAACTACATACCCCAAAGATGATTGTGGCCAAGTTTGGATTAATTTAGCCCAGTAGTTTCAGAGGAGAAGATTTTTGTAAAAGATTACTAAGATTTACGAAAAATGGTTAAAAATTGACTATAAAGGGCAATAACTCCTTAAGGGGTCAACTGACCATTTCGGTCATGTTGACTTATTTGTAAATCTTACTTTGCTGAACATTATTGCTGTTTACAGTTTATCTCTATCTATAATAATATTCAAGATAATAACCAAAAACAGCAAAATTTCCATAAAATTACCAATTCAGGGGCAGCAACCCATCAACGGGTTGTCCGATTCATCTGAAAATTTCTGGGCAGATAGATCTTGACCTGATAAACAATTTTACCCCATGTCAGATTTGCTCTAAATGCTTTGGTTTTTGAGTAATAAGCCAAAAACTGCATTTTACCCCTATGTTCTATTTTTAGCCATGGCGGCCATCTTGGTTGGTTGGCGGGGTCACCGGACACATTTTTTAAACTAGATACCCCAATGATGATTGTGGCCAAGTTTGATTAAATTTGGCTTAGTAGTTTCAGAGGAGAAGATTTTTGTAAAAGTTAACGACGACGGACGCAGGACGACGACGGACGACGACGGACGCAGGACGACGGACGCCGGACGCAAAGTGATGGGAAAAGCTCACTTGGCCCTTCGGGCCAGGTGAGCTAAAAACAGCAAAATTTCCTCAAAATTACCAATTCAGGGGCCGCAACCTAACAACCAATTATCTGATTCATCTGAAAATTCCAGGGCAGATAGATCGTGACCTGATCAACAATTTTACTTCCTGTCAGATTTGCTCTTAATGTTTTGGTTTTTGAGTTATAAGCCAAAAACTGCATTTTACCCCCATGTTCTATTTTTAGCCAATGGCGGCAATCTTGGTTTATTGGCCGAGTTACCGGACACATTTTTTTAACTACATACCCCAATGATGATTATGGCTAAGTTTGGTTAAATTTGGCCCAGAAGTTTCAGAGGAGAAGATTTTTCTAAAAGATTACTAAGATTTACGAAAAATGGTTAAAAATTGACTATAAAGGGCAATAACTCCTAAAGTGGTCAACTGACCATTTTGGTCATGTTGACTTATTTGTAGATCTTACTTTGCTGAACATTATTGCTGTTTACAGTTTATCTCTATCTATAATAATATTCAAAATAATAACCAAAAACAGCAAATTTCCTTAAAATTACCATTTCAGGGGCAGCAACCCAACAACGAAATGTCCGATTCATCTGAAAATTTCAGGGCAGATAGATCTTGACCTGATGAACAATATTACCCAAATGTCAGATTTGCTCTAAATGCTTTGGTTTTTGAGCTATAAGCCAAAAACTGCATTTTACCCCTATGTTCTATTTTTAGCCATGGTGGCCATCTTGGTTGGTTGGCCGGGTCACCGAACACATTTTTTAAACCAGATACCCCAATGATGATTGTGGCCAAGTTTGGTTAAATTTAGCAAAGTAGTTTCAGAGGAGAAGATTTTTGTAAAAGTTAACGCAGGACGAAGACGACGACGACGACGGACGCCGGACGCCAAGTGATTAGAAAAGCTCACTTGGCCTTTCGGCCAGGTGAGCTAATAATGTGTCCTAGGACAGGAATGCCCCCTCAAGCTTGCTTATAACATGTGTAAATACTTTTAAAGAGTATTTGTTGTCACAGCTAGATTTTAAGAGTTCTCTTGTTCTAGTCAAAGTCAGCTTTGTATATGAGTTTCATAAATTTAACATAAGGCAAACTTAAGTATCCAGTGAGAAAGGGACCTTACTCTTGAACCAAATCTGACTTACTGGCCAATTTGAATTATGTCTGTGACTTTTGGTTCTTATCATTGTCTAGGCGTTTCAAAAAACTTGAATCAGGAAAACTTATGTTAAGAGTGCGGAAACCAAAATGAGATAGGAAGAAGAACAGTTCGACATACTGTTATAAGGAAAGACAGTCAAGGGTAACTCCTAACGCCCCTTTTCTTAGCAGTGGGGGCATAAAAATAACAAGAATTGTGCTTCAACTGGCAAAATGATATGCCTTTCGCTTTACAATAGAAAGTGACCGAATATTGCATTATTAAAGAAAGTAGATTTTGTGCTTCAACTCACAAAATGATGTGCCTATCGCTTTACAATAGAAAGTGACCCGATATTGCAATATTGAAGTCAGTAAATTCTTTTATCTCCCTTGTTACATGTGGTACCTAGATTAAATAGATATTTGTACATCCTGCAAAATAGCAATATTTAAACATATAAAAGTCAATGAACCATGACTGAAGGTTCAGAACCAAAATTACCTCCAAGGAAATGAGAATTATCAATTCTTATGTAAAAAGATATATAATTATAAAAATTGCATATCAAATACCATTGACTTTAAAACTAACCTAAACAGTCATAAACTTTAATATGTAAGTTATGCAAAACATTTTTAGCTCAAGATGTGCCAGTGCTTATATATCTCCATCTCAAGTATTATGGAGCTATCATTAGTGGTTTCCCTCAAACTGACCGTGTCACAAAATTTGAATACATAGTAAATGCAGGAATAAACAGAATGAATTAGTCATATTCATTGAGGGAAGGCAAACACTTGCACTTATTAAGGATGTACTTAGGTGAGGTTTGGGAAATTAGTGTCAAATGTTCGGACTCCTTGGGTTTTTTCCATCAATACAGGGTTAAATATTTTGCCCTATAGCACCCATTTTTCTTTTCATAAATGACTTCAATAGCTCATAAAAGGCCATTTTCCAAAATTTAAGCAGATTCTTAATTTTTGTTCTCTCGATTTGAGACCCAAATAATACCAATGCAAATGTAAGGTAAAAGTCAGAGTCGGCCTTTTTCCGCCAATTTTTAAAACTCAAATAACTCGAAAAGCAGCTCCATGACCTATCAATATTTTTATTTTATTTTGTTCCTTAGCTGGTGCTCATTCAACATGTAGTATCAATTTCAATTTCTTGATTTTTTAATTTCACCTAAGTACATCCTTAACATTAGTAGCGTTCAAAGACAAGCAGAGGAAACTTCATAGGGATATTCAAACTCATACAGCAAAGACAAACTGACAACAATAAGACAAATAACTTTGAAAAGATAACAATATTCTACAAAACACAACATAGAAAACATAAGAGTAAGCAGAGCATTGGTAAGGTTGTTTGTCAAGTTTATGGGAAGTGATTGTCAGGTTCATGGGTAAATATTTATCAGTTACATGAGCAAGCTAAGTGCATGTCAGGTTCTTTAGTTATTGCTTATCAGGTTGATGAGTAAATTTTTGTTCTAGGTACATGTGCTAGTGCCTGTCAGGTTCATGGGTATGTGTTTGTTACGTTCATTGGTAAATTCTTGACAGGGACATGCATATGGGCAAGTGCTTTTCAGTTCCATGGGTAAATATTTCTAAAAATTCATTAACAAGTGCTCGTCAGGTTCATGAGTAAGAGATTGTCAGGTTCATGAGTAATTGATTGTCAGATTCATTAGTAAGTGCTTGTCAGTTTCATGAGTAAGCAACTGTCAGGTTCATAAGTAAATGCTTGTCAGGTTCATGAGTAAGTGCTTGTCAGGTTCATGAGGAAGTGATTGTCAGATTCATGAGTAAGTGATTGTCAGGTTCATGAGTAAGTGATTGTCAGATCCATTAGTAAGTGCTTGTCAGGTTCATGATAAAGCAACTGTCAGGTTCATAAGTAAGTGCTTGTCAGGTTCATGGGTAAGTGCTAGTCAGGTTCATGAGTAAGTGATTGTCAGGTTCATGAGTAAGTGATTGTCAGATTCATTAGTAAGTGCTTGTCAGGTTCATGGGTAGGTGATTGTCAGGTATTTAACACAGTAGTGATGTTATGGAAACAAGCTGTGACATATATTTATCATCGTGTCATGTCTTTGAATTTGAAAAAGTTATAATATTAAAAAATAAAAGTATTATCAATATTTCCTATCTTATATAATTTTTCTTTCAAAGTTTTTTTTTTTTTAAGTTTTCATAAATTCCAAATTTACATTTGATATTCCTATTGAGTACAGTGCAACTTGTTGATTTAAAGTGATATAAGTTCCTGAAAAAAACTCATACTTCATCCAAAATTAATGACAGAAAGTAATTTTTCATACTTTAATTTGACATGTTCCATGCTTTTTTTTCAGCTATAAAATAGCAATATATGATATAAATTAAATTGAAATGCCTTATATATCATGTGTATCTAGCTTGCTGCAATATAGTTGTTTTGTGCTGATGCAGTGCAAAGCATTCACCAATCAACCTTACATTTCGTGGATTGATTCATTTTTTTATAATATAATTACATTAGATGTATGTTTCATTATAATACATTATTCTGATTGGCTAACTGCACATCAGGTGTTATTCTGTAATCAATTGCATTACACAATAAAACTTATCATTCATGATCCTAGCTAAAAAATGTAATTATAAGTAATGAATGCTTCTTTTTGTAACTTTATAGGGTTGTAAAAGTAGCGACCGTGCACACATTTTTAGAATGAAGCGCTTCCGCGCTTCATACAAAATGTACTTCAGTCAACGCTTTTACACCCCAATAAAGTTATAAAAAGAAGCATTCAATTCTAAAATAATAAAACAGCATTCAAATTAAAAAAACTAGAATTAGAAAAAAAAATCTAGGTTTTTTTCAAAAAATATGACATGCAGACAAAGAAGAATTTTAATTAAATGTAATACTTAAAATATATAAAAGACAATGTAAATACAACATAGTAAACTTACTTGTGGTGTGTTAGGTGCTGTCTGTTAGTAAATATGTTAATGTTAGTAAATGTGTTAATGTTAGAATGTGACCATTTATTATCTCCCTTCTATAGATGAATAACTAGTCTTATACCCTGTGTTTAGAGAAACTGGCTGTTTATTTTCTCATATAGAAATACTCATAACTAAGCATAATATGTCCTAGATACTATGAAAGCCTGACTTTTAATGGGGAATATTTTTTTGATAAATTTGTTGCCGCCTTAAATTACAAAATTTAGTTCTAAATAAAATACAAAATTTACACGTGTATGGTGTTGATTATGGTAAAGAATCCTTGATTTTTAGTAACAAAAATACCAACAATGTCTATTAAAAAAAAACCTCTTGAATCATAATATGTGAAGATTTCTATAAATAGCAACAAACAACCTAATAAAAATTATATATAAACTACATGTTGATGTTGGCTGTAAGTGGCCAACGGGAATCCTTTCCGTGCTCCCCAACCAAGCACTTCTATATATGAGAACGACTAAATAATTATTCTTACAATATTTTAATATGATTGGAATAAGAGTTGCCTCCAATCTACAACATTGACTAAGATACATATATATTCATGTAATGTTAACCATTACTTTAAAAACAAATAATTTGCAAGGGGAGATAATCTAAATTATAATTTTGAGATGAACAGAAGGCATCCAAGTGAAAATAAAATAAAGAGTGAGCCAATCTATTGGCTTTAGAACAGTAAATCCAGCTTGAATCAAATTGATAGTTAGTAATACAGTCTAAAGAACGATTTCATTTTGCAATTTGGTGAATTTTTAAATAAAACAATCAATTGTGTTTTGCTTGACATATAAGTTTTTTAGGTGGAGTTATCTTCCTTTAATCATAATTGAACATTTGTACTTTTTTTTATAAGAGATTCATAAACCATGCATGACTTTGATAAATATATTTTCTTGGTTTCTTCTGAGTTTTCCTATTGTGACGTAATGAAAAAAGGCGACCATGTCTGATTACCAACATGTTTTCTTGAAAATTATGGTATCTCAAATACACACCATATTTTGACTTCAATATCAAAGTATAACATATAGTCAACAAATTGCTTGACATTAATTGGATATCATTTTAATTAATCATGTTAATGATCACTTCAGTGCACTTATCTGTTTGAAGTTTTAAAATTAGTGGTAAAGCTAATAAATGCTTGCAAGATTTAGATATCAAGTCAGTACCATAGGGTTTTGATTGCATTTAACACAATGTTAACCCCAAAACAGTAATGAACTCCGGTGTTCCAGAAAGTTAAGCCATTCCTACTCCATTATAGACAACTTTTGTGTATTTTCAGATTGGTTTAGTTTAATTCATATGAAATGTACTTATAAAAGATTTAGCAGAAGAGTTGTGTATTAAACAAGAATACACGTATAAGAGTAATTTGCTTCTTACTTAAGGGAAATTACCATACTGAAGATCTGGTAAGAACACTGTTATTTAGAGAATGAGGTAAATATAATGCATCAATAAAATTTATAAAATACTAACCCCTGGTCTTGGTAATGACAAATACACAGGTTTGTCCATACGTCCTTGACAGAAATCATTAACTTCCTTCACCAGTACAGAAAGGTCATTAATCTGACTCTCCCAGGCCTCTGCAAAATTCTCCAAGTTTTCTCGAGCAATTTTACTATTGGAATATTCTGCAAGAGTTTTGGCAGCTAGCAAAACCTACAATAAACAGAAATTGCAAATAGATTCCTTAACAGCAACAAGTGTGTTACAATATTTCTCCACTCTAGACAGTTAAATTTTGATATATAAAGCGCGAGGCTTGCCAAGCTTTTCAAATAATTAAAATTTAACTGTTGAGAGTGGAGAAATATCGTAAATACATAAATTATAGTGGTGAAATCTGTTTCTCTAATGGTTTTTATCCTTCCTTTTCAAAGATTTGAAGAAAGTTGTGTACTTTTTATGTGACGTCATTAGGCATTATTGCCTTTTTTCATGACGTCACAATAGGAAAACTCAGACGATACTGAGAAAATTTAACGTCACAATTAAATTTCGACCAATCATTTGCCAAGAACTTATTTTCCACTAGTGAGGAGAAATATTTTTCTTGCACCGATAAAGAAATACGAAAATAGTGCAAAAATTAGAGAAATTCAATTAAACAATATTTTATGAAGTTATCTAATTTTCAGGAATTTAAGAAAAATAAATAGCGAATTTGTTGATACAAGTGATAATTGATTAGCTTATTTGGAAGACAGACATAAACAATTATATCCCACCACCCAACCTCCCTCTTCCTGCTTTAGAGTCAAGGACATAATTACTCTAAATCAGGGGGATAGGTAAACCACAATTGTAAATGTTGATCAAGTATCAATTATTTATAGGCTTGTTCACAAACTTATACACAACCATGAACAAAATTCATGAAATTTTTTGCTCAAGCCTGGAAAAAAAACAGCCCACAAAAATTAAAGGATCCACAATATTGAAGTATTTTTTCTCTGTAGTAAGAATTTTCCTGAATTCTAGTCTTTTCAACTCATATCTACACGAAACTAACCTAAAATTATCAACTGAAAACTTTTTGATTTGGAAATAAATCAACTGTATGTTTACTTACCATCTCCCCTATATTCCTAAGGACATATTCATTATGTTCAGCTGTAATGACCAGTGGCTCTGTTGTGGCTATATGTCGGAACAGTTTACACACCTAAAATTATCAAATCAATGTTACTTTGAACTATATATACTAATTATTTTCTTGAGATATGAATGAAAAAGAATTGTCACTACAGCATCAATACAAAATACCAAACGACATTTAAATATCAAAGAGTCTATACACTATATCATTGCAAAATAAATTCAAATCAAAGATATGACATCAATAATTTGAAAATTATGTTATTCTGTCATCAACTTTAAATAAATAATGAAAATGTCATGATTAGAATACATGTATGTCAAATATATAACTGGCTTATTTGAGAGTTGAATGCAGGATGTAAACCTAGTTCAACAAAAATACATGACCCCTTTCAAGTTTTTCCAAATGGCCCCTGTGAACTTTGTGTGCTATACTACCAGACTAACATGACTAAACTAAGTTATAATTGTTGCTAAAATCAATTCTAAAGAAGTTTCTTGGTCTTGTAAATTTCAGATAAAACAGAACAAATGAACAAATGAATGAATAGTGAAAGGGGCAAATGGACACTTTGAATACCATATACTCCAGGGCTCACGCTACCAGGCGACTTGGGTGAAGAAGTCGCTTTCCCGACTGTCACTTCGCTTTCCCTGACCCCCAAAAGCGAAAACAAGTCGCCCTGTTCTTGACGATACTCGCTTTCAGTCGCTTCCGTCATTGGACATTTTCAATTTTTACCAAGTTGATGAAACATCAATTTTTTATTGATAATTTAAGAAGTTTAGACCTAAACGATTGATTTTCTTAAGAAAAGAGGTTGAAGCATTGTCTTTGCAGTGTGTAGCAGGTTATTTGATAAAAATACAACTTTTTATCACTTCGTGCATTTCCGCAAGTTCCGGTGGTTGTTACTCGAAAACGTACATCAACCTAAATTTCGGCGGCAAAATAAGTTTGTTACTTCATTTAAACGTGATAAAAGTTGCCTCCAGTAAATGTTCAATCCATTTATTGCATTAAAAACGTCATGTTCCTTTCCAAATAACTTGTCGAACATCGTTTAATTTTGTAAATTTTCTTGCATTCGTCCGCCATTGACCGATTTCTAAACTACGGATATGAACCGGACCAGCTATGACCGAAATCCGTACTTTTACAATAATTACTACGGACGCACGGATGGGACAGCTGACAGAAGAATATTGATCCCAAAGGGGAAAATTACGTATTCCACACGCATTAAGAGACTTTTGGTTACATCTAATTGATTGGTTTATATAATTCCCTATATTTTTTATGGATTGTTTCATAGTTGCTTAACTCTGAGACTATTAATTATATTATGGCCCAGCTTAATAACTTTTATATTTTTTTATGAGAAACACTGAATTTCATACACAAGATATATTTGAATTAAATTGTAATTGATATATTTTAATTTCTTTACATTTTTTAAAATAAAATTTTTTTTTTTTAATACTAGATATAAATATTTAGTTTGTAGTTTCTCAAAACCTTAGTTAAACTTAAACAACTTTTAATTTGAAATGTTACTTTAATTGTATACTCAGATATGAATTGAATGATATAAAAAGAACATTATTTACATATGACCCTTTATACTATAGTAAAATCCAAACATTGTAGCGCACCGCGCGAATGAGCACTTCTCTTTCAAATCTCACCACTTCTCCCTATCAGTTTCAAAAAGAGAAGTCACTTCTCCCTATAATTCTGAAGTAGTGTGAGCCCTGATACTCTTCTTTTTTTGTGAGCTGAGGATATTAGCATCATTTAAAATACTATTGGTAGCAAGGGCACACAAAAAATTATCTCTTTTTATATCATATAAAAAAGAAGATGTGGTATGATTGACAATGAGACAACTATCCACAAAAGACCAAAATGACACAGACATTAACAACTATAGGTCACCGTATGGCCTTCAACAATGAGCAAAGCCCATACCGCATAGTCAGCTATAAAAGGCCCCGATAAGACAATGTAAAACAATTCAAACGAGAAAACTAACGCCCTTATTTATGTAAAAAAAAAGAAAGAAAATGTTCATTTTTTATGAAATATTGCTGTACCTCCTCAAGTTGTTCTCTATGTTCCTCAAATTTAACTGACAGTTCATCAACTTTCTTGACATTCCCATTGATTCCACCTAGCTTTAGACATTTTAGTAGGTCATGGTCTTCATTAGCTTTAAATAACTCTGATGCTTGGTCCATAGCAGTTTCTTGTAGCTACAAAAAAAGAATGAAAAATCAAACTTTTTTCTAATAAAATACAATAACATTCTTAATCTATCTAGCTAATCAGTGAATCTGCTGTTGTTAGCTGTACATGTCCCCATGACTTTGTTTGTAATGAGTGGTTTTTTTTTAAAGTAATTGGTTCAATTAGCTGTGTGGTAAAAAATACAGTTTATCTTTAATAACATATAGATGATGGTCTAAGTAATTTAACCAACAATGCAAAAAACTGAAAGATATCTAGATGATAACATTCATTCTTCAACATAAGACACATATGTAAATATAAAATATCTCAATTGCCCTGGAATATGGTTGAAATTTCTGACAAATCATCTGGTTATTCCTAAAAAAAAATCCACCCATCTTTGATCATTTTCATTGGTTGTTGCCCTCTTAATGTTCCAATCACTTTTGACTTCATGATACAGTCTATTTTAGGGGGGTGAATATGCAAAACATATCAATGTGCAGGTTCAATATACTGTGAATTCATTTTTATTCGTTGGATACCAATTTTTCATTAGTTTCATTGGTGCAGGGGAACCACAATTTCAAATGTTAAACGAATTACTAATTTTCTATTGACTTTACATGCAAAGATTGGCAAAACCACGAAATCAAACATCAACAAAAATACAAGGTTTTCTCGATTCACAAAAAATTGATAATTACAAAAAATAAATGAATCTACAATTCTATAAATTCACATATTTTGCCATGTTTTTATTATTGTGAATTGCTAAAGATATTTCTGTCCATGGTTAAAATATAGCAGTATAAAAAATGCAAGCATTTTTGGGGGGAATTTACAGTATTTCTTAAAGTTAGGAAAGGAAATTACTTGAAACTAAATATAATTAAATTAAACTAACCTGTTTCTTCAGTCCATTTACAGATGTTATAGTTTTCAATACAGCTGTTTCTGCTTCTTGTGTAGACAACAAATCATTCTGATTCTGTTAAAATAGAATCAACACTTTTATGCCAAGTTATCAGTAATATACAAGTTCAAAACGTTCAATCAATCAAAGAGTGTAGTAAATAGTGAATATACCCAGTACAATGAATTTAAAAGTAGAAGGATGTTTAAAATTCAATGCTAAAATCACAAGTGAAACAGCTGTGAGCTACTGCTCACTGATAATATCCGTGTCTGCCAAGGAAGTTGTTGAGTGATGAATCTGAAAATGCAACACACAATATAGCTGACTTATGTTAACCCTGCAACCAAAGGAGTAGGGGCAATAAGGCCCTTATTTGGCCCAAAAATTACTGCAAATTTAAAAGTTATCTTATATACATATTTGTAAATTACTGTACAATATCTAAGGTACAAGGTATTTAGAAAAACAAAACAATTTTGGACATTGAACAAGTTACCATGGCAACAAATCATGACTTAATTTGCATATTTTGTAAAATTTCGTGATTTTCTTTGTTTTTCATCAAATTTTTCAGTATATTTTAGATTGAAAAAGTATGTCCGCACCCAAGAAACAACTTTATATTTAGTGAGATTTTGTCAATAGGTATAATAAAGCTTCTGTTAAATTATTTTATTGTTTCTTGGCTGCACACGATGATTCCACAACAGAATTAAACATAGAAAACTGCATAAATTCTGTATTTTTCATTATTTTTGTGAAAACAGTACATATTATGACGTAATTGTGGTGTCATCACATAAAAATCTTAATGTTTTTCATTGACATTTCTTAACCCCATCCATTTCTAAACATTATGTGCCAATTTGAGGAAGTTATCAAACATTTTATTTTCTTGGGCCAAAACCAGGCCTTAATGCCCTACTCCTTTAAAAAAAACTTATGATGTAGTTCATGATAAAGATTCAGTGAAAAACATTCATGGGACAGATCGATGTATGAACTGATAGACAGACAGTGGTAAAACAGAATACCCCTCTTTTTTTAAAGCAGGGGTATAAAAACCAACACCAAAAAGATAACTGACTTTTAATCATTCTCCATCACCACTTCACACCTGACATTAAGTCATACAAAAGTTGTCCATTCATAATTTTGTCTTCCTATGAGTTGTGAGACAAGACATGTTGCTTAAGATTTTATCTATTATTATCAATTAAGTGTTTATCCTTTAAAATGTTTTGATGAATGAAACATATTTATACCACTTTTTCAGACATGGTCAATTTCCCAAACAAATGAATACTTTTGTATATGTACCAAATCTGGCCTTGTATTGCATGTATTGTCTGCAGTCTTTTACTCAAAAGTTCAAATTGCAAGGCTTTGGTGCAGATTATCAAGTACCATATATTTATACCTGACTAGATGATTTTTCAAAAACTGTTTGCAGATCACTTCTAAGTTGATCACATGACTGCACTATTTTCTCCCTATTGTCATGTGATGTGTAGGCGGAGTCAGTGAAGTCCTGAGCAGTCTCAATCACACTATCCAATGCACTGTGTATTTTCTCACAGGACTGACCAGACACACCAGTTACTCTGGTCAACTCTACTGCTTCCTGTAAACAAAAATTTTAACTTTAATTTTCACAAGGGTCATATACAATCTTAATATTCCTTATACAATGATGGAAATGTCTTATTATACTACAACTTATGAAAGGAGGCGATAGCTCTTTCAGAATTCCCCAAATAACAGTATGCCTGTCATTTTATCTAATAACTTGATTAAATAATACCCTTGACTATTTGACTTCATTTTTTTTATAAATATAATGACCTTTAAATGTTCTTTTATTAATCATCATGATTTAAATAGACTGGCCAGTAATTTAAAGTAGATAACTTCAAAATGTGCATTGATTATCAGTTAGTTCTGTTCCTCTCATTTATTTTGTACAATTATTTAGAGCACATTTTTATTGAAACACTTTTACTTCATTTCAATTTCAGTATTATTGCCATAAATTTTAGAAGGTATCAATCTAGCAGAAATTATCTAAAAATTGCAAAGAGGAGATAATTCTATTTGTACTCAATTATCTCCCTTTGACCAGTCTAATTTTCCATTTTCTATAATGTGATTAATTTCACACACACAAAATCGATCAATAATTTACTATTAACACAATGATTAAAAATTCAAGCAAGTCAATATTATATTAAATATTTCAAATGTGGAACCAGTAACAACTATATATATATATCCAAAAATGTTTGATACAAAAATAAGATGTGTATGAATGACAATGAGAAATTATTATCCATCACTGACCAAAAGACATGAAAGTAAGTAACATTACTTTTATCAATTGTTAGCTATTTCAATCGTTACCTCCAGATCTTTCAATGCTTTACTGGCTGATGGATGAACATTATCTAAACCTATTCCAGAATCCCCATTTGTAATCGGTGAACTGTGACCATTCATCTGACTACATCCTCCATCTGTCACAATGAAGTGTATCATGTTCAGAGCTTGTCTCATCTGTTTAAAGACACAGTCCCTGTTTCGTTTAGCTGTCCCACAATCTGGGTGTCTTAAACATGTCTGAAAATTAAATATAAGTAATCATATAAAATCATAAAATTAAATGTTAGAAGATACAATTTCACAGTAAATAAATAGTTTTTTAAAAGCTCTCTTAAACAGTGCTGCTAATTTTAAACTTTGTGCTTTTGTTTTTTTATTGTGTAATACAACATGACACATGTGTTGCAGGATTTGCTTGCCCTTCAAGAGTAACTATGATCACCACTGTTATTTACTGAATTCTTGTTGCTCAGTGTTTATTTGTTGTGTTTTGCATACTGTTCTTCGTTTGTTTTTTTGACTTTCCAATTTTTTGCCATTGTCCTGTAATTCAGTGGTTGTCGTTTGTTTATGTGTTACATATTTGTTTTTCGTTCATTTTTTTACATAAATAAGGCCGTTAGTTTTCTCGTTTGAATTGTTTTACATTGTCTTATCTGGGCCTTTTATAGCTCACTATGCGGTATGGGCTTTGCTCATTGTTGAAGGCCGTACGGTGACCTATAGTTGTTAATGTCTGTGTCATTTTGGTCTTTTGTGGATAGTTGTCTCATTGGCAATCATACCACATCTTCTTTTTTATGTCATATTTTTTAACTGATGAGTTTGAATGTCCCTTTGGTATCTTTCTGGTCTTTTAAATGAGTTTGTTTTACCCCCAACCACCCACAGAAATAAAAATAAATTAGCATTTTGGTATTTCAAATACAACCACCCACGAAAAATGTAAACAGAAATTGTAGTATTTTCGGGGAGAGCCCTCAGTTTATATGTATCATTTACTGATGCAGGAGTAATTCATTTGATTTTTACAGGTTTTATTCAATCTTCTTTTTAAAATTATAAAGATTTATTTTTAAAAAAATCACCCCCAGATTTTGGCACAAATGTATAAACACAAATATACTCAGATTAAATTTTACTCTGCAGTAAATATTTTTACCTTGCACGATGGTAGCAACATGGAAGTTGATCTTTCTAATATAGCTCTGGCTGCACCCATTTGTGCTCTATGTTTCTCACTTTTTAGATCCTATAAAAATATTAAACATTTAGGAATCTTTTTTTTTTATAAACAGTTGTTATGTATTCAAGATAGTAAAAGAGTCACTTTTTTGAAATTTATTCACCTTTTAGTTTCATACTTGTATATCCTATAAAGGTGTAAAACATTAAAAAATCAATTGCAAAGCAAGGTTGTATTATAAAATAGATTTCATTTTTATTTTCGATTCATTTTTCGAGTATACCACCAAAATCATTGTAATTCAAAACAGACAAATGTTACTAGAATTGTTTATACATCATTGATTCTAACGAAGTAAATATTCAACACTGCATAACAACATATCCACCCAAGTGTGATATGGTTGATGAAAATAAAGCTTTTATTCATGCTAAGGGGTTTTGGAAAATATAAGCCAGTGATGTCCATGTTTACTATTTGGGCTGGGCTCTGATATCTTGTGGCCCCAGAAAGTCCTATAACAGTAACTGGGGCCATTGGATGGGGTTCTTTATAGCTACATGTAGCTGTTCAGTATAAGCCAAAGCTTCATGTTGAAGACTGTACTTTGACCTATAATGGTTTACTTTTACAAAGTGTGACTTGGATGGAGAGTTGTCTCATTGGCACTTATACCAAATCTTCTTTTATCTGTTTAACATCAGAGCAATCTCTGACCAGATTTCGTGTAGCTTTGTTAACTGCCATACCACAATTTTTCAGTTGAGTGCCTTTCTGTGATTGATTGATTGTTTTTTACTGCAACTTAAGGAGGTAGACCTACGTTTAGGGAAATAACTCTTAAAATCATCAGTACGTTTGTGTCAACCATTTTCAAAAATATATTCTAAGCTTCTAGGTTACATAGATTATTTTCAATCTGTTTCAAGTAAATGCTTAAAAATACATTGATGAACTTGACTTTTACAAACGCTTAACTGGTTTAAAGAGTTATCTCCCTGAACCAAGGTCTATCCCTTAAGAAAAAGCCTTGTATCCTAGATGATTATAATATACTTACATTTTGTCTGTCCCCTGTCAGATGAGCAAGTTCTACCATATCATTTCCAAATTTGCTGAAGTAATTTACAAAGTCAGTAAATGAGGTCACTTTATCAAGGTCATTCAGGGCATTCAAAACCTGGAATAAAACATAAAATAATTGAACATTTATTAACTTTAGATTTTTGCACAATATTTTAATATCATGAAAACTGTGACAGGAAAGGTTTCATCAATTTAGAAGATTCAGGGAGATTCTGCAAAAATCAGCTCAACGTTTTAATCACTTTCTATTTTTAAGGAAATATCAAGCTTCTCTATGATCAAAGTTAGTGTTAGACAAACTGTGATATGGCTAAGTATTCAGTATAGTGCTGACAGTGTGTGACAAAATGTATGATTTTAAAAGTAGCTGTTTCAATCATAATAACATGATTTTCTGAAAGGAGAATGATTCTAGTTTAGGGTTTTGCATGTAAAAAGATAGTTATTTAGTCAGAAAACATAAAATTAGACCTAAATAGCATGTTGGACAGAGGTTATGTTGGACATAACAGGACATTGAAAAATGAATATTTTCCTTTTATATGAAGGCTTTGTTAATAAATATATTAATTTTTCTCTGACAGTTCATAAGATCTTCAATTAAAGTATATCATTTTGTTAAATGTTTCAAAAACTAACTTATAAGTTTGAAAAATCTTAAAATATGTCGGACAAACGGGGACATTTTTGGATGAGAATTTCTTCCATTTGCATCATTCAAAGTCAAAAACAAAATCAAAACTTTGCTGTTTATACTTATATCTACAGCTGGTGTTCCTCAGCAAGAGGTAAAATGGTTCATTATTAAATAAATGGATAAAATTTAACCATAAAAAACTGTTGGATGAACAGCGTACAGAATTCATTTATTGTAGGACAAACATAGGACAGATTATATTCCCTGTCGGACAAACATAGGACAGAATTCATTATTTTACTGATCCTAATGGCAATTTAAAAATGGGCACCTCTTCAGAGGAGACGAGAAAGGGTCTGAGAACTATTTTTAAATTTATGTGTACTTGCTAGTTGTTAACAAGTTTCTTTTTACTTTTAAAAAGCTGTTTCGTCCGACATTAGAGATTTTGTCCTAAGGTTTGTCCAACAGAACATTATAGGACTCTTGTTACGTCCTAATTTTCAAAATTATGTCAAATTTACACTGTCAACAGTTTAAAACCTCTTTATTTTTCATATATACGGTAGTATTTAAGGTTAAGTTATTGTCAAAGTGGAAGTGAAATTGATTCCGTGACTTGTGGTAGCCATTGTAGAGAATATTTTGGATGTTGGACGTAACATTAATTCGGATGTAACTTCCATCTCTTGGTTGGACAGAAAGAGTGTTCACCCTTCGATGTCGTTGACCTCGAATAAAAAGGAACAGTTGACAGCAATACCAAATGTGCAATGCGATTGTCTTAAAATATGTTGTCATAAACATTAAAAAAAAATTAAACCGAGTTGGCAACTTGCAAATGAAAATTGAAATTTTTGCCCGTTACAGTTGGACAGATTTTTCAAGAGTAAACTTTAATGACAATTCCTGAAAAAAATAAAAGTTTCTGCTGTATCTTTATGATGAATTATCACATTTTAGTTAATCAGCTGAAGCCTCAAGATATTTTGTGCATTTAATTGCCCTCTATTGTTACATAACTTATATTTCATTTTCTCTTAGGAAGAAGACAGAAAATGTTAGTCCGACAACATGACCATTTAAAATTGATTTTCATCCTATTTTTCGAAGATTTTTCATGTTTTAGTGTCCTAAACCTTGCCAAACCTATTGTATTACCTGAAAATCCTTTTTACCTAGTTGCCATTCATAAAAAAAGGTTTATAAAACAATTTTGATTTTGGGTCATTCGACCCTGTCACAAAATAAGCATGCACAAAGCAGGGAATTCAACACTTCATTTATAAAATACTTTATTCAACAATAAACTTTTCATATGAGACTGTTTATATTATCTCTTCATTATACAGTGGATTGATTAGCTACCTGCATTTAAACTCAAAATAATTTAAAATATGAAAAAAATGCATTTTTCTGGGACACCCATTGAAACAGCACTTTACTGAATACTTAGCCATATATCAAATGAAATTTAAATAAAGTGTGTTTTTAATTTTTATATTTTGTCATGGTTCAACATGTTCAAAGTTATTAACTTGTCAACAATTTTATGAAAATTGAAGGAGCCAATTTAATTTAAGTCAAGATGTTCGGAACCACCTTTAAATGCTCTAATTCCCCGAAATTGTACTATTTTTCACATTGTTCAACAATAAAAAAAATGTAAAAAATTATAAATTTCCAGTTTATGAGGGTTTAGTCAGACGACTATTCTTCAGACTCTGTCAGAGGACAATGTCACAGATTTGCTTAAATGATTATATTTCAAGTTAATTACTGTTTTGTAAAAATAAATAAAAAACGTAAAAAGGAGTTGTCTACCTTTTTTGAATTTCTAAACCAAGAGAATTATAACAAAGTCTCTGAGTAAAAAGATGCTTTGTATATTTTTTTGCTGTTCCATTTTTTAGGTACCTGTACAAGCTTATCTAAGCATGGCTTTACCTTGTCCTTAGATACTAGTAGTTGTTTAACAATAACTTTATCCGCCAGCAGGAGGACCCTTGTAATGGCTGACAGTAACTGTCGAGCTGACCTGACCATGGCTGTTTTCTCTGTTACTGTTTTATTCCCTTTTGATGGTACAATCATAGTTAGTCTTTGTATTGTTGATCCTGTAAAAAAACATGTGAGTTTGAATACTAAACTGCTAAAACAGATATGTTTCGCTTTTTACAATTTGATAGCAAAATGCAAAATAAAATTGATATACTTGAACATGTTGAACATGTCAATTATGCAAAATATTCAAAGTTAATGAACCATGAATGAAGGTACAGAGCCTTGGCTCATACAAAACAGCAAGCTATAAAGGGCCCCAAAAATAACTAGTGTAAAACCCTTCAAACAGGAAAACGAATGGACTAGTCTATATAAAAAAACAAACATGAAACAAGAAAAACATATGAAACACACCAACAAATGACAATTACTGAACATCAAATTGCTGACTTGGGACAGGTGCAAACAATTTATACATACATTTGTAGATACATAGATTAATTAAGATTATACTGTTGGTTTTCCTGTTTGAACGGTTTTAAACTAGTTATATTTGGAACCCAAAATTAAAGCTTGCTGTTCTGTGTGATCCAAGGCTCTGCGTTGAAGACTGTACTTTGATCTTTAATGGTTTACTTTTACAAATTGTAACTTGGATGGAGAGTTGTCTCATTGGCACTCATACCACATCTTCTTTTATCTATGTAAAGTTCACCAGACCAAATATTCTCTGCAAGATTAATGGAAATAAAATTAAATCTGCTGCAAATGAGATTACCCGCCATTCTGGCTTCTTCACAAGCTTCGCACATATCTTCAGATATTTCCATGTTTTCTGCCGCTATTGTCTGTCCAACAGTCACAAATTTCTCTACAGCCAGGGCTACACCTTGTCCTACTCTGATCAAAGACCGACTTGTCTTCTCTGTAAAGCGAGCTTTCTCTTTGTGGTTTACAAGGGTTGTAATCTGAAAGTAGATAAGTTGACATAATTGTAGAATGTATTGATAATCATGATAATGAAATATATGTCATAATTGATTTAAGATGATTTTGCACTGATTTAATTTCATTAAAGTCATAAGAAACCTCAAATTAAAAAAAAAAAATCATGCATATGTTTTTTATAACTAAATGGATAGTTTTCATTATACAACTTATGTACATATACTTTTTTCTGAGAAAAATTCTTTAATTTGTCCACATTTAGAAGAAGTTTATTTGTATTTAATTGCTTGCTTCCTGAAAGCAATTCGCCGACATATTTTCCGTATGCATAGTGACCTGAGCGTCACCCTTCTCGTAAAAATCCGGTGATCACAATACGCATGGATCTGTCATTAAAATAAACAATTATCTGATTGTACATGTTAAACACGTGCTTTTTGTTATTCATTTACTATAAGGTGACAATCGGTTAACTTCGGCTTTAAAACACGACATTTAATGAGCAGCCATATTTGTTAAATCATAACAGACAGAGGGAAAAAAAATTGACGATTATACAATATATTTGCATAAAATATGACAAAATCATGCACAGAGTTCTAAGTTTATGATATATACATGCATTGGCTCAAGAATTAGATAAACAATATTTTTCACCACTCACTGGTTTCATATGACTTTAAGATACCCTCTCAAGAATCCACATTCTTTTTATGTCATATATTGTAGGGTTAAATTTACATCAAAAGCAATATATATATATATGTGAAAACAAGAATGTGTCCATAGTACACAGATGCCCCACTTGCACTATCATTTTCTATGTTTAATGGATCATGAAATTGGGGTAAAAACTCTATTTGGCATTAAAATTAGAAAGATCATATCATAGGGAACATGTATACTAAGTTTCAAGTTGATTGGACTTCAATTTCATCCAAACTACCTTGACAAAAATACTTTAACCTGAAACTTGCACTATCATTGTCTTTGTTCAGCGGACCATTAAATTGGGGTCAAAACTCTAATTTGGCATTAAAATTAGAAAGATCATATCATAGGGAACATGTGTATAAAGTTTCAAGTTGATTGAACTTCAACTTCATCAAAAACTACCTTGACCAAAAACTTTAACCTGAAGTGGGATGAACGGACGGACTAATGGGAGGGACAAACAGACTGACAAACAGACGGACAAACGGTACGACAAATGGACGGACGAACAGACAGATGGACGAACAGACGAAGGGACAAACAGACAGACGGACGCACAGACCAGAAAACAAAATGCCCCTATACCATCGTAGGTGGGGCATAAAAATCTGAAACAAGCACTAAAATATCACATTTTTTTAAGCCATTTAAGTCATGATAACAGGATCCGAAGCCATGAGGGGTTTTACCCTACTTGGTCCCTTAAGGAATTAACTATGTAGCCTGATAAATCATAACTTTCCAGTTTAAAAGTAGCAATTCAAACACTATTTTGACAAATGCATGATAGCTTACAACATTAAAAGACAAATTGTTAACAAATGTGACTTTGTTGACAAATTTCAGATGAAAATTTGCATTCTTGTTAATTGTTTTTAACCAAATGCATTTATAGAGACTTTTCAATCTTATTTTGCAGTCTAGTTTTATATACTACAAATATGTGTTCTTAACATGCTTAACTACTCATCAATACTGATTTAACATAGATTTTACCAAAGCAGAGAAAATGCTTCACTTTGAAAATGAAAAGTTTCTTTTAATATCTAAGAATGGGTTTAAGTATGAATTTGATATATAGATCTAAATATTAATATTCCAAAATAGATAATTGTAGATGCACTTAAAAACTTTCTCTTATGATGTAAATTCGTACCACATCAATAGCTGATCTTTTATCAATTCGAGGAAGCAACTGTTTTATTTAACAGATATAAAATCTTGGCAGAGGAGTATATTTATTGTATAAGATCAATAAACAGTGATAAACAGCCCTATCTACCATTCTATGTCATTTCATGCTCAATTTTATATCTGTATTTATATTCTTTACTTATATAATATACTGAGTATCAAAAGTTCAGCTACAAATATTTTCAATTTTAAATTGAAACGGAATAATACTTTTGTTCAAGGCACCACCTGTACCATGACAACAGTAGTAAACAGTTTAACTAAATTATTGTAACAAAGAATGAAAGAAGAAAAAGCTATCAAAATGTTAAAACATATATATAGTTCTACAACTTTTGAAATTTAATATTAAAGTATATGTAACAAGAATGTGTCTAAAGTACACGGATGCCCCACTCGCACTATCCTTTTCCATGTTCCACGAACGGACGGACGGACGAACAAACAAATGGACGGAGCCACAGACCAGAAAACATAATGCCCCTCTATTATCTTAGGTGGGGCATAATAAATGTATATTACTCAGTTAACATAGAAAAGAAACATTAATGATGATATGCTTCAAATAATAAGTAGATCATCAAAGCTTTATTTTCCTTTATTCAAAGATCAGAAGAAATCATTACATGTACACCCTAAAGTCTGTTTGAACAGAAATGCTTTGTAATAATATGACATGACCTGAATTATACAAGAGGGCTCTTGTATAAGGTATCCATTTACAAAAGTGTCGGAACTTCTTTGACACATTTGGTGACAATTGGTATGACACACTTTTGTACAAACATGAAATTCTTGTTTTTACAATCATGACAATAGCAGTGCACTTACACAACTATCTGCTCAAGGTAATACAAGTATGTACACATGTATGCATCTTATTGTTCAAATACATGTAGTTATGACCCTAAGGTCAGGGTGGATAAACATAAATTCACATTCCAAAATATTAGACATTTTAATCTAGTTGACAGTTTTTTTTCAATATATCATAAGATGCTAGAAATACAATGTAGAAAACTGATTTGCTGGATCCGGACTGACTGATGGACAGACAGACAGGAGTGCAAACCTAACGTCCCCTTTGACTTTGTTGGTAGGGACTAATTATTGTTTATTTAAATCTGTAATTTCATTGGAATGGCCTAAATATCTCCATTAACAAATTTTGAAAATTACTTTCTTTTCTAACTTATTATTTCTTTGGCATGGCCTTGTCTCTATTTCTGCCTCCAGTAGTCACACTTTGACAATGTTTATAAAGTTACTTTCCATTTAAACTTCAGATTATATAGGTATATAATACTATTATTATAGGAGTTCAAAAGTTAAACATCATGATAACAGACATCCTGTTACATACTCTGTCTAAAATTACACAGGGTAATGAGTCTAATAAAACATTTAAATGGCTAAATTGAAAGAAATGTCATCCTTTCACAAATAGGCAATAATAAAGTAATTTGTTGTTTCTTTTTATAAATTTGTTGAACAATTAGTAAAGTAATTTAAAGTGGCTTATGATTTGAAATCTTTTTGTTTTCTACATCAACTGTATAAGTCTCGGTATAAGTGTCATAAAATATTACGGAAGAGAAAGATCTAGGCAGTAATAAAGCCCAGTTTATGCTGATGCATGCCTCGGGGGGCCACTTGCTATATAATTAGTGGTAGGGATGAGCCGCTGGAATAGGTCACTTTTTCATGCTCTATGATATATGAAAAGGGTGACAAATTCAGATGAAATATATCAATAGCTTGATATTATCACTTGCTTGATTATATCATAAGTATCTGAAACTAATCAGATGTCCGTATTTATTCTTGATGCAGTTAAACCACAGTCGTAAATGCATCAGTTATTTGTCAAACTACATGAACTAATTAAACTCTATTTATTCTGATGTGGTATTTCCACTGATGCCAGTGATAGATGCAATCAATCAAAATTTTGACATTTGTACCTAATTATCATTCAAGGATTTGTATACATAAAACATGATAACAATTATTTAAAGAAATTCCATTGTGACAGCATCCTTTGCAAGGGAACGGCAATGAAACTTTTTATCAGTTTTTAATTAATATTTAAACATGTTAAAATCAGTGAAGGTGTTACACTCTGGGGTGATATTACATTTATCTGACCATAGATGTATAATACCATCTATGATCTCACCAAACGTCTTTTATATGTATTGTATTTTGGAATTGAAATATCTTCATAATGAAAGATGTAAAATGGGCAATAAGAAAAAAGTGTTTATGATATGAGGAATTTATTGGAAAAGAAGGTGATTTTATTGCGACTATTTTGCTTCTTAACAAGAATTCGAAAGTGATGATGAGCGGTGAAAATATTGAAATATATCTATAGGTCTGTTTTTTGTTAATCAATATATGACAAGGTATATATTTTTGATTAACAAAATATATGAAAAGGGTGGGGTACTTGATGTCTCAGCTGCTCACCCCTACCAAAAAAAGTTTGAAGTGGCCCCCCCGAGGATGCATGACAGCATTTCGATCTTACAAAACTTATTATTTCTTTGGCATGGCCTTGTCTCTATTTCTGCCTCCAGTAGTCACACTTTGACAATGTTTATAAAGTTACTTTCCATTTAAACTTCAGATTATATAGGTATATAATACTATTATTATAGGAGTTCAAAAGTTAAACATCATGATAACAGACATCCTGTTACATACTCTGTCTAAAATTACACAGGGTAATGGGTCTAATAAAACATTTAAATGGCTAAATTGAAAGAAATGTCATCCTTTCACAAATAGGCAATAATAAAGTAATTTGTTGTTTCTTTTTATAAATTTGTTGAACAATTAGTAAAGTAATTTAAAGTGCCTTATGATTTGAAATCTTTTTGTTTTCTACATCAACTGTATAAGAGTCATAAAATGTTACGGAAGAGAAAGATCTAGGCAGTAATAAAGCCCAGTTTATGCTGATGCATGACAGCATTTCGATCTTACGATTCTGGTTGAACATGTTGAAAAAAATATCTTGTTAAATTGTTTGATTCTTGGGGTTAAATTAATTTAACCCCACTTTCCACTGTTTTGCCCTTGCACATTTAAACATTTACTAGAACACACCTGCGAAATCGCGGGCATTCAGAGCGTAGTTAAAATTTTGAAAGGGTTGTTGGAAGAATTTTGTAAAATATTGAATGAATGGAGAATTTCAGCAAAAGTATCATAAGTCATAGGTTATTAGGGACAGGAAAATGTTTTTTATCCCTCCTCCTTTATTTCCAAAATTTTGAATTTTTGGTTTTCTATCAATTTCAATATGAACATACATTTAGTATATATATTATGACAATTTAAGTAAGGAGCCTGTAATTCAGTGGTTGTCCTTTGTTTATGTGTTACATGCTTGTTTTTCGTTCATTTTTTGTACATAAATAAGGCCGCTAGTTTTCTCATTTGAATTGTTTTACATTGTCATTTCGGGCCTTTTTTAAAAAAAGCTGAGTATGCGGTATGGGCTTTGCTCGTTGTTGAAGGCCGTACGGTGACCTATAGTTGTTAATTTCTGTGTCATTTTGTCTCTTGTGGAGAGTTGTCTCAATATGGCAATCATACCACATCTTCTTTTTTTTTGTAGTCAATGAATTTTGTAAAAGATTAAATGATTGGAAAATTTCAGAAAAGGTATCAAAACTTCACATGAATAATTTTAGCGCTATGAACATTCATTACTACATGTATATAAATAAAGTGTATTTACTTTCAATTCTAAGTTTTCTAATCGATCCATGGTGGTCATTGATATAGTATACAGACCCTCTCTATTTAATGAACTCTGTGACCGCCGTTGATAGTAAACTTGAAAATGATAGCAGATAGAATTCTGAAAATACACTTTATTCGTAGAAAATGTATGTTCAAACGTAAACCGGAAGTCTAATCTGACTTAAAATTTCGTCCAATGACGGGACAATATCCGGATGCCTTTTTTTCTTGTTTGTCTCCCAAAATAACTCAATCTGAATAATCATATGAATGGATGACAAATGTGACTATGCACTGTACCTATAGGACATAGAGGCATGTTGATTAATGTATTGTCGAAAGAAGAGAAGCGACACACAAAATGAGGTCTTCTCGTTTAATAGTATAGATAATAATGTGATGCCATGATCACGATGATAGTGATTGAATATGGTCATGATGGTGCTTATAGGTTTTGGATGTAATACTTTTAAATTTCTTTTTTCTTGGGAAGTTGTCAATTTTACAGACATCTGCCATTCCAAAATAAATGTAGTAGTAAATGACAAATTAGATAGAAAGAGAAGAGACTGCAATAAAGTGTTAGAAAATTCGTTTTTATTGGCCTAATTATCATATAACATGCTCAAATAGCCATATTGAAAATGACATCTTTTCATAATTACTGATGCCTATCAGAGGACATTAATCTCCAATTATAGCTGACTGTTTGATGTTTGTTTCAAGTTCTAATGTGGTAGTCATTTTCTCCACTTCAAGTTCTAAATAACTATTTTTATTAAAAGGTTTGATCCTTTGGACAAAAAAATCTTATATATATATATCAGAATATAGAATTTAAAGAACGAATAAGAAATAGTTATTACATGTATACAGCTTTTTAAATGTTTCAATTATAAGTGAAAGGTTTTTTCAACAAGTTTTAAAATAAGTAAACAGCTACCTTCAATGAGTACAAAATCATTTCCAAAAGTTATAGGCAAATACATGTACATCACTAATTGGTTTTAATTCAGTTTTCAATTAAAATTGCAATAATTTTTATTAATATTCCAAATTGTTTGACTGTTGATTGCACTATGAATTAATTATAAGTGATCAATTGATTGTTTGAGAGGCACCAGTTTTTGAAACAGTCAAAGACATTGCTTAAATTAAATTAAACCATAAATATAAACTTTTGATGAAAATTTGACAAAACTCTAGCAAGAATTGTACAAGCAAGAGCTCTAGCCTACCGGAAGGACAAACAAACAGACAGAAGCCTGATATATCTATATCCCTGCAACTTGACATGAGAGGGAGTAGGACAGTAAAAATAGAATTTAAATTAGATAACAATTCTTACTGTTGGTTTTTTTTCCCAGGTTATCAAGATTTTTGCTGGTACTTGTAGTAAAATCAAAATATTTCGTAAATTAAAATGTTTAGACTTTTTATTTACTTGATATAGATCTAGAAGAGATCTATCACACAGTTTGTAACCTGAACTATTAAAAGTCTAACTATTAAATTGACATTAACACTTCAGTTCTTACAGTATGTAAACAATTATTGAAAGGAAAATGTAAAGATATAAGTCTGTATGTAAGTCTGATTGCTATAAAAGATAAATTTTGTATATTGTACTTAAAAATTAAATACATCTAATAATTAAGCAGTCTAGCCTTGTCAATAAATTCACTAAAATGTTTGCTTGGTGAAAACCAAAGTGTCTTTTTAAAATAAATTGAAAGCCAAAAAATGTAGGAATTAATTTAAAATAAAACTAATTACATTCAATGTACATTTGTACTTTTAATTACTTTATCGGCTTTTTATAAACATATTAAATCAATGCCCAAAATTGCTAAATTTTGAATTAAGAATCTGAATGGTGCCAAAAATTCTAAATATTCATGTTATTTGTATACAAGGTCATGTATCATATATCATGTACATGTATATAGTGTAGTACTAATAACATTTGCATGAACATTGTTATTGGAGATACATACAGTGCATTCTATTGTACTGAATATGCATGAAATACTTGCCACTGGAGGATTGTACTCAAACAACAATCATTTTTTTTAAAGTTGGGTTATTGTTGCTCAACTTTACCAATTCCAGCAGTAAGTGTCACTGTTATTGATAGACATTTATCTTTTTTCAATTTGAATTAATGATTGACCACTCTTGGCCATGGTCAATTTGTTGAATGTAGGACAGAAAGTCACAGGACAAAAAGTCACAGACAAAAAGTCACGGACAAAAAGTCACGGACAAAAAGTCACAATTAATTTTTTCTGATTATTTTCTTAAATAAAAGAATGCTTATTTCTTTAAAAAATGTTTTGTATTTTTCTTGAACTATTGTATATAAACCAACTTTGTTAACAAAATTTATCAAAAAAATATCAAAGATGATCAAATAATGTTAAAAAAACAAAATGTCATAGTGGCTTGGCACTTTTAAAAATGGCTTCATGGTGCCAAGAAATCTTTCTTTTGCATGATTAAAATTAAATAAATCTTCATTTTTACAAGTATAATGACACATTTCCTAAACTTTAGTATGAAAATATGTATTAAACAAGAATGTGTCCATAGTACACAGATGCCCCACTCCCACTATCATTTTCTATGTTCAGTGGACCGTAAAATTGGGGTCAAAACTTTAATTTGGAATTAAAATTAGAAAGATCATATCATAGGGAACATGTGTACTAAGTTTCAAGTTGATGTAACTTTAACTTCATCAAAAACTACCTTGACCAAAAACTTTAACCTGAACTTTGCACTATCATTTTCTATGTTCAGTGGACCATGAAATTGGGGTCAAAACTATAATTTGGCATTAAAATTAGAAAAATCATATCATGGGGAACATGTGTATTAAGTTTCAAGTTGATTGGACTTCAGCTTCATCAAAAACTACCTCGACCAAAAACTTTAACCGGACGGACGAACGGAGGCACAGACGGACGGACGGACGAAGGCACAGACCAGAAAACATAATGCCCCTCTACTATCGTAGGTGGGGCATAAAAATAAATATTTCGAGATATTTCTCTTATATATTCAAACAGAAACATGTATACTAAAGTTGACCGCTGGGTAATAGCCGTAACGATAGTTGCCAATCTCTGTATTTATATGTCTCTGATTCAAACAATTGTCCACAGATTATTTGTGAATTTTTGTCCTACCAAATTTGTGACTTTATGTCCTATGACTTTTTGTCCTGTGACTTTCTGTCTGTTTACCAAATTGTTTACCTGTTCCATAACTGAAGTATTAATTATCTAAATGCATAATTTCATGGCAATGCAAATTTCATTCTTCTGTTATCATAAATATACTTCCTTGATTTACAAGCCTCCAATGTTAACACTGTTCACATACAGGGTTTGAACTCACAACCTCAGTGTTGACAGGCTTATGACAGAAGTAGTTGGACTAAGCGCATATGATGATTCACCACTAGTCCACTGAGCCCACTAAATGACTAAGTCTAAGGCCCCTCAGACAACAAATGGAAGTTTTTAACGACCTTGACAGGCCCCTCAGAAAAAAATGTTTTACATATACATATATATATACCTAATTTTGTTGATTATATGTGACATATGAGTACCATTGCCATTTATGTGAAATATCCATGGTGGCACTAAGGGAGCTACCACTTGATTTTTAAGGGGGCTAGGATGAAAAATTTTGTCCTGCATTTTTTTGTTAGTTGTAATCTCTGTCCTGCCTTTTTATTTTTCACTCTTTTCGGTCCTGTTTTTTTTTTTCTTAGTTTATTCTGACTTTTTTTACATAAATTGTCATCCTGTCTTCTTTTTTGCCAAGTTGCTCATCCTGCCTTTTTTTTACTCAAAACTCCTGTTCTGCCTTTTTATCAAATTTCATCCTAGCCCCCCATAAAAATCAAATGGTAGTCCCTAACTTGATTCTAATTGGCATCACAATATATATACTGATGGTTATATAGCAATAATTTCAGGAAAGGACTCTTTCAGAAATTTTATATTTTGAATTTGACCCACCATAAATAAAGTATATCAAATTATAGTATTTAATTGCATCATGTTATATTATAAATATTATAAGCCATTGTAGGCATATATATAATGTAGATTAGATTAATTAATACATTTTTAATATATATATATCATTATATACATGATATATATATATACATGTTATATGAAGCATTGACATTCTACAAAAGTATAACTGCATGAGATTGCATCATTTTCTGTCAGGAAAATAAATCTCCAGTTTTTGCATCAGAAAAATAAATGCCTATATAGATGCCATAAACAATGAATAATTTAATACAAACTATTATTGCAAAAAAATAGTCCTTGATCATGTTAATAATGGTAAACAGATGTCACTTTGTATATTATAAAGTAATTGTGATCAAAAAGAGAGCCTGTATTTACCTGCACTTAACTTGTACCAGGTGTAAATAATTATATAACTATATTATGTAATATCTGTCATAATCAATTATGACTGCAGTTATTTGTAAACAACATTTATCATAATCATGATAATAAGCTTAATGTGATTAAAAATGAATTTTCTCAACATGTATAACTTAGAAGGTTCACTGATGTTTAGCAGGTTTTGTATCTTTGCATTAAATTTATGGATTTGTTTCCTATACATGCATAATGGTTTACTTTTTTAAATTATTATTTGGACATGTTGGATGGAGAGTTGTCTCATTGGCCTTCACACCAGATCTTCCTATATCTATGTATGCATTTACATGTATATCAATGTATATAGATGCTATCTGTAGATGCATGACAATGCATGATGTACATGTATATTCATCATTTTCAATAGTTCATTTTGTTTGATTTTAAATAAAATTTGCTTATTTACAAAATTTGGTCTACATGGTCTACTTAAATCATGTTATTTAATGAAAAGGTACAGTGTTTGAAAGTCAAATGTACCAATGATGTTTCCCCCAAATAACATATAACATTATATTAACAATTTAAGCTATAGACTATAATAGTACAATGTATTTCTTCAAATGTTGTGTCAACTGGGCCCATTCCATCAATCACCAAATCAAAATTAATGAAATACATGTATGATTACTGTAAATTCAGAAATTATTGCATGCACTTTTTGTTGAGATATTGTCATTTCAGACTAAAATGTGATTTTGTTTTGGGGTTATTGAAAATAATCCTCTTACATATCTTAAATTAATATAAAAAAATTCAGAATGATTGTTCAAATTATTGCGATTATCACATGATTATAACCCACTCGCATTTTTCACTATCATAAAATCATCAAAATACTTTTTGAATTTACAGTGTTTACAGTACATTCATGACATTGTAAGCATGGTAAGTAATAAATTTGTCCCTTCTGCTGTCTGATAGACAAATATTTACTGGTCCAATTGTCCAAATGTTAAGTCAACAAACATGTAACTGTGTGATCCCATATTATTATGCAGACGATATCAAAACGGTGTAAACATCATTGCACAATCACTGTTCTGAAGGTTCATCATAACAAATGGACAAATATGGCCGTATTTTCACCTCATTGTGACACATTTTTGTAGAAAAGTTCTGGGAAAGAGCATGAAATGGAATGTGGTCTTTAGTATGCCTGTAATAAGCCTGTATACATGTAGTTCTTTGTTTATTTCTCAAATACATATCTTTCTATGCGCATGTACTGTAGCCTGGAGGGAGCAGGATATAGGATCCTGGTCTGAAAATTCTTTGATCATTTCTATCTTTTGCAATATACATATAAGTTGGAGAAACATGCAAATATAAACATGTTTTAACTTATGTAAATATTAACATGATTAATAAATAATTTGCATTGTTCATTCATTGATGGCAATTTAATCTCATTTTATTACAGTTGCAATTAAAACTTGAAGCTTTTATACTCTATAAATACAGTTGTAAGAAAATACCTGTGTTACCAATGGAATCAACGTCTGTTCGATAGATTTAGTTCGAATTTCCAACGACAACCGGGCTTCATTTCTCAACCCTGCCATCTTTCCAGCTTCCAAGCTGGGTCAAAGGTTGTGTCGCTTAAGAACTAAAGAATAATAATAAATGACGTATTTATCGAATAATTCATTTTAAACTTATTCTAATAAACATGAATAAATAAATTGACAAACATCAATTTGCTATGATTATGTATGATGAAAAGATTAAAATTTTTAAAATATTGTTTTTATTTCAGGGTGCTTAAGCGGCAAGTTCAGGTTGCCAATC
Organism: Mytilus galloprovincialis; assembly: GCA_037788925.1. Lineage (NCBI taxonomy): Eukaryota > Metazoa > Mollusca > Bivalvia > Mytilida > Mytilidae > Mytilus > Mytilus galloprovincialis. The sequence goes on along the minus strand of CM075343.1, from coordinate 30,187,809 downwards.
GCACTGGCGGAGATTAGCACCAGTTTAAACGCAAATCCTACCTAAACCACGGGATGACAGTTTCGTAGAAATGACATGGGTGAATACCATGGAGATGGTGTCCCATTTAAGTTGGAAACAAGATAAAAAGGTTTGATCATATTTTGTTAAATTCATTTAGAAATCTGGCTATCAGAAACTAAAGGGACATAACTAAATTCAATAACCGAATAAGAGTTAAAAGTTACACAAACCATGTGATGTTGTACCTGCATTGGACTAAATAATAATGAAAGTATATATTTATCAAATATTATCCTATTATTTACAAAAGAATATGTAATGGAGTAAAACTGAAACAATAAATGTTAATAACAAAGGGGGCGGATCAAAAGGTTTTTTAAAGTGTTACTGAACTGGACTCAACAGCCAATGCCTAATTGCCCCAGACCAACTGGCAACTCGTGTGCTTTTTCTGTTATGAGTCGGAGTCTGCAAAAGACAACTTTTGAGTTTGATGCATCTTTGGTATTAGCAAATGATCAAAGCATGATAAGCAAATGATAAGCATGATAAGTGAACATCATGTGTGTGTTAAGGGGCATACTGATTTCCGTCCCAGCTTGTTATTAAATTCTTATAATACGTATTTCTGTTATCACACTTCTGTCATCGTTTCATTGTGAATAACTACTTTAATATGGATCAAACATTATTTCTAGGTCATCCTGCATAACATGCATAATGAAGATCACAATGACACATGATGAAATTTAATATTGCTGGGATTCTGGCGATCCCCTCTAAAGATAAAATGGCCCCCATAATTGAACATTTCTGGTGTTATCATGGTTATACATGAAAGTGGTCTACATTTTTTGTATTTTGTGTAATTGACTCAGGCTTAATTTAATATATTGTTTGTTTCCCCAATCCCTATCCTGTCAAGCCAGGTGGGGGTAGGTAGGTAGGGAATTACAATTTTTTTCCAAAAAGCTTGAACATTATCGGTCGATCCTGCAAGCCTGAAAATCCAAAATGAATAAAATAATATTTGACTTAGTTTTGACAATAAAATTTTACAAGTAGCACCATATTTGCAGGGTATGTTGGGATTGGGGAAACAAACAATATTTTATTTTAGGCCTCATGTACATCTCAAACAAAATAAAGAAACCACTCCTTTGGCCATTGAACTAGTTAAATCTGGGGACAGGAATGGTATTAACATTATAATTATAGTTAGTGTGTATTTACAAATATGTACACTGAGTATCATGCTGTCTGGTTGAGATGTGGCTTTCAAGATTGAACAGGAGATGTTGTTCCCTCTGGTCCAGAAGACCTTTAACTATCTGGACTCCAAGGGTTTCAAAATTGTTTAAATGCACTTTCCCATTTTCATTTTTTGGGAAAGTCTGAAATAAAAGCTTGATATACATGAAATATATATGAACAATTAAAAAAAAATTGACAATTCTATTACATTACAGTCAATGACTGTTTTTAAAAGTCTATACTAATTTCTGTTTCTTTGATGAATTCGACAGAGATAAAATTCATGGGTCCATGACCTCCGTTATGGTTTGCTGAGAATAACTAACTACAGTAACGTCGTCATGATTTTTAACCCAAGGAAATAAGTGGTTAATTTCTTTAGGGAACTTGTTTCTAAAGTAGAATTTGTCCAATAACCATGATAATCAACTTTATTAGAAAAGTATAAAACACACAGGAAAGTACCATGTAAAGATGATTTACTCATCAGTCCGGATAGTGGTACCTAATTTTTTGTTTCCCCATTAATAAAGGGGAAGTAACTCAAAATATTATTGTCAACTATTGTAAACGACTTCATACATGTCATAGATCATTACTTTTTATTTAACAATGCTTAAGTTTAAATGAAAATAATGATAAGCATGATAAGACGTTTAGTATAACAAATTACATAATACATAGCTAAGAGGGTGATAGAGCAGATTATTACCGTTCGCCTCGGTTGACAATTGTTTTCTAAGGGTAATAATTTGCTCTACACCATCTCAGCTATGTGTTAATAATATTATATATATAATAACAATAACATCTCCATGCCTTATATATCATGTACTGTAGTACCCCGCTAGATTAAAACTGACGAGGAAAGGTAACACACGGCCACCGAAAGCTTTATTTTATGTGAAGCCCAGGTGGTCGTGTGGTCTAGTGGGACGGCTACAGTGCAGGCGATTTGGTGTCAAGATATCTCAGTAGCATGGGTTCGAATCCCGGCAAGGGAAGAACAAAAAATTTGTGAAAGCAAATTTACAGATCTAACATTGTTCATGTTGTTGGTTGATGTTGAGACGAGTTGTATAAATATATATACATAATGTACACAGCCATGTATCACCATCATTGCTGGTGATCCGATGGATAAATCTGTTGTAGAGTTGTCACTGACTCGGACGTACTTATTAATATAATTATTTTCTGTGACTGTATTTTGCATTAATTTGTAGGATCTTTTACTATAGATAATTGAGCTGATCTGTAACAATAACATCTCCATGCCTTATATATCATGTATTGTAGTACGCCGCTAGATTAAAACTGACGAGGAAAGGTAACACACGGCCACCGAAAGCCTTATTTTATGTGCAGCCCAGGTGGTCTTGTGGTCTAGCCGGACAGCTACAGTGCAGGCGATTTGGTGTCATGATATCTCAGTAGCATGGGTTCGAATCCTGGCAAGGAAGAACAAAAAATTTGCGAAAGCGAATTTACAGATCTAACATTGTTGGGTTGATGTTGACATGAGTTGTATATATATAAATGTATATATACAACTCGTCTAAACATCAACCCAACAATGTTAGATCTGTAAATTGGGTTGATGTTGAGAGGAGTTGTATATATATAAATGTATATACAACTCGTCTAAATATCAACCCAACAATGTTAGATCTGCAAATTTGCTTTCGCAAATTTTTGTATATGTATATAAAAACACCTAAAAACATGAAAAAGTGTACAAAACAACACCAATAACAAACAAGGAAACTATAAATGTAATTATTTATAAATATTTTGGATAAAAAATATCCTTCATCTGCAGTATGATTTTGATGTTAAATGAATCATATCAGTCTACTTTGATTAAACTGTAACAATCTTGAAATTAAATATACAAAAGTCAAACCGAATTATTCAGATGTCTTTTTATGAATATATGATATATTCATTTAAAATTTAATACACAAAAAAAAAGTTTTAAATGTACAGTACCAACATAGGAAAGAACAAGAAAGAACATTAATAAACATGGTTTGTCATCAAGCTAAATGCACATATTTTGCACCTGTCCCAAGTCTGAGTGAGGAGCCTCTGGCCTTTGTACAATGTACAATGGCATTGCATCTTTGCATCAACTAATGTTTCCCTATTATGATGTTCATAGACATGATAGTCTTGTAAAGGCACAAGACAGATGAAAGCGCTAGACACTGCTGCTTTTAAAACTTTTTTTTTTGTGTATAACATGTAATTTATTTTTTAATATATAATTCTGTGTACTGCCTAAAAACTTTTTATGCCCCGCCTTAGTTTTTTTATACATATATGCTTTAAACATGTTAAAAGAAGTGAAATATTGATCCCTGTATTCATGATAGATGTGATCTTTACAACATTGATGACTTTTTATAAAGTATTTGGCAGTGAAAGATGGTCAGTTTTGATAAAATTATAATGAGCTTGTGCATATACATGATATACTTCTAACACATTCTAATAGATATTATAGGAAGATGTGGTATAAGTGCCAATGAGACAACTCTCTGTCTACATTTGTATGTCACAATTTATAAAAGTAGACTATTTGCAAATAACATCCATCTGGGTCAGGCAAAAACTCAAAATCTAGCACAGTTCAGTATTAACACAAAAGTCAAGCCTATAAGGATCCCAATTGCACAAATAAACATCAAAGTAAAAAGTATATTTGATTGACATGAACCATATTTCCTCAACTGTTTTATATATACATGTACTTTAAAAAGTCAACAACTGCTAACAAAGGTTCAAATTCTGGATTGAAAATTTGTTTTAACCTGACACATGTGAAAAGTGGTTGATGTCAGATTTGTAATTTAAACCAGATTTTTAAAATCATTTGATTATTGATTTTAAGAATGAGATGAATTCATTTTACATAAATCATTGTAAATTCAGCCGTTAGTTTTCTCGCTTGAATTCTTTTACAGTGTCATTTCTGGGCCTTTTATAGCTGACTGCGGTATGGGCTTTGCTCATTGTTAAAGGCCGTACAGTCATCTTTTATTGTTAATTTCTGTGTCATTTTCATCTCTTTTGCAGAGAGCTGTCTCGTTGGCAAATTCATACCACATCTTCTTTTTATATTCTAGAGTAAGTGGTATATTATATTTCATAATTTTATGAAATTTTCAAAGCAACTGTCCAGTTTTAACATTTGACGTGTTTGATTCTTTTTTAATATACATTAAAATGATTATAGTACTATTTTTACACCATTTTTTTTTTTTTTTTTTTGCTATATCAGTTGTATACTGATGGGAATGTATTAGAAATTTTATTAATTATAGTTAAGACCTTTTTTAATATAAATGTTATGTGAAAAATCTGTTTAAACATTTTATTTTTAAGGACCATTTCATACATGTCATATGGCTGAAAATAAGTTACAAAGTACTCAGTATATCGAAACAGAGGCAGATTTGTTTTAAACTTTTAATTCTGTATTTAACTGATAAATAGATTTAATTTTTGATAGTTAGCATAAAACTTTTACACTTGCAGCAGCAGTTGCAGGCAAAGAAACATTTTTTAGATCATCATTTTCTTTTTTGCTTTGATTTTAACATATAGATGATAAAACTGGTGTACTCTAAAACAATATTTCATAATGGCAGTGAATGAAGCCTAAGATGCATTTAAAAGTTGCTATATATTTGATTAACAAATTCTGCACATTTTATTTATTTAAACACCATGAACATATGGTGAGAACAAGATGTTTGTAATATTTTGTAAATTAAGATTGATCTGAACAAGATAACCCCATGCATGATGACCTTTCAAACATGACTAACCAATATATAGTTATATACTTGTATATAAATGATAAATTTTTGATATAGAGTTTTACCTGTGTATTTATGATGTAAGGGTATATCATAGTAATATATAAACGGATTAAATGTTTATTTTGAATTACAAATTATATAGATCAAAGAAAGTCCTGTATATTTGCATAAAATTGTAAACATATATCTCTTGGTTAACAGCCAATTTAGATTAATTTTCATGGGACTTATAAAAAAATACTACTTTAATTTAAATAATTTGTTTATATTTGTGCCAAAATATATTTGAACTTTTATAATCTTTATAAAAAAAAATAATTAATAAAATTTTAGAAAAGTCCTGAAAGTGGAAATGTTTCAAGACCTCAACATGCCCAATGCAGATAAAATGATAAGGTGTAAATTAAACTTTAGTGTGCAAAATGAATTATTTCATACATGTAAAAATAGAAGTCAGAGCACAGAAATTTAATTATATAACAAGAATGTGTCCATAGTACATGTAGTACACGGATGCCCCACTCGCTTTATCATTTTCTATGTTTAGTGGACTGTGCAATTGGGGTAAAAACGCTAATTTGGTATTTAAATTAGAATATCATATCATATAAAGGAACATGTATTCTGAGTTTTCAACTTCATCAAAAACTACCTTCACCAAAAACTTTAACCTGAAATTTGCACTATCATTTTTTATGTTCAGTGAACCGTGAAATTGGGGTAGAAACTCTAATTTGGCATTAAAATTAGAAAAATCATTTCATAGGGCACATGTGTACTATAATTATATAAGTTTCAAGTTCAGATTGGACTTCAACTTCATCAAAAACTACCTCGACCACAACGGGACAGACATACGAAGAGACAAACGAACAGACAGACTGACAGAAAGGAGGGACGAAGGGACGCACAGACCAGAAAACATAATGCCCCAATACTATTGTAGGTGATCGTATGTCATGTATACATGTCACTGGGGGCATAACAAAAGAATGACATTATGATAATTGACTTAATGCACTAATTCAATCGTTGCTAAAATAAAATATCTCTGTTAAGAACAAATTTGTTAATACATGTGGATCTTGGTGGGGTTGACTTAAAAGAGAAAATAAAAATTGGACCTAAAAAATAAAGAATTGAGAAAATAGGGTGAACAATTCTTAAAATAATTTGGTGCTAAAATATCAGAATAGTAACCAAAATATAATAAAGAGGAAAAATGAAGTATCCCATTCAGACACTCATACATGTACATGTAAGTGAGAATACTAACTACATGTAATCGTGTATAATGTATCAAATACTTACATGTACAATTGGCATTATACATAGATTTGACATATGAAGAACACATTTATGTGAATTGCATACTTGATGAAAGTGGATTTAGCTATTTATTATGTTTAGTATTTGACAGTCATCTCAGATGATAAAACAACTGTGTTATATTACCATACATCCATAAGTACTCCTTGATCATGTTTAATTTTTAATTATTAATAGGAAGTGACCTTGCATTTATACAAATTTAATAACATTGTACTCAGAACATTCAACCAATCAAAATACTGGATCACAAATTTGTTCTCCAAGCACTGAGTAAAGTTTTATGACGGATATCCGTGGCTTGAGTTTTTTTTTTTATACATATTCATATTGATAGCAGGGTTTTGTAAACTGCTAAAGCATTAAAAGGTAAATTAAAGGTTATTTTGTCCTCTTCCTGCCTCTCTTTGTCATACAAGCAAACAACTATGATAGATAATTGATCAATTGTTAAGATTAAATTATTAAATGTACAGGAAAATCGTATCATTATAATCAGAATTTCCTGTCTTTTTGTACAATGTTGTAACTGTGCAATTATATATATAATAATGAATTATTGAAAAATTGAAGGAAAAACACAATGATGTAAGGAAGTACCTTTCTCGGTCAGTTGAGTTCAACTTACTGTTACATGACTGTCATGACTGTATAATTAGTTTTGATAGATAATGATCGAATGCTCTTAGGTAAGTGAATTTATAAACTTCTCTGTTGCTAAAAAAGAAAACAAAAAAAATTTAATATTCAAATATTTATATAAAAAAGTGCCACAAGTTAATGAATAGACATGTCGCACGAGAGAAGCATGAGAAAGCGAATTATATTGAAATTCTTAAAAATTCTTTGCAAGTTGAAATATACTTTTTCAATAAAAAGGGGGTGGACATCACAATGAAATTGGCAATACAAGATCTTTTTGTCGACACATCACACTCCAGTCCTAGATTTTGATAAACCCAATAAGAATTGACCAGTTTTCACTGAATTTTGACTATATCTTATATATAACACTATTGATTCACATCAGCATGATTAGTACGAGCAAGAAAGGGTATGTGTATTGACAAAAAGGAAATAGAATGGCTATTTCACAATGAAAGGAAAAATAAGAATTGGCTGACGTATCATCATGCTCATTGTTTTTTTTTCACATGAACAAAATGAATAAGAAGTTCAAGCATGGAATTGTGTGAATTTACCATCAGCTTTAACATGTACTACATGTACTATGTCTTATGTTGCATTTGATAAAAAAAAAAATCATTTAGAACTAAGTTTTTCTTTTAATTGCTCACAACAATATATATACATATGATTATTATTTTCTTTAAAAAAGCTTCAGTTATGGTTTACTTTTACAAATTGTTACTTGGATGGAGAGCTGTCTCATTGGCATGCATACCACATCTTCTTATATCTACTTCTTAAATTTTTTTTTTTTTTTTTTTTTTTTTAAGAAAATCCAGATGATTCCATCAAGTAGCTCTATTGGTGCTGATCTTCATTGTTTAGAGCCTGAACGATCCATCAAAAGTCATCCCAATGACAACACCAAAAGACGCACACTATTCCTGAAGAAGATTAATAACTCATGGGGCTTTACTCTGCAGGTAAGATTGTAATAAAAAAGGGGGGATGATACCAATGGGCAATTTATAACAATTACATCATTTAAAAAAGAAGATTCACAAGACACCATAATTATGACACAGAAATGAATAACTTACAGTCACAATTCATGTTCATATAGCCGTAGAAAAACAGAAAAACACCATGTCAACAAACAAAGTTATGACAAAAAAACAGCATTTCTAAAAACCGAAGACCTAAGATTCAGTAACTCTAAACCCCTCCATGAGCTACGAATGAACACATAGCAAAAATACCTGCTAGGAAAATTCAAAACGGAAAGTCCCAACTTATCAAATTGCAAAATCAAAAGCTCAAACACATCAAACAAATGGAAAACAACTGTCATATTTCTGACTTGGTGCAGGTAATTTCTTATGTAGTAAATGGTGGATTGAACTTGGTTTTAAAGCTAGCTAAACCTATTGCTTAATAAAAGTGTTAGCAGTTCCTGTTTCACAAATGACACTGTAGTTGCTAAAAAAGTTGATGAGTCACAAGGAAAATTAGCCAAAAGGGAGACTAACATTTTTCATAATGTTAAAAAAATGGGTTTTTCATTCATTTTTTTTATCACTGTATACATGGTACATGTGGTATACACTGCTGGTATCTATAATACTAAAATTACGAGGTCCAATTTGTCAGCCGTCATCGGGTAAAAATGACAAATATCAAAGAATTCAACTCTATATATAACTAATATAGGACAATGGTGTAGATTAAAAATTACACCACTCCAGACCCTTTTGTTTTCCACATAATTAATATTGCCAATAATTAACAAGTTCCGGGTCTAATCCAATACCGATACCAATAGTATATTCACCTGTTAGCTATTACCTTATCTGTACGTTCCGCATTTGACAGGCGCACCACCAAACGGTGTATTTAGGATTTTGCTATATACACGGGTCATAATCAAAGGGCTGACACTACTAAATTCAATCATTGTCAAATTGTTCCCTATTGTAGCTTTATTCAGCAATCAGATAACTAATATAGGACAATTGATGCTGTTGATTAAAAAATACCCCATTCCTTGATAGCCTGGACCTTTTGTTTTCCAAATAATTAATATTTCCAATAATTGATAAGTTCCAGGTCGACGGGTTCAAACAGAAAGATTTGAAAGCAGAGAAAAATGTGTATCTTATAATCGACATGACTTTATCAGATGACAATACCAATTACTAAAATAAGGCTTAGGCATAGTTATATACTTTAATTCAGTCACGGACCCGCGATATCACGGGTGTGTACTTGTATGATATAAAATAAGGAGATGTGGTATGATTGCCAATGAGACAACTATCCACCCAATTTTAAATGTAGTGAATGTAAGCAATTATAGGCAACCCTTTTTATATTTTTACTTTATATATTCAGTGCAAGCTTTTTTATCCAGTATTCATGCTTTTCTTAAGATGATTACTCAATCAGCAATAATAAAAACTGTCTATAAGAAAATAAGTTTCATTTTTTCTCTAAATGCATTTTAATCAGAAGGGAAATATTTCTTTGGGGTATCTTTGATTTTACACAATAAACAAACTTGTGAAGACAGCTCAGTGAGCTTTTTTCTCCTCCAGAAAATATTAATTAAAACCTCTGTCTGAGAGACTAAGTGTTTGCATAAAATTATTTGATGTTATTTCTTATTTTAGACTTATGGCATTAAACACAAGAAAACTAACGAGATTGAAATAATGACCTATGTTGACTACATTGAGATAACAGGTCCAGCATACATGGCTGGAATGAGGAAAGGTATGGTTATTGTATAATAATGACTTATGTTGATTACATTGAGATTACTGGTCCAGCATACATGGCTGGAATGAGGAAAGGTATGGTTATTGTATTAATATAGGTAAATCATTAGATGTGTAATTTTATGTATAACATGTATAAAACTAATCTAAATAGTTATCAAAGTTACCAGGATTATTATATTGTATGCTAAAAAACTTTAAATTAAGAAAGTATTGTGAGGTTTCTTTTATGCGAATAATGCAATGTAGTCAGTTCTGCAACAATAAAAACTTATATTTTGATAAAACATATATTTTGTATGAAGAATTTTTTGAAATTGCTAAAAATAACGACATGCATTTTAGTTGAAGTCTTCAAAAATTGCAATTATAAATGCATGCAATAACTTTTGAATTTACATTAACACATACATGTAGGCTAGCTATAACTAAGACGTGAAGGATATAGATATGATCTCACATATGTACACATGCTCTTTATTCAAATAAAAAAAAATATATTATATTATGTACAGTAAACACTAGTTTACTATTATTGGATATATACATACTTCCTGTTTTCTAATATTTTGAATTACAAGTTGGTGTACGCTAAGTTTAACATCTTATGCATTCTTTATTTTCATTGTATCAAGTTTCATTAAGATTATTTATCAAGTGAAACAAGTAATAAGTGTATATATCGAAAGTTAAATCTCACAGGATTAGTAGCAAAAAGTTATAGATTTGACAGTTTTCACTATTTATTTTTGATTTATTAATAATGCTATAATGCAATTATTTTGTATCAGTCGTTCTTATTGGATAACTAAGGAAGCCAACATTTTGATTTGAATTACAGAATGTATTGACATGTAATTTCTACAATAATAAGCCAAAACACTAGCATGTTGCACCTAGAAGCCTTCCTGTTATCAAATTTTATTACATTCTGAAGCGGCCAAGAAGCCAGAAAACGCCCTGGGTTAACGCTTGACGCCGTAAGCATATCTATGATTTCACCTACTTTAGTAGCAAAGCAGGATACCATCTTTTTTTCGAGGAATTTTATGAAATGAAATCTGAATCTCCACTGTTATAGTCTTGTTTACTATTTGTTGTTCTAAGGGGTATATGTGTTCATCAGAACCCTTGGGCTATATTACATTTGATTAATTTACTATATGTATACTATACTATTTTAACAGGTGATGTAATACTCTCAGTAAATGGTGAATCGGTGGACAGAAATTCTCATAAAGAATTAGTAAGAGTAATAAGAGGTTGTGGTGACTCAATGAGGTACTTCCTTTCTTTCTTTCATACCTTCTTTCAATTTCTTATTCTCATACCTTTTATAATCCCTTTCACCTTTCTCATATTGTAATCCTAAGGGCTTTTCCAGAATTTATTGTATGGTGGGACAGGAAGGCACTTTTATTAAAATTTGATGGGTGGTGGTTATTTAAGAAAGGTTGTTGAACATTTAAATGAAATATTCAATTTAAAATGTATGCATGGTGGGGTCAAATAAAAAGTGCCTTCTTCCCCCTCCATACATTTATTTTTGGAACAGTCCTTATCATTTCACAAAAATGTGAAATAAATATTTAGGATTGCTTCTTATTTCAATCAAATTTTTTTCAAACATGTGGAACTACTAAGTTTGAATCCAGTAATAATGTAAGGTTAAAGTTAAAATGTCAAAGTCACATGATTTTTAATGTTCTAGTTTGTAGACATGTTAAGGGCTTCAATCTTGCATCTAGTAATTGGGGAAATGAATTCTATATTTTTCAAGGTCAAGATCAAAGGTGAAGGTCAACCATTACAAGTAGTAAAAGAATAGTTACCCTATATTTACTTGTCAAGAAAATTACATAACTTGTGCACATATCAATGATGTTATTGTTACAGAATGTTTTGCTTAAATTCAATTTAAAATTTGAGTTATCTCCCTTTGTCAATGATTTTAGTTGAATCAACTACAACCAATGCTTTATACAATGTAATGTTTAATTTGAAAACCCACTGATAAATTAAAGCAATCTTTACCCTTCAGAGCTTACAAGCACTTTGATCAAAGGTATAACCCTCAAGATTTGGATACAAGTCTGAACAGTTTGTTGTCAGAATAATGGTACAGAGCACAGATCTATATTCATAAGACAAACCACACAATGAAACACAGAATAGTTTTGTAGAGATACACGGTTTTTATTATATTTAAAAATATTTTATTTTTGAATTTTAGGATGGTTGTAATGTTTGAAGATTGTTGTAAGAAGGTAGAACTTCATGACAGAATATTTAGATTAAAGGTCAGTTTATTTTATTAATTGCAATTTAAACCATCTCAATTACTGTTGTCATGGTTGTTCTGCTATTAAACAATCAGCAGTAGGAAGTAAAACCAAAGATCAATATGTTTGAAGTCAGAATAAAACTTATCAAAGATACCAGGATTTAACTTTTATACACCAGATGCATGTTTTGTCTAAGAAAGATTTATTCAGTGATGTTCAAACAAAAAAGTTAAATAGGCCATAAGTTGAAGAGCATTAGGACTAACATTTTGAAAACTCAACCCGTCTCATGACTGACATATTTGGAGGTTAATTTATTTGAAGGGTATTTTCAAGGGGGGGAATCTACGTCATCACGCAGGGTGTCGGCGATTGAAATAGGACCACCATCTTGTCGCTTCAAGGTAAGAATTTGACTTATTATGCCAGTTCTATGAGGGTTATGATTATACAAACTAGTCCATCAAAGACTATATAAAGTAGGAAAATAAATGAGCCATCGCTCAATATTATTGGTTATCTCAATTTTGCAAACACTTCGATACCAGTTTTAGGAATTAGGTCAACATGCAGGATATCGACAAAATTTTTCATAACAACATCTTGATTATCAAGAACCGCCTACTTTATCAACAAATGAACATGTCCGAATTCTTTATTGTACTCGGGGAAAATACTTGTTACTCACAAATATCCGTCATTATGGTCGAAAAACGTCTTATTTTTAAAAAAATGAAAAAGGATGTCGGCAACACATCGAATATCGAAGGATGTCGGGGACACACTAATATATTAACAATGTAAGTGTCCTTTGATTATATCAACCATAATAAAGATACGATAAAAAAAAAAACAGGATTAGTGTTCCTTGCTTGCTTCCATATCATGCACTCAATTTCAGGATTCAATTTTTGTAAATAATCGAGAGAGAAAAAGTTTTAGAAGGTGAAAGTCAGATTTGGTTTCAGTTAAGCCAGGGGTCCCACAGGGGTCAATTATTGGACCAAGTCTTTTTATTTATAAATTAACTGTTTGAAAAATTTTGAGTTTTTTGAAATACAAAGGCTTTTCTACCTCAAGCATAGATTACCTTAGCTGTATTTGGCAACACTTTTAGGAATTTTGGATCTCAATGTTCTTCAACTTCGTACTTTATTTGGCTTTTTTAAAACTTTTTTGGATTCGAGCGTCACTTATGAGTCTTTTGTATGGCGTATATATAAAATTTAGTCCTGAAATCTATGATGAGTTTATTTTATACTATATATATGTGACATTTCATTTGGCCCTACATCTACCAGGTGTTTAGTAAAGGCAACAGTAGTATACCGCAGTTCGAAATTCATAAATCGAGAAATAAAAACAAATCCGGGTTACAAAGTAAAACTTAGGGAAAAGCATCAAATATAAGAGGAAAACTACGACACAACAGAAATACAACATTAAAATGTAACACAGAAACGAACTATTATATAACAATGGCAATTTTCCTGACTTGGTACAGGACATTTTAAGAAGAAAAAAATGGTTTTGTGACATGCCAAACCTTCCACTTTAATGGCAATAATAAATTTAACATTAAAATGACAATATTACCTGACAGGATTACATTACAAAAAAATGGGAGAAAATATAGGACAGAGAAATACACTAATAATAGCTAACAAAAAGTATCAGGTTTAAAATTTTTTGTCGTTGTTCTCCTCTTATATTTAATGCGTTTCCCCCAGTTTTAGTTTGTTACCCCGATTTTGTTTTTTGTCCATGGATTTATGAGTTTGAACATCGGTATACTACTGTTGCCTTTATTTATACGCCAGACGTGCGTTTCGTTACATTTTTACTCGCAGATGATACCGTAGTTAATTTGGCTTTTTAATCGAACTTTCATGTCTCTACAGTACAAAAAGATCTCATGGGAAACTATGCTGGTAAAGGCATTCCACCCAGACAATTATGCAATGTCATCCCAGACACCAGATTAAAAAACAATCTTATATAACTACACGTTAGAATACGGAAGAACTGCAGAAGCAAGTGCTATCAATTCTTGCAGTTTGTCATTTTTTGGGGGATCCTTTATTTCATGTTCCATTTCATCGGGGATTTTGTCTGATGCTTGGTCCGTTTCTGTGTGTGTTAGTTACATTGTAGTGTTGTGTCGTTGTTCTCCTCTTATATTTATGCGTTTCCCTCAGTTTTAGTTTGTTACCCCGATTTTGTTTTTTGTCCATGGATTTATGAGTTTGAACAGCGGTATACTACTGTTGCCTTTATTCAATATGTAACATGTCGTTTTGAAGTTGATCTGCAAACAATCGTATGCATGGCCCTGTTGATCCTCTATCGTGACATTTGCGCAAGTTTACTGGCGGTTTTGTTGAAATTTCTTCAGTAATTGGCATTGGGGAAACTTAATATTTTTGCCAGGTGTTTTTATTTTGATGACAAATGAGGATTTGCATGGTTTTGATTTTTTTACGGGTGGCGATTTATTGGGCGATCTGGTCGGCTGTTCAACATCAGATTGTATTCGCAATCGTTTCCTCCTGCACAAGTTTAAATTTGATTTGCGGCTTGTCATGACCATTAGTTTTAAATAAGATCTAGTCACATGTTGAATAACATATACATGTGTTAAAAATAGTATATATTAGTGTGTCCCCGACATCCTTCGATATTCGATGTGTTGCCGACATCCTTTTTCAATTTTTTAAAAATAAGACGTTTTTCGACCATAATGACGGATATTTGTGAGTAACAAGTATTTTTCCGAGTACAATAAAGAATTCGGACATGTTCATTTGTTGATAAAGTAGGCGGTTCTTGATAATCAAGATGTTGTTATGAAAAATTTTGCCGATATCCTGCATGTTGACCTAATTCCTAAAACTGGTATCGAAGTGTTTGCAAAATTGAGATAACGAATAATATTGAGCGATGGCTCATTTATTTTCCTACTTTATATAGTCTTTGGTGGACTAGTTTGTATAATCATAACCCTCATATAACTGGCAAAATAAGTCAAATTCTTACCTTGAAGCGACAAAATGGTGGTCCAATTTCAATTGCCGACACCCTGCGGGATGACGTAGATTCCCCCCCTTGATTTTGTGAGCATTAAAAAAAAACATTATTTTTATTTCACTGAATAAAAAGTTTAGCAGTCTGTTGTCAATCAATTAAAGGTTACCTAAGCATAGATAATTGACACCCTACCCAGAATTATAGTATTAACATAGATATAATACTGAGATTACCGAAATATTATGAATCTTTTTTGATATGATTTTTTTTTTGTGTATTTAGGAAATTCTAGCTCACAAGAAATTGGCATTAAAAGAACTTGAACAACAAGAAAAAGAAATTATAGATGGTAATGTATATTACAGAAACTTATTATGTTGATATATTTTTATTTTGTATATATTTTCTAACTAATTTGATTTGTTCTAAAAGAGTCACATGTTTAACTGTATTTACAAACATAGACTGAATCAACCAATCAAATAAATTTCGGCACTATTTAGGTTTATTAACCTTATCAGAGGGTTGTAAAGGGGGTTGCGTGCACGAAAAAAACATGAAAAAAGACATAATTTCACGTTGAACGTGAAATAATTTCTGTAATGAACGTTGCACGAAAAATAAATACTTTTATTTGAACCTTTTGTGACTGAGTCACTGTCTTCCTGTATATATTAACTCTTTGTTTTACTTGATATTCGCGATTTAGTATACACATTTATGATATAATTGGTTTACGGCTTTTAAAAAAGTATTTGTTGACGATACCTGCCAAGTGTTTGAATTTTATTTGTAAAATACCGAGCACGCAAAATAAGACTTTGAAAATCACGATGCATGTAAAATTAAATAAGCAGAACACGTTGAACGAGTCACCCGTCTTGCACGACTGAACGTCAAATAAAAAAGTAAAAACACGTTGAACGTGAAATAAAAAACGGCGATCACGTTGCACGAAAATAACCTTTTACCACCCTCTTAACAATATAGCATAACCGACTGTGCAAGGGCCGTATAGCCATTCTAGGTTGATAAAAACTTCCATCGTCAAATATAACATTATAGTCTAAGTATGAGGATGTATTGGCCTCAGACTTCATCCTCAGCCGATATTCATTTTTATAAATGATGTATTCTATAATTGACCTCATGCAAGATTTTGATTATAATAAATTCACGTCAGGTAAAAGTGTTGAAATTGACATGTATTTTTCACAAATTATATGCATAACTTATGTTTCTCCTTTGAATTATCACTAAAAGCTTGATACTATTAATCACTTAAATATTCAGAATAAAATACATGTGATTATATGATTTGTTCAGTTTTTGTACGTTTCACAACCTAGCAACTTCCATTTGTAGTATAAACTTATTTTGTTGCAGATTATTGTCAGTCAAAGGGTATAACCAGATTTCAAAGAATTAGACAGAGCATGATCAGTACAGTTTCAACCAATAGCTGGGATCGTTACAGTCTTATCCAATCACCACAACTGTTAGAAACATTCCCAGTACCACATGTACCATCAACATCGAAGAGTTTATTTGAGGGAGACTACTCTTCCTCTATAGGTGAAGATTTGGATGACAGTTATATTTCTTATGTTGATTCAGATGCTGACAGTGGGATGTGTATTTGTTGCCCAAACACAGATGAACATATTGCTTTGAAAAACCTAAAGGACACAGATAGCAAATCTAATAAGAGTTTGAAAATGAATAACACTGGTAAATCAAAAAAGTTGAATTCTGGGGAAAATGAAGAAGTTGTGTATTTACGTAGTAATAGCATTCCATTTGTGTATTCTGATTATGTATATATAAACAAAGAAGACGAGTCTACTGAATTATGATTTATTTATATGATTTGTTTCCTAAGACGGAATGTAAAACAATTCAGTTTTGAGAATATGTTTGTGCACATTTTTGATGAATTAGTTTTTAACTTGCGGACTTCACTAAAGGGAAGTTTTAAGGTCAAAATCATTTTTGGACAGTTTGATATTCTTTCCAAGAATTGCACTTTGATATCTTTTTCATTAGTTTTCATAATTTTCGATAAAACTAAGAAATTTAAACCTTTGAAGAAGCCAAATTAGAACTTTTGTTATATTCAGTCTCCTGAACTATTGCATTTTCTATGAACCAATAAAATCTGAAAATAAGGAAAAATTACAGTAATTCAATAGAATGAAATTTTTATATAATGTTTAAACTAAGTCAATGGAATATCAGGTGTCAATTAGTATTAACCGATTGGGTAAATTTTTGACATTTAGTTCAGTTCTGAAAGACTGAACTAGAAAATTCAAAATTGTAGATTTGTTTTATAGATAGACATTATTATTTTATTTAATTTTTAACAAAGAAAAAGAAAAATATAAATTTAAGAAATGTTTAGGACCATTTTATGTTCAAGATATAGATAGCAAAGAAATCCTGTAAAATTTATTCGAGTTCAGATTTTATATGCAGGAAACTTAAGTTAACCATGAATTCAGAAAATATATAAGAGTAAATTTTGACATTTTAATGGCTGAATTAAATGCTCTACAGTTGATTAATTTATATAAATACTCTCTAAACGTTTTACTAAAGGAGAAATTTGATGCAACTAGATAAAGGAGAAATTTGATGTGACCTAAGGATAATTTTTTGTGACATATTGAGCAATTTAATGCTTTTTAGGCATATATTTGATATACTTAAGAAGAAACTTGGTGTGACTTGAGTAAAAATTTGATGTGACGTAGGAGAAATTTTAATGCTACTTAAGGTGAAATTTGATGCTACTTAACTATTACATTCCATCTGTAGGGAGTTACCTCATGTTTTGTTAGTTATTTATTTATGTTATAAATTTACATATTTGCAATTCATTTATCATTGTAAGTTACATTTTGGAAAGTGTAATTTTAAATTTATCTTCAGTAAATCAAAAAGAAAGTTATTAATCTGACATGTAAGTTTTTGTCTTCCCTCTGCGCCACAAAGCTGAGGTTGCAGAAGGCAGACTTTGGCTTGTATTTGAGTTTGTTATAAGGTCAGTGAAAGGATGAACACTGGTGAACATTTTAAATTAATTATATGAATTTGATAAAAATGAATCTTGATCACTGTTATGGTGCTATGCAACATGTTTTAAGACTAACCAAAAAGCAATTGTCAGCATTTTTTGTATGTTTTATAAAGTTTGTAGAGTTGATTTTCATATTTAAAATGTGTATAAGGCTTTCTAAAGGTTGAGAGACTATTGGTGAAGTCTGACAATTATGCTGCCATGAAGACAAGTATTGGCAACTCACCAGTTCAAATGTTTTGTAAACAAAAATCCTAAATCAAATTTTAATTTAAACATGTTCAGATATCATAAAATTGAGAATGGAAAGTTTTTTTTATCACCCGTTTTGTAATATCATCGCAAATACCCATTGAATTTTTCTTTTTAGTTCATGAGCATTATGTAGGAAGTCTATAAATTCTCTAAATGTTACAATTAAGTGTTTATTTTCCATGCATGAATCTTCCAATATATCAACAAATTATACATTCCAATTTATATTTTTTACTTAAGACTGTTTATAAAAATTCAAACATTGCAAAAATGAGTTAATATTATTTTTAAAGGAGAATGCACTATTTGTTAACCTCAAAATTTTCATGTGAAAAAAATATGAAGATGTCAGTTTACATTCAAACATAAATATTATTTTGTGATCATAGTATACTTATATTGGTCAGATTGTAAAAAATTTCTATGCTAAATCAGCAATAATATTAAACTTGAGCTGGTATAAGAACCATACAAAATAGACAACAAAAAATGTTTTATGTCATAATTGAATGTTCCAAATTCAATCAAAGTATGATACGTGTATAAGTTTGATTTCTAAAGGGAGATAACCCATTATGTTACAGCTCCTTCTTTGAAACTATGTGTGATTTATTTAAATTATAAATTGGTTTTTTTGTGCTTATTTATTTTTGTTGAAAATATTACTTTATATTTTGCTTTGTGGCAATTATTTATATAATTTATTGCTTTTAGAAATTAAGTATTGTAGGTAACAATGCTAGGCCATTGTTTGATAAATTATTCATTTTTCAAAAGTGCTCAACCAATCGGATTGTGATGGTTTAGGCTTTTGAAATTATTGTTAGAATGCATTTGATGCTGAAATTTATTACATTATTTTATTTCTTTTGTGTAAACTTTTCAAATTATAAAGTGTCCTGTTACTTCAGATAATCCAAAGATTGCATAGAAGGATTATCAGCCTGCACCTAAATCTAATCCAAATAGTTTAAAGACAAAAATAATGACACATTTCTTATGATTTTAAACCAAGTTTTGCAAATACTCACTAGTTCAAATAAAATTAACTAGTCCGGGGCATTAGACTTGTAGCTAACTGTGAAGAGAGGATTAGATAGTAATTGTCATGTTCTCAAAAATAAGGGAGTGACTGCTGAGGAAAAGGGGCTCTTGTTAGATAGTAATTGTTATATGCTCAATTGAGAATGTGTTTGCATTTTATTAATTATAGACTGTTTACTTGTTCATAGTTAGGTGCTTAGAATTCTTTTCTTTGAAAGGTGCTTAAAATTTTTTTCCTTGAAAGGTGCTTAAAATTTCTTTTCCTTTAAGGTGCTGAAATTATTATGTTGCAGTTGGTTTATAATGATTTTGTAAACTCTTCACAGGAGTATAAGAATAGTGTCATATAAATTTTACATATGGTGAATGAGATTTGCTTTCTCATAATTAGCTACTTATTTTATAATATTAATACATCATGCATGTACTATTGGATGTTATTTAAACTTCCTTTTGATTTTTGATAACTGTAACTTCCAGTGTTGGAAGGTTTTTTTTCTATAAAATTTTCAGTGCGGTTTATTTGTTGTTTTATGTTATTCACATAGAATGATTTATATCCCTACTCCAAGAGAGGGGTATTATAACAATCAACTTGTCTACTGTGGTTCATTTATTTTTGTGGGTTCCAATTTTCTGGGATTAAGGAAAACTTACATGTTTGTGGATATTTAATTTCGTGGTTTTGTAATAGTGTGTATACAAGCCTATAGGAAATTTGTTAATTGTTGAATATTTAAATTCGAGGTTCGTCTGTACCCACGAAATCCTCGAACATTGGTATCCAACGAAAAAAAATGAATCCACAGTATCTGTTTGTCCAACAAGTGTTATAAAAACACTTTTCTCAGAAACTACTTAACAGAATGACTTGATATTTAAGTGCTAGTATACCTAAGAATCAGGCAGTGGTGAAACAATGACATGACATGACAAACAAAAACCCACTCAGGTTGACATTAATTTATGTTCAAAATGTATAATGATGCAAAAATATACCATTCATTTCATTGTCCTGTTCTGGTAATTGGAGATAAAATTTGGTTACAATGTACTAGAAATTAACAATTAAGGGGAGCTAACTCTGTAATTTACTATCATTCTAACCAAAGTTTGTCTAAAGATTTCTCTAGTTACCAGACACGCAGACACTAAAGACCTACCATTTCTAACTCAGGATGAGTGTTACTTCAAAATAGGATGTCTAGATAGGTGAGTTTTTTTCAGCCATGTTTTGATGTTTTTCAAAATTGCCTGATTCTTACAAAGACTGGCACTTAATTCAGTAGCTTGATAGTTGATTAATACTTTGTTATTACTCGTTTTTGGATCTATCAGATTCTTTGAATTATGAGTAGGTGTATGCTTAGGTATGTTTCGCAAGAAAATGCGTGCAATCTTGTTATTTTTTCAAAATGGCTGTAAGAATAACTATATGTCTTTCATTATTTTGTGATAAATTGTACTTATTTGTAGTGTTAGAAAAATAGGCAATAGTTATAATATATCATTGTTACAAAATACAGATTGTTATATTTTTCAGTTTATATTTATGCTTTATGCATAGTTTGTAAAGATACTTTATTTCCCTAGACCTGTTGGTTGTTAAGGAACATATTGTAGTAAAATTTATTATGGAGTGAAACACTTTCAAAATGATATTCACACACAATATTGTCTTATATATGGTTTCTCCTGGATGAAGATGGAGAAAAACTTATAACAAAACAACCAAAATAAAACAGTGTCTTTCAAAACATGATTTATAAAAATCTTAGCCAATGATGCTTTCTTTTTTCTTTATTTTGTTATTAAATGAAATATTAGGATAACAAATGTTCAGGAACAAACAGGGGCGGGTGCAGGAATTTTCGAAAGGGGGGGTGCTAACCCAGGGCAAAGGGGGGGTGCAAAACATATGTCCCGATACAAATGCATTGATCGGCAAAAATAAAGGGGGGGGTGCGGGGGGGGTGCGCACCCCCGGAACCACCCCCCTGGATCCGCCACTGACAAATACTTATTTCATTATACTGTAAATGCCCTAATCTTGGCAGCCATGTTACTTGAACGGCTGACCTTGGGTTTTTATGCCCAACCTACGATAGTAGAGGGGCATTATGTTTTCTGGTCTGTGCGTCCGTTCGTTTGTCCGTCTGTCTGTCCCGCTTCAGGTTAAAGTTTTTGGTCAAGGTAGTTTTTGATGAAGTTGAAGTCCAATCGACTTCAAACTTAGTATTCATGTTCCCTATGATATGATCTTTTTAATTTTAATGCCAAATTAGAGGGATTAACCCCAATTTCACAGTCCACTGAACATAGAAAATGATAGTGCGAATGGGGCATTCGTGTACTGGGGACACATTCTTGTTTTTGCAATACATAAATACTGTTTATCAGAAGACTATGCTAAAAATCCATTAGTGAACTGTTTTTCACAGTAATAATAATCTATTTTAAAAAGCTGATTCATTTAGAAATAGATTATAATATTTTAGTGATTTGACTGAATTTGCTGGCTCAAATTCTATTTAGGGTTACTAGCATTGTGCAGGTCACAAAAAATGTTAAAGAGCTGAATTATATGCTTTTTGCAAGTCTAAAGATAGATGGCAATAATCAAAATGTTTTCAATTGAATGTACTTAACTCAAATTATAATGACTTGTTAATATTGTCTGTTCATAGAATTTTTTCAATTTCTTGTAGATAAACATAGCAAGACCCTATTTGTTATAAGAATATATGTGATATGTATGATAATCAAAGAAATAAAAAGAAAGTGTTGAAATCAAAAGTTAAAATGTAATTTATTATACAGTAATCACAGAAATTTAGGTGTACATTTATAAATGTTAATCATTGAAAGTTGATTAAAATACAACATTTATGTGTGCAACTTGTTAAAAGCTTCTGTTGCATTTATAAGCTTTGAATTACACAGTCATATAATGGGATCTGAACCTGGTCATGTGTTTCGCATCACATGAATTTCTCATTTTAAAGTAAGAAGTTATTTCCATTTTGTTTTTTTTAAAGGGGGAGTCCACTTCCATACTTAATTGATAGGGTGCAGCTGGGGTTCTGTTACCCCACTTTTTTTTAAATGATACATTTTTACCTACACAATATATAAAAAGGTAACTGTTTCCCATATTGTTTGGGTTCAATTGGGTGTGTAATGAATGGAATTTCAAAGTGTCAAAAGAGAAAAAAAATGATTGATAAAAACACAGCCTGGAACACCAAGAAAAATTATTAAAAAAAATGTGTTTATAAGTTCCTAGTAAGGTTTTATGACTTAAAACTTTACATTATACGTGCACTTGAAAAGTAATGCCTTGAAGTTCACTGAATATGGAGCAAAACAGTTTACTTGATTATAATAGAGCATTTTGCAGTGATACTTGTAGTTGGACTACAAAACGGTCACTACCTTTACTACCCATGTGGGTCTCAAACAGTCAGTTTTGCAGTCATTCTTCATTGAACCTTGTTTGTTCTAAGCCGATCAAACAATTTATTAACAACTGTTTCCATTCATTTCTAAAATTTTACAATAGATTATCTTGTTAGATTAATATTGCTTCAATAGACCAACTTTTTATAATAATCGATTATCAGAACATCACTACTTGCAGATAAGTCAGTTTTGTAAATTAATATTTATGAAAATATTATTATTGTTATTATTTAGTTAAATGGATGTTTGGAAAAAAGAATGAAATGTAAATTTATTAAAAGTTACAATATGTTTTAGACTTTGTTCTCAGTTTAATCTACAGCATATACAGTCAGGGGAGTTACTTGTACAAGTGATTTTTTAAATCACTTATTTGAGTGATTTTTTATTTTTGCTTAGAAACATAGCAATCCGTAAAAAAACTTGAAAATTTGAATTTCCCGCAATTTGTAGCTCGTTGTAATCTCGCGAGATTTTTCGTAAACAACGTGATTTTCCAAAGATATGGTGGGAAACACTGTAAACATTGACAAGATAAAGGAATTTACAAAAATTGCTTGAAAATGACTAAAAATAGCCTCGAAATATTTATAGTTTAGGGATTTTTTAAGATTTTTGCTGATACTGTGAATATTTTTCCTATAAACTTCAACATTTAAACTACATTTTGACGTTGAAAAATATACGTACTCTCGATAGAAATGCCAGTACTTGCGTGGTCTGAAAATTGGACCTTCTGAAGATTGTAAATCACTTCAATGAGTGATATTTTTAGAAATTGTCTAAAATGCAGGTTGCGGGTTGCAGGTTGCGGGTTGCAGGTTGTGGGTTGCAGGTTGCGGGTTGCGGGTTGCCACAAGGGTATAAGCATGGGATGGTGTAATCTACATAATTTTACTTGTTTCACTTGTTATAACAATTTTATGATCAATGTTTAAGGCATGGTATTTAATTACAATACACATCATTCTTGTGTAAATAAACTTACACCTAAAAATAGAAATCTATCAATTTACATTAATTACAATATCTTGATGGGTTTATGTAATATTATACACACCTTTTCGTATGAAAAAAGAAAGCTTAACAAACATTTGGGTAAAACCTTCAACAAACACGTAGATTCTCACAACTAACTAATACATAGTAAGCATCAAGACTTGACACGGTTTTAGTTTTAAGTGGTAAATTAAAGACTTTTTGCCTTCAAACTAGATATATATGTACATCATTGTATATATTTTTGATTAACAGTGTTTCTGGATTCTTTAGCTAAGTTCTATTGCATTCTTAGCAAGGGTCCTTCTCAAAAGTCTACCTATTTAAAAGTCTTGTTTTCGCTTGATGCTCTTTTAATTTTTTATAAATACGCTATGAAGGGCATTTTTTAGTAACGTGTTGCAGGGGAAATAGAAATACTGAGCGTCTGTTAGTCCTTTCATCGCCGGTCTATCCGGCTTTTGTTATCGCTCCCACGTGTACAACTTTTGCAATTTTTTTTTTATAAAACTATTCTATAAATAGGTTAAAATAGGTTAATATCAGCAACATCTATGACAAGTTCAAAAAAGGTTGACGTATTTAAAAGAGTTATTCCCCTAAGAAGTATTATTTTTTTTAGAAAATGTCCTGTGAGCTGAACATATACATGTATCTTTGGGTTTTTTTTGTTGCTGTCCTGGAGTAAAGTTCCAAAGAAACAAAGTTTCAGTTTGACTTGAGAGTTGAGAAACTATGATAATTGCAAAAGACAAGCAAAAATTCTGAATCACTGAATATAGACCATCAAACAGAGCTGCCCCTTCTGCCAAAACAAATCTCAATTTTTCGGAAAACATTTGAAATACTCTGTAGAGCCTCTGGGATTACTTGGACATGTCTTCCCATTTGAAAATTTCTGTAGTCGGTGTCTTTCATGTATTGTCAAAATATTAATTTACATGTATATATATAATAATTGCACTTCCAATTTTCATCAGGACGCAAAAATGTGCCAACTTGAAGGTTCTGTGTTGAAGGCCGTATTGTAAAATAATACTGCCTACTTTAACTTCATTGTCTTGGATGGAGAGTTGTCTCATTGACACTCGTACCACATCTTCTTATTTGTGTACAAGTGTTGTACTCATGTTGTTTTTGTATCAGGATTATATGTTCTACTAACCTCTAGTTTTCAGTAAGTGTTTATTTCTGCCAATTTAAAGCACAAGAGTGCACACGCTAAAATGTATCACCTTCTTTACTAGTCATTGACAGTATGTTGATAGTCCTGAATATATAGCTTTATTACAACTGTCACATAAATTTAACATTTACCAAGAAAACTAAACATTGACCAATGAACCATGCCAGACAGACAGACATGTACAGCTAACAATTCTTCCGTACAACTAATATAGTTGACCTATTACTTATAAATTAAGAAAAACAAACCAAAACACAAAAACTTAACACTGAGCAATGAACCGTGAAAATGAGGTCATGGTCAAATAATTAGGCCAAAATCAGCCTTTACCATACATACATGTACACCTTTATATACTCAAAGGATTCTCTTTTTGAAAATAATAAATACTATTTTTACTTTTCAATCATTAGTCAAATTGTAAATGGACAATTGTAGTGGAACTGGTTCAATTTAAGTACCCCCCCCCCCCCCAAAAAAAAAGAAAGAAAAGAAAGTAAAAATAGCAGAAATAAGAATACTTACCCTTTTCATTTATTTTGGCTGGGTCTGCAAACTAATGTTGACTCTCAAGCTCTCTGTAATGTCTAAATTTTTATTTTGCGTCTTTACATAATAAAACTGCCTGCCAAAGGAAGCAAGTTATTTTGTTTGCTTTTTGCACTAAATCATGTTCATGCAAGAAAGGGCATATATACAATTATTTAAACCTAATAATTTCTTAATATTAGCCTCAAAGATGTTAAATGTCCACTGAAAGGAATTTAATTGTTTATGTAACTATATTAAGACAGATTAATGTGTTCTATAGAACCTGTTCAGCCTATGTAAATAAGTTTTCATTGCTTTTACTTTAATTAGAATCAATGTCTAGAACTATTAATAGCAATTGAGCAGTATGATAAGCATCAAAAGATACATGTATGTGTACTAAAATTATGATTATTGAATTTGAATTATAATGAAATGACAAAATCAAAAACTGACAACTGAAAACTGACCAAAAACTTCTACTCTACTTTAATCTTTATTACTACAGGATGTGAATGATTGTAAATTTATTAGTCATGGGGTAGATTTTATACATGTATTTTCATACATATAATATTGATGGGTGACCTGCAACCTGCAAACTTCAACCCGCAACCTGCAACCCGCAACCCGCAACCCGCAACCTGCAACCTGCAACCCGCAACCTGCAAAATAGCACTTCCCATATTTTTATTCAGATATAAAAGATCATTCCAGCAAGTGATTTATTGGAATGGAATTAACTTAAAGGGGATTAACTCCTGACGACTTAAAAAGTTTAAACAAAAACGAGTATGTTTGTCAGAATGTCAGAAATTTTTGGCACGATAATATAAATATGAAATCATTGTGTGCCTTCTTTATTTATTATAATTTCACAGTTTCTTCACACTGCAAACAGAAATATTAAATATGTATTTGATAAATTCAGACTTAATAAAGCAGATCTTTATGACCAAACTCCGTAACAACTAACATGCCAAGATAATGTTCTTTTACCAGAGATGATAAACAAATAATTTACATATTTTTCCGTGTATACTGTCCACATTCAACTTTCTATATATACTGGCAACTTGGTTCTGCATGGTTAATACAGGATAAAAACAAATATTCATTTTTATTTAGTGAGATTTGTCATTTGTGTTTTGAATGTCTGAAATGACCATAGGTGGATCCAGGGGTGGGGTGGGGCCCTGCCCCCTTTTCAAGGGAAAAAAGTTGGTTGATTATATAGGGAATCACTGAAGCATGACTGAAGCGGTCCCCCCTTAGGTCAGTCAGTGGTCCCCCTTAGGTCAGTCAGCGCCCCCCCCCCCCCTTATGAAAAATTCTGGATCAAAAACTGATGACTGCTGTGGCGATCTCCAGAGGAAGCTTGTTCCAGTCTTTGGTGTTGTTCACAAAGAAGGACCATTTCCTGCAGTCTTTGGTTGCTGTTTGTACCCTGCGTTCATGCTGTTGTGTATGTCTAGACATTGGCGGATCCAGGGGGTGTGGTGTTTTCAGGGGTTGGACTCCTTTTGGCCGATCAATGCATTTGAATGGGGACATATAGTTGGACCTCCCCCTTTTGTCCTGGGCATGGACCCCCCCCCCCCCATTTTAAAATGGCTGGATCCGCCTACTGATAGATACTCTAGTAGGTCTAATAGGAGGTACATGTCTTTGTTGATAGCCTGTCCCAAGTCAGGAGCCTCTGGCCTCTGTTAGTCTTGTATTATTTTAATTTTAGTTTCTTGTATACAATTTGGAAATTAGTATGGGGTTCATTATCACTGAACTAGTACAATGTATATATTTGTTTAGGGGCCAGTTGAAGGACGCCTCCGGGTGCGGGAATTTCTCGCTACATTGAAGACCTGTTGGTGACCTGCTGCTGTTTTTTCTATGGTCGGGTTGTTGTCTCTTTGGCACATTCCCCATTTCCATTCTCAATTTTACTTTGTTGTTGACAATCTTGTACATCAATGCGAGCCTGCATTTTAGTTTTTATTAATCTAACATCCAGATTTATGCATGTTATATCAAATTATTAAAAATCACTGTGCAGTAAGATCATTTGTACCATCACAGAAATCACTCTGTTCAGTGATTTAAAATCATTTGTACAAGTGATTTTTATTATTTAATGTAAATCACTATGTGCAGTGATTTAAAATCATTTATACAAGTGATTAACACTATTATTTATCCTGGTCTCATGGGGTTTCTTACTATTAAGAATGCATTTTGACATCACAATTTCCATAGCAAAAGCATGCATTGTACGAATTCATAAGTAAGAAAACATATGATCTGACCATAACTATTACTGAAAATCACTGTGTTGTGATTTATATTATTTCATGTAAATCACTCTGTGCAATGATTAAAAATCATTTGTACAAGTGATTTATATTTTTTTTATGCCATGATTTGAAATCATTTGTACAAGTGATTTTCATTATTATTTATACTGGTCTCATGCATGGGTTTTTCTAACTATAAAAAATGCATTGTAACGTCAAATTTTTATTGAAAAAGCATGCATAGCTGTACAAAAACATGGGATTTGACCATAATGAAAGTCACATACTCACGGTGCAGTGATTTAAAACCATTACGAGTACAAGTGATTTTTATTATTTTAAATCCTAGCTTTAAACCTTGCTTTAATAACTTGGGGAGTAAACTGTTTTACCTCTGTCTGTCCATCCATCCGTCAGTCCCTCTGTCCCATGAATAATTTTGTCCCATTTTTGTCAGGAACTACTTGACAAGGATTTCAAAATTTGGTATTAGGGTTTTAGGGTTTATATAAGTCAGCTACTTTTATACCCTGTGATGCGTTTTACAGATTCATCAATCAACAACTAAAGGTACTTCCTGTCTATCGAACATTTGTATCATTTTACAAATGATAGCCAAGTTTATGACATTATCAATGTATTTGAATGAGGAAATATGGTTTAACTTCTTTTTTTGACATCACATTCACAGTTAATGAGTTTTTCTTTTTTTTTATTGCTATAACAAGTTACAAAATAAGTGAGCAAAAAAATAAAAAAGGAAGCATAGCACCCTCTCTTTTTGTCAATTGATTAAAGGTTTTGCATTTTTTATGTTTTTGCCCTATGAAATATTCTAAAACAAGAATGTGTCCTAAGTACACTGATGCCCCACTCACTCTATCATTTTCCATGTTCAATGGACCGTAAAATTGGTAAAAAATCTAATTTGGCGTTAAAGTTAGAAAGATCAAACAATAAGGAACTGTGTACTAAGTTTCAAGTTGATTGGACTTCAGCTTCATCAAAAACTACCTTGACCAAAAACTTTAACCTGACAGGACAAACGGACGCACAGACGAACAAACGAACAGACAGATGGACGCACAAAACAGAAAACATAATGCCCCTCTACTATTGTAGGTGTAGTCCGAGATTACTCTGACGTCCAACGGCTGTTTTGCCAGACAAGCTGGGGCCGTGGGACGTCAGAGCTCGTCCCATATCAAAAAGTGGATATTAGTCCGAGATTACTCTGACGTCCAACGGCTGTTTTGCCAGACAAACTGGGGCCGTGGGACCGCCCCAGCTTGTCTGGCAAAACAGCCTTTGGACGTCAGAGTAATCTTGGACTATTGTAGGTGGGGCATAAAAAATATAGATTTGATCTGATTGATGCTGAACCAGATTACAACAAAAAAGTTATCTGAATTTTAATTTGTAGAAATAGTTTTATTCCGACAAAAAGATTGAAATGATCTAGGCCTGCAAAATTTGACAACTTTTAGGACCTCTGCATTCTGTTTCAACCCTCACAAAGACTAAAATCTGTAACAGAGTTGAATCAATGATTAGTCCTGTTCATTAAATAAAGATTAATATTCTGATACTGGATTTCTAACAGGGGAGGGGTTTCTAATCAGAAATCACTTCTACCAGTGTTCTGTTGAAATCACTCTGAAGGAACAGTAAATAATTGTCACTCGAGTCATCCCCCCGTTTTAACTGACTGAGGCCGGAAGTGCCTCATGTGAACTTTTTTCATCACTTCGCGTCTGTCGTCATAAACTATTTCAAAAACTTATCCTCTGAAACTACTGGGCCAACAATTCATTAAAGAACATTTAAATTGTATTTTTAAGCCACTCATTATTAATATATATTGAAAAGCAAAATTAATCATTGAAGAAAGATTTAAGCAAAATTCAAAAAATAACAAGTAGGTGACTCAGGCACTCAAGAGCCTCTTGTTTATTAAGATTCAATTGCTGTAATGCACACATTTTGTTTTAGCCCTCTGAAATTATACAATTTACAAACATTTGATTTGATTGATAAATATAGAGGATATTTTTTTTAAATTTGAATAAAAAAAAATATATAAAAATTATCTGTTTTTCACCATAGAAGTTAATTGAAAATACTGCTGGTATCAGAAATAAACACCAATTTTAATTCACTCTGTACAGTGATTTTAAATCATTTGCACAAGTGATTAACATTCTAATTAAATGGAAATCACTCTGTGCTGTGATTTAAAATCATTTGCACCAGTGATAATTAATATTATAAAAATATGAAATCATTCATTGTGTGTTTTCTTTTTGTCAAGCCTTCCACTTCTGTCGAAAAAGTGAGACTAAGCGCTCCTACATTCCGTCGTCGTCATCGTCATCAAATATTCACTCTGTGGTTAAAGTTTTTTAAATTTTAATAACTTTCTTAAACTATGCTGGATTTCTACTAAAATTGGACAGAAGCTTGTTTATGATCATAAGATAGTATCCAGAAGTAAATATGTAAAAAAATAAATCCATTTTTCCGTATTTTACTTTTAAATGGACTTAGATTTTCTGCAAGGAAACAACACATTCACTCTGTGGTTAAACTGTTTGAAATTTAACTTTGTTATACTATTTTGGATTTGTACCAAACATGGACAGAAGCTTGTTTATGATCAAAAACTAGTATATAGAAGGAAATTTAGTTTTCTTCCAGTTAACTCTATGTTTAGTCTGCAGTTAAAAGTTTTTAAACATTTATTAGTTTTATAAACTATCCCGGATTTTTACCAAACTTGGACAGAAGCTTCTTACAATCAAAAGATAATATCAACAGGAATATTTTATTGATTTATTATACCCCCGCTTTAAAAAAGGGGGGGTATACTGTTTTATACCCCCGCTTTAAAAAAGGGGGGGGTATACTGTTTTACCTCTGTCTGTCAGTCCGTCAGTCCGTCCATCAGTCCGTCCGTCCATCAGTCCGTCAGTCAGTCCGTCCCATGAAACTTTCGTCACATTTTTCTCAGGAACTACACATCCACCCTTTCTTTAATATGGTATCAACATTTATATATGTTAGCCATACCGTGTGATGCGTTTTCAGATTCATCACTTGACAACTTTCTGTTTACCGAACACTTGTATGATTTTACACATGATAGCCAAGTTGAAAATTTTCGTCACATTTTTCTCAGGAACTACACATCCACCCTTTCTGTAATTTGGTATCAACATTTATATATGTTAGCCATACCGTGTGATGCGTTTTCAGATTCATCACTTGACAACTTTCTGTTTACCGAACACTTGTATGATTTTACACATGATAGCCAAGTTGAAAATTTTCGTCACATTTTTCTCAGCAACTACAATACAAGGATTTCTGAAATTTGGTTTCAGGATTTATATAAGTCAGCTATACCGTGTGATGCGTTTTCAGATTCATCACTTGACAACTTCCTGTTTACCGAACACTTGCATATTTTTACACTATTAATATTATCCACTTGCGGCGGGGGTATCATCAGTGAGCAGTAGCTCGCAGTTTCACTTGTTACCCCATTTTTGTTGAGCCTGTGATTAACAAAAGAGGATAGGCTAGACACTGGGTTCCGCGGAACCCTTACAATTTTTTTTATAATAATTGCACACTGCAAACGGAAATATTAAATATTTATTTGATAAACGGGAAATCCAACAGTCTAATCTATATGAAAAATGAAAAACACTTATGAGCCACATGAACAGACAACAACCACTGAACATCAGATTCCTGACTTACGACAGGTGCATATTTCATATTTGTTGTTTTTAGCTGTAGTGATCTAACAATCTAACATCCAGATTTACGCATGTTATTAAAAAAATATTTCAAATTATTAAAAATCACTGCATGTGCAGTAAGATCATTTGTACCATCACAGAAATCATTCTGTGCAGTGATTTATACCGGTACTATTTAATGTAAATCACTATTTGCAGTGATTTAAAATCATTTGTACAAGTGATTTACATTATTATTTATGCCTGGTCTCATGGATTTTCTTACTTATTTAAGAATGCATTTTGGTCGAAATTTCCATTGAAAAAGCATGCATAGTACAAATTCATATGAGGTAAGAAAACATATGATTACCCGGTAATGAAAATCACTGTGTAGTGATTTGAAATCATTTAATTTGTACAAGTGATTTATATCATTAAATGTAAATCACTCTGTGCAGTGATTTGAAATCATTTGTACAATGGATTTACATTATTATTTATGGTAAACCGTGGTCTTATTGGTTTTCTTAACTTTTAACAGGTTGGGAACAACGTCCCAAATGAGGGACTGTCCCTCAGACAAGGGGTCAGTTTACTGTTGTAAAACAGATAAACTTTTTTTTTAACTTAAAAAGGGAAAAATTTATTATATTTCATAATTTGGAGATCACTTATTTTTAATAACAAAGAAGATATAAGTCCAGAAAAGTATTACAAAATTCTTGGACATGTTTTGACCATATAATACAAGATAGATTTACAGTTCTTTGGGAAAATTTTCTTCAAATAATATAAATATTAGCTCATTTGCACTAAAAAAAGTGGTTATATAATAAAAAATATATGTTATCACTTGAAATGTACCCCTCATAAAAGGGATAGTCATTACATTGAGGGGTCAATTACCCCTCATTTGAGGGGTTGTTCCCAACCTGATAAAGAATGTATTTTGACCTCACAATTTCGATTAATAATTAAAGCATGCAACTAGTACAAAATTCATATGAGGTAAGAAAACATGATCTGACCATAATGAAAATCACTGTGATTTTTAGTATTTTAAAATGTAAATCACTCTAAGCAGTGATTTGAAATAGTTTGTATGAGTGATTTATATTATTATTTATCCTGAACCATGGTCTTATGGGTTTTCTAAACTATTTTATTTATCCTGGATCATGGTCTTATAAATTTTCTCAAACTATTAACAGGTTGGAAACCCCCCCCCCCAATGAGGGACTGTCCCTGAGACAAGGGGTCATTTTACTGTTGTAATAAAAAAAAAAGCATTTGTACGTCATCATCATAATGATCAAGATAATCTGTGGCATTTTGAAGCTAAAGTAAAAAAATCACTGTTGAATGTAGAAAAATTAATTAAAATCACTCCACACAGTGATTAAGATTCAAATTCACTTCATTACATTAGTTATTATAACTAAACATACTAAAAGAACGATCATTGTGAAAATTTGTGATTTTTGTACTTATAACACCCCCCCCCCCCCCAAAAAAAAAAAACCAGTTTCCTTTAAGCTACACCTATTTTTAGATTCATTGAAATAAAGGACACATCATGCACATTAAAGAAAAAAAATACATTGTAAATACTTGTAGTAGTACAATGTAGCTTATACTTCATGTTTTTGTACTTGTAATAGATCTGGCCTAACATTGATTTGTTAGTTTGTCTGACCTTTCAAAATTAGTGAGCAAAAAAAATAAAAAAGAAAGCATAGCATCCTCCCTATTTTCAATTGATAAAAGGTTCGGCAGTTAATTTGAAATTAATTCAAAGATCTTAACCAGGGACGTGACAATGTGAGATTTGATTGATAAAGATAGTTATTTTTTAATTTGAATTAAAAAAAAAATATATATGTTTTTCACCATAGAAGTTGATTGGAAATACTGCTGATATCAGAGATAAAAACACATTTTAATTCACTTTGTGCAGTGATTTTAAGTCATTTGTACAAGTGATTTACACTCTAATTGAATGAGAAATTTAAATCACTCTGTGCTGTGATTTAAAATCATTTGTACCAGTGATTTATATTATTTCAAAATGTATGTGATTAAAGACAGACACCCTTTGAAGTGTTTTATTTTTATTTATACCAGTGATCAATACTATTTTTTATTGAATGATTATATTCCATTAACTTCACTACAAATCATAATTATGACCTGCAAAATCTTATTTTAATATCACTGTTTGATAGATATCAAGTCTAGTTTTCTATAAATGTATGTAAAAATGTTTGTGTTTGTTTTTGGTCATAGCATTTTTGGTTTATGAGGGGTTTTTTGTTCCTTTTTATGCCCCAGTTGTAGCGTAGGGGCATTATGTTTTACCCTTGTCCATGTTGTCTGTACATTCCAAAATTGGTTTCCATTCTCTAAGACTAACTTAAGTTTGCCTCAACCAAATGTTATGAAACTTTAGACAATGCTTATTACACCAAACTCAGCACGAGTTCAAATATGGTAGCATCAGTTTTACAGTTCTTGAGTTATGTCCCTTAAATACATTATATAGAACATTTGAACAGATTGTGCTTTATGCCACTAATAATGCTATTGTTTGTTCAGAAAATGAATTTTACTCTTAACAAGTTAGTTTTTATTTATGTTTCCCTTTCAAACAGGCATCTTGTATAAGTTAATGTCAAGAAGACCCCTGTTGTGATGTTGTCCTCTGAAAGAGGGAGATAACCCTGGTTTCTTATTGAAACTTTTCCAAACATAATAATCACTTGAATGAGTGATTTATAAAAATATTTCTTATCACTGGTAGAAGTGATTTTTAAAAAGTAATGAAAGGGAATTAACTCTAGTTTTGTTGAAAAAATCACTTGAGAAAGTGATTTTAAAAATCACTTGTACAAGTAACTCCCCTGACTGATATATCAACACAATCTAAAAATAGGTATTCCATGAATATTTATGTTTTTACAGTATATCGTATAAACAGAGGCGAAATGAACCAAAGGGACACTTAAACTAAAAAGTGGAAAATAAAACTGATAATTACATGGTTTAAATTGAAAAAGCCCAACAGAAAAACAACAGTACACAAAACACAACATAGAAAACTGATGACTGAGCAACACTAACCACCAAAAAATTGGGATGATCTCAGGTGATCCTAAAGGGTATGCAGATCCTGCTCCACATGTTGCACCCGTTGTGTTGCTCATGTAAGCACATGCTAGGTGATTTGTCTTATTCAGTTTATAAATATAGTATTTGGCGGAAAGGGGACAAGACTGTAGTTACAATTGGAACATATTCGTTGTAATCTGTGAAACATTAATTCCAAAACAGTCAACCAACTATTGATGGTATATGTAAAAGAGGGACGAAAGATACCAAAGGGACAGTCAAACTCATAAATCTAAAACAAACTGACAACGCCATGGCTAAAAATGAAAAAGACAAACAGAAAAACAATAGTACACACGACACAACATAGAAAACTAAAGAATAAACAACACGAACCCCACCAAAAACTAGGGGTGATCTCAGGTGCTCCGGAAGGGTAAACAGATCCTGCTCCACATGTGTCAACCGTCGTATTGCTTATGTGATTACAAATCCGGTAAATAGTCTAATTCGGTAGGTCATATTCATGAAAGGGAAGGGGATTGTAGTTACGACGTAAGGAACATATCCGATATCATTTGAGAAACGGTTATTCCATAACGGTCAACCAACTCGTGATGGCGTCCGATAAACATGTACGAAGGGATAATTAAAGTTTTACCTCTCTTACTTATGTTTAAAAAGCTTCCTTAGGAGCCGCAACCCTCTATCAATGAAATTATAATAGTAAATACAAGCCTAGGAATATCATATCAACTGGAAGATATTTTGTTTTAAAAATAAATTACGAACTGTTACAACATGATACAAATGTATTCTGATGAATGCACTACACCAAAATTAGGCAAATTGGGTATACACTTAATTTCCTATATCTAATAAATAATTTTTGACGAGCCTTCCACTTAAGGATAGTGATCCTGCAACATTGCTGTGTTAAGTTATTAATCAAAATCCTGATATTTCTGAAGATAGAAAACCTGGCTGATTCAAACTTTACTTCATATATAGATGCCTTATGTGAAAAGATTCCATCTGTAATATCTCCATGGTCTTCATTATTCTGTGACTACGATGAAAAAAGTTCAGACTTGTAATGTTAATTTCTCTCTAATTATGAGTAATAATATGATAACTCCATTATGTGTGTTCGTACCTTGCAAGGTTTTCATGTTTAGTCCTGTCAGACAGTTTACACCTGACCTCCACCTCATTTCATGGATCAGTAGAAGCAATGTTAAGTTTTCGAGGTCAAGTCCATATCTCAGGAGCTATATCCAATAGGTCTACTATATTTGGTGTATGTAATTATTGTAAGGTGTATATGTCCAACTAGAAGGTGTACTCTGCCCTTGGTCAAATTTTCGTGTTTTAGTGGTTAATAAAGTTAATGTTTTGTGTTTTATGATGTTTTTCTAATACTGTATGCAATATGTCAAATATTTTTGGTGTTTGGAAATTTTAAGATGTACTTTTCAGTATGAAACTTGAGTGAAGTACCAATAAAGATGGCATATTGGTTTAATTTAGAATGAACAATAAAAAGCTGAGTTATATGCTGAGTAACAAATTGCCACAGTAACATTGATAATTTGGTGGTACATGAAGTAATTTTAGATTTTAGTATATGCCACAGTGCATGAACTTTTAAAGTAATAGACATTGATTGGTGTATATTTGATATAACATATGTGATTTATATGGAGTTCAAATGTATATAGTATGGTGATGGAACAGTTTCCTGCACGTTTACAAAAGTGATTTGACATTAAGTTATTTTAAAGTTTTATGTGTGAATTGAGCTCCTAGCTGGGATCGCAGCCTTAGCTCAAATTGGATAAGACCAACTGCCGTTGCGTTGTAAATTGGTGGTGGGTACGCCAGGCTGTGTTGACATCCATTACACCAGTATCTAGAACAATATATTTAGGCGAAATAATACTGGTTTTATATGCACCGATCATATACACTGTATAATATTCCTGCACATGCACACAGTTGCTTACAGTAAATCAGTTGCTAATCCGTGCTACACTACAAAAGTAGTGGTACTCCAGATAGTGGAGGAAAGAATAGAGAAGAAGAAGGTATGGCAGGTTCTATTTGACCATGACCTCAATGACACAGTTCATCACTCATAGTAAAGTTTTCGTCCCTTTTTTTTCAAATATGAGCAATAGGTCAGCTATATGGAAGGTTTATTGGTCAATATAAACTTTTTGATGGTTTCGTCTGTTTTTATACGAAAAACTTTTGGTCGTATATTGGTATGACGTTGGCGTCGTCGTTGTCGTCCGAAGACATTTGGTTTTCGCACTATAACTTTAGTAAAAGTTAATAGAAATCTATGAAATTTAAACACAAGGTTAATGTCCATAAAAGGAAGCTTGGGATTGATTTTGGGAGTTTTGGTCCCCCAACAGTTTAGGTATAAGGGGCCAAAAAGGGCCCAAATAAGCATTTTTTTTTTTTGGTTTTCGTACAATAACTCTAGAATTGAGTAAACAGAAATCTATGAAATTTTAACATAATGTAAAAAGTTTATGACCACAAAAGGAAGGTTGGGATTGATTTTGGGAGTTCAACAGGATAAATTTCATTAATATACATACTGAAGTCGTCATTATTGAGAGCCAAAATATCATCCAAATATCTAAAAGTATTATTAAATTTGTTTATCAGATGTTGTTTCGATGGGTCTTTGCTTATTTTTGTCATAAATTGTAACTCATAACAATACAAAAACAGGTCCGCAATAAGTGGTGCACAGTTAGTCCCCATTGGAATTCCGATAATCTGACGATATACAAGCTTAAATGTTGTGTCCATACTTGCCCCAACTGTTCAGGGTTTGACCTCTGCGGTCGTATAAAGCTGTGCCCTGCGGAGCATCTGGTTTTAAAACTATAGTGATTTGGTCTACTATGGAATGGAATGATTGTTAGGTGTGCATGTATTTCTGGGTTGATACAAATGACAACCGCTGAATATCAGGTTCCTGACTGAGGACAGGAGCAGGTTTAAGCGTTTAACATGTAACAATATATTTAATATCCATATTATAGCACAATGTTGACAACTGTATTATTGACATGTTTACCTAATATATTTGTTTGTTTTGTTCACGCATCGTTGTCAATTTAATGGAATTCGATGATACTGTCATACAGTGAAAGGTTTATCTAGCTATAAACCAGGTTCCATTTGATAAGGAACTTCCAGTTTTGAATTTTCTTCGGAGTTCAGTATTTGTGTGATTTAACTTTGTATCCATGTTTGTTAGAACCATCGTCATTACCGATTCTTGTAACACTTTCGTAGACCTGACAACACAACTGAAAATAAACAATTACAGGGTCAGCTTTAGTTTTATAATCTAGATTTAATATTTCTTGCACGGCTATATAACATCAAATAAATAGCAATTCTTAAAAATAATGCCAATGCAAAAGAATTGGATTGATTGATTGATTTTTGGTGTTTAATAGGCACCTTTTAGGCACCGCATTTATGTATTTCGTGACGACTAGCTATAGTTTTTATTGTCCAAGGAAGCCGGAGTGCCCGGAGAAACCACCGACCTTCGATAGGAAAACTGACGAGACGGACTATTGATTCAGGTAGGGTGATGGTTGCATGGCGCCTGTTAAAACGTTTAGGCCCAGTAGTCAGCACTTCGGTGTTGACATGAATATCAATTATGTGGTCATTTTAATAAATTTCCCGTTTACAAAACTTTGAATTTTTCAAAACAATAAGGATTTTCTTATCCCAGACATAGATTAGTACCTTAGCCGTATTTGGCTCAACTTTTTGGAATTTTGGATCCTCAATGCTCTTCAACTTTGTACTTGTTTGGCTTTATAATAGTTTGATATGAGCTTCACTGAAGAGTCTTATGTAGACGAAACGCGCGTCTGGTGTACTAAATTATAATCCTAGTAGCTTTTATAACTTTAAAACCCGCTGCAGTTGTTTGCACCTGTGCTAAGTCAGGAATATGATATTCAGTCGTTTGTTTATGATGTTCATAAGTGTTTCTGATTACTCTTTTTATATAGATTAGACCGTTGGTTTTCCTGTTTGAATGGTTTTACACTAGTAATTTTTGGGGCCCTTTATAAATGTTCGGTTTGAACCCAGTTTTCGTGCTGAAGACCTCACTTTGACTTAAAATGATTTATTTTCAGAATTGTGAAGTGGATGGAGAGATGTCTAATTGGCACTCATACCACATCTTCTGATATCTATAATACCGAAAATTTAAGTTTGACATATCAATTTCAAAACGGTGAAGTTCGGATGAAATCTGCCAGACAACATGTTTGTTGTGAAATCATCCAAGACAATATATATTTCTTTCATTGACAAAATAGAGAAACAAACATAACCATGCAAATTAACAAGCATTGACATATGAGCCATGATAGTATGACCAAGGTAAGAATAACCCTGCCAGGCAGACATGTACACCTTACAATCATTCCATGTACCAAATATGATGTCAAAGTCAGATGATAATAAAAGATTCTTTCATATTATTTATGCAAATAACAAACTTTAAGGTCCAAGGTTGACATATAGTTACTTACGCCAATGTCATTTGGTCTCTAGTGGATAGATGTCTTGTTGGCTTCATACCATATCTTCTTATGCTTACATTGGTAAAATGTATTATTGTATGGTGGGTTTTGTGGTTTGGGAAAATTGGGTACCTTAATCATTTTAATGTTTTCCAATTAAACTGTCAAGAGATTGTACCAGATTTGTGCAATCAACTTTTACAGTTTTCCACCAAAAACTACACAGGAATTCACACATGTTGAAGTTTTGCACCTGGTGGAATGTTTGAGGATTATTTTCTTATTTTTTGAAATTGGAACTTATTTTCAGCAATATAAACGAAAAGGCGAGACCAAAACCATGTTGCATTTGCTAATTGTCCAATCAATATCAATACTTAAGACAATGAATAAAAAAGTACTAAAACAAAACCCTATCCGACACAAGCTGAAATATTGAGTGACTATTTTTTTTGTGTTTTACGCGACTGTCAGTACTGTGATTGGCTATATCGTAATGGCCAGTTATATTTGGATGATGAAGTTGGAGTTCTCGGGAAAAAAAATATACCTTCAACAGAAAAAAATCCTCGTAGATATGAAGTCGAACACACATGCCACGTGCAGAGTTCGAACTCACCTCAATGTTGACAGTAGATGAACGCCATAGACTGCTGTCAAAACACGGACCCCATCTGAAATATTGCAAAGCTAAGACAAAGTTTTTCACTGATGTATATTGTTCAGGGAACTTTCAAATCAGTAAATTACGTACATGTCTACACCGTATCGTATACAACGATCCTTGATGTCAAACCTTATTTGAAGCTATTGAAAGGTGACAGAAAACTAAACAGGTAATTTTTGTATTTTCGTGTGAACTGAAACTACAGTTGTAAATTGGTTAAAGCTGGCGACTGTTGAACATTATAGGGGAAGCCTGATTGGTTAGATGTATTCCTTTATCACTCTATTTCTGTATAAAACCTTATACATTTTTTTCTGTCTTATTTCCATAGTAAATGCTAGCTTCTTTCCATTCTGTCGGTGAAAAACTCTTGTATGAAGTATGTATTTTATATAATTTCAGAATTTAAAGTAATGATTCTTTAAAAA
This sequence comes from Mytilus galloprovincialis, assembly GCA_037788925.1. NCBI lineage: Eukaryota > Metazoa > Mollusca > Bivalvia > Mytilida > Mytilidae > Mytilus > Mytilus galloprovincialis. The sequence continues at coordinate 30,147,289 of CM075343.1, read as the reverse complement.
TGGTCTTCATGCTGTTGAACTTGTTATCAACTTATTTTAAAATATAAATAAAATAGTTTGGTTATTTCTAGAACACAAACATTTGCAAATATGGCTGCATATACAAAAACAAATAGTGAAAATCAAAATGTTAATCAATATGTAACATGTTATTGTAATTGTTCTTTAATCGCTTTCAGTTTTAATGGTTGGAATGAAATAGGTTGAAGTGAGTCGATTGAACGTTGATATAGGACGGATGAATGTGGTTGCATATTAGGTAACTTTTCTGAATTTTGAGACAGTGCTGAGGGCACATTGTCTCGTGTCTCTTCAATGCCACGTCTCACTTTACTAATCGGATTTTTATCTGCCGTACCCACTATATCGTCAAATTATTCTATGTAACCATTAGGTGTACCTTTTCTTTAGACGGATGTGACGATTGCCATCATTTAAAATGGTTAAGGGACAACTATATCCTTGTCCGACAACGTGCGGTACCAATACGCTTCTAGTCAGCGGGCATAATTCTAAAATGATCTCTTGGTCAGCACTTTTATTAGTTTTAATTGTAACAGTCATTTCAGAGTTTGGCAGAACTGTGATGGTTCCGTCTATGCAAACTTGCTGCGTTGAAATCTCACCTCCATTGTTAACAAATGCCGTATTAATCACTTTGTTGTTGATGGTAAGTGTGGGAGTACTCAGATTTATTACTGCGCTCAGTGTGTCGAAAATATCTAGCCCAAGTATAATATCGTATTGCACACATCCTATTGTATGTTTACTCTATCAATGTTGAGAGAGGTGTTCTTTATAATCTTCACAGTAACCAACTGTTCATCCAAACCACGTAGCGCTACGGTCTCCAAATCTTCATTATCTGCTGGAATTAATTTGTCATTAACTAATGTTATCATTGCAGCATTGTCCACAACTGTGCTCACATTCTGGTCATATATAGTACTTCGTACTGCTAGGCTTTTCCCCAATGGTTCGCCTGATGACAATATCGGACGAGAACGTGGGCCTCTGTTCGGTTTTGTCATGAGGTGATGCTTCATGGCCAATAGACTTGGGAGTCGAGCGTTGGCCTACTGGCCCGACCTGTTGCTGTTTAAAGACTCCGTTTTTGGGGTTCCGCTTTGAATTGCTCTGTATTCTGTCGAAGGTGACCGTTGCCTGAAATAACCGAGATGTCTGGAGTTTGTCCGTGGAGATGCTGAACGTTTGCCTTAGGGACTATATGATCTTGCTTGGTAGGGGTGTTCCTGGTCGATAGTCATTTAACGTGGATGTATTTCTATCTGGCGATCTACCGCGACTTCATTGCTCAGGGTGTCTTGGTCAGGTGATCTTCTATTGATTTGGTGATCTTTCACGATTATATTGGTCAGAAGATTCAAGGTTATATTGATCGACCAATCCACGGTTACGCTGATTAGTTGTAAATAAATAAAGGAAGATGTGGTGTGAGTGCCAATGAGACAACTATCCGTCCTAATAGAGATTTACAATAAGTGTCTAACTCTGACCCGAGTCCGACTACGAGTCATAGTAAGACAGTTTAAATGACAGGGGCTATCTCAAAACTATATAACAAAAATATTGTAAACATTGTACTTTAATCATTTTGTACTAATTTAAAAATGTTATCTGCGATTGACTTGTAAAAAACTCCCGCAAATATCAACAATGGCATTTCGTTAATGACGAAGATGCCTCCAAAGAGTTCTCATGACCTTAAATAGGCATTTCAACTCGTATATAACGTGTTCAACGGAAACTCGGTATTCTGTTATAAGTTTAACTTTCTGATCTTTTCTTTTTAAAGTCTGAGGACGATTTATTTCTGTTGATGATCCGTCGATTGCACCTAGTGTGCATGGTAATTTATGCCAGGCACCCTCAATACTTCCCAATTCTTTTAATGTTGGCCAGCGAATGGACGGGATGTACTTTTGTTTAAGAATTGCCAGAGAAACCGTTATTTCGTTCATCGCCGTTCATATTCTTACATTAAATAACGTAGACCAAAATAAAGTACGACGGATAAGAGCGCAGCCAATGTAAAAAAAAAATGACTATGTTTAGCGGTGACAGTTATAGGTCTGCTTATGGACTCTTACAATGAGCAAATAACATATCGTAACAAACTGAACGGGTCCTGAAATGACACATGTTTAACAATCCAAACGAAAAAACTAAAACGTATTCCCTTTACATGCACAATTCCAGACATTAAGTTAAAAACATGTATGGCTTTATATCATCAAATACGGTATGTTTCATTCTGAAGCTATACCTATCTCTATGTCCCGTCAAAATACATGCCACACACTGCTCCGTCCTGGTTATTTGATTCTTTCTTCCTTTTCTGTTTAATATTGATCTACTAAATGAGTTTAGTTAGTCATCATATCGTGCTAGTCACCAGTTTTATCGTTTGTTCTCAATTATCTGTTTTCTATTTGAAAAACAATGAAGAAAAGCTTACAAAGAACACTCTTGCAAATACTTTGTTAAAAAACAACCTGTCAAACTGATCTTGAGGACCGTGAAATTGTGGTCAAAACACTCACTTCAAAATTAGAAAAATCATATCATAGAGAACATGATTGTGTACTAAGTTTCAAGTTGATTGGACTTCATCTTAATTAACAACTAACTTTACCAAAAACCTTAACCTGAAGCGGGAAAGACGGACGAACGAACGGACACCTAGCCGATAAATATAATGCCATTAGCTAGAGTATAAAAAGAAACAATAGTGTTTTTAAATTTCCCTAAGATAATCAGTTAGGAAAGGATCATTTAGCTTTAAATGTGTTTCTCAATATAACACAGATCATACAGAAGTGAAAAGATAACATTAGCAAAAGATTGTTGTGAAAGTATCAAATTCTGAAGAGAAAACAATCTGTTATTAAAAAAACCTTCAGTAAAAAAACAAATATGATAATTGGTTTTGTCTTATCACATTACAACGCAACTATTCAAAACGGTAAAATTAATAGAGTAAAAATTATTATATTTAACTCGGAACAATATTAATAAGTGTATACATAATTTTTGAGATCACCCCTAAAGCTTACCTGTAGGATTGTAGTCGTACTCGTACTCGGATTCGAAGTCGGATAGTTATTGTAAATCTCTATTAACAATTATTAAAAGTAAACCATTATATGTCAATGTACGCCCTTCAACACGGAGCCTTGGCTCACACCGAACAACAAGCTATAAAGGGCCCCTAATTTACTAGTGTAAAACCATTCAAATAAGAAAAACCAACGGTCTAATCTATATAAAAAACGAGAAACGAGAAACACGTTTAAATTACATAAACAAACAACATAACATCAGCTAGTTTTGTGACAATGTGTTACGCACCTCATTTTCCAAAGTGGTTCTGTGCTATCAGCAAAGAAGACTTGCCAATGGGCATAATTGACACTTTTTGACACTTTTTTTCCATATATCGCCATCTGTTTTGCTATTGAGGTTTTAATTGTGTGAACGCATTGTTGATCGTTTCTATGTTCCTTTCTATTACATGCCTTGCAGAATTTATGTCTTTACATCCTCGGAGGAATGCTTCGGTTCAAATCCGGTCTGATCATCTTTCTTGCTGAAGTGCTACTTTAATCCTTTTCTTATGGCCTTGAAATCTGTGTTTACCTTGTGAGCGTACTCTAAGGCAACATCGGCCAAGCAATCTTGGAGTCTACATACCTTTTCCTGTTTTCACATTTTTGTCTACCGGTAGTTCGTTCAAATTGGTAAATGAATGCCTCCCAAGTCATGGATCCTCTTCCATCGAATATTTGTTTTTTTGGGAGTGGTGTCATAATTGAAGCCATAAATGTGGAAGGAGGAGGATTTGCCATTGACTCTATAGGAATGGTACTGTTAGTAGGCATTGCAGTCAGGATTGGAGAAACTTGATAGGATCCACTTGCAGCCAATTGTTTCTGTAATGATGTGCTGCTCTGAACCAAATATGATTGACTTATAGTAGATGGTCAGTGTGCATAAGAAGACACATAAGCTATTTGCTGGGATCCTTGATAAGTACTAGTGGTTTCTAGTATATTCTTAAATGGAGGTTGTTGTTGATAATTTGAACTGTTTCATGCAGGACCAAAGGCCCTGACATAGGACTTTCGACTTTAGGTGAAGACACCAAATTTGCCTTCAACAGAGTTGGTGCAATTGATGGTTCATGCGAACTAATTGTGGAGAGACCAAAGGCAGGGAATTTGTTATGTAATTTTGGTGCACTTGCGTTGTACTGGCTGGGGTGAAATTTTGGCTCTATAGATGATGCGCCCATTGCAGGAATTTTTTTAAATTGCTTTATTTCGCTTGTTCACTAATATACTAATAACAGATGCCATTTGTTGGAATGTACCCTGCTGTTCAAATGCACTTTTAAATTGAACTGTGTCGCCTTCCTCAGTTGTTGTCAGCATGACCATCCGTCTCACCACAACATTGAATTTCTCATTGGTCTGACCATCAATTCCGCCAGGCGCTGACCAGTAGCCTTGTGGTATCTCCTGTCTTCAGACAGCTGAAGTTGCTGAGATATTACATATTGCTCCCATCTGTTCATTATTGATATTCATTGCCTCTTTCTGTTCAGCTTGTATCATTATAAGACCAACACATATTTTATCAATTCGCGCTTTGCTTTGTTTTATATTGCGGTCAATCTCAACTGTTCTTTCAACAATAGATTTCCTATCTGCTAAAAATTCATTCTTGATACAATTCTTATATAGTCATTTCTGATATGTCCTCTGTTAAAGTGTCTTCAGTTGTGGGTTTCTCCATATCCCCAAGTGATTCAGTTTCTGCCATTTCAATGTTGTTGTCCTTTTTGTTTATACACTTTCAAATCACAGTATAGTGACTCAAATTACAAAATATTGCAACCAAAGAAATAAGACATGCACTGAACAATATCTTACGGCAGATAAATCTCAAATCCCAGCTTTTATGTGTGACCAAAGACAAAAAATATTGCAGCTTTAAATGAAAGCTTCTGCTGCATCTTTTTATAAAAGCTACTACTTTGTATATGAACTGACAAGCCAGGCAAAATCACATTGACTTAACTGGAACAAAGACTAAATGACGATATACTTTAATGAAATGATTAAATTCAGGTCAATTCTCAATAAAGTATCTTTGCTTATTTTTCAGGGCGGCCATTTTGAAAATAGTCGCCATTTTGTATTTTAAAGATAGATCAAAACAAAATCTTGCTACGTACACCAAATCATTCAACTATGTTCAATTTTGTGCTTCCAGCATTAAATCAACTATGGTTTGTGCAATACTGGAAAATATTTCAGAATGTATGGTGGCCATCTTAAAATAAGCCGCCATTTTAAATTTTAAAGGTTGGGTACGTAGCTAATATTATTTAGTACACAAAAATGTACCATCATGCAAAATTTGGGGCTTTCCTCATTATTTGAGCATTTTTTTCACCGACCGGTCGGACTATAACGATACTGTTCCGATAGACGTGTACTTGGGTGATATGTTTCCGCTAAGAAAGTAGTTTTATCAGGTCTGTTCTTTTTCAGTTTTAAAAAAAAATCAAAAAGCGATATTCAACATCTTGTGTGTCCTGTCATGTGTACTTCGAAAGATTGTTGCTTAAAACTTAAAATAGACAATGAGACTGCTGTTAACTATACTTTACAACAAAAAAAAGATTTCAGCTTTCCAATTGAAAATGTTTATTTCTGTTTATCAAAATTTCAGTATCAAATATGGAAGAATACATTTCGCTTCTTAAATTCGCGTGTCCAATTATGAGTTGCTTGAAAGATGGTTTTTGCTGATATGGACTTTTCAAAAACCAAGGTTTCTCCCACTGATAAAGTTGAAATCATCCCTGGAATGTTTGACAGATCCCATTTTGAGTTGATTGGCCGTTATTAAAATATATTTGTCACTGATGACAACAGATGCGTATCCACAATTGTGTCTTTTTGTCCTTTATTAGGACATTACAAAATTGGTACTTGGCGCCACTGGCTTGGCATCCAAAATAAACACTGATTTTAGTGAGATTAGTGTTGCTCAGTTTTTAATTTTCTGTTTGTTAATTTTTTAGTGAAGTGGTTGGAGACCGTTGATTAATCTCTTTTCCTAAAATGTGATCTTCAAATTAAACTTATCACTGGGTTTGAACTAACATGAGCAACACATGTGAAGCAGGTTTGCTTACTTTTCCTAAGCAACTGACATCGCAACTATTGATTTTGGTACTTTTAACCTCAATTTTGATGTGTTGTCATTATTTGCGTCCTATGGTTGTTACCTCATTGACTTTTACCCCACATATTTTATTTGTTTATTTTTAAGCAATTACACTAACAATACAACATGTACAATGAATGAACAAACAGTGTTTTCAAAATGTTTTACTGATCCAAGTTAAACATGACTGTAGATATGTAAAACTAACATTATTTAAATATATTTACAAAATAATAAATTATTTTACTGATCCTTGTTTCATCATTTAGACAATTATAACTGATCACAACTTTTCATTTTTAAAACAAGGTATTTACCACACAATGATAACTACCATCTTTGAAAAGGGGATTTTGAAATATGATGGTTATGTCTTTTTCAAGTTTAATATACGATACTGATAATAAGACTATTGTTTCCTAAAGTATAGGCATAAAATGATATATATAATACAATTACATTTACAAATCTATGTTGGCACTGGAAATCTTTTTTAAATAATAAGGATGTAATGTTATCAAATTCATTTGTCCTTTTCAACATGCATGGAAATAGGTGTAAACTATTACTATCAATGTTTGAACAAAATCCATAGGTGATCATTACATTACAATGATTATTTCAATTAAACATGATATGTATTGCAATATAAACACTGATTTATGTAATTCCCATGATTATGACTATTCTAGTTTGAACATTACATTTAGTATACAATGATGACTTCTATTCCACATTTGAACTTATATGCAATTTAATTTACCAAGTTGATAATAAATAACAAAGATAACATATTTTGAAAACTATGATGTATGTTACTTATATCACTCCCATTTGAGCATTTAATAAAATTTAGAATGGAAATGGGGAATGTGCCAAACAGACAACAACCCGACCATAGGAAAAAACAACAGCAGAAGGTCACCAACAGGTCTTCAATGTAGCGAGAAATTCCCGCACCCGGAGGCGTCCTTCAACTGGCCCCTAAACAAATACTAATTTCCAAATTGTACACAAGAAACTAAAATTAAAATAATACAAGACTAACACAGGCCAGAGGCTCCTGACTTGGGACAGGCGCAAAAATGTGGCGGGGTTAAACATGTTTGTGAGATCTCAACCCTCCCCCTATACCTCTAGCCAATGTAGAAAAGTAAACGCATAACAATACGCACATTAAAATTCAGTTCAAGAGAAGTCCGAGTCTGATGTCAAAGAAAATAAACAAAATAACAATAATACATAAATAACAACAGACTACTAGCAGTTAACTGACATGCCAGCTCCAGACTTCAATTAAATTGACTGAAAGATTATGATTTCATCATATAAACATCAGGCACAATCCTTCCCGTTAGGGGTTTAGTATCATACCATCATAACATATATGAGAAGAACATAACCCGTGTCATGCCAACAACTGGTTTTTGAATAAATGTGTTTAGTTCCGATGCAAAGACCCTATAAGTGAATCAATATTAACGCCAAAATATACAATCTTTAATGACCTGACAACAGTATCAAACATGGCTTTATTACAAATCAAATCAATCAAATCAAATATTTTATTGCCATATAAATCAAAAACATGATCTGTGACAAACATAACATATATACAAAACTAAGCAATACAATATCAAAACAGCAGTTCAAATTATTGTTTTGGGTCTCCCGTCCTCAGTTATAGTTACCGTTTTAACATAGTTATATGTATTACATTTGAACTAGTATGCATTATTACTTATCAAGGTTTGAAAAAATATTAACAATACATTTACTACAACTTAAAGGTTTAAATATAATATTTATTATTTTAAAAGAGGTGGCAATTTCAAAAGTTTACTCAAAAGTATTGAAAATCATAATTTATCACAGAAACTTCACGTTAACCAATTAATATGATAATAAAGACATCTTTGCTGATCATTTGTGTGACTGAAAATTTAAACCTTTTTTTAGCAACAATCCCTAAAAATGCACCCAAAAACATTATTTCAAAACAATAACTTCAAAACAATTACTTCAAAACAGTTACTCCAAAACAATAACTCCAAAACAATAACTCCAAAACAGATCGTAATCTAATCAATTACATCAAAAGTTATCATACAATCAGCGATTACATTTCGAATATTTTAGTATAGTATAGTATGAAGGTATGATAAAAAATAGAACCTAGGCCAGATCATAATACATGTATTATTTGTTTTATGGTACGGATTGAATAGAATGTATAAAACGACTTGAGATTTTTATGAAATTTCTTATTCAGTTTAATTTTGCATGATGGTCAATACGATTTCACGACATATTATTCTGTATTTCTAAACAAATGATTGATAATTATAGTAAAAAACATAAATATATAGGTGTACAAAATATATGTATAAATTAACTAGAGACTCTAAGGAGCCTGTGTCGCTCACCTTGGTCTATGTGAATATTAAATAAAGAACGCAGATGGATTCATGAAAAAATTGTGTTTTGGTGATGGTGATGTGTTTGTACATCTTACTTTACTGAACATTCTTGCTGCTTACAATCATTTCTATCTATAATGAACTTGGCCAAGTAGTTTCAGTGGGAAATGTTAGTTAAAATTTACAAATTTTATGAAAATTGTTAAAAATTGACTATAAAGGACAATTACTCCTTAGGGGGTCAATTGACCATTTTAATCATGTTGACTTACTTTTAGGTCTTACTTTGCTGTGCATTGTTGCTGTTTACAGTTTATCTCTATCTATACTAATATTCAAGATAATAACAAAAAACGTCAAAATTTCCTGAAAATAACCAAATCAGGGGCAGAAACCTAACAACGGGTTGTCTGATCCATCTGAAAATGTCAGGGCAGATAGATCTTCACCTGATAAACAATTTTACTTGCTGTCCGATTTGCTCTAAATGCTTTGGTTTTGGAGTTAAAGCCAAAAACTGCATTTGACCTCTATGTTCTATTTTTAGCCATGGCGGCCAGCTTGGTTGGTTGACCGGGTCACGTCACACATTTTTTTAACTAGATACCCCAAAGATGATTGTGGTCAAGTTTGGATTAATTTGGCCCAGTAGTTTCAAAGGTGAAGATTTTTGTAAATGATTACTAAGATTTATGAACAATGGTTAAAAATTGACTATAAAGGGAAATAACTCCTAAAGGGGTCATTTGACCATTTTGATCATGATGAGTTATTGGTATATCTTACTTTGCTGAACATTATTGTAGTATACAGTTTATCTCTATCTATAATAATATTCAAGATATTAACCAAAAACAGCAAAATTTCCCTAAAATTACCAATTCAGGGGCAGCAACCCAACAACGGGTTGTCGGATTCATCTGAAAATTTCAGGGCAGATAGATCTTGACCTGATAAACAATTTTACCCCCATGTCAGATTTGCTTTAAATGCTTTGTCTTTTTAGTTCTAAGCCAAAAACTGCATTTTACCCCAATGTTCTATTTTTAGCCATGGCGGCCATCTTGGTTGGTTGGCCGGGTCACGTCACACATTTTTTAAACTAGATACTTCAATGATGATTGTGGCCAAGTTTGGTTAAATTTGGCCCAGTTGTTTCAGATGAGAGATTTTTGTAAAAGTTAACGCCGACAACGGACGATGACGACGGACGACGGACGCCAAGTGATGAGAAAAGCTCACTTGGCCCTTTGGGCCAGGTGAGCTTAAAATAAGCTAAAGTTTAGTTATGTTCTCATATACATTGAAGGTAACAGCTAGATTGTGTAAAAATATTTTACAGAATAAATATCAATAAGATTTTGAGTGTTATCTCATTTTGAATAGATCAAGACAGATTTCAAAGACATCTTGACAGTACACATTGCATTTATATTCTAGTTCAGTAAGAAAAACATGTATTTGTATTCCATTTAGACAATAGAAATGCATAATGATTTTCAATTCAAATTCTCAATTGCTTTTTTGGCTTTCCTGATTATATGATCAAAGACATTTAATGAGTGACATACAAAATTAGTTTTGATTTCAACTAAGTCTAATTAGGTATGGCAATACAAATATAAATAATACTCCATTGAAAGCTTTATAATCTATAACTAAAAAGATTATGCAAACAGAAATATAAATTCATGCATTATGCGTTTACTTTTCTACATTGGCTAGAGGTATAGGGGGAGGGTTAAGATCTCTTAAACATGTTTAACCCCGCCGCATGTTTGCACCTGTCCCAAGTTAGGAGCATCAGGCCATTGTTAGTCTTGTATTAATATTAATTTTAGTTTCTTGTGTACTATTTGGAGTTTAGAATGGTGTTTATTATCACTGAATTAGTATATATATTTGTTTAGGCCAGTTAAAGGACGCCTCCGTGTGTGGGAATTTCTCGGTGCGTTGATGGCCTGTTGGTGACCTTCTGCTGTTGTCTGTTTTATGGTCGGGTTGTTGTGTCTTTGTTGTCTGCAACTTCAGAGGTTCGAGTAACTATAAAGTATGTTTTATCCACCATTTTCTACATAAGAACAAAACACCATGGCTGTAACAAGTCAGGAATATGATAGTAGTTTTCCATTCGTTTGATGTGTTTAAGCTTTTGATTTTGCCATTTGCATAGGCACTTTCAATTTAGAATTGTCCTCGGAGTTCGGTAGTTCTGTTATATTACGTTATGTATATTTTTTTGAGTCCTCGATGAAAGATTGCTTTTGATGTTGAACATCATGTTCTTGCTGAGTCTTTTAAGTTTCCTTTATTTTAGTAATTAACTCTGAAGGTTCAGATTTGCATATCCTTCTCTGATTAATATTCTGTATGTACTTTATCCAGTTCATAAGGTCAGGAGTTGAAGTCATGTTTGATGATGCCTCAGCTATGGTTTTTAATACAGTATCAATATCTAAAATATTGATATCCTGTATATAGTGCCAAATTAAAGCAACGCAATGCAAATCATTGCCATCATATCCAACTTTATTATCCATTATGACAAATCTACATGCTTCATGGAAAGCATATCTAATATTAAGTTTTGTTTGTTGAACATTTTGCAAAATCCACAGCACTAATCCAACATGCCCATGTCTACATGCTTGATTCATAAGATGTTCCATGTCTATGCTCATGATATATCCTTTCTTTAAAAGGTACAGTATGACATCATGCCTATTATCTAAGAATAAGTCAGTCAACATAAGAGATGAAATAAGAGTTTTATCATGTAATTTTTGAAACAATAAATCTACAAGAAGCATATTCTCCTTTGATTTAAATTTTCGAGATGTCCTCTGGCATGCAATCCAGAATGCTTTATTAACATGATTAATGGAAAGGTGTTTATGATCAACTTTATCAAAAATGTATTTCACATGATTAACTTTTCCTTGTTTACAACACGCTATCAAAACTTCATTTATTGGAATTAGATTATGTGGAAACTTTTGTAAAATCCATGTCATAATTTTGTCACGTATATATTCCTGCCTACATACTGTACTCACTATAATATGCATATCAATGGGTGTATAGTGAGACTTTGTCCACAACAGTTCCAAACAATCAACTATTGAATCAGATGTGGCATTCATTGACACATTTCCACGGGATGAAGTGCATGCATTGATCATTGCATGGTTCATGTCCAAAGAAGAAAAGTATTTACTTACAAGTTCGATTGTTTTAAATGCAGCATTAGCACACGCTTTATCAAGAATATGTTGTTTATGAAATGAACACAAGCTGTCATTTTCTAAAATCCAATTAACAAGATCATAGTTTTTCTGATCCAGAGATTTGCTCATCACAACCTCCAGATCTTGTGTACTAAGGTAATGCATACATTTTTCAAATATAGAAATAACTAAATCAGGAAACTCATCAATGTCTCCATTGTTCATTCTTATTTGTAAAAATACATTTTTGTCTAGGCTTATCAACCGTAACAATTCTGATTTCAGATCCGATGGTTTAATTTGAAAATGTCTATAAACCCAATTTATCATGCTTATTCCTTCATTTACATTATCTTCAATAAAATTAAGATTCAACATCCTGTCACATGCTGATCTAAATAATAGCCCCCCATCAATAACCTGGGGTATTGAGTCAAAAGTCTGAAATACCGACTTTGCTACTTCAACATTTCCATTTTCACAGGCTAACATTAATAGTTTCCTTACATCGGTAGATACATATGCGCTGCAGTTTTCATAAATCCACACCAATAAATTGAAACAGTTGGTTTTATACGCAGCAATGACTATTTCCTCCATTTGTAACCCATCCTTATCTTCTGTACTGTTCCAGACAGTGCTTACTAATTCCAATATTTTAGTTGAACATTCAGAGGTGTAGTGCTTCGTAAGAGACTTTAAAACTTTCATTTTTTCAAAACTTGATAGTTTAGTCTTATTGAATGTGTATTCTAATATGTCCAACCACCCTTCTTCTAAAGCTGAGTTTCTAATAAAATCTATATTTAGCAGCGTTAAATCAATGTTCTTAACACACCATTCTATAATTTTTATGTTCTTAGAATGAACTGCCTGTTGGCATACAGCTTTCAAATCAAACTGTTCAACTTGAAATTTTTCAATGATGTATTTAACTATCTTCACATGGTTTTCATCACTTTTCCTGTAAATTGGTGCTGTAGTACAAGCTGCAAGAGCAGATTGAATGTCTACATTCCGACTTTTTTCCATTATTTGTTTTGCAACATAAACATGTCCCTTCTTACAGGCTAAATTTAATATCTCTTCATTATCTAAGCAATATGGGAGGAAAGCATCAAATATGTAATCATACACATTGACTTTCTGCAAAAGCAGCAAAACAATAGAATAAAGATCAGGTGAAAGGTGGTCAATTGTTGAAAAAAGAAAATTTAACATGCCTTTATTACATTTTTGTAGATCATCATCATACATCAATCTGTTAAGACATGAAATGGCATTAAATTTTTTGAATTTTGGTGCAAGATACTTCAGTGTATCAAGCATTTGCAACTTACAAGCGGTTTTTAAAATGAAGTCTAAATCAATTGATTCCTGGTCTTCAAACTTTTTTAACATCCATTTCAATGACTTATCGGATAGTGATGACAGTTCTATATCTTGATCACCCGAATAAAACACCTTCATAAATAAATTTACATCAAATGGAGTCTCATTGTATCTCGAGAGTAAGTACTCCAACAGAGGTATGTTATTTTTTCCATATGCATTCAAAATGCAATGCGAAAGAAAAACCAATGTAGTATATGTATCGCAAAATTCAGACATGAACAAACGTACGTGGGGCGATTCCCTTTCGGTACGTTCTAGATTTTGATCAAGTATAACTGGTATATCATTTGCTTCTACTACATCCAATAAGACTTTAAAACGTGAAACACTTCCGTCTTTTGTTAAACTGATCTGATATAAAGATGTTATAAGTCCAGTTTTCATGAAGTCAATGGTAAAATAGTTATTGTCTGTTTTTATTGTTTGTTTTATCCTCTGCAATATAAATTGAAACATCTCATGCAGTTTTTCCTCAGTTGCTACATTTACAAGGATGGTTGCGAGGAAAACGTCTTTGTTCTTCCTGTTTGATAAACAAATATTATAAGACATTTTTTCAGTATAATTATCTTCGTGATCAGTCTTCTCTACAGCATCTAGTAAATAATTCAATAGATCACAATCCTCTTGCTGGAATATTTCTGAACCAGTTAATTTGGGTATAAAATGGTGTTCCCAAAAATCTGCGAGCCAAAATTCAGATATGTATATCTTACTCAATCTATCAGCCAATAACTTATAACAGTTACTGTTATTTGGAATTCTCAGAACGATCTCTCCCTCTTTTTCTTTGTATGTATTCGATTTTACCATTTTCACGAAAAATGTCCAGCTGAGTAAAGGAATGATCTTATCAATAGTTTCGTCATCAATCTTAGCAAAAGATAGGATCACACTTTCCTGTAGTGTTGGATGGTAGTATCTGTAGGACTTTTGATTAGGATTTTGTACTAAATAACTTCCTTTGAGCTCCTTGATTGCACCTTCTATTTGATATCTTTTCATTCTAATAGTCTCTCCGTATATTGCATCAATTATTTCTGCAACTTCTTTAATATTTGAGTTATCGTCAGGGTTAATGCCGCTTTCATTTATTGCTGTGTAGACCATTACTCCATACTGTACCATAAACTTCCTCTGATCGTCACCTTTGTGTCTGATTTCATTAATTTCTTCTAAAATTGTCTCTGTTGGTCTGTCAAAAAATTTGTGTCGGAGCTGAAAATAGTTGTCATTATGGACAAATTGATACACTGCAAGTGGAAACCCCTTGACCGGATTCTCATGAATTATTTTTGTAATTTCATGCTCTTCTAAAATTGTAATACCATTATGGTCCACACATCCTTTGAAATATACATGATTTGATCTGCGAACTGTTTCCATATATATGATGAGAATACTTAGTTTCTCTTCCTGGCTAAGTTTATAATCGGCCGAACTTAGATCAATAAATTCAAACTTAAATAACCTGTGACTTTTAAACATTTCCTGACACTGGTTTTTTACTGTATCTCTAATTGTTATCATACATTTAATATTACCTCTACATACATATGCATGAATCTTATCTAGGATTGGTATATCTTTCTCTCTATTATAAATACAATTAGTTTCACCAAAAATGTCGTCAAGTAATACGACAACGTTATCTTTTCTCGTGACCATGTCCTCCCATTGCTGCAATTTATTAAGCTTAATACATTTGTAAGAGGTATATTCGGAACAGAACATATGAATAATATGACGACTGATCCGACTTTTCCCCGTACCTGCATGACCAGTTATCAGCACGACACCATTCTGTTTAAGTAGTAACAAACCAGTTTTCACTGCCGTGGTTGTCACAAATGTACCCTCTTTTAAATCTGCATCTATTAGGGCTTTAGTATCATCTGAAAATATTTAGATACCTATAAATTGATTGAACAAAAATGACAGAAACCATGAGAAACTTGTTTATCATATATAATTCTATAGTTATCGAAACTATTTTCTATTTAAATATCATATACTAATAAAACGAAATACATTTCTATTGCAAGATGAATGTATAAACATGTGAAAATGAGTTGCTGGTCCATCGCATTAATTAAAAACATTCACTTTTCGTTAAGATTTTGAGAAAGTTTCCCTAAATTGTATTAATGGATTATTAAAGAACAAAAAACAAGAATGTGTGCGTAGTACACGGATGCCTCACTCTCACTTTCATCTTCTATGTTCAGCGACCGTGAAATTGGGACAAAAGATCTAATTTAGCATTTAAATTAGAAAGATAACAGCATAGGAAACATGTGTCCTAATTATATATATATAAGTTTCAAGTTGATTGGACTTCAACTTCCTCAAACACTACCTTGACTAAAAACTTATACCTGAAGCGGAACAGACGGACGAAAAAGACGAACAGTCAGACGAACGCACAGATCAGAAATTATAATGCCCCTCTACAATCGTAGATGGGGCATAAAAATGAAATACGAACGATACTGTGCAGATATGTCTACTGGTAAGTCGTTGCCATCTTAAGTTAATCCAAAGATAATTAAATCGGATGAAAAAGGAAATTGCAGCTGCAGAAATCGTTTAGGTGATTTAGATGTTGTGAAAGTTTAAGATGATCTGTAAATACGTTCAACAGTAGTTACAGATACAAAAATGGGACAGCAGGACGAACGAACAATCGTAAGAGCGAACAGCAAAGCAGAGCGGGTAGTAGAAGGCAGGGGTTTAACAAAAAATATAGAACTGTAATATAAAAGTAGGATAATAAAATTTTTACAATGTTTAATACTTGCTTAGTAACAATTCATAACTAATCATTGATTACTATAAAATTATAATTACCCTCAAGTCTTTCTCTTTTACTTTCACCTAAATAAATATACATTTAAATAATATTTTTTTCCTGTTTTATCCATTTATACTTTCCTGGCCTAGCTGCCTTTTTAATCAACAGATTACTTTTTAAGCTGTTTTAAATCAGAAAATAGTAAAATAGGATGTAAAGTATGCTTGCATTCTTAAATAAGTCAATCGTGATTTAACAACTAATCATGTATACTAATACATTTAATCATTTTTTTTTATGAAATTGTTGGTAGTTTTCTGTTTCAGTATTGTTCGGAATATTCATCGAAACTAAAACTACTTACTTTATTAGATATTTTTCATTAATAACTTTGTAAATCCTTAACAATAAATGAACTTTCAAAGTTTACAATGACTGACGAGGAGAAATAGTAGCACACTCCAAGTGATGACAGTAGCTAAATTGCTAATAGACAATAGTTCATAAGTATTACTTTTCAACCTTCTCTGAGTTATTTTTGTTAAAAACATTGAATATCAATTTCATGAATTTTAACAGAAAAACTCATCTTTGTCAAAATAAATATATTATGTTGCTGATTTGATCTAGTACTATAAATATATCATAAAACTTACTTGATAAGTCATTAGTATTATGTTGTTTCTTTTTTAAATCATCTATTTCTTTTCCATGTTTTGCCATCTGTTCAGATTGATTAACCATCTGTTCGTCAATGTTTGCCAACTGCCCATCATGTTTGGCCATATGTTCACAATGCTCTTTAAACAATTTGTCTAATTGTGCATTTAGTTTATCGACCTGATTTTGTTTGTTCACCATTTGTTCTTGTAACACTTTATTTATTTCTTCGTTCGTTTTTATTGCTTTCTTACATGCATCAATTTCCTTTTCAGATTGAACAAATAATCCTGTGGTGTCAGAAAGTTTTGTTGCAAGGTTTTTTGCTTCCGTTTCACCTTTCTGAAGAGAATCCTGAAGCTGCTGAATTTCTGTTTCATGTTTTTCCGTTACCGAACTTTGTTTATCAAGTGTTTGAAGGTCATTGGTGTTTTTCTCTTGTAACATTTGAATATTATGAATATCTGTTCTAAAGGCTCTAAGTGCTTTTAACATATCTGTAAGGGATGTGTCTAGGACAATATGCAGAGCGGACTGTGATTCCTGATGCAGTGATGATCCACCAAGACGTAAAATTGCCTTGTATTTTTGAAAATATATAAATTATACTACTAATTGAAAGTTGAATTACTAACTGAGAACAAATTCAAATGTTTTAATAATGTACAAAAAGAGTCTTCCACAACAATGTTCATGATGTATAAATTAGTGTATCACAAGGTGTGAATGTGGTACAATTATAAGATAAATGATAAATGTCACATAATTCATGGTGGGAAACGACCGTACTAAGTATTAGAAGTCTCAGAGTTTAAAAAGTATCAATGTCCATTATAGATTTATGGTCAATTAAATGTATACCGCCAACTTGGATTGTAAAACAACAGTACCACTCGGTCTTGTTCTTTGCGTAAATTGCAAACTTTGAGACAAATTGGTAGTTAATGTGTAAGACTGTTTATTTGAATAAATTTAAATAAGTGATATATTGCAATATATAAGACTGTTTTACTAACCACAAAACATTTGTGTGTGTTTGAATCAATTTTTAAACCGAGCCATTAAATTGGGAAATATGACCCAACAGTATAATCTTTTTAAGGAATAGTAAAGGTATATTCATATTTTTTAATTGCAGCAAGAAAGGAATTTCGGTGACACATTTTTTTATTTCTATTTTCTTAATAGCATATTGTAACAACCTATCTTCTCATATCTTATTGAATCTCTCAGATTTCTTCATATTCACAAAAGGTGTATTTCTTTATGAATAACATAGCCAATGCAAATTTCTGCGATATTGCACGACTTAGTCTTAAAAAATAGAACGGTGACTTATACTTTTTAATATATTTTTGAATAAAGCAAGGTAAAATACTTTTGACAAAGTATAGGAAAATCCTATCTGATGAAATCTATACGGATGTTTTACCTTAATGAGATAAGACAATTTAAATCACCTCATTTCGTTACATGTTTCCTATTCACTCATAAGCAACCGTATAAAAGAATTGTTAGCTCCCTCAATCTAATTTATATAGTTCAATAAATTCAAAAATTGTTGGTGTACTTACACTTTCTAAATCTGTCCAGTACTGATTGAAATCTGTTTGAGACAACTTTCCATCCCAATGATGTGCTAACATGTTCCTGTACCATTTAACTCTGGCGAGATCTGCACCTGTACTTGCATCCCCTTGGAGTGGTAAGTAATCAAATCCTGTTGCAGGTGCACATTCGCGTGGGGTCATGTTCCGTAGAAGGCAAACTATCAGAGTTGTATCAAAGTCTTCTGATCTGACATTACATGCTGTAATTAATTTTTTTTATTTATATAATTATAAAGCACTCTCAAATGGGTTTAACAATTCCAACAACGTGTATAGTCCTTAAACGAGTCGGTTTCATCCGAACATTTGTAAAAACATAAATTATTTACTTTAATTAATCTTGTCTGAATTTTTCTCTTTAAACATGTCTCACAATTGTTTTTCCCCGACAACCTGTCCACTTTAAGACGCCAAAGTTGTTCAATTTAGCGACAATGTGGTCTCTGATAAGGAACTTTCAAAGATGAATTAGAGTTTCTGCTGGCATGGGGTTCAAATATGAAAACCGCTCTCTAAAGACATTAAACGGAGGTTTTGGAGCACAGTTCTTGGGATTTAAAAAGAAGAAAATAAAAAATGATCACTTTAAATTGCATATATGTTTATAATTTTATTTACAAATTTCATTTTTAACAAGAATTCTGGACATGTACAGTGTAAATCTTACAATTGGTCACAGTTCAAATATGTATCTACATCTATGAAGAATAAAAAAATCTAAAATTCGTAGGGAGTTTTACCGATTCCTGTGTCTCAACTGCGATTGGTGCTGGCGGTCGATAGGTTGACTTAAAAAGTCAGTCAATTTATCAGTTAAATACAGTACTCAAATAAAATGCAAACTTATTTTTTAGATCCATTTGCTTAGTTTTGAAGATCAGCTTCTGTCCAATTCTTGAAGGTTTACAAATTTATCATGTCAAAAAAGTATAATCCCAGACTGTCTGTAAATGCAAACTGCAAAATAATAAACAAAATAATTCAAAAGTTTGTTTCATACATTATATGCATTAACCTCTCTTTTTCATTATGTATTTACTTACCAGGACTTGGGTATAATATCTTCTGTTGTGGTTTTGTAATGAATCGAAGTCCTTTCAAGATCACAGAACTACTTGCAAGTTCACTTGCAAGTCCAGATGGTGGATGGATCGAGTCAAAATATACCCTAACAGCCTTTGACGCAATCTTCAAATTCAGGAAGTAAAATCTGAGAAAGTTTGACTCTTCTGCTGATAGACTCATGTTGATCCTTTTAGTTTATACTCCTTGGTCTGCTTATGTTTTCTATCTACAGTGCTGTCCTCTAACAACACTGTAGCCTGCCGCAAAAATACCAAATGTGAAACTACATCTTGTCTTTAAAAAAAAATCTGTAATGAAGAGTTAAATAAACTTTATAACATATTTTTAAGTGTCGTTGATTCACACTTATCTAGTAAGTCACAGAGAAACATTCCTGATCAGTAAAATAGTATAAACATTAAAGATGCTGTATTATAAATGTTAATGATGTATTAGATCTCACATTAATATACGGTTTTCAATTTTACACGATAGTTAGAACTCTGTATATTGTTTAATTGGTACCTATATTGATTTTGTTATCAATAGATAAAAACATAACATATTTATAAGCATAAAAAAACGAGCAAATTTTTTTTTATTGCACTTTACTGTAAAATATACTTTATGGATTTTCCGTGCATTTTGGCAATAAAAAGTAAAAGGACAACGCCTTTCATTTTAAATACAAGAGTCATTTTGTGGTTATTCTAAATTTCATTAGACTGGTCATGTGTCAAGAATTATGTTGAAAGACTTTTGAAGCTACTTTCAAATATTCACCATATCAAGTCAATACGGTACAAGAGTAAAACATTCTATATATATGAGAAACATATGATCATTTGCGGTATAAATGTATCGTTTACCACCATACTTAAGCTTGTCTATCATGCACATTTTTTCTATTATTAGATTTTTTTTATGTATGAAAAAGGCATTATTTATATTATACGCAATAGTTCTATTTATCGACACATGGTGGCCAAAAACTCATAAAAATTGCTTATCAAAGAATTGTATAAAAAGTGAGAAAATGTAATTTCGCCCTTTGGACTGTATTTTTTGTACAGAGAAAATTACAAAACCAAAAGTTATCAAAAAGCGTTAGGATTTTTCTTTAATTATTATTTATCAATTATAATTAAATTATCTATAATTTTTGTAATTACTAAAAGGGAATTGCTTAATGTTAAATTTTTGAGTAAATATAAAAATGATAGAAAATTTCATAATATTATTGGCCATTACTTAGTTTGGTGTTCGCAGTTAACGTTGTTCTGCTTTAAATATTTATTTATGCTGCATGCTTTACTCGTTATTTTATATATTTCATATTCAGCGAAAAACTCATCAGAGCTCATGTTTAAATGTTTGTCAATTTGCCGAATCAAGATGTACTTTTACTTACTTAACAAATGCTATATTTTAAAGGTAAAAGAAAGAGTAAGCATATAGATCAATGTTCCAACAAACCAAGACAAATTTTAACCTAAACATGTAAGTTTATGTTCAAGAAATTCTTGTGAAGTACAATAGCACATTATATATATTTATATTACAATTAGTGTATGCATAGGAAATTCAGGGAATGAGATACCACTAACTATAGAAACAAGAGTGGTAACGCTGAAATATCTTACCCGCTTTCTATTGACCATTTTTAATGATTAGTGTCTAAAAGATCAGGGAATTACTAAAATCATCACAGAAATACAGGTCATATGATTTAGGTCAGACAGACATATACACCTAGTACTTTTTTTATACACAAAATATAGTTGACCTATTTTTATGAAAATAAAAGGACAGAAAAAAAGAACTTTTTTTGACCAATTTACAATGAAAATGAGATCAATGTCATATGATACCTGCCATATTCACATTACATTGATCTATTGCTTATAGTTCTAATAAAACCAAATAAAACACTTAACCTTAACATTGACCAATGAAACATAGAAACGAGGTCAAGGTCAAATGAAACCTTCTAGTCTGACATCTACCTATTACAGTCATACAAAACATAAAGTTGTCCTTCTGCTAATAGTATTTGAGAACGGACCATATCACGAAACTTTTAACTTGGTCACTGATTCATGACATGAAGTCGAGGCAAACATTATCCTTGACAGACGGACATTGAGATGTTGCACGGAACCTATATACCAAATATAGTTATACTATTACTCATAATAATTCACATGACAAAAACACTCAGTTTTTAATTTATGCTGTCGCTGAACCATCAGGGACATTGGATATATGCCAGACGGAAACTTTTGTACAAACGGTATATGCATACAAGATGTGAACCATCCTGGTCTTCTAACTTTCGAAATAGAAAGCGTTAAACAAGTAGTTAACGTCGCCACCGATTCTAAATTGTGATTTCTATGTCTCGCATACTGCGACGAAAGTTGCAGGCAAGACAAAACCCGAAAAATATTACTGATTAAATTCAAAATTGAAAGAATGATACAATACGCTTAACCAATAAGAGGGAAAAGATACCAAGATACAATAAGAGGGAATGACTAGGTTAAGTAAACGCATAATGGCAAAAGAAAAAGTTACCAAGAAAAGTTTTAAAAAAAGGTCAACGTATCATATATAACACCCGTAACTAATTATTGTCACAAAGGTGAAAAAGATATTATGAATCTGATTAATATCAAACTTAAGACAAAAAGGAAAAGATAAGTAAATTGGGGTCATTATTGTCATATACAAACTACTGTGTATTGTAATATCGTGTTGATAAAAATCAAAAACACCGAAAATAAACAGCTACTCCATGAGCGTATAATACAGCCGTAGTGTATTAAAAGAATAAAGTTCAATAAATTCTGAATGTATTATCAGAAATTTATAAAATCAAAAGGGAACCAAAGTTTCATGATAGCTGCTGAAAGCATTTTTGATTAATTGTCTGAAAACTGGAAAATCACCGTTTTTTAATGAATTAAACCCCAAAAACTGGTGAAGTTAAATCCAAAATTAGTTAAATTGAAAGGGAGCTTACATAAATAGATTTAAACTATTCACCATAAAGCATAAGACCTACTGAAAGAATTTTTTAGTTTTTAAACGAAAATCGGAAATTCACCTTTTTTAATGAAAAAAACCTGTGAATTTTATATTAATTATAAGATAGATATCTACACTTCACCAATGTTTTATGCAAATTGGATAAAACAAAATTTGAGTTAATGTCCAACATGTTGATAACGGACGGACGGACAGCAATTTACAATACTACGTCCCGTAAACGGGCGTATGATAAGTAAAACATCGGTTAAAAATACACATAATAGTGAAAAAAAATGGGGAAGGGGAGTGTCATTCTCCAAGCTCCTGTAAATATGAGCTCTCCCAATTGTACAACTAGAAAAAAAGAGGTGGATAAAGTTTCCCCTTAATTCAGATCAGACAAAGCAGTTTAGGCCAAAGCAAAATATATATGCTTGTTCTTGCTAGCACATGAATATATGTTTGGTATCCTTCGTGTATTTAGCGAAATTAAATTGATTTTAACGGTGCAAATTATATTAATCTCGCTATCAGTATTATCATGCACCCATCAGATAATTAAGTAGACAGTAACGTTCATCAGGTTTCCACGATAAACATTGATGAATATGATTAAGTAAA
The DNA here is from genome assembly GCA_037788925.1 of Mytilus galloprovincialis. Lineage (NCBI taxonomy): Eukaryota > Metazoa > Mollusca > Bivalvia > Mytilida > Mytilidae > Mytilus > Mytilus galloprovincialis. The sequence goes on along the minus strand of CM075343.1, from coordinate 30,124,203 downwards.
TGGACTTTGAAAAAATGTAACTGGCATGTGAAAGACATACACTTTTGCAATTATATGAATTAAAAAAAAAATTCTTGCATTATTAAAATCATATCAATTACGAGATTTAATTTTGATAAAACAAGAACATTTCCACAATGTAATTGGTTTTGATTAATAAATTTGATACATTTGTAAACATACCATCTTGATATTCATTCCATAAATTGACTTTTGATAAAACTGAAACCACCCAAGTTCAAATTATAACCTATTATCTTGTATACATCATGCAATGAATAAAAGTTTTTTTTTTTTTTTAAAGGTAAATCATGTTTTATTGATAGTTTTTCACATTTGTTAGTGGATACATCAAATACCGGTACCTTATCCCGGCCTCGTTAACCGTTAGTAGTATATATTAAATTTTGTTAGTACTTGTTAGTTTAATTTGTCTGTAAAACATACATTTATAAATTATAATATAATCCAACTAATTGCTAGTCAATTACAAATAGAAAAAATTACAATATACAGTCAATTACAAATAGAAAAAAATACAATATAAGCATATATAATTGCAAATCATTCACATTTATAATTACGTAATTTTGTTCCGTATTTGACCTTTACTTTTACATTCTCATTATTGGATACAGTCTACCTGACACATATTGCTCGTTTAGAAAAATCGTGCAAGGTCTTAGTGCGATCAAATAATCGTAACCTGACATGATTGAAGGATAATATAGTTCATGTGTTAATCTTTTCGCTTTTGGATTATTATCAAAAGGTAAGATATTATATGTTTATTATTATCGAAATATGAATTTATTGTCTTACCCCATAATATGTACCTTATAATTGTGTTTTGATTTAAAGTTTTAGAATAGGTGTAATTTATGGGTTTTTCTTTACGGCCGCTGAGGTGTCAATTTTAATTTTGCATTTATAGTATTTCATTTTAAAGATACTTGAGTAAATATTTTGTACGTTGTGTTTCGAAACTATATATGAATATTATGTTTACGTATTTTATAATCTAACAGTTTAAAGAAATTTTTGAAATTTGCGAATTAGATTACTTTTACGTTTTTTTACACATCTGTTAACTTCAAAATATAATTCAAATTCTTTTTTGTATATTGTTGTATATGTCGGCGGATTTTGTTCTTTGTTCTGACGTGTAAAATGATTGAGAAACCTATCAACGTTATAATAAGATTTATGTCATTATAATGTCGGTCTCCTATTTTATATCCAAAGACTATATCTATTAAGTTTATTTTCTTACAGAAGTTTATGATATTCATTTTTTCTGTTATTTTATTCCACAAGTCTTTTAAAAATTCACAATCGATAAAAAAAAATGTTGATAATTGTCTGTGCATTTGCATAAAGCACACTCTGACGTATCAGATATTTTCCATTTGAAAAGATTTTCTGTGTTCGGCAATATATAGCTAAATAATTTCCATTGATAAACTATAAGTTTGTTTGTGTATATTTCTTTGTTTGTAAATTATAAGGAGTGTCTAATTTGTAATGGTTTTACGCCTAATATTCTTTGCCATTTTATTATTCCAATGTTTGGAGTTATTTTGTTTTTTTATAAAATGTTGATAGACGGTTTTGTCATCAAGATCTGCTAAATTTATTTCTGTTTCATTCATTCTAATTATTTTTTCCTTAATACTAACTTGGGTTTTAACAGATTTATTTGTTTTCAGGATATCTATCCAACATTTTGGAATAGCTTTTTTTAGTATTGATAGTTCGGCTATCCAGTTGTGTTTTATTTCTAACTTACGCAGTATTGTCTTTTCGTTGATTTGACCGTTTTCGTCAATAATTTCATTAATATAGATTATATTGCTTTTGATCCAATTGAGCATCAATAATGGTTTATTTTTTATTTTTATGTTTTTATTACCCCATATAATTTCTTTGCGTATTTCTCTAAAGTTAGTGGGTGATTTAGTTTGACCTCCACCTTTCCGTATCCAGCATTTTACAATATCCAGATAAAATTCTGGTAATTCAGTTGTAATTTTAAGAAGTTTTAAATTTTTAAGTTCTAAATTGATTTTGAAGATAAGGAAGTTTTTCCCGTATTTATCAAAAAAGAATCTCGGAATAATTGACTAATTTTCATGTTTTGACTCCATTAATCTTGATACCCATTTAATTTTAAGTATATTAAAGTAGCTGTCGATATCTATCATATTGAGTCCACCTGTACTGTAATCTGCTATGAGAGTTGACCTTTTTAATTTGTCTTGTTTACCGTTCCAAATAAAATTAAAAATTTCTCTTTCTAGATTGTCGCTGTACGTTTTATTTATGACTGTCATACTTGCTAAGTATGTGAATTGTGGAATAATAAGTGATTTGATTATAAGAATTTTACCGATGATAGTAAGATGTCTTTTATCCCAAGATTTCATGAGTTTGTTTGCTTTTTCAATTTTTTTTCCCAATTTAGTTTTGCGCATTCTTCTTTAATTGTGCCGAAATATAATCCTAACACTTTAACGGGTTTATAAGTGAATTTTATATTATCTACTTTATCTTTACAATTTTTCAGTTTTTCTATCCAAATGCCTTCCGTTTTGTTTTTATTTAATTTTAAAAGTATTTTATTACCTCCCCAAATCAGGTGTATAATTAGTAACTATCATGTAATGATTAATATAAAATAAACACAACGATTGTTTTAAAAGTTGATTAAATTCTAAAGTCAATTATTGGTGAAATTCTTTCTTCAGGGCAACAATGATTATCGCCCTGAATGTTAGGGACGCTAAACTTAGACCCAACTGGGATCCAAGGCTACGATAATATATATTTTTGAAATCTCTTGAACCTCCTCACATATATATGTAGGACTTAAATTTATGGCGGGTTCCAAATCTATGGCAGATTCCGAATGTATAGCAAATGTGACGTTACAAACGTCAAACAAATCAAATCTATGGCAGATTTTTGTTTTCTCCAAATCTATGGCAAATTTTTGTTTTCTCCAAATTTATGTCAGAATTTTTTTCGTAACTTCATAATGGAATAATGTCATATAACATCGTCGCCGCCGCTTACGGTTGCGGAACCCATTTGAACACCATTCCAGATAAAGGTATTTATTTCCCTAGACAACAATTTGCGGGTGGTTTAAAGGAAATTGTGACCTATTATCCGAAAAAGGGACAAAACGTGCAGTACCGGCAGAAGCCCGTGATGAACAAGGACATTGCTGTTTTCAGTACCGGATATTTTAGAAAAGGAGTTATGATAAGTATTTTACGGCTGGGAAAGTTTAGACAGTGAAACATCAAATAACCAGATGCAAATTTGATTTAAATTGTTATCAAATAAAGAAAGTATTAACGATGAAATAAAATTATGTGAAAGTCCAAACTGTTCATTTTATCTATTGCTTTTTTCATTTATATAAAAACCTGCCTTCTGGATCGTTGATGGACCTATTAGTAGTTGGTTTAATAAATGGGTTAAACAGGTATCAAGCACAGATTACAAAAAAAAATAATTTATACGGGGCGATCCATTTCAATCTAAAAGTCTGTATTAAGTTATATGAATTCATTATTTACGAAATGCTTTGTTTGACCATTATGGAATATTTATTCACAAATGTTTATAGACATGCTTACGTTGTCGTATATTTCCACTTGTTTAAGACAAGTCATTGGTCGTATATTTACTGCATTGTTTTCCAATCTGCACAAAATTTGCCATATATTTGAAAACAACACAAATGCGCCATAGAATAGGATTGTGAAAATCTGCCATGGATTTGGGATGGCATGACGTAATATTTGCCATAGATTAGGAATCTGCCTTAGATTTGGAACCCACAATAGATTTGAGTCCTACATATATATATATAACATTTATTATTATAAAGTCAATGTCAATGTGTGTTGGCGTTTGTTGTTGTTGCATTTCAGTGTTTCTGTTGTTATAGTGGTTTCCTCTTACAGTTAATTTGTTTCACTCGCTTTAGGTTTGATACCCGTATTTGTTTTTACTTAATCGATTCATGAATATTCAACAGCAGTATTCTACTGGTGCCTTCGTATATCACTCATGTCATATATATTTAAACAGTTTGATTTCTGGTTTAGAAGAGTGTATCTATATACAATTTACGTTTGTAAATTCTATGTTTACAATTGATTGATTGTCCTAAAAACTGTCTTTGAACGGAATTTTGAAAAAGTATTACTATTCATGATTAAAGGTTCGTGTGGCCGGCAACAAAATGCATGCCAAAATATTTTGCACCTGAATCTTGCCAGGTAGCTGTTTGGTCGATGTGTCCTATTACGTTTATACAAACAGGTTTTAAGTTTAACAATAGGCAATAATTACTAAATGGACAAGCACTGATGCACGTTATGTTTAAAGATAACAGAATGAAAAATTTAACTGTATATCAGGCAGTACAAAAATTTACAGTGCCAAAGGTAAGCAACTAAAAACGTTAATAATAAATGCAACCAATTTAACCCACTCTACTATTAGTGTCTGCACTATAGTTAGTTACCAGTTCTAAATAGTGAGTGTTCAAATAGTAAGCACGTGTACCTAAACATTTTTTTACTTGCAACAAAATGCACGAAATTAACTAAATGTAATTTCCCCTCGGTGGATCGCTAACCTTGCCGTGGTCGGGGGGCTTGCGTGCCTCAGTGACCCCAAGAGCTATGCCATCTGGAGCTTCGTCTTCTGGTAGGGTTACCCATGCTGGACAGGTCGAAGGGTAGAGACCAGACTAAAGTGATACGAACATCGTACGAGTTGCTCGATGTTTTGAATAAAATAGGCTGTCCAACCCGTTGGCCGTGGGGTGCTACCCCGGTCGATGGTTGACGAGATGCTGGTGGATGAGAGACTGTTGCCAAACTCCTTGTGGATAGAGAAGCTTCAGACTCAATATTCTGCTTTGGCTCTGATATCATCTAGATGGGAGGTTAGATTGACCCGGTCTGATCAATCGGCTGATCATGTCGAGCCCTTTAGTCTATCTTTCAATTTAGTTTTCCTTATAACCATGTTGTATTCAATTGGCTTGTTTAAACGAGGATAACTGAAGAAGGCGGTGGCTCATGGGTCAATCAAGTAGTACGCTTTCTATTTGCTTGATGGATACGCTCTGCTTGAGTATAGCATTCTTGGAGCATTTGGTGCTTTCGCAGTAGATCTTGGGTGCTAATTTTACATTAGCAGCACTTGACCCCGGATAACGGCGGAAACACAGCATCGCCCTTGTAGGCACTCCGAGGTGGGTGCATGACAAGAATGTTGAACTTTTCTTCCCCTTATTATGGCACTACAAAACCAAAACCTAAAATCAGTTGACAAACCTATAGCTTAAATGTCCCCTTTTGATTCAAAAAAGTATCAAGAGCATTGCTGGAACTGTTAAAAATGTTTCTAAAATGAGATCAGGGAATTTGCTGGTTGAATGTAACAAAAAAAATTAAACAGCAAATTTGCTAAAAATGAAAAAAATCAATGGCTTTGTTGTTTCGGCTTCAGCACATGCTAGCTTAAACAGTAGCAAAGGAATCATTCGAGATAGAACTCAACATCTGTCTGATCTGACTTAATTCTGAAGAAATTTGTGAAGAACTTTCAAATCAAGGTGTAATTGATGTAGTAAGATTTCAAATTAAAAAGAATGACCAAGTAATTAAAATTGATACTTATCTTATAACTTTCAAAACTCCAACTCCTCCTTCGTCTTTGAAATTGGGATGCTTCGGCATCAAGGTTGACATTTACATCCCTAACCCAATTAGATGTTTTAAATGTCAAAAGCTTTGTCATGGGTCAATAAATGCTTCAAGTGTTCTGGAGAGGGACATGGGGGAATAACTTGTCAACCTGATTCTTTAAAATGCTCAAATTGTGACGGATCCCATTTGTCATCTTCTCGGGATTGTCCAGTTTACATAAAAGAAAAAAAATATAATTAAAATTAAAACAGAAAGAACCATCAGTTACACAGAAACTAAACAGATGCCTTCTGTTTTGAGTGATTTCAAACCAACGACTTCAAAAAAAGCCATCGTATGCCAGCAAAAGTAGCTGTTCATTCAGTCACGAGTCTACACAGACCCGAATGAACTGGCCCAGTAATGCTGACACGTTTACGATGTTGCTAGTTGAAACTCAACCATCTGACAGAATAATAATAGCAAGAAAACTACATCCTAATAATACTAGTACACAGTCAACTCAATCTTCAATGCAGAGATCAATGGCATCACTAAAACAAAATGAAAATAACAAATCAAATAAAAATGATAAAAAAAAAAATCAAGCGATTGGGGCAAGGGATCTATCTGGGACTGGGGTCTTCCCAAAAACGTAGGTAAATCATCTGTTTCAAAAAATCGTCCTGCATCAAATGATCAATCTTCAGCTTCCTCATCTAATGCAAGTAAAAAACCTTCAAAAGCTCCCTCTCCACTTCGTTCATTGGAGCGAGATGAAGGAAGAAACACGCAAAGAAAAACTTCCTCTATGAAGTCTCCTCAGAGAAAATCACGAGGTAGATGTCGGGGCGGAGAAAAATCAGCTGGGTCTGGTCATGGAGAGCGAGGACTCTCCTCACAATATAGATATTCCACGCTTAGTGATGATTCAGCGATGGATTGCGAAAGTGATTTGCCACCTAAATATCACAATCCCAGGTTGATCGTAGTAAAAATTGTCGTAAACTCGATCACATTCGTTCTCCAATTAACCAATCATGACCAATACCATTCAATGGAATTGCCGAGGTCTTAAAATAAACCTTCTTGAGTTAACGCTTTTAGTTCAGTCTTTCTTACCTGTTGCATTTTGTCTTCAAGAAACTTATTTAAAAGAAAGTGACAAAGTAACTATAAAAGGATACAACATCTACAGCACATTTTCTAAGGAAGACGAACGAGCTGCAGATGGATCAACCATTTTAGTGAAGGACAACGTCATTCATAGTACAGTCCAACTCACTACAGATCTACAGGCTGTTGCCGTTCGTCTATCGTTAGATAAAACAATTACAGTATGTTCTATATATAATATATATCACCTAATTCAAATATGGATAAAGCTAAACTAAAAAACTTAACTGATCAACTACCTACACCTTTTATACTTATGGGAGACTTCAATGCCCACAATCCCTTGTTGGGAAGCAAGCCTTACAATGCCAAAGGTAAAATCATTGAAGACTTTGTCTCTCAAGAGGGTTTATGTATTTTTAATGATGGATCTAATACTTATCTTCACCCTGGAAACGGTTCTTATTCTGCTATTGATATAACTGCCTGTGATCCGTCTCTTCTACTTGATTATTCATGGCGTGTCCATGATAGTCTCTGTGGAAGTGATCACTTTCCAATTATTCTTGAGCATCTTTTTACTTCAGCTCAACAGAGAGTTCCTCGTTGGACAAGGCTGATTGGTCCTTGTTTGAATCTTTTTGTCGCACGGAACTTCAATCAAAGATGTTTGAGGCTGTACAAGATCCAATTTTAACCATTAATACTGTTTTAACGTCTATTGCTGACCGCACAATTTCAAAGACCTCGGCAAATCCAAAACACTCTAGCAGACCATGGTATGACGACGCTTGTGATCAAGCCATTGATGACCGTAAAAAATCTGAAAGACGGTTTAATCAACAACCTACACAAGACAATTATAATAATTTTCGTATTTTTCGCGCTAAGGCACGGCGGACTTGCAGGCAAGCTCGATGAACATCTTGGAAAAAATTTGTCTCAGGGATAACATCTCGCACTCCGATGACACAAATTTGGAATATGATACAAAAAATAAAAGGTAAAAATACTAAAGCCACTGTTCATCATTTAATTTGAAAGACGGCAATTCTTTATTAAAATCTGAAAAAAAGATATTGCTAACAAGCTTGGTTAAACTTTTGCGAAATCTTCTTCTTCTAACAACTACAAATGAGATTTTAAAAAGGTTAAAGAAAAAAAAAGAAAAAATTAAGCTTAACTTTAAATAAAAAAAAGGGGGAAATTATAATAAACTTTTCTCTTTGGAATAACTTAAAACATCTTTTTCTAAAGCCCATGACACAGCTTATGGACCTGATAACATCTATTATCAACTGTTAAAACACTTGCCAGATTCCTCTCTAGAAGTTCTCTTGCAGCTTATGAATAACATCTCGGAATCTGGTGATTTACCATCAATCTGGAAGCTTGCAACCGTCGAGCCTATTCCAAAACTAAGTAAAGATCACACGGATCCTATTAATTATCGACCAATTGCTCTTACCAGTTGTGTCTGTAAAACACTAGAACAGATGATCAATGATCGCCTTGTCTGGTTCTTGGAATCAAATGGGCTATTAGCCAATATCCAGTGTGGATTTCGACAGGGACGCAGTACTCTTGATCATATCAGCTTGTCCGATTCGAATCATTTGTCCGTAAAGGCTTTGCGAAAAATGAACATGTGGTGTCGGTCTTTTTCGATTTCGAAAAGGCCTATGACACTGCGTGGAAGTAATATATTTTAAAAGATCTTTTTGATATGGGGTTGAAAGGCAATATGTCAAATTTTATTTCTAATTTTCTATCTAACAGAAAATTTAATGTTAGAGTTAATTCAACCATGTCTGATCTGTATGATCAAGAGATGGGTGTCCTTCAGTGCAGTATTTTATCTGTGACTTTATTTAGTCTTAAAATTAACAGCCTTGTTGAAGTTTTAAAAAGTAATATTGAAGGCTCATTGTACGTTGATGATTTTTTTAATGTTATAGAGGCAAAACTATGAATATCATAGAACGCCAATTACAACTATGTCTCAGAAGAATCGAAAAATGGGCCTTAGAAAATGGTTTTAAATTTTCCTCATCTAAAACGGTTGGGATGCATTTCTGTAACAAAAGTAAATTGCATCTTGATCCAGAACTTACTTTATATGGAAACCCAATTAAAATGGTTGATGAAACCAAATTTCTAGGGTAAGTTTTTGATAAAAAAAATAAGCTTTCTCCCCCATATCAAAATGTTAAAATCAAGGTGTTTAAAAGCATTAGATATTTTATAGTTGTCGGCAGCACTGACTGATGTGCTGATCGCAACATTTTACTTAATTTATATAGATCTCTAGTTAGATCTAAACTAGATTATGGCTCTATAGTGTATGGCTCTGCAAGGAAGTCCTACATACAGATTCTCGATGCTGTGCATCACCAGGATTTGCGTCTCTGTCTTGGCGCATTTAAAACCTCACCAGCTGAGAGTCTGTATATAGAGGCTGATGAGCACTCACTCTCTAACAGACGTTTGAAGCTTGGACTTCAATATGCTGTCAAACTAAAAGCCTATTCAGATAATCCTGCCTACAGCTGTGTTTTTAATCCAATTTATGAAGATATTTTTGCAAAACATGAAAATAAAATTCCTCCGTTAGGTAAACGTTTAAAACCACATTTAGCTTCTTTTGATTTAAAATCTTTTGCTCAAGTTGAAACTTGCAAATGTCCTCCATGGGAGCTTCCTAAACCAAAAATGATATTTAATCTCCGTGAACACAATAAAAATAAAACAAATCCTCTTTTAATTCAGCAACACTATGCTGAAATTATAGCTAGTTATTCAGATTTTTCTACTGCCTATACTGATGGATCAAAATATGGTGACATAATTGCATCTGCTGCTGTCTTTAGGGACAGAGCTGCAACCTCCGTTTGCCATCTGATGCATCCATCTTTACTGCTGAAGCAGAAGCAATAATTTTGGCTTTGAAATTTATTGCTTCTTCAGATAAATCCAAATTTATTATATGTTCTGATTCACTTTCATGCTTACAAGCTATAAAAAAATACTAAAATTAAAAACCCAACAATACTCAAAATTTTATATGTAATGAGGAATTTAAAATTCTTCTTAAGGAAATAATATTTCTATGGGTGCCGAGTCATGTTGGAATCCTTGGAAGCACAGCTGTAGACCTTAATACAAGGCATGCCCTGGGTGACCCTTTATCTAACTGTGATATACCATATACTGATTATAAATCTAATATAAGGGAGAATATGTTTTTAATATTTTGAAAAATGAATGGAATAAAACAGATAATAATAAATTACATGAAATTAAACCTAATTTAGGTAAACCTTTCAATAATTTTATGTGCAGAAAAGATCAGTGTGTTATTTCCAGATGTCTTATTGATCATTCTAGAATAACGCACGAATATCTTTTAAAGAATGAAGTAAAACCACAATGTAAACCTTGTAACTGCAAGTATACTATTAAACATGTTTTGATTAATTGTATTGACTTTGCGGATATTCGTAGGAAGCATTTTAATGTCAATAATATGTATGATTTATTTAATAATGTTCCATATACAAATACTGTTGCATTCTTAAAAGAAATTAAAATTTATTATAAAACATAAAAATGTTATCATATTTAATTCGATTTTAATTTTCATCATGTTATCTTACTGTTGATTTTTATTTGTAAATAATCATTTTGCTTTAGTCTAAAATTTTAGTTTATTGAAGGACCTTTTGTCCATATTTAAAATATGCTTTAAAATGTATAAAATATTCGAATTAGCTCTCGCCGCGATATAGCCTTTTTGTGCTAATGCGGCGTACAGCAACCAACAATTAATTAATCAACTAAAATGTGTCATTATAGTCTTTAAACACTTTAAACAAATATAAATATAGTAATTAAAAATGTGGACATACATTTTACAAGCATCCGACGTGTACTTATAAAAAATATTTGTATAATTTTACCAATTATCAGTATACTTTTGGCATGTATCAGAACTAGAAATTAGAATACTTTTAATAAGGATCAATAAATATATCTGAAGCATAGTTTTAGTAGACTTTAAACAATTATCTAAACACTTATATAAAAAGCATCGGTAAAAAAGGAGGGAACGTGAGAGTTAAAACAATTTTTTTGCAAGAGTTAAACACGAGAGAGCCTTTACAGTCGTGATACCTTTTAACTTCATCGATATTATGTATCATTACACTTACTAATTATTTTAGTTCAATTAATCACGGTGGGTATGGTTGTCCTGCGAGAGAACGTACTGTGCTGGTGATTTGGTCCTGACGGGTGCTGGTGATCAATGAAAAAATGTAAACAAAGACGAAAATAATGATTTTTGACGTTTTCACTCATACAAAATGGAAGAAAACGGTTGAGATTTTTCAATTTTGTTTCTTATGGGTTCATATGTAAACCATTAAAAAGTTGACCCTCTAAACTTTTTCAGTAAGCGTAACACAGAAATGCTCATTTTCAGAAAATCTCGAACTGAAAAAATAAAACAAAAATGCTCATAGAGTCCACTTTCTATACCGCAATCCACGCGACAAAACTATTTTGTGAAAAAAACATTGCAATTTATTAACATTTAGCATTTTCTCAATTTATTCATGTCCTGATACTGTTCTGGTGGGTCCTGATACGGTGCTGGTGATTTTGGATAAGAAGTTGGTCATATTTGAAACAAATGTTACAAAATCAATAAAATTGGGCAGATAATTGTTGTCAATAGGATCTATGACTCCTATTTTAGCTCTTGTGCATCCATTTGGCTGTTTAATATGTGTTTTGAAATGATCGTAACTTGTATTAAATAATTACATAAAAGGGCAACATCTTTCGTCCAATATCAGATAACAATATATAGTATCTAAAATAAGAATAGTTTTATTAAGATATTTTAAATGCCCTTTACATTGATGCTTCAACAATTATCAAAGCCAATGCCGCATAGACATGTTTGTTAGCGCTCCGCATACCCCTCCCCACTTCCACCCAACCAACCCTCCTCATTTCCTCCTTCATTGTTACAGTGGTGTACCAACACAACAATTTATTACATAAAATAATAACACAAAGACACACATTATTGAATAACGAATGCTTGCAGGTACTGAAAGCTAGTTCAAAGCCGCATTTTCAACTAATAGATAAACCATGTTCTCATATACAAAAATCCCAATCGTGTAGATTAAAAAAGTCTCAAAACTTAAGTTCACATTTTAATGTTTGATGAAGCAGAACTTTAAAAGTGTGCAGTGAATCTTGTTCTCACAACAGTTATTGTCATAATTATGTTTACATAAGACTCATAAAGGAATTAAGAAGGTACCAAGCAATATTTTACAGTTCAATTTAATGATCATGAATGGAAGGAAATGGTACGTAAGTTTACATAGGACAAAAAGAAATTGATAGTATTTTTTGGCGAAAGACTTAAACGCTTCCTTGCATTATATACTACAGCTCTTCTATAAAAGCATGCAAAAAAAAAAAACTTTGATTGACTTGCTTGCTATGTTTGCTTGGATGTTTTCAAACAATAGGTAGGCGGAGTTTCAATACATACTGGGATTTGATTGGACAAATACAAACTGACAGGAATTGAAGTTAATGTTTATTTTCCAAATAAATTGTAGTATATAGTAAACAGACTACTTACCTGTCGTTTACAAACATCCAAACAATCATAGCAAGCAATTTAATCAATGGTTTGCTTTGCATATATTTATAGAAGAGCTGTAAATTCTAAAAAAAAAAGAAATTTTGTTGTCGTAGATGATTAAATCCTCAACAAAATCACAATATCTTTGTTGGAACGAATAAAGGTTTTAAATCAAATTTTCGTGGACTTTTTAGCTTCCACCCTGACGAGACATGTTAGCTGTTCGTATGCTGTTGCACCTGACGCACGGAAACTTTCACATTTCCATCTTCTTTTCTGAAATATTTTACCGAGCTCATACTTGACAGGACTGTTATCCTAGTAAAAGGTGTAACCAATGAATTGAACACAAGTTAAAAATTCCATAATACTATATAATTCATTTTATGTGTCAATTTGTTCGAAAAAAGTCGAAAAGAAGAGAGTTTTTTTAATGCCATGATTATCTGCCGCTTTCTAGATCTATGCTTAGCATTTATTTCAGATGACATGGACTCCTCACCCTGGTGACCCTGCTGCCTTTCATAACTTTATCCGTATACATATATTAATAGATAAACAAAAGGCTGCAACTGGTATTTGATTCGTTGTAACGAGAATATTTGTGGTGAATGGAAACTGTGAGGGTCAAAATCTTAAATTGCTTATAAATGTTGCTGGACCCAGTTTCGTTATCTGATCTGAATTTTCTGAAATGTGCAAGGTGATAGACATTTTGAATTTTTTTACTCGGTAAGTTTTGCCCTAATTGCTTGAACATTTGCAATATTAAAGCCGATTTCAATGAGTGTGTAGACAAAGGGAATTTCTTTGGTTATCTTGCTTGCTGAACAGAAAAGTCATTGTTAGGTTATGTAAACTACCCTACTTTAAGAGTAGACTAGTCCGACAAATGACACATCTTTCTGTCTGTAGGACCAGGCTAATTCGAAAGGAGGGTATAGACCTTACCTAACAATGACTTCACGGTTTAGCTAACAAGCAAGCTAACCAAAGATATAACATTTGCCTACATACTCAATGGAATCGGCTGTAACTAAAAACTCGAATACATTTTAACAGACAGTGGTCTGGTTTGTTGATGAATATTGTTTTTCCTAGATTCACTCTTGAAAAAAATCATTTGGTAACATTTGGTCATTGTAATACGGACGCCAAGACAATAAATGAACCTCACACGATCCCTCGACACAGTTGAGCTTATATATGATCTTATAGCGATTCGGGTTGAAAATCAGTTGAAATTAAGCCAGTTATTTGTTTGTGTAGATTTGTATTGTTTTAAACTGTTATGACTTTTTAAAGTTAAATCTAGGTGTTTAATCTAAGAATTTCTTTTTTAAACTTATTTACTTGTTTTATACTCAATTGGTAGTATGAAGTTACGAGATATTTTAATTTTTGAAATTGAAGGCACAATTAACAAAGCAAACGTTAGTTTCAAATACTTTTAAATAGATTTTTAAGGATAATGTACCCTTATGTTGATCCCATGCTAAACATAACAAAAATTTCTGTACAAAGGTCTGTGAATTTTCTACAAAAATAGTGATTTTATTTTCACCAAATTCTCTTTTTCTACTAAATACAATAATGAAATATAAATAATAATGCTTTGCAAGAAGTTTCCCCTTGATACATGTACATGTATATGTACAAAATTATATCTCTGTTATTCATTGTCTGTGCTGTTTTGATACTATTGCAGTTTGCACATTTTCGTAATTGACAGGCCACAGGAGGGGGTGATAAACCATACACGAAAATATAAAATATTGATCTAAGTACTAAATTTGCATCTCTGAACCCCCACCCCGGCTTGTTTTTTAGGAGGGTGTCTAAAAATGGTCGATTACAGACAGCCGAGTACGCATTTTACTTTCCAGGCGTGTTTACGTTGATTGTTAAAGTCCTGAAAACGGATAGATAGAAACAAAAATGTTTTATTTATCTGGCTTTAGATTCAGTTTTTTTAAATATAAATTAAGTCTACATTTTAATATAATAATACTAAGAATTCACAATATAAAACTAGAGGCTCTAAAGAGCCTGTGTCGCTCACCTTGGTATATGTGAATATTAAACAAAGGAAGCAGATGAATTCATGACAAAATAGTGTTTTGATGATGGTGATGTGTTTGTAAATCTTACTTTACTAAACAGTCTTAATGCTTACAATTATCTCTATCTATAATGAATTGGCCCAGTAGTTTCAGTGGAAAATGTTAGTAAAAATTTACAAATTTTATGAAAATTGTTAAAAATTTACTATAAAGGAAAATAACTCCTTAGGGGGTCAACTGACCATTTCGGTCATGATGTTGACTTATTTGTAAATCTTACTTTGCTGAACATTATTGCTGTTTACAGTTTATCTTTATCTATAATAATATTCAAGATAATAACCAAAAACAGCAAAATTTCCTTAAAATTACCTATTCACGGGCAGCAACCCAACAACGGGTTGTCAGATTCATCTGAAAATTGAAGGGCAGATAGATATTGATCTGCTAAACAATTTAACCCCATGTCAGATTTGCTCTAAATGCTTTGGTTTTTGAGTTATAAGCCAAAAACTGCATTTTACCCCTATGTTCTATTTTTAGCCCATGGCCATCTTGGTTGGTTGAACGGGTCACGCCACACATTTTTAAAACTAGATACCCCAAAGATGATTGTTGCCAAGTTTGGATTAATTTGTCCCAGTAGTTTCAGAGGAGAAGATTTTTGTAAAAGATAACTAAGATTTACGAAAAATTGTAAAAAAATTGACTATAAAGGCCAATAACTCCTAAAGGGATCAACTGACCATTTCGGTCATGTTGACTTATTTGTAAATCTTACTTTGCTGAACATTATTGCTGTTTACAGTTTATCTCTATCTATAATAATATTCAAAATAATAACCAAAAACAGCAAAATTTCTTTAAAATTACCAATTCAGGGGCAGCAACCCAACAACGGGTTGTCCGATCATCTGAAAATTTCAGGGCAGATAGATCTTGACCTGATAAACAATTATACCCCTTGTCAGATTTGCTCTAAATGCTTTGATTTTTGAGTTATAAGCCAAAAACTGCATTTTACCCCTATGTTCTATTTTTAGCCGTGGTGGCCATCTTGGTTGGTTGACCAGGTCACGCCACACATTTTTTAAACTAGATACCCCAATGATGATTGTGGCCAAGTTTGGTTTAATTTGGCCCAGTAGTTTCAGAGGAGAAGATTTTTGTAAAAGCTAACGACGACGGACGACGACGACGGACGCCGGACGCCGGACGACGACGACGGACGCCGGACGCCAAGTGATGGGAAAAGCTCACTTGGCCCTTTGGGCCAGGTGAGCTAAAAATGCAGAAAAAAATGGAGATGTGAAATATCTTAATAAGGAGTCATTACTACAGAGATGGGGTGTTTGACACACAAAACTTAAAAGCTTAGTGATATTACCAATATTAAAATAAAAATGTATTTTAGTTTGGTAGTTTTTCCATTTACTCATTTTCAATCAGAATTAAGGCACATTTGATTTTTTATTCATAAAAATATTTAAATATAAAAAAGTAGGACACATTGTTCACTTCCTCCCCTGTAATTCTTTATCAAAAATATTTATTTATTTTGGAATTTTGAAATGAAAAAGCTAAGAAATCTTAGTTTTGTTAATGTTCTCTAGGTTATCCCGTCTTCATTCTCTGACATATTCTCTGACATATTTTAGTCTGCCCTTTCATAAAATAGTGATTTTTTTTAGTGTTCTATCGAACTTTCGAAAAAAAAATACCTGATAACCGTTCAGACAAAAAAAATATGTTGAAAAAATCTTACAGATACAGCAAGTGATTCTTAATAGCTGTAAGATACATTTTTCTTTTAAAATACATCTTTTAAATCTTACGGGAAACTATTCCAAGCTTAACACTTTCATTGTAACCTCGCTCTAACTTATCCCCCATCCCCCCCCCCAAAAAAAAACCAAACAAACAAACCCGCAATACTATTGTCATTCTTATAGTCAGCACTCAATTTTTCACAAACAAATGTGTTTTAAGCTGCTTAAGACATATGATTCAAACGCTCAGAAAGTCCTTTCTTCTATATTTTTGCTCTCCATTTTTATACAAAACCTTTTACATTTTTATTTTATGGGTTATTGATGAAGGTCGTACAATGACGTATGGTTATTAACACATACTTTCTTTGGTTTCTTATGGAAATTTGTCCATTGACAACAAACATACAACATCATCTACTTTATATAAGTATTGTATAAATTACAACGTATTTTGGCGATCTTGCAAAATGATCGTAATCCCGAAAATCGTAAACATATTTTCTTATCTTAAAAGGGGGCAAGAAGGGTTCCATTAACAGGCCAATAAATAAAATCACAGTTAATTATAAAAAGAATAAAAAATAGGTTTTTTTTTTCTCTCATAATAACAGTAAACAGATTCATAACAATGTCAATTTCAAGAAAGCAGACAACAGTTAATTACTAGTAGTCAATAACAGTACAGCATCAATGATCTTGACTGAATATTTGCCACTTTTAACTAAAATATAAAGGCACAGAACCAGGACATAGGAGCACAGAACCAGGACCGTTTTTCTTATCACCAGCACATCGTCAGGACAATTCCGTTTAACGGACTTGCACGACTTTTGCAATTTTATATTGTTGTAATATACTTTGCATGGTACTTATGACGCATCAGAGAAAAATTAAGCAACAAAACAGTCGTTTTATTGCCGTTCTGATACAATGTAAACAAACCCACCAGCACCCGTCAGGACCAAATCACCAGCACAGTACGTTCTCTCGCAGGACAACCATACCCACCGTGATTAATGTCAGAGTACATTTACAGATAAGTCATATAATTATCTTGTTGTCTAAATCATACTGATATTATACATGATTTATCTGTAAATGTATGGCATGTCTGACTTATCCTAATTGTTATTAAAAACGACTAATAAATTGAGGTTATTGATTAATTCACTAATGTTTGTATACTCGATTAGATGTGTACCGCAGGTAAACAAATGTGACGTTTGAAGTATGGTCACGCGTTTTGTCTGATTTATGTTACGTCTATATGATCTATACATATGCAATCAATATGTACTGTGTGTACTTTGAACTGGTTTTGTTTATGTAGCATTTTATTCATAAATAAAATTTCACAGTGTCCAGAAGTAAATTTGGCAAACTAAGTCAGTATTATTGAATAAAACTACATTTATTTAAGTTGATTGTTTTCAAAGGTACCAAGCTTATAATTTGATAGGCCAAACGCGCGTTAAAAAATGCTTGAAAGTTAATTTTGTTACGAAGGAATTTATGTTAGCACTGGTCACTTTTGTCGATTAATGAAAGATAACTCTTTAAATTTAAATATTAAAACTTTTATGCAACCAACATGCTGTGTTATTCTTTCAATCCTGTAACCGATATTAATTCGACCATTTATTTGTTTGGCCTATGGATATGGAGCAGCTATTCAGTGATGATTTCATAAGCACAAATCATTCAACAAATGAACAATTCATATACGTCGATCGAATTTACTTTTTAGAAAAAAAGTGTATCAAAGAATAATAAAGAAGATTTTTCGTGAGGGTTATCAGTAACATACTTAAAACGTTCCTTTATACAGATATCAAGGCAATCCAGGAAATAGGAGAAAAGCATTTGAAATGAGTTAACTTGAATCTGAGTTTATATAAATTTACTTCAATTTAAGCAATGATAGCATAATGATAGGCAGTGCATACTGAAATAAAATGCGTACGCTTGTGCTGGCCTTCTTTCTTAAAATATTTTAAACATACTAAATAGCAAAATTTATTGGATTCAAACAGTGCAAATCATACAAATCTCGCTGTCAGCATGATCCCCCAGCAGATAATTTAGTCATGTTATCAGTTTCCCTAGATAAAATAAACAGACTTTGACATAAGTTCACTCTCATGTGAAAGTCACACTCTTTTTCAAAGATATAAATTACAAAATTTGTAACAGTTATGGACCATTAAGATAACATTAATTACCCGTTTAGAATTTCAGAATAAAAACAAACATACAAAAAAAAAAAAAAACCTCAAAAGGAGGAAATATATTTATATTAAATAAGAACATTTGGTAAATTTAAACCATCCAAGCTGAAAGTTACAACTAATTATCGAGTATGCAACAAAGTTGAAAGTATCGTAGTATCCCCTCTCCCAAAAAGGTATATAATAGAATTAACATTGAATAATTCTTGTCATACTTTTTGTATTCAATAATTAAAAGTATGAAATTTTTGTACAATTAGTTCTTGGTAACATATTATCTTGCTAACAATGGCACTTTTTTCAGCATTTATTAGTGCTAGTATAAGACATCTTAACTGCCTAATACAAATCACGACGGTTTTTTTTATTTCTGAAAGTTGACTAAAATAAATTGTTTGAACTGGGGTAAGTGTCACCGTGTAGCAAAATAAAGTGCGAAATAACTTACATGCTATTTGAGTTCAATCATCATGATAACTTCACTCTATTTCCAGTTTTTCTTATAAAGTTGTTTTTTTTAATAACTAAAGCACATATGAAACGAAAGTTTAGATTTTTACACTCTATTTATACAGTCTTCAAAATGATGTTGGGCTTATCACCTGCATCACTTTTAAAATCTCCATAATTTCAAATTTACCTGTCACACCAATTACAATTTGTTAGTTGACAGACGCCACATGTTATGTTATCCTGATTCACAATTGGTAATTGTTGCATAAATGGACATATAGTAAATTTATACACAGCACTATTCCACCTTAATTGAGTATATGGGGATGTGCCAAAAATATGGGTCATAATTTTGCGAAGTTTCATATAACAATTACACTCCTTTTTATAACATACCATAAAAAGTGCATTTACGATTGATATTTATATATTGATTTCGGGTATGACCGTATGTATGATCTTCATATTATATATAAATATGCTATTCGGAATCTAAAATTATTAATGGGCAATATTATCAAATTACACCAATTCATTTGAAAATTTACCTTGCAAATGAGTTTCCAAATGAACCCTGGAAATTTGTCTCCTGGTTTGTACATAAGTATATTGGTAATTCTTTCTCAAATATTTATATAAAAATAGCTACTGACTACAGCGAATGTTATATTAAAATGGGTACCTTTTTAAGCAAGAATAGCACACCCCTATCATAAAAATGTCGAAGTATCATTATAATCGATGGGGGTATACCCCTACATGAGGAAACACCTAATTGTTTTTCTAATGTTTTTCCTTTAAACATCTTTTAACAATCTAACAAAACATGCAATAAAAGGATGCAAGACTGCTATGAATCTTTGTTTTTGTTATCTTGTTTACTTGAAAAATGATTTACTTACTTTTATATTAAAGAATGGCCAGACAATATTCAGGATAAGTTGTGTTTGTTTTCAAATTAAAATAAATGAATGATATACACAAATAGTTACAAAGTATAGGATCTTTAGAGCCTGTGTCGTTCGGCAAAAATAGACCTACATTGTAGACTTGATTATAATTCGTGGCGTAAATCTCCCTTTCTTTGTTGTCCTTATAGTGCACACATTGATTTTTATTTACTGTTACTCTATCGTCTTACATTTTGCCCAAAAAAAACAAAAAAAGGGTAAACAAAATCGTCATTTGAGGGTTAAACTGTCTGCAAAATAGTAAAAACATAACCTGTTCTTATTTGATGCATTTTACTTTTATATACACTATATCTATATGCTGCCAAGCTTTAAAAAATCTGATATCGTCTATACCCATGATCATAAAATGCTATGGCGCAACACAAAGGGCGTCAACAGCAAATATATATTTTATCAAAAATTACACACTAATTGCAATTGCGAACTAAATAAAAATCAAAACTTACTTAATGAAATACTTCTTTTGTCGTCAAAACCTATTGTTCCTCTCTTTTCAACTGTTTGTGTTTCAATGGTCATGATTATGATGACGATTAGAAATAGAATTTTGACTTTCATTTCACTATTTATACTTATATCATTATGTTATTGATAAAAATTTCCGTTTTTATTGGATCAATCTCACAGGGGATATCTGTATCTATATCTATATCTCTATGTTTTCATGACCTCACATATTTTATAACGAGGATATCCTCATTAAACCCCTTTTTCACATAAAAACATTATACGCTTAACTTAGAAATACATACTGTGGAACATTACAAAAACTGAAAGTCACTATAGTCTATTAGTTTTCACGGCACAATAATTTACAAGGGACAAAAACAAAATTAGAAAATAATCTAGCCTAAGAGTAATGTATACTAAAGGCCCACAGAACTTGATATATAGAACACAAGGACTCATAAAAATTATAAACTAAAGATAAATTTCACCAACTTTAATAAACAAACAAAAAAGGAAACTATAGGAAAAAGGGCAGAAAGTGAAATTTTTCTTATTTCGGTTAATAAATTGGCCTTACAGTTGTTGATGATAAATAGAAAGATGCTTATTACTATATCATAATGTCTTTGTATACTACATAAATTGTCTACAAATGCGGATTTAGAGGAGTAGCCCATGGGTCCGCCCCTCCCTCTTTGTGTAAACAATTTTGGTTGGTTATTTAGGGAATCACTAAAACATGACTGACGTAGGTCCCCTATTAGGCAGTCAGTAGGCCGCTATTTATGACCATTTCTGGATCTGCAACTGGTGTACTGTAGGTATAAAACAAATGCATGTGACTTTTCAAATATAATCAAGGAATTCTCTTGTTTGGTTGTATCTGTGTGATCTTTACCCTTCAAATCTGTGTTTAGATTTTGTACTTTTAAAATGTTCATGTATTACGCAGTATTTTCACCTACTCATATAATTTCACAATATCCGACAGTATATTTGGGCAACGTCCGTATGATTGAATGAAGTTACATCCGTGTCAGTAAACATTACAAGTTAATGTTGCTATGAATGGACGATAAGTATGGTTAACTTTTCCGGTCGTATTATGTTATGATATCGTCGTCGTGGTCGTCCTCTGCGTCCAAAGACATTTGGTTTCCAGACAATTATTTATGGATCTCTATGACATTGTGCCACAAGGTTATATACCAGACAAAGGAAGGTCGGGATTATTTTCGGGGGGTTATGACTATATCCGTTCAGGAAAAAGGAGCCAACTACAATAATGTTCTAATACTTTGTATCAATTACTTATTTCATGACCAATTTTCAAAACCTTGATTTCTTGGGTGTTTAATATGCTGAATCTAACCTTGGATTAGGATCTTTGGTTTTTGACTTTGTGATGCTGATTCTAACAGAGTTGTTTTTATTTTTTATTTTGGACCCAGTTTTCAAATTGATCCACATCAAAGTTCAATGGATTCCATAATAAACTGTCAAAACAGTCCGCCTGTGTTCGGCAATGCCTGGTGGGCGGTTTACCATAGATATAAATAGATTATGTTATTTTTGAACAAAAAAGGATTTAGCTTTAATTTAATTATTAATTCCCATTTTGTTCGATATTACAATAGTTGTCATGTTAGTTATTTCTGTAATCAATTATTATAATCTTCAGATGATTTTGTTTTATTTTCCAATGTAAAAACACAAATTGATTACTCAATTGTTATGTGTCTTGCATATAGTGTTTATTGTATGTATTTCATCTAATGTTCAAAAACGGAATTTATCTATTTCAGAAATGATATAAATCAAGATCGTGGTAGGCGAGATAACTCGACAAGTAACAGTTATGATGATTTCTTTTTAAAACTGCCAAATATTAGTGGTTTTCTTGATTAAATACTCTTATTTAGGGACCAATCAAATAATGTATAATTAAATGTGCTAGTTGTTGTCGTGCTATACGCATGATTAGGCTATTGACCACAGCTGGTTGAAACTGATGGATGCAGTGTTGAAGGTGCAAAGTTTGATTCTTACTCGGGTTGCTGGAATTTCGAGTAATCTAGGAGGCTGGGTTTAATCCCACACTAGCATCACTGGTACAGAGAACAGAGTTTTAACTAGAATGGGGACCTCGTTTAATCGAATTCTTCCCCTTCTCCAGAAAATTGGTTCTTGAGATCATCCTACTAATATCTTTTCGCGCCTACGTTTGGTTGGTCCCGATGAGTAACTAACCACACCTAAACGTAAAAGCAGTGCTAGGACACCGTGAAGTGTGTCACTATGGAAGAAGAGACCAACGTACGCTATGGGAAACAACGAGTAACCCGTTGTTTCACATAGCGTACGTTGGTCTCTTCTTCCATA
Source organism: Mytilus galloprovincialis (assembly GCA_037788925.1). Lineage (NCBI taxonomy): Eukaryota > Metazoa > Mollusca > Bivalvia > Mytilida > Mytilidae > Mytilus > Mytilus galloprovincialis. The sequence continues at coordinate 30,101,377 of CM075343.1, read as the reverse complement.
GTGACACACTTCACGGTGTCCTAGCACTGCTTTTACGTTTAGGTGTGGATTATCATCAACTTGTGAACATTGCTGAAAATATGTAAGTGACACAATCAATTAATCCCGTTAAGGAGTGTACACATATTCATCTGTACTCTCGATGATTTACGTACATAAATTCACACCACATCTTCCTATATCTATATACACGCAATGACGGAGTCCGTCTAAAGTTTGTTAAATAAGCGAGTTTGTATGCACATGAAATAGAAAAGACCTGCGTCGCTGAATGACTTGTATATTTAAAAGGATCATTTGTGTATTCATACCACAAGGTATTGCTCCAACCATAGAGTGTTTAGGGATTTCTTCAAAAACCTTTAAAGAAACATAATGTTTCGTACAAAATGCCCTTTACTTATCAAGTTTATCATATTATATCATATTATATAATATTAACCTTAAAAAATGGTAATACAACTGTATTCCAAATACTATTGACTCATCATGAGACGTTACCTTTAAACAACCCTAAACATAAATTAATACATGTTAACCTAGGAAAATTTCAAAGTCATTACACCATAACTTAGGGGGTGGTGTCAAATAATCTCTATGGCAATGAGATGTACACATGCTAATACAACTGCATACCAAATATCATTCACCTACCACTAGTTGGTCACCATAACCGACTTAATCATAAACTAATACATGAAAACTAAGCAAAAGTTTCAAAGTCAATAGACCATAAGTTAACTGAGACGGCGGGGTCAAAAAATTTCTATGGTAATGAGATGTGCCAATACTAATACAACTTCATACCAAATATCTTAAACTTACCACTTATTCTCAAAATAACCATGCGGAAATACTAAAACATCCTGGAATTAACAAATTACATTGGGAACATTCTACAAAAGACACCTACGTAACAGAAATGAACTATCACGTATAACGGGTGTTTTAAAAAAATCCGAAAAACGTAAATGAGACCACACTGATATTGAAAGCTGGCGTACAATACATATGTGCGTAAAATGAGTGTAACGGGTGTTAACTGAATATAACGAGCTTGAATTACACTAGGCAAAAAGAAAACACTACAAGCAAACAACAGTACACAAACAAAACATGGGAATATAGACATTTACTCGGTTACCGAGACAAATAAACTGAAAAAGAGATATTACGTGGCATAAAAAGTTGAGCAATACGAACCCCAACGGAAACTACTAATTTGATATATGGAAATATTTTATGATGTACATATCAGTGTTGCAGATATCATCAGACCTTGACTTCATATTCATGGTTCAATGGTCAAAATTCAGGTTGCAATGTTTCATCTGTTTCTTATAATAAACTATAAACAATATGGAATGGAATAGATTGATGCAAGGTATAAATGAATATGCGGTTTGAATTATCTGACGTTGACCACATGTTCTTTGTTCATGTTAAGTCTCTGTGATACTTTTTATGGACTTTTATATTTAGGAATATCAACATAAAATCAATGGTCAATAATTAGAGCAGACGAGACAATTCAGCGGGTGCACTCAAGTTTTACTGGAATTCGTATACTATCAGACATATTCTTCGTGACAGTATCATTAAATCTACTATAGGTGTCAAAAACAAACAAAAATCACACGAGGGGAAAAAACACTTTCCTACTTCCGTTCACTTGATAAAACAAATGAGAATAGCCTATAATTATAAGGTCAGTCATGGTTTTAGTAATATTTTCTAGATTTGCTGTTACATGCTTCACAGTAGATTTCATTTGGTGCAGTTTTGAGTCTTGCACAAGAAAGATGATGCCACTTTATACAGGAACTGTATAATTATACAATTGTTAGATAGGGGTTTTAGAAATGATTGTCATGGTTTGTTGATTAGCAAAACTAAACACAACAATGGTTTTTTTTAAAGGGAGCTGCCATTATTTTTTACTCAAAACTCCTGTCAAGGACTTTTTTTTCAAATTTCGACCCCCTAAAACAAAATGGTAGATTCCTCAGGTTTGTAAAACCATGCACTACGTTATAACTCAATTGGTATTGCAATTTGTATACAATGATTGGTTTAAATATAGGAAGATGTGTTATGGGTGCCAATGAGACAACTCTCCATCCAAATAACAATTTATAAAAGTAAACCATTATAGGTCAATGTACGGCCTTCAACACGCAGCCTTGGCTCACACCGAATCGATTAAAAGTTGATAAATGACGGACAATTTTGCAAGTTTTGCCACCGTTAGATTCTGTGCTGCTTGCCATCCGTTAATGTACATAGTTCCAGAAATAAACGAATACACATGAACTTGTAATGATGAACCTAATTAGTGGGAAAAGGTGTGTGGTCTTTTCGCCATAACATATTCTTTAATCATCATAGACTAAATCGTTATTAAAGGTTTTGTCCCTCCGTTTGATGTATTTGAGCACTTGATATTGCCACTTGATTAGGACTTATATCTAGAAATTGACTATGAGGGTCGGTTGAAAACAAATCTTAACGACAAAAGAGATGATTTCGGCCTCTCAATAGGCAAGTTGTGGGAAGCTGAAATCATCACTTGTAAATTGTACGGACGCCACACCGTTATGGAATATTTGTTATATAAATGATATCGGATATGTTCCATATGACGTAACTACAATCCCATTCCCTTTTCACGAATGTGACCTATCGAATTAGACTTTTACCTTTATTTGTGACATTTTTACCGATTGTTTGTTTGTTTTGTTCACTCATCATTATCAATATTATTCAATTTTACGCGACTGTCGTACAAGTGAGAGGTTTAATGCTGTGGAACCAGGTTCAATCCACCATTTTCTACATTTGAAAATGCCTGTACCAAGTCAGGAATATGACAGTTGTTGTCAATTCGTTTTTGATGTGTTTTGTCATTTGATTTTGCCATGATTAGGGACTTTCCGATTTGATTTTCCTCTGAGTTCAGTATTTTTGTGACTTTACTTTTTGTTGCTCTAGTTTTTATAAATTGTATCAAGTTTCCAAGGTTGCACATAGTTGTCCTTTGTAGTGCTATTAAAACTGCTATAGCCCTTCATACAAGTCTAACATAGCCTTTATTTCAAAGTTTTTATGACAGTTTTTCATTTACGAACGTTATTGATTTTAATAAACAAAATTATAATATTTCATTTTGTCTGAAAGAAATCATCTGAAACAAGACCGGACAAAATAGCCACTGCCTTATACAAATTGTGTGGATGTTTTCTATCACTACTTTATAACATAAAATAAATAATGAAGCGAAGAATTAAAACACTAATGTTTTAATGATAAGATTTAAAATTATCGGGGTCACAAGATTTCAACACTGAATTGTCTCGCCTGCTTCACTGATTGTTATTAACCTTCATATGTATAAAATTTGTTTTATGAAGGTTTGATTACAAGTATCACATACAATGTCCATTATTCATGGAAATGAGGTCAATATTTGATCCCGTCATAGGCCAGTCATTGACCAGTCAGACATGTTCACTTTACAGTCATTCTTACATCTATTCAATGCCAACAACTATCTTTTCTACCTATTCTACCTGGATTACTGATTGCTTATATCATATGTAAAAGAGACATCATTACGAAATTGAAAATTTAACCAATGAACTTTAATAAAAAAGCTCAAGGTAAGATGAACTCTGCCAGATATGTTTTTCATGCAATCATTCAACACCAACTATTCTGGATGTATTTGTGAAAGTTTCCAAGAGACAAGCAAGACCATGCAAAATTAACATTGACCACTGAGCTTTAACCATGTGGCCAAGGTCAGATAAACACTACGAACCAGATACGTACACCTTACAATAATCCGTATACCAAATATTGAGTCAAGTTCAGATGATAACAGATTGTTTTATTTGTTTTAATCAATTCACCAACTTAAAGGTCCAATGATAACCTTTAGCTGCTCACATCATTAAGTCTTATGTGGATTGTTGTCTTATTTGCAATCATACCACATCTTCTTATTTCTATATTGTTAAAATGTGAGATTGTTTGATGATTTTGTTGGTTTGAGAAAATTTAGTACCTAAGTGCTTTTCCAGACTTGTTTATGGGCCAGCTGAAGCACACCTTCGAGTGTGTGATTTTATCGCTGTATTGAAGACACATTTGTGGCAATCGGCTGTTTTCCGCTCTTTGGTCGAGTTGTTGTCTCTTGGACACATTCTCAATTATATTGTAAAATCAACAAAAAACTTCCACAGGATCTCACACATGTTGAAATTGTGCACCTGTTATAACAACGGAATTGGACGAGGATTGTTTCCTTCTTTTCTGAAATAGGAACTTAATTAATTTTTCAGCAATATAACTTAAAAGGCTAGATAAAAGCATGTTGCATTTGCAGTACTGTGATTGGCTATATCATGGTCAGTTTTATTTTGAGAAGAAAGCTGGAGTTCTCGGAGAAAACATCACCTTCGTCATAATAAATGGCAATCCTAGTCGACATAGATTAAAGTTGAGCGCACCTTTTTGTCGTAAAGTATAGTTCAGATAGGCGTGTACTTGGTTTTAATAATTCAGTTAGGATAGTAGTTTTGTCAGGTCTAATCATAAACCGGAAAGAATTAATTTCAGACGAAACTAGATATGAACCCATCTTCTGCTCTGCCATACGCATGTTTTTACATATTTTAGATTTGACAAACAGTATTGTTGGCATACAACTTGAAATTGTAACGCTTTTATTTAAAACAGAAATGATGTCCCCGCCTGACAATAGGAAATTGTAAATCTAACACTATATATGATGATGCAACTGTAGTAAGAACTAGCAAGAGAAACCACGATTTCTTTATTCAGCTCGTACCAAAAAGTCAAACTACCTTGCATTTTCAGAATATTTAAAGGAAATCAAAATCTAGTGGCCATACACACCTCCAATATGTGTATGAATTTTCCACAAAATATTAAAGATGTACCCCCAAAACAGTAGGAGATTACCGGACAACCCATTATCTCTTTATGCAGCTAGTAACAAAATGTCCAACTACCGGTCATTATCAGAATATTAAAATCAAACTCCTGTGTAGGAGATAGCTAGACAAACAATGTATCCTAATCCGGAATAACAGACGGACATGGGTAAATTAGTATGCCTCCTACGCCGACGTTTTGCCTCTAGGCATAAAAATACCATCAAAATGTAATATTCCAGAGCTTGCGTTTGAAAAGATGGTTGCGTGAAATAAAGAATACCTACTTTACAACAAAAAGACGATTTCAGATTTCCAATTGTGAATTTCTATCTCTCTTTATCAAAATTTCAGTATTATATACTAGTAGAATATATTTCGCTTCCAAAGCTGCATGTCCTATTATGAGTTGTTTGAAAGATAGTTGTTGCTTACATGGAAGCTACTCAAACCAAGATTTCCTTCTGTTAAGTTGAGATGACCCATCGATTGTTTTACAAATGGCAAAAGGAGTTAATTGACCCTTTTTGAAATATCTGTGTCACTGAGGACCATAGATGTCATATCCACAATTGAAAATAAACGCAGGTGTGATTTGTGTGATTTGTGTTGCTCAGTCGTTAGTTGTCTGTATAAATGTTTTTTTTTAGTGAATATGTTGAAGCCAGTTGGTTAATATCTTTTCCTCGAATGTGACCTACCAAATTAGACTTGTTAATATCTTTTCCCCGGATGTGACCTTCTAAATTATACTTATTAATCTCCTTTCCCCGAATGTGACCTACCAAATTAGACTTATTAATTTCTTTTCCCCGAATGTGAACTACCAAATTAGACTTATTAATCTCTTTTCCCCGAATGTGACCTACCAAATTAGACATATCACAGGTGTGTTTTAACATGAGCAGCACGACGGCTGCCACATCTTGAGCAGGATCTGCTAATCCTTTCGGAGCACCTGAGACGAACCCCCAGTTTTTGATTGGATTCGTGTTGCTAAGTCAATAGTTTTCGATGTTGTGTTTTATGTACTGTTGTTTGTCATTTTGTCTTTTTCTTTTTTGAGCCATGGCAATGTCAGTTTATTTTCAACTATTGAGTTTGGTACTTTTAACCTCTTTTTTATGTGTTTTGATTATTTGCGTCCTATGTTTGCTGAATACTTTATTTGGCCTTTTTAACTTTTTTGGATTCAAGCGTCACTGATGCGTCTTTTTTAGACGAAACGCGCGTCTGGCGCATATACTAAATTTAGTCCTGGTACCTATGAAGAGTTTATTTGACAAATATTACTGATACAAATATCTAAAACAGGGTATTAAGCATACAATGATAATTACCATGTTTGAACCAGAGATTTTATTATATGATGACTACTTTTGTTCCAAGTTGAAACACTATACTTATAATAAGACTATTTTTTCTGATGAAAATGTAAATTTAAATAATAAATATACAATTATTATCCCTGATCTATGTTTGAACAAGAGCTTTTTCGACATGATGAGGATAGTTTAATACTAAGATGAAAAATATTGTACTACTAAATTGTCTGTTTTACTTACTAGTACACTTGGTACAATAAAAAACCTGATAATAAATTGTTCAAATAAGGCCTTTGAAAATAGTGGAATTAATTACTTTTGGAGTGTCAAAAACTCGTTGGAAGTACTTGATAAATTGCATGCATATATTGGTGATTTTGAATCTGTTCAAAGTTTTGATTTTTCTACCCTATATACCACTTTGCCTCATATTCTTATTAAGAAAAAATTCACATCCCTAATTAACTGGGCATTTAAAAAGTCGGAATGCGAGTACATATGTTCAAACTCTTTTAGATCATTTTTTAGTAGCAATAAACAAAAGAACTATGTCAATTGGACATGCTTTGATACTATTTATGCACTTGAATTTTTACTTGATAACATTTTTGTTCGCTTTGGAGATTCCGTATATCGTCAAGTTATTGGAATTCCAATGGGGACTAACTGTGCACCACTTATTGCGGACCTGTTTTTGTATTGTTATGAGTTACAATTTATGACTAAAATTAGCAAAGACCCATCAAAACAACATTTGATACAAAAATTTAACAATACTTTTAGATATTTGGATGATATATTGGCTCTAAATAATGACGACTTCAGTATGTATACTAAAGAAATTTATCCTGTAGAACTTACTTTAAATAAAGCTAATGATAACAATGACCACTGCCCTTTCCTCGATCTTGATATCTATATCATAAACGGGAAGCTTAATACAAAAATTTATGATAAAAGAGATGATTTTTTATTTCCTATTGTTAATTATCCATTTTTAGATGGTGACGTTCCCTTGTCACCATCTTATGGTGTTTATATATCTCAACTTGTACGATTCGCTCGTGTATGTAACAATGTAGTAGATTTTAGCGAGAGAAATTTATGTATTACTGAAAAATTATTACACCAGGGTTTTCGATATCACAAACTGGTCAAAACATTTACTAAATTTTATCACCGGTATAAGGAAATAATTCGTAAATATAACTCAACATGCAGACATCTTATACGTTCAGGTATTTCACATCCAAAATTTTATGGAAATATTCTTTATAAAGCACAAAAATGTCAGTATTCTCCTCAGAAACTAACAAAACCTTTAAATAGACTTATTAAAAGGGGATATAGTTACGATACTGTTGTCAGGTCATTAAAGATTGCATATTTTGGCTTTAACATTGATTCACTGATAGGGTCTTTGCATCGGAACTAAACACATTTATTTCTAAAAAAACAGTTGTTGGCATGACACGGGTTATGTTCTTCTCATATATTTTATGATAGTATGATACTAAACCCCTAACGGGAGGGATTGTACCTGATATTCATATGATGAAGACATAATCTTTCAATCAGTTTAATTGAGGTCTGGAGCTGGCATGTCAGTTAACTGCTAGTAGTCTGTTGTTATTTATGTATTATTGTCATTTTATTTATTTTCTTTTGTTACATCTTTTGACATCAGACTCGGACTTCTCTTGAACTGAATTTTAATGTGCGTATTGTTATTGTTTTACTTTTCTACATTGGCTAGAGGTATAGGGGGAGGGTTGAGATCTCATAAACATGTTTAACCCCGCCGCAATTTTGCGCCTGTCCCAAGTCAGGAGCCTCTGGCCTTTGTTAGTCTTGTATGATTTTAAATTTTAGTTTCTTGTGTATAATTCGGAGTTTAGTATGACGTCCATTATCACTGTACTATTATGCATATTTTAGGGGCCAGCTGAAGGACACCTACGGGTGCGGGAATTCTCGCTACATTGAAGACCCATTGGTTGCCTTCGGCTGTTGTTTGCTCTATGGTCGGGTGGTTGTCGCTTTGACATATTCACCATTTCCTTTCTCAATTTTATCTTATCCATTTGTCCTTTTCAACATTAAAATATTATTAAACTATTACTGATAAATGTTTGAACAGGGTCCGCCGGTAATATTTACAGTACAATGATCAACACGTTTTCCTTTTATCAACGTTTTAACAAACTATCAGTACAATGATTATTACACATACAAATTAAACATGATATTCATTACAAATATGCACATCAACTAATGAAAACTACACGATTATGACTAATCTAGCTTGAACATAATACTTAGAATACAATGTTTACTTCTAGTCCATGTTTAAACATGCTACAGTACAGAGATAGTTATTTCTGATACATTTAAAAAAAATGATAACGTATTCTCAAAATTATGATTGAATTTTCGTAAATCACGTACATTTGAACATTTGAACATTGCTATATTACAGTTACATTTATATATTAAACATATTTACTGTGCAATTATAACTACTTGTCCAAGTTTGAGAACGATATCAGCAATAGTTTCTTCTTCGAAAAAGATAAAATATTATATTAATTATATCAAAAGTTTTCGCTTAAAGTATATAAGAAACACGAAAATCACGAACTTTATAGTTGGTATCCTACAGATAAAGCAGACAAACTTTGATTTCAATCATTACGCCGTTTCAAAAGAGAAAATTTACAAATGACGAGCAGACGAAAAATGATGTGAAACGCTCATATGTTCCCAAGTTCAATATCAGCTGAACCCTGGAGGAGAACATGTAATCGTTCCATACATAACATATAGTAACACTATTCATTTTAGTTAGTTTCTGAGAAACAGATATAACCAAGAAAGCTTGAAGGCCGTAAGGTGACCTATTGTTGTTAATTTCTGTGTCATTTTGGTCTCTCGTGGAGAGTTGTCTCATTGGTAATCATACCACATATTCTTTTTTATATTTACATTGATCAATTAATCATGAAAATGAGGTTAAAGTCATAAGAACCCTGTAAGAAAGATATATACCCATTCAAATCATTTCATACACAAAATATAATATTGATTCAATTATTTGCAAAAAAACTTCTAGACACAATTAAAGAACCTTTGGATACACGCTCACATACAACACGACCTCACATTGTTACCCGACACACAGATGCTCATCAGATGTCTAAGTTCAAAGACTAATATAACTCCTCAAAATAGTCAACTGATTACATTTATTTGTTAAAATGAACATTTATCATGTTTATATATCATATCTTCATTAACTACAAAGTTTCATCAAATTCTATTAGACTATGAATAAGAGCAATTGCGATGACAAAGTGTTGCAGTAATTCTAACACAACATATAACTGTTTTATATTCAATAGACCAATCTTTATGTTAAGTGTTCAAATTTAATAACTGTATAGGTTATTACTACTAGACGAGTCATTGTTGCATATATTTATGAGTTCGCGAACAAAGCTTGCTGTTTATGTTGAGCGTCATGTAATTGCTGACTCTGGTAAGTTTTTTTTTCTTCAGTATTTCACACTGAAGTTTCATATTTACTTATTTTTCTTTGATAAATGTTCTGTTTGTTTTTTATCCAGTCCATAAGGTCACGAGTTGAGGTCATGTTTGATGATGCCTCAGTGATGGGTTTTAATACAATGTCAATATCTAACATGTTTATATCCTGTATATAGTGCCAAATTAAAGCAACACAATGCAAATGATTGCCATCACATTCAAATTTCAATTTCATAGTGATAGATGCAAATGCCGCATGGAAAGCAGATTTTATATCAAGTTTTGTATGTTGAATATTTGCCAAGATCCACTGCACTATGTTAAAATCTCCATATTTACATGCTCCATTCATTACAGGCTTGATGTTCATATTACTGTGATATCCTTTCTTCATAAGGTAAATCATTAAATCTAAGCAATTCTGATAGTATTTTCCATTCAGAAGTACAGATACACTGGCAGTTTTATCAAGTAACCTTTGAAACAAAAAATCTACAAGCATAACATTATGATATTTTTTTGGACTAAATCCTGAAGATGTCTTTCCACACGCATGAAAGAATGCTCCATTTATATCGAGCTGTAAATTATCTACTTCTTGAAATATATACTTGACATGATAAAGTTTGTCTTGTTCACAACAACTAATTAAAACTTCATTGATTTGAATTCGATTATGTGGAAAGTTTTGGAGAATCCATGACATAACCTTGTCATCGACATATGCCTGCTTACATACTGTACTCACTATTCTACTTATGTCAATGGACTCGAGACCAGTTTCCTTCAACAAGAGATCCAAACAAGCAACTGTTTGTATTTTCGTCTTATATGGTTCACGAATGAAATTTTCATTTAAGTTGAAAGAGCACACAAAGATTATTGCACAATTAATGTCCAAAGAAAGGAAGTATTTAACTAGAATCTTGATTGTTTCTAATGCAGCATCTGCGCAAGCGCAATTTAGAATAGTTTGTTTATTAAACGAGCAAAAGTTTTCTTTTTCTAAAAACCAATTCACAAGAACATACAATTTCAGATCAAGAAATAATTTCATCATTTCCTCAAAATCTTTAGCACTAAGGGTATTAAAACATTTTTCTAATAAAGAAACAATTAAATCATAAAACTCATCTCTTTCTTCTAAATTCATAAAACCACTGCTTAGTAGACTAAACAATCCCGATTTAAGATCAATTTGATTTATTTGAAAATTTGTATAAACAAATTTTACCATGTGCATCGTTCCACGTGTTCGTGTTTCTGAATACCAAGATTTTAACATCTTTTTGCAAGCTACTGTGAATAATTCTCCTTCATGAATATCTAACAATGTTGTGTCAAAAGTCTGAAGTATCCATGTTGCCACTTCAATCCTTCCATCTTCACAGGCTTTCATTAATAGTTTCCTCACATTGGTAGATATGTATAAGTTGCAGTTTTCATAAATCCACAGCAGTAAATTGAAGCAGTTGCTTTTATACGCTGCGATGAATATTTCCTCCATTTTCAATCCATCCTTATCATCTGTACTATTCCAGACAGCTCTTACTATTTCTAATATTCTACTTGAACATTCAGTAGTGTAGCACTTAAGAATAGAATTTAAAATTTTCATTTTTTCAAAACTTGTTAGTTCAATCTTATTGAATGTGTATTCTAATAAGTCCAACCCCCCTTTCTCTAAAATTGAGTTTTTAATGAAATCCACGTTTAACAGAGATAAATCAGTGTTCATAACACACCATTCTATAATATTGTATTTTTCAAAACGATATGCCTGTTGACATACAGCTTTCAAATCACACTTTTCATATCCGAATTTTTCAATGATGTATTTCACTATTTCAAGTTGTCTTTCCTTTAATTTACAAAACAAAATGGGCAGATGGTCATCACTTGGTGTTGCAATGAGAGTTGAAAGAGCTAGTTTAATGTCTGTATTCTCACTATTTTCAATTATTTGTTTTGTAACATAAATATTGGCTTTCATGCATGCCAAAGTCAAGATCGCTTTATTATCTAAACAAACTTGGAGAAAAGCATCAAACACATAATCAGGAATATTGTCTTCCTGTAAAACTAACATAACAAAGGAAGTCAGATCTGTTGAAGAATCGTCAATTTTTGAAACAAGAAAATTAAACATGTCTTTATTATATCTTGGTATATATTGATCATCCCATGTCATATATATGTTATAATGTGGTACATTTCCCAAATGCAGACACAGCTTAAGACAGGAAATGGCATCAAATCTTTTACATTTTGGTGCAAGATACTCGACTGTATCAAGCATCTGACACTGGCATGCAGTTTCTAGAATAAAATCAATATCAATTAATTCATGGTCTTCAAACTTTTCTATCATCCATTTCAGTGACTTATGGGATGATGACAATTTTCCTACCCACTCATCCGAGTAACACATCTTTAGAAATAAATTAACATCAAATGGAGTGTCATGGTATCTTGAAACTAGGTATTCCAACAAAGGTATATCACACTGTTTATATGCATTCGCTATGCATAAAGAAAGAAACACAGATGTAGTAAGACTACCATAATAATTACTCATGGCTGATTCTATGTCTGGAACAATAATTTCCCAGAATTTTATATTTTGATCAAGTAAAACTGGTATTTTGTTTTCTTCTACTATATCCAATAATGCTTTAACCTGTTTAACACTTCTTACATCTTTCTTAAGACAGATCTGATATAAAGATGTTATTAGTGCAGATTTCATGTAGTCAAGGGTGAAATAGTCATTATATGTTCTGATTATTTGATTAACCCTCTGCAACATAAATTGAAACATCTCATAAGGTCTTTCTTTTGTTGCTAAAATTACAAGGAGGACTGCAAGGAAAACGTCTTTGTTCTTAAAGTATAGTAAATAACGATTGTTATTATTAGATCTGATCATTTTTTCCGTACAATTTTCTACCTGATCTGTCTTTTCTACAGCATCTATTAAATAAGTCAGTAAGACACAATCTTTTTGTTGGAATATTTCTAAATTACTTAAATTGAATAAAAAATTATGAATTTCAAATACTGACAGCCTAGCTTCTTGCAGGTATATATCAACTATTCTACCACCTAATAGTTCATAAGAGTTAGTTGGAATTTTCAGTACAACCTCTCCCTCTTTTTCTTGGTATGCATTTGATTTTACCATTTTCATGATAAATGTCCAATTGAGAAAAGGAATGATCTTATTCATAGTTTCGTCATCAATCTGAGCAAAAGACAAAATGACGCTTTCCTGAAGTGTAGGATGGTGGTATCTGTAGGATCTTTGATTTGGATTTTTTACTAAATAACCTCCTTTGAGCTCCATAACTGCATCTGATATTTGACATCTTTTTATTCTAATGGTCTCTCCATATATTGCATCAATTATTTTTAACACTTCTGTAACATTTGAGTTATCATCTGGCTCAATACCGTTTTCATTTATTGCTGTGTAGACCATAACTCCATACTGTATCATAAACTTCTTATGAATTTCACCACAAAGTCTTATTTCATTTATCTCGTCTAAAATGGCCTCTGTTGGCCTGTCAAAAAATTTGTATCCTAGCTGAAAATATTTATCATTATGGACAAATTGATATACTATTAGCGGAAAACCTTTAACTGGATTGATAAATGGTATTTTATAAACTTCCCGCCGTTGTATAATAGTATTACAACTCTGGTCTACATATCCCTTGGACTCAATAAAATCAGATTGACGAACTGTTTTCATATAAACGGTAAGAATATTTGTTTTCTCTTCCAAACTAAGTTCGAACTTGTCTGAACTAAGATCAACAAAGTCAAACTTAAATAACCTATGACTATCAAACACTTCTTGACACTGACGTTTTACTGTATCTCTAATTGTTATCATAACTTTCATGTTATCTTTGCATACATATGCATGAACCTTGTCTAGAATTGGTATATCTTTCTCTCTGTTATAAATACAATTAGTTTCACCGAATATGTCATCAAGTAATATGACGACATTATCTTCTCTCCTGACCACGTCTTCCCAATCCTGCAATTTATTTAGCTTTATACACTTGTATGAAGTATATTCTGTACAAAACATATGACAAATATGACGACTTATACGACTTTTCCCTGTACCTGCATGGCCAGTTATCAACAAGACCCCATTCTTTTTCAGTAGTAATAAACCATCTTTAACTGCCTTAGTTGTCACAAATGTACCCTCTCTAACATCTTCCTCTATAAGGGATTTAGTATCATCTAAAAATATTTAAAAACATAACAGCTGAACTACAGAAAATTACAGAAACCTTGAGAAACTAGCTTATCATACATAATTCCATAATAAGTGAGAATATATAATACATATAACAACTTTATGTTTCTACTGTAAGATGGATGTAATATCACATGTTATGCTATACTTCTAGTTTGAAGTTGCTGTTCCCTCTAAATAAAACATTAACTTTTCATGAATTGTACTGTTGTGATAAGAGAATATGAAAGAGTTGATGATCAATATTGGTAACCTCCCAAATACATTCTTTAATGTACAAGTATGATTACTGGTAAGTCTATGCAATTTCAAAGTAAACCCAGAATAAATGATTCAAATAAAAAAATGGAATTTCAGCTGCAGAAGTATATAACGGGTTTAAAATTCTGTGAAATTTTAAGATAATCTATCAAGGTGTTCATCAGCAGTTACAGATAAAACCGTTGGAGAGAAGGTCAAAAGAATAAACGGACAAAAGAACTGTGGGACAGACAAGTGGTCTTTCCAATCATTATTCAATTTTGTTTACAGACAAGTGGTCTTCCCAATCATTATACAATTTTGTTTACAGACAGGTGGTCTTACCGATCAATATACAATTTTGCTTACAGACAGGTGGTCTTCCCGATCAATATACAATTTTGCTTAAGAAAGTGGAGGTTTAACAAAAAGTATAGACCTATTTTATACGAGTAGGATTACAAAAGAAGAGGCTCATGAGGGCCTGATATTGCTCCCCTGCAGTTTCATGCATTGGACTTACATGTAAATCTTATTTTTCTGAACAATTGTCATTTACACTTTCTTTATTATAATATTAAAGATAACGACCAAAAACAGTAACATTTCATAAAAATAAACTATTTCGGACAGTAACCCTGGTTGGTCAAATTGGTCTTAAAATTTTGTAACAGACAAAGTTTGTACTTATTCATCCCTTAACTCAGGTAACTTTTGCTCTTACTGCTATAAATTTATGAGATAAAAGCCAAAACCTGCATTTGACCCCTATGTTTCAATTTTAGCCCTCGTGGCCATGTTTGTTAATGAATCCAAACTTCCAATGCAATTTATATACCAGTAACTTGAGTAACTTTAAGGAACATTCAGTTTAGAATTATTAAGCTAGGTAATTTCAGTGGGAAGGATTTTTAAATGTTAGCAAACATGAACAAATTGTGTAAAATTGTCTTCAAAGGACAATAAATCCTAAGGGGTCAATTGTCAACTTTTGTAAGTGATCTTTTTGTAGATTTTACTTTGCTGAACATTTTTGCTTCTTACAGTTTATCGTTATCTGTAATAAAATCCAAGATAATAACAAAAAACTGCAAAATTTCATTAAATTTGACAATTTAGTGAAAGCAACCCAACAATAGGTTGTAAGATTCATCTGATAATTTCAGGGATGATAATAAATGACCTAATGAACATTGTAATCCCATGTCAGATTTGCCCGAAATGATTAAGTTTTTTGTGATATAAGCCAAAAACTACATTTGATACTATGATCTACTTTTAGCCATGGAGGCCATGTTTATTGATGGATCAAAACTTTGGATACATATTTATTAACTAGATATCCTAAGATATGTAAAATTAAATTTTAAAGGTATTTGACCCAGTAGTAGATAAGAAGATTCTTAAAATAGTTTACACCAAGGACGACCGATGACGACGACAGACAGCGACACACTATGGATGATGATAGACTCCAAGTGATGGCAGCCCCAGTGAGCTAAGAAATAATAATGTTTAAGCTAGAACTGCAAATGTTCATAAACAATCATTGATTACTAAATAGTGAATATTTACCTTCAAGTCTCTTTCTTATACTTTCATCTAAAAAATAAACAACAGTTAAATAATGGCCTTTCTCTTATTGATCATCTATTTTATACTTCTTGGCACAGATGTTTTTTTTTCATATCAAAATGTTACTTCTTTAATCTCTTTTAAACTAGTTAAAAATTAGTTTTTGTCTAATTTGAGCATCTTCTCATTTATTCGAATTCACCTTATCATTTCTTTTTAAGTTTTATTACATTGTAATGATTGTTGGTAGATCCATGTTAAAGTACTGTTAGTGACATACATCCAAATCAAAATTCATGAAGTTACTTCCTTTAGTAGATCTATTTCTGAAGGGAAATTCTTGAAATGTACTTTTACAATGACTGACATGTGGAAATAGTAGCTAACACCAAGTGATGACAGTAGCTAATATAAAATTGCAAATGAGTTAATAAAAACAAGTTGACAAGTTCTACTTTGCGACCTCCTCTGTGGCATTTTTAATATATATGTATTTAGTATTAATTTCATAAAAATCAGGAAAGACTCACTCTTGTCAACAAAAATATATTATGATGTTGGTTTGACTTAGCTCTAATTATGTATCTTAAAACAAATAACAGAACAAATCTTACTTGATGAGTCATCAGTATTATGGTGTTTCTTCTTTATATCATCAATATCTTTTGCATTTAGTGCAATCTGTTCATCATGTTTTAATATTTGTTCCCTATGCTCTTTTAACAATTTGTCTTGTTTTTCATATTTGATATGAAGATTGTCTATTTGAACATTTAGTTTATCTATATGATTCTGCTTGTTCACTGATTGTTCTTGTAACACTTTAATTCTTTCTTCATTCTTTTCTATTTCTTTCTTACATGCCTCAATTTCCTCATTAGAATTAGCAATTGCTCTATTGGAATCAGAAAGATTAGTAGCAAGTTTATTTGCTTCAGTTTCACCATTCTGAAGAGAATCCTGAAGCTGCTGAATTTCAGTTTCATGTTTTTCTTTTACCAACTTTTGTTTATGAAGTGTTGTTTGAAGGTCATTGATCATGCTGGTATGTTTCTCGTGTGACATTTGTAGATTAAGAATATCTTTTTCACAGCTTCTAACTGTGTTTAACATATCTGTAAGAGATGTGTCTAGGACAATATGCTGAGCAGACTGTGATTCCTGATGCAGTGATGGTCCACCAAGACGTAAAATAGCCTAGTATTTAAATAAATAAATTATAATACTAATTGAAAGTTGAATTATTAACTGAGACAAAATTCAAATGTTTAAATAATGTACAAAAAGAGTTCTCCACAACAGTGTTAATGATGTATAAATTAGTGTTTTACAAGCTGTGAATGTGGTACATTAGTTCAATAAATGACCAATGTCTCATAATTTCATGGTGGAAATCGACCCTACTATGTATGAGAGGTCTCGAAGTTTTCAAGGTCTCAATGTCATATTCTAGTTTTTACAGTAAATTAAATGTATACCGCCAAGTTGAATTGTAAAACAACAATACACAATCGGTCTTGTTCTTTGCTTAAATTGCAAACGTTGAGACCAATTGGCAATTAATGTGTAAGACTGTTTATTTCCATAAAGTTTGATAAGTTATTTATTGCATTATATATGTACGACTTTAACAAATACAAAACATTTGTGTCTGTTGGCATACATTTTTTAAATTAGCCATTAAATGAGGAGATAACCCAAACAGTAAAATATTTATAAAAGCATGTTAAGGGGGTTCGCGTGTCTAAATCATTTATATAGGATTTCTCTATATTTTTCTATAAATGAACTTTATCTTATAGTTAATAGAAAAATTAAATAAAAAAGTGCTCACAATCTGCCTTCGAAAGAAGCATACATTTTTGTAAAGGTGTTTTTTTTCTGTTGAAGTAATAGAAGAAATAAATGTTATATCGAAATAAAAAAAGAAATTTATTACAGAAATCGCCCAAATTTTACAATAATTTAGTTTAAGTACAGCTAAGATAGGTCACCGATGAGTTGAAAAAGATATTTAAATTTTAAAGCCAAATCAAAGAGCTGAATAGCTCTGAGGGGAAAGACGGCCCTTGTTTCTATTTCATTTTTTTTTTGGGGGGGGGGATCTTTTGATAGTCTTCATGCTAGAACATGTGGAAGGTTGACACTATTGGAATCAATTGTTGTTTAATATAATTTCGTTTCTTTAGTTTAGGATTCAATTTAGACCAATGGAAGAGATCTGCATCTTCTAAATCTAAACATTCAATTAAAGTTGATAGTTAATTATCTAATTCTATCATTTAACAACAATTACAATTATTTTTGAAATCTTAATAGTGTACGACTGAACTGCAGGCTAGGGCCATTTTCCATTTTTTGTGACAGTACTCTTAAGATTTTTAATTTTTTTCTTAAGAAAGTTAGGACTGAAAAATCTATTCAGTTTTAAATTTCCATTGATAAAGTTCCCAGTTACATCTCTCATCACAGGGATACAGGTACTAATAAAAATAACAATATGATTGATGTATACTGTGTGAAGCTTGTTTCCAAATCCTACATTTTGAAATATTTGTAAAATTTCATGAATACATAGGTTTAATTTACAAAATGCAACATTTGTAATTTTTTTTTTGTAACTATTACAATGATTATGTTGGTACACACAATTTAGTTTTAATGGAAGACTACTTATCATATACTAAATGTCACATTTTAAGTGTTTATTTTAGTGGATAATTAGCTCATAAATTGAGGTGCTCCTGAATTGGAGGAAGATTCTCAAAACAGAGTTTTACAGAAAAAAATTGGAAAAGATCGTTTCTCTCCCCGATCTCATGTAGCCCTCGGACTTCCTGTTTACTTTGAAAGTTGTTGACCTACAAATTAAAGTATTGCATGTTGATGTCTGAATCATCTACAGCAAACATCATTATGTTTAAATTTAACAAATACTATTTTTTAATAAGTGCACAATCTTTGAGAATGATTTAAATAACCAGTGAAGGATATCCCTGCTTATGCGTAGTGTGGCATTCCAACAATGACGTCACTATAAAATATTATGTAGGTTGGATATATTTTGAATATCTCGTCATACTGTTTTTTTTCCGGATTGTAAAAGAAACGTAAATAGTGTAAAGGAGAGCTCAATATACGATAATTTCGAGAGAAACAGAAGGGAAATGTGTAAAAAAGTGTTTAAAGTCAATTTATTCATTTGTGTCTCCCCATCTCATCATTCTCAGTAAGATTTGTTGGGGGGTTTTCCACACTATAAAAATAAAATGAATGATGTGAGGGAATGTCACTCTGGTCAACCCCATTGGGGATTGACGGCTTGAAGCCGTCTTCCCAAAAAATGGCATTTTTCCACCAAAGGGAGATAATTTGGAACTTTTTTAATGATGTATACATTTTAAAAGTCATCTGGGGCCAACACGCATTGATTGTTTTGAATGATTTTTGTACCATATGATAAAGTAACAACTACAAAGGAAATGAATAAAATTTGTAATAAAAAACAAATGTTTGATTTTTTTCTGAAATTTTTATACCCTCGAGCGTCTTTAAAGGTATATATATTACTTGCGTCAAAAGAGGGAGTTGGGTGACACCTTTTTTATTTTTATTTTCTAAGAAGCACATTGTAAAACCTATTTTCTCATAGTTTATTACAGTTCTGTCACATTCATTTCTTTATACTCACAAAAAAGTGTACTTCTTCATTATTAATAAATAGAAATTTGTGCAATAATTAACAAATTTTATTTTAAAAAATAGCATGGTTACCCAAACTTTTTAATAGATTATTGAATAAAGCAAGGTAAAACAAACTTTGGACAAAGTATAAGAAAATCCTATCTGAGGAAATCTATACCATTGTTTCATATTAAGGGGAAAAGACAATCAAAATTGCCTGATTGTGTCATATGTATCCTATTAGCCCATAAGCAACCTTAGAAAAGAATAATTAGCTCCGTCAACCTAATTTATCAAGTTCAACATATTAAAAAATTGTTGGTGTACTTGGTAAAAATTATTTTATAAAAAAAATGAGCCTCTATCGCTCAACTGGCAAAAATATGGCATTTTTACTGTTTTTACTGAAGTTAAGCTTGTAGCAGTCATAATATTTTTACATGGTATTTTCTATATCTCTGAATCGTTTAATTGAATTTGTCTTTAGACAATTTCCCATCTCCATGATGTGCTAACATTTTTCACACATTCTAAATTTCATAAAGTACTTGGTGAAATCTTTCAGCAAGTTCAGAGACAATTAATTCTCTATTCCTATGATGTAGTGACTTGTATTTACCTACATATTCTAATTATTTACAATCTCCCCAAAAAATTGCTAAAATCTATTGGAAACAATTTCACAACCCATGTGGTTCTAACTCATGTTGTTCTAATTTGCTTTAACTTACACTTTCTAAATCTTTCCAGTACTGAATGAAATCTACTGGAGACAACTTCCCATCCTCATGATGTGCTAACATGTTCCTGTACCATTTTACTCTTGCAAGGTCTGCTCCTGTACTTGCATCCCCTTGGAGTGGTAAGTTATCCCATCCTGTTCTAGGTGCACATTCATGTGGTGTCATGTTCCGTAAAAGACAAACCATCAGAGTTGTATCAAAGTCTTCTGATCTAACATTACATGCTTTAAAAAAATGTTATTAGACATGCAAGACTTAAAATTTGAACAATGATTTTGATAAATGATAATAATATATAAGTTTCTTGGCATTTGAATGAGGCAAACTGAAGTTAGAGAAAGAAACCAGTTTTGGGACATATAGACCATGTAGACAGACAAAACATTTTGCCCCTGCACTACAATGCGGGGGCAGAAAAAACTAAATTTGGAATAAACAAACAAAACTTTATCACAATTTACTGTTCCTATGATATCTAAGTTATTTAATTTACTTGCATACAAACTTACTTTTTTACTATGTTTTAACTTACCTGTACTTGGGTATAATATCTTCAGTTGTGAATTTGTAATGAATCGAAGTCCTTTCAATGTCACAGAACAATTGGCAAGTTCACTGGCAAGTCCAGATGGTGGATGGACAGAATCAAAATAAGCTCTAACAGCCTTTGAAGCAATCTTCAAATTCAGGTAGTAAAATCTGAGAAAATTTGACTCTTCTGCTGATAGACTCATATTGTATCCTCAAGTAGAATCGGTTATATATGTTCTCTTTGTTTTGTTTATAATGGTCTCTTTTGCTGGCTACAGTACAGCCTTCATAATCATACAGCACTGTAGCTATAGAGATGCCAAATTTGATACTACATCTTGCCAATAAGATCAAACCTGCAATAGAAAAGAATATAATAATGTAAAATATATTAATTCTTATACCAATAATTGCAGGGGCCGTAATATTACGGCCATACCCAATCACTATTATGTGGCACCAATAATGGCTTATCATACTTTTTTAGGTCAACTTTATGGCATTTTTAATTCTAAGTGTTTGCTTGCTACCTCAATCCTATACTTAGTATTTATTGTCATGTTTCTCAGTTTTAATGTTTTAATTATAAACTTAATAATATAAGCAAACCAGAAAAATATTGTTTAGACTTATATTGACCTCTAAAAACTTGAGAATTTAAATTGAAAATGAACTGCTTTGTTGAATGCAGATTGATACTTCCACAGAGGTCCAACCCTGAACAGCTGGGACAAAAATGGACATAATATTCAACCTTGATATAGGTCTTAATTTGGATTGGTATTAAACATTTGACACATTATAGGTTTCTGACATAGAATGAATGCAGTCAAAGAACATGAAATTGGTTATATGATTTGAATTTATATTAAAATATTTAAAAGATTTTTTGTTTTTGTGAAATACACTGTGTTGTTGCGCAATACTTAGTCCCAGACTATATATAAAAAATTAATTTTTACCCCCTCCCCTTTTTTTCAAAAAGAAAACATATTTGAAGGAATTCTCTTTTTAATTTCTTAAATCTAGAGACATCATTACACTTGACCACACACAAGTTATTGTCTGAAAACTATAGAAAAATGCTTGGTTTTCCTCTTATTCCCAAATGTTTAGGACCATCACCCACACACAATTCCAGACTTTCTTTTGTATTCACTGAACCTTTTTGTCGATTTTCAAAGAGATCAATAGATACAATAAAATTCAATTTATTGTCCAGAAACTAAATGTTTTGGTCAGCAACATTGACACTCTGATGACGACATGATTGCAATAAATCTGCCCAAAACTTTTAGCAGTTGTATAAAAAAATAACTTTTTCAGTTTGGTAAATAATTTGGAGAAGATTATAGGGAGGTTATTGAAACTTAAGAAAATAAAAATCTTACAAATTTACTTAAATATGTACAAGTAACATGAGTAAATATTACTTAGTAAAAAACATGACTTGCATAAGTATCATCCCTGACTTTTGAAAAATCTGCATGATTAGAAATACAATAATAATCTCTCAAGAACAAAAGCTTCTATATTTACAAAAACAGGGTTCTGTCGTAAATTCTCTAAACTAAATATTGTTATCCATTTATAATAAAATTAAATGTATGTTTTATTATGATACTTTATTCTGATTGGCTAACTGCACATCACGTGTTATTTCTTAAGCAATTGCATTACTCAATAAAACTTTTCAATCATGATAACACGTGGTCCCACAATAAAGTGCACAGGTGAATTCGCGCTTCATACAAAATGTACTTCGGTCAACGCTTTTACACCCCTATGAAGTTACAAAAAGAAGCATTCAATTCTTAAATATAAAAAAAACGGGGTCTTTTTCTTCATGATCATCCTAAAAGGCATAATATACTGTTATATTTTTGCTCCCCTTTATGAAAATAAAATGACTTGAAGTTTTATTTGAGTTTGAGCACCGCGTTTTCAGCTTATATCGTTATAATAGAAAAACGGGCCATTTCATTGTTTTATATTCATTCAAGCCATATTCACTCATATAATTGTGTACGCAGCAAAGCTTAATTTGTTCCTTTTATTTCTTACTGCGTCAATTTTAGCTTGAATCTTAAGTAATTTGTCAAGAATTAACATTAAAGAATGTTGTGCTTTTAGATAGTCGTGATAAAATGCTTCTACTTTAGTACTAATACATTATTAACCTAGATTACCAACCTATTAATGCTATTCCAACAAAGGACTGATTGATTTATTGTTGGTGTTTTAACGCCACTTTTAAGTACCATTTTTGGGCTATTTTGTGGCGGCCTCTTTTGATTGGTGGAGGATGCCAGAGTACCCAGAGAAAATCACCGACATTTGATAAAAAAAACTGACAATCCTAATCTTGGAGTCAAGTAAACCCACACGAGCAGAGTTCAAACTCACAACCTCAGTGTTAACTGGCTAGTGATTACAGTGATTAGTAGAACTATTTAGACCACTTAGGCCCTCCAACGAAAGACAGTTTTTACTTTTTAATTTTGAACAAACGTTTGTTTGGCTTTCTAAAACAAAAATAAATATTTTTTTTTTTAACATTTGGTGTCAGACTTAATGGAATGTCTAACTATGACCAAATGTCAAACCAATAGGTTGCCAGACTATTTGGGTCTCAACTAATGGGGTGCCTAATAGAACTAGAGGCTCTCAAGAGCCTGTGTCTCTCACCTGTATTTACTGATGATTTGAAAATCATGTACAATAAGGTGAAAACATAATTAATAGTATTAGATATTAGATATTATAAGATACTATCTAAGATAATAACAAATAAGAATGTGTCCCCAGTACACGGATGCCCCATCGGCACTATAATTTTCTATGTTCAGTGAATCGTGAAAATATCTAATTTGGCATTAAATTTAGAAAGATCATATCATAGGGAACATGTGTACTAAGTTTGAAGTTGATTGGACTTCAATTATTCAAAAACTACCACGACCAAAAGTTTTAACCAAAATTTTAACCTGAAGCGGGACGGACGAACGAACGGGCAAACGGTACGACGAACAGACAGACGGACGCACAGACCAGAAAACATAATGCCCATAAATTCTACAAAATTACCGTAAAATTACTAACTCAGGGGCAGCAACCCAACAACGGGTTGTTGGATTCGTCTGATTTTTTTAGGACAGATAAATCTACATCTAATGAACATATTTTCCATCCAACAGATTTGCTCTAAATGCTTTTAGTTTCAAAGATATAAACCAAAAACCGTATTTTACCCCATTGTTCTATTTTTAGCCATGTCGGTCATGTTGGTTGGAAGGCAGGGTCAATGGACACAGTTTTTAAACTGAATACCCTTATTGTGGATGTGGCTTAGTTTGGTAAAAATTGTCTCAGTAGTTTCAGAGAAGAAACTTTTTATAAAAGATTAAAAAAAATCGTATTTTTTTTTCAAAATTGACTTTAAAGGGCAATAACTCCTGAAGGATGTATTCTTCTGACGTTTCAGTCTCGTTGAAATCTTGTTCTGGAATTATTTCTCAAACATGCGGTACAAGTGGAAAATATCAATGAATTTTTAAAATATTATAGTCAAACATAACTGTGTGAAAAAAATGTGTATTTACAATGAATAGTTTAAGAGTAATTCAGTTTTTAAATTTTACGACCACTCAAATCAGTCTTTTAGAAATGGGTGAAGGGTACACGAAATGAGTTTACAAGGATCATGTACATCCCATATCATTTTTGTCTTTTCAAATTTCTTAAATATATATGTATTTTTTCAATATTTATAGAAAAAAATTTGAAATAATTTGCATTTTGTTCATAAAACTAAGAAAAAATCTCAAATTTACAAAATTGACAGCATGGTAAATTTGACTAAAAAACATCAAAATATGATAAAACTTTCTTATATAACACCTGCCTATAGTTTTTGTAAGTTTAATTTATTAAGATTGGTTCACTTCATCTTTATTAAAAGTATGAAAAAAAGTTTAATTGTGGAACTGTGATATTTCACGATAATAGCCCAAAAATAGGTAAAAATTGATGAAAAATGAGAAAGTCATCAAAATTGGGTATTTTCAAAGGGACTTTGCCAAAAAAGAAGTTCACCATCATATGAATTTTTTTTTACCAAATTTTTTTTTTACAGTTAAGGAATAACTGTAATATTTTTTCTGTCTATGAAGACATAACATAAAAAATTTGGTGCACACTTAATTAACGCGCGTAAAAAAATTCATATGATGGTGAACTTCTTTTTTCAATTTCTTATAATTTAATTCTAAATTCCATTTTAACACCGTAGAAAACCATGAAAAAACGTTGATGACGTCACGGTCACATGACTAAATTATGTCTATGGGCTCATAACAAAATAACGTCAGCCAATCAGAAGACGCGTTACATCCAAAATTAAATTATTTATATATAAACCCAAAAATCAGGTTAAGAAAAAAAAGGTTAATTCTAGCAATTTTTGGCTCCTCAGAGGTGTGCATCCTGAAAGGGTTGACTGATAACTTCAAAGGTCATGATGTCTTATTGTAGATTTTACTCTGCTGAACATTATTGCTGTTTACAGTTTATCTCTATCTATGTATAATAATACTTAAGATAATAACCATAAACTGCAAAAATTTCCTAAAATTAACCGATTCAGGGGCAGCAACCCAACTTGTTGTCGGATCTTCTAAAAATTTAATGGTGGATATATCCTAACCTGATGAACATAACAACCCAGTGTCCGATTTGCTCTAAATGCTTTAGTTTCAGAGATATACGCCCAACACTGCATTTTCCCCGATGTTCTATTTTTAGCCATGTCGGCCATGTTTATTGGCAGGTGGGGTCACCGGACACATTTTTATACTAGATACCCTAGTGATGATTGTGGCCAAGTTTGGTTAAATTTGGTCCATTAGTTTCAGAGAAGAAGATTTTTGTAAAAGTTAACAGACGACGACAACGACAACGACGGACGACGGATGATGGACAACGACGACAGACAACGGATGCAAAGTGATGAGAAAATCTCACTTGACCTTTCAGGTCAGGTGAGATAAACACGGGTTGTCAGACAGTTGTGATGTCAACTGGTCCACTCGGGTGTTGGAACATCGCATCCGGGTATGTTTCCCCTGATTCACGTTCGTCCTATTACCTGTTCGGCCAGGGTCCATTCGCCTTGATTTTGATTTTATTCTTATTGTTGTCTAGTTGCATAATTTTTATTATTTGAACAAAAATGTTCAAGTTTGTTGTAAAATTGACTGAATTTTTGTATTTTCGCCGCAACCAATTTATTATTTTCCCTTTGATTTGCATAGTAGAATACTAGATTACAATGTTATTATCTTTATTGATATTTGTTAACAAAATAATTGTATTCAGACAATCTATGCAGTATAACTGAGACTATTTCAGAGTATTATAGTAATGAACTTTGTTGGTATATTAATTCCAAGCTGACTAGTTTATCAAACAAAATGTTTGATTTTAGGCACTGGCTATGGACCATGTGGACTGTTACACGGAAGTAACATGGAAATGTAACAATAATATAAATCAAAGCACTAAGTGATGTAGGCAGTTAACCAAAAACCAAGGCAAACATAGTTATGAAAACTGTGGCAGTGTTGCTTCAGGATTTGTTTCAAAGATTTGAAAGAACAAACATGAAACATTCGTCTATTGTACATATATGTTTATTTAATGAATTGTTTATCAAGACAAATTAATTAGTATTTTATCAAGGTTTTAAAAAGCAATGCATACATTTTTTACATTGGCATACATTTGTATATATCAATGTATATCTTTAATGGTGAGTCTGCAGTGGTATAAGTTGGCAATGAACGCAGTTGTTCTAATTGATAGTTTACGTTGGTACCAGTTGACTTTTAATGGTAAAAGTTGACGTAAAACGAGTTTGTAATATATCATGAACAGACTTGCTTCATTGGAAGGAACACTGAGTTTGTGTTCTACAGTACAAAAATTATGAGACCTTGACAAATCAGACAAATATGTACTACTACAGCGATCAAAGGTGAGGTCTGACTGGCTGTCCATAGTAAATGTAAATGACACCAACCTTCACCCTGATTCCATGATGTCACTCTATACCAAGTTTGGAATAAAACGACAGGTGGGTCAGGATCCCTAATAGACCTTGAGATGAGGAACTCAGATGACGTAATTAAAAAAAAATATTAGTCCGCCATACAATTGTGGATGCTGTGATTTTAAAAATGGACATAAATGAACAATAAGAACTGTTTTATAGAGCTGATGTGATGAGAAAAGAAAGATGTAGATTTGACCTGAAATAAATTATTAGAAAGGACAATTTTTTTATTGAATTTTATGATCAGAATTTTGGGATTATTTCATGAGGAGAGTGACATTTTTCACCATCTTCCGGGGTCCAGCAATTTGCGAAAAAAGTAATCTCACTTGCCACCCCGAAAATTTAACCAGACATGTATAAATGTATCAGCTTCGATATGAGCCATCATACATGTTCAAGTAAACGATATGGACTGAGCAACGGAGGTAAACGTTACCATTACGGCCTATGGAGAATTAATTGTAAATGTATACCCAAATTAGAAGCTTAATTCCAGAAGTTTTCAGGCTGATTTATGGATGATTTCACCTTGTACACCACCGAAAATGATGGTTAGTAGTTTTTTATTTATACCTAGTTATTATAAATGGTTTAAGATAAATATTATTGATAAAGATCAGCAAAAACTCAATGAAATTTTCGCTTTTAAAATGCATTACTGGCACGGGGCTGAACACTTTTTTTAGGCACAATCATAACTTTGTTTACTTCCGAGATATCCGAAAGGAATTTGTTTACTATATTGAAAAAGGCAAGAAATAACTTTTAAATATTATTAAATTGTAAGTAAACATGACACAATATAGTCTTTGTTATGTAATTATCACTTCGGTCTACAGGAATACCTGATAATCATGGGAGATAACACACTTCATACGAGTAAAGTGAGATACATCATCGCATGTGCTTTTATCCAATGATTTGACCCCTGGTCAGTAGATATATGCAAAAAAACAGAAAACACATGTACATGTTTTAAGAAAATCATGAATTATTATTTTTAATGCACTTGAGCAAAACAAAAGATATTGTCATTTCTCAGTGAAAAAGGGGGAGGGTCAAACCTTTTTGAAAACAATATTTCTGCACCGATTCAACTATTAAGCTAGTAAGCTACTACCCATTGCTTCTAATATAAAAGGTTTAAATGAAGGTTACTAAGCCACAAGGGAGAAGCATTTGTCTTTCTTTGTAATTAAACTTTCAAGAAATAGATTTTTCTCTCTCAATAATACTTATGTATTTAAATCAAATGATAACACAGCCTGAGTAATTTTTTTTGTCTTATTTCAGTTCCAGACATATCATTACTTTTTAACCTGAGATGGCAAACTAGAGGTTTTAAAAAGTCCTGAATAACTGGTAAGCATTTTGTTTTGTTAGGCAAGCTCTAAATTGTTTATTTATGGTATTTATGCAATTGAAATTACAGTCGGTATGTTAAAAATATGCAAATATGAAAACTGTTGCTATGGTCTTGATATTGAATGGAAAGGCTTAGTTACAGATCGTTTCGACTCAATATTTCGAGTTAAATCTTGCGGCAACTGTTTCTCACGTAACACTGCAAACTATATTTAGCACTATTTTGATCTGTCGTTATTTAATGACGCCATAATACATGTGATGTCACAATGTTTCCTTTAAAACCTCATGTGGATTTCTCACTGATAAAAGGTTTTCACTGAAATACATGTTAAAAACATTTTTTCTCAAATAGAATTATGTGAAAGGACAAGTTTTGAAAATTTGCACTATATTGCACTCTAATTATATGATAAGGATGACTTTCCCAGTAGTTTAGAGTGCTTTCCACAGTTTTAAATACAAGATTTCCACTAGTAAGAATAATTATTTTGGTGTTGGTTTTTTTATAAAATCTTCATTTTTGCATAATTTCTCTGCCAAAATGCACTTTAAGACACAAGAAAATTTTATAGAATGCTTTAACAGGGTCTGTGTGTTGTAATTAAAGGTTATAATCAGAAGTTTTGTCCTTGTTTTGACTAGTGAATGTATTCTGGAAGAAATTAATTATACATACACATTGTATTCAAAATAAATGAATATAGCGACGAAAGTGTCATTGCCTTATAGTGCTAAAACAACTTTATTTTTTTTCAGAAATGGACAAAAATACACAGATTTATTCAGAATGTTATACCGATGAAGATCACATAAAAATATTTGGAAAAATCAGAAGTATTGATTTCAATATGGGTCAGGATCCCTAATAGACCTTGAGATGAGGAACTCAGATGACGTAATTAAAAAAAAATATTAGTCCGCCATACAATTGTGGATGCTGTGATTTTAAAAATGGACATAAATGAACAATAAGAACTGTTTTATAGAGCTGATGTGATGAGAAAAGAAAGATGTAGATTTGACCTGAAATAAATTATTAGAAAGGACAATTTTTTTATTGAATTTTATGATCAGAATTTTGGGATTATTTCATGAGGAGAGTGACATTTTTCACCATCTTCCGGGGTCCAGCAATTTGCGAAAAAAGTAATCTCACTTGCCACCCCGAAAATTTAACCAGACATGTATAAATGTATCAGCTTCGATATGAGCCATCATACATGTTCAAGTAAACGATATGGACTGAGCAACGGAGGTAAACGTTACCATTACGGCCTATGGAGAATTAATTGTAAATGTATACCCAAATTAGAAGCTTAATTCCAGAAGTTTTCAGGCTGATTTATGGATGATTTCACCTTGTACACCACCGAAAATGATGGTTAGTAGTTTTTTATTTATACCTAGTTATTATAAATGGTTTAAGATAAATATTATTGATAAAGATCAGCAAAAACTCAATGAAATTTTCGCTTTTAAAATGCATTACTGGCACGGGGCTGAACACTTTTTTTAGGCACAATCATAACTTTGTTTACTTCCGAGATATCCGAAAGGAATTTGTTTACTATATTGAAAAAGGCAAGAAATAACTTTTAAATATTATTAAATTGTAAGTAAACATGACACAATATAGTCTTTGTTATGTAATTATCACTTCGGTCTACAGGAATACCTGATAATCATGGGAGATAACACACTTCATACGAGTAAAGTGAGATACATCATCGCATGTGCTTTTATCCAATGATTTGACCCCTGGTCAGTAGATATATGCAAAAAAACAGAAAACACATGTACATGTTTTAAGAAAATCATGAATTATTATTTTTAATGCACTTGAGCAAAACAAAAGATATTGTCATTTCTCAGTGAAAAAGGGGGAGGGTCAAACCTTTTTGAAAACAATATTTCTGCACCGATTCAACTATTAAGCTAGTAAGCTACTACCCATTGCTTCTAATATAAAAGGTTTAAATGAAGGTTACTAAGCCACAAGGGAGAAGCATTTGTCTTTCTTTGTAATTAAACTTTCAAGAAATAGATTTTTCTCTCTCAATAATACTTATGTATTTAAATCAAATGATAACACAGCCTGAGTAATTTTTTTTGTCTTATTTCAGTTCCAGACATATCATTACTTTTTAACCTGAGATGGCAAACTAGAGGTTTTAAAAAGTCCTGAATAACTGGTAAGCATTTTGTTTTGTTAGGCAAGCTCTAAATTGTTTATTTATGGTATTTATGCAATTGAAATTACAGTCGGTATGTTAAAAATATGCAAATATGAAAACTGTTGCTATGGTCTTGATATTGAATGGAAAGGCTTAGTTACAGATCGTTTCGACTCAATATTTCGAGTTAAATCTTGCGGCAACTGTTTCTCACGTAACACTGCAAACTATATTTAGCACTATTTTGATCTGTCGTTATTTAATGACGCCATAATACATGTGATGTCACAATGTTTCCTTTAAAACCTCATGTGGATTTCTCACTGATAAAAGGTTTTCACTGAAATACATGTTAAAAACATTTTTTCTCAAATAGAATTATGTGAAAGGACAAGTTTTGAAAATTTGCACTATATTGCACTCTAATTATATGATAAGGATGACTTTCCCAGTAGTTTAGAGTGCTTTCCACAGTTTTAAATACAAGATTTCCACTAGTAAGAATAATTATTTTGGTGTTGGTTTTTTTATAAAATCTTCATTTTTGCATAATTTCTCTGCCAAAATGCACTTTAAGACACAAGAAAATTTTATAGAATGCTTTAACAGGGTCTGTGTGTTGTAATTAAAGGTTATAATCAGAAGTTTTGTCCTTGTTTTGACTAGTGAATGTATTCTGGAAGAAATTAATTATACATACACATTGTATTCAAAATAAATGAATATAGCGACGAAAGTGTCATTGCCTTATAGTGCTAAAACAACTTTATTTTTTTTCAGAAATGGACAAAAATACACAGATTTATTCAGAATGTTATACCGATGAAGATCACATAAAAATATTTGGAAAAATCAGAAGTATTGATTTCAATATGGGTCAGGATCCCTAATAGACCTTGAGATGAGGAACTCAGATGACGTAATTAAAAAAAAATATTAGTCCGCCATACAATTGTGGATGCTGTGATTTTAAAAATGGACATAAATGAACAATAAGAACTGTTTTATAGAGCTGATGTGATGAGAAAAGAAAGATGTAGATTTGACCTGAAATAAATTATTAGAAAGGACAATTTTTTTATTGAATTTTATGATCAGAATTTTGGGATTATTTCATGAGGAGAGTGACATTTTTCACCATCTTCCGGGGTCCAGCAATTTGCGAAAAAAGTAATCTCACTTGCCACCCCGAAAATTTAACCAGACATGTATAAATGTATCAGCTTCGATATGAGCCATCATACATGTTCAAGTAAACGATATGGACTGAGCAACGGAGGTAAACGTTACCATTACGGCCTATGGAGAATTAATTGTAAATGTATACCCAAATTAGAAGCTTAATTCCAGAAGTTTTCAGGCTGATTTATGGATGATTTCACCTTGTACACCACCGAAAATGATGGTTAGTAGTTTTTTATTTATACCTAGTTATTATAAATGGTTTAAGATAAATATTATTGATAAAGATCAGCAAAAACTCAATGAAATTTTCGCTTTTAAAATGCATTACTGGCACGGGGCTGAACACTTTTTTTAGGCACAATCATAACTTTGTTTACTTCCGAGATATCCGAAAGGAATTTGTTTACTATATTGAAAAAGGCAAGAAATAACTTTTAAATATTATTAAATTGTAAGTAAACATGACACAATATAGTCTTTGTTATGTAATTATCACTTCGGTCTACAGGAATACCTGATAATCATGGGAGATAACACACTTCATACGAGTAAAGTGAGATACATCATCGCATGTGCTTTTATCCAATGATTTGACCCCTGGTCAGTAGATATATGCAAAAAAACAGAAAACACATGTACATGTTTTAAGAAAATCATGAATTATTATTTTTAATGCACTTGAGCAAAACAAAAGATATTGTCATTTCTCAGTGAAAAAGGGGGAGGGTCAAACCTTTTTGAAAACAATATTTCTGCACCGATTCAACTATTAAGCTAGTAAGCTACTACCCATTGCTTCTAATATAAAAGGTTTAAATGAAGGTTACTAAGCCACAAGGGAGAAGCATTTGTCTTTCTTTGTAATTAAACTTTCAAGAAATAGATTTTTCTCTCTCAATAATACTTATGTATTTAAATCAAATGATAACACAGCCTGAGTAATTTTTTTTGTCTTATTTCAGTTCCAGACATATCATTACTTTTTAACCTGAGATGGCAAACTAGAGGTTTTAAAAAGTCCTGAATAACTGGTAAGCATTTTGTTTTGTTAGGCAAGCTCTAAATTGTTTATTTATGGTATTTATGCAATTGAAATTACAGTCGGTATGTTAAAAATATGCAAATATGAAAACTGTTGCTATGGTCTTGATATTGAATGGAAAGGCTTAGTTACAGATCGTTTCGACTCAATATTTCGAGTTAAATCTTGCGGCAACTGTTTCTCACGTAACACTGCAAACTATATTTAGCACTATTTTGATCTGTCGTTATTTAATGACGCCATAATACATGTGATGTCACAATGTTTCCTTTAAAACCTCATGTGGATTTCTCACTGATAAAAGGTTTTCACTGAAATACATGTTAAAAACATTTTTTCTCAAATAGAATTATGTGAAAGGACAAGTTTTGAAAATTTGCACTATATTGCACTCTAATTATATGATAAGGATGACTTTCCCAGTAGTTTAGAGTGCTTTCCACAGTTTTAAATACAAGATTTCCACTAGTAAGAATAATTATTTTGGTGTTGGTTTTTTTATAAAATCTTCATTTTTGCATAATTTCTCTGCCAAAATGCACTTTAAGACACAAGAAAATTTTATAGAATGCTTTAACAGGGTCTGTGTGTTGTAATTAAAGGTT
Organism: Mytilus galloprovincialis; assembly: GCA_037788925.1. NCBI lineage: Eukaryota > Metazoa > Mollusca > Bivalvia > Mytilida > Mytilidae > Mytilus > Mytilus galloprovincialis. Next base: position 30,068,004 of record CM075343.1, on the reverse strand, counting down.
ATAATCAGAAGTTTTGTCCTTGTTTTGACTAGTGAATGTATTCTGGAAGAAATTAATTATACATACACATTGTATTCAAAATAAATGAATATAGCGACGAAAGTGTCATTGCCTTATAGTGCTAAAACAACTTTATTTTTTTTCAGAAATGGACAAAAATACACAGATTTATTCAGAATGTTATACCGATGAAGATCACATAAAAATATTTGGAAAAATCAGAAGTATTGATTTCAATATAGAAGCTTAATTCCAGAAGTTTTCAGGCTGATTTATGGATGATTTCACCTTGTACACCACCGAAAATGATGGTTAGTAGTTTTTTATTTATACCTAGTTATTATAAATGGTTTAAGATAAATATTATTGATAAAGATCAGCAAAAACTCAATGAAATTTTCGCTTTTAAAATGCATTACTGGCACGGGGCTGAACACTTTTTTTAGGCACAATCATAACTTTGTTTACTTCCGAGATATCCGAAAGGAATTTGTTTACTATATTGAAAAAGGCAAGAAATTACTTTTAAATATTATTAAATTGTAAGTAAACATGACACAATATAGTCTTTGTTATGTAATTATCACTTCGGTCTACAGGAATACCTGATAATCATGGGAGATAACACACTTCATACGAGTAAAGTGAGATACATCATCGCATGTGCTTTTATCCAATGATTTGACCCCTGGTCAGTAGATATATGCAAAAAAACAGAAAACACATGTACATGTTTTAAGAAAATCATGAATTATTATTTTTAATGCACTTGAGCAAAACAAAAGATATTGTCATTTCTCAGTGAAAAAGGGGGAGGGTCAAACCTTTTTGAAAACAATATTTCTGCACCGATTCAACTATTAAGCTAGTAAGCTACTACCCATTGCTTCTAATATAAAAGGTTTAAATGAAGGTTACTAAGCCACAAGGGAGAAGCATTTGTCTTTCTTTGTAATTAAACTTTCAAGAAATAGATTTTTCTCTCTCAATAATACTTATGTATTTAAATCAAATGATAACACAGCCTGAGTAATTTTTTTTGTCTTATTTCAGTTCCAGACATATCATTACTTTTTAACCTGAGATGGCAAACTAGAGGTTTTAAAAAGTCCTGAATAACTGGTAAGCATTTTGTTTTGTTAGGCAAGCTCTAAATTGTTTATTTATGGTATTTATGCAATTGAAATTACAGTCGGTATGTTAAAAATATGCAAATATGAAAACTGTTGCTATGGTCTTGATATTGAATGGAAAGGCTTAGTTACAGATCGTTTCGACTCAATATTTCGAGTTAAATCTTGCGGCAACTGTTTCTCACGTAACACTGCAAACTATATTTAGCACTATTTTGATCTGTCGTTATTTAATGACGCCATAATACATGTGATGTCACAATGTTTCCTTTAAAACCTCATGTGGATTTCTCACTGATAAAAGGTTTTCACTGAAATACATGTTAAAAACATTTTTTCTCAAATAGAATTATGTGAAAGGACAAGTTTTGAAAATTTGCACTATATTGCACTCTAATTATATGATAAGGATGACTTTCCCAGTAGTTTAGAGTGCTTTCCACAGTTTTAAATACAAGATTTCCACTAGTAAGAATAATTATTTTGGTGTTGGTTTTTTTATAAAATCTTCATTTTTGCATAATTTCTCTGCCAAAATGCACTTTAAGACACAAGAAAATTTTATAGAATGCTTTAACAGGGTCTGTGTGTTGTAATTAAAGGTTATAATCAGAAGTTTTGTCCTTGTTTTGACTAGTGAATGTATTCTGGAAGAAATTAATTATACATACACATTGTATTCAAAATAAATGAATATAGCGACGAAAGTGTCATTGCCTTATAGTGCTAAAACAACTTTATTTTTTTTCAGAAATGGACAAAAATACACAGATTTATTCAGAATGTTATACCGATGAAGATCACATAAAAATATTTGGAAAAATCAGAAGTATTGATTTCAATATGGGTCAGGATCCCTAATAGACCTTGAGATGAGGAACTCAGATGACGTAATTAAAAAAAAATATTAGTCCGCCATACAATTGTGGATGCTGTGATTTTAAAAATGGACATAAATGAACAATAAGAACTGTTTTATAGAGCTGATGTGATGAGAAAAGAAAGATGTAGATTTGACCTGAAATAAATTATTAGAAAGGACAATTTTTTTATTGAATTTTATGATCAGAATTTTGGGATTATTTCATGAGGAGAGTGACATTTTTCACCATCTTCCGGGGTCCAGCAATTTGCGAAAAAAGTAATCTCACTTGCCACCCCGAAAATTTAACCAGACATGTATAAATGTATCAGCTTCGATATGAGCCATCATACATGTTCAAGTAAACGATATGGACTGAGCAACGGAGGTAAACGTTACCATTACGGCCTATGGAGAATTAATTGTAAATGTATACCCAAATTAGAAGCTTAATTCCAGAAGTTTTCAGGCTGATTTATGGATGATTTCACCTTGTACACCACCGAAAATGATGGTTAGTAGTTTTTTATTTATACCTAGTTATTATAAATGGTTTAAGATAAATATTATTGATAAAGATCAGCAAAAACTCAATGAAATTTTCGCTTTTAAAATGCATTACTGGCACGGGGCTGAACACTTTTTTTAGGCACAATCATAACTTTGTTTACTTCCGAGATATCCGAAAGGAATTTGTTTACTATATTGAAAAAGGCAAGAAATAACTTTTAAATATTATTAAATTGTAAGTAAACATGACACAATATAGTCTTTGTTATGTAATTATCACTTCGGTCTACAGGAATACCTGATAATCATGGGAGATAACACACTTCATACGAGTAAAGTGAGATACATCATCGCATGTGCTTTTATCCAATGATTTGACCCCTGGTCAGTAGATATATGCAAAAAAACAGAAAACACATGTACATGTTTTAAGAAAATCATGAATTATTATTTTTAATGCACTTGAGCAAAACAAAAGATATTGTCATTTCTCAGTGAAAAAGGGGGAGGGTCAAACCTTTTTGAAAACAATATTTCTGCACCGATTCAACTATTAAGCTAGTAAGCTACTACCCATTGCTTCTAATATAAAAGGTTTAAATGAAGGTTACTAAGCCACAAGGGAGAAGCATTTGTCTTTCTTTGTAATTAAACTTTCAAGAAATAGATTTTTCTCTCTCAATAATACTTATGTATTTAAATCAAATGATAACACAGCCTGAGTAATTTTTTTTGTCTTATTTCAGTTCCAGACATATCATTACTTTTTAACCTGAGATGGCAAACTAGAGGTTTTAAAAAGTCCTGAATAACTGGTAAGCATTTTGTTTTGTTAGGCAAGCTCTAAATTGTTTATTTATGGTATTTATGCAATTGAAATTACAGTCGGTATGTTAAAAATATGCAAATATGAAAACTGTTGCTATGGTCTTGATATTGAATGGAAAGGCTTAGTTACAGATCGTTTCGACTCAATATTTCGAGTTAAATCTTGCGGCAACTGTTTCTCACGTAACACTGCAAACTATATTTAGCACTATTTTGATCTGTCGTTATTTAATGACGCCATAATACATGTGATGTCACAATGTTTCCTTTAAAACCTCATGTGGATTTCTCACTGATAAAAGGTTTTCACTGAAATACATGTTAAAAACATTTTTTCTCAAATAGAATTATGTGAAAGGACAAGTTTTGAAAATTTGCACTATATTGCACTCTAATTATATGATAAGGATGACTTTCCCAGTAGTTTAGAGTGCTTTCCACAGTTTTAAATACAAGATTTCCACTAGTAAGAATAATTATTTTGGTGTTGGTTTTTTTATAAAATCTTCATTTTTGCATAATTTCTCTGCCAAAATGCACTTTAAGACACAAGAAAATTTTATAGAATGCTTTAACAGGGTCTGTGTGTTGTAATTAAAGGTTATAATCAGAAGTTTTGTCCTTGTTTTGACTAGTGAATGTATTCTGGAAGAAATTAATTATACATACACATTGTATTCAAAATAAATGAATATAGCGACGAAAGTGTCATTGCCTTATAGTGCTAAAACAACTTTATTTTTTTTCAGAAATGGACAAAAATACACAGATTTATTCAGAATGTTATACCGATGAAGATCACATAAAAATATTTGGAAAAATCAGAAGTATTGATTTCAATATAGAAGCTTAATTCCAGAAGTTTTCAGGCTGATTTATGGATGATTTCACCTTGTACACCACCGAAAATGATGGTTAGTAGTTTTTTATTTATACCTAGTTATTATAAATGGTTTAAGATAAATATTATTGATAAAGATCAGCAAAAACTCAATGAAATTTTCGCTTTTAAAATGCATTACTGGCACGGGGCTGAACACTTTTTTTAGGCACAATCATAACTTTGTTTACTTCCGAGATATCCGAAAGGAATTTGTTTACTATATTGAAAAAGGCAAGAAATTACTTTTAAATATTATTAAATTGTAAGTAAACATGACACAATATAGTCTTTGTTATGTAATTATCACTTCGGTCTACAGGAATACCTGATAATCATGGGAGATAACACACTTCATACGAGTAAAGTGAGATACATCATCGCATGTGCTTTTATCCAATGATTTGACCCCTGGTCAGTAGATATATGCAAAAAAACAGAAAACACATGTACATGTTTTAAGAAAATCATGAATTATTATTTTTAATGCACTTGAGCAAAACAAAAGATATTGTCATTTCTCAGTGAAAAAGGGGGAGGGTCAAACCTTTTTGAAAACAATATTTCTGCACCGATTCAACTATTAAGCTAGTAAGCTACTACCCATTGCTTCTAATATAAAAGGTTTAAATGAAGGTTACTAAGCCACAAGGGAGAAGCATTTGTCTTTCTTTGTAATTAAACTTTCAAGAAATAGATTTTTCTCTCTCAATAATACTTATGTATTTAAATCAAATGATAACACAGCCTGAGTAATTTTTTTTGTCTTATTTCAGTTCCAGACATATCATTACTTTTTAACCTGAGATGGCAAACTAGAGGTTTTAAAAAGTCCTGAATAACTGGTAAGCATTTTGTTTTGTTAGGCAAGCTCTAAATTGTTTATTTATGGTATTTATGCAATTGAAATTACAGTCGGTATGTTAAAAATATGCAAATATGAAAACTGTTGCTATGGTCTTGATATTGAATGGAAAGGCTTAGTTACAGATCGTTTCGACTCAATATTTCGAGTTAAATCTTGCGGCAACTGTTTCTCACGTAACACTGCAAACTATATTTAGCACTATTTTGATCTGTCGTTATTTAATGACGCCATAATACATGTGATGTCACAATGTTTCCTTTAAAACCTCATGTGGATTTCTCACTGATAAAAGGTTTTCACTGAAATACATGTTAAAAACATTTTTTCTCAAATAGAATTATGTGAAAGGACAAGTTTTGAAAATTTGCACTATATTGCACTCTAATTATATGATAAGGATGACTTTCCCAGTAGTTTAGAGTGCTTTCCACAGTTTTAAATACAAGATTTCCACTAGTAAGAATAATTATTTTGGTGTTGGTTTTTTTATAAAATCTTCATTTTTGCATAATTTCTCTGCCAAAATGCACTTTAAGACACAAGAAAATTTTATAGAATGCTTTAACAGGGTCTGTGTGTTGTAATTAAAGGTTATAATCAGAAGTTTTGTCCTTGTTTTGACTAGTGAATGTATTCTGGAAGAAATTAATTATACATACACATTGTATTCAAAATAAATGAATATAGCGACGAAAGTGTCATTGCCTTATAGTGCTAAAACAACTTTATTTTTTTTCAGAAATGGACAAAAATACACAGATTTATTCAGAATGTTATACCGATGAAGATCACATAAAAATATTTGGAAAAATCAGAAGTATTGATTTCAATATGGGTCAGGATCCCTAATAGACCTTGAGATGAGGAACTCAGATGACGTAATTAAAAAAAAATATTAGTCCGCCATACAATTGTGGATGCTGTGATTTTAAAAATGGACATAAATGAACAATAAGAACTGTTTTATAGAGCTGATGTGATGAGAAAAGAAAGATGTAGATTTGACCTGAAATAAATTATTAGAAAGGACAATTTTTTTATTGAATTTTATGATCAGAATTTTGGGATTATTTCATGAGGAGAGTGACATTTTTCACCATCTTCCGGGGTCCAGCAATTTGCGAAAAAAGTAATCTCACTTGCCACCCCGAAAATTTAACCAGACATGTATAAATGTATCAGCTTCGATATGAGCCATCATACATGTTCAAGTAAACGATATGGACTGAGCAACGGAGGTAAACGTTACCATTACGGCCTATGGAGAATTAATTGTAAATGTATACCCAAATTAGAAGCTTAATTCCAGAAGTTTTCAGGCTGATTTATGGATGATTTCACCTTGTACACCACCGAAAATGATGGTTAGTAGTTTTTTATTTATACCTAGTTATTATAAATGGTTTAAGATAAATATTATTGATAAAGATCAGCAAAAACTCAATGAAATTTTCGCTTTTAAAATGCATTACTGGCACGGGGCTGAACACTTTTTTTAGGCACAATCATAACTTTGTTTACTTCCGAGATATCCGAAAGGAATTTGTTTACTATATTGAAAAAGGCAAGAAATAACTTTTAAATATTATTAAATTGTAAGTAAACATGACACAATATAGTCTTTGTTATGTAATTATCACTTCGGTCTACAGGAATACCTGATAATCATGGGAGATAACACACTTCATACGAGTAAAGTGAGATACATCATCGCATGTGCTTTTATCCAATGATTTGACCCCTGGTCAGTAGATATATGCAAAAAAACAGAAAACACATGTACATGTTTTAAGAAAATCATGAATTATTATTTTTAATGCACTTGAGCAAAACAAAAGATATTGTCATTTCTCAGTGAAAAAGGGGGAGGGTCAAACCTTTTTGAAAACAATATTTCTGCACCGATTCAACTATTAAGCTAGTAAGCTACTACCCATTGCTTCTAATATAAAAGGTTTAAATGAAGGTTACTAAGCCACAAGGGAGAAGCATTTGTCTTTCTTTGTAATTAAACTTTCAAGAAATAGATTTTTCTCTCTCAATAATACTTATGTATTTAAATCAAATGATAACACAGCCTGAGTAATTTTTTTTGTCTTATTTCAGTTCCAGACATATCATTACTTTTTAACCTGAGATGGCAAACTAGAGGTTTTAAAAAGTCCTGAATAACTGGTAAGCATTTTGTTTTGTTAGGCAAGCTCTAAATTGTTTATTTATGGTATTTATGCAATTGAAATTACAGTCGGTATGTTAAAAATATGCAAATATGAAAACTGTTGCTATGGTCTTGATATTGAATGGAAAGGCTTAGTTACAGATCGTTTCGACTCAATATTTCGAGTTAAATCTTGCGGCAACTGTTTCTCACGTAACACTGCAAACTATATTTAGCACTATTTTGATCTGTCGTTATTTAATGACGCCATAATACATGTGATGTCACAATGTTTCCTTTAAAACCTCATGTGGATTTCTCACTGATAAAAGGTTTTCACTGAAATACATGTTAAAAACATTTTTTCTCAAATAGAATTATGTGAAAGGACAAGTTTTGAAAATTTGCACTATATTGCACTCTAATTATATGATAAGGATGACTTTCCCAGTAGTTTAGAGTGCTTTCCACAGTTTTAAATACAAGATTTCCACTAGTAAGAATAATTATTTTGGTGTTGGTTTTTTTATAAAATCTTCATTTTTGCATAATTTCTCTGCCAAAATGCACTTTAAGACACAAGAAAATTTTATAGAATGCTTTAACAGGGTCTGTGTGTTGTAATTAAAGGTTATAATCAGAAGTTTTGTCCTTGTTTTGACTAGTGAATGTATTCTGGAAGAAATTAATTATACATACACATTGTATTCAAAATAAATGAATATAGCGACGAAAGTGTCATTGCCTTATAGTGCTAAAACAACTTTATTTTTTTTCAGAAATGGACAAAAATACACAGATTTATTCAGAATGTTATACCGATGAAGATCACATAAAAATATTTGGAAAAATCAGAAGTATTGATTTCAATATAGAAGCTTAATTCCAGAAGTTTTCAGGCTGATTTATGGATGATTTCACCTTGTACACCACCGAAAATGATGGTTAGTAGTTTTTTATTTATACCTAGTTATTATAAATGGTTTAAGATAAATATTATTGATAAAGATCAGCAAAAACTCAATGAAATTTTCGCTTTTAAAATGCATTACTGGCACGGGGCTGAACACTTTTTTTAGGCACAATCATAACTTTGTTTACTTCCGAGATATCCGAAAGGAATTTGTTTACTATATTGAAAAAGGCAAGAAATTACTTTTAAATATTATTAAATTGTAAGTAAACATGACACAATATAGTCTTTGTTATGTAATTATCACTTCGGTCTACAGGAATACCTGATAATCATGGGAGATAACACACTTCATACGAGTAAAGTGAGATACATCATCGCATGTGCTTTTATCCAATGATTTGACCCCTGGTCAGTAGATATATGCAAAAAAACAGAAAACACATGTACATGTTTTAAGAAAATCATGAATTATTATTTTTAATGCACTTGAGCAAAACAAAAGATATTGTCATTTCTCAGTGAAAAAGGGGGAGGGTCAAACCTTTTTGAAAACAATATTTCTGCACCGATTCAACTATTAAGCTAGTAAGCTACTACCCATTGCTTCTAATATAAAAGGTTTAAATGAAGGTTACTAAGCCACAAGGGAGAAGCATTTGTCTTTCTTTGTAATTAAACTTTCAAGAAATAGATTTTTCTCTCTCAATAATACTTATGTATTTAAATCAAATGATAACACAGCCTGAGTAATTTTTTTTGTCTTATTTCAGTTCCAGACATATCATTACTTTTTAACCTGAGATGGCAAACTAGAGGTTTTAAAAAGTCCTGAATAACTGGTAAGCATTTTGTTTTGTTAGGCAAGCTCTAAATTGTTTATTTATGGTATTTATGCAATTGAAATTACAGTCGGTATGTTAAAAATATGCAAATATGAAAACTGTTGCTATGGTCTTGATATTGAATGGAAAGGCTTAGTTACAGATCGTTTCGACTCAATATTTCGAGTTAAATCTTGCGGCAACTGTTTCTCACGTAACACTGCAAACTATATTTAGCACTATTTTGATCTGTCGTTATTTAATGACGCCATAATACATGTGATGTCACAATGTTTCCTTTAAAACCTCATGTGGATTTCTCACTGATAAAAGGTTTTCACTGAAATACATGTTAAAAACATTTTTTCTCAAATAGAATTATGTGAAAGGACAAGTTTTGAAAATTTGCACTATATTGCACTCTAATTATATGATAAGGATGACTTTCCCAGTAGTTTAGAGTGCTTTCCACAGTTTTAAATACAAGATTTCCACTAGTAAGAATAATTATTTTGGTGTTGGTTTTTTTATAAAATCTTCATTTTTGCATAATTTCTCTGCCAAAATGCACTTTAAGACACAAGAAAATTTTATAGAATGCTTTAACAGGGTCTGTGTGTTGTAATTAAAGGTTATAATCAGAAGTTTTGTCCTTGTTTTGACTAGTGAATGTATTCTGGAAGAAATTAATTATACATACACATTGTATTCAAAATAAATGAATATAGCGACGAAAGTGTCATTGCCTTATAGTGCTAAAACAACTTTATTTTTTTTCAGAAATGGACAAAAATACACAGATTTATTCAGAATGTTATACCGATGAAGATCACATAAAAATATTTGGAAAAATCAGAAGTATTGATTTCAATATGGGTCAGGATCCCTAATAGACCTTGAGATGAGGAACTCAGATGACGTAATTAAAAAAAAATATTAGTCCGCCATACAATTGTGGATGCTGTGATTTTAAAAATGGACATAAATGAACAATAAGAACTGTTTTATAGAGCTGATGTGATGAGAAAAGAAAGATGTAGATTTGACCTGAAATAAATTATTAGAAAGGACAATTTTTTTATTGAATTTTATGATCAGAATTTTGGGATTATTTCATGAGGAGAGTGACATTTTTCACCATCTTCCGGGGTCCAGCAATTTGCGAAAAAAGTAATCTCACTTGCCACCCCGAAAATTTAACCAGACATGTATAAATGTATCAGCTTCGATATGAGCCATCATACATGTTCAAGTAAACGATATGGACTGAGCAACGGAGGTAAACGTTACCATTACGGCCTATGGAGAATTAATTGTAAATGTATACCCAAATTAGAAGCTTAATTCCAGAAGTTTTCAGGCTGATTTATGGATGATTTCACCTTGTACACCACCGAAAATGATGGTTAGTAGTTTTTTATTTATACCTAGTTATTATAAATGGTTTAAGATAAATATTATTGATAAAGATCAGCAAAAACTCAATGAAATTTTCGCTTTTAAAATGCATTACTGGCACGGGGCTGAACACTTTTTTTAGGCACAATCATAACTTTGTTTACTTCCGAGATATCCGAAAGGAATTTGTTTACTATATTGAAAAAGGCAAGAAATAACTTTTAAATATTATTAAATTGTAAGTAAACATGACACAATATAGTCTTTGTTATGTAATTATCACTTCGGTCTACAGGAATACCTGATAATCATGGGAGATAACACACTTCATACGAGTAAAGTGAGATACATCATCGTATGTGCTTTTATCCAATGATTTGACCCCTGGTCAGTAGATATATGCAAAAAAACAGAAAACACATGTACATGTTTTAAGAAAATCATGAATTATTATTTTTAATGCACTTGAGCAAAACAAAAGATATTGTCATTTCTCAGTGAAAAAGGGGGAGGGTCAAACCTTTTTGAAAACAATATTTCTGCACCGATTCAACTATTAAGCTAGTAAGCTACTACCCATTGCTTCTAATATAAAAGGTTTAAATGAAGGTTACTAAGCCACAAGGGAGAAGCATTTGTCTTTCTTTGTAATTAAACTTTCAAGAAATAGATTTTTCTCTCTCAATAATACTTATGTATTTAAATCAAATGATAACACAGCCTGAGTAATTTTTTTTGTCTTATTTCAGTTCCAGACATATCATTACTTTTTAACCTGAGATGGCAAACTAGAGGTTTTAAAAAGTCCTGAATAACTGGTAAGCATTTTGTTTTGTTAGGCAAGCTCTAAATTGTTTATTTATGGTATTTATGCAATTGAAATTACAGTCGGTATGTTAAAAATATGCAAATATGAAAACTGTTGCTATGGTCTTGATATTGAATGGAAAGGCTTAGTTACAGATCGTTTCGACTCAATATTTCGAGTTAAATCTTGCGGCAACTGTTTCTCACGTAACACTGCAAACTATATTTAGCACTATTTTGATCTGTCGTTATTTAATGACGCCATAATACATGTGATGTCACAATGTTTCCTTTAAAACCTCATGTGGATTTCTCACTGATAAAAGGTTTTCACTGAAATACATGTTAAAAACATTTTTTCTCAAATAGAATTATGTGAAAGGACAAGTTTTGAAAATTTGCACTATATTGCACTCTAATTATATGATAAGGATGACTTTCCCAGTAGTTTAGAGTGCTTTCCACAGTTTTAAATACAAGATTTCCACTAGTAAGAATAATTATTTTGGTGTTGGTTTTTTTATAAAATCTTCATTTTTGCATAATTTCTCTGCCAAAATGCACTTTAAGACACAAGAAAATTTTATAGAATGCTTTAACAGGGTCTGTGTGTTGTAATTAAAGGTTATAATCAGAAGTTTTGTCCTTGTTTTGACTAGTGAATGTATTCTGGAAGAAATTAATTATACATACACATTGTATTCAAAATAAATGAATATAGCGACGAAAGTGTCATTGCCTTATAGTGCTAAAACAACTTTATTTTTTTTCAGAAATGGACAAAAATACACAGATTTATTCAGAATGTTATACCGATGAAGATCACATAAAAATATTTGGAAAAATCAGAAGTATTGATTTCAATTTAGAAGCTTAATTCCAGAAGTTTTCAGGCTGATTTATGGATGATTTCACCTTGTACACCACCGAAAATGATGGTTAGTAGTTTTTTATTTATACCTAGTTATTATAAATGGTTTAAGATAAATATTATTGATAAAGATCAGCAAAAACTCAATGAAATTTTCGCTTTTAAAATGCATTACTGGCACGGGGCTGAACACTTTTTTTAGGCACAATCATAACTTTGTTTACTTCCGAGATATCCGAAAGGAATTTGTTTACTATATTGAAAAAGGCAAGAAATAACTTTTAAATATTATTAAATTGTAAGTAAACATGACACAATATAGTCTTTGTTATGTAATTATCACTTCGGTCTACAGGAATACCTGATAATCATGGGAGATAACACACTTCATACGAGTAAAGTGAGATACATCATCGCATGTGCTTTTATCCAATGATTTGACCCCTGGTCAGTAGATATATGCAAAAAAACAGAAAACACATGTACATGTTTTAAGAAAATCATGAATTATTATTTTTAATGCACTTGAGCAAAACAAAAGATATTGTCATTTCTCAGTGAAAAAGGGGGAGGGTCAAACCTTTTTGAAAACAATATTTCTGCACCGATTCAACTATTAAGCTAGTAAGCTACTACCCATTGCTTCTAATATAAAAGGTTTAAATGAAGGTTACTAAGCCACAAGGGAGAAGCATTTGTCTTTCTTTGTAATTAAACTTTCAAGAAATAGATTTTTCTCTCTCAATAATACTTATGTATTTAAATCAAATGATAACACAGCCTGAGTAATTTTTTTTGTCTTATTTCAGTTCCAGACATATCATTACTTTTTAACCTGAGATGGCAAACTAGAGGTTTTAAAAAGTCCTGAATAACTGGTAAGCATTTTGTTTTGTTAGGCAAGCTCTAAATTGTTTATTTATGGTATTTATGCAATTGAAATTACAGTCGGTATGTTAAAAATATGCAAATATGGAAACTGTTGCTATGGTCTTGATATTGAATGGAAAGGCTTAGTTACAGATCGTTTCGACTCAATATTTCGAGTTAAATCTTGCGGCAACTGTTTCTCACGTAACACTGCAAACTATATTTAGCACTATTTTGATCTGTCGTTATTTAATGACGCCATAATACATGTGATGTCACAATGTTTCCTTTAAAACCTCATGTGGATTTCTCACTGATAAAAGGTTTTCACTGAAATACATGTTAAAAACATTTTTTCTCAAATAGAATTATGTGAAAGGACAAGTTTTGAAAATTTGCACTATATTGCACTCTAATTATATGATAAGGATGACTTTCCCAGTAGTTTAGAGTGCTTTCCACAGTTTTAAATACAAGATTTCCACTAGTAAGAATAATTATTTTGGTGTTGGTTTTTTTATAAAATCTTCATTTTTGCATAATTTCTCTGCCAAAATGCACTTTAAGACACAAGAAAATTTTATAGAATGCTTTAACAGGGTCTGTGTGTTGTAATTAAAGGTTATAATCAGAAGTTTTGTCCTTGTTTTGACTAGTGAATGTATTCTGGAAGAAATTAATTATACATACACATTGTATTCAAAATAAATGAATATAGCGACGAAAGTGTCATTGCCTTATAGTGCTAAAACAACTTTATTTTTTTTCAGAAATGGACAAAAATACACAGATTTATTCAGAATGTTATACCGATGAAGATCACATAAAAATATTTGGAAAAATCAGAAGTATTGATTTCAATATGGGTCAGGATCCCTAATAGACCTTGAGATGAGGAACTCAGATGACGTAATTAAAAAAAAATATTAGTCCGCCATACAATTGTGGATGCTGTGATTTTAAAAATGGACATAAATGAACAATAAGAACTGTTTTATAGAGCTGATGTGATGAGAAAAGAAAGATGTAGATTTGACCTGAAATAAATTATTAGAAAGGACAATTTTTTTATTGAATTTTATGATCAGAATTTTGGGATTATTTCATGAGGAGAGTGACATTTTTCACCATCTTCCGGGGTCCAGCAATTTGCGAAAAAAGTAATCTCACTTGCCACCCCGAAAATTTAACCAGACATGTATAAATGTATCAGCTTCGATATGAGCCATCATACATGTTCAAGTAAACGATATGGACTGAGCAACGGAGGTAAACGTTACCATTACGGCCTATGGAGAATTAATTGTAAATGTATACCCAAATTAGAAGCTTAATTCCAGAAGTTTTCAGGCTGATTTATGGATGATTTCACCTTGTACACCACCGAAAATGATGGTTAGTAGTTTTTTATTTATACCTAGTTATTATAAATGGTTTAAGATAAATATTATTGATAAAGATCAGCAAAAACTCAATGAAATTTTCGCTTTTAAAATGCATTACTGGCACGGGGCTGAACACTTTTTTTAGGCACAATCATAACTTTGTTTACTTCCGAGATATCCGAAAGGAATTTGTTTACTATATTGAAAAAGGCAAGAAATAACTTTTAAATATTATTAAATTGTAAGTAAACATGACACAATATAGTCTTTGTTATGTAATTATCACTTCGGTCTACAGGAATACCTGATAATCATGGGAGATAACACACTTCATACGAGTAAAGTGAGATACATCATCGCATGTGCTTTTATCCAATGATTTGACCCCTGGTCAGTAGATATATGCAAAAAAACAGAAAACACATGTACATGTTTTAAGAAAATCATGAATTATTATTTTTAATGCACTTGAGCAAAACAAAAGATATTGTCATTTCTCAGTGAAAAAGGGGGAGGGTCAAACCTTTTTGAAAACAATATTTCTGCACCGATTCAACTATTAAGCTAGTAAGCTACTACCCATTGCTTCTAATATAAAAGGTTTAAATGAAGGTTACTAAGCCACAAGGGAGAAGCATTTGTCTTTCTTTGTAATTAAACTTTCAAGAAATAGATTTTTCTCTCTCAATAATACTTATGTATTTAAATCAAATGATAACACAGCCTGAGTAATTTTTTTTGTCTTATTTCAGTTCCAGACATATCATTACTTTTTAACCTGAGATGGCAAACTAGAGGTTTTAAAAAGTCCTGAATAACTGGTAAGCATTTTGTTTTGTTAGGCAAGCTCTAAATTGTTTATTTATGGTATTTATGCAATTGAAATTACAGTCGGTATGTTAAAAATATGCAAATATGGAAACTGTTGCTATGGTCTTGATATTGAATGGAAAGGCTTAGTTACAGATCGTTTCGACTCAATATTTCGAGTTAAATCTTGCGGCAACTGTTTCTCACGTAACACTGCAAACTATATTTAGCACTATTTTGATCTGTCGTTATTTAATGACGCCATAATACATGTGATGTCACAATGTTTCCTTTAAAACCTCATGTGGATTTCTCACTGATAAAAGGTTTTCACTGAAATACATGTTAAAAACATTTTTTCTCAAATAGAATTATGTGAAAGGACAAGTTTTGAAAATTTGCACTATATTGCACTCTAATTATATGATAAGGATGACTTTCCCAGTAGTTTAGAGTGCTTTCCACAGTTTTAAATACAATATTTCCACTAGTAAGAATAATTATTTTGGTGTTGGTTTTTTTATAAAATCTTCATTTTTGCATAATTTCTCTGCCAAAATGCACTTTAAGACACAAGAAAATTTTATAGAATGCTTTAACAGGGTCTGTGTGTTGTAATTAAAGGTTATAATCAGAAGTTTTGTCCTTGTTTTGACTAGTGAATGTATTCTGGAAGAAATTAATTATACATACACATTGTATTCAAAATAAATGAATATAGCGACGAAAGTGTCATTGCCTTATAGTGCTAAAACAACTTTATTTTTTTTCAGAAATGGACAAAAATACACAGATTTATTCAGAATGTTATACCGATGAAGATCACATAAAAATATTTGGAAAAATCAGAAGTATTGATTTCAATATGGGTCAGGATCCCTAATAGACCTTGAGATGAGGAACTCAGATGACGTAATTAAAAAAAAATATTAGTCCGCCATACAATTGTGGATGCTGTGATTTTAAAAATGGACATAAATGAACAATAAGAACTGTTTTATAGAGCTGATGTGATGAGAAAAGAAAGATGTAGATTTGACCTGAAATAAATTATTAGAAAGGACAATTTTTTTATTGAATTTTATGATCAGAATTTTGGGATTATTTCATGAGGAGAGTGACATTTTTCACCATCTTCCGGGGTCCAGCAATTTGCGAAAAAAGTAATCTCACTTGCCACCCCGAAAATTTAACCAGACATGTATAAATGTATCAGCTTCGATATGAGCCATCATACATGTTCAAGTAAACGATATGGACTGAGCAACGGAGGTAAACGTTACCATTACGGCCTATGGAGAATTAATTGTAAATGTATACCCAAATTAGAAGCTTAATTCCAGAAGTTTTCAGGCTGATTTATGGATGATTTCACCTTGTACACCACCGAAAATGATGGTTAGTAGTTTTTTATTTATACCTAGTTATTATAAATGGTTTAAGATAAATATTATTGATAAAGATCAGCAAAAACTCAATGAAATTTTCGCTTTTAAAATGCATTACTGGCACGGGGCTGAACACTTTTTTTAGGCACAATCATAACTTTGTTTACTTCCGAGATATCCGAAAGGAATTTGTTTACTATATTGAAAAAGGCAAGAAATAACTTTTAAATATTATTAAATTGTAAGTAAACATGACACAATATAGTCTTTGTTATGTAATTATCACTTCGGTCTACAGGAATACCTGATAATCATGGGAGATAACACACTTCATACGAGTAAAGTGAGATACATCATCGCATGTGCTTTTATCCAATGATTTGACCCCTGGTCAGTAGATATATGCAAAAAAACAGAAAACACATGTACATGTTTTAAGAAAATCATGAATTATTATTTTTAATGCACTTGAGCAAAACAAAAGATATTGTCATTTCTCAGTGAAAAAGGGGGAGGGTCAAACCTTTTTGAAAACAATATTTCTGCACCGATTCAACTATTAAGCTAGTAAGCTACTACCCATTGCTTCTAATATAAAAGGTTTAAATGAAGGTTACTAAGCCACAAGGGAGAAGCATTTGTCTTTCTTTGTAATTAAACTTTCAAGAAATAGATTTTTCTCTCTCAATAATACTTATGTATTTAAATCAAATGATAACACAGCCTGAGTAATTTTTTTTGTCTTATTTCAGTTCCAGACATATCATTACTTTTTAACCTGAGATGGCAAACTAGAGGTTTTAAAAAGTCCTGAATAACTGGTAAGCATTTTGTTTTGTTAGGCAAGCTCTAAATTGTTTATTTATGGTATTTATGCAATTGAAATTACAGTCGGTATGTTAAAAATATGCAAATATGAAAACTGTTGCTATGGTCTTGATATTGAATGGAAAGGCTTAGTTACAGATCGTTTCGACTCAATATTTCGAGTTAAATCTTGCGGCAACTGTTTCTCACGTAACACTGCAAACTATATTTAGCACTATTTTGATCTGTCGTTATTTAATGACGCCATAATACATGTGATGTCACAATGTTTCCTTTAAAACCTCATGTGGATTTCTCACTGATAAAAGGTTTTCACTGAAATACATGTTAAAAACATTTTTTCTCAAATAGAATTATGTGAAAGGACAAGTTTTGAAAATTTGCACTATATTGCACTCTAATTATATGATAAGGATGACTTTCCCAGTAGTTTAGAGTGCTTTCCACAGTTTTAAATACAAGATTTCCACTAGTAAGAATAATTATTTTGGTGTTGGTTTTTTTATAAAATCTTCATTTTTGCATAATTTCTCTGCCAAAATGCACTTTAAGACACAAGAAAATTTTATAGAATGCTTTAACAGGGTCTGTGTGTTGTAATTAAAGGTTATAATCAGAAGTTTTGTCCTTGTTTTGACTAGTGAATGTATTCTGGAAGAAATTAATTATACATACACATTGTATTCAAAATAAATGAATATAGCGACGAAAGTGTCATTGCCTTATAGTGCTAAAACAACTTTATTTTTTTTCAGAAATGGACAAAAATACACAGATTTATTCAGAATGTTATACCGATGAAGATCACATAAAAATATTTGGAAAAATCAGAAGTATTGATTTCAATATGGGTCAGGATCCCTAATAGACCTTGAGATGAGGAACTCAGATGACGTAATTAAAAAAAAATATTAGTCCGCCATACAATTGTGGATGCTGTGATTTTAAAAATGGACATAAATGAACAATAAGAACTGTTTTATAGAGCTGATGTGATGAGAAAAGAAAGATGTAGATTTGACCTGAAATAAATTATTAGAAAGGACAATTTTTTTATTGAATTTTATGATCAGAATTTTGGGATTATTTCATGAGGAGAGTGACATTTTTCACCATCTTCCGGGGTCCAGCAATTTGCGAAAAAAGTAATCTCACTTGCCACCCCGAAAATTTAACCAGACATGTATAAATGTATCAGCTTCGATATGAGCCATCATACATGTTCAAGTAAACGATATGGACTGAGCAACGGAGGTAAACGTTACCATTACGGCCTATGGAGAATTAATTGTAAATGTATACCCAAATTAGAAGCTTAATTCCAGAAGTTTTCAGGCTGATTTATGGATGATTTCACCTTGTACACCACCGAAAATGATGGTTAGTAGTTTTTTATTTATACCTAGTTATTATAAATGGTTTAAGATAAATATTATTGATAAAGATCAGCAAAAACTCAATGAAATTTTCGCTTTTAAAATGCATTACTGGCACGGGGCTGAACACTTTTTTTAGGCACAATCATAACTTTGTTTACTTCCGAGATATCCGAAAGGAATTTGTTTACTATATTGAAAAAGGCAAGAAATAACTTTTAAATATTATTAAATTGTAAGTAAACATGACACAATATAGTCTTTGTTATGTAATTATCACTTCGGTCTACAGGAATACCTGATAATCATGGGAGATAACACACTTCATACGAGTAAAGTGAGATACATCATCGCATGTGCTTTTATCCAATGATTTGACCCCTGGTCAGTAGATATATGCAAAAAAACAGAAAACACATGTACATGTTTTAAGAAAATCATGAATTATTATTTTTAATGCACTTGAGCAAAACAAAAGATATTGTCATTTCTCAGTGAAAAAGGGGGAGGGTCAAACCTTTTTGAAAACAATATTTCTGCACCGATTCAACTATTAAGCTAGTAAGCTACTACCCATTGCTTCTAATATAAAAGGTTTAAATGAAGGTTACTAAGCCACAAGGGAGAAGCATTTGTCTTTCTTTGTAATTAAACTTTCAAGAAATAGATTTTTCTCTCTCAATAATACTTATGTATTTAAATCAAATGATAACACAGCCTGAGTAATTTTTTTTGTCTTATTTCAGTTCCAGACATATCATTACTTTTTAACCTGAGATGGCAAACTAGAGGTTTTAAAAAGTCCTGAATAACTGGTAAGCATTTTGTTTTGTTAGGCAAGCTCTAAATTGTTTATTTATGGTATTTATGCAATTGAAATTACAGTCGGTATGTTAAAAATATGCAAATATGGAAACTGTTGCTATGGTCTTGATATTGAATGGAAAGGCTTAGTTACAGATCGTTTCGACTCAATATTTCGAGTTAAATCTTGCGGCAACTGTTTCTCACGTAACACTGCAAACTATATTTAGCACTATTTTGATCTGTCGTTATTTAATGACGCCATAATACATGTGATGTCACAATGTTTCCTTTAAAACCTCATGTGGATTTCTCACTGATAAAAGGTTTTCACTGAAATACATGTTAAAAACATTTTTTCTCAAATAGAATTATGTGAAAGGACAAGTTTTGAAAATTTGCACTATATTGCACTCTAATTATATGATAAGGATGACTTTCCCAGTAGTTTAGAGTGCTTTCCACAGTTTTAAATACAAGATTTCCACTAGTAAGAATAATTATTTTGGTGTTGGTTTTTTTATAAAATCTTCATTTTTGCATAATTTCTCTGCCAAAATGCACTTTAAGACACAAGAAAATTTTATAGAATGCTTTAACAGGGTCTGTGTGTTGTAATTAAAGGTTATAATCAGAAGTTTTGTCCTTGTTTTGACTAGTGAATGTATTCTGGAAGAAATTAATTATACATACACATTGTATTCAAAATAAATGAATATAGCGACGAAAGTGTCATTGCCTTATAGTGCTAAAACAACTTTATTTTTTTCAGAAATGGACAAAAATACACAGATTTATTCAGAATGTTATACCGATGAAGATCACATAAAAATATTTGGAAAAATCAGAAGTATTGATTTCAATATGGGTCAGGATCCCTAATAGACCTTGAGATGAGGAACTCAGATGACGTAATTAAAAAAAAATATTAGTCCGCCATACAATTGTGGATGCTGTGATTTTAAAAATGGACATAAATGAACAATAAGAACTGTTTTATAGAGCTGATGTGATGAGAAAAGAAAGATGTAGATTTGACCTGAAATAAATTATTAGAAAGGACAATTTTTTTATTGAATTTTATGATCAGAATTTTGGGATTATTTCATGAGGAGAGTGACATTTTTCACCATCTTCCGGGGTCCAGCAATTTGCGAAAAAAGTAATCTCACTTGCCACCCCGAAAATTTAACCAGACATGTATAAATGTATCAGCTTCGATATGAGCCATCATACATGTTCAAGTAAACGATATGGACTGAGCAACGGAGGTAAACGTTACCATTACGGCCTATGGAGAATTAATTGTAAATGTATACCCAAATTAGAAGCTTAATTCCAGAAGTTTTCAGGCTGATTTATGGATGATTTCACCTTGTACACCACCGAAAATGATGGTTAGTAGTTTTTTATTTATACCTAGTTATTATAAATGGTTTAAGATAAATATTATTGATAAAGATCAGCAAAAACTCAATGAAATTTTCGCTTTTAAAATGCATTACTGGCACGGGGCTGAACACTTTTTTTAGGCACAATCATAACTTTGTTTACTTCCGAGATATCCGAAAGGAATTTGTTTACTATATTGAAAAAGGCAAGAAATAACTTTTAAATATTATTAAATTGTAAGTAAACATGACACAATATAGTCTTTGTTATGTAATTATCACTTCGGTCTACAGGAATACCTGATAATCATGGGAGATAACACACTTCATACGAGTAAAGTGAGATACATCATCGCATGTGCTTTTATCCAATGATTTGACCCCTGGTCAGTAGATATATGCAAAAAAACAGAAAACACATGTACATGTTTTAAGAAAATCATGAATTATTATTTTTAATGCACTTGAGCAAAACAAAAGATATTGTCATTTCTCAGTGAAAAAGGGGGAGGGTCAAACCTTTTTGAAAACAATATTTCTGCACCGATTCAACTATTAAGCTAGTAAGCTACTACCCATTGCTTCTAATATAAAAGGTTTAAATGAAGGTTACTAAGCCACAAGGGAGAAGCATTTGTCTTTCTTTGTAATTAAACTTTCAAGAAATAGATTTTTCTCTCTCAATAATACTTATGTATTTAAATCAAATGATAACACAGCCTGAGTAATTTTTTTTGTCTTATTTCAGTTCCAGACATATCATTACTTTTTAACCTGAGATGGCAAACTAGAGGTTTTAAAAAGTCCTGAATAACTGGTAAGCATTTTGTTTTGTTAGGCAAGCTCTAAATTGTTTATTTATGGTATTTATGCAATTGAAATTACAGTCGGTATGTTAAAAATATGCAAATATGGAAACTGTTGCTATGGTCTTGATATTGAATGGAAAGGCTTAGTTACAGATCGTTTCGACTCAATATTTCGAGTTAAATCTTGCGGCAACTGTTTCTCACGTAACACTGCAAACTATATTTAGCACTATTTTGATCTGTCGTTATTTAATGACGCCATAATACATGTGATGTCACAATGTTTCCTTTAAAACCTCATGTGGATTTCTCACTGATAAAAGGTTTTCACTGAAATACATGTTAAAAACATTTTTTCTCAAATAGAATTATGTGAAAGGACAAGTTTTGAAAATTTGCACTATATTGCACTCTAATTATATGATAAGGATGACTTTCCCAGTAGTTTAGAGTGCTTTCCACAGTTTTAAATACAAGATTTCCACTAGTAAGAATAATTATTTTGGTGTTGGTTTTTTTATAAAATCTTCATTTTTGCATAATTTCTCTGCCAAAATGCACTTTAAGACACAAGAAAATTTTATAGAATGCTTTAACAGGGTCTGTGTGTTGTAATTAAAGGTTATAATCAGAAGTTTTGTCCTTGTTTTGACTAGTGAATGTATTCTGGAAGAAATTAATTATACATACACATTGTATTCAAAATAAATGAATATAGCGACGAAAGTGTCATTGCCTTATAGTGCTAAAACAACTTTATTTTTTTTCAGAAATGGACAAAAATACACAGATTTATTCAGAATGTTATACCGATGAAGATCACATAAAAATATTTGGAAAAATCAGAAGTATTGATTTCAATATGGGTCAGGATCCCTAATAGACCTTGAGATGAGGAACTCAGATGACGTAATTAAAAAAAAATATTAGTCCGCCATACAATTGTGGATGCTGTGATTTTAAAAATGGACATAAATGAACAATAAGAACTGTTTTATAGAGCTGATGTGATGAGAAAAGAAAGATGTAGATTTGACCTGAAATAAATTATTAGAAAGGACAATTTTTTTATTGAATTTTATGATCAGAATTTTGGGATTATTTCATGAGGAGAGTGACATTTTTCACCATCTTCCGGGGTCCAGCAATTTGCGAAAAAAGTAATCTCACTTGCCACCCCGAAAATTTAACCAGACATGTATAAATGTATCAGCTTCGATATGAGCCATCATACATGTTCAAGTAAACGATATGGACTGAGCAACGGAGGTAAACGTTACCATTACGGCCTATGGAGAATTAATTGTAAATGTATACCCAAATTAGAAGCTTAATTCCAGAAGTTTTCAGGCTGATTTATGGATGATTTCACCTTGTACACCACCGAAAATGATGGTTAGTAGTTTTTTATTTATACCTAGTTATTATAAATGGTTTAAGATAAATATTATTGATAAAGATCAGCAAAAACTCAATGAAATTTTCGCTTTTAAAATGCATTACTGGCACGGGGCTGAACACTTTTTTTAGGCACAATCATAACTTTGTTTACTTCCGAGATATCCGAAAGGAATTTGTTTACTATATTGAAAAAGGCAAGAAATAACTTTTAAATATTATTAAATTGTAAGTAAACATGACACAATATAGTCTTTGTTATGTAATTATCACTTCGGTCTACAGGAATACCTGATAATCATGGGAGATAACACACTTCATACGAGTAAAGTGAGATACATCATCGCATGTGCTTTTATCCAATGATTTGACCCCTGGTCAGTAGATATATGCAAAAAAACAGAAAACACATGTACATGTTTTAAGAAAATCATGAATTATTATTTTTAATGCACTTGAGCAAAACAAAAGATATTGTCATTTCTCAGTGAAAAAGGGGGAGGGTCAAACCTTTTTGAAAACAATATTTCTGCACCGATTCAACTATTAAGCTAGTAAGCTACTACCCATTGCTTCTAATATAAAAGGTTTAAATGAAGGTTACTAAGCCACAAGGGAGAAGCATTTGTCTTTCTTTGTAATTAAACTTTCAAGAAATAGATTTTTCTCTCTCAATAATACTTATGTATTTAAATCAAATGATAACACAGCCTGAGTAATTTTTTTTGTCTTATTTCAGTTCCAGACATATCATTACTTTTTAACCTGATCATGAGATGGCAAACTAGAGGTTTTAAAAAGTCCTGAATAACTGGTAAGCATTTTGTTTTGTTAGGCAAGCTCTAAATTGTTTATTTATGGTATTTATGCAATTGAAATTACAGTCGGTATGTTAAAAATATGCAAATATGGAAACTGTTGCTATGGTCTTGATATTGAATGGAAAGGCTTAGTTACAGATCGTTTCGACTCAATATTTCGAGTTAAATCTTGCGGCAACTGTTTCTCACGTAACACTGCAAACTATATTTAGCACTATTTTGATCTGTCGTTATTTAATGACGCCATAATACATGTGATGTCACAATGTTTCCTTTAAAACCTCATGTGGATTTCTCACTGATAAAAGGTTTTCACTGAAATACATGTTAAAAACATTTTTTCTCAAATAGAATTATGTGAAAGGACAAGTTTTGAAAATTTGCACTATATTGCACTCTAATTATATGATAAGGATGACTTTCCCAGTAGTTTAGAGTGCTTTCCACAGTTTTAAATACAAGATTTCCACTAGTAAGAATAATTATTTTGGTGTTGGTTTTTTTATAAAATCTTCATTTTTGCATAATTTCTCTGCCAAAATGCACTTTAAGACACAAGAAAATTTTATAGAATGCTTTAACAGGGTCTGTGTGTTGTAATTAAAGGTTATAATCAGAAGTTTTGTCCTTGTTTTGACTAGTGAATGTATTCTGGAAGAAATTAATTATACATACACATTGTATTCAAAATAAATGAATATAGCGACGAAAGTGTCATTGCCTTATAGTGCTAAAACAACTTTATTTTTTTTCAGAAATGGACAAAAATACACAGATTTATTCAGAATGTTATACCGATGAAGATCACATAAAAATATTTGGAAAAATCAGAAGTATTGATTTCAATATGGGTCAGGATCCCTAATAGACCTTGAGATGAGGAACTCAGATGACGTAATTAAAAAAAAATATTAGTCCGCCATACAATTGTGGATGCTGTGATTTTAAAAATGGACATAAATGAACAATAAGAACTGTTTTATAGAGCTGATGTGATGAGAAAAGAAAGATGTAGATTTGACCTGAAATAAATTATTAGAAAGGACAATTTTTTTATTGAATTTTATGATCAGAATTTTGGGATTATTTCATGAGGAGAGTGACATTTTTCACCATCTTCCGGGGTCCAGCAATTTGCGAAAAAAGTAATCTCACTTGCCACCCCGAAAATTTAACCAGACATGTATAAATGTATCAGCTTCGATATGAGCCATCATACATGTTCAAGTAAACGATATGGACTGAGCAACGGAGGTAAACGTTACCATTACGGCCTATGGAGAATTAATTGTAAATGTATACCCAAATTAGAAGCTTAATTCCAGAAGTTTTCAGGCTGATTTATGGATGATTTCACCTTGTACACCACCGAAAATGATGGTTAGTAGTTTTTTATTTATACCTAGTTATTATAAATGGTTTAAGATAAATATTATTGATAAAGATCAGCAAAAACTCAATGAAATTTTCGCTTTTAAAATGCATTACTGGCACGGGGCTGAACACTTTTTTTAGGCACAATCATAACTTTGTTTACTTCCGAGATATCCGAAAGGAATTTGTTTACTATATTGAAAAAGGCAAGAAATAACTTTTAAATATTATTAAATTGTAAGTAAACATGACACAATATAGTCTTTGTTATGTAATTATCACTTCGGTCTACAGGAATACCTGATAATCATGGGAGATAACACACTTCATACGAGTAAAGTGAGATACATCATCGCATGTGCTTTTATCCAATGATTTGACCCCTGGTCAGTAGATATATGCAAAAAAACAGAAAACACATGTACATGTTTTAAGAAAATCATGAATTATTATTTTTAATGCACTTGAGCAAAACAAAAGATATTGTCATTTCTCAGTGAAAAAGGGGGAGGGTCAAACCTTTTTGAAAACAATATTTCTGCACCGATTCAACTATTAAGCTAGTAAGCTACTACCCATTGCTTCTAATATAAAAGGTTTAAATGAAGGTTACTAAGCCACAAGGGAGAAGCATTTGTCTTTCTTTGTAATTAAACTTTCAAGAAATAGATTTTTCTCTCTCAATAATACTTATGTATTTAAATCAAATGATAACACAGCCTGAGTAATTTTTTTTGTCTTATTTCAGTTCCAGACATATCATTACTTTTTAACCTGAGATGGCAAACTAGAGGTTTTAAAAAGTCCTGAATAACTGGTAAGCATTTTGTTTTGTTAGGCAAGCTCTAAATTGTTTATTTATGGTATTTATGCAATTGAAATTACAGTCGGTATGTTAAAAATATGCAAATATGAAAACTGTTGCTATGGTCTTGATATTGAATGGAAAGGCTTAGTTACAGATCGTTTCGACTCAATATTTCGAGTTAAATCTTGCGGCAACTGTTTCTCACGTAACACTGCAAACTATATTTAGCACTATTTTGATCTGTCGTTATTTAATGACGCCATAATACATGTGATGTCACAATGTTTCCTTTAAAACCTCATGTGGATTTCTCACTGATAAAAGGTTTTCACTGAAATACATGTTAAAAACATTTTTTCTCAAATAGAATTATGTGAAAGGACAAGTTTTGAAAATTTGCACTATATTGCACTCTAATTATATGATAAGGATGACTTTCCCAGTAGTTTAGAGTGCTTTCCACAGTTTTAAATACAAGATTTCCACTAGTAAGAATAATTATTTTGGTGTTGGTTTTTTTATAAAATCTTCATTTTTGCATAATTTCTCTGCCAAAATGCACTTTAAGACACAAGAAAATTTTATAGAATGCTTTAACAGGGTCTGTGTGTTGTAATTAAAGGTTATAATCAGAAGTTTTGTCCTTGTTTTGACTAGTGAATGTATTCTGGAAGAAATTAATTATACATACACATTGTATTCAAAATAAATGAATATAGCGACGAAAGTGTCATTGCCTTATAGTGCTAAAACAACTTTATTTTTTTTCAGAAATGGACAAAAATACACAGATTTATTCAGAATGTTATACCGATGAAGATCACATAAAAATATTTGGAAAAATCAGAAGTATTGATTTCAATATGGGTCAGGATCCCTAATAGACCTTGAGATGAGGAACTCAGATGACGTAATTAAAAAAAAATATTAGTCCGCCATACAATTGTGGATGCTGTGATTTTAAAAATGGACATAAATGAACAATAAGAACTGTTTTATAGAGCTGATGTGATGAGAAAAGAAAGATGTAGATTTGACCTGAAATAAATTATTAGAAAGGACAATTTTTTTATTGAATTTTATGATCAGAATTTTGGGATTATTTCATGAGGAGAGTGACATTTTTCACCATCTTCCGGGGTCCAGCAATTTGCGAAAAAAGTAATCTCACTTGCCACCCCGAAAATTTAACCAGACATGTATAAATGTATCAGCTTCGATATGAGCCATCATACATGTTCAAGTAAACGATATGGACTGAGCAACGGAGGTAAACGTTACCATTACGGCCTATGGAGAATTAATTGTAAATGTATACCCAAATTAGAAGCTTAATTCCAGAAGTTTTCAGGCTGATTTATGGATGATTTCACCTTGTACACCACCGAAAATGATGGTTAGTAGTTTTTTATTTATACCTAGTTATTATAAATGGTTTAAGATAAATATTATTGATAAAGATCAGCAAAAACTCAATGAAATTTTCGCTTTTAAAATGCATTACTGGCACGGGGCTGAACACTTTTTTTAGGCACAATCATAACTTTGTTTACTTCCGAGATATCCGAAAGGAATTTGTTTACTATATTGAAAAAGGCAAGAAATAACTTTTAAATATTATTAAATTGTAAGTAAACATGACACAATATAGTCTTTGTTATGTAATTATCACTTCGGTCTACAGGAATACCTGATAATCATGGGAGATAACACACTTCATACGAGTAAAGTGAGATACATCATCGCATGTGCTTTTATCCAATGATTTGACCCCTGGTCAGTAGATATATGCAAAAAAACAGAAAACACATGTACATGTTTTAAGAAAATCATGAATTATTATTTTTAATGCACTTGAGCAAAACAAAAGATATTGTCATTTCTCAGTGAAAAAGGGGGAGGGTCAAACCTTTTTGAAAACAATATTTCTGCACCGATTCAACTATTAAGCTAGTAAGCTACTACCCATTGCTTCTAATATAAAAGGTTTAAATGAAGGTTACTAAGCCACAAGGGAGAAGCATTTGTCTTTCTTTGTAATTAAACTTTCAAGAAATAGATTTTTCTCTCTCAATAATACTTATGTATTTAAATCAAATGATAACACAGCCTGAGTAATTTTTTTTGTCTTATTTCAGTTCCAGACATATCATTACTTTTTAACCTGAGATGGCAAACTAGAGGTTTTAAAAAGTCCTGAATAACTGGTAAGCATTTTGTTTTGTTAGGCAAGCTCTAAATTGTTTATTTATGGTATTTATGCAATTGAAATTACAGTCGGTATGTTAAAAATATGCAAATATGAAAACTGTTGCTATGGTCTTGATATTGAATGGAAAGGCTTAGTTACAGATCGTTTCGACTCAATATTTCGAGTTAAATCTTGCGGCAACTGTTTCTCACGTAACACTGCAAACTATATTTAGCACTATTTTGATCTGTCGTTATTTAATGACGCCATAATACATGTGATGTCACAATGTTTCCTTTAAAACCTCATGTGGATTTCTCACTGATAAAAGGTTTTCACTGAAATACATGTTAAAAACATTTTTTCTTAAATAGAATTATGTGAAAGGACAAGTTTTGAAAATTTGCACTATATTGCACTCTAATTATATGATAAGGATGACTTTCCCAGTAGTTTAGAGTGCTTTCCACAGTTTTAAATACAAGATTTCCACTAGTAAGAATAATTATTTTGGTGTTGGTTTTTTTATAAAATCTTCATTTTTGCATAATTTCTCTGCCAAAATGCACTTTAAGACACAAGAAAATTTTATAGAATGCTTTAACAGGGTCTGTGTGTTGTAATTAAAGGTTATAATCAGAAGTTTTGTCCTTGTTTTGACTAGTGAATGTATTCTGGAAGAAATTAATTATACATACACATTGTATTCAAAATAAATGAATATAGCGACGAAAGTGTCATTGCCTTATAGTGCTAAAACAACTTTATTTTTTTTCAGAAATGGACAAAAATACACAGATTTATTCAGAATGTTATACCGATGAAGATCACATAAAAATATTTGGAAAAATCAGAAGTATTGATTTCAATATGGGTCAGGATCCCTAATAGACCTTGAGATGAGGAACTCAGATGACGTAATTAAAAAAAAATATTAGTCCGCCATACAATTGTGGATGCTGTGATTTTAAAAATGGACATAAATGAACAATAAGAACTGTTTTATAGAGCTGATGTGATGAGAAAAGAAAGATGTAGATTTGACCTGAAATAAATTATTAGAAAGGACAATTTTTTTATTGAATTTTATGATCAGAATTTTGGGATTATTTCATGAGGAGAGTGACATTTTTCACCATCTTCCGGGGTCCAGCAATTTGCGAAAAAAGTAATCTCACTTGCCACCCCGAAAATTTAACCAGACATGTATAAATGTATCAGCTTCGATATGAGCCATCATACATGTTCAAGTAAACGATATGGACTGAGCAACGGAGGTAAACGTTACCATTACGGCCTATGGAGAATTAATTGTAAATGTATACCCAAATTAGAAGCTTAATTCCAGAAGTTTTCAGGCTGATTTATGGATGATTTCACCTTGTACACCACCGAAAATGATGGTTAGTAGTTTTTTATTTATACCTAGTTATTATAAATGGTTTAAGATAAATATTATTGATAAAGATCAGCAAAAACTCAATGAAATTTTCGCTTTTAAAATGCATTACTGGCACGGGGCTGAACACTTTTTTTAGGCACAATCATAACTTTGTTTACTTCCGAGATATCCGAAAGGAATTTGTTTACTATATTGAAAAAGGCAAGAAATAACTTTTAAATATTATTAAATTGTAAGTAAACATGACACAATATAGTCTTTGTTATGTAATTATCACTTCGGTCTACAGGAATACCTGATAATCATGGGAGATAACACACTTCATACGAGTAAAGTGAGATACATCATCGCATGTGCTTTTATCCAATGATTTGACCCCTGGTCAGTAGATATATGCAAAAAAACAGAAAACACATGTACATGTTTTAAGAAAATCATGAATTATTATTTTTAATGCACTTGAGCAAAACAAAAGATATTGTCATTTCTCAGTGAAAAAGGGGGAGGGTCAAACCTTTTTGAAAACAATATTTCTGCACCGATTCAACTATTAAGCTAGTAAGCTACTACCCATTGCTTCTAATATAAAAGGTTTAAATGAAGGTTACTAAGCCACAAGGGAGAAGCATTTGTCTTTCTTTGTAATTAAACTTTCAAGAAATAGATTTTTCTCTCTCAATAATACTTATGTATTTAAATCAAATGATAACACAGCCTGAGTAATTTTTTTTGTCTTATTTCAGTTCCAGACATATCATTACTTTTTAACCTGAGATGGCAAACTAGAGGTTTTAAAAAGTCCTGAATAACTGGTAAGCATTTTGTTTTGTTAGGCAAGCTCTAAATTGTTTATTTATGGTATTTATGCAATTGAAATTACAGTCGGTATGTTAAAAATATGCAAATATGAAAACTGTTGCTATGGTCTTGATATTGAATGGAAAGGCTTAGTTACAGATCGTTTCGACTCAATATTTCGAGTTAAATCTTGCGGCAACTGTTTCTCACGTAACACTGCAAACTATATTTAGCACTATTTTGATCTGTCGTTATTTAATGACGCCATAATACATGTGATGTCACAATGTTTCCTTTAAAACCTCATGTGGATTTCTCACTGATAAAAGGTTTTCACTGAAATACATGTTAAAAACATTTTTTCTCAAATAGAATTATGTGAAAGGACAAGTTTTGAAAATTTGCACTATATTGCACTCTAATTATATGATAAGGATGACTTTCCCAGTAGTTTAGAGTGCTTTCCACAGTTTTAAATACAAGATTTCCACTAGTAAGAATAATTATTTTGGTGTTGGTTTTTTTATAAAATCTTCATTTTTGCATAATTTCTCTGCCAAAATGCACTTTAAGACACAAGAAAATTTTATAGAATGCTTTAACAGGGTCTGTGTGTTGTAATTAAAGGTTATAATCAGAAGTTTTGTCCTTGTTTTGACTAGTGAATGTATTCTGGAAGAAATTAATTATACATACACATTGTATTCAAAATAAATGAATATAGCGACGAAAGTGTCATTGCCTTATAGTGCTAAAACAACTTTATTTTTTTTCAGAAATGGACAAAAATACACAGATTTATTCAGAATGTTATACCGATGAAGATCACATAAAAATATTTGGAAAAATCAGAAGTATTGATTTCAATATAGAAGCTTAATTCCAGAAGTTTTCAGGCTGATTTATGGATGATTTCACCTTGTACACCACCGAAAATGATGGTTAGTAGTTTTTTATTTATACCTAGTTATTATAAATGGTTTAAGATAAATATTATTGATAAAGATCAGCAAAAACTCAATGAAATTTTCGCTTTTAAAATGCATTACTGGCACGGGGCTGAACACTTTTTTTAGGCACAATCATAACTTTGTTTACTTCCGAGATATCCGAAAGGAATTTGTTTACTATATTGAAAAAGGCAAGAAATAACTTTTAAATATTATTAAATTGTAAGTAAACATGACACAATATAGTCTTTGTTATGTAATTATCACTTCGGTCTACAGGAATACCTGATAATCATGGGAGATAACACACTTCATACGAGTAAAGTGAGATACATCATCGCATGTGCTTTTATCCAATGATTTGACCCCTGGTCAGTAGATATATGCAAAAAAACAGAAAACACATGTACATGTTTTAAGAAAATCATGAATTATTATTTTTAATGCACTTGAGCAAAACAAAAGATATTGTCATTTCTCAGTGAAAAAGGGGGAGGGTCAAACCTTTTTGAAAACAATATTTCTGCACCGATTCAACTATTAAGCTAGTAAGCTACTACCCATTGCTTCTAATATAAAAGGTTTAAATGAAGGTTACTAAGCCACAAGGGAGAAGCATTTGTCTTTCTTTGTAATTAAACTTTCAAGAAATAGATTTTTCTCTCTCAATAATACTTATGTATTTAAATCAAATGATAACACAGCCTGAGTAATTTTTTTTGTCTTATTTCAGTTCCAGACATATCATTACTTTTTAACCTGAGATGGCAAACTAGAGGTTTTAAAAAGTCCTGAATAACTGGTAAGCATTTTGTTTTGTTAGGCAAGCTCTAAATTGTTTATTTATGGTATTTATGCAATTGAAATTACAGTCGGTATGTTAAAAATATGCAAATATGAAAACTGTTGCTATGGTCTTGATATTGAATGGAAAGGCTTAGTTACAGATCGTTTCGACTCAATATTTCGAGTTAAATCTTGCGGCAACTGTTTCTCACGTAACACTGCAAACTATATTTAGCACTATTTTGATCTGTCGTTATTTAATGACGCCATAATACATGTGATGTCACAATGTTTCCTTTAAAACCTCATGTGGATTTCTCACTGATAAAAGGTTTTCACTGAAATACATGTTAAAAACATTTTTTCTCAAATAGAATTATGTGAAAGGACAAGTTTTGAAAATTTGCACTATATTGCACTCTAATTATATGATAAGGATGACTTTCCCAGTAGTTTAGAGTGCTTTCCACAGTTTTAAATACAAGATTTCCACTAGTAAGAATAATTATTTTGGTGTTGGTTTTTTTATAAAATCTTCATTTTTGCATAATTTCTCTGCCAAAATGCACTTTAAGACACAAGAAAATTTTATAGAATGCTTTAACAGGGTCTGTGTGTTGTAATTAAAGGTTATAATCAGAAGTTTTGTCCTTGTTTTGACTAGTGAATGTATTCTGGAAGAAATTAATTATACATACACATTGTATTCAAAATAAATGAATATAGCGACGAAAGTGTCATTGCCTTATAGTGCTAAAACAACTTTATTTTTTTTCAGAAATGGACAAAAATACACAGATTTATTCAGAATGTTATACCGATGAAGATCACATAAAAATATTTGGAAAAATCAGAAGTATTGATTTCAATATAGAAGCTTAATTCCAGAAGTTTTCAGGCTGATTTATGGATGATTTCACCTTGTACACCACCGAAAATGATGGTTAGTAGTTTTTTATTTATACCTAGTTATTATAAATGGTTTAAGATAAATATTATTGATAAAGATCAGCAAAAACTCAATGAAATTTTCGCTTTTAAAATGCATTACTGGCACGGGGCTGAACACTTTTTTTAGGCACAATCATAACTTTGTTTACTTCCGAGATATCCGAAAGGAATTTGTTTACTATATTGAAAAAGGCAAGAAATAACTTTTAAATATTATTAAATTGTAAGTAAACATGACACAATATAGTCTTTGTTATGTAATTATCACTTCGGTCTACAGGAATACCTGATAATCATGGGAGATAACACACTTCATACGAGTAAAGTGAGATACATCATCGCATGTGCTTTTATCCAATGATTTGACCCCTGGTCAGTAGATATATGCAAAAAAACAGAAAACACATGTACATGTTTTAAGAAAATCATGAATTATTATTTTTAATGCACTTGAGCAAAACAAAAGATATTGTCATTTCTCAGTGAAAAAGGGGGAGGGTCAAACCTTTTTGAAAACAATATTTCTGCACCGATTCAACTATTAAGCTAGTAAGCTACTACCCATTGCTTCTAATATAAAAGGTTTAAATGAAGGTTACTAAGCCACAAGGGAGAAGCATTTGTCTTTCTTTGTAATTAAACTTTCAAGAAATAGATTTTTCTCTCTCAATAATACTTATGTATTTAAATCAAATGATAACACAGCCTGAGTAATTTTTTTTGTCTTATTTCAGTTCCAGACATATCATTACTTTTTAACCTGAGATGGCAAACTAGAGGTTTTAAAAAGTCCTGAATAACTGGTAAGCATTTTGTTTTGTTAGGCAAGCTCTAAATTGTTTATTTATGGTATTTATGCAATTGAAATTACAGTCGGTATGTTAAAAATATGCAAATATGAAAACTGTTGCTATGGTCTTGATATTGAATGGAAAGGCTTAGTTACAGATCGTTTCGACTCAATATTTCGAGTTAAATCTTGCGGCAACTGTTTCTCACGTAACACTGCAAACTATATTTAGCACTATTTTGATCTGTCGTTATTTAATGACGCCATAATACATGTGATGTCACAATGTTTCCTTTAAAACCTCATGTGGATTTCTCACTGATAAAAGGTTTTCACTGAAATACATGTTAAAAACATTTTTTCTCAAATAGAATTATGTGAAAGGACAAGTTTTGAAAATTTGCACTATATTGCACTCTAATTATATGATAAGGATGACTTTCCCAGTAGTTTAGAGTGCTTTCCACAGTTTTAAATACAAGATTTCCACTAGTAAGAATAATTATTTTGGTGTTGGTTTTTTTATAAAATCTTCATTTTTGCATAATTTCTCTGCCAAAATGCACTTTAAGACACAAGAAAATTTTATAGAATGCTTTAACAGGGTCTGTGTGTTGTAATTAAAGGTTATAATCAGAAGTTTTGTCCTTGTTTTGACTAGTGAATGTATTCTGGAAGAAATTAATTATACATACACATTGTATTCAAAATAAATGAATATAGCGACGAAAGTGTCATTGCCTTATAGTGCTAAAACAACTTTATTTTTTTTCAGAAATGGACAAAAATACACAGATTTATTCAGAATGTTATACCGATGAAGATCACATAAAAATATTTGGAAAAATCAGAAGTATTGATTTCAATAATTAGAAGCTTAATTCCAGAAGTTTTCAGGCTGATTTATGGATGATTTCACCTTGTACACCACCGAAAATGATGGTTAGTAGTTTTTTATTTATACCTAGTTATTATAAATGGTTTAAGATAAATATTATTGATAAAGATCAGCAAAAACTCAATGAAATTTTCGCTTTTAAAATGCATTACTGGCACGGGGCTGAACACTTTTTTTAGGCACAATCATAACTTTGTTTACTTCCGAGATATCCGAAAGGAATTTGTTTACTATATTGAAAAAGGCAAGAAATAACTTTTAAATATTATTAAATTGTAAGTAAACATGACACAATATAGTCTTTGTTATGTAATTATCACTTCGGTCTACAGGAATACCTGATAATCATGGGAGATAACACACTTCATACGAGTAAAGTGAGATACATCATCGCATGTGCTTTTATCCAATGATTTGACCCCTGGTCAGTAGATATATGCAAAAAAACAGAAAACACATGTACATGTTTTAAGAAAATCATGAATTATTATTTTTAATGCACTTGAGCAAAACAAAAGATATTGTCATTTCTCAGTGAAAAAGGGGGAGGGTCAAACCTTTTTGAAAACAATATTTCTGCACCGATTCAACTATTAAGCTAGTAAGCTACTACCCATTGCTTCTAATATAAAAGGTTTAAATGAAGGTTACTAAGCCACAAGGGAGAAGCATTTGTCTTTCTTTGTAATTAAACTTTCAAGAAATAGATTTTTCTCTCTCAATAATACTTATGTATTTAAATCAAATGATAACACAGCCTGAGTAATTTTTTTTGTCTTATTTCAGTTCCAGACATATCATTACTTTTTAACCTGAGATGGCAAACTAGAGGTTTTAAAAAGTCCTGAATAACTGGTAAGCATTTTGTTTTGTTAGGCAAGCTCTAAATTGTTTATTTATGGTATTTATGCAATTGAAATTACAGTCGGTATGTTAAAAATATGCAAATATGAAAACTGTTGCTATGGTCTTGATATTGAATGGAAAGGCTTAGTTACAGATCGTTTCGACTCAATATTTCGAGTTAAATCTTGCGGCAACTGTTTCTCACGTAACACTGCAAACTATATTTAGCACTATTTTGATCTGTCGTTATTTAATGACGCCATAATACATGTGATGTCACAATGTTTCCTTTAAAACCTCATGTGGATTTCTCACTGATAAAAGGTTTTCACTGAAATACATGTTAAAAACATTTTTTCTCAAATAGAATTATGTGAAAGGACAAGTTTTGAAAATTTGCACTATATTGCACTCTAATTATATGATAAGGATGACTTTCCCAGTAGTTTAGAGTGCTTTCCACAGTTTTAAATACAAGATTTCCACTAGTAAGAATAATTATTTTGGTGTTGGTTTTTTTATAAAATCTTCATTTTTGCATAATTTCTCTGCCAAAATGCACTTTAAGACACAAGAAAATTTTATAGAATGCTTTAACAGGGTCTGTGTGTTGTAATTAAAGGTTATAATCAGAAGTTTTGTCCTTGTTTTGACTAGTGAATGTATTCTGGAAGAAATTAATTATACATACACATTGTATTCAAAATAAATGAATATAGCGACGAAAGTGTCATTGCCTTATAGTGCTAAAACAACTTTATTTTTTTTCAGAAATGGACAAAAATACACAGATTTATTCAGAATGTTATACCGATGAAGATCACATAAAAATATTTGGAAAAATCAGAAGTATTGATTTCAATATGGGTCAGGATCCCTAATAGACCTTGAGATGAGGAACTCAGATGACGTAATTAAAAAAAAATATTAGTCCGCCATACAATTGTGGATGCTGTGATTTTAAAAATGGACATAAATGAACAATAAGAACTGTTTTATAGAGCTGATGTGATGAGAAAAGAAAGATGTAGATTTGACCTGAAATAAATTATTAGAAAGGACAATTTTTTTATTGAATTTTATGATCAGAATTTTGGGATTATTTCATGAGGAGAGTGACATTTTTCACCATCTTCCGGGGTCCAGCAATTTGCGAAAAAAGTAATCTCACTTGCCACCCCGAAAA
This sequence comes from Mytilus galloprovincialis, assembly GCA_037788925.1. Lineage (NCBI taxonomy): Eukaryota > Metazoa > Mollusca > Bivalvia > Mytilida > Mytilidae > Mytilus > Mytilus galloprovincialis. The sequence goes on along the minus strand of CM075343.1, from coordinate 30,031,092 downwards.
TTTAACCAGACATGTATAAATGTATCAGCTTCGATATGAGCCATCATACATGTTCAAGTAAACGATATGGACTGAGCAACGGAGGTAAACGTTACCATTACGGCCTATGGAGAATTAATTGTAAATGTATACCCAGGTGATTATAATACAGTTGGTCAAACATTCTTGGGCTTTATACTGCTTGAAAGATTTATACGTTTTCTTAAAAAATGATCCATAAATGAATTTTTTGATAGGCCCAGATACAATTAAAAAATACTTAAAGTAAATTCAATTAACCTAGACTCATTTTTTTGCATCAATAAAATGATTAATTAATTGTGGAAGGTCAAGGAAGAGAAGCGACACACACAATTAGGTATTCTTGTTTAATAATATAGATATATTTTTTAAAAGTAGGGTAAAGTAAAAACTCACTGACAGGGCAAACGGATCCGATACCTGGAATAGTGGGGATGCCCTTTGCCATCATTTAAGACCAAAATATTATAATAAATTCAGATTCAAATTGTACTATAGTTTCTACACATACAAACATAAAATGAGATTCACATAAATAGATTTAAAACATTAAAACATTAACATTGTATGCACCGGTCCAATCTTACAAAAGATTTATGAGAGACTTTTAAGATATAATATATACATATAAACATATTTTTACCCATTTATATTAAAAATTTACAATATACATTTATACTAAATGAGAGTAAAACATTTGTTTCTTTAAGACCTTTAGTGAAATAAATACTGTTTCTTTTTAATAAAATATTGTTGCAGGTTTTGGCAACTATAGCAGCAACATTGTCGTTACTAAATTGAAACATTGATTATCATTATCTGATAATGGGTTAAAACGTTCATTAAATAAACCAGATGCTCCGCAGGACACATCTTTATACGACCGCAGAGGTTGAACCCTGAACGTTTGGGGCAAATATTGACCAGCTGCTATGGACACAACATTCAAGCTGGATTCAGCTCTAAATTTGGATTGTGATTAAATAGTTGACACAGCATAAGTTTCTGACAGAATGAATGTGGTCTAATGAACTTAATTTTTTTTTTTTTTTGCCTTTGAGCAATTGACTATGCTGTTGAATATTAATCCTCTTAAAAAAATGTTTGAAGAAATTTTCTTTTAATTTATGAAATCTGAAATGAGAAATATTGACCCCCCCCTTTTTTTTCACATCCCCCTTTCCCTTATTCCAAAACTGATCTCAATTCAAATTTCTAATGGCCCCTAACAATAACTACTTATTTAAATACATCATAAAATATTTAAATGTAAAAAAAGTGCTTGTTATCACTGAATGGTAAAGATTGTTATAATTTATCAGTTGGTAGTAAAAGTGAATATACATTGTATATTGTATAAAACAATGATATAAGTTGATTCAACTACTATTCTGGACAAAGAAAGATAACTCCAATTGAAAATTTCTTGCTATTGCACAATATTGTGCAATTAGATATTTCTTGCTATTGCGCATTACTGTGCTGCAATTGAAAATACTTGCCATTGCACAATACTTAATATGATAATTTTGGATCCTGATTTGGACCAACTTGAAAACGGGGCCCATAATAAAAAATCTAAGTACATTTTTAAATTCAGCATATCAAAGAAGCCCAAGAACTCAATTTTTGTTAAAATCAAACTTAGTTTAATTTTGGACCCTTTGGACTTTAATGTAGACCAATTTGAAGACGGGACCAAAAATAAAGAATCTACATACACAGTTAGATTTGGCATATCAAAGAACCCGAATTATTCAATTTTTGATGAAATCAAACAAAGTTTAATTTTGGACCGTGATTTGGACCAACATGAAAACTAGGCCAATATCCAAAAATCTAAGTACATTTTAAGATTCAGCATATCAAAGAACCCCAAGAATTCAATTTTTGTTAAAAACAAACTAAGTTTAGTTTTGGACCCTTTGGACCTTAATGTAGACCAATTTGAAAACGGGACCAAAAATTAAGAATCTACATACACAGTTAGATTTGTATATCAAAGAACCCTAATTAGCAATTTTTGATGAAATCAAACAAAGTTTAATTTTGGACCGTGATTTGGACCAACTTGAAACTAGGCCAATAACCAAAAATCTAAGTACATTTTTAGATTCGGCACATATCAATTTGTGGTCATAAACCTTGTGTCAAAATTTCATAGATTTCTATTTACTTAAACTAAAGTTATAGTGCGAAAACCAAGAAAATGCTTATATGGCCCCTTTTTGGTCCCTAATTCCTAAAATGTTGGGACCAAAACTCCCAAAACCAATCCCAACCTTTCTTTTGTGGTCATAAACCTTGTGTTAAAATTTCATAGATTTCTATTCACTTTTACTAAAGTAATAGAGTACGAAAACTAAAAGTATTCGGACGACGACGACAACGTGATACCAATTATATACGACCTAAACATTTTCAATTTTTGCGGTTGTATAAAAACTTTATGCATCATGATTTGTCTTAAATCTAAATATCTTCAATAATAGAGCTGCGGTTACATCTGTACAACATGTCCTCTCGTGGACTTCATTTTCTTTCATATCTTCCAGTTTCTATTTTTAGTGGAGCTACCCCTAATCTAAATTTAGCAAATAAACTTCTGTTTTTTATTGACATAATATTTCTCAAAAAAATTTCAGAACAAGTATAGTTATTTTTAAACAATGTGTAGATCCTCAATTTACTTCTCTCTGCATAATTATGTTACTGTAAATAACACCTCTTGTACACTTGACGGCTTAAATTTTTTTAATACATTTTCCTCAATTTGTTTAAACTAATACGATGTTTTTCAATACATTTAATTCAAAATTACAATATTGCTCTTCCAGTGAATGAATTTGGTCAAATAGACAATAGACAATAGACAATATTTTATTCGCACAAACACATTTACATTAAATGGTTATGGCATACAAAATTAAGACAATAAACTGACAATAGTTAAATTGATTATAATTATATTAGAGTGACAGTGGTATTCATGAACACAAATGAAAAACGTGAATCACATAAACATGAAACTACCTGCTAAAACAAACACTTCTTTCCTTGTTAAAACTATTTTATTCTTTTCTTCAACTATCTATTGCCTTCAATGTGCATTGGTTTGGTCTTCATTCTGGTTGATGTTTGTTGTTCCTACTTTCGTTTTTGAACACATAGAAACGGTCTCACTAATAAGCAACAAGAAGAGACAAAAAGCGACACGAAGAAATAAATTAGCGACAAGAAGATAAATTTAACGACAAAAAAAGTTTTCATTTTTTGTTAGATTAAGTATGTACTGAATACATACAATATGATATTTTTTTAGTCACGATTGCTGCAAGTTTTGTTTAATTGACACCAATTTTATATATATCCGTATTGGTCTATCGATCATATTTTCCAAATTAAGTTAAGAGGCGGGTAGGGGGTCAGTAAAAAAAAACTATATGAATTAAGTCTTTTTTTATCCTACATTAAGCTTTTGATGTCGTCCCTATAATAATCATAAATTAATGGTAACTTTCGAAATATTTAAGATAAAACAAAACACATTTTAATGCATCTTTATGTATCTATTTACTTGAAATATCGTTATTTAGATATCTTAAACCTTAATTATTTTTCTGGTCGCTAAATTAGCTTTCTTGTTGCTAAAATAGTATTCTTATTGTCGCTACCTTGACGCCTCTCGTCACTTTTTGTCGCTTTTTGTCTTTAATTAGTGAGACCCCATAGAAATAAACCTCCGTTATAATCGGAGCACCCCTACATGGGATAACCTCATATATTCTTGATACGTATGATAAACTTAAATTAACAAGTGCTGTAACAATAATTGGGTGGGGACGTAGCTTTTTCGATTTTTTTATAATGTGTGTCAACGATAAAAGCAGAAAACTGTTGAATTGTTGATTTTTTATCGCAATTTTCAAAGAATTCAGATTTTTTGTCTATTGTAATATGAATATTAAATTTATTTTTTAGCTCACCTTGCCCAAAGGGCAAAGTGAGCTATTCTCATCACTTGGCGTTCGTCGTCCGTCCTCGTCTGTCGTAGTTAGCTTTTACAAAAATCTTCTTCTCTGAAACCACAGTGCCAAATTAACCAAACTTGGCCACAATCATCATTTAAGGGTATCTAGTTTTAAAAAAGATGGCCGCCGTGGCTAAAAAAAAGGAACATAGGGGTAAAATGTAAATTTTGGCTTATATCTCTGAAACCAAAGCATTTAGAGTGAATCTGATAGGGTAAAACTGATTATCAGGTCAAGATCTATCTGCCCTTAAATTTTCAGACAAATTGGATAACCCGTTCTTTTGTTACTGCCCCTGGCCTGAATTGGTAATTTTAATGAAATTTTGACGTTTTTTGGTTATTATCTTGAATGTTATTATAGATAGAGATAAACTGTTAACAGCAATAATGTTCAGCAAAGTAAGATCTTCAAAAAGGTCAACATGTCATTGATCAAAATTGTCAGTCGACCCCTTTAGGAGTTAATGTCCTCTATCGTAAATTTTTAACAATTTTTTAGGAATTTTTGGAATCTTTTACAAAAATCTTCTTCTCTGAAACTACTAAGACAAATTTAACCACACTTGGCGATAATCGTTACTATGGTATCTTGTTTAAAACTTGTGCCGATGACCAGGTCTTTAAACAAACATGGCCGACATGGTTAAAAATAGAACATAGGGGTAAAATGCAGTTTTTGGTTTATATTTCGGAAACTAAAGCATTTAGTTTGCAAATCTGACAGGTGGCAAAAATGTTCATCAGATTCAGATATTTTTGCCCTGAAATTTTTAGATGAATCGCCAACCCGTTGTTGGGTTTCTGCCCCTGAGTCAGTAATTTTACGGAAATTTGGCAGTTTTTTGTTACTATCTTAGATATCATTATAATGAATAATATCTAAAACTATTAATTATAATTTTAACCTTATTCTATATGATTTCCAAAGCCTCAGTAAATATAGGTGAGCGACACAGGCTCTTGAGAGCCTCTAGTTTTATTCTGGCAGATGAATTCTTTTTTTTTCTTCAAATTTTGAATGGATTTCAATCTAAAATGATCGAACAACTAAAACTATATGCATGCAAAAAAATACAGAATGGATTAAGTTTTCATCTGATGACTACTTCATAGCATCTATATATAGCTGCAGCTAGCTGCTTGAATTTGGCCACCTGCGTATAGTCCTATTATATAGGACTTCGAAGGTTCATATCATTTGCATTCGACGTTTTTTTTTATCGGATTTTTTTTTACTATCAATGTTGAACCTCGACGTCTTATCCATGTTATCGGAAGTCGCTATTTTCTACTTTAAGTTCCAACGAATTTTTGTGAGCACTTTAGATGGCAATTTGAAAATGTTTTCAGCGATTTTAATTTTACTTACTATTATGTCATTATATTCGAATAAAGGTTCAACATTAATATGAACATGATGAACCTTCGAAGTCTTATATTATAGGACTACATGTGCACACGCTTCTTAAACAGCAACACAGTCGATATGTGATGTGTACAAATCATCAATTTATATAATAGTATGTGTAGTACAATCATATCACATCTTCTTATTTTAATGTTAACTTCACTGCACTCTTAAGGTTCTTGTACCACTAAGTCATGAGCATGTAGTACAGTGCTTGTCGTTGGTTTTTGCATGTCTGTCTTATTTCTCTTCTTAATATTGTTTTGTATATTAAACTATTGCATTGATTGTTCTCATTTCTTGTTGAAGGCCAATGGTTTACATCCACTTCATTTGAACTCTGATGGATAGTTGTCTCATTGACAATAATACCGTAACTACTTGGGTTTTTTTTACATATAAAACACGGATAAAAAGGTGTTTTTTTTTACATATAAAACAGGGATAAAAAGGGTGTATCTGGACAACAAACTAAAACAAAACATCGTTTTTTAAGTATTGCATGGAACATGCAGGGATAAAGTTTCTTCCAAACATATGATCACTGTAAATATCAATCAACTATCTCATTCAAGTTAGTCAATTTTTGAATTCGTGAATTATATCCATGTCAGCCAGATTAATAGAAGTCGCTGTTTACGGGATAGCCACAGTTATCATATGCATGCATCTCGATTATACTGCAAAAAAGTTAAACACGACTTGTATTACATGCAACTTCTATGTCAGTTCGTTTCTGATGGAGAGTTGTCTCAATGGCAATTATACCACATCTTCTTATTTCTATATCGTGTAAGTGTGCTTCTTATAAGCTACAGCATACACAAACAGAAAAAATGTCCAATATAAAACAAAATAATTTATTAAGAATTTCTACAAGTCTGACAGCATACACTCCTGAATCAAGAACATTGTCCAAGGGATTTGGCTCTTTGGCAGTCTGTACTCTTATCGCCGTAATCACAATCTGAAAGGATTCAAATAAGTTAGAATTCCAATTTGCTTCACATGTTATATTGGATGAATTACATATATGTGTATATTCTAGATAGTTTTTATTACGTGCATTCATTATTTCTATCACTCTATGAAAAAGACATAAAACTTCCCATGAAAAAATGAAATAAAAGATAGAAAAACAAAGAAAAAAAAACACAAATTTTGTGATATCCCTATATCGAACTGGGATTATTCGATCATTTCCTGATTAAAAACTGTGGTGAACAGTTTCATAATTGATATTGTTTGATGGATTGTTGCCTATATATATAATACTAGAACACACCCGTGATATCGCGGGTCCGTGACTGAATTACAGTATATAACTATGCGCAAGCCTTATTTTAATATTAGTACTGTCATATGGACGTCAAGTTGGTTACCTATTCCCTATTCCCTATTCGTTACCTATTCCCTATTCCCTATTCGTTACCTATTCGTTACCTATTCCCTATTCCCTATTCGTTACCTATTCGTTACCTATTCCCTATTCCCTATTCGTTACCTATTCGTTACCTATTCCCTATTCCCTATTCGTTACCTATTCGTTACCTATTCCCTATTCCCTATTCGTTACCTATTCCCTATTCCCTATTCGTTACCTATTCGTTATCTATTCCCTATTCCCTATTCGTTACCTATTCCCTATTCCCTATTCGTTACCTATTCGTTACCTATTCCCTATTCGTTACTTATTCGATTTTTAATATCCTTCTCCCTTTTTAATTAAGTCTCCCAAACAAAGTTTGGAGACTTATTGTTTTTGCTCAGTTCTTATTATTTTTATTATTCTTCTTCTTCCTCTTCTTCCTCTTCTTCTTCCGCCACTTTAAAAATGAACTTGTCCGCAGCATTTCTCCAAAACTACTTGTCAGATTTACTTAGGGATTCATTAATGTTAGACTAATATGTCTAGGTGAGCCATCAATCGTTCATTTGTGCATTGGGGTCTATTAAGGGGTATTTTGGGGGTCAGAAAGAAGGGAGGGGTTTACTATAGAACCCTATGGGATTTTATTTTCTAAAATTTTCAAATGAATATAACTTGAAAACTGTAAGTGATAGATACATGCAGTCTTCAGAAATGATTAAAGGACAATAAAACAAATCACATGAAATATAGGGGGGTCCCTGGGGGGTCATCCCTACCCCCTTCAATTCGAGAATATGCTTTTAACTTGTAAACGGTCCAGATCCCCACCCCTAAACCATATATATTCTTGTATGGAACAAAAAAACTAATCAAATGAAATTAAATAAAAGTTCCTGGGGGTCACCCCCACCCCGTTCAATTTGAGAATGTACTATTATCTTGTAAACGGTCCAGATCCCCACCCCTAAACCATATATATTCTTGAATAGGACGATAAAACAAATCAAATGAAATTAAATGGAAGTCCCCGGGGGTCATCCCCACCCCGTTCAATTTTAGAATGTGCTATTATCTTGTAAACGGTCCAGATCTCCACCCCTAAACCATATATATTCTTGTAGGGGACAATAAAACTAATCAAATGAAATTAAATGGAAGTTCCTGGGGGTCACCCCCACCCCGTTCAATTTGAGAATGTACTATTATCTTGTAAATGGTCCAGATCCCCACCCCTAAACCATATATGTTCTTGTAGGGACAATAAAACAAATAAAATGAGATAAAAGGGAAGTCCTGAGGGGTCATCCCACCCCCTCTTGTTTGAAAACTTGTAAACGGTCAACATCCCCACCCCTAAACCATATATATTCTTGTAGGGGACAATAAAACAAATAAAATGAAATGTAGGTAAAGTCCCTGGGGGTCACCACCACCCCCTCCTGTTTGAATACTTGTAAAAGGTGGAGATCCCCACCAGTAAGCCATATATATTCTTGTATGGGACAAAAAATCAAATCAAATGAACATGGGACCATATGAATTGCGAGTTATGGGAGCTTTGTTTGGGAGACTTCGTAACAGCATCCTGTTACAATTACTTCTTGTTGTTTATACTCTTATATCTGGTAATAGTTCTAAATTTGTTGAGGTAAAATGATCTTTCTATGACCTATTTATATGTGTTTGTGCTCAACCGATCCTTTTACTTTATGTTCGATACTCATTTGTTCCTTATTTGATTTTTATACGTTCTACCTTTTAACTGCTTTATGTCCGTATGTTTGAAAAAAAAGATGTGGTATGATTGCCAACAATTCAAACAACAAAACTAACGGCCGTATTTCATATACAAAAAAATAAACGGAAAACAAATATGTAACACAAAAACAAACGATAACTACTTAATTTTAGGCTCTTGTCTAGGGACAGGCACATACTAACATAATGTGGTGGGGTTAAACATGTTAGCAGGGTGTACATCGTTTCGGATCATGCTATTACCTTGTTTAATTCGTTCCATCACTCGCTTATAATTCGCTAATAATACGTGTATCATACGTTGCACCTTTTAAAACATGATTTTTAATTGTTTTGTTGTCTCTGGTGGTAGATTTGGGTTCTTAGAGGTGATATAACTCTATAAGCGCACATGTACCCGTTCCAGCGCTCGGATAATATTACCCTGTTAAATATTCGTTACTTATTCGCTTTTAATACGTTTGTTGTACGTTGCACCTTTTAGAAAAGGATTTTCAATTGTGTTCATATCTCTGGTGGTAATAATGTGTTCTTATAGATGAAATATCCCTATTAGCGCGTATGTACCCGTCCCAGCGCTCGGATAATACCCTGTTACTTATTCGTTCCTTATTCGCTTTTAATGCGCGGGGTAAGTATACGTTGCACCTTTTAGAAAAGGATTTTCACTTGTGTTCATGTCTCTGGTGGTAACAATGTGTAATTAGAGATGAAATGACCCTATTAGCGTGCATGTACCCGTTCCAGCGCTCGGTTAATACCCTGTTACCTATTCGTTACCTATTCGTTACTTATTCGCTTTTAATACGTTTGTTGAACGTTGCACCTTTAAGAAACGGATTTTAATTGTGTTTATATCTCTTGTCGTAATAATGTGTTCTTATAGATGAAATTTCCCTATAAGCGCATATTACCCGTTCAAGCGCTCGGATAATACCCGGTTACTTATTCGTTCCTTATTCGCTTTTAATGCGCAGGGTGTACGTTGCACCTTGAAATAAATCGTTTTTTAATTGTGTTCGTGTCTCTGGTGGTAGCAATGTGTTCTTAGAGATGAAATGACCCTATTAGCACACGTGTACTCGTTCCAGCGCTCGGTTAATACCCTGTTACCTATTCGTTACATATTCACTTATAGTACGTTTATTGTACGTTGCACCTTTTAGAAAAGGATTTTCAATTGTGTCCATGTCTCTGGTGGTAACAATGTGTTCTAAGAGATGAAATTACCCTATTAGCGCGCATGTACCCGTTCCAGTGTTCGGTTAATAACCTGTTACCTATTCGTTACCTATTCGTTACCTATTCACTTATAATACGTTTGTTGTACGTTGCACCTTTTAGAAAAGGATTTTCAATTGTGTCCATGTCTCTGGTGGTAACAATGTCTTCTCAGAGATAAAATGACTCTATTAGCGTGCATGTACCCGTTCCAGCGCTCGGATAATACCCTGTTACTTATTCGTTCTTTATTCGCTTTTAATGCGCGGGGTAAGTATACGTTGCACCTTGAAATAACTCTTTTTTAATTGTGTTCATGTCTCTGGTGGTAACAATATGTTCTTAGAGACAAAATGACCCTATTAGACTGCATGTACCCGTTCCAGCGCTCGGTTAATACCCTGTTACCTATTCGTTACCTATTCGTTACCTATTCACTTATAATACGTTTGTTGTAAGTTGCACCTTTTAGAAAAGGATTTTTAATTGTGTCCATGTCTCTGGTGGTAACAATGTGTTCTAAGAGATGAAATGACCCTATTAGCGTGCATGTACCCGTTCCAGCGCTCGGTTAATACCCTGTTACCTATTCGTTACTTATTCGCTTTTAATACGTTTGTTGAACGTTGCACCTTTAAGAAACGGATTTTAATTGTGTTTATATCTCTTGTCGTAATAATGTGTTCTTATAGATGAAATTTCCCTATAAGCGCATATTACCCGTTCCAGCGCTCGGATAATACCCGGTTACTTATTCGTTCCTTATTGGCTTTTAATGCGCAGGGTGTACGTTGCACCTTGAAATAAATCGTTTTTTAATTGTGTTCGTGTCTCTGGTGGTAACAATGTGTTCTTAGAGATGAAATGACCCTATTAGCGCGCGTGTACCCGTTCTAGCGCTCGGTTAATACCCTGTTACCTATTCGTTACCTATTCGTTACCTATTCACTTATAGTACGTTTATTGTACGTTGCACCTTTAAAAAAAGGATTTTCAATTGTGTCCATGTCTCTGGTGGTAACAATGTGTTCTAAGAGACAAAATGACCCTATTAGACTGCATGTACCCGTTCCAGCGCTCGGTTAATACCCTGTTACCTATTCGTTACCTATTCGTTACCTATTCACTTATAATACGTTTGTTGTACGTTGCAACTTTTAGAAAAGGATTTTTAATTGTGTCCATGTCTCTGGTGGTAACAATGTGTTCTAAGAGATGAAATTACCCTATTAGCGCGCATGTACCCGTTCCAGCGCTCGGTTAATACCCTGTTACCTATTCGTTACCTATTCGTTACCTATTCACTTATAATACGTTTGTTGTACGTTGCACCTTTTAGAAAAGAATTTTCAATTGTGTTCATGTCTCTGGTGGTAACAATGTATTCTTAGAGATGAAATGACCCTATTAGCGCATATGTACCCGTTCCAGCGCACGGTTAATACCCTGTTACCTATTCGTTACCTATTCGTTACTTATTCGCTTTAAATACGTTTTTTGTACGTTGCACCTTTTAGAAAAGGATTTTCACTTGTGTTCATGTCTCTGGTGGTAACAATGTGTTCTTAGAGATGAAATGACCCTATTAGCGCGCATGTACCCGTTCCAGCGCTCGGTTAATACCCTGTTACCTATTCGTTACCTATTCGTTACCTATTCGTTACCTATTCGTTACCTATTCACTTATAATACGTTTGTTGTACGTTGCACCTTTTAGAAAAGGATTTTCAATTGTGTCCATGTCTCTGGTGGTAACAATGTGTTCTTAGAGATGAAATAACCCTTTTAGCGCGTATGTACCCGTTCCAGCGCTCGTCTAATACCTTGTTACCTATTCGTTACTTCTTATTTCAAGGTGCAACGCATAGCACGCGTGTTTAAAGCGAATAAGGAACAGGGTATCAGTCGAGCGCTGAAACGGGTACATATGTTCGATAAAGGTTATTTCACCTCTAAGAACCGACAGTTACCACCAGAGACACAAAATTATTTCTTTTTAAAGTGCAACGCATTACACACGTTTTAAAAGCGAATAAGGAACGAATAAGTAACAGGGTATCACTGAGCGGTGAAATGGGTACATATGCGCTAATAGGGTTTTTTCAACTCAGATCAGAGAACACATAATTACCACCAGAGACGTGAAAGCAATCGATAATCGATTTATTTCAAGGTGCAACGTATACCACTCGTATTAAAAGCGAATAAGGAACGAATAAGTAACAGGGTATCAGTCGACCGCTGAAACGGGTACATATGTTCTATTAGGGTTATTTCACCTCTAAAAACCGACAGTTACCACCAAAGACACAAACATATTTCTTTTTTTAAAGTGCAACGCATAACACACGTTTTATTTTTTAATTTAAACATATTTATTTACAGTGGATTGGGAAACAAGTTTTGCAACTTATATTTACCCCTTTCCACTTTTCGGGTGCGAGTGCCTTGTAGCGGCATCAGCCTACTCTTTTTCGAAATCTACAAGGGTGTTTTCAACGTGCAAGAGATATGGCTCCCTCTTAACACGGGTCAGCCATTTATCGTCCCCTTCCGACGGACTATCATCGTTTCCTGAAGACCATCGTCGCAAATGGTGTCAAGGGAGAACCGAAAATTGAGTTCCTGAACACATAATTACCACCAGAGACATGAAAGCAATCGATAATCGTTTTATTTCAAGGTGCAACGTATACCACGCGTATTGAAAGCGATTAAGGAACGAATAAGTTACAGGGTATAAACCGAGCGCTGGAACGGGTACATACACGCTAATAGGGTAATTTCATCTCCAAGAACACATAGTTACCGCCAGAGACAAGAACACAATTGAAAATCATTTTCTAAAATGTTCATTTTTATACAAGCGCTAAAAGGTGATTTCACCTCTTCGAACCAAGTACCAGATCTTCAAACATACGAATATAAAACATTTAAAAGGTAGAACGTATAAAAATCAAATAATAAACAAATAAGTATCTAACATAAAGCAACAGGATGACATATAAATAGGTCATAAGAAGGTCATTTTACCTCAACAAATTTAGATCTATAACAAGAGATAAGAATATAAACAAGAGTGCACACGCTGAAATGTCTCGCCTTCTTTACTAATCATTGATATTATGTTGATAGTCTTAAGTATGAAGCTACATAACAACTGTCACATAACTTAACATTAACCAAGATAACAAAAACCAAATTGAATGAACCATGAAAATGAGGTCAAGGTCAGATGAAACATGCCAGACAGACATGTACAGCTAACAATGCTTTCATACAACAAATATAGTTGACCTCTTCCTTATAGTTTAAGAAAAATAGACCAAACACAAAAACTTAACACTGAGCAATGAACCGTGAAAATGAGGTCGAGGTCAAATAAAACCTGCGCGACTGACATACAGATCATATAATATTTCCATACACCAAATATAGTTGACTTATAGCATATAGTATTAGATAAAAAGACCAAAACTCATAAACTTAACTTTGACCACTCAACCATGAAAATGAGGTCAAGGTCAGATGACATCTGCACGCTAGACATGTACACCTTACAGTCATTCCATACAACAAATATAGTAGATCTATTATGTAAAGTATGAGAAAAAGAGACCAAAACACAAAAACTTAACTATAACCACTGAACCATGAAAATAAGGTCAAGGTCAGATGACACCTGCCAATTGGACATGGACACCTTACAGTCCTTCCATACACCGAATATACTTGCCCTATTGCTTATAGTATCTGAGATATGGACTTGACCACCAAAACTTAACCTTGTTCACTGATCCATGAAATGAGGTCGAGGTTAAGTGAAAACTGTCTGACGGGCATGAGGACCTTACAAGGTACGCACATACCAAATATAATTATCCTATTACCTAAAATAAGACAGAATTCAACATTACAAAAAATGTTAACTTTATTTTCAAGTGGTCACTGAACCATGAAAATGAGGTCAAGGACATTTGACATGTGACTGACAAAAACTTCGTAACATAAGGCATCCATATACAAAGTATGAAGCATCCAGTTCTTCCACCTTCTAAAATATAAAGTTTTTAAAAAGTTAGCTAACACCGCCGTCGCCGTAGCCGCCGTAGCCGCCGCCGCCGGATCACTATCCCTATGTCGAGCTTTCTGCAACAAAAGGGTCATTTTATCTCTAAGAACACATTGTTGCCACCAGTAACATGAACACAATTGAAAATCCTTTTCTAAAAGGTGCAACGTACAACAAACGTATTATAAGTGAATAGCTAACGAATAGGTAACGAATAGGAAACGAATAGGTAACAGGGTATTAACCGAGCGCTGGAACGGGTACATGCACGCTAATAGGGTCATTTTATCTCTAAACACATTGTTACCACCAGAGACATAAACACAATTGAAAATCCTTTTCTAAAAGGTGCAACGTACAACAAACGTATTTAAAGCGAATAAGTAACGAATAGGTAACGAATACGTAACAGGGTACTAACCGAGCACTGGATTGGGTACATATGCGCTAATAGGGTCATTTCATCTCTAAGAACACATTGTTACCACCAGAGACATGAACACAATTGAAAATCCTTTTCTAAAAGGTGCAACGTACAACAAACGTATTATAAGTGAATAGGTAACGAATAGGTAACAGGGTATTAACTAAGCGCTGGAACGGGTACATGCGCGCTAATAGGGTAATTTCATCTCTAATTACACATTGTTACCACCAGAGACATGAACACAAGTGAAAATCCTTTTCTAAAAGGTGCAACGTACAACAAATGTATTATACGTGAATAGGTAACGAATAGGTAACGAATAGGTAACAGGGTATTAACCGAGCGCTGGAACGGGTACATGCGCGCTAATAGGGTCATTTCATCTTTAAGAACACATTCTTACCACCAGAGACATGAACACAAGTGAAAATCCTTTTCTAAAAGGTGCAACGTACAACAAACGTATTATAAGTGAATAGGTAACGAATAGGTAACGAATAGGTAACAGGGTAATAACAGAGCGCTGGAACGGGTATATGCGCTCTAATAGGGTCATTTCGTCTCTAAGAACACATTGTTACCACCAGAGACATGAACACAATTAAAAAACGATTAATTTCAAGGTGCAACGTATACTTACCCCGCGCATTAAAAGCGAATAAGGAACAAATAAGTAACAGGTATTAACCGAGCGCTGGAACGGGTACATGCGCTCTAATATGGTCATTTCATCTCTAATTAACATTGTTACCACCAGAGACATGGACACTTTCTAAAAGGTACAACGTACAACAAACGTATTATAAGTGAATAGGTAACGAATAGGAAACGAATAGGTAACAGGGTATTAACCGAGCGCTGGAACGGGTACATGCACGCTAATAGGGTCATTTTATCTCTAAACACATTGTTACCACCAGAGACATAAACACAATTGAAAATCCTTTTCTAAAAGGTGCAACGTACAACAAACGTATTTAAAGCGAATAAGTAACGAATAGGTAACGAATACGTAACAGGGTACTAACCGAGCACTGGATTGGGTACATATGCGCTAATAGGGTCATTTCATCTCTAAGAACACATTGTTACCACCAGAGACATGAACACAATTGAAAATCCTTTTCTAAAAGGTGCAACGTACAACAAACGTATTATAAGTGAATAGGTAACGAATAGGTAACAGGGTATTAACTAAGCGCTGGAACGGGTACATGCGCGCTAATAGGGTAATTTCATCTCTAATTACACATTGTTACCACCAGAGACATGAACACAAGTGAAAATCCTTTTCTAAAAGGTGCAACGTACAACAAATGTATTATACGTGAATAGGTAACGAATAGGTAACGAATAGGTAACAGGGTATTAACCGAGCGCTGGAACGGGTACATGCGCGCTAATAGGGTCATTTCATCTTTAAGAACACATTCTTACCACCAGAGACATGAACACAAGTGAAAATCCTTTTCTAAAAGGTGCAACGTACAACAAACGTATTATAAGTGAATAGGTAACGAATAGGTAACGAATAGGTAACGAATAGGTAACAGGGTATTAACCGAGCGCTGGAACGGGTACATGCGCTCTAATAGGGTCATTTCGTCTCTAAGAACACATTGTTACCACCAGAGACATGAACACAATTAAAAAACGATTTATTTCAAGGTGCAACGTATACTTACCCCGCGCATTTAAAGCGAATAAGGAACGAATAAGTAACAGGGTATTATCCGAGCGCTGGAACGGGTTCATACGCGCTAATAGGGATATTTCATCTATAAGAACACATTATTACCACCAGAGATATGAACACAATTGAAAATCCTTTTCTAAAAGGTGCAACGTACAACAAACGTATTAAAAGCGAATAAGTAACGAATATTTAACAGGGTATTATCCGAGCGCTGGAACGGGTACATATGCGCTTATAGAGTTATATCACCTCTAAGAACCCAAATCTACCACCAGAGACAACAAAACAATTGAAAATCATGTTTTAAAAGGTGCAACGTATGATTCACGTATTATAAGCGAATTATAAGCGAGTGATGGAACGAATTAAACAAGGTAATAGCATGCTCCGAAACGATGCACACCCTGCTAACATGTTTAACCCCACCAAATTATGTTAGTATGTGCCTGTCCCTAGATAGGAGCCTGAAATTAAGTAGTTATCGTTTGTTTTTGTGTTACATATTTGTTTTCCGTTTATTTTTTTGTATATGAAATACGGCCGTTAGTTTTGTTGTTTGAATTGTTTGAAATTGTCATATCTGGGCCTTTTATAGGTGACTACACGGTTTGGGCTATGCTCATTGTTGAAGGCCGTACATTGACCTATAGTTGATAGTTTCTGTGTCATTTTGGTCTATTGTGGGTTGTTGTCTCATTGGCAATCATACCACATCTTTTTTTTATGCAAAGGCTAACACGGTGATTTCATCCCTTCGAACCAAGATCCATCTTCAAACATACGGACATAAAGCAGTTAAAAGGTAGAACGTATAAAAATCAAATAAGGAACAAATGAGTATCGAACATAAAGTAAAAGGATCGGTTGAGCACAAACACATATAAATAGGTCATAGAAAGATCATTTTACCTCAACAAATTTAGAACTATTACCAGATATAAGAGTATAAATAACAAGAAGTAATTGTAACAGGATGCTGTTACGAAGTCTCCCAAACACAGCTCCCATAACTCGCAATTCATATGGTCCCATGTTCATTTGATTTGATTTTTTGTCCCATACAAGAATATATATGGCTTACTGGTGGGGATCTCCACCTTTTACAAGTATTCAAACAGGAGGGGGTGGTGGTGACCCCCAGGGACTTTACCTACATTTCATTTTATTTGTTTTATTGTCCCCTACAAGAATATATATGGTTTAGGGGTGGGGATGTTGACCGTTTACAAGTTTTCAAACAAGAGGGGGTGGGATGACCCCCTCAGGACTTCCCTTTTATCTCATTTTATTTGTTTTATTGTCCCTACAAGAACATATATGGTTTAGGGGTGGGGATCTGGACCATTTACAAGATAATAGTACATTCTCAAATTGAACGGGGTGGGGGTGACCCCCAGGAACTTCCATTTAATTTCATTTGATTGGTGTTATTGTCCCTTACAAGAATATATATAGTTTAGGGGTGGGAATGTTGACCGTTTACAAGTTTTCAAACAAGAGGGGTGGGCTGACCCACTAGGGACTTTCCTTTTATTTTATTTCATTAGTTTTATTGTCCCCTACAAGAATATATATGGTTTAGGGGTGGGGATCTGGACCATTTACAAGATAATAGTACATTCTCAAATTGAACGGGGTGGGGGTGACCCCCAGAAACTTCCATTTAATTTCATTTGATTAGTTTTATTGTCCCTTACAAGAATATATATAGTTTAGGGGTGGGGATGTTGACCGTTTATAAGTTTTCAAACAAGAGGGAGTGGGGTGACCCCCTAGGGACTTTCCTTTTATTTCATTTCATTTGTTTTATTGTCCCCTACAAGGAAATATATGGTTTAGGGGTGGGGATCTAGACCATTTACAAGATAATAGTACATTCTCAAATTGAACGGGGTGGGGTTGACCCCCAGGAACTTCCATTTAATTTCATTTGATTAGTTTTATTGTCCCCTACAAGAATATATATATGGTTTAGGGGTGGGGATCTGGACCGTTTACAAGATAATAGCACATTCTAAAATTGAACAGGGTGGGGATGACCCCCGGGGACTTCCATTTATTTTCATTCGATTTTTTTTATCGTCCTATTCAAGAATATATATGGTTTAGGGGTGGGGATCTGGACCGTTTACAAGATAATAGTACATTCTCAAATTGAATGGGGTGAGGGTGACCCCCAGGAACTTTTATTTAATTTCATTTGATTAGTTTTATTGTCCCATACAAGAATATATATGGTTTAGGGGTGGGGATCTGGACCGTTTACCAATTAAAAGCATATTCTCGAATTGAAGGGAGTAGGGATGACCCCCCCCCCCGGGACTCCCCTATATTTCATGTGATTTGTTTTATTGTCCTTTAATCATTTCTGAAGACTGCATGTATCTATCACTTACAGTTTTCAAGTTATATTCATTTGAAAATTTTAGACAATAAAATCCCAAAGGGTTCTATAGTAAACCCCTCCCTTCTTTCTGACCCCCAAAATACCCCTTAATAGACCCCAATGCACAAATGAACGATTGATGGCTCACCTAGACATATTAGTCTAACATTTTATGAAACCCTAAGTAAATCTGACAAGTAGTTTTGGAGAGATGCTGCGGACAAGTTCATTTTTAAAGTGGCGGAAGAAGAAGAAGAAGAAGAGGAAAAACAATAAGTCTCCAAATTTTGTTTGGGAGACTTAATTAAAAAGGGGGAAGAATATTAAAAATCGAATAAGTAACGAATAAGGAATAGGGAATAAGTAACGAATAGGTAACGAATAGGGAATAGGGAATAGGTAACGAATAGGTAACGAATAGGGAATAGGTAACGAATAGGTAACGAATAGGGAATAGGGAATAGGTAACGAATAGGTAACGAATAGGGAATAGGGAATAGGTAACGAATAGGTAACGAATAGGGAATAGGGAATAGGTAACGAATAGGTAACGAATAGGGAATAGGGAATAGGTAACGAATAGGGAATAGGGAATAGGTAACCAACTTGACGTCCATTACTGTCATCTGATAAAGTCATGCCGATTATAAGATACACAATTTTCTCTGCTTTCAAATCTTTCTGTTTGAACCCGTCGAACTGGAACTTATCAATTATTGGTAATATTAATTATTTGGAAAACAAAAGGTCCTGGAATGGAGTATTTTTTAATCAACAGCATTGTTCTATTTTAGTTATAAATAAAGTTGAATTCTTTGATTCGCTGTTTTACGTCATGCCCGCTAACAAATTGAAACTTATTTTTAGTCCAGATTTTTAGTATTCGTATTGTTATCTTAGAAAGTCTTACGGAATAAAATACTACAATAGGTAACAATTTGACAATTTAGTAGTGTCAACCCTGTGATTATGACCCGTGTATATAGCATATTAATCCTGAATACACCGTTTGGTGGTGCGCCTGTCAGATGCGGAACGTACAGATAAGGTAATAGGTAACAGGTGATTATACTATTGGTATCGGTATCGGACTCGACCCGGAACTTCCTAATTATTGCCAATATTAATTACGTGGAAAACAAAAGGACCTGAATGGTGTAATTTTTAATCTACACCTTTGTACTATATTAGTTGTATATAAAGTTGAATTCTTTGATTCGTCGTTTTTACGTGATGACGGCTGACAAATTGGACCTCGTAATTTTAGTATTATAGATACTCCATACTTGCATATTAAATATGTTGAGTTCAGGAGTGAGACATTTATACGAAGCGTTCTTGGTCATAAATTAAACATTGATAATAAAAAACAATATTTGATGGCTTGCAGTCAAATCAATGTTTGCGTACTCAAATATGGCATACATTAAATTTTTGAGATGTGGGAGCAAGATTTGTAAACTATATATATACAAAACAGTTGAATCCTATAAAAAAAAGTCATATTCAGACAATTTTCAATTATACATTTATTCAGTAGTTTGATTAACTATTCCCTTCACGTTAAATTTAACTAAAGTATAGCCTATCTTCGTTTCTTCGAAAAACATCTGTACATCCAAAACATTTAGGATCATTTAGTTTTTGTTTTACCGATGTGGGCAAAGTGTACCACCTACATTACCCTTAACTTGAAAGTCTCAAGTGATTTTTCTGTAAGACTTTATATACATGTACAATAATAATTAGAGATTCAAACTTCGAGATGTATTATTGATTTTTTACCTGCAATTAGTATAAAATATACAATCATTATAATTATCTAGTTTTACCTATATTGGAAATATTAATGATCAATATCAGTATAATTCTATTTCCATGGCAACGATTTATAAAACGTATCCGATGACAGATGAAGTATGAATAAAATCCTGTGTTAGCGGAGAACATCCAAACGAACAATTAATGTTGCATATT
Source organism: Mytilus galloprovincialis (assembly GCA_037788925.1). Lineage (NCBI taxonomy): Eukaryota > Metazoa > Mollusca > Bivalvia > Mytilida > Mytilidae > Mytilus > Mytilus galloprovincialis. The sequence goes on along the minus strand of CM075343.1, from coordinate 30,010,721 downwards.
GCATATAAAAGGTTTAGGCAAAAGTTAACTATTGCAAAATAGGAACAAACGTGAAAATGGATATCATCTTGACGTATTGATGGAGAACACACCAAACGAACAAGTCTCTGTTGCATATAGTATTTGAAACGTTCAGGCAAACATTAAGTATTGCAAAATAGGAACAAACGTTAAAAATCATGGATAGCTGTTTAGACCTTACTCCTATAAAGATACCTAGACCGCAAATATACTCAGTGGTGGACTTCGCTATTATGAACTCTAAGAAAGAGGTAAGTGTGCATCATTTGTTTCATGAATTATTGATGACAATGTAACATTAACCGAGAATTCAGTAACTATTTGTTATTTTTACCTTAAAAAAAAGCATTGCATTTGATACATTGTATTTTCACTTTCCGTAAATTTACTGTAAAAAGTGTTGAATTATTTGAAAACAACTAGGTGTATTTCCAGCAACACGGGTTTTAATACTCTTCGAAATAGTATTTGATTTGGCCACTTTCAAATCGTATGCTAAGACGAAACTCGCACCTGTCATGCCAAATTATGATATAGATATAAAAAGATGTGGTATGATTGCCAATGAGTAAACTCTTTACCCAGATTCCAAAACAACGAAGGGTCTAGACTCCCCGTATAGGCTTTACAATGAGCAACACCCATACCGTAGTAAGCTGATCGACCGTAAAAGAAACCCCATGAGCAGTCAAGGTCATTAAAAACCACCCTCATCAGCGGTCAGTATAATCCTAGTAGCTTTGTCCTGAATGAGTTCCAGGATAACTGGAAAGTTATTACTAAATCGATTTGCATTCCTTATATATTTGTTACGTTTTTTTATTTATCTGACCTTATATATCAATCTTATAATATATATTTTTTTAATTTTAGTTGGGGATAAAGCTTAAAGATCTCAAGAAGAAGTACTTGGGTGTCCATGTTGAAATTGTGACTATCTACAGAACGAAATCTACTTTTGGTGTGGCAGTACAAGGTGGGGCAGATACTCAACAGAAAACACCTATTGTAGTTCATATTCAGGTAGTACCGTACCGTACGTCTGACCTCTTTGTTCTACATCGTGAATTCAGGATTTTAAAAAGGGGGATCCTAACTAGACAACGTAAGGAGTGTGAAAAAGTCTATGCATTAACCATATAATTTACACAATATATACAAGAAGGTTTGGGCTCTCACCCCATAAATTTCGCGTAAAAAAACTAAACTTTTTCATAGATGAACCCCATTTTATATTCAGCTCATTTTACATACAGTTTTTGAAATTACTATCTTATAGAAGCTAATCATCTAATAACAGTATACTATATACATATATATTCTTAGGAAGACACGACAAACAGTAAACTTCGATGTAAGAATAAAATGCAATTGATTAGTTGAATTGTGTTTTGGTGTTTAACGTTCCTTTCAACAAAATCGCTATTTCGCGTATGACAGCTTTTATTTAAGCCAGATCAGAGTGTCGGGGGAGAATCACCGACTTTCGGTAGGAAAACTGATAATCCAAGTCAATTAAGACAGGAGTAAATAGCATCTGCAAGTAACGGGGTCTCGAACTCACAACCTATGTGTCGCCAGGCTAGCAATACAGTAGTTGAACTAATTACCAAACCGAAGCCGTTGGAATAATATTGCATCAAGATAGTACAATATCTTCATGTGAACTAGTACATTGAAGTTTGATATGATTCAACGAGTCGCGTTCTAGTCAAAGAAGGGTGCACGTGTATTCCTATAATGAGTATATATTTCAATTGATCACCCTATATGTTCATGTAATATTTGCCACGGTTAGTTATGTAACCATTTTTCAAATGGAGTAAACATACCAATAACTTATTCATGACAAGAAAAAACTCTTTCAACCTTACCACGAGAACACAAAGATTAAAATGCAACTTAATTGTCCGGAACACACTTCTTTGGAAACCATTATATAATATTTAAGTCGAGATTTATTTGAACATGACTACTACGATACAAAATTGTTAAATCATTTTTTTCAATAGTATTTGCGTTGCTCAACTAGTTGTACCGGCCTGCACTTTGGTCGATTAGTCATTTCTATGGTATTTTCAAACGGGTTCTAGTATACATTTATCATCTGTTGACTTATATATTTTTTACAGCCTGGTGGATCGGCATTTGCTTCTGGTACGTTAAAGTGTGGACATGAAATTCTGGGAATCAACGGAACTTCAACTGAGAAGTTAAAACATGACGAAATAGCAAATCTTATTGCTAGCGAATTTAAGACTGCAACTAGCATACAACCTATGGAATTAGTAGTTAAAAGTTTTGTGACTTGTTTGTAGTTAATCGTCCCCTAAACGGTAATATTGGTCAAATTGTCGTCTTCGCTGGCCAAGGAGATAAGTACGATACAACCCCTCCTTTAAATTGGATTAGAGGAAGGAACTGTATCGTAATTTTTAACTAACGACTTCAAAAGGTATACCCCACTTGTGTTGCACCATTTGTGAAGTACTGACTCATAAAAGTATGTGCTTGGGTTCTATAAGCTCATAATCGGGTTGGAGAAACCTGCATCTAAACATAATGAGGGTTGGTAAGTGGGACACGAGAGGAGCTTCATATTAATGTTAAAGAGTCATGCCTAGTAGCAAAGGAGACATTATTCCTCAACTATTTCAGATCTTATTTTCAATAACATGTGCAAAGGAGAAACCATCGGCAACGTTATTTACAAAGATTCATCATTTGCAATGTCTCTAAAACTTTTTTAACGTCATTGACAAGTGTGAAATTGTGGAATTTCAATTTATTTCAAGGACGCTGGAATTGTGTCACGTGATTAATATAGACACTTAAACTGTGCAACGTCATTCTTATTCGATTATTAGAACTTATTTTTTGATGATGACTTCATTTATATTGATCATTAAAAAAGGGAACCGAACTGTATTACTCAAATATTTTCCATATTTCACAATGAACCATGATCCTGATTGTTCGTGTTTTACTGAATTGTTGAATACTTTTATAGTTCGTGCATTTAAGATTTAAAATGTCCGACTTCTGCGTTAATTCAAAAGAGGTGCATGCGTTAAATACATAAAATTGAAAAAGAAAATGTGGAATGTGTCAGATAGACAACAACCCGACCTAAGAGCGGAAAACAGCCGAAGGCATCGATAGGTCTCCAAAAAAGCGAGAAAATCCCACACCCGAAGGGACTGGCCCATACACTAAAATGAATTTGTGTGAAAATGGAAGTAACACTAATCTCCAAAACATATAAATGAGCTAAAATAGAAAAGTAAATACACAAGACACACAAAGGCCAGACGCTCCTGACTTTGGACCGACGTAAGCCGTTTTTTTTTTTTTTTTTTTTTTTTTTTTTTTTTTTATCTTATTCCTCCCCTACACCATAAGTTGTCAATTTAGAATAAACAAAAACACAGTAATAATCACAGTATAGATAATTCTGAAGAGTCCGTTGTCATAGAGGGCAACACAAGACACTAATATATGCAACAGGTAATATTTGTACCTGAAGTTCAGTCTAATGACTTCCTTTGTCTATTTAAAGCATGCATACATGTATATCAGATCACACAAAGTCAGTCAAAGGCATGACATAGAACGCCAACATGCATTTTCCTCAATGAAACCAAAACTATTTAGAATATCATTGTCCATTCACTTATGAGCAATACGTTTAAGAAAAGTACCCCATTTTATTTTCATGGAATAGGACAAAGAAATGTATAATTGGTAATCATACCCCCATTTTATTTCATGGAATAGGACACAAATGTATTATTGGTAATCGTACCCCATTTTATTTTCATGGAATAGGACACAAATTTATTATTGGTAATTATACCCCATTTTATTTTTATGGAATAGGACACAGAAATGTTTAATTGGTAATCAAATCCAATTTTATTTTCATGGAGTAGGACAAAGAGTTGTATCATTTGTAGTTGTATCCCATTTTCTTTTTAAATAGAATTTATTGAGTTACAAACTCTTTCCATACAATATTTCTCCTTATACTTTATCTATTTGTTGTCATGTAGTACTATTTTTACCTGATTGTCCTAAAATATACAGTTGTGGCCTTTCAACAATTTTCTGTATATCTATATCTTTGATGGTAGGATTTCTTTCCAGATACTTTTTGCTTGTTAGAAAATTTGCAGAGTCGTACATGTAACTTATCATGAAATTTATGTAGGTATGGCTAAGTATATATCAGAATGGTCATGCCAGACTTTAATGTTTCTTGATCTTTGAATTGCCTTTAAGATGTTTCGTTTTGTTTCTGTGTTGCTATTGCAGTGATGATTCTTTTGCAAGTTTGTCAGACACTTGTCTAGCTCAGGCTGTGTTAATTTGTCATAATACTCATCAGTGTTCACTCTAAGAACCCCAGCTGTATGTAACCTATGGTTTTCTTTTTCCAATATTTCTTTTAATGGAATTTTTCTACCAGACTGTTTTTGTTTTTTTCAATAAGGTTTCCTTCCTTATTTATCGTTGTTGTTATGAAGGTTTTTGGAGCTATTTTTTTTTCCCAATGTTGATTTCGCCTGACTCTACCTTTTCCTTAACTATACCTCTCAGTATTTTGGCTGACCTTGGTGTATTGATAGAAGTCTTCAGCAACCTTTTTTTACACGACGAACACGGCGCAAGTAGTCCCTTCCACTGACTCGACTTTGCTTGTTAAATTTGTAAATATCTATTCCTAATTAAAATATAAAGGTAGATTGAAAGCAACTGTTTCAGACAATCAAAATTTATTTTAACATTATCAAAAGGGATGCCAAATTAAATTTTTGATGAATTTACTAAAAATAGAATATAATAGTGCAAGTTGTACATATGTGTACTATGGACACATTCTCTAAATGCTACATTATGGTTCTGATTGGGTAATAATAGCAACTCCTTTCTTTTTTTAAATCAATTTGATAATTTAATTAAAGCAATACATTTATTCTTAGAAATGTCTTACAAAAATATTTTTTACTGTTTTTGCCATTCAGGAGTTGTGGATTGCTTGATTACAAATTTACTTTTAATAGCAAACTTTTAAATTAAGAGTTTAAAGCATTCCATGAATCTATCAAAATTTTATATTCAGTAAATATTCAAAGAATAAAGGAGTCTGTAAAAATTGCTTCCATTATACCTTGCTCTTTAGCATATGCCATTAAAATCTGTCCTGAATTCAGTGGCATTTTGTTATTTAGATTCTTAAAGTTGTGTTTTCTTGCCATGCTTGTCCAATCTATAGTTTGATTCTCTTCAATTGTTGATAATTCCTCAATAAAATTCTCTCTGTCAAATTTGTATTTGTCAACATTTCCATGATGTATTTTTGATTTTAGTTTTCCAAGATTTTCTTGCTCTAGTTTTTTTTTGGGTGATCTTTCTTGCCTCTTCTGTAGTTGAAAAAAATATCATCCTCTCCCGGTTATGGCTTTTATAAGATTTCCCTAATGTTAAAAACTGACTAACATCATTGTCATTGTCAGTTAATGCACTGTTAATGGATTGCATGGACATGTTCACTGTTTGTTCCATTGTGTTTGTCCTGCTTTCTGCGGCTTCAGTTGGTGACAGATGAAAAGATTCAGCAATTGCAGTTTCAAAGTTTACATCAAATTTTGAAGCAAATACTGGGTTTATAACTTGCACAACAGCTTTTGTCACCTGTTAAAACAGTTTTGTAGTAGAATAATGAATTGTATTACTAATGAAATGTACGTTGTTCAATTGAAGGTAGTTCTGGGGGAATGAAATATTTTTGGATCTAAGACTATTTAAATTTTAATGTATTGACAAAATATTTATGTTGGATAATAGAAAATGTTTATATTGCCTTGTCTCTCATTGTAATGCTTGTTTCACACTAATCCACCATTGTGAGAAAAATAATTATCATGATTTTGGCATGATTGGTTGAATTTTAATTGTGACATCAAAAGTTCTTGCTTTTATTTAAATTTTTCAATGTGACGTTATGAAAAAAGGCAACCATGCTTGATAGCGTCACATAAATTAAAGAACACAACTTTCTGCAGTTTTTTGGAATGACAGGACGTTGTATTAGATTTTGTTTAAAAATCAATAGAGAAAAAGTTCCACCGCTTTATCTTGTGTACTAGAATATTTCTCAACTCAAGACATTTTGATTTTAAAATCTAAAAAGCTTGGCAAGTTTCACGTATAAAAATGAATATCCCCAGAACTACCTTTAATAATATTGTATGAATGTGTTTTACTGAAAACATTTTAAGTACTTTGTAAAGGAACATGACTTTATAGTGAACACTCAACTTATTTTGTAAAACTGGTCACTTAATTACCAAATTTAACGATACTTACCTTGGTTAAGTTGAAGTTAACGTGTAATTCTATGTTGGATACCAAATATTGTCTTATAAAGATGTCAGATCTTTTTGTATTTTTGAATATTTCAATGTATTAAAGTTTATTGTTTTATGAATTAGTGTTAAAGGGAGACTATTCAGACAACTGGATAGCATTGACACATGAATTAATAAATCATTTTGAATAGTGAGTCAGACATTTTATTAACCGGATTTTTGTGACAAAAATGTCGGTTATTGATTTGGGGATGTACGGTGGGCGGTCGGTCGGGCGGGCGGCAATCAAATGTTGTCCGTGCATTAACTCATGAACCATTCAACCAAAGCTTTTAAAATTTTAATATGTTGTTACTGACAACTAAATGAAGGTCAAGTTCAATAGTGGCGATTTTAACTTTTACCGTTCAGGAGTTATGGTTCTTGAAAGATTGAAAAATGGAGTTTCCAGTCGTGTCCGTGCATTTACACATGAACTGTTCTACCAAAGCTTCCCAAATTTTAATATGTTGTTACTGATGACAAAATGGAGGTCAAGTTCAATAATGACGATTTTGACTTTTACCGTTCAGGAGTTATGGTTCTTGAAAGATTGAAAAATGGTGTTCCCGTGTCCGTGCATTTTCTCATGAACCATTCAACCTAAGCTTTTGAATTTTTTATATGTTGTTACTGATGACAAAATAGAGGTCAAGTTCAATAATGACGATTTTGACTTTTACCTTTCAGGAGTTATGGTTCTTGAAAGATCGTAAAATGGTGTTTCCATTCACGTTGTTGCATTTACTCATGAACCATTCAATCTAAGCTTTTCAAATTTTAATATGTTGATACTGATGACAAAATGGAGGTCAAATTTGATATTGACAATTTTCACTTTCACCATTCATCAGTAATGGTTCTTGTGATATTGCCAGGACACAAATAAATGTTTATAAATCCGGTTTGCTGTCGTTGTGACAGCCTCTTGTCTTTAATATAAATTTAATGTACAAATACTGAAATAGATTTCCATTCTCAATTTTATCAAGTTAAAAATCACTTCACCAGTAAAGCTGAAGGGCTAGATATATAGACAGTCAATTTTGACAAATTTTATTATAATTTTGATTATTAGGAAATTGGTCCTCATTTCAGTTGGCTGAACTCCCGACCTGAACAAGTTTGTCATGGCTATTGGTACTTTACGGAACGGAACGGAATTTCATTTAAGGTATCCAAAGGGGGCATTTATCAAAATTTCGAAAAATCTTTAAAACAAAACAAACTTTAAAATTTCTGTGTTTTACGGTTTTCCATATACAAATAACACAAATGTATACTTAATCTCATCTTCACAGGTGAAATGTGTAATAATGTATAACATCGGGAAATATTCTGTAGATGAATATGTCGGATTGTCCTGATAAATTATCATAAAATTAACGCATTTGCAAGTCATGCATTATGATATCTAGACTGACCTCACGTCGTCCTTGATTAGAGACAGTGATCAAGTTGAATCTGATTTAAACTTTTTAATTTATTTTTCAGTTCCGTTCCGTTCCGCAAAGTACCAATTGCTCTGAGGAATTGGTATTTAACGGAAAAAAACGGAAACAGACATCTTTAATGTAATTAAAGCAGCATGATAAAAAAAATTGTCTGACACCTCTTTTTGCATGAGTGGTATGTGTTTTAGATAGCATTTTCGACTTGATCAATAATAAAAAATTTAACACAAAGGCAGGTTACACAAAAAGTCTTTCTCCTTCCATCGGTAATTATATTTTAAAAAAGAGGCCTTCAACAGCCCGTTCCGACGATGATTAGAGACAGTGATCAAGTTGAATTTGATTTAAACTTTTTAATTTATTTTTCCGTTCCGTTCCGTTCTGCAAAGTATCAATTGCTCTGAGGAATTGGTATTTAACGGAAAAAACGGAAACAGACATCTTTAATGTAATTAAAGCAGTATGATAAAAAAAATTGTCTGACACCTCTTTTTGCATGAGTGGTATGTGTTTTAGATAGCATTTTCGACTTGATCAATAATAAAAAATTTAACACAAAGGCAGGTTACACAAAAAGTCTTTCTCCTTCCATCGGTAATTATATTTTAAAAAAGAGGCCTTCAACAGCCCGTTCCTCCGACGATGATTAGAGACAGTGATCAAGTTGAATCTGATTTAAACTTTTTAATTTATTTTTCCGTTCCGTTCCGTTCCGCAAAGTACCAATTGCTCTGAGGAATTGGTATTTAACGGAATCAACGGAAACAGACATCTATAATGTAATAAAAGCAGTATGATAAAAACAAGTCAGACCCTTCTTTTTTGAATGAGTGGTAAGTGTTTTAGATAGCATTTCGACTTGATCAATATTTAAATAAACAGCTGCACCATGAGCGCATGATACGCCCGTCGTCTTGTGAAAAAACATAAATCTTTTTTGAATAACACAGGGTTTGTACAGGATGTCATGCTTAGTATATCCTGACTCATTCCTTATTCCCGCTCAATAGGAAGATTGTACAAGATGTATTTGGAAACCCGACGCAACATTAGCCTGTTAAGTTTTAAGCAATAGAGATACAGCGCAACATGTGAAAAAAAACCTCTTTTTTTACAAAAAACTCAATAACTCGAAAATATAAAAATGAATCATCACCAAAAAGTATACAGATCTTTAGATTAATATAACAAAGAAGTGTGTAAAGTTTTAAGCAATAATCATAAATTTAATCGTTTTTGAGATATGGTGTGACATGTAAACCCCCCCTTTTTTTTTTTACAAAATACTCAATAACTCAAAAATGAAATTTTGAATCATCACCAAAAAGTATACAGATATTAAGATTAATATAAATAAGAAGTATTTAAAGTTTTGAGCCATAATCAAGAATCGTTTTTGAGATACGGTGCGACATGTGAAAAAAACACACCCCTGTTTTAGTTATAAAGTGCCGTAACTCAAAAAGTTGTAATCTTATTTTCACAAAAAAGTATACAGATCATTTGACCATCATAAGAAACAACTATGTTAAGTTTCATGAAATTTGGATAAGTCGTTCTCAAGTTTCGGTGCGACATGTTTACACCGGACAGACGGACGGACGGACGGACACTGGACATTTGTATACCATAATACGTCCCGTCAAAATTGTTTTTTCACAAGACGACGGGCGTATCATGCGCTCATGGCGCAGCTGTTTATTTAAATATTGATCAAGTCGAAATGCTATCTAAAACACTTACCACTCATTCAAAAAAGAAGGGTCTGACTTGTTTTTATCATACTGCTTTTATTACATTATAGATGTCTGTTTCCGTTGATTCCGTTAAATACCAATTCCTCAGAGCAATTGGTACTTTGCGGAACGGAACGGAACGGAAAAATAAATTAAAAAGTTTAAATCAGATTCAACTTGATCACTGTCTCTACTCCTCATCGGAACGGGCTGTTGAAGGCCTCTTTTTTAAAATATAATTACCGATGGAAGGAGAAAGACTTTTTGTGTAACCTGCCTTTGTGTTAATTTTTTTATTATTGATCAAGTCGAAAATGCTATCTAAAACACATACCACTCATGCAAAAAGAGGTGTCAGACAATTTTTTTTATCATACTGCTTTAATTATATTAAAGATGTCTGTTTCCGTTTTTTCTGTTAAATACCAATTCCTCAGAGCAATTGGTACTTTGCGGAACGGAACGGAACGGAAAAATAAATTAAAAAGTTTAAATCAGATTCAACTTGATCACTGTCTCTAATCATCGTCGGAACGGGCTGTTGAAGGCCTCTTTTTTAAAATATAATTACCGATGGAAGGAGAAAGACTTTTTGTGTAACCTGCCTTTGTGTTAAATTTTTTTATTATTGATCAAGTCGAAAATGCTATCTAAAAAAAATACCACTCATGCAAAAAGAGGTGTCAGACAATTTTTTTTTATCATACTGCTTTAATTACATTAAAGATGTCTGTTTCCGTTTTTTCCGTTAAATACCAATTCCTCAGAGCAATTGGTACTTTGCGGAACGGAACGGAACGGAAAAATAAATTAAAAAGTTTAAATCAGATTCAACTTGATCACTGTTTTTAATCATCGTCGGAACGGGCTGTTGAAGGCCTTTTTTTTTAAATATAATTACCGATGGAAGGAGAAAGACTTTTTGTGTAACCTGCCTTTGTGTTAAATTTTTTATTATTGATCAAGTCGAAAATGCTATCTAAAACACATACCACTCATGCAAAAAGAGGTGTCAGACAATTTTTTTTATCATACTGCTTTAATTACATTAAAGATGTCTGTTTCCGTTTTTTCCGTTAAATACCAATTCCTCAGAGCAATTGGTACTTTGCGGAACGGAACGGAACGGAAAAATAAATTAAAAAGTTTAAATCAGATTCAACTTGATCACTGTTTTTAATCATCGTCGGAACGGGCTGTTGAAGGCCTCTTTTTTAAAATATAATTACCGATGGAAGGAGAAAGACTTTTTGTGTAAATTATTGATCATGTCGAAAATGCTATCTTAAACACATACCACTCATGCAAAAAAAGGTGTCAGACAATTTTTTTTTTATCATACTGCTTTAATTACATTAAAGATGTCTGTTTCCGTTTTTTCCGTTAAATACCAATTCCTCAGAGCAATTGGTACTTTGCGGAACGGAACGGAACGGAAAAATAAATTAAAAAGTTTAAATCAGATTCAACTTGATCACTGTCTCTAATCAAGGACGACGTGAGGTCAGTCTAGATATCATAATGGCATTTAATGCACGACTTGCAAATGCGTTAATTTCATGATAATTTATCAGGACAATCCGACATATTCATCTACAGAATATTTCCCGATGTTATACATTATTACACATTTCACCTGTGAAGATGAGATTAAGTATACATTTGTGTTATTTGTATATGGAAAACCGTAAAACACAGAAATTTTAAAGTTTGTTTTGTTTTAAAGATTTTTCGAAATTTTGATAAATGCCCCCTTTGGATACCTTAAATGAAATTCCGTTCCGTTCCGTTCCGTTCCGTTCCGTAAAGTACCAATTCATTGTATTAATTGATTTTTGTGTCAAAGACCAGTTATACAAACTTAATTTTTTAATAGTAGTGAAAGTTTATATAATGTTGAAAAGGATTGTTTATAAAAATAATCATTTAGGTGCCAGTACCAGGTGAAAACATAACACAAAAAAAACCCACCATAGTTTACATTGATTGTTATTCATAGCTTATTAAAAGTAGAATTACACAAAAAAATAGTTTTCTTTTCCTTTTACTGTTCGGATAATAGAAGATACATTTGGTTGAAATGCACTAAAAATAAGCATATAAGGGGAGATAACTCTAATTTGCTATCATTCTAACCTATTCTCCAACAAAGTTATTTCCATTACCAGAAACACAAACAACTGATTAGCTTGGTGTTTATTTTTCTAACCCAGTTTTCTTATTTTACCATTTTGCCTGATCCTTATAGGCATTAAAACATGGAAAGCAATTTACCTTGCCATGCATACCTCCCACTTTTTAAACTGAAATTAATTTTGAAACAGAGTTTGATATTATCAATGATTACAATCTATAAATCTTATATAAATTTGTGTATGAGGAAATATATTAGTATGATTCTTGGTGAGAAGGCTTACGCTGGTGGTTCTATAAGTTATTTGTTTTATAGAAATAAGGATAATTACTTTTTGTAAAGGACTTTATCTGTGTATATAACTATAGATCACATTGCACATAAATTTTATTAAATTCCTTCATCTATTTATTGGTTTTCGATTTTCACAATGAACTTTAAAATCTGCAGGCCCTGATCTCAAATTTAGGATCTTTTTGTTAGATTCTGTTGGCCTGCTGACAGGATTTTTACAAGCCTGAGCTGCTGGGCCTGTAGCTTAGCATGATACTGGTTCACTTTGTCAGTGATATTGATCCAGTTTATACACCAATTATACTTAATTTTAAGAATTTTTATTTTACCACACCTTGTTAATTGATGGAGAGGCAGAAAACTCTTCCTGAATTGTGTCCACCAGATTTGTACAAGTAGACTTAAGATTTTCTGCCTTATTTTCAACTTTGCTACATGTATGTAATGACGAAGATACATTGTATTTTGTGGTGCAGATTGGGCATTCTTCAAGCGTATGCTGATGTTTTTCAATTTCTTTCATTCGCATCCAGTTGCCCAAACTAAACTGGGATACAAATTTTTCCTTTTCTCAAGTTTTGTTTTTGTTGATATAGTATCTATTCTGGTATACATAATCTTGTAGTTTTGGCAGTTTTAGACGAAAATAATTGTAGCTGTTGATGAGCATTTTTGGATATTTTCACATGAAAATGCTGTATTTGACAAATGATTATTATAATGGGGCTTGAGAATTTTATCAGGCTCTGGAATTTGTTGTTTTGACTGGTTATAACTGTCAATTGCAGTCTTGTCCTTTGTTGACCTTGCAATAATTACTTTGGCAAAATTGCAATAGTTCATTGTATTTGATTTTTTTTTGCAAGTTATATCATTGCATATTCTTATTTGTATTATTGTTCATGTTATATATGTCAGATTTTGATATGCAAAATAAAATTCAAGATGAAAAATGTTTGTGTAATGACTCAGATGACTTCCATGTTTGGTTTGCTGCTGCTGCTGCTATTCTCTGCTGAGTACAGAAAAAATCCTGAAGATTTTTATGATATGACTTTTGAGAAAAAAGATAGACATACAACCAGAAAGTTACAACAATGATTAAAAAACAAAATAAAGCAGACAAAAAAAAATGGAAAGAAATATACGAGACTAGAGTCTGGATACTCCACATAAAAAGTTTGATTATCCATTGATAAAAACTACTTATTCTCAGGGGAGGATGCATATATATGTTTTGTTTTGGTGTTTTTTTCTTTCTTTCAAATACACATGTGATGGATTAATGTTAATACCTGGTCATACTATAAACACCAGCCCCCCCCCCCCCAAACTTCTGTCTGGCATGTTTTAAATGTTTCTGTGTATGTTGATGAAGTAAAAAATTCTTTTGAGGTGGTTAAAAAAATATTAGAGCACAACTTAGTTCTTTATTTGAAAAAAGGCAAACAAATAGGGTCGCTAGTGATGGAACTTTGATCCCTGATATGGTCATCTGGAAGGCTTTATAACTCACTATCTGCAACTGAAAAAAAAATTTACTGAAATGTTATTCTGCAGCTGTAATATATATTACCAACATCATGCATATAAAGGTAAGTTTTTTTTCACACAAAAAAATCAATTTAATAAAAAAAATTATGCTAAACCAACGACATTTATACAAAAGCTAACGTTTTATTTCAATAATTTCTGTATGAAATAGCTTTAAAAGTTATTGAAAAACATATAACTTGATATATGTATAGATATTGACATTTATTTTATTAAAATATAGGTATATTGTCCTCTCGTCGATTTATTTTTATGTTGAAAAGTTCGCCAGAATAATTTACAGAGTTATGTCCCTTTTGACGTCACTTGAACGTTTGAAAGTAATGACATACATTAAAAAGTTTGACATTGGGCAACTTCAGAGCGAAAGTTCTAGAATTAATCATCTGTATTTTTCTAATATGATTAGCATTTTCAAATCGGAATCAAGATTATGAAAACTGATATACAATTGGCGTGGCAATATTGGTAAATTTAATAGATGGCGTTGTTTACTTAAAAAGGTTGATCTTAACGATTTTTCGCTTGTTTATTTTAATTTCTTATTATCTTTGACAAGTATTCACCAGTGTATAGCATTTATTCTTATTCCACGTATTTTTCCCGTTAAAATGAGACCAAAAGGAAATATTTACGTTATGTGTAGGTACTAGAACTTTACAGAAAACTATAATTTTATATGTAAATACTACCGTAGTTAGGTGATCGTCACGTGACTTTTTTTCCAGGGTAAATCAAAACAAAATAAAATATAATTTATTGTTTTATCATAAAATACCACTGATTAGACGTTTCCCATTCATACAGCAATTATGTACCGCTTTGGCGGTTTTATTGTTTATTATGCCCAAATAGCTAAAAACAGTACTGAGTGGCCTTAACCATCCCGCGTATCAGAGGGAACATGTGTACTAAGTTTCAAGTGGATTAGTGGGGCATAATAAAAATATGTGTCTAAAGACTTGTAATATAAATTGGGAATGTGTCCAGGGGACACAGATGATGCCCCCACTGGTGTATCATATAAAGTTATAAAGGGGCATAACTCTAGAATAATAAAAGTTACGCTACCCAAATTTGAATTGTGTGTTAATAAGCATTGTGCATAAGTTTCATAACATTTGGTTGAGGCAAACAGAAACGACCAATTTAGCATTTTTTCCATGGACACAGATGATGCTTGCATACAACATTATAAAGGGACATAACTTAAAAACAACAAAAGTGACGCTACTCAAATTTGTACTTGATCAGAGTTTTGTGGTAATAAGTATTGTGTATAGGTCTCATAATGTTTAGTTGGGGTAAACTTAAGTTACAGAATGGAAACTAAAAATTTTGCAATTTTTCGATTTATAAAGGGGCATAACTCGATAACAGTTAAAGTGACGCCACCAAAATTCAACTTGATCTGTGTTTTGTGGTAATGAGCATTGTGTATAAGTTTCATAACATTTGGTTCAGGCAACTTAAGAGAACAGAAACTAAAAAAATGCATTTTGTTTTCCATTTATTAAGGGGCATAACTCTGGAATGGTTAAAGTGACCCTACAAATATTCAACACTTGATCTGTATTTTGTGGTAATAAACATTGTGAAAATTGTGTATAAGTTTCATAACATTTGGTAGAGGTGAACTTAAGAAAGAGAACAGAAACAAAAAAAATAGCAATTTTTCAATTTATAAAGGGGCATAACTCTAGAACAGATAAAGTGACGCCAGCAAAATTCAAACTTGATCTGTGTTTTGTTGTTATAAGCATTATGTATAAGTTTCATAACATTTGGTAGAGGCAAACTTAAGTCAGAGAACGGAAACTAAACATTTTTTTATTTTTTTCATTTATAAAGGAGCATTACTCTAGAACGGTTAGAATGACGCTACCAAAATGAAACTTGATCTATATTATGTAGTTATAAATATTGTGTATAAGTTTAATAACATTTGGTTAAGGCAAAGTCAAGTTAGAGAATGGAAACCAATTTTGGGACGTACTGACGGACAAGAGTAAATCTTTATGCTCCCTCCACTACGGCTGAGGCATAATAAATGACATAGAAATTAACAACTTTAGGTTATTTTCCAATTTTCTGTTGGGAAAAAGGGAAATAACATAATATTTAAAATTGATAAAAATAAAAAAATAACTGAATGGTCAACAACTCAACAACGAGAAAGCTTGAATCGTGAAAATTGAACTTGATCTTCATTTAGTCACACGAAACAACATACCTACATTTATAACTTTGAAGATTTCTTCAAAGCATTTTCATGTAAATGAACGGACACTCTTTAATGGCAGCCAAAAGGCCACCTACCCAACCCCCTAACCCCATTCCCATCCACCAATCGCCCTAAAGCCCATAGTATATCCCAAAATCAATAACAGATTTTTTTCTCTCGACAATATGGTTGATAAAAAACTATATAAAAAACAGCTTGATACGACCGCAGAGGTTTAACACTGATCAGTTTTTCAAAAATGGACACAATATTCGCGCTTGATACAGGTCTGAAATTGGATTGCAATTAAATATTTGACACATTATACTTTTTTGACACAGAATTACTGTAGTCAAAGAACTCAGAATTGATTATATGATTTAAATCTATATTCAAATTTTTGCTTTTATGCAATACACTATGCTGTTGAGAATTGCCCCCCCCCCCCTTTCCCCCAAAAAAAATCCCCCTTTTTTTTTGGCTTTTGTGCAATACATTATGCTGTTGAAAAAATTTTCATTTTAATTTCTTAAATCTTAAATGAGAAAACAATGTCCAAACCCACAATTTCTTTTTGAGCCTCCCCCCGCCCCCCCCAAAAAAAATATTTCCCTCAAGATATAGTCATTATCTCAATTCAAATTTTTAATGGAGTTTGCAACCATAATTACCCATTTTATTTAAAAATACATCATAAAAATCTTAAAATAGAAAATTACATACATAATCATGGTTAAAATTAATATTAATTAATAATACCTTAAATAAATTGGCAGCTAATTATCTCAATACATTTCTTTATACATAATTTAAAAGTAGAGTAAGGGAGATAATTCCAAACATACACAACATTCTACTTTAAATGTTTTGGATGACCTCCCTTTAATATACTGCTTTTAAATTGTCTTATTTGTCCATTTACCAGGAACCCTTGTTTCCCATTTTTTTGCCCCGAATTCCTAAATGGTTTGAGCCATAACCCCCCAAAATCCATTCTAACCATCCCTTTTGGTATGGAAACTTGTCATGCTTGTGGTATAATTTCAGAGAGATTCATACACTTAAACTCAAGTTATTGTCTGGAAACTACAAAAATGCTTATTTGGGCCCCTTTTTTGGCCCTTAATTCCTAAACAGTTTGGACCATAACCCCAAAACTCAATCACGACCTTTATTTTGTTGTAGCAAACCTTGTGTTTAAATTTCATAGATTTTTATCTACTTATACTAAAGTTACTGTCGGGAAACAAACTGTCTTCGGACGATGACAACAACAACGTGATATCAATATACGACGTGCGGTCGTATACAAATGAAAAAAAAAAAACCATTAAAAAACAGAAAAGAACAACCTTCTAATAAAGATGTTGATTGCATCTGTCCAGGCGTTTTCTGGTTGAAATCTTCAAGAGCCTGTTTTGATACAACTGTCTATAAAATAAAAGAAATAAGTACTGTAAATTATATAATCTTAGATAAAGTGCAGGAGTCAAAAAACATATACCGTGGATAATTTTATGAAACAAAGTTTGAGGCCACTGGAAAACTTCAATTCATCCATTGGTGGCCTTCGGCTGTGGTCTGCTCTATGGTCGGGTTGTTGTCGCTTTGACACATTCCCAATTTCCTTTCTCAATTTTATCTGAAGTTTTGAGTCAACTGAGTTCAAGACAATGAGTGTTAACTGTAGTACTGTCAATACTGATCATGAAGATTCATTATAAATTGTGGGGTACTTATCTTTTATGTTTTCAGTGGGTATACGTTAACCAAGTGTTCAGTGATGCACAGTTTTCAAATAAAATAGGCTTATATACAAATTTTTTCAACACTCAGTGATTTCATGGATCTTCAAAAATTCTACTATTCATCAATCCATAAAAATTGGTAACCATGAATTTAAGTGAAACCAAAGTAGTTCATTATAGTTTTTAAAACATATTATTAAAGTTAAATATGCTGCAATACACCTTTTTGCTATACAAATACAAATGTTTGGTGTATAAGTGAGCTACCATTAAGGATGAAATTTAAAATAAAAGAAGAATTGAATTTATATTCAATTAAAGATTACTTGCTATTGTGCAATACACTGTGCTGTTGCGCAATACTTAGTAAATCTGTTGTCAGACTATAAACAAACTAGAGGCTCTAAAGAGCCTGTATCGCTCACCTTGGTCTATGTGAATATTAAACAAAGAACACAGATAGATTCATGACAAAATTGTGTTTCGGTGATGGTGATGTATTTGTACATCTTCCTTTACTGAACATTCTTGCTGCTTACAACTATCTCTTTCAATAATGAACTTGGTCCAGTAGTTTCAGTGGAAAATGTTAGTAAAAATTTACAAATTTTTGTGAAAATTGTTAAAAATTGACTATAAAGGGAAAAAAATAATTCCTTAGTGGGTCAATTGACCATTTTGGTCATGTTGACCTATTTTAAGGTCTTACTTTGCTATACATTATTGCTGTTTACAGTTTATTTCTATCTATAATAATTTTCAAGATAATAACAAAAAAACTGCAAAATTTCCTTAAAATTACCAATTCAGGGGCAGCAACCTAGCAACGTGTCTTCCGATCCATCTGAATATTTCAGGGCAGATAGATTTTGACCTGATAAACAATTCAACCACAGTCAGATTTGATCTTAATGCTTTGGTTTTTGACATTTTACCCCTATGTTCTATTTTTAGCCATGGCGGCCATTTTGGTTGGTTGGCCAGGTCACCAGACACAATTTTCAAACTAGATACCCCAATGATGGTTGTGGCCAAGTTTAGTTCAATTTGGCCCAGTAGTTTCAGAGAAGAAGATTTTTGTAAAAGATAACTAAGATTTATGAAAAATGGTTAAAAATTGACTATAAAGGGCAATAACTCCTAAAGGGGTCAACTGACCATTTCAGTCATGTTGACTTATTTTTAGGTCTTACTTTGCTGAACATTTTTGCTGTTTACAGTTTATCTCTACCTATAATAATATTCATGATAATAACCAAAAACAGCAAAATTTCCTTAAAATTTCCAATTCAGGGGCAGCAACCCAATAACGGGTTGTCTGATTCATCTGAAAATTTCAGGTCAGATAGATTTTGACCTGATAATCAAGTTTACCCCAATTTGCTCTAAATGCTTCGGTTTTTGAGTTATAAGCCAAAAACTGCATTTGACTACTATGTTCTATTTTTAGCAATGGCGACCATGTTTGTTGATAGATCAAAACTTCGGATACAATTATAAACTAGATACCCTAAGAAACATTCAGTTAAAGTTTGGAAGTATTTGGCCTAGTAGTTTCAGAGGAGAAGATTCTTGAAATAGTTTACGACGACGACAGACGACGGACGCCAAGTGATGGCATAAGCTCACTTGGCCCTTCTGGCCAGGTGAGCTAATAAATATCAATTAATTCTCAATGTCATATTAGAAATTGATGAAAATGTAAAGGAAGCTTACATCAATAGATATAAACAATTCACCAAAGTTTCATGAGAATTGCTGCCAGCATTTTTGGAAAATCCCCCCTTTTTTAATGAATAAAACCCCATAACTCAGAAATATAAAATGGAAAATTTATGTTGGAAGGTATTTGGCCCAGTAGTTGCAGAGGAGAAGATTTTTGAACTAGTTTACGACGACAACAGACGATGGACGACGACAGATGCCAAGTGATGGCATACGCTCACATGAGGTAACCAGATGCTCCGCAGGGCACAGAGTTTGAACCATGAACATTAGGGCAAGTATGGACACAACATTCAAGCTTGATACAGCTCTGAATTTGGATTGTGATTAAATAGTTGACACAACACCGGTTTCTGACACATAATGAATGTGGTCTAAGAACTTAAAGTTAAACTTAAAAACTTTAAATTTTAAATTGGACATTACCTATTATGGTCCAATATCCAAAATCTAAATACATGGTTAGATTCAGCATTTTAAAGGACCCCAATTATTCAATTTTTGATGAATTCAAACAAAGTTTAATTTTGGACCCTTTGGGCCCCTTATTCCTAAACTGTTCGGACCAAAACTCAGAAAATCAATCCCAACCTTTCTTTTATGGTCATAAACTTTGTGTTTAAATTTCATAGATTTCTATTTACTTATACTTAAGTTATGGTGCGAAAACCAAGAAAAATACTTATTTGGGTCCCTTTTGGGCCCCTAATTTATTTCCTAAACTGTTGGGACCTCAACTCCAAAAATCAATCCCAACCTTCCTTTTGTGTTCATAAACCTTATAGATTTCTACTTTCTTATACTAAAGTTATTGTGCGAAAACCAAGAATAATGCTTATTTGGGCCCTTTTTTGGCCATTAACTCCTAAACTGTTGGGACTAAAACTCCCAAAATCAACCCAACCTTCCTTTAGTGTTCATAAACCTTGTGTCAAAATTTCTTAGATTTCTATTTACTTAAACTAAAGTTAAAGTGCGAAAACCAAGAAAATGCTTATTTGGGCCCTTTTTGGCCCCTTATTCCCAAACTGTTGGGACCAAAACTTCCAAAATCAATCTCAACTTTTCTTGTATGGTCATAAACCTTGTGTTTAAATTTACTAGATTTCTATTCACTTAAACTAAAGTTATAGTGCAAAAACCAAAAGTCTTCGAACGCGGACAAAGGATGACGACAATGCCAACATGATACCAATATACGACCAAAAATTTTCATTTTTTGTGGTCGTAAAAAATAAAAAGACAAACAAACAAACAACAGTACACAAAACACAACTTGGAAAACTTATGACTTAGCATCCCAACACCACCAATAACTGGGGGTGATCTCAGGTGCTTTGGAAGGGCAAATAAAGACTTAGTACATGTAGTATGTACAATGTACTTACACCTCCTGATTTCAGTAGTTTTTTCTTAAATTCATCTGTTGGATTCTGGAATGTTAATTTCTCACATCGTATGTGATTAACTGGTGTATCATCAAATTTAAGATACAGGTCATACTGAAATCTGATTTTTTTTGTTTCCTCCTTATTTTTGAAATAAATGTCTATTGGCAATGTGAATCCTGCATAACCACTTTCTGCCACTTGGTATGGTGGGGCAACTACAGCTGAAATAAACAAGTTTTTGCATTTTTATATTGCAAACACGGATTTTACAGGGGTATTTTGTGAAGATATCAACATAAACCCCAAAACACTCCATGAATATTACAAAGCTTTACTATTTTGTATAAAAAAATACATGGCAAAAGGTGATGTGATTTATATATGTCAATATGAAGGTAAGTTCCAGCTAGAGGCTCTCTGGGTCTCAATTGCAAGAGCATGTGTCACTCAACTGTTTTTCTTCGTTTTTGGAAATCATGTAAAAATATAGATTTAAATCATAACAAATGCCCTAATAATGATTGAAGCCAAATTTGTACAGTCTTCTAGCATAATTTTTGTCTTGGCCTAACTTTATTTCATTTATACAAATGTTATATTTCTGATTAAAAACTACCTCCATCAGCATTAATTTTTTTTTAATAAAAATCTTAGGGTTATATTGCACAATTCTTTGTAAGAAATTATAGTCATTGCAATGCAATTACATCATGTACATTGTTATTATTACATATTATATGATAGAATAATACATGCATGTATATTTACATGTATTATATGCAAATATACTACATAAATTGACCTACTTGTTCTATGATTTCAATAATATATTGTTACTTGACATTTAATCATCAATGTAGAAAGAAATATATCCACAAGTAATCATTTTTACTTAATAAATTTTTAAGAACAATTCAGTTTAACTTAAATATTTGTTGTAATATAGTTACATGTATTTGTACATGTTTCATTTATTTTAAATGAATGCCTGTAAACAGTAACTAAAACTGTTAATAAAATGGAACCATTTCTTAATGTCCCTAAGCACTGCTACTTCAGCATTGTTCAGTGTGTTGATAAATATTTCATAATGAAAATTAAAGTTCCTTACAAAACTGGGATAATGTAAACATCATTGTTAGATTAACATGATGAATGATGGTCATGGATGAATTGATCAGTGGCAAATGTTACATTCATATCAGGAAGAGAACAAAAGGATAGTATAATACATAGGAGAGCTACAATGTATAGCTACCATTGGATTTTTAGGGGGGGTGGGATTGGGGGGCTAGGATGAATTTTGTTCTGCATTTTATTTTTTAAAGTTGTTATTCCTATCCTGCCTTATTAGTATATCCTGTATTTTTATCAGTCAGGGGCATTACTTAAACAAGTAACAATTAAAATTACCTATACAAGTAATGTTGAAAACGAGGCTAATTTAAATATAACTTATATAAGTTATTTTTCTGAATATTATTTTTATAGGTGTCCAAGAATACAGATTTTACTAGCTTTAAATAATTTTCACAGTTTTCTTGTTATTTTTCCCTTGTTATATAAAAACTAATTCTTCAGAAACACTAATTAACTTTCCGACGCACTTATCTTTCATACCGACGCTTCAGGGTCAAAGATTGGTCTCTTGGGACTATTAAATTATCATTTTCTTCTAAAATCTTAAAGGTAGACTGATATAAATAGATAGATACTTGTGAATTAATTAAGACTTGTTGTTATTTATAATTTCTAACCTAAATCAATTACATATGTGCCTTAGATAAGTGTAATTGCTATATTTTTCAAAAATGTTTAAAATAACTTATTCAAGTAATATTTTTGTCATTATTTTCAAAGTAACCCTTTATCTCTATACTCCTCTCAAATCTGATAAATTCTTTATTTTATGATATAAAATGCTGTTTAAAATCATGAAAACTACATTTAGTCTATGTTTCTATTGAAAATTAAAATGACTCTATTAAGTAATTTTATTATTTTTAAAATAAAAGATTACTTATATAAGTAATTAAAAAAAATAACTTGTTTAAGTAACGCCCCTGACTGTTTATCAAGTTGCTCATCCTGCCTTTTTATTACTAACCAGATGGACACAACATTCAAGCTTGATACAGCTCTGAATTTGGATTGTGATTAAAAAGTTGACACAGAATAGGTTTCTGACACGGAATAAATGTGGTCTAAGAATTAAGAAAAATAAAATTTGACATTTACCTTTTATGGTCCAATATCCAAAATCTAAATACATGGTTAGATTCAGCATATCAAAGAACCCCAAGAATTCAATTTTATATGAAATCAAATAAAGTTCAATTTTGGACCCTTTAGAACTCAATGTGGACCAATTTGATAAAGGGGCTCAAATACCAAAAATCTAATTACATGCTTAGATTCAGCATAACAAACATGTTAAAGAACCGAAAGAATTCATTTTTTGTTAAAATCAAACACAGTTTAATTTTAAACCATTTGGACCTTAATGTAGACCAATTTGAAAACGGGACCAAGAATTAAGAATCTAAATACATGGTTAGATTCGGCATATCAAAGGACCGAATAACTCAATTTTTGATGAAATCAAAAAAGTTAAATTTTGGACCCTTTTGGCCCCTAATTCCTCAACCTTTCTTGAGTAGTTATAAACCTTGTGTTAAAATTTGATTGATTTCTATTTACTTATACTTAAGTTATTATCCAGAAATCATCCGTCTTTGGACGACGCCGACGAATACACCGACGTGATACCAATATAAGACCAATTTTTTTTAATTTTTGCGGTCGTATAAAAACTCCTTATCAGCCATTTTCAAATTTCATCCTAGCCAAACTAAACCATCCCAAAAAAAATCTTTGCATGAAATAAGTCTCCCAAGGAAAAGTTTGTTGCTAATGGAGACCAAATTTTCCCTGCAAAAAACATTATGGTACCTTCTTTCAAAGAGCAGCACCATCCTTAATTCACCATGCATAGTAAAATAAGGGATGGTTAACTTAAGGATACAATATTGTCTAACTGATGATGTTATTTAATATTCATTATATGTGTTGGTACAAAATGTATATATATAATGACATTTTAATGGGGGTTTCTACAGACCTGTGCTATTTTTCCTTAGCGATCTACATTTTGTACTTACTGTGATATCGATGACAGGATTGTTTTAAGTGTGAAAAACACCACGTATTGTATTATACACATTTATAATGTACTAAGGCTAGTCCTTGAGTCATTGGCCTTGTGAGTCAAAAGATGCATCAAGATTGTAATATGTTGCAACAAATGAGTTCAGATATCTTCATCTTATAGCAAAAGTTGAATAAAAAAATTTGTGACTTGATTTTTCTTTTCTAGTTATTTTCTTTCATGGAGCCTGAAGAATTTAACTAGTATATAGCAATAAAATTTTACTTTTGTTATTAGATATGGCAAAAAAATCTTGAATCCTTAGTAAAAGCCCTGTATGTGACATTATTTCTTGTTACATTGTATCTTAAAAACATTTATACATCTAATTATATATAAACATACCTCTTTTATGATGTGGAAAACTATGATGTAGATTAAAAACAACCTTTTCAACAAAATTTGAAATGTTGCACCCCTCTGGTCCTCTGACGTAAACAGTCCAATCATGTGTGAACCCTCCTTGTGATGGTGGATCTCTCTGAGAGGCTCGATGACCAAGTTCAATCTTCACTTGAACAGACTAAAATGACAATTAAGTTAAGATTTTTGTATGACAAGCCAATAACTGATAATTTGGTGAATAGTTTATGGTGAGAGCAAACTTCATGAAAACGTTTGATGCATAGATTAGTATAAGTTTTGTGCAGGAAATCTATCCAACATAAGTGATTTGTCTCAGCCTGAACTACAATTGAAGATACTACAAAGGCACTTTGTCGAATTTCAAACATTGAAACCCCTCACAAACCTCAAAAGAGTGACAAAAAAATACATGTAACAAAGGGACTTTCAAACTCGAAAGTCGAAAGTAACCTGACAACACCATAGGGCTAAAAAAGAAACCAACAGACAAACATCAGTACACAAAACACAACAAAGAAAACCAAAGACCATGAAGACTGAGCAGCACAAACCCCACCAAAAACTCTGGGTGATCTCCAGTAAATGTACTTGTAACTACAATGTACATGTACAAAAATGAAGGTGTAGTAAATGAGATTCGGAAAAAAATGTTTATAAATGTATGCATAGTGATACATACTGAGATTGTATCTTTACACTAATAAACAGGTTCACACTCACTGTCCCTTGAACTGCTTTTTTTACATGTACATGTATAATCAATGCAACCCAATCTGATTATTACATGAAGTCAAGAAGAGCCAGTGAAATGGGTAATTGCAACCTTCAAATCCAAATTGGACAACTGGCTGAACTGCACAGTACTGTTATTTCCAGTTTCCACATTAATTATGAAATGAAATATATTCAAAATATTTATAGGGAAAAATACTGCCTTCTACCAATTTTAAAAACAAGCTGCAGTTTTCTTCTAATGTAATGTTGTTTACAATTTTAATACATGCAAACATCTTATCAATAAACAATTTAAGTTACATGTTTGGTTTAACCCTAGTGTTTACATGTACCTTGATATTTTACAAAAAGATGCTCCGCAGGGCGCAGCTTTAAATGACCACAGAGGTTGAACCCTGAACGGTTGGTGCAAGTATGGACAAAACATTCAAGTTGGATTCAGCTCTAAATTTAGATTGTGATTAAATAGTTGACACAGCATAGGTTTCTTACACAGAATGAATGTGGTCTAATAAACTTAAAATTTGTGTTTTGCCTTTGAGCAAATCACTATGCTGTTGTCAGAATATTAATCCTCTCAAAAAAATGTTTGAAGAAATTTTCTTTTTATTTATGAAATCTGAAATGAGAAAAATTGAACCCCACCCCCCCCCCCCCCCCAATTTTTTTTTCACATCCTCCTTTCCCTTTTTCCAAAACTGATCTCAATTCAAATTTCTAATGGTGTTTGCAACAATAACTACTCATTTAAATACATCATAAAATATTAAAATGTAAACCAGATGCTCTGCAGGGCACAGCTTTATATGACCGCAGAGGTTGAACCCTGAACGGTTGGGGCAAGTATGGACACAACATTCAAGCTGGATACAGCTCTAAATTTGGATTGTGATTAAATAGTTGACACAGCATAGGTTTCTGACACAGAATGAATGTGGTCTAATGAACTTAAAATTTTGTTTTTGCCTTTGAGTAATTCACTATGCTGTTGAATATTAATCCTCTCAAAAAAATGTTTGAAGAAATTTTCTTTTTATTTATGAAATCTGAAATGAGAAATATTTAACCCCCCCCCCATTTTCTTTTCACATCCCCCTTTCCCTTTTTTCCAAAACTGATCTCAATTCAAATTTCTAATGGAGTTTGCAACAATAACTTCTCTTTTAAATACATCATAAAATATTAAAATGTAACAAAAGGTGCTTGTTATCACTGAATGGTAAAGATTGTTTTAATTTATCAGTTGGTAGTAAAAGTGAATATACATTGTATATTGTATAAACTAATGATTTAAGTTGACTCAACTACAATTCTGGACAAAGAAAGATAACTCCAATCAATTGAAAATTTCTTGCTATTGCACAATATGATATATTTCTGTCTATTGCGCAATACTGTGCAATTGAAAATATTTGCTATTGCACAATACTGTGCAATTGAAGATTTCTTGCTATTGTGCAATACTGAGAAATTGAAAATTTCTTGCTATTGCACAAAACTGTGCAATTGAAGATTTCTTGCTATTGCTGAATACTGTGCAATTGAACATTTCTTGCTATTGCACAATACTTAATATAATAATTTTGGATCCTGATTTGAACCAACTTGAAAACTGGGCCCATAAACAAAAATCTAAGTACATGTTTAGATTCAGCATATCAAAAAAGCCCAAGAATTCAGTTTTTGTTAAAATCAAATTTAGTTTAATTTTGGACCCTTTGGACTTAAATGTAGACCAATTTGAAAACGGGACCAAAAATTAAGAATCTACATACACAGTTAGATTTGGCAAATCAAAGAACCCCAATTATTCCATTTTTGATGAAATCAAACAAAGTTTAATTTTGGACCCCGATTTGGACTAACTTGAAAACTGGGCCAATAATCAAAAATCTAAGTACATTTTTAGATTCAACATATTAAAGAACCCCAAGGATTCAATTTTTGATGAAATCAAACAAAGTTTAATTTTGGACCCCGATTTGGACCAACTTGAAAACTGGGCCAATAATCAAGAATCTAAGTACATTTTTAGATTCAGCATATCAAAGAACCTAACTGATTCATTTTTTGTCAAAATCAAACTAAGTTTAATTTTGGACCCTTTGGACCTTAATGTAGACCAATTTGAAAACGGGACCAAAAATTAAGAATCTACATACACAGTTAGATTTAGCATATCAAATTAAAGAACCCCAATTATTCAATTTTTGATGAAATCAAACAAAGTTCAATTTTGGACCCTTTGGGCCCCTTATTCCTAAACTGTTGGGACCAAAACTCCCAATATAAATCCCAACCTTCCTTTAATGGTCATAAACCTTGTGTTTAAATTTCATAGATTTCTATTTACTTATACTTAAGTTATTGTGCAAAAACCAAGAATAATGCTTATCTGGGCCCCTTTGTGGCCCCTAATTCCTAAAATATTGGGACCAAAACTCCCAAAATCAATCCCAACCTTCCTTTTGTGGTCATAAACTTTGAGTCAAAATTTCATTGATTTCTATGGACTTTTACTAAAGTTAGAGTGCGAAAACTAAAAGTATTTAGACGACGACGACGCTAGCAATATACGACGAAAAATTAAAATTTTTGCGGTCGTATAAAAAAGTGCTTGTTATCACTGATTGGTAAAGATTGTTTTAATTTATCAGTTGGAAGTAAAAGTGAATATACATCGTATATTGTACAAAAACAATGACTTAAGTTGATTCAACTACTATTCTGGACAAAGAAAGATAACTCCAATTGAAAATACTTGCTATTACACAATACTGTGCAATTGAAGATTTTTTGCTATTTCGCAATACTGTGCAATTGAAGATTTCTTGCTATTGCTGAATACTGTGCAATTGAAAATTTCTTGCTATTGCACAATACTTAATATAAAAATTTTGGATCCTGATTTGGACCAACTTGTAAACTGGGCCCATAATCAAAAATCTAAGTACATGTTTAGATTCAGAATATAAAGAAGCCCAAGAATTCAATTTTTGTTATCAAACTTAGTTTAATTTTGGACCCTTTGGACTTAAATGTAGACCAATTTGAAAACGGGACCAAAAATTAAGAATCTACATATACATTTAGATGTGGCATATCAAAAAACCCCAATTATTCAATTTTTGATGAAATCGAAGAAAGTTTAATTTTGGACCCCAATTTGGACCAACTTGAAAACTGGGCCAATAATCAAAAATCTAAGTACATTTTTAGATTCAACATATTAAAGAACCCCAAGGATTCAATTTTTGTTAAAATCAAACTAAGTTTAATTTTGGACCCTTTGGACTTAAATGTAGACCAATTTGAAAACGGGACCAAAAATTAAGAATCTACATATACAGTTAGATGTGGCATATCAAAAAACCCAAATTATTCATTTTTGATGAAATCGAACAAAGTTTAATTTTGTGACCCTTTGGGCCCCTTATTCCTAAACCGTTGGGACCAAAACTCCCAAAACCAATTCCAACCTTCCTTTTATGGTCATAAACCTTGTGTTTAAATTTCATAGATTTCTATTTACTCATTAACTAAAGTTGTGGTGCGAAAACCAAGAAAAATGCTTATTTGGGCCCCTTTTTGGTCCCTAATTCCTAAACTGTTAGGATCTCAACTCCCAAAATCAATCCCAACCTTCCTTCTGTGTTCATAAACCTTGTGTTTAAATTTCATTGATTTCTATTTACTCATACTTAAGTTATGGTGCAAAAAACCACGAAAAATGCTTATTTGGGCCCCTTTTTGTGCCCTAATTCCTAAACTGTTGGGATCTCAACTCTCAAAATCAATCCCAACCTTCTTTCTGTGTTCATAAATCTTGTGTTTAAATTTCAGTGATTTCTATTTACTTACACTAAAGTTATTGTGCCAAAAACAAGAATAATGCTTATTTGGGCCCTTTGTTGGCCCCTTATTCATAAATAGTTGGAACCAAAACTCCCAAAATCAATCCCAACCTTCCTTTTGTGGTCATAAACCTTGTGTCAAAATTTCATAGATTTCTATTCACTTAAAGTAAAGTTATAGTGCGAAAACCAAGAAAATGCTTATTTGGACCCTTTTTGGCCCTCAATTCCTGAACTATTGGGACCAAAACTTCCAAAATCAATCCCAACCTTCCTTTTGTGGTCATAAACCTTGTGTTTAAATTTCATAGATTTCTATAAGTTATAGTGCGAAAATCAAAAGTCTTCGGACTATGACGACGACGACGCAGTCGACGACGCCAACGTGATAGCAATATACGACCAAAAAAATAAATTTTTTGCGGTCGTATAAAAATCTCTCTCCTTGAAGCTATCCCTGAGAGAAGCCTCACGAACAGATGTAGCTTCTCTGGATTGGGATGAATAATTTGCCCTTGAACTTGGACAAAGGTTGTGTTGTACTGGTAGAACCATAGGACGAGCACAAGACAAATGAAGAAGATCTGGAAACCAGGCTTGTTTGGCCCAAGCTGGAGCAATTAGAATGATCAACCCTTGCTCTGTTGAAATTTTCCGAAGAACTTCCAACAGAAATCTGAAAAGAGGGAAGGCGTCAGCAAACATTCCGTCCCAAGGAACACTCATCCAGTCTACTGCGTTGGCTTTCGGATCTGGTACAGGAGACATGAACACTTGAACTTTGT
Source organism: Mytilus galloprovincialis (assembly GCA_037788925.1). Taxonomy (NCBI): domain Eukaryota; kingdom Metazoa; phylum Mollusca; class Bivalvia; order Mytilida; family Mytilidae; genus Mytilus; species Mytilus galloprovincialis. Next base: position 29,981,082 of record CM075343.1, on the reverse strand, counting down.
AATTGAGGCTTGTTGTAAATAGGTCTACATGAGGAGACCCCCACTGAAGTGTTATTGCCTGAAATACTGACTGGAGAAGTTCCCACTCTGTATTGACTGGGGTAAGTGACCTGGAAATAGCATCTTCTAACACATTGAGTTTCCCTTGGACATGACGAACTACAATCTGTAGATGAAGGTGATTGCAAAGAAGGAGGAACAGTTCGTAACATTGACTTTCCCATTGGTTTTGCAAATAAGCCACCACTGTGGTGTTGTCCGATGTTAGAAACAGACAAGGTTCAGTAGGGACTGAAAATGAGACAGTGCAAGAAAAACTGCCTTCATTTCTAGTATGTTGATGTGTTCCTTCAAACGATCTGGAGTTCAAACTTCCGAAACTGAAAGACCTTCCAGATAAACTCCCTGACCGAGGTTGGAGGCATCTGTGAACAAAGTCTGATTTTGAACTGGAGAGGACAGATGTTGGCCTCTCAAACCATTTGTTTGAAAAGATCAACAAACCAAATGAGCAGGGGTGTGGAAATGCTATGCCCGACTCGCCCGACTCATACATTTGAACAACCGGACAAGTAATTATTTTTGTCTTGGTTGCCCGTGGACAAGTAAAAAAATATAAAAAACAAAGTTCAATTCCAACAAAAATATAAAATTGATTTCAAAACATATAAAAATGTTTAATTTATGTAAAAGAAACCAATGGTCAGCAAGTAAAAACATCAATGTTCATGACAATAGATATTACATAATACAGGAAATTATAGATCGATTACCAAAATAAATTAAAATAAGTATACGAACCCGAGTCACGTAAAATTGCATTGGCTTTGTCCATTGAGCCAGGATCATAGATTAGGTTTTATCCATCATTTACCGTAAGTGTCATTTCTTTAAATTTTGTATTGAAATTCAGATTGATAAATACTAAATAAAAAGCCGGGCAAGCAAGACAAAAAGATTAATGAGTCGAGTAGAAAACCTAAAACGCAAATGGAGAACAGAGTATTTAAAATAAAAAAAAGAGAATTTCAGACATTGTGGATATCTTATTGCCCCTGGCTATCTAGGATAGAAATTCGCAAAATAAATTAAGTTTTTGTCTTATTTATTGATGAAAGGTCAATATTATTTGTTGTTGTTGTCGAAGTGGTAAATTAAAAGGGACGCTTTCATTGCTCATCAAGACAATAATAAATAATCAAGAACAAGAGTGTCAGTTGAGAGAAACACCACAACATCAATAGTTTATCTATTATTTACTAGTTTACATTTCTTCAATTACTGTCCACTCCTCAAATTGAGTATATGTACCTTGAGTACTGGCTACAATCTTCATTCAAAAACTGCTGCAAAATTGTCCTTTACATGTCATTTCATTGGTTGGTTTGCTGTTAGGTTTCTGTCCCATTGATGTTAACACATTTCTTACTTTACTAATTTTTTACACATATTATAGACTAATGGCTTTTATTTGTTTGTGAGGCACAACAGTGCTTAGTAAGAATCATATATTAGCTAACAAGAAATACTTCAATATTTATTGGGATCATCAGGGCAAGTAAATTTTTTTCCGGGCAAGTAAAATTTATAGTTTTACTAGCCCAGGGACAAGTGCTCACTACAAATATTTCCACAACCCTGATGAGGATACAGTTCCTGATTAAAGATTGGAACTGGAAATTCTCAATCCTGTGTAGCTGGAAGCCAATGACGTAAATAAAACTGAAGAGGTCGAATGTGGCGACAACCAAGTGGAACAAGCATTCTGAGAGTATTGCATGGCAATAGATAGTCTCCTACTGGTTAAACATTAATTGTACTGGAACAAAATGCTAACTTGATCTATAACGTGTCATGGTGTTAACTATATAACAAATATCAAGTCAATATCTTCAAGCATGACGAAAAAAGTGCGGAAGACTGAAGATTAAAGTGAATTTTCTAGGTCCAAGGACCATAACTCTGCAAAAAATCATCAAACCGAAACAAAATTCAAACTTTGTCTGTAACTTCCCATGATAAAACTATATACCAAATATCAAATCCATATCTTCAAGCATGAAGAAAAAAAAAGTGTGGAAAACTGATTTGCCGGACTGACAGAAGGACAGACAGACGGAGTGTAAACCTAAACTTGCCTTTGACTTCGTCGGTAGGGGACTAATAACATCTGCTAGCAAATTCAAGAGACCTAGCAGTTGTGATAACTGGTGAGCAGTAACTGTTTTTTGAGATAGAAACAGATGAATTTTTGAACACAGATTGTGAAACTTTTCCTGTGGAGGTCGAACTATGCCCTGATGAGTAAGGTAATGTTCGCCTAGGATAATAAAGTTCTGTGACAGAATCAGTTGACTTTTTGCAAGAGATGAGAACCCCAGAGAGAGAAGGAATCTGGTGACTACATCGGTGTTGAGATAGAGTTTCTCGGGCGAAAGTTCCTTGGTCAGCAAGTTGTCAAGGTAACAACGAATCTGAAAGCCTGTGAATGAAGGTGAGCTATGGCTACCTGAATGAGTTTGCTAGAGGCTAGGGGTGCAGTTGACAGACCAAACTAAGAGGAGAGCTCTGAATTGATAAACCCTTTTGTTCCATACAAACCGAGGGAATTTGCGGTATGAATGGCAAATTGGAACATGAAAATAAGCGTCAGTCAGATCCAGGGATGTTGTTCACATACCTGGAAGAATAGAAGCTCTGATTGAACGATTGGTCTCCAGTTTGAAATGGGAAATAATCATGGAAAAATTAAGGATAGACAAATCCATGACAGGTCTGATTCCTCCTGTTTTCTTTGAAACAAGAAAAAGACGATAATAGAAACCTGGAGCCATTGAAGACACAGGTACAGGTACATCCTCCACTGCCCTCTTTGCCAAAAGAGTCTCTTCTTCGGTTGCCAGAAGAAGAAACTTCTGTGGATCTAGAGTATTGGACAATGGGATAGGAACAGAAGGAATAGGGGGTTGTTCTCTGAATTGAAGAGTCAATCCCCAGCAAATTACTGACAGAACCCAACAATTAGGTAACGCTTGTCAATTTTTTTTTTTAAAGAAAATGAGTTAACCTCTAATGAGGTTGTTAAATGCTTATATGCTTTTTTTGTGCTTCTTTGTCAAATATTTGTTTGTTTTTGTTGTGATTAACATTGTGACACGGTGTTGTACCCCATTTTGACATTTTTACCTATTATGTCTGTTTGTTTTAATTGCGCATCGTGATATAGTGGAATTTGATGCGACTGTCATACAAACGAGAGGTTTAACGCTAAGAAAACGCCTGTACCAAGTCAGGACTATGACAGTTGTTGTCCATTCATTTCATGTGTTTGTGCTTTTGATTTTGCCATTTGATTAGGGACTTTCCGTTTTGAATTTTCCTCAGAGTTCAGTATTTTTGTGAATACCCTTTTTTTTCTAAAGGGGACTTAATTAAGGTCTCCCTAAAATTATCCGAAATCTTTGCGTTATCCAAAGATTCAGTTCTTTTGGATAATGTGCAATTGGCAATAGAACCCATAAACAACAACTGAGAGGCACCCAAAGCCTTGTCCACCTGTAAGAGAAAAGGCTGTTGGAAGAGAAGAATCTTTAAGAACTAAAGCAACTGCAGTTAATAAGTGTTCAGCATGCAGTGCCTAAAACATGCGAGACATTCCTGAGAAGGTTCTCTTGTTGGACCATACAGACTGAAAGAGACGCAGTCCATCAGTCGATTTAGAACCAATATAAGATAAAACCTTGTCACATTTAGGTACCAATTTACCCAAGGTAGAATTAAAGATGTCATAATCATTAGAACAAAACTGCTAAGTAAATGAGGCAAGACCAAAACCACTCACTGTGGAAAAATGGGACTCATAAGCAACAATTCCATCATTGATGAACTGCAGAGAAGTGGACAAATGGTTGGATTGTGAAAAACAAGTATTTGACTTAGTGTTGTCTGTAGACAGCCCACACGAAGCCTCGAAAGTAGAGGTAAGTGACCCTTGGTCTGGGAGGAGACTGAAATGGTAACTTGTTGACGTCTCTCATAATGGTGTTAACTGAATCTCTAAGATCTTCAGCCTCAGGATCTTTACCATGTTTACTGGAATTGGTAGAAGAACGACCAATTACAGAAGAGATAGACACAGGCACAGAAGGTTATTGAACATTCTAGGAGTCCTGAACTGGATTATCACATTCCTCATTAGAAGTAAAACCTTCTTCCTGACTGCTAGTCTCGATGCACCAGAGTTGTCGTTCTTACAGCCAACAAAACGTCTGGTGGCAATTGTTGAGATGTATGTTATATTCATGAGCAAGGATCCGGAAATTTTTTCACCTAATTTCGGTCATTTTGGGATAACTTAAAAGTTGGTGCCCTTTTTCAAACAAAGATTGTGTGTATGCTCATACAGTCATACTCGTAGCATTAACGAACTTGTTTAACTGTTGCATCGCATTTACTTCAGAAATTTCCCTACCATTTTCCTTAAAATCGATCTTGAGCAATAAAAGGAAGGCAACAGTTTAACCAGATGCTCCGCAGGGCGTAGCTTTATACGACCGCAGAGGTTGAACCCTGAACGGTTGGGGCAAGTATGGACACAACATTCAAGCTGGATTCAGCTCTAAATTTGGATTGTGATTAAATAGTTGACACAGCATAGGTTTCTGACACAGAATGAATGTGTTCTAATGAACTTAAAATTTTTGTTTTCTCTTAGAGCAATTCACTATGCTGTTGAATATTAATCCTCTCAAAAAAATGTTTGAAGAAATTTTCTTTTTTATTTATGAAATTTCAAATGAGAAAAATTGAACCCAATTTTTTTAATCACATCCCCCTTTCCCTTATTCCAAAACTAATCTCAATTAAAATTTCTAATGGAGTTTGCAACAATAACTACTCATTTAAATACATCATAAAATATTAAGATATAAAAAAACTGCTTGTTATCACTGAATGGTAAAGATTATTTTAATTTATCAGTTGGTAGTAAAAAGTGAATATACATTGTATATTGTATATAACAAAGATTTAAGTTGATTCTGGACAAAGAAAGATAACTCCAATTAAAAAAAAATCTTGCTATTGCACAATATTTTGCAATTAGATATTTCTTGCTTACTATTCTGGACAAAGAAAGATAACTCTAATTAAAAAAAATTTGCTATTTCACAATATTGTGCAATTAGATATTTCTTGCCATTGCGCAATACTGTGCAATTGAAAAGACTTGCTATTGCACAATACTTAATATAATAATTTTATATCCTGATTTGGACCAACTTGAAAACTGGGCCCATAATAAAAAATCTAAGTACATTTTTGGATTCAGCATATCAAAGAACCCCAACATTTCAATTTTTGTTAAAATCAGACTAAGTTTAATTTTGGACCCTTTGGACTTTAGTGTAGACCAATTTGAAAACAGGACCAAAAATGAAGAATCTACATACACAGTTAGATTTGGTATATCAAAGAACCCCATTTATTCAATTTTTGATGAAATCAAACAAAGTTTAATTTTGGACCCCGATTTGGACAAACTTGAAAACTGGGCCAATAATCAAGAATCTAAGTACATTTTTAGATTCAGCATATCAAAGAACCTAACTGATTCATTTTTTGTCAAAATCAAACCAAGTTTAATTTTGGACCCTTTGGACCTTAATGTAGACCAATTTGAAAACGGGACCAAAAGGTAAGAATCTACATACACAGTCATGACAGTTAGATTCGGCATATCAAAGAACCCCAATTATTCAATTTTGATGAAATCAAACAAAGTTTAATTTTGGACCCTTTGGGCCCCTTATTCTGTTCGGACCAAAACTCCCAAAATCAATACCAACCTTCCTTTTATGGTCATAAACCTTGTGTTTAAATTTCATAGATTTCTATTTACTTATACTAACGTTATGGTGCGAAAACCAAGAAAAATGCTTATTTGGGTCCCTTTTTGGCCCCTAATTCCTAAACTGTTGGGACCTAAACTCCCAAAATCAATACCAACCTTCCTTTTGTAGTCATTAACATTGTGTTTAAATTTCATTGATTTCTATTTACTTAAACTAAAGTTATTGTGCGAAAACCAAGAATAATGCTTATTTGGGCCCTTTTTTGGCCCCTAATTCCTAAACTGTTGAAACCAAAACTCCCAAAATCAATCCCAACCGTTCTTTTGTGGTCATAAACCTTGTGTCAAAATTTCATAGATTTCTATTAACTTAAACTAAAGTTATAGTGCGAAAACCAAGAAAATGCTTATTTGGGCCCTTTTTGGCCCCTAATTCCTAAAATGTGGGGACCAAAACTCCCAAAATCAATACCAACCTTCCTTTTGTGGTCATAAACCTTGTGTTAAAATTTCATAGATTTCCATTCACTTTTACTAAAGTTAGAGTGCGAAAACTAAAAGTATTCGGACGACGACGACGACGACGACGACGCCAACGTGATAGCAATATACGACGAAAAATTTTTCAAATTTTGCGGTCGTATAAAAATGAAATGATTTTAATGACTCAAAACAATAAATTTCTCAAACTTCGCTTACGTTTCTTTCGATTTTGAAGCCAAAATTATAACCGGATGTTTAACGACAATAGTAAAACGACCAATTCCGGACTCATTTCCGGGATTAGTTTTGTTTATCAAATTCACAGGAAATCGTCGGCTTTTTAACTGTTTTACCTTTAATAGTGTTTGAATATTAATTATAATAGTTGGACTTGTTTAATTTAGCATGAAATCATTTTGAATTTACGATTTAGTGTCTAATTTGCGGAATAGAATTTCAAGCATGCGTATTAGTAAACAAAGCACGTGTGTTTGTAGTGAAACAACATTTTGTTCTACGTAAATTAATTTAATTTTAATTTAATTTTAAATCAGAATTGACAATTGTCTAAGCTGAGAAAAGTAATAAAATAATACAGACAGTTGTTATGAACTTTTAATTTCTTTAAAATATTAGTTCTGAGCTCGTGATCAATAAAAAAATTAATTAAAAACACAGGTAAAGAGATTAGCGATCATTAGCCAATATTTCCCAGAGGCATTACTATAGTTATTAGGAGGGCCCTCGGGATTAAAACACTTTACTGGAGTGGCAGTTTTATTACAGGAAAAGGATAACAAACAAAAAATAAGTTCAAAATGGCGATTTAGACAATGTTAGAAACTCGATCTCAACGAAATGACATTGGATGACCGAAATTATTTCTGTAAAAAAATAAAATTTGTCCTAAATCCCAGTTACTCATTTAGGACAAAATACTTTCAGTTTAGGTCAAGACTGGCATATATGACCGTTTCCGGACCCTTGTTCATGAGCCTCGCATACGATTTTTAGATTTTTTTCAAACTCAAACTCATTTAACTTGAAAACTAGTTCATGGACACCTCTTTTTTAAAATGTCATTTGGTTTGATTACATTAGAAGATTAAGTGTGCTTATTTTCTTTTTCACTATTTTCATGAGAATGTCAATAGTGCAATTTTTTAAATTTGATAAATATACAGCAAAAAATTTTTTTTCTATGTTCGTGAACATTTGATAAATATGAGTTACTTGAAAAAACAAATTGTACAAATTTAAATGGAGGCTTATATAAAACAGAATTTACAAATAATTTAACAAAAAAAAACAGTTTGTGTTCATTTTTTAAAACAAAAAAGTTATGTATTTCTGTTTGAAGGAAAAATACGTCCACAATTCTGAATTTTGAGGAAATATATAAAATTTCAACCTCATTTTACACAAACAGTAGCACATGAAGGTATATGTTTTTTTTACATTATTTGATTTTATCAGGCAAAAAATAGCCTGTATGCAAATTTTCAGCAAAGTTTTAATATGGGATCGAAACTGTATTGTATGCCCTTAAATTCCACATTGAAGTGGTCACTTTGTTCGACAAGGTCTAAATCAACCTTATTTTAGACTGTTCTTACCTCCTCTCGTGGAAGCTCTCCAACATCACAATGGAATTTACAGGTGATCGGATATCTTGTGCAATCATCTTGGTGATTCTTTAAAAAATAAACGTAAAATCGTGAAAAAAATCTGTTAAAATAGCTTTTTGAGACATAAATTGTATTTATCAATTTGAAATTGTAGATTTATTTTTCTTTTAGAGTTTTATGTTATAAATCAAACTTTTGATCTGAATCTATTTTTAAGATAGTAAAAAATTATTTTTTTAAGGAAAAAAGAGATCCAATTATCATGATTATTCTTCTGCTATAAAAGTAATTGTACCTGAAGGTCTTTTCTCATGACTGGTGATTGACAATCTGGACATGGTACAAGAGAGTACAGACAATGGTTGGTAATATGATCTGTCATGTCTTTGAATGAGAGAGTTTCTTGACAACCATCGTTTCTGTTTGGACATTCTCTAGGTTCATCATGTTCATGGTCGCAGGTTTCTTTATCATGTTTATGGTTCTGTAAATAAAATTGCCTTTGAACATTCAAAATTAACCAATATTGTTCTTTGCATAAAAAAATATAATTTTCATCATTTATGTCAGGTCATTAAAATTTATTATTCTTACAGACAGTGACTTTAAGCATTGCATTAGATTGTTTCATTCTGTACTGTTCATAATCCAGTATAGCCTCAATATAAAGAGTGTCGGACAACAAAATTTCAATAATAGCATGTACAGTATATACATGTAGTCTTGCTTTCAGTATCTAGCCCTTCTATAGTTCGTGTATGGTCTTTGGAGTCACTTCAGTCCTTATGTAGAATACATGTAGGTAAGCTGAGCTAAGACATTCAGTACCTTACCCTTTTCATAGTAACATGTATATGGACCATAATTTGGTATTCGGTCTTTGGTTTCTTTTTGTATCCTTTTTTATAAGTTCTAAAACTTTTAACTTTTATTCTGTGGGTTGTGTTGGTGTTAGAATAGTATTAATGGAACAATTGAGTTTTTCAAGAAAAAATTAATACATTTTGATTCACCTTTTACTTGACAGGAAACCAATCTTTATTTTCTTTATTTTGCATAATATATTTCAAAAGACATGAAAGACATAAATGAACACCATTACTAGTGTTACTTGCTTCATGTTAATATTTAAAATCTATTTTCAATTTTAAATTAAAGTTTTTTTTAAATGCGACAGGAAACCATAAGAAACCAAAAGCATTTTTTTAGTTTTATTTTATTGCAAAATCTGCTTAAAATAATCTGAACAGTATACTTTTTCTCAAAATCCATCTTAAATGTAACAGTACTATTATAAAACTCCTAAATATGTGCTTGTTTTGAAAACAATTAGTACAATTTATTCAGAAATTTCCATATTTTCTTCATTGATACAGGATACCATAATCGTTGTATCTTGATGTTTTAGCCAAAAAAATGTATTTATATTTGGTTTTGAAATTCCAGTTATATACAATTTATTCCAAATCATTGGCAATGTAAAATTCTTTAAATCCAGTAAAGAAAAAAACTTTTAACTTGGAATTAAAATCTTTAAAATAGGCACTATGTGATATTTGTGACCTGTACACCATCTACATGTACATGGTTTCCTCATTTTAACCTACTTTAGTGGGCTAAAATCAATATAAAGTACTTCCTTTCAAGTCATGCATGGTAAAAGTTTACTTCTCCTTTGACAAGTTTATTGCGTTTCTGAAAAGTGTTTGCAGAACATGAATAAAAAAAAATAATTTAAAATTGTGACAAAGATACCAACTTTGTACATTCCAAGTGTAACGGTATATTAACAAGTATTTTTTATTAAATTATCTTTATTCACCTAAAAAATCCAGTAATATTTACTGCTGAAGCAAAATCAATCCAACGAGCATCGGCACAATGATAAGAGACGTAATGTCGATTGAATTTTCCAAGGACCCTTTACATCGTTATCTGGAAACGAAGTGTGTATAACGTCTGTCAAATCTGAAATCGATTTTTTTCTAGTCATTGGGCTTTATTTTCACACAAGATCGTATGTAACATTATGCACATAGGAAAAATAATAGACCCCCGGCGCAATCTCTTTGAAAATTGTATTTTCCTTTTTTAAACAAGACGAAACAAGTCTACAGATTATGTTTGCTAACATCCCGTTGGAAACAAAAACAATGTTTAGACCTAGTATTTCATATATATACGGCCCTAAGGGCGTGATCACATGTTAGTCACAATTGTTTCACGCATGACCGGAAATGATTAGAACTTAACGACAAAAACAATTTTAATAAAAAAAAAAAAGGAAATAACTGGACTTCTGTTTCGTGTGAAATGTAACGCATAACGATAACGTCATTTTCTAACTTAATTATTACGAAGAACAAAACTAGAATGTAAATCATCTCTGATTTACCTGTTTGAACATCTCGCGAGAGTTCATATTTGCATATTGTTATAAAGAATTCTATTACAACAAAGCAGATTACATCATCTAAAAATCGGAAACCAAAGTAACGCTAGTGTTCTTACACCTGCTACAGAAATACTTATAATTCTCAGCATTTTCTTCTGACTATTCTTATTGGTCGATGTTCTTTATTATTTGAAAGCAAAAGTTACGAATTTGCCGGTGACCATTATCTATAAATCAGTCAGCGTTATGCACTTCGGAAGCGAAAAGTAACGCCAGAAACGACACAAAAATACGGTCGTATCATCTTTGAAATTTGTTAATTTCAATTTTTTTTCTAGGGAAGAGTAGCATACACTTGTATTTGTATGTTGATAAAAATAAAGACATCTTTAGATGTAGTTACAACTTTTCTTACAGTAATACACATTTTTATCACTTTTCTATCGTTATAGGAAACGAGCCCAATAGCAAATTATGGTCCATATATCTCACATAAACATGACAATACCTGCTAAAACTAATACTAATACCTGCTTCTTTTGTTATTATTATTTGTTTCTATCCTTCTTTTCAACTTTTTAGGGCATTGCAATGACTTTTGTTTGGACATGACTCATGGCATAAGCGGAAGAAGGGATCCCGTAGACCGCCCTACGTCACGAATCATGAATATGCATATTCTATTTATAGGCAATTCATAATACTAATGCTAACCGCAGAGGTTGAACCCTGAACGATTGGGGCAAGTATGGACACAACATTCAAGCTGGATTTAGCTCTAAATTTGGATTGTGATTAAATAGTTGACACAGCATAGGTTTCTGACACAGAATGAATGTGGTCTAATGAACTTAAAATATTTTTTTGCCTTTGAGCAATTCACTATGCTGTTTGAATATTAATCCTCTCAAAAAAATGTTTGAAGAAATCTGAAATGAAAAAAATTTACCCCCCCCCCATTTTTTTTCACATCCCCCCTTCCCTTTTTCCAAAACTGATCTCAATTCAAATTTCTAATGGAGTTTGCAACAATAACTACTCATGTTTAAATACATCATAAAATATTAAAATGTAAAATAAAGTGCTTGTTATCACTGAATAGTAAAGATTATTTTAATTTATCAGTTGGTAGTAAAAGTGAATATACACAATTGTATAAAACAATGATTTAAGTTGATTCAACTACTATTCTGGACAAAGAAAGAAAATTAACTCCAATTGAAAATTTCTTGCTATTGCACAATATTGTGCAATTAGATATTTCTTGCTATTGTGCAATACTGTGCAATTGAAAATATTTGCTATTGCACAATACTGTGCAATTGAAGATTTCTTGCTATTGCGCAATACTGTGCAATTGAAAATTTCTTGCTATTGCACAATACTTTGCAATTGAAGATTTCTTGCTATTTCTGAATACTATGCATTGAAAATTTCTTGCTATTGCACAATACTTAATATAATAATTTTGGATCCTGATTTGAACCCACTTAAAAACTGGGCCCATAATCAAAAATCTAAGTACATGTTAAGATTCAGCATATCAAAAAAGCCCAAGAACTCAATTTTTGTTAAAATCAAACTTAGTTTAATTTTGGACCCTTTGGACTTTAATGTAGACCAATTTGAAAACGGGACCAAAAATTAAGAATCTACATACACAGTTAGATTTGGCATATCAAATAACCCCAATTATTCAATTTTTGATGAAATCAAACAAAGTTTAATTTTGGACCCCGATTTGGACCAACTTGAAAACTGGGCAAATAATAAAAAATCTAAGTACATTTTTAGATTCAGCATATCAAAGAACCCCAAGGATTCAATTTTTGTTAAACTTAGTTTCATTTTGGACCCTTTGTACCTTAATGTAGATTTGAAAACGGGACCAAAAATTAAGAATAATATATATTATATACATACACAGTTAGATTCGGCGTTAGATTCGGCATATCAAAGAACCCCAATTATTCAATTTTTGATGAAATCAAACAAAGTTCAATTTTTGACCCTTTGGGCCCCTTATTCCTAAACTGTTGGGACCAAAACTCCCAAAATCAAACCCAACCTTCCTTTTATGGTCATAAACCTTGTGTTTAAATTTCATAGATTTCTATTTAAATGTACTTACATGTATACTAAAGTAATATGGTGCGAAAACCAAGAATAATGATTATTTGGGCCCCTTTCTGGCCTCTAATTCCTAAACTGTTGGGACTTCAACTCCCAAAATCAATCCCAACCTTCCTTTTGTGGTCATAAACCTTGTGTTTAAATTTCATTGATTTCTATTAACTTATACTTAAGTTATTGTGCGGTAACCAAGAATAATGCTTATTTAGGCCATTTTTTGGCCCCTAATTCCTAAACTGTTAGGACCAAAACTCCCAAAATCAATCCCAACCTTCCTTTTGTGGTCATAAACCTTGTGTCAATATTTCATAGATTTTTATTTACATAAACTAAAGTTATAGTGCGAAAACCAAGAAAATGCTTATTTGGGCCCTTTTTTGGCCCCTTATTCCTAAAATGTTGGGACCAAAACTAACCTTGTCAGACATCATAATTATTTGGACTACATGTAGCATGTCATTTGCTCTATTCCTTATTTTAGTCAATTTTCTCTTTTCTTTGTTATTCTTTAGTCATACTAGTTCTCCAATTCTTTAAGCTTTTAGCCATAGTTCCAAGTGTCGGATCTAGGGATACAAATGTAGGGTTCCGGGGAGTGGAATCCCCCTCTTTTTTGGGACAATCAATGCATTTGAAAGGGGACATATACATGTAGTTGGAATCCCCCTTTATTCTGGGTAGGGAACCCCCCTTTTCAAAATGGCTTGATCTGCCCTTGGTTCCCTATTTTGATAAACCTGTACTAACTGTAAGAAATGATGATTAGGTTTAGGATAAAATTAAACTATACTTGTGTAGTTGTTGTATTTTTCCTATAATTTTATTTTGTTTGTTTTTGTTTTTTGTCACACTTTTTGGGTTAAAAAAAAATTATAAACCATGCATATCAACTTTTTTACTATTCCAGACAACCAAACATTATCAGCACAACTGCTTTACACAACCGTAATAATTTAATTATTATGTTATGGATCTATAGTGTTCAGATCTTTCTACTAACCATTAAAAGTATTAATACAAGGATTTCGTGAGCTCAGAAACCTTGATCTGTTGAAAAATGGCGTCGATTTATGTGCATCCTTTTCGCAGCCTCAGTTACAATTTAACCACAGGGGCTTGTTTGTGGGTCAGACGAGGTTTTACTGTCAATGGCGATCGCTATCCTATATAAAATACCAAAAGGGATTTATAAACAAGTTTCTTACCGCCAATTTTCAAATTCAGAATTTCAAACGAATTTCCCACTCATATATCATTTACCATACACCAAAATGTCACAAATTGGACAAAGTACTTAAATATCTAGTCCAGTCCTCCTTATTTTCACTTCTAACGCTGTTTTCGAGCATTTTTTTGCCAGTTCAGAACAAACGGACAACATCCCTGACCGGAAGTTGGAACAGTATTCGGGTCTAACTAATTAGCGACAACAAGCGTTAAGAAGCGACAACAAGCGTCAACAAGCGACAAGAAACGACAACAAGAATTATGTTAGCGACAAGAACACACAATGTGGGTGACATCAAATGAGATTAACGAGGCGCATGTCCCCTGTTTTATTGCTACAATAACATCCAATTAACACCTTCAACTTTGTACACGCGTCAGACTATACAATTACACGTTCCAGAATATACAATCATTGTAAATAGTGAACACCTGTTGAAAACTCAAGATTGTCATTAATTTCCTTTCATCTTCAATCAATATGCATAAACATGATAAATATCGTTTAATGAGGCAATAAACAAATAAAAAGATGAAAACATTCACATTTCAATTTTCTTTTCCTCTTGTTTGATTTCAGTTCTTTGTATTTCACAATTTCTGTCAATATTTTCAGGACAATGTCATTATGATGCACAAATAATTCATTTTGCGAGCTTAATATATATTGCACGAAAAGAGTTTTAAAAAACAAATTATAAGATAAATAATATGTTCTAAAACACAAGGAAAAATAATCTCATAATACAATACATGTAATTAAACGTAATACTGGCTGTTATAACGTGACGGTACCCAAATTGCACCTATTTTGACAGTTTTTTTCACCTACGTTTTTTTATGATCAAGAAAAAAATGTCCATACTGTGTTTATTTTGTAGCCCTATCCTTCCTTATTGTATAGGTACACCAATTTAATTTTGAATCCATATTGAGTCATAAAAAAATGGGTTTGAATCAACCTCCAAACTATCCATGATTCTGTAATGAGGAGTACCCAAATTGCATCCATGCTTAAATTCACATCATCAAAAGTCTAATAACCGAGCTTTTGTTTAATTTCTTCAAATATTTTAAACAATTGGATATTAGTCCATGCTTACTCTTCATGTTTTACGAAATAGATACTTACAATATATTGTATTTGCTAATTTTAAAAAGATGACGTTTTGATGACGTCGCATGGTGACGTTTTCGTACATTTTGCTTTTTCAGTAAACAGGCCATCTGTTGATAAATACTGTGAACGTTTTGTGTATATCTAGATATGTTTACCTATGTTGAAAGACGTGCATAGTATCAAATCATAAAAATACAAATAGTTTAGTCTCTAGAATATCTTGTAAGATTTCCGTTGCTATTTTTTTCTAAATAGGTGCAATTTGGGTACTCGGTGCAATTTGGGTACCCTTACGTTACATGTATAATAGATGATAAAATATTATGTAAATAATGTTTCATTTTTTTTCTATCAATTTTAACTTTCTTGTCGCTAAAATTATTTTCTTTTGCATATTTTTTTAATATTTATTGCAATAATTAATTTTAATTAAAAAAAATATGTTTTCTTGTCGCTAAATAGTTTCTTGTCGCTAAATAGTTTCTTGTCGCTAAAATAATTCTTGTTGTCGCTTCTTGTCGCTTGTTAACGCTACTTGTCGCTAATTAGTGAGACCGCAGTTTTCGGAACCCATCGATACAGATCAATACAGTACACTGAATATTGCCGGTAAGTATCGAAAGTCACTCTGCAGCAAATGTTATTTGGAGGGAAATTACAAACAGAGAAAAAAACATGAAAAAATGGAAAACGATAATTTTACGATTTCATGGTACTTAACTTTATTTTTACTTTAACGAATATTTTGAAAGCAGCAGCATATGTAGCCTAATTTACAAACAGAAAGAAATGAAAGTGATGCGTTGATTCACCCTTTTTTATGAAACATATAATTTTGATACAAAAACAAATTTTAAACCAAAGACAGGGCCGTAACTACCTATGAGGCAGGGGAGGCAAGTGCCTCCCCTGAATTTTCTATACCAATTTTTTTTTTTTTTTTGAAGTAATAAAATGAAATATTGACAATATGTACACGAAAAATTGAATTAATGTCATAAACAACACAAGTTTACAGTTTTAACAGTGTTATCATGATATGTGATATATCTGTCATTTTGCGGATTTTTGATCGAAAGTGAACCGTTTCAGTATTTTTTTTATTTTTTATTCGTGTGGTCGTCCGGATGTTATTCAGTATTCGTACGAGAACACATATGAGACTTTGCTTTCGACAATTTTGAATAAAACTCAACTATTCACATTTATTTAGGGGCTCAATTAAGCACAGTAAGTTCCTTTTTTATTGTGAAACTTTTATGATATCGGAAATTCGTTACCAGCTGAATAGTATATATAGAAAGTCCCTGGTTGTAGTTATATACATGTCTGTTCAGCTTTCAATAATATTGAAATTCAAGGTCCTCGATAAAAAAAAATATCTTGCGTTCTATGATCTTGCTTTATCTGTTTTTTTAACTTACCAGTTTCATTTCTAACAGAAATATCTTTATATGTTTTTTAACTTACTAGTTTGATTTCTAACAAAAATATCTTTATATGTTTTTTTAACTTACTAGTTTGATTTCTAACAAAAATATCTATAAAACGGATAACAATTGTATGCATAAATATTGTTTCCAGGATCCAGCAATACTGATGTTTCTTAATCGAAGGAAAACAGGTGATTTTTAGACATATTGAGAAAAAAATTATTTAATGTTAATAATTATAGGTCAAAGAAAGGTTTTTTGCATATAAATTGCTTCCAGGTTCAAGCAATACTGACGTTTCTTAAAGGAAATCGAAGGAAAATGGGTCTTTTTTAGCCATTTTACTGATAGAAAAAAATCGGCGGGGGGGGGGGGGCTAACCCCCTCTCTTGAGGGCCTCAATCGGCGGTCCCCATACCCCTGCCTCCCCTGAATTCGAACCCTAGTTACGGCCCTGAAAGAAAATGTCTTTGTCCTCCAAAAAACAATACAACTTATAAAAATACAGCTTGAATATATCCCGCTCTACAAAATGTTATGAAATGGTGCATAATGACCAATGGCAATGCAATTTATCATATCATAAATATGTCCTCGTCTGTGTCTGTATACATTGTATGTGTGTTTCAATTTTCCTTTTTTTCTGGGGCAATTTAAGACACTAAGGCAGCACCTATTTGGTTTTCTGGGGTGGGGCTATGGGGTTTTTTGGAAAAAAAGTTTGTTTCCAGTTTTTGGAGAAAAAAATAATTTGTTTTTGACTGTGAGAATAAAAAAATATTTGTTTCACCCTCAGCTGCCACTATATGTAATGCTAAAAGTTAAAGAGCAAATTGTTTTCGACTTGTCTGCCAAAAATGTAAGTTTGTCAGGGAAAAAATCCATAGCCCCCTCCAGAAAATCAAATGGTTGCTGCCTAATCAGTTTTCTCTTGCAAAAGGGGAGGGGTAAGGTTGTTTTACAGTATAGAACCAATTTTGATAATCTAATCGAAGAATGTGTGTGTGTGTATGCTCACTGTTGAATATGTCTGTGTGTTTAAAAAAAAACACTTTATCTTTAAATATTTGGCAGTTTGTGTTTGACTTTTAAGTATAAAATTGAGAATGGAAATGGGGAATGTGTCAGAGACAACTCGACCAGAGAAATAAAAAAACCCAACATAATCTTGATAAAGACCAACACAAACAAGAAGTCTATATCTTAATATTGATATTGATCCACTGGGATTTATAAAGACATAACACAAAAATTTAATATGACCACATGAAGTCAATGACATGATACCTGTTTAACAGACATATGCTCATTCCAACTAAGCTAAACATGACCAATCCATATACTTATAGACATATATATGCATTATTAAAACTGGAGAATGAACATAAAGGTCATGAATTGTTCCTTATTTTCATGTCAAGGTATTTGACAGCAGACTACATGGTATGGATTTTTCTCATTGTTGAATGACATAGAGTTGCTTTAAACTATAGTTTCATTCAATTTATTTGAACTTTGGTGGATAACTGTCTGATTGTCAATCATGCTTCATCTCCTTATCTGTATATACTTGCATTGTTCTTGAAAGTAATCAGCATGCTAAAAAACAGTTGACCGACCATGTTTCATCAGTGAGTACAAGTGTACATGTTTTTATCAACGTAGCCGAAAACTAAGAGTCCATGGCCAACAAATTGCCGTATAATAGAACATGCCCACCCTGACTTTTTATAAGCCGAGTTACATTGGTACACATTGACCAATTCAACGTTCTCTATATATCGATCCACATTAATCGATTTAACCACAGCATCCGGTTACCCATAGTACCGAAAGTACGTAAATACCCATGGCAAAAAATTGTTCATGTGCGTATACCGGAATACTGTACATCCTTAATTAACTAATAACAAAAGAAAACATATAAAATATGTGCTAATAAATTATCCGAACACTTGTTCAGAATCACAAAAGCATGTATGCATGCAAAGTTATGGTTATGCTCTTGTTAAATACATATCAACGAGTATATATATAAATACATAGTGATCCATAGTATATGTAGAGTGTAAATTTATTATGTTGCGTATAAATATATAGAAAAAAAGAATATATATAGTTTGTACTTGTATATATTTTCGCATTTCAAATAAATAACTACCCCCTTCTTTTAATAAAAAGAATTTGGCATTCTTTTGACTGTATTATTATGTATGTTAATATGGCGAAAACTTTATTGGAGGTTTTATCTGTCTTCCCCGACTACTATACTTAGGAGAAGCTGGTTCCGTTTCAACGTTGTGAACATTTTCATCTTGTATATCAGTGATATTGTCAACTGTGTAATCAATCCAAATTGATTGATCTAATGCTTGTTCTGTTAATTGTTCTTCTTGAACTGGAGCATCAGATGTATCATCACGTGTGTAAAGTGCTTTTAAATGGTCAACATGGATCACTTTAAGCTTTGAATTTTGACAATCCTTAATTTCGTAGGTTATATCAGACAATTTTCTACTAATTTTGTAGGGACCAATCCAACCCAAACCAAGTTTTTTGTTTGCTTTTGAATGGTGGATACTTTATTCCCAATTTCAAATTGTCGGTGTTTTAGTTTACAATCATAGTATTTTTTCTGTCTATGAAAACTTGACTGCAAATTTTCGTGAACTTTATCAAAAGCTCTTTGCATGGCGTCGCGCATCCATTCAATATATAGGTTTGGAGAGAAACTAAAAATTTCATCTTGGTTTGACCCGGTTAAGATATCAATTGGTAAAGATATTTCGCGTCCGAACATTAGTAAATTTGGACTGCATTTTGTACTTTCGTGGGTACATGCTCTGTATGCCATAGTAACATAAGGGAGGTGGCTATCCCAATCATCTTTATTTTCATTAACGAACATTGATAAAATTTGTTGAAGGGTCCTATTGTAGCGCTCTACCATACCGTCTGACTGTGGGTGATAGGGAGTGGTTCTAGTTCTCTCGATTTCCAATAGATCGCACATACTTGCGAATAGTTTGGACTCGAACTCACGTCCCGGCCCTGATCAGTATGTATACGGCATGGCGCTCCGAACCGAGAAATAAATTCTGTTACGAGCTTGTCGGCCACTGTCTGAGCACAGTGTTCTTTGAGAGGGTACGACTCAGTCCACTTGGTAAAGTAATCGGAAACTACCATGATGTACTGGTTTGAATGGTCTGTAATTGGTAGTGGACCCATTAGATCTATTGCGATACATTCCATTGGTCTATAAACATTTCTATGTTGCATGGGAGATTTGCCTAGACCCGGCCCGGTTTTCTTTGCTGGCATAAGAGACATGTCTGACACCATCGTGTTATGTCTGTAGTCATTCCCGGCCAATAAAACCTTGCTCGGACTTTTGCTAGGGTTCTATCACGACCAAAGTGCCCTGCTGTTCTACAGTCATGTAGAAGACGCAAACTTTCACCCCGAATTCTCTTTGGCGCAACTAGTTGCTGATATGATGTTCCATCACTATTTTCCCATCTTCTGTACAGAATGTCGTCAATTACATCGAGCAACTCCCATTGTTTTAATAAAGTACTAAGATCTTGGTCAGGTATGCTTATATGAGGCTTTTCTTTACCATGTATTTGCCGAAGCGATAGCATTGAAATGATTGTTTTGTCTTCATGTTGATATTGTTTTAATTCGGTTGTACTCCATTGTTGTGTCCAGTTTGACGTCATTTTGGGGATAGAAATACGTAAATGTAAGCTCTAGGGTTTGGGGAGTGCACTTTTGGGATTTGAACGCTAGTAAAGAGTTGACTTTATTATATTCTACATTTTATCTAAAACAATATATCTTACTAACCAGGTAAGGACTTAACCGTAAACTTGACCATCGTATTTTAAGTATTTATATCTTATTGAAATGTAATTGTAAATGTGAACTACAAAATACATGTAAAAAGCACGTAATAA
The DNA here is from genome assembly GCA_037788925.1 of Mytilus galloprovincialis. Classification (NCBI taxonomy): domain Eukaryota; kingdom Metazoa; phylum Mollusca; class Bivalvia; order Mytilida; family Mytilidae; genus Mytilus; species Mytilus galloprovincialis. Next base: position 29,960,850 of record CM075343.1, on the reverse strand, counting down.
AACATATATAGACTTTAATAATCGTCAGTTTAATAGAGAACCTGGGAAAACATTACACTAATCTGTTCAGTACAAATTGGGGGCTCGTCCTGGATACCGGGACACCGGAAGTGGCCCGGTGGGGGAAAACAAAATGGCCGGAACTACCAGTTGTTAATAAAACGGAGATAGAATAAAAGAAAAGAAAGTTAACCAAACCCCTGAAATATTTAAGGACTAAAGTAAAGTGACTACCGTCACACTATAAATGAGTTGCAGCAAATATATCTACATTCAGCTTTACCAAACAACCATTTAATTAAATAGGAAAACTTTTGTTTAATAAGATAGTGTGGAAGTGTAGTGTAAAGAGTAGAAAAATCAAAACTATTAACAGAATCAAAAGGACCACCAAAAGCCCGTAATTTATCTAAAACACCCAAAGATTTTGTTACACTCCAAAAATGGTTTATACCACTATGTTCATATATTTTATTTCAATAGTTTATGATAAGATCTTTAATAGTAGTTAATGAACTCTGACAGATTAGTTGTAGAACACTTACATGTACTAGAGGCCGAGATGAAACGATATTTAAATGGCTTTTTGTGTAGTTTAGGTAGCCAATACATAGTAGGGACCTTCAAATGTTCAGAAGAAACCTTAAGCTTTGATGTGGTTGTGATATGCTATATGACTCTCTGTGAAGCATTAGTATTGTATACGCGGTGCATTTTCACTATATGAATTTCGAAAACATTTATCTATTAAAGTCTTAATTTAGCCGACTTGCTCAAACAAAAGATAAAGTAAGAGAAGGATTTGATAAAGTTTAACTTGCGGAGGAAAGTTTGCTTTAACACTCTAATACATTCGATAGAAATAACATTTATTTCAAGTGTATTCCATTTAATTTCTTGTAAATCGTAGGGATCTTTATCCTTGGTTTTATTTATCCATTTCCATGACACTCCATCACTAATTACGTACATCTTGATATAGGTTAAACCGTTGGTTTTCCCGTTTAAAAGGTTTTACACTGGGGGGCTTTATAACTTGCTGTTCGGTGTGAGCCAAGACTCCATGTTGAAGACCGTATTTTGACCTATAATGGTCTACTTTTATAAATTGTGACTCGGATGGAGAGTTGTCTCATTGTCACATATCACATCTTCTTATATCTATATATGGCTTAAACCGAAACGGGATGGGATAAAAAGGGATAGAAAAAACACACTACTTTTCTAATATATTTATAATGGGCCCGCTTAAAATGAGTGTTTTCAAATCGTAAAACAATGAAGAAAAAAAATTAATCGGATTTCTGATTTAAAGTAACTGTTTAAAAAAGCATGTATACTACTCATGTTTACTTGAGATCTTGTCCCGAACTGATAGTGCGAGCCAAAATTTGAAAATATGTTCTGTGAGAACTTTTTTCACAGACTATAAAATAAGTTCCACACTTAACCTGGTAAAATAAGTACCGAGTTGGGGAAATATGGTCCTTACCTAATGAAATAAGTTCCGGATTTAAGAGATTTGTTCCTTACCTTGTGAAATAAATTCTGGGTTTGTGAGATTTGATCCTCACCTGGTAAAATAAGTTCTTTATCGGTGAAATATGTTCCACTGGTTAAACAAGTTATCTTATATACTGATCATTTGTCATCAGTTAGTTTACAGTTATCATTCAAGTGCATTATAAATATAAGTATTATATTAATTGTACAATAAATTATAAAAAGTTTAAATCATCAAATTTGTATTCTTTGGAGTTTACATTTAGCAATGTTTAATTATATAATCGTAAATGATATCAAAATGACACATTTGAGCCAGAAAAGAGTAGAAGAAATTTTTTTATCTTCCTCCTATTGTTACAGTTATATTATGTTGCTTTTATAACACGTATTTGAACTTTAATGCTGTTTTTGTACAATCAATTATTTTGGTATTTTCGAAACGTAAACGAACAGTTTTCCCATGATCCTTTATTCTACAATCTGGATTCGCACTTTATACACACTGATAATTCATTTTCATATTGTACAAATGTATGTACACACTGTAAGTGACATACACGAAATATCTTTAAAATATATTAATTGATAAAGTGTTCTCTTCTCAACCCTCAGTGGCAAGTAGTCCATGCAATATTACGGACCTCTGAAATTTAATGTGCAATACATCAATTGCTAGTGGACGGTCCTACAAAGTGAAAGATCTGTGAATACTGATGAATAGTTGAAAATTGAAGTTGTCACTGGAGAAGGATATCGATGATATATATATATATATATATATACAGATATATAGGATAGGAATAGAAATCATTGTGTCACCTACAAATTTAACATTCCGGCCCATTTCAAATGAAAATAAATATTTTAAGATTAGAAATGGGTGATGAAACGGGTTAAGAATGTATTGAAATATCGTATGGCAATATAAGTATATCGGTAAACATGTGTGTACTTAAAAAAAAAAAAACCCACAAATGGGAATTCAATCGCGGCACTTGAGCCCTTAAGAAAGTTTCAAGTTCTCTTAAATAAAGCGGGTAATGTGATTATTAATATTTCGCCGTGAAATGAAATCATCATTTTTTTTAGGACTATTATAATATGTCTAATTATTTGGAATATTATTATTTGAGATAATTTGATTGAAAGATTTATGAAAAAAAGTTTAACAAATTTTTCGAAAGTATGCAACATTTTTCAGGAAATTGAAGAACTAGATAATTAGTAAACACGTTAAATAAATTTTCTTTTTATTACTAACAAGCTTATACATGTTATAATCCTATATCATTTTTGACACACGTTTTAAGTATACTTATAGTGCATTTTATTCAGTTTATTTCATTCCCGTCAAATTCGTCCTTTTAGCGCCGCCTGTAAACGTTGCCAGTGCCCCTGGTTATTGTTACGTTACGTTACAATGGACCTTTGACGTTCTACACAATCAACAAGATTTGTTTGTAGAAGCCATGAATGTCCCTTTGGCCGCAAGAGGGTTAAATATTGACTTTGCGTGCGACATTCATAAGGCCCCTAACCCAAGTCGTGAGCCTGTAGTTCAGTGCTAGTCGTTGGAACATGTCTGTCATTTGTTTTCGTATAATTGTTGTGTTAATAAATTTAATCAGTTTTCTCATTGACAATCATACCGCATCTCTTTTTTTTTTTATATATATAAAACGGGATAAAAACAGAGGACGATAACTGGTATTAAAACAAACTCAAACAACAAATCGTCATTCAAGTATGGAACGGGGTACAATTTTCTTCAAAACATGATGATCACTGTATATTTTACAAAAAATCTATTTTTATTCGTGAATTTTCTCGTTACAAATAAAACCGAAAGAAATCGCCATATGCGTTCTAGCTTAAGTTATCACATACGTCTAGATTAAACTGCAAGAAGATACACACGGCTTGTGATGCATGCAACTTCATTTGGTTTCTGGCAGAGAGTTGTCTCAGTGGCAATTATACCACATCTTCTTATTTTTATATCGTGTAAGTGTATTTCTTAATAGCTACAGCATACATAAACAGATGTCCAATATAAAACAAAATAATTTATTAAGAATTTCTACAAGTCTGACAGCATACACTCCTGAATCTAGAACATTGTCCAAGTGATTTGGCTCTTTGACAGTCTGTACTCTTGTCGCCGTAATCACAATCTGGGAAAAAATCAAATAAGATAGAATTACAATTTGCTACATTATTTATATTGGATAACTGACTACACACAGTTGTAAAATTCTGAGCAATTTTTATGACGTGCATTACTCATTTTACACTTCCCTTCATGCAATGGAAGAAAAAAAAAAATACCCCCCCCCCCCAAAAAAAAAAAATTAAAAAAAAACCCAACAACAAACAAACAAACAAACAAAACATACGCTTTTGTTTATCACAAGGTTACAGGTGAATTATACATTAAAAATATTTGATTTTCTTTGATGGCTTGCTCTCTAATCAATGTTTACGTACTCAATGTTACTATATCGAATTTGTTGAGATGTCTAAATATAAGCAAGCAATGTGTACGAAGAGTAAACAGTACAATACAGTTGTATCCTTAAACTGTCCTATTCACTGAGACAATTTTCTATTATACATTTATTCAGTAGTTTGTTATTCCCTTCACGTTAAATTTAAGTATTGTCTATCTTGGTATATTCGAGAGAAAAAAATCAGTACGTCCAAACCATATAGGATCATTTAGTTTTTGTTTTTCCGCTGTGCCAGACAAAGTGTACCACCTACATTACCCTCAACTTGAAGGCCTCAAGTGATTTTTCTGTAAGAATTTATATACAATAATAATTAGAGATTCAAACTTCGAGATTTATTATTGATTTTTACCTGCAATTAGTATCAAATATACAGTTATTATAATTATCTAGTTTTACCTATATTGGAAATATTAATGATCAATATCGGTATAATTCTATTTCCATGACAACGATTTACAAAACGTATCCGATGACAAATGAAGTATGAATAAAACGCGTTGTATGATCTAGTGTCTATAACGGAAAACAAACCAAACGAACAAATCAATGTTATATATTGCATATAAAAGGTTTAGGCAAACATAAGCTATTGCAAAATAGGAATAAACGTCAAAAATAGATATCATCTTGACGTGTTAACAGAGAACAAACCAAAAGAACAATTTGATGTCTTCATATTACATATAAAAGGCCTAAGTTTAGACAACAATTAGCTATTTCAAAATAGGACAAACGTCAACGATGGATAGTTGTTTAGACCTTACTCCTGTAAAGATACCCAGACCACAAATATACTCAGTTGTGGACTTAGCTATTATGAATTCTAAAAAGGAGGTAAGTGTTCATCATTTGTTTCATGAATTATTGATGCAATGTAACACTTAGCCAGTATTCTGTAATTATTTGTTTATGTGAAATATCATTGCATTTAAACATTGTATTTTCACTTTCAGTAAAGTTACTGTAAAACGTGTTGAATTTCTTGAAAAACTAGGCGTAATTCCAGCAACACGGGTTTTAATACTCTTCGAAATGGTATTTGATTTGGCCACTTGCAAACCGTATGTAGACGATATGCGCATGCACCTGTCGTGCCAAATTATGATATAAATATAAAAAGATGTGGTATGTTTGCCAATGAGTAAACTCTTTACCCAGATTCCAAACAACAAAAGGTCGGACTCACCGTATGGGCTTTACAAAGAGCAACACCCATACCGTAGTAAGCTGACCGATAGTTAAAGAAACCTCACGAGCAGTAAAGGTCGTTAAAAACCACCTTCATCAGCGGTAAGTATAATCCTGGACGCTTTGTCCTAAATGAATTCTAGGATAACTGGAAAGTTATTACCAAATCGATTTGCATTTCTTATATATTTGTTACGTTTTCTTTTTTTTTTTATCTGACCTTGTATATCAATCTTATAATATTTTATATTTTATTTTAGTTGGAGATAAAGCTTAAAGATCTCAATAAGAAGTACTTGGGTGTCCATGTTGAAATTGTGACAATTTACAGAACGAAACCTACGTTTGGCGTGGCAGTACAAGGTGGGGCAGACACCCAACAAAAAACGCCTATTGTAGTTCATATTCAGGTACCGTAGTATTATATTTCTAAGACGTCTGACCTCTTTGTTCTACATCGATAATTCAGGATTTTGAAAAAAGGGGAACCCCCAACTAGACAACGTAAGAAGTGTGAAAAAGTCTATGCATTAACCATATATATATAGCACAATTAAAGAAGGTCTGATCCCTCTCCCCATAAATTCGCGACAAAAACTAAACTTTTTCATAGATGAAACCCATTTTATATTACGCTCATTTTACATACATTTTTAGCTCACCTGGCCCGAAGGGCCAAGTGAGCTTATGCCATCACTTGGCGTCTGTCGTCGTCCGTAGTCTGTCGTCGTCTGTCGTCGTAAACTATTTCAAGAATCTTCTCTGAAACTACTAAGCCAAATAATTCCAAACTTTAACTGAATGTTCCTTAGGGTATCTAGTTTATAAATTGTATCCGAAGTTTTGATCTATCAACAAACATGGTCGCCATGGCTAAAAATAGAACATAGGTTAAAATGCAGTTTTTGGCTTGTATTTCAAAAACTAAAGCATTTAGAGCAAATATGTTGAGGAGTTTAAGTGTTTATTAGGTCAAGATCTATCAGCCCTGAAATTTTCAGACAAATCGATACTCATTGTGGGGTTGTTTCCACTTAATTGATAATTTAAAGCAAATTTTGCAGTTTTTGGTTATTATCTTGAAAATTATTATAGATAGAGATAAACTGTAAACAACAAAAATGTTTATCAAAGTAAGATCTACAAATAAGTTTAGTGACTAAAAATGCCAGTTGACGCCTGAAGGAGTTATTGCCCTTTAATGATAATTTTACACAATTTTTCATTGTTTGCTAACTTAAAAAAATCTTTTTCTCTTAAACTACTGAACCAATTTCACTTTAACTTAAAACTTAACAATCCTTAGGGTAACTTGTATTAATTTGTGTTTTTTATACCCCCCAAAAAACAAAGTTTTGGGGAAGTATATAGGAATCACCCTGTCCGTCCGTCTGTCTGTCCATATGTCTCGTAAACGCAACTCCTCCTTAATGGATGGACCAATATTAATGAAACTTCACACAGTTGTAGTACACAACCTGAGGATGTGCATGAAAGAAAATATTTCTGGTCGGAATTATTTTAAGGGAGATAATTGATTTTACTTAGTTAAATATTGTAATGGCCTGACCATTAAGTATAACCGACGATTGGGCTCAAGGAGAAAAGACTATCAGGTGCTGATACTTTAATTATGAACCAATCTGACATATGGTAAAAAGCTGAAAAATATAAATAAAATACAATTTTACAATGTGTTCAATTAATGTTATTATAACGAAATGTCAAAGGTAATTGACAGCACAGTCTGTTGAATGCGAGAAAATGTTGTACTTTCAAGAACAGATAAATTCCAGGTATTTCACGGAGAAAAGGTTCAAATATGTAGAGAGCAATTTGAAGGGTTCAAATACAATGTTGTGAAGTTAACTCACTCTGTGGTTAGCCACGAATTGTGTCCTAGATGACGTTTGTCCTTTGAAAAGTTCTCCAGAACTGGTATGACCTTGCAATGTTCAGTTTGAGATCCATGTGAGCAGGGGAAAGGTATCGATGATACGATGTTTTAATGTTCTTATAAGGTTAAAGATGAATAATCCTCCTAGACTGGAACACATAAACAGATTAAGAATATAATCAAACGAACTATATAAATTACGGAACGGTGTAACAGAATACTCCCCGTCTGATGTCTATCTGATATCACTATTCCATTATCGAAAACAAATAAAATGTTAAATATATAACAACAGTACAAATATTCACTTAGAAGTAGTCCAACGGGAGGCTGGGTTTTTCACAGCTTCTATCCTAGATATGGCGGTGTTTCCGACGAGATCGCGGCGATCTAAGATCCAACTCCATGGCTGTAGTTCTGATGGAAGAATCTCCTTTCGACATGGATATGCAATCTAACGAGGACGTCTTGCGAGACGGATGCTTTCCTTGACGTTTACGGCGTACAGTAGACCATCCGGTACCATGTTCCTTTTCTCTGTGACTTAAGTTGGAATTGGTTATTCTGCTTTCCTCTTGTCCTTGCGTATCCAAAGGCGAATTGAAGCTTTCTATGGGAATTGAATGTTTTCGGATGTACTTTTCTTTGTCGGCATTCACTTTTGGTGGCGTTGTTTCCGAAGTGAACTTTTCGGCTTCTGCAAATCTGACGATAGAAGTCGCTGATTTCGTTTTCGGTTGCCCATGTAAATGGGGATAAAGTTTAGACGAATCAGTTTGAATTTCATTTGACTGGGTGTTGGTTTTATTACACTCAGGTAATTTCTTTGTCTGTGGTTTCACAACACTGCAAGTTGGATTTGTTTCCTTTGTAGTGAGTTCAAGGTTAACATGTTGCTTATCGGAGCGTATTTCTCCAACGATAATCCAACCCAGGTTTAACTTTTGCGCAAATGGAGCCTTTGGTGGTCCTAGACGTTGATCAAGGACATGATGTGCCTCTATAAGGTCTCTTCCAATGAGCAATAGGATTTTGCATTTTCCATCAATCGGGAGAATATGTTTTTGTAGTTCTTGCAAGTGTTGATATTGCAATATATCCTCAGGTGTAGCAATTTCGTTCCGATTATTGGGAATGTTATCACATTCAATCAGTTCAGGCAGATTGAATCTAGTATTGTCTTGTACAGACTTCATGACAAAGCCGTTTCCTCGTTTACCGGAAGTAACCTTGCTGCCGGAGCATGTGGATAACAAATAATCTTTTGTTTCTGCCTGTACGTTGAATAGGCTGAAGAATTCAGGAGCCACGAGAGACCGGTTGCTTTGGTCGTCAATAATTGCATACATGCGAATTACTTTGTCCTGATTATCTTTGTGAAAGACATTCACAGGAAGTATCTTGGCACAAGATTTAATGCTGTTGCCGTCTTTGGAGATATCTGTGCAAGTTGAACTAACAGAGGTTAGCTTGGTTTCAGCTAACTCAAGTTGCTCCCCGCCGTCGACTGATCTAGGCGGTGAAGGCGGTGCACCCTTGGTTTGGTACACTCGATTAGTGTGTAATGCGGTGGTGTGTTGTTTACTTCCGCATTCATTGCAACTGATACTCGCGTTGCAATCACGACTTCTGTGCATAGTCGAATCACAGCATTTGTAGCAAAGATTGTTTTGCCTCAACAGTTCCTTGCGTTCCTCTATAGTTTTGGCTCGGAATGCTCGGCATTCATTCAAGGTATGCTTTGTATTGTGTAGGATACACAGACCTTGTTGTTGACTGCTGTCTTCAGTTTGCTGTTCAACAGCCGTCTTATGGACGTTGACTTTAGAGTACGTCTGAGGTGTGAACCTTGGCGTAGCGTCTTTTGTATTTGGTGTTACCTTTGAACCAAAGATGAACCCAGGATCGTTCTTAATTTTGCTAATTTCCCTGATGAAGGCAGAGAATTCTGTGAATGGCGGAAAGGCAACTTCATATTTGGACTTGTATCTTGAAGCCCTTGTGATCCACTTTTCTTGGAGTCCGTATGGTAGTTTTTCCACAATAGGATTTATCCCGGACGAAGAGTCAAAGTATGCTAGCAAACATCCCAGCTTGGGATTTTCCTTGTGATATTCTATTTCAGATAGAATGTCAGACAGTTCGTAGAGACGTGCGTTGTCCTTATTCGTCAAGGTTGGGAATTTGGCAAGTTTACTCATGAGAGAGGCTTCCAACATTTCTGGAGCACCATACCGCTCGTCAAGCCTCTTCCATAATCTCTGTATACCTATTGTAGGATTATTGGCGTTCGACGCTCTTATGCTAATGGCGTGTGTAGCAGACTCTGGACCGAGCCACTTGATCAGTAAATCGATCTGTTCTGAGTCAGAGACTTGTAACTCATCAGTCACATTCTTGAAGCTTGCTTTCCAAGTATGAAATGACTCTGCCCGATCGTTAAAGCTTGTTAATCGGGAGAAAAGCAAGTCCTTGCGTAAAAGGAATCTAGTTATCTCTGATGTAAAGTTGATTTGTTGCTGGTGTGCAACAGGGATCTCTTCTACTATGCCTTGTTTTTGGTGTGAAACAGGGATCTCTTCTATTAAGTCTTGTTTTATGCGTAAGACAGGGATCGCTTCTTTAACACCCTGTTTTTGATGTTCAGTAGGGCTCTCATCTGAAAGACCTAATTTTTGTATGCCGGTTACTAATCCCAGATCTGGGATAAAGGTAACTTCCGGTGACTTAGTATCGGAAGGTAAGACAGCAGATGTCTGTGACAGCAAGTTCAGTGCCGCGGACGGCACGAACGCTGGTGCTTCGTGGCTCAGCTCAATTTTAACAGGAAATTGCTTTTTCTTTTGAGGTGCTGTTACTTCCTTCACAGCTGTTGATACAGGAAGTTTGTTGACAAAATCTTGCACACGCTGGAGCGGGTCTTCCTTTTCGTCAGGTAGTTCGCTAAAGGCTTGACTATCGTCGTATTCCAGGATACGAGCCTCGGCTTCTGCGGCTGCAGCTTCTTTCTGTGCTTCAAGAAGGTTAAATTTGGCTTTAAGCTCGACCTTTTCCCGGCTTACTCGTGCGGCTTCTTGTTGCATTTCAGCCTTCCTGCGCATAGCCTCTTGTTTACGTTGAGCGACTTCTTGCTCCATTTCTGCCTGTTTGCGTGCAGCTTCCTGTTCCATTTCACCTTGTCTGAACAGGGCTTGTTCTTCTAACATTGCTTCCTGTTGTAGGATAATGGCATGTTTCTCTACAAAGGCTATTTTAGACTTGGCAGCCTCTGCCTTGGCACGCTTTCTCCGTGCTAGGCTTGACATGTCTGACACGTTAGAGCTACCACTGCGTGAGGTTTTCTTACCTTTTGAGGTCTTTGTTTTAGTGGATTTGGACTTTGTTAGAGCGAGGCGCTGCTCGTGTAGTTTTTCCATGACCAGTTCCACTTTGGACAGACGAAAATCTAAAGAGAGTTTACACGCATCTATTTCTTTTTGACTCTCCAGTGTTCTGGTCCTTTTCAGAAAGTCAAGGTACTCATCTGTGAGCCTACGATAGTTATTACAGGCTTTAACTAGTTTGTCCTGAGCTGTAAGGAGTTGCTGGAGCTCGTTAGGTGGCGTTGTTACTTCCAATAACTTGGATTCAATGTCTGTCCAGAGAGCCTCTAGTTCCTGACAGAACTTGTCACGTTTTTCAGTGAAAGCTCCTTGTCCTTTTTCTGTGAGGTCACGAACTCGCCTAGCCTCGGGAATTTCATCTGACTGAGATGTATTAGACGGATTTTCTAATATTTCAGGGACATCTCCTTCTTGGGGCTGTACCTCTTCTTGTTGTTCCTCATGACTGGGATCCATGTTGACTCAACGTTGTTAGATTGCTGTCGAGTATACACACGATATGTAGTCCACTGTCAGTGTGAAGGTATGTACGTTGCTACGTTGTCGTTCCTTGTCTGGATATGTAAAGACAGGTTGTCGTCAATTTACTGTACGTCAAGGGATGACGCGTACATGCAGGGCTCAACAGGTAGGTTGCTGTGTAGCTGTGGAGTGGCGTTATCTGTGAGACACAACAGGCAAGTTGTAGACTTTTTACTGTAATGGCCTGACCATTAAGTATAACCGACGATTGGGCTCAAGGAGAAAAGACTATCAGGTGCTGATACTTTAATTATGAACCAATCTGACATATGGTAAAAAGCTGAAAAATATAAATAAAATACAATTTTACAATGTGTTCAATTAATGTTATTATAACGAAATGTCAAAGGTAATTGACAGCACAGTCTGTTGAATGCGAGAAAATGTTGTACTTTCAAGAACAGATAAATTCCAGGTATTTCACGGAGAAAAGGTTCAAATATGTAGAGAGCAATTTGAAGGGTTCAAATACAATGTTGTGAAGTTAACTCACTCTGTGGTTAGCCACGAATTGTGTCCTAGATGACGTTTGTCCTTTGAAAAGTTCTCCAGAACTGGTATGACCTTGCAATGTTCAGTTTGAGATCCATGTGAGCAGGGGAAAGGTATCGATGATACGATGTTTTAATGTTCTTATAAGGTTAAAGATGAATAATCCTCCTAGACTGGAACACATAAACAGATTAAGAATATAATCAAACGAACTATATAAATTACGGAACGGTGTAACAGAATAAATATAGCTATAAATGGCAACAAGTCTGTAAGCGCAACTACTCCTAAACAGATTAATCAATATTGATGAAACTTTACACAGTTTTTGTACACAACCTGTAGATGTGCATGAAGGAAGATATTTCTGGTAAGATTTTTTTCAAGGGAGATAAGCACAACTCCTCCTAAATGACTGTACCAATATTAATTAAACTTAACACAGATCAAGTACATGACCAGAGAATGTGCATAAAGGAAGATATTCTTGGTCTGAAATATATGAAGGGAGATAATTAACTTAATTTATATAGATTTAGTTATTTTTTTGGTTTCTACACACTGACTTAAAATATGCAAAGAGAGATAACTCTAATTATTATTAATTTTAAATGTTCTTTCATTTCCTTTTACTTCAAGAAAAATAGCCAATGTTGCTAGGGGTAAAATGCATTATTTTTGCCTGTGAAGAAAATATGACAGATACAAAGAATGTTTGAATGGCATATTTTAGCACACACTGAAAAGCAAAAATAATCATTGATGAATGATTTAAACAAAAAAAAATGAAGGTGAGCGATTCAGGCTCTTGAGAGCCTCTTGTTTTTTAAATTACTATCTTATAGAAGTTAATCATCTAAAAGCAGTATACTATACATACATTTATAATCTTAGGAAGACATGACAAACAGTTAACTTCGATGTAAGAATAAAATGCAATTGATTAGTTGACTTGTTTTTGGTTTTTAACGCTACTTTCAATAAAATCGCTATTTCGCGTATAACAGCTTTTATTTAAGCCAGATCAGAGTGTCAGGGGAGAATTACCGACTTTCTTTAGGAAAACTGACAATACAAGTCAATTAATATAGGAGTCAATAGCACCTGCAATTAACTGGGGCTCGAACTAATTACTAAAATCGAGGCAGTTGGAATACTATTACATCAAGGTTGTAAAATTTCTTCATGTGAAATAGTACATTGAAGATCGATATGATTCAACGGGTCGCGGTCTAGTCAAAGAAGGATGCACGTGTATTCCTATAATGAGTATATATTTCAATTGATCACCCTATATGTTCATGTAATATTTGCCACTGTTAGTTATGTAACCATTTTTCAAATGGAGTATAAATACCAATAACTTATTCATGACCAGAAACAACTCTTTCAACCTTACCACGAGAACACAAAGATTAGAATGCAGCTTAATTGTCCGGAACACACTTCTTTGAAAACCATTATATAACATTTAAGTCGAGATTTATTTGCTACGATACAAAATTGTTAAATCACTTTTTTCAATAGTATTTGCGTTGCTCAATTAGTTGTACCGGCCTGCTCTTTGGTCGATTAGTCATTTCTATGGTATTTTCAAACGGGTTCTAGTATACATTTATCATCTGTTTTTTAATGACTTATATATTTTTTACAGCCTGGTGGATCGGCATTTGCTTCTGGTACTTTAAAGTGTGGACATGAAATTTTGGAAATCAACGGAACCTCAACTGAGAAGTTAAAACATGACGAAATAGCAAATCTGATTGCTAGCGAATTTAAGACTGCAACTAGCATACAACCAATGGAATTAGTAGTTAAAAGTTTTGTGACTTGTTTTTAGTTAATCGAATCGTTCCCTTAACGGTAAGATTGGTCAAATGGTCATGTTCGCTGGCCAAGGAGATTACGATACAACCCCTCCTCTAGATTGGATTAGAGGAAGGAACTGTATCGGAATTCTTAACTAACGACTTCAAAAGGTATACTCCACTTGTGTTGCACCATTTGTGAAGTACTGACTCATAAAAGTATGTGTTAGGGTTCTATAAGCTCATAATCGGGTTGGAGAAACCTGCATCTAAACATAAAGAGGATTGATAAGTGGGACACGAGAGGAGCTTCATATTTATGTTAAAGAGTCAAGCCCAGTAGCAAAGGAGATATTATTCCTCAATTATTTCATATCTTATTTTCAATAACATGTGCAAAGGAGAGACCATCGACAACGTTATTTACAAAGATTCATAGAATGTTCAACTCCGTGTGGAATTATAAAAAAGACATGAAACATCATTTGCAATGTCTCTAAAACTTTTTTAACGTCATTGACAAGTGTGAAATTGTGGAATTTCAATTTATTTCAAGAACGCTTGAATTGTGTCACGTGATTAATATAGACACTAAAACTGTGCAATGTCATTCTTATTCGATTATTAGAAATTATTTTTTAATGATGACTTCATTAAATATTGATCATTAAAAAAGGGAACCGAACTGTATAACTCAATTATTTTACATACTAGTATTTCGCAATGAATCATGATCCTGATTGTTCGTGTTTTACTGAATTGTTGAATACTTTTATAGTTCGTGCATTTAAGATTTACGATGTCCGACTTCTGCGTTAATTCAAAAGAGGTGCATGCGCTAAATACATAAAATTGAAAAAGAAAATGTGGAATGTGTCAGATAGACAACAACCCGACCTAAGAGCGGAAAACAGCCGAAGGCATCAATAGGTCTCCAACAAAGCGAGAAAATCTCACACCCGAAGGGACTGGTCCATACACTTAAATGAGTTTGTGTGAAAATGGAAGTAACACTAATTTCCAAAACATATAAATTAGCTAAAATAAAAAAATAAATACACAAGACACACAAAGGCCAGACGCTCCTGACTTGGGACCGACGTAAAAAAACGGCCCTTTTTTTTTTATCTTATTCCTCCCCTACACCATAAGTAGTCAATTTAGAATAAACAAAAACACAGTAATAATCACAGTATAGATAATTCTGAAGAGTCCGTTGTCATAGAGGGCAACACAAAACACTAATATATGCAACACAATATTTGTACCTGAAGTTCAGTCTAATGACTTCCTTTGTCTATTTAAAGCATGCATACATGTATATCAGATCACACAAAGTCAGTCAAAGGCATTACATAGAACGCCAACATGCATTTTCCTCAATAAAACCAAAACTATTTAGAAGATCATTGTCCATTTACTTATGAGCAATACGTTTAAGAAAAGGTTGTGGTAAAATAAGTCAAATAGGTCAAAAATAGCATGCATAGACAAATTTAATCACTGGTGCTCTTCATTTTTGCACAAACAAACTCGCTAAAAATCCTGATTAACGAGCAATAATGATCGATTACCAATTACAAACCGAATAAGTTTGATCTACAGACAATCCAATAGAAAAAAAAACCTTTGTCTCCTCCACCATATGACGTTAGAAAATCCTTGTTTTGCGTATTTAGAATAGGTATTATAAAACCTCAGAACAAAAGAGGGGCAGTTTTCGGAGAGGATATACATTGTAAGTACATCTGTTCACTTAAACTATCTGCTATACTAGTTTGATAAATACTGAATACTATACTTACTTGGAATTCCAGTTTTAACCTTTTCACAGCTTACACAACAATTTTTCTTGATCGAATCACTATAACATTGGAAAGGCTCTGATCTAAGTAAATTGGAACACGTTTTCCCTCTTAATACCAATCCCGGACTATCACCAAACACACAATCAGCTATTAAAACATGTAAGAAGATCAGAAGCTAATTCAATAGCAGTAATAGATATTTTTTACGTCTAATCTTGCACATGCTAGTGAATTCACAGTGATGGTACCAAACACTAAAAAATGTATGTAATTTTAAATGAACAAGTACACAATTTGTTCAGGGGTCAACTGAAGTCCGCCTCCGCCGTTTTTTTTTTTTTTTTTTTTTTTATTCATGTCCTCTGGTCTGATTGCCTCTTTGACATATTCTCAATTTCCTTCCTAAATTGTATGTAACATTTGTGTATCGATAAAATAAATGCAACTTTCTTTCTCTTACCTCGTCTTCGGCTCGGAGCTCTGGAATCGAATACACAGCTGCTTCCAATACACCACTACAAGTGAAAAAAAACTCTTAATCGATGTATATTGCTTTCGATGTAAGGCTATCGATAAGTTATTCATATTTTTATTTAACTCGGCATCACCATATTATTGTTGATAATAGAATGGAATTTAATGCGACTGTCATACACATGAAAGGTGATAAAATACATATATACCAAGTCTTGAATAGGACAGCTGTTTTCCATTCGTTTGATAAGCTCGCCCTTTGATTTGGCAAGTGATAAGGGACTTTACGTTTTATTGGAGTTATCTAATAATATTATTTTACTTTTTAAAACCTCCATTTATATGTGTTTTGACTGTGTTTCGCTGAACTAGTACACATTTTGTTAAGGGGCCAACTGCATCCCGCCTAGGCCTCCTGGTGCGGGATTTTTAAGCTGTGTGGGAGTTTCATAGCTAGATTTAGGCTGTTTACGGGTATTTGGCCGGGTTTATGTCAATTCAATTCACACATTCACCATTTCCAAATTTGTTTTCTTTAAATTTTTTGACTAAGAAATGAAGACTCATTATTTGTTTTTTATTTTGTCTCGGTCCATCATTCGATATCTAAATATATTTTCTTCCAGATGTGCATTTATTTAACATATCTTGTTAGTACCGCCAATAACTTTTGTTATAGATATTATCTATTCCCCACAAACTTTTGTTATAAATAAAATCTGTTCCCCTGCGTCTTTCATTGTTAGCCAGTACACCAATCAAGTACTAATTTAAAATTTCCCTTTAAGCGCGATCTGCTCGACGCCTCCTTATACATATACGCAGTTTGGTAGCTGTTCGAATTATTTGTCTGTGTTTGAAAAAAAAAAAATGTAATGAATAATTTCTTGACAAGACTAACATACTTTGTTAGATCCACACGTTGTCCCCTCTGCAGGTAAGCCTAATATACAGCGTGTAGAGGTCATGTCAAGTGTTTTACACCATAGTCCAGTGCACACATTCTCACTGTTGCCTATAAAAGACTGTAGAATGTCTATAAGAGTCAATTTTCTAAAATGTTAGACGTGCAAAGCATGGTATCTCAATAAGGAAAACAACCAAACAATCAACAGAAAATATTTATTTCTGACAGTGCCTTTTATAGCTTGCTGTTCGGTGTGAGCTTAGTCTACGTGTTGAAGACCGTACGTTGACCTATAATGGTTTACTTTGCAAGCAAATGAGTTAGCGCATAACATTTTTATTTTTAATTTCAAACTATCATAATTGTTATTCCTTATCCTTTTACATGAGATAGACAGGTAGGTATAAGCACTATAATAGAAGATTGAAAATATTGATTACAGTGCGTTTAAAATAACATTAAAAACTTGCATTGCGTACCAGTTTTATGCAACGTTAAACGTAAGGATGCAACATGTTGTTAATGACATAAAACGTCATTAAAATGTAAATTCAACATTTCAATATTGGGGTTGCTTAATATGTCATTTTGGGAGGTACAAACAAGGAAATTACTGATTTTTGATTTTCTGACGTGCTATCGTGTTCCCTTATATCAATCTCTAAGGAAGAGTGGCGAAGAATATAAAACAACTCGTGATGTTTGACAGGTTTCAATGGTACATTTATACATCTTAAATGTAGTCTTTTGGTAAACACTCAGAAATAAAAAGAGAGGGAAAGGAAAGCCAGTATTTACAAGTCTTTAATATTAAGGTCAAGTTCCAGTACATGTTCATTGAGCCAGAGTTGTATGCCAAATTTTATCAAAATCTGTGACATAACACATTTACTGTTCCTTGACCTTCATCAGTATTAAAGGAACGTTTTTATGATTTTCAGTCAAAATTTGTTTCTTTTTTCTTTTCTGTACATTGATTTTAAACTTGCAATTATTGTATCTGCGCATTAGTATGAAATCGAACTTTCATTTTCTTAATATTTTGAAACCCCATTTCTAAATGTAAAAAAGTCCGCACGGTGATCTATAGTTGTAAGTTTTTGTGTAATTTAGTCTATTGCGAAGAGTTGTCTCATTGGCAATTATACGACATCTTTGAAGTTGAAGTTCTTTTCTTTTTAACAAACCTTTTAAAAATACAGATGCATCGTTCACGGTTAATAATAACTTTTAAGCGCATGCTTCAATTTGTTCGCATTTCTGATGTATTATAATACAAATTGCAAATGATATACAAAACTATGTCGATGGTACACATTTCCATAGCTAATGGCAAATATTGTGTACCGCCGTTCTAGACATATGAATTGATAAATGATCTAAAGGGGGAGGGGAGGGGGCGCTCCAGTTATTCTTCAGTGATGTCTATGCTGATATATATTACTTACTCTGCATGCATAAGAGCCTTTCCCTATGATGAATTCACACTGTTTATCAACGTCGAATGTCTGACCTAGCTTTTTTTGTGATCCAGGGTTGAAATTTTTAGCATTAGGATGTGTCCGTTGCATACAATGAGAGCCTTTTCTGAAACAATAAACACAAGCAAGGAGAGCATATCATACAGAGGAACAATGCATCTATTCCATAAATTGACAATTTTACCGATTATGTCTGTTTTGTTCAAGCACAGTTTTAAAAATAACGACATTTTATCCGACTGTCATACAAGTGAGAGGTTTAGCGCTATAAACTATGTTCAATCCACCATTTTCTACATTTGAAAATGACTTAACCAAGTCAGGAATAAGGCAGTTGTTGCCCATATGTTTGATGTGTTTTATCATTTGATTTTGTCATTTGAATAGGGACTTTCCGTTTTGAGTTCAGTATAATTGTGATTTTACTTTTTAGTGATATATTCCAGTTTGACGACGAGAATAAATTACATGTCACGTTAACAGTGGCAGTGTATTATACAATTTGGCTATATAAACCCACACTTAAAAACAGCAAATTCAATGATTATAAAATATTTCTATTTGCTTACTTATTTAATTCGTCTAGATATAAACCAATTTCCCTGGAAGTACAGGAAGAAAATTGCCATGGACTTTTTTGATTGGGTGGTCTCAAAGCCTGGCTGATCGAAACCATGATAAAACCACTTGATGCTGAACACCTGTTGTTTTCACCGTCATGAACTGCTCCTAAACTGCAATGGACTAAGATGTCACTAGATTGCTTTTAAATAACATGGTTATTCTACATTGGCTAGAGGCAACGGGAGAGGGTTGAGATCTCACAAAACATGTTTAACTCCGTCGCATGTTTGTATCTGTCCCAAGTCCGGGGCTTCTAGTCTTTGTAAGTATGTAGTCAGATAGGTTTCTCTTTTAAAGTTTATTTCATTAATATGTTTTAGAATTAATTGTGACGTCAATTTTCATTGAACAAGTACACAATTTTATTTAGGTGTCGGCCGAGGACCACCTTCGGCCGCTGTATATTCTCGCTGCGCTGAAAACCCATTGGTGGCCTTCTGTTGTTGTCTACCCCTTGGTCGGGTTTTTGTCTCTTTGACATATTCCCCATTTCCATTCTGAATTTTCCATCTTCAAAGGGAACCTCAAAGAGGGACGAAAGATACCAGAGGGACAGTCAAACTCATAAATGACAACGTCATGGCTTAAATGAAAAAGACAAACAGACAAACAATAGTACATATGATACAATATAGAAAACTACTAAACAAGCAAAACAAACCCCAACAAAGACTATGGGTGGTCTCAGGTGTTCCGAAATATGTTATCTTACGATAATTCTCAAATAAAGCTAGTGATTAAAAAAAGGCGGAACACACAATGAAAAATTGATGCCTAACAAGCTTCAGCGAGCTGAACCGATCATATGAAGTAAGTACAGTGAAACCTGGCTAAACCGAACATCTTCGGAATTAAGATTTTGTTCGTTTTTGGCCGATGTTCGATTTTATCAGGTTCATAACGCATACAATTTGATATGCAGTGTTTAAGAACATGATTGGTTCATACATGTTTTCGGTTTATGCAGGAGTCGGTTTAAATTAATTAAATGCATTTCTCTTTCAAATTATGACAAAAATGATATCGTAGATATTCAAAAGTATGTAACTGAAAGCGAGACTCAAAATCATAGTTAGATAATGTACTGTTCCAACGAAACTTCTTCAGACGATTTAAAGGATTAAAGAAATGGCGAGAGTTGATACTAGTTCACGTGTTTACACAGTCAGCTGAAATTATTTCTGTTTTTAACTTACAATGACAGAGTTAACATTTTACAGTATCTTATAAACAGTTCTTGTTTTTCAGTACCAAAACGTAACAAATATCAATATTCTAGTTAAAAAGAGATTTAAATGGAGCATAAGGGAGACCGATGGTTACCCTTCCGGAGCACCTGAGATCACCCATAGTTTTTTTGGTGGGGTTCGTGTTGTTTATTCTTTGGTTTTCTATGTTGTGTTATGACTGCTGTTGTTTGTTTGTGTTTTTCATTTTTGGCCATGGGGTTGTCAGTTTGTTTTAGATTTATGAGTTTGACTATCCCTTTGATATCTTTCGTCTCTCTGTTAAAGTAATTTGCATCGAAATTAGTGTCAGTTTGCAAAAAACTGTTAAAGTAAATTTAACCACTTAACCAGTTTGACAGTCCGTTCAAACTAAAAAAAATATGTTACAATGTAACAAAAGAGACGGAAGACACAACGAGGGACAGTCAAACTCATGAATCGAAAATAAACTGACAACCTCATAGCTAAAAATGAAAACAAAACAAGCTGAACTGTACATTACGTAAGTAATAAGTAAATGGCATCATCAATGCATGCAATGTGGAGAGTTGTCTTAATGGCAATCATAGGACATCTTATGATTTTCTGATCTGATTTCATTATTTTCAGTGTCATATTCAGTTTTTTTTTGTTAAAAAGTGAATAACAGCAAGTTTCCTGAAAATGAAATTAACTAAAGCTCTGTATGTATGAACGTTAATTTGTTATAACATGAGCAACACGATGGGTTGTACATGTGGAACAGGATCTGCTTACTCTTCCTGAGTAAATGAGATTACCCCCAGTTTTTGATGGGATTCGTGTTGCTTAGTATTTAGTTTTATATGTTGTGTTATGTGTACTATTTCATGTCTGTTTGTCTTTTTCCTTTTTTTGCCATGTCAGTTTGTTATCGATTGATGAGTTTGACTGTCCCTCTGGTATCGTTCGTCCCCCTTTTAAAATTAAAATATTCAAACCTAAACATTTGTAACCCGGTGTTGTGTAAACACAATGCAACGTTATGATTATTATACACATACACGTAATAGTCAAATTCATCTAAGGTTACATTTCCCTGAGGTAGAACGTTTAAATCCGATCATTTAGTCAAATATATAGCTAATGGTCAAAAGTTTTAACAGTAAAACATTTTGTGGAAATTCAAAACGAAAATGAAGTTACAAAAAGAAGCATTCAATTCTGAGATAAATGGGATAAATTTAGACTCAATAATAGATCAACAACAAATATATAAACATACGCATGTCCAATCTCATGGGCAGCAACTGTAGCAGCAATAAAATCAAACTTTTCTTCCACTATAGAGTTTGATCTTGTAGTACAAATGGAATTCAAGTAAGCGGTGCCTGGAATAAAAGTATGTACAGAGGTACGGAATATATTTTCTGTGTTTCAATCGTTGAGTTTTTCTAATTTTCATGTACATGTATAGTATGGAAGGTATATGTTATAAATACATTTGTTGAGAAATGCTGCTTAATTCACATTATACAGATTCAATAGAGATTTTTTCTTAAATAATAACAAAAAGCTTCACTTAAAATCCTGAGATAAAAACTCTGCTATTAAGATGAAGACAAATATTCTAAAATGATGATTATAATGATAGCATTCATCAATTCGAAGGTTGCTGCTCACAAGAAAGCTATTAAACCAAGCGTTCCAAATGGTGTAGTTGAAATCATCCCTTCGTAAATGTTAAGGACACCATAACGAGTTAGTTGACCGTTATGGAATAACCGTTCCACAAATGATATCGAATATGTTCCTTACGTCGTAACTACAACCCCCTTCCCTTTCATGAATGTGTCCTACCGAATTAGACTATTTACCGGATTTGTTATCACATAAGCAACACGACAGGAACCACATGTGGAGCAGGATCTGTTTACCCCTTCCCTTTCATGGATGTGGATCTGTTTACCCCTTCCCTTTCATGGATGTGACCTACCGAATTAGACTATGCCACATGTGGAGCAAAATCTGCTTGCCCTTCCGGAGAACCTGAGATCACCCCTAGTTTTTGGTGGGGTTCGTGTTGCTTATTCTTTAGTTTTCTATGTTGTGTCATGTGTACTATTGTTTGTCTGTTTGTCTTTTTTCATTTTTAGCCATGGCGTTGTCAGTTTATTTTCGATTTATGAGTTTGATTGTCCCTTTGGTATCTTTCGTCCCTCTTTTCGAACTGTATTTAAGTCTGAATTTCCTGACTTGCAAATCAGAATTGATAACTTCGTAAATAATAGTTAAGCTCAACGTAAAAAATGAAAAGTTCTAAATTTCCAAATTGGAAATTTTCCTGTTTTGTGTTGCAACATTCCAGCACTTTCGAATATAGAGTATAGATATCACTTAGTAAATTAGATATGCATAATGTTACGTTTAATCTTTTCGTTATTTGAATGATTGATACTAAAATTGTAAGATTGTTTTACTTTTTATCTCAATTGACGTTGCTGACAAACAAACTTTACCTTTTTACTATTATCAAAATATAATGTCTCACCTGACGTATCAAACGATCCACTACGCATGTCATACCTTAAAAATAAGCACAGGAATCCTGTTTTTAGGTCATGTATCCATAATTTGGCAGCCCCCAAAACAGTAATATAAATAACAGTTACAAATAGAGCTACTAAGTAACGGAATACTAGAACTGAGAACGACATTTTATTTATTTTTAGTAAAAAATTGTTAATCAGTGGGGCGGCTTAGTACCGAAATTTGACAAAATCATGCAAATTGTGATACAAGCAAGGGATTTGGCATAGACGTTTATTAGGAAGTACTTTATCATATTAGAGGGGTAGCCAACATGTTTTCGATTTTATTCACGGCGGCCATCTTGAATTCAAATGATATGAAAATATGTCAAACAGACAACAATTGTAAAAAAAAATCACCACTTCCGGTTTGGGTCGAAAAAGTTCGTACACTAGAGTGAAATAATAGTGGTATAGATATACGATAAAAAATGTCTGTTTGATATATCGGTAATTATGTTAGACATGCTGGAGGACTGATCAGTGTAATAATCTACGATTTTTTTCGATGTATTCCGTTTTAACAGCTACATGAACACAATGTTGTACAGGTCAAGCCAGCTTTGTAACACTTACATCTACCAGAACAAGTTTTTTTGCAGGCAAAACTCCTGGCAAGATGCAGCAATTGCTGCTAATTGTGTCCAATGAGGAATCCACATTCCATCTGCGTTCTCCTTAACCCATCCCCAATCACCAGGACTAGGTAGATGTTGATCACGTATGACTGCCTGTCGCCATACATGGCCACCTTGGTATGTAGCTTGTTTGGTATGATCAAGCAGTGCAGCTCTAGTGGGTGGAATGGTGTCATACTGTCTTTGTTTGCGTGCAAACAGTTCAAGTCTGGATTCGTTGATGTCAAATGTTGTTGTAGTTCTGTCGTACATAACTAAAACAAATGCCTGTGTCAACTCAATATCAGCGTCACTGACCAATACAGGTTTCTTACTTAATCGTTCAAAAACCTCGGTTACATCATTAAATATTTCTCACGTCTGTCATGCCGATTTCTTCCCCTTTCCATGAAAAGCGGAGACTGTGTCACATCCAGTAAAAGCATGAAAAAATGGCAAAGCTTCTGATTTAGGACCAAGAGCATGATTAATTTCGTGAATCGGAAGCCATCTCAGGTCTTTTCCCTTTCAGAAGGCAACCCAAAGTTTTTCTACTTGTAGTGTTTTGAAAAGAGTCACGGCCAAAACCAGTACATCAGTGTCTGAGCTGATTATAAGTGAAGACTTACACCCTTTTTAAGCTGTACTATAGATATGAACAAATATCATTGTGCCTGCTTCTTCGTGATTACACGGACTGAGATCATCATGGTCATCATCAGAATTTGTCATAACAATTTCGCCTTTTGTCACAAAAATAATTTTGTCAGATCGAATCGAGCAAACTTTGTCGGCAAGGAAATAAAACAATTCCGTTTTGTTTTCGTCCACTCGAAGGAAGCTTGACCAAGCTTTCGGAGTCTTACTGGTGCCGACAACTTTCCTTCTGGATCCAGCACCCCTCGCTTTACGTGTTTGTGCTTTTAGACTGTTTTCTATGTAAATATCATAGATAACATCTACTCTGGCATGTTTTGAAGTAAGGTGGACAATGTACGGCAAAATCACATCTTTTGCGTATTCATCAAAAGTGTATGTTCCACGCGGTGGTCTTGAATTGACCATAGCCGCACCATCAACAACTACGTACCATGTCTGTCTGAGGTTCTTCTCTTGGTAAATCTCCCTTAGCTTCTAGGATTTCCATTAGCTGTGATTTGACGCCAATATTGATTTTTCCACTTTGAGATAAAGATGGAGGAAATTTTTGATTTTCGTGGCTGAAAAACTCTTCCAAGTCGCATTGTCTGCTTTGACAGGATATGAAAAGCCTTGAAAACAAACTGCAATCTTCTCGGGCGAGGTCAAGCTTGTTTTTTGTTTCACATGAACTTTTCTTTGGTTGGCGACTTAACAACAGAAACTTATTTTTCTTGTTAGGCTCATAGATGCTTGCCGTGTTCTGCATTCTGTTTCTGAAGTCAGCATACTGATTGCATCCAATTTGTTTGATTTGTGACAGTTTCCCTGTGCCTGCTTGTACAATATCGTTACTGTCTGATCTTGTAAATATCTTCAGAATCCTCAAGAATTTTGCCAACTCATGAATAGATAATCGTGGTTAAGTATATTAGTAATATCGTCAGGCAGAATGAGAGGTTCTGGTTTTGTTTTAAGATATGGAGGTTTCAAAGATTTTGGTATATGTGTAGGTAATATTAACTCATCCCTTCTAACGCCGATATTATCTTTTATTGGATGTTGAAAAACAGAGATTCCGGTCCCATGAAAAGATGATTTTGATGTTGTTGAGCTTGGGTTGTGATCTATGTTGTCGACTGCAGCTGTGGTAAACACTTTGCCCTTTAATAAAGGCGGTAATACCACACCTTCATTTAAATAACGTTCAACAACAGCTTCACCTAGTTGAGTTGATATTTCCAGTACCCGATCGTAAGAGATACATAACCCATGTTGAAATAATGTATCTATTAGCTGTCTTTTCCTGGTTTTTGCAAAGAGTAACAGTTCAAGATACACACAAAATGGTGTCTCACGATCAGCTGAATGTCTTTGTTCTACTGTAACCTTTTGGCTGTTTGGGTGATAATTAAACATTAAAAATTGGACCAGAGCTAAGTCAGACTTTGTAGAAACGTTGTCTAACTGCGATTTGATATCAGGTCCATGTTCTATCATTTTCACCAACTGTAACAATGGAGGGGGTATGCTATCATCGATATCTTGAGAGACCTAGGATCCAGAAAATGTTATCTTCGTTGTAGCTAATTTGCAGCGAATCATTTCGGTCATTATAAGCAAACGCTATAGCCGGTCCTATATCTTTTTCAAACATCAAAAGTACATCTCTGCCCTTTGTGTGTGCTTCTAATTCTGGCATCTTTTGCAATAGCTTGTCCTTGAGTCGAGTAGAATGTACCTGTGCAACAGAAGAACCAAGCTGTGAAAATCTTTCCTCGTACAGGTTTGCCAGGTCTGCTAATCAAAACACAACCGACTCTTCAGAGTTTCTTTGAGTTTCAAAAATGTATGTGACCAGCTCAGCTAATGCAGTTTCTTTCATTATAGTTCCCTCCTGTGTGCAACTGCTTCCGATCTCTGTTTGTCTCTTCTTTGACCCCTCTCTGTTATATACAGCTGCGAGACAAGACGGGTGATACTTCATCTCTTGTGCTATAACATCACCACGTCTCAGCTTTGCCAACAGTTGTTTATTCTGAAGAGCTGTTGCACAATCCACTAGTCGTTGGTTTGGTTTCATTGCCATTGCCTCTCTTAAGATAGATAAAGGTGACTCTTTATCACAAATGAAACATTGATGCACATTTTCAACTGGATTTTGTTGTTGATCTTTAGAACGAGGAGTACAACTAAAAAGTTCAGGAGACGTACAATCACTAGGACTTCCAGATGGTATCGGTGACATATTGCGTTTCTGGGCTCTCTCAAGTTTAGTATTATTGAACTTTATCCTACACAAATTATGGTACTTGGCATTTTCTTTTTTCATTGCGCTTTCAATACCCTCTCCGTGGTTTAATCGCCGAATATCAAGAGGGATAGGGAGGGCATTTAATTCATGAAAAAGAGGGATATTTTTGCCTAACATTGTATATCCTTCGTCTGACGATTTCAGTAGGTCTGTTGTGACCTCCTGCCACAAACAACATTTTGTCCAATCAGTTTCCCAACTATTTGCTGAAGAAGCTGATAATGCGAATTCTTTTCGCCATTTCAAAATCTAAGTAACTAATATATAAACAAAAGTAATCAACAATGAACTTATAGAACAACAACGTAAATATTATATGAGCAATAAATAAATGCAACAGCAAGCAAGAACCGAGTGACACTAATCACCTATTAGAAAAGTGCATGAAGAGTGTGTATCTGTAACATGAATAAATTTACGCAACATAGAGAAACGACACAGGAAAAATTCTAGAAATTGTATAAAATTCAAGATTACTTTCTACTAATGTTATTTGATGTATTAACAACATTATTATTATAGAATTGTGTTAGTAATAGGGATAGAATTCCTTCAAATCAATATCCGATCAGAATTGCAAATAAAACTTCGTAACTAAAAATATGAACGGTGGATAGACAAGTACCGAGCCACGTCTTATAACAATGAGAACACACACTCTCAAAAAGGTTAACTAGAATAAAATTTCGCCCTCTATTGGCCTATAATCTATCGAACCTAATGTAGCAATCGAAGATTAGTCGTAGATTTGTGGAATATAACGACTGACATTATTCGGGTTATAAAACAGTCATATTCGGGATATTCATTAAACCAGGAGTTGGTTATCGAACGATATTTGACCGAAAGTGATACTTTATCTTATATAACAATCATTTACTCCATTTTGTAACATTTTGGATTCAATGCAAGTTAAATGGGACTGACATATGATGTCTTTTCCATGTGAAGACGTCATTTCGAAAATCCAAGATGGCCGCCATGATCGGATGATTTTTTTTCGTGGCTACCCCCCTAATATGATTACATACACCTAAAGGCATGTTCTTACAAAGTTTCATGCTTGTATCACCATTTGCATGATTTGTGTGGTAAGCTGCTTAACTATATCTGGAGGAAATTGGAGATTCTATATTACGAATCGAGCCCCCACGATAGCTTACTAAAAATAAAAGTCTTAAAATAAATGTTTGCAGTAAAGTGAATGACTACACCAAAGTTATCATTTAATGCATTTATTATGGAGCTCTTTTTAAAGATAACAAATTGAAGTTCACAATAATAATAGTAAATGCTTCCTCATTTTGAAGGTAAACTGATAATCGTGACACTAAGGCAAATCTTAGGTCAAGCAACATATTGTTAAAGAATAAACTTATGCAATCATTTAAATCAATTATTTTACTGTATCAAAGTTCCATCATATTCAGGTATAATTCTATACAATCGCACATATTACCAGGCGACAAAAGTCCAGCGAATAAAAGTACTCGAAGGTAAATTCAAAAAGAAATAGATCTTAAAAACTGACAAAATAAAAAATATCAATAATTTGAAAGCAGTTTCGAAAAGGTTTCAGAAAAAGGGAGACGGTTTGGTACCATTAAAACGTTTAATTCCGCTGCAAATGTTTGCATCTGTCCTAAGTCAGGAATCTGATGTACAGTAGTTGTCGTTTGTTTATGTTATTTATACGTGTTTCTCGTTTCTCGTTTTTATATCGATTAGACCGTTGGTTTTCCTGTTTGAATGGTTATACACTAGTAATTTTGGGGCCCTTTATGGCTTGTTGTTCAGTGTGAGCCAAGTCTTCGTGTTGAAGGCCGTACATTGACCTATAATGATTTACTTTTATAAATTGTTATTTGGATGGAGAGTTGTCTCAATGGCACTCACACCACATCTTCCTTCATCAAATAAGTGTAATCAGTAAGCTATATATTTGTAATTTTTATGATTCTGAATTATATTTAAGATATTTACTCTCTAATCCTTTGAAACAGAAAAAAATGATGAGGTTGTACACCAATATATCAAACCTAGTCTCACCTTGTAAAAGTCATTATATGATCGTGTCTAGGGATTCCATTTGTCTGCACCCACTGCTTCATTGCAGAGAGAGCGGTGTCAGCATTTAAAATGCCACCTGAAAGATGGTTCTGGATAAAACTAAGATCAGATGATCTCTGAAAAAGCATTACAGAAGTTAATATTTCGAAATATTACTGAGAAAATACATCTTCGTTATAAATAATGTACGCTATAACACTGCATTTTGAAACAAAGTTAACAAGTGGTGATTTTAGAAGGGTTCATGGCTGTTTTCATTATAACTTCATTATAAATTAGACAAGCTGTATGATCAGCTAACGAAACTTACAAATTGTCCTGTAACAAGGTATAATATCAATTTTTGTACCTCACACTGCTTTTCAACTTCGTACTTTATTTAGCCTTTTTAACATTTTTGTCTTTGTGCGTCATTGATGAGTCTTTTGTTGACGAAACTTGCTTCTTGTGCAAATTTAAAATTTCAATCCTGATATCTATGACTAGTTTATTTTGTACAAAAAACGCTTACTATTTTATTAGAATAAGCGTTCTTTTGTATTTGGTAGAACATTTAGGAACTGTTGGTCCTCAACGCTTATCAACTTCGTTCTTTATTTGGCCGTTTTTAAATTTATTTTTATTCGAGCATCACTGATGAGTAGACGAAATGCGAATCTGGCGCAAACACAAAATTTCAATCCTGGTATCTATGATGAGTTTTTTCACAACCGATAATTTGTAAACACACAATTAAATGTGTCGAATTGAAACGTGCTACTGAATATTTGTTCTGCATTATCTAAATTTCATTAAAGACACATAATATGAAACTAGCTGTTTCTGTTAAAATGAAAAATAATTGCATATTTTGCAAGTTGTTTGTTCTAAGAATATGCAATCAATGTAACTGATCTTGCGGAAATGAGTTGACGTATCATTCTAGATGAAATATTTTTCGGGCTTTATGTGAAAAGCATTCATATCACTTGAAATCGACAAATGTGTTTTTGTTTACATTTGTTTGCATCTATCCAGAAGTCCGGAACCTGATGTTCAGTAGTTGTCGTTTGTTGATGTGCTTCATACTGTAAGTGTTTTTAAATTTGTTTCTCGTTTTTCATATAGATTCTAACGTTGGTTTTCCAGTTTGAATGTTTTTTCACTAGTCATATTTTAATGCCCTTTATAGCTTACTGTTCCATATGAGCCAAGGCTCCGTGTAAAAGACCCTACTTTGAGCTATAATGGTTTTTGTTTTTTACAAATTGTGGCCTGGAGAGTTGTCTCATTGTTACTCATACCACGTCTTCTTAAATATCTATTTAATTATACCTCACCTTAGCTACATATATTCCTACTAGGTTTACACCTATTCTGTAAGGTGCACTCATTTTCTTAAATCTGTTATCTACCTTTTAAACACATAATAAAACTATTTTAAATTGGTTATAAAAAGTAAAATAGAGAAGTAAAACGTGTAAATGGTATTTTACGATGCAATGGGTTTTCCGAGGTCACATAAGATTACCTTACCTGTTTTTGGCAAAACTTTTAGGAATTGTGGTCCTCAGTGCTCTTCAACTTCGTACTTTATTTGACCTTTTTAACTTTTTTGGATTCGAGCGCCACTGATGAATCTTTTGTAGACGAATTCGAAACGCGTGTCTGGCGTATATATTAAATTTAGTCCTGGTATCTATGATGAGTTTATTTGACTAATTTTTCGATGCATTTTTTTCGTCTACATAAGACTCATCAGTTACGTTCATATTAAAACATTTATAAAACGAAACAAGTACAACGTTGAAGAGCATTTAGGATCCTAAATACCAAAAAGTTGTGCCAAATACGGCTTAGGTAATCTATGCCTGGGATAAAATAGTCCTTAGTTTTTCGAAAAATTCAAAGTTTTGTAAAGCGTTTCTTATTTTGTCCTTTTGCTGTTGATGCTCGTAATGATTATTGGTTTCGATTTGTGGCTGTTGAGGCTATTGAAATATAGCGTCGCGTATAATGCAAAAAGATTATATCAAATGTTTATCAATTTACAGTGCCATATACTACGTTGTTCTGTGTACATGGTGACAATAAACTATCGATTGACGCCATGCAAGCTTTAAATAGAATAGAGTTATCCTTAATTGAATGTATTAATGTATTGTTTATGTTATTAACACACACAATACATTGTGTTTTAGTTTTTGTTGCACTTCATTGTTTTTGTTTTATTGTTGACTTCCTCTTATAGTTGATGTGTTTACCTCAGTTTTAGTTTGTAACCCGGATTTCTTTTCTCTCAATCAATTTATAACTTTCGAACAGCAGTATACTACTGTTGCCTTTATTTATAACCCATGTAATCATTAAATTGAAATAAAACTATATTCAAACTTCAGTCTCATCAGTCCGAACTTCCATCGAGGCATTTGTATCCCTCAGGTTACGGAATTTTGGTTAGGTTAATGTTGACTAAGATTTAACTTTTGTTTGTTTTGTTTTGTAAACTGTTTGTTTGTCTTTATATCTTTCTTGTGTTTTGCCATGACGTTGTCAGTTTATTGCTGAACTATGAGTTTGAATGTCCGCGGGATCTTAAGCCTCTATTTTGTAGCAATGAGTGTTGTAAAAAAAGTGTTGCCTGATTTCATTGATGTAACCAGTCTGATTATACGTGGAAACTCGCTGTTTCAGAATCTAAAGTAATATTTTCAAAATTGTTAATCAATGCATCGTGATTGGCTAAAAACATCCTAAACATTAAAATACACCCAACGATGTTATATTGTTTTAATTTTGATTACCTATTGTCTTTACGATTCTGTAACATCTTATTGTGTGTATTTTTCGTCCCATAGAATACTTACTCCCAACAACAAAAATGTGTAATACTCTCGGACTCGTTGCATAGCTCTATCACTATTGGAATTTTCTTCCCTTAGCCAGCTAGAATACAAAATACAAAATTAAAAAGTGTGCCTTCTTCTTTTTTAAAGCCGAACATGTATAAGAACCGAAACAGCTGAAGAGCTATGTGATACAATCATACATAAAGAATAACCAAATCCATTTCTGGTCAACTTTGCCCGTTGGATTTGAAACCTTATTTTATTTATAATGTCATCCGTGTACGAAACGAAAAAGTTTAGAAAGGTTTATTATATATCATGTTAGTACCAAACTGTCATGGTCACATGATTATGATCATGATGAATTATTTTATGCATAATTTAAGTTATACTTTTGTTATTTTATTTATGTCTTTTTGGTATGGTGCTGTATATTTTTCATCTTATGATTTAATGTTCTTGCTAGGTTGACAGCTTAAGTGAACGTTAGTAATTATATAAGATTGAGAATGAAAATGCGGATTAGGGTAAAGAGACAACAACCCGACTAACGAGCAGGTAACAACCGAAGTCCACTAATGGGTCTTTACAACCCGACAAAAGAGCAGGTAACAAGCGAAGTCCACCAATGGGTCTTAACAACACGACTAAAGGGCAGATGGTTACAACCGAAGTTCACCAATGAGTCTAAACAACCCGACTAAAGTAACATATACTCAGATTAAAAGAGATTTACTTTTAGAAGTTATACTCACTTACAAGTTATATATCGGAGAGTCAATTACAACAAATACTTCCACATTGTAGTTTCCAGTCGCTCTCTTCCTTCTAAGATTCGACTGACCTGAAAATAAATTGTTATTTAATTGGAGGAGGGGTCTGATTGCGTACCATATCCTTTTTTATGTTATAAGTATTAACGAATCTATACAAATCACGAATGTGTCCCTAGTACACGGATGCCCCATCCGCACCATCATTTTTTTTTATGTTCTGTAGACTGAAAATTTTTCGTCCATCCGTCTAACGAAGCTAATTCATGTTGGTTCTAAAATTTCTAGCATTGCAATCTTTTGTTTTTTTAGATTTCCCTAGGCTTCAAAATGCAAAAAAAAATGAAACCATGAATTTTTTAAGATCGGGTTGATTTGAAAAACACGAAGACTGTATACATAAGTGTATAACCTTATCATGCTTATCGACATGTTAAGTTCTATACATTATTCAAATGGTAGAAAATAAAAGCACAAAAATACTGCACTCCGAGGAAAATATAAAGTCCCTAATCAAATTGCAAAATTAAAAGCTAAAACACATCAAAGAATGGATAACAATTGTCATTTTCCTAACTTGGAACAGGCACTTTCTTATGTAGAAAATTATGGATTGAACAGCAATCAACATTGTGTTATAATCTTCATCTCTAGAAAAAACAAATATGCAACAAAGAAGCACAAAACGGCATATAGACTAAGCATATTAGCAAACATTAAATACAAGAATACACAAATTTGCCATAGTACAATAACAAAATGACAGGATGTATGAGTACAGAGCCACGTCATACATAAAACATGAAAAGGTATATAGACAAAGCACAAAGCAAAAAAATGAAAGACAAGCAACAAACAAATTTCCAATAGCAGAATAACCGGTTGTATAAGCACAGAGCCTTGCTGCATGCATCGAAGTAACACCAAAAGGCATACAGACAAAGCAAATCCGCAAAAAAAAAACGAAAGACAAGAATACGAGAATATCTCAAACAATAATGATACGACGTACCACAAGAATCTAAACCAAAACAAAACAAACACATATTAAACAAAGAAGCACAAAAAGGCATATATCAAATCAACAATCTCACCTATCGTTTCCCATTATACGATTATGAAATAGAAAATTATCAACTGTACCTAGTATTGATGCTAGGCGGTTCATCTTTGTATCGACTTGAGGAGCACTTTCTGATTTCAATACAGATTTAGATAACGAATTCAAATTTCCCAAAATACCACCATGCTCTCTGTCAAACATGTTTCCAGACCACATGGAATTTACTACATCTCTAAATTTCCCTAAATGATGAACTCCTTTTATTTTTGATTTTGGATAAAATGTTTTGTATTTTCTTTCTTCATTGCCAGATATCTGTTTGTCGATGATTGGCAAAGGTGAGTCTACAATATGTCATAAGTATAATTTAATCTCAAAATTATGTTCACGTGCGTTTATTGCATTGATTTAAACATGTCAAACAACAATAATAAATTAAAAAAAAAACAAAAACAAAAAAAAAACAGACGACAGCAGGCTTATGATTTAGTACGCATGACGCCTGTTTTATCTAGTATATAGGGTTCATAGGTGGCGCTTAAATGTAAACAGGTGGTTTCGCAAATTTAGTGCTAAGTATTGATGGTTTAATTGTTACTTGTTTTTGAATGTTATGTTACCTTTAAATAGATCTGTTCATCATATGGTTTGTTTTCAGCTGTTTGCTTGATGTTTGTTTAGGTTAATTATCAAACACAGTTCCATGATCTTTAATTAATTTAGATTTGTTCAACTTAATATAGATAGAGTAGGCATAATTATTAAATAAAAGTCAAAATTATTTGAAGTTTGTAGTCTGTCGGAATAGTCTGTATTCAAATGAGACCAATTGATGTGAAAAATAAGCATTTCCTGATATAAGTTTGACGATTTTTAAAAAGTCATACGTTTATAATAGTTAAAAACCATGTAAAAAGTAGAAGGAGGTAAGAGAGGACGATAAAAAGCAAGAAATCGAAAACGCTAAGGAGAAATTAGACAATGGAGAAAAACTATACAACATATATAAGACTAAATAAAACATAACCCAAAAATCAACCGGAGATGTTATCAGAAGTTTAAGAAACATAAGTATTTCCGCTCCGCTAGAAGCAACCGTCATGATTCTCATGGCGGTCAGTTGGACAAAATGGATGTTTTAGGCCTTTGAAAATACTTGTATTAGTTGAATATTAACAAATATTCTTAACAGTTATTACGTGTTTTATAAACTAAAACTTGTGACCCATTTGAGAGGATGCCAGGAAAACTCACCAAGCAATTATTTAGCTGACACATGATATGCATTTATATTCCAATTTATGGCATGTTTGGTTATTATTCCACGTACTTCAGTCTTTGACCGGGCAATTTAATACCTTCAGTGAAAATTTATAGTCTTAACAATCGTTAAACAGCAAGTTGACCTTTAGATAATTACATTTTCTCCTTTTATCTCCGGTGTAAAGCTGTCGGATTTATAATCATAGAACCGCTTCTTTTTATATAGCTAGATAAAATGTCTTTCTCAATAAAAGGACACGAATTATTAAATTGCAATAGAATGATTAGTAAAAAGAGAATATTTACCAAAAGGTAATATAACATCATCAATCGGTATCTGTAAACCTGGAATACTGGCCCATGGTTTAGAACTGGGGTTGTCCAACTGTTTTGGTTGCGAACTTTGTGTTGAAGGTTTTAGTTGAGGGAACATATTATGATGCTTCTTTCGTTTTCGTTTATTGATGGACATATCTGAGTTTTGTGACCGTTGATTTTTAACTGTCATCTGCTTCTTTCTCTGTGGAGATCGTTGTCTTTTAAACTTAGTTGCAACATTCTTTGCAGAAATCATCATCTTTTTGGGCCTCTTGGTGCGTCTTAGACCTATCATTATATATATATATATGTTCGAATACAAAAGTAGAAAATTTACCAAAACATTAGATTAAGCTACAAATCATGCACCATGTGTGATTACATGTTGCATGAATAAAAAAGTTAACTAGTATTGAAATGTCACAGAAAAATTAAGGCAGCTTTTGTTTTGTGAATTAATGACTTTTTTTTAATTAAAATTGATTAGCATCAATGTCAATTAAAAAAACTCATGTTTGCATGAAAAACGAATTACACCTATTTGACTGTGTGTGGTATCATGAAATGCCTTGTGTTGGCATGAATATCAATAATGTGGTCATTTTCATAACTTTCCTGTTTACAAAACTTTTGAATTTTTCGAAAATTTAAGGATTTTTTTTTATATATCCCAGGCAATATTAACCATATTTGGCATAACTTTTTGGAATTTTCGATCCTCAATTCTCTTTAACTTTGTACTTGTTTGGCTTTTTTAATATTTTGACATGAGCGTCACTGATGGGTCTTATGTAGACGAAACGCACGTCTGGCGTACTAAATTATAATCCTGGTACCTTTGATAACTAACTAAGCTATCCATTACTGAAGTCAATAAAATTAGCAGATCCAATAGTCTGCACCAGATGCGCTTAACGATATGATTAATGTCTCTTCATTGGAGGCCAAAATATTAGAAATAAATAAACAAATTAATGCTTTCAAGCTGTTGAAAATCCTTAAAACTAACAAACAATCAACAGAAAGTTCGATTCAGTGGTCGTAATAAAATTTCAACATTAATATAAAAAATGACAGGGAATCAAAAATATGCCTCCGACCAGAGTGGAAAAGGAAGAAGTGGAATTGTTTACACTAAGGTTCAGAACAAGTGTCAATAACATGGAGGCGGCAATATGGCGGTTTTATAAAAAATTTGTTCTATTCGGCTCTTTGTTGTGTACACATTACATGTTATGATGCGACTTTTATCTGATTACAGAAATGTATGATTTTAATATTACCAGACATGCACCAATAATCCTAGGGTGCTCATCAGCTTGTTCATGTCTCAAATTATTAACCACCACAGTGTTTTAAGATACAACCCTTTTACTGTACAGATTATATGGTAACATATCTGTAAGGATTAAGAGAGTTTGACTATCTAAAGAACTATTTAATTAAGAATTTATATACCTTTGATTTTTCTGGACTTTCTACGTTTATGTTTTCTGGTGAGCTGCTTAGATGATGACATGGCTTGTGACATGTCTGCAAACCAACATATGAATATCAATATAAGAAGGTATTAACCGAAGTCAATTTAATAAAACCATAACAAAAATAACACAAACATAGACACATAAAGAT
The DNA here is from genome assembly GCA_037788925.1 of Mytilus galloprovincialis. Taxonomy (NCBI): domain Eukaryota; kingdom Metazoa; phylum Mollusca; class Bivalvia; order Mytilida; family Mytilidae; genus Mytilus; species Mytilus galloprovincialis. The sequence goes on along the minus strand of CM075343.1, from coordinate 29,924,952 downwards.
ACAATAACACCAAGTTCAAGTGACAAATATCTGCATTGAAAAATATATTTTTAATATAATATATATAGTAAGGTATAAGAAAAGACAAAAATACGAGATCAGTAATCCTAAGCTTGACAAGGAAATTGAAACACGAATCATATCTAGAGATTTACCGCAAGATATGAAATGTGATTCTATTTGAATGTACCAAAACACTCGCTTTTTTCTTTCAGGTTTTCGATTTAAAAACCCTTCCCAATTGCCAAACTTTCATTTGCTTCCCAAATTGATTAAAACCTGTTTGATGCGATTGATGTTGTCCCTTCCATCAATCACTTCCTATTTTATAAGTTTTAACTTTACCAGAGTACTATTCCCTCCTCTTTTTGGTACATTTTGATATTCAATTTGCCAATCAACGATTTAAATCTGTTATTTTACACTTTTAACACTAGTTGCTTCCCTTTGTCAATTTTAAAATTGTCTTTTTACCGGTCAGATTTGGCTTCTTCCCGCACAAAGTATGCTAATTTGAAACGATCATTATGATCAGATAAGTGCATATAAACACAATTTCCTTCAGATTTTCTTCTCGCCATTTTCCTTTTTTATAGAAGGATAAAACTGCTGAATAGCCATAATTTTGGATCTTGCAATTTGTATTGATATATGAGCAATAACCTGTAATAATTTAATTTTGGATGTAATGCGTCTTCTGATTGGCTGACGTTATTTTGTTATCAGGCCATAGACACAATTTAGTCATGTGACTGTGACGTCGTCAACGTTTTTTCTTGGTTTTCTACGGTTTAAAATGGAATTGAGAATTAAATTATAAGAAATGTCTGTAATATATTTTCTGTCTATTCGATATAACATAAAAAATGTGGTGCACACTGTTAAATAACCCGCTACGCGCGTTATTCAGTGTGCACCAAATTTTTTATGTTATTTCTTCATAGACAGAAACAATATTACAGTCATTCCTTAATTAAAGTTAAAGAAAACAAATTGTTATGCAAAAATGCGGATGTGAATTAATGTCTTTTACATGTTTTATGGATTATATTTCTTAACCTGACAAAATTGTGTCTGATTTGATTTTGGATTGTCAACTATGAACATCTTGTCATGTTTATGAAGTAAAAGTGGCAGGACATTTCACACAAAAGTTCTACTGTTATATGATTAGATACAACTGATAGTAAAAGTCAAAACCAAAATATTACCTTATACGTGTGATTTGAAAATTCGCTCCAAAAAAGGTGCGTTGTATTGTGATACGAAAACTATAGGGTAACTGTATATTCAGAATGTTTCATTTCATTTATTACTGCAAATTTAAAGAATAAACAAATTTAGATACTAATTATTGCAATGTTACGTTGATATTGCATACGATCAACGCAATTAAGTTTGAAATGGAAGTTTTAGTTTTGGGATACTTATTTCTTCGCAATGTTCGGTAAAATGAACATATCACAAACACGAATGAGTCCTTAGTACATGGATGCCCCACTCGCACTATCATTTTCTGTGTTTAGTGGACCGTGAAATTGCGATAAAAACTCTAATTTTGAATTTAAATTAGATCATATCACAGGTGACAGGAAACATGTATACTAAGTTGATTGGACTTCAACTTCATCAAAAACTACCTTGACCAAAAACTTTAACCTCTAATTTGCATTATCATTTTCTTTGTACAGTGAACCGTGAAATTGGGGTCAAAACACTTACTTGGCATCAAAATGAGAAAGATCATATCATAGGGCACATGTAAACTTAGTTTTAAGTTGATTTGACTTCAACTTCATTAAAAACTACCTTGACCAAAAACTTTAACCTGAAGCGGAACGAAGTGACGGAAGCACAGACGGACGGAAGGACGAACGAACGGACGCACAGACCAGAAAACATAATGCCCCTCTACTATCGTAGGTGTTACATAAAAATATGACAGTCCATAAAACGTCTGACAAAAAGAAAACCAAAATTTTATTAATTGAGATTACTTTTTTGAACTGACGAAGATTAAAGAACTGAACGATATATTCTTTCAATATTAAGCTCTTTGTGTCTAGATTTTAACCTATTGAAATTCTTAAATGAATAATATTTTCGTCGTCGAACTTTTTGAAGTTATATTATATAGATCATTGTATCGCGTGCGACATCTGTTAACCGACTTCGATCAATCACAATTCGTCCAATCCTACCACCAGAACAAGTAGTAATGCATACAATATACTCATACTGATCTTTAATCATGTTATTTACAAAAGAGATCTTATTCAACGGTTATATTGAAAAGAAAAAAAATATTTTTAATTATTTATATGACGTATGTGTCTGTAGTATAATAGTTTAATTAAGGCAAAGTTTTCGTCACTGAGTGGTAGTTTTCAGTTTAATAACATGTGTACGCGTATAAAACTTGTTAAGCTAAATATGAATTAATGAAACAGCAAAGAATCAAAAAACAAATATTAGCATGATTGGCTTAATTTTGTTGACAATTACTTGACAATATAAATTAACTGATTCTTAATTTATTAATTGATCTTGAGTGTAAGTCAGTTTATTAAAAATAAAAAAATAAGGTGCTGCACTTGTTATATACTTATATCTACTTAATATATATGTTACCTGCTTTCTGCTTGGTTGCACTTTTTCCGTGTAGACCTTTATTGGTTTTTGATGGAATCTTAGATGAGAGTCTTCTCTCTTGTATTGATTTCATTCTGTCAGAAGTTGAACTTTTCTGCTTGTTTGATGTAATTTCCTTCGAAGCTGGACTTTTCTTCTTAGGTCGCACTGATGAAATTTTCTTTGGAGTCCTAGTTTTTTTCTTTATTGGTATGGATTTGATTTTCTTAGGATGTTTCTTTTTTGCCGTCAGCAGGGATTTAATTTTTGAAAATTTTCGGTTTTTCTTTACTCGTTTAGAATTTATTTTTTTATGAGAAGGATGTGTCACCTTTCCTGGTAAAGATGATATTTTCATAGGAATGAGCTTTTTCTTTTTCGCGGGTACATATTTAATGGTCGTAATTGGACTTGTTTTCTTTGCTTGTACTGATATGATTTTCTCAGGTGTAATAAGTTTCTTTTTCATTGGTATTAATTTAAGTTTTGGAGCTGGACGTTTCTTTTTATCTTTTTTTGGTTTAATTTGCAGATGGGCGCTGTGGTTCTTGTTTTCTAATATTGACGTAATTTTCTGAGGTGTAGTGATTTTATTTTTCACGCGTTTTACTTTTAAGTTTGAGAATGGACGTTTCTTTTTATTTTGTATTGACGGAATTTTCTTTGGATTGCGATGTTTTGTCCTTGCCGGTATTGATTTGATATTCTCAATTGCAGGTTGTTTCTTTTTCAGTTGTATTGGTTTGATTTGTGGAGCTGGACTTTTCTTTTTATCGTCTACTGATATATTTTTCTTTGGAGTGCTGTGTTTTTTCTTTGCTATCGTTGATGTGATTTTCTTAGGTGTACGGTGTTTCTTTTTCTTATTTTTTGGAGATTGACGATTTTTCCTATCATTTTGTGATGTAGTATTCTTTGGAGTTGGTGGTGTTTTCTTTGCTGGTATCGATGTGATTTTCTTAGGTATACGATGTTTCGTTTTCTTTTGTATCGATTGATTTTTTGGGGTGGGACGTTTTTTCCTATCGTTTTGTGATGTAGTATTCTTTGGAGTTGGTGGTGTTTTCTTTGCTGGTATCGATGTGATTTTCTTAGGTATACGATGTTTCGTTTTCTTTTGTATCGATTGATTTTTTGGGGTGGGACGTTTTTTCCTATCGTTTTGTAATGAAGTACTCTTTGGAGTTGGTGTTTTCTTCTTAGCTGGTATTGAAGTAATTTTCTTAGGTGTAGGGATTTTATTTTTCATTGGTAAGGATTTTCCTTTTGAAATTGGACGTTTTGACTTTGACGGTATGGACGTAATTTTCATAAGAGTGAGGTGTTTTGCTTGTTTTGGTTCCATTGCCTTAGGTGATGCAAGTTTCTTTTCTGCCGGTACAGATTTAGTTTTCCTTGAACCTCGTTTTGTTTTCTTCGCTGGTGTATTTTTTATATTGGATGAAGAGTGTTGCCTCTTTGTCGGCAAAGATGTGATTGCCAAATGAGTGTGATGTTCATTGTTAGTCGATATTTTGGTTATGTTTGTAGGAGCAGCTGAAGTGTTATTATTGGCTGGTGTTGACATAATGGTAGCAGGAGCCGAGTTGTTTTCATGCGCAGGTGTTGACGCATTGGTCATAGGCATAGAGTTGCTCTTATTCGACGGTATCATATCAATCTGCGGAGGTACTGAGTTATTCTTATTTGCTGGTAATGACGTTGGAGCTGGACTGTTCTTAACTTGTTAAAAAAACAAAATTAGAATCATTAGATCGGTGCAAAAATTCTTTTTTGAAAATATATATCATTGTAGAATAGTAAAATCTAATCTGTACATTATTGGGAAAACGAAATAAGAGATGACAAAAAAGCAATAAAAGCGCTGAAAAATCATTTTTGTGTCTTTTGTTGTGAAAGGTGCTGATCCTGTGTCATGCATTCCTGATAACTTAGTAAAGAGATAAATATTGTATTCTTTGGAGAATGAAATATTTGTGCAGAAGCTAAATTTATGCGTTTTACGCAAACCTGCCTGTGCCAGTTGCAATTGATGTTTTTTTTTTAACACAATGATTCACAAGATAATTATGAACATTTACTAATGGTGACCTTGTCAAAACACTAGCGTCGGAGTAGACGATATTTATGTTATAGGGAACATGTCTCACATTCATGGTTCGTGTATATTTTGCTTTATGTCAATATATTTGAATATGTATCAAAAGAATATAAGACAGATACGAAATCTTTGTATTTGGAATGCAATAGGATGATATTACATAATGCTATCAACGATGAAACTTATTTAATTCAGCAATACCTTGACACCATCGGCCAAAAAATGCATTGCACTATAACGATTTTCATGTTGCATTTCTTTTATATAATATATAATTTGTAATGTATCTTAGTAATTTCCTACCATATTTTACCAGATCACGCATGACTTAAATGAATGAGTAAGATAGGAATAATCAACTATTGTAAAATTGTAATTGCAAAGACATTTTTGGTTCTTGCTGATAAGCAATATTGGACGTTATTTTTAGGAGCATTACTCTTAAAAGTCTCTAATGCGTTGGTGTTAACCATTCACTCATTATATCTCAAGTTGCTGTGTCACACAGAATTATCTAATTCTGTATCACACAGAATTATCTAATTCTGTATCACACAGAATAATCTAATTCTGTATCACATATTAAATGATTATAGGCCCTGTTGAAACCCTATTGTACCATCTTTTACACACATGCTTTACATTTTTAAAGGTATCATACTTTAATCAGGTGTACCTAGTAATCAGTTTGGACACTTTTATTTTCTTAACAAGATTGTCCTTTTTTACAAAACTGTTCAATGCTTACATGCTTGGGTGAAATAAACACTTATTACCTCCTGTCAAAGTTAAATGGTCGATTTTAACCCCATCAATATGATCCGTTTTAACAATACGATGAAGATGTTCACATTCGTTCCCAAGGTCGATTGGTTGAACTTTTGGTTCTATCAGGTGCATGTCAGAGTTATGCTCAAATGATCCAAACTGAAGAAAAATGAGTACTGTAAATTCAGAATTTATTGCGTGCATTAATTATTGCGATTTTATCATTTTACACTAAAATGCGATTTTTATTTTTGCGAGTTTGGTAAAAATGCTGTATAATTCACATACAAAATTTAAGTTATTGCGATTATAATCATGTCGTGTTTTTTGCAATAACAATAAAAGAAATCGCAATAATTTCTGAATTTACAGTATACATCTATGAATAATGTATTTTAAATGTTGTCTACGAGGTTAATTATAAATACGAATTATTACAATTTTATATATGTTATCAAATTGTTGTATTGGTAAAGAAATCATATAAAAATTAAGCCATATGTTGTGCAATTAAAAGGTAAATGATCAAATATATTCAATAAAATTATTTATTAAAATTTATGCTACGATATAATTACGAGGTGTTTTAAGCAGTTGTTATCTTATAGTTCGTTTCTGTGTGTTGCATTGTCTTTTGTTTTTTGCAGCACTGCAGTGTTTCTGTTGTTTCGTTATTTCCCTCTTATGGTTTATGTGTTTCCCTCGGTTTTAATATGTAACCCGGATTTGTTTTCTGTCAATCGATTTATAACTTTTGAACAGCGGTATACTACTACGCGTCGCCAGGTCAACTAAATTTGCGACAGTAAAACTACAGATGGACGTCAGTAAAGCTTCAAATACAATACAGTTATCTCTTACATTGCTGTTATTTATGCATAATATATCAATTAGAGATAAGTAGACGAATTATTGATTTACTATTAAAGGAATCAACTAGATACGAGTACCTACAATTTTATAGTGGGTACATGTGCTGCTTGAATTTGACATACATTCAAGATGTAAATTATGCGTATGATCTTTGTCTGTATAATATGAACCAACGTGCTGAAAAAGAAAAATAATGGTATATTTTCATTTGTAGAAAGAGAGTACATTTGTATTTGTATTTCAAATAATACATCTTTGGTTAAAAATATTGGACATTATACAAATAGTTCATATATGATAAAAGTTAAATCATATTCATATTTGAATTTATAATAAATGACATTTTTGGGGGTCAACTATGACCAATTGGCCTTTCACATGTATTATACATCAGTGAATTATAAAATAACAATGTACATTTAATTCTTTTGTTCAAATATTTCAAAAGTACAATTTACTTTGATTGCCGTCATAACCTTTCTCGTTATATTTTCTTATACAAACTTATACTCATATTCTGTTGTTATCTGCTTTGATCGGGTTATTGTCTCTTTGACACATTCCCCATTTCCATTCTTAATTTTATCATAAAAAGATTTCTTTTTTGTTTTGCCGTTTTCTTTGAAATATTTGGTGAAATTGTTTCCTTTGAATCATGTGATCAGCGATTCTGCTTTCTATTTATAGTTTTGACTGTATTTGTGTAAACACCATCAATATAAACTAATTCATTGCGCAATATGGTATAGGTTTAAAACAAGAAGACAATAACAATCAAAACCAAGGAGTAAACAAAGACTCACACAAACCAAAGAGCATTTACATCAACAGTTATAAATAATAATTAAGAAACAACACGAACTTCACTAAAAACCGGGAGTGAAATCAGGTGCTCCGGAAGAGTAAGCATGTCCTGAACCGTATACGGCAGCCGTCGTGTTATTTCTTTGTTCAGTCGTCCGGTAATGATGGAAGGTTATTATGACTGAGGAAGAATATCAGATATGATTTCTGGCACACTTTTGTCATAACGGCCAATCAGCTCATGATGGCGATCGTAAAATTTCTTGAGTGATGACCTTAATTCGATTGATTCATACCCCTGTCTTAGCAACTTTTGAGAAAGCAGTATTCCTCGTTTAACAAAATCAGCGTACTTTGACCAACTCTAGAATAACGTATCAATTGAGACACATATACTCCATATGCTGGTGCCGCTGGAATGTGTCCATAGAACACGAATCACCAATTCGCTCTATCATTTTCTATGTGCAGTGGACCGTGAAATTGTTCCTCTACTATCGTAGGTGGGGCATGAAAACCAATATTTCTACTGGGTTAACTTTGTGTTGATCAGTAATCTCTTTTATTTATAATATTTCGTACCTTTACTGCTGAGAGACCATGTTGAACAATACTGCCATCTGAGAACTTTGTGAACACAGGAACTGCATGTCTGCCAAATTGTCTATTTTTTAACAAATCTAAATGAATTGTGTCATTACCAAGAGTAAAACTAACACGCAGTTCATTAGGAAGGAGATATGAACCGATCCGTCCTCTTGGAACTGATGAAGCTCCAGAACTAGTCGGGACTACAGGTGATCCTGAACCTGGTGGATTGTTCGATGCTGCCTTCATGTTATTTGTTGGTGTTCCGTGCAGATTGTGTATATGTGTCCCTTGCCCATTGTGCATTCCTGAACTTGGAGAACCTGTGTTGTTTGATGCGCCCACTGAATTAAGTTTCGTGTTACGCCCGGTTGGTGTCCCTTGCCCATTGTGCATTCCTGGACTTGGAGATCCTGTGTTGTTTGATGCGCCTACTGAATTAACTGTCATGTTAAGCTCTGTGGGTGTCCCTTGCCCATTGTGCATTCCTGAATTTGGAGATCCTGTGTTGTTTGGTGCGCCCACTGAATTAACTGGTGGTCTAGAGGTTACATTTTTTGATTGATTCCCTTCACCTATTGAACTATTAGGAGGGTTTGAACGTTTATATCGCGCTCCTAGAGAGGTAGATGTAGTTATTGTAAGTTTGACAAACTCTGAAAAAGATAATATAAATTAACATAAGAAGCAAAAGCTATAAACGGCACCGAAATGAAAAATGAATATAAAATCAGCAAATGTGGTATCATTGCCTATGAGACAATGCTTCACAAGAGAGCAAATAATATAAAAATTACAGGTCACTGTAACGCTTTCGTTAAAAACCACAGTCCATACCCTACATTCAGCTATAACCGACACCGAAATGTCCAATGTTAAACAAGTATTTATTTTCTGATTATTAGAACAGCTATATATCAAAGTATTATAAAATTACAAAACATATAAGACATGCTAGACACAAACCACTAACCAAAAACACCAGAGAAGCAATCAAGAAAGGTTTATAAAAGACGTTTAAATAATAAAAATGAACAACACATAATCCAGATACCCTAGTTAATTCAGGCTGGCATTATCGTCGGGTTAAACTGTTGTTTATGTAACTTTCTCTTAGACTAATCAGATAAACTATCGAAATGTCTCATTAATTAAGCAAGGAAATGTCTCATTAATTAAGCAAGGAAATAAAAGACGTCAATGTTTTGTAAAAGCAGGATAAAACGTTGTGGTCGCTATTGCAAAATGCCAGCTGAAGAAGACACACGCTATAAGCAGGTCAAATAGTGAAATACACAGTATCTGCACTTGACTGTACTTGTGTGTGTTTTTTACCATTCTGAATTGGTCTTATGTTTACCTAATTTCACCTCGTTATGATGTGAGCCATACGCAAATGTACTCAATCTGTACTTGTCAAGTTATTAACCCTTTTATAGAATGTAAACTATTATCGACTTATGTCTGAACCATATTTAATTTCAGTCGACTTTTCCTAAACCAAGTCGACAGTACATAGAAATTTAGAGGAAGTTACAGTATGTATATGTGAATATAAATTATTTGTTTTATTCTGTTCAAATAAACTTGTGTCAAATTAAGTCAGACAACTGTTAACATTATGCAAATTATGACAGACATGATTTAGATTAATGCTTACGAACCACGTATGTTTCCAAAACAATATCGAAATCAAAATGGTAATTTTTGTCATGGCTTAAACTTCGAAAACATACCACCAAAAATACAATTTTTTCTCCAATTGACGACAATTTGGTACTTAAAATTAATGAAGCTTCGAATTTTTGGTCCTCAATGTTCTTCAACTTTCAACTTGTTTTGGCTTTTGAACTTCTTTTATCTGAGCGTCACAGATGAGTCGTATTTAGATCAAACGCGCGTCTGGCGTATAAGATTATAAGCCTGGTACCTTTTGATAGCTATTATTTGTGTGTTTCTCCGTCCTGTATGTTTTCCCATCTATACGTATTGTAGTCCTGTCATGTAATGTTGTCACTTTAATGTTATATTTAACATTGTTATTAAAGTGGGAGGTTTGGCCAGCTAAAAAAAAACCAGGATCAACCCACCATTTTAATTAAAACGTATTAAACCAAGTCAGGAAAATGGCCATTGTTAAACTATAGTTCGTTATTGTGTGTGTAACATTTTATTGTTGTGTTTTTGGTATGTCGTTGTTCTCTTATTCTTGATGTGGTCCGCGCAGTTCCAGTTTGTAACCCGAAATTTTTTTTTTCCTCAATCGATTTATAAATTTCGAACAACGGTATACTAGTACTACTGTTTCATTTATTTATGTTATAGTTAAAATTTCATAATGCTATTTTATAATAAGTGTTCTTCATATTCAATTGACTGTTCCATCGGATTGAGTATTAGTTAAGATATTTACGTCTGGTCAAGATGAGATTCGAGCAGAATCCTGTTATAATTTCGCGATTTGTATACCAACCGAAAATCTTTAAAATTGAAAGTATTGACCACATTCACTTCAAATAAAAATATACAAAATTTTTATATGTTTACTACTTTATAAGTATAGATCCACTAATTCAGGCCCGGTCGGAAAAAATATACAAGAAAGTAGTACATATTTTAAACAAAATAGTTCCTACGCATAGCTGTATATTTGTCAAAAGCCGATATATTTGGATAGTTTTTGTACCTTATGAAAGCTCTGGGACCTGGGATCACTGTCGAAATCTTGTTGAAAGATTTATTTGAATAATAAAGAAGTTAATGAATGAGACTAGGATACGAGGGCACATTTGGCCTGTTGTTCAGATTTGAAGTTGCTGTTTTTGTACTGTCAAACTTCCGGGAACCAGTACGCTCTAATATGCAATTAAAGTTATGTTGATTTTATCAGCACAAGTCAGGATAAGGTACAATTTTGACATGAAATAACTGCCACTTTATTTGAACTTAAAGATAAAGTAGCCCTTAATGCTTGAAATTGCAGAATTTAACATAGAAAGCAATGGGGTTATGAATTAGTGGTTTAATACCAGTAATCAATTATCCCAGAAAGAACACAAATATAAAGCAAGACATTTATTATGACTGTGCATATCATAACTTCAACGATAGGTTTACCATCTTTTATGACTAACGAATGTCCATGACATGATTTATAACAAGTTCATTAAATAAGTTAGCCTTGTTCATATTGTGTTATCAAATTATGTAATACATATAAAAGACACAAGTGTTGCAATATATCTTTTTAGGATAAAAATTATATTGTTTATATTACATAACATACACAGATACTTATAAGGAAACTAATAAATAATTTATTTGGTTTCGACCTAGACGAGAATTAAATATCAAAGTATATTGGGTTCAAGGCATCCACAAATAAGGGGGATTTCAGGATAGAGTTTTAGATATTTGAAACATATACATCTGCATCTGTTCAAAGGACAAAGAGACTATAATTAATAAAATGTTCAAGCTAATAAAACATTACCGACATACTGTGGATTCATTTATTTTCGTGGGTATTAATGTTCGTGGATTGAGGAAAACTTGCATTTTCGTGGATATTTGATTTCGTGGTTTTGGCAATCTCTGCATACAAAGCTTATTGAAAATTGTAATTCGTTGGACATTTGAATTCGTGGTTCACTCGTAACCACAAAACCCACGAAAATTGGTATCCAACGAATAATAATGAATCCACAGTATTCTAATACAATTATTAAAACAAAATTGTTCATATCGTGGAATTGTATACAATCGTTATACAAAACTTAGTGTTAAAGATAGTACAATAACAAAATGGAGACTATAAAAATGCATACGTAAAACAATAGCTTAATCGAAGTTCAGTAAAGTCGAGCAAAAAAAATAACAATATGAATAACATTTATATTAGAATGAGTTGGGCACACTAATCATGGTAATGAATTCAGAATTGTATATCTGAGTTTACTATTATTATGAGGGACCTCTGTGGCTAATTGGTTAAATTATAAAAAAGAAGATTTGGTATGATTGCCAATGAGACAACTGTCCACAAGAGACCAACATGACACAGACATTAACAACTATAGGTCACCATACGGCATTAGTTCTTCTAATGTAATCACTAGCCAGTCAACACTGAGATTCCGAGGTGCAAACCCGTACGTGCGGGTTCACTCGACTCCAATTTTAATTGACTAGGATTATCAGTATTCCTGTCGAAAGTCGGTGATTTTCCCCAGGCACTCCTGTTTCATCTACCCTTAAAAAATGACCGACACGAACCAGCCCACAAGTGGCGCTTAAAAGTAGCGTTATCACCAACAATCAATCAATCAATCACTCCAATGTAAAATTAGTTGTTGAACTATTCTAAGTGAATAAGCACTTACCTTCACTAATAACAGGTAAAACGGAAGGAATTTGCAACGTTGATGACACTGTTGTCCATTGATAAGAATTGATAATCAAAAGTATTATTTTACATTTGAAAAGTATATCAAAATATCTCTCCAATATTGAACTTAATTTCATAATGCTGTTTCGTTTAAAGTAATCATTTAGTTCTGTAGTAAAACGTTTTTTTTTTAATTTTACTTGAAGTGAAAATTTGTGAATTATTGAAAAAAAACTGACAATACCGAACAGTAACGTCCAACTTCTTGTCAAATGTAATACCCAACGAAAATGTCAATATAATCCTTGATGTATAATAATATATTTGTTTTTCATTCAAATTCAAATAACATATGTTATTTTAGAGAATAGGTAAATAATAATTTGTCGGCAGATTTCATTTCTAGATCTTCATGCTTCTTATATTTAAATAAAGTGTAATGACCTTATTGCGAACCTAGAAATTTACAACTAAACAATATTATAGACGAGACAGATGATACACATGACTGTTGGTACTTTCTATTTTTACAGTTGAGTTAGTACCAACGACCTTTCGTATCGTGATTAATTGATTGATTGTTTGCCGTTAAATGACGTTTTCAGCACTGTTGTGCTATTTTGTGGCGATCAGTTTATATTGGTGAAGGGTGCCTAACATGAATCACCGGCCATCGGTAGAAAAACTGACAATTTTAGACAAATGAGATTGGAGTCGAGCGCATCTGCTAAATGCGATATTTTGATCTCTTTATACACAAAAATTGCTAAGAGAGCGAAACATATTCATGTTGCATTCAAACTCGTTTTTCGGACAAAATCTAAAAAAGGCCATGATAAAAAATCTTAATCATAACACGACAAAGAAAAGTATTAACAATAGACAACTAAAGACTGAGCAACACGAAGCCAATCAAGTTTTCCAGAAGGGTGATATTTAAAAAAAAAAATCACCAATGACAAACAAGCCATGCAGATATTACTTTTCAGTTAATCGTTATAAGAAATTATAACATGACTTGCTTATTTCACTTTATAAACAAAGGGGTGGTACAATTCTCGATATACGCTCGGTGTTAAGATATTAGCAAATATAATGCATTCTCAGGTTAAGAGGGATATAGAGTATGGCATAAAACAATTATTACTTAATTTCAACAGCTTTATTGATCATACGAAATAACTGGTAAAGTACGTACCGCATATGTGTTGCATAGGAAAAATATAATTTTAACTATAATTATTTATTAACACAAATATGCATTGAACCAATGATAAATGCATTTTTTGTATAACCATGACATTGTGGGTGTTAAGGTAAAAAATACTTAGAAATCAATTTGATTTTTTATAATTCCATGTATTGTGATCAAATGGGTTTTATATATCTTCTACGGGATAATGCACACCATAAGATAATTAAGTAACATGTGTTTAGCAGTTAGTTATGATTTACCATTTAATATTGTACAATACCTTTCAGTAAAGTGCAATATTATAAGTAAATATATTGTAAAACCTTATTACTCAGCATTACTCGTGTGCTACATTACCTAAAAATAGGTATTGCATACATTGTCATGATTGTGTTGTACTTATTGTAAAATATGTAAAAAATAATTTTATCAAAAGAGAGTTGGGGGATACCAATGGAATAGCTTACAAAACGAAGATGACTAACAATGTCATAAGATAAAACGTACATGTTTCATCAAATTACTTTTGAAGCAAAAGTTTAATTCAGATAAATAGGCAGTAGACTTAAACTGTGTGTAATATGATTAGAATAAAAGTTTTGTAGGCCTAAACTTTCCATTAAATGTATAAAACTTTTTGTCATAAACTTAAAAAAATATTTTATCACTTTGTTATGTCTATAATGGTTCATGATAACACAGATAAAAGACTATTTCTTGAGTGTTTATTTGACATCCAAACTAATGCCTTCTACAGAATGTACATTTGTGGTTAATTGGGTATTTCTAATGCACTCACCTTTCGAAAAAAAGTTCTTAAAAACGCATGAAAATAGGACGTCTGTTTTCTTGTACAGTGTGTTAAGAAAATTTGGGGTAACTTATTCGTTAACTTGTCAAAAATGATGAAATATTGTATTATTTCTTGGCGAATGTGCCAAGATTATTCGCGGTTTCTCAACCGATCAATTGCCTAAAGTAATAAAAAAAAAAAGGAGTGACTGTAGTTCTTGGACAATGTGTCAAATTAAATTAATCGGTTAGTTACCTAAAGTGGTAAAAAATTAAGACTAGTTCTTGGACAATGTGTCAAAATGATTCACGGTAGTTCATTCGTTCAGTTACCCAAAGTGATGCCCAACAAGGCTAATTTTACCCAACAATGTGTCGTAATTTATTTACTTAGTCCCAGTCTTGTCCATTCTAGTTCTTTTAAAATGTGACAAGATTAAACACAGTGACTATATCGTCAATTATGATACGTGATGAATGAATAGGACTAGTTCTTGAACAATGTGACAAGATTATTTACGGTGACTAATTAGTTCAGTTACCTTAAGTGATTGCAGAAATAGGTCTGGTTCTTGGACATGTGGCACAGTAACTCATTCGTTTACCTTAAGTGATGAAAAAGGAGGATCATTTCTTTTTAAATGTACCGATATTTTCACAGTGACTACTTTGTCAATAACCTAATTTAATAGTGAGGATGGATTCATACTTAGTCTAGTTCTTGAAACAATATTCCAAGATTATTCACGGTAACTCTTTGTTTCAAATTCCTACATTGATGAAAAAAGACTGTCCAAGATAATTCACGGTAGTATTTTCGTTTGATTTTTTAGGTGATGAAGACATATCTTGTTCTGTTCTTGAACAATGTGCCAAGATTATTCATGGTAACTCATTCGTTCAATTGCATTAACTCACAAGTATTAGCCTTTCAAAAAGGGCTAGTCGTCTCTTAGCTGATGAAAATGGAAAGTGTTCCCGCTTTGTAGATTAATTCATGTGCTAGAATAGCCACGTGCATCAATCAACAAATTTTACCACACACGAGGTCACACGTTATGAAGTAGTATATCGTTTAACGTTGTTATTTACGAAACTCCAGAAGATTCGGCTATTTATAGATAAAAGTTACCTGTGTACCAGTATAATGAATATGCATGATTAATGACCAGGGAACATCTAATTGCTAAAATAGAGAGGACAAATCAGATACTCTACGGGATTGAAAGACATTTACTAGGTTTGGATTGTCCCAACCAATCAATAAACTTTGATTATTCACGTCTCGTAATATCTTCCAATCAGGTAGTAAGAAGCATTCACGCACTGACTGTCCATCGCTCAATTCTTAATATCGTCTCCTAGGAGACGATAATGAAAAAATAGAACTAGTTCTTGGTTAATGTATTAAAAATATAAACAGTACCTCAATCGTTAAATGACCTATAGTGAAGAAAAAACTGTAATAATTCTTGGACAATTTCCCAAGATTATTCACGGTAACTCATTTCTTCTATTATCCAAACGTATACATAGACAAACATTATTAGCTGTATTTGGCAAAACTGTTAGGAACTTTTTGTGCTCAATGGTCTTCAACTTCAACTTTTGTTTGATTTTTTAATCCCCCTTTTTTTATTTTTTTTTTTTTTTATCGATTGTCATTGATAATGCTTTTGTAGACGAAACGCGCGTCTGGCGCAAATACAAAATTTCAATCCTGATATCTATGCTGAGTATATTTACAGACATATGAAATCAGACGTGAAACACGATTAGTGTATTTCTTTGACAATGTGTAAAATATCAAACATGATGATGATCATTTTATTTGCTCGATTTGAGACTTAATTGTGTATGTTGACTAAGTTTTGTTAACATGAATATCTTACAAATATTAATGTTATAAGTCTACGGATCAAATGTAAAAACATGAATTTTCTATTAGATGCATTAACTAGAAAGATATGTAAAGACGATAAACTCATTAGCATTTAATCGAAATTACTTAATTTATGAAACATTGAACTTTTGACTTAACTCTTTTTATCACGTACAAAACATAATGAATAATTTGTGTTTGTATAAGGAAATCTGCTGTTTTATTTAATACATTTTTTATTTAGTTGGTTAAGTGAAATGCACGTACGTCAGAAGTAAACTATGTCATCAAGTTCAGACTTATATAGACTGTACGAAGGAATTTTTATATATACAATTGAGAATGGAAATAGAGAAAATGACAAAGAGACAATAACCTGATCAATGAGCAGTTAAAAGCCGAAGGCCATCAATAGGTCTTCAATGCAGCGAAAAAATCCCGTCCCCGGGGATGGGTCTCAGCTGGTCCTTCAAAAAAATGTGAACTTGTTCAGTGGAAATGGACTTCATACGAAACTCCAAAACATATCAATGAACTAAAATTTTAGAAAAACATACATGTCTGTGTAGTTTTGGTCTCTTGTGGACAGTTGTCTCATTGGCAATCATACCACATCTTCTTTTTTATAAGACTAACAAGGCTTCAGACTTGGAAAAGGCGCAAACATGTGGCGGGATTTAAAAAAAAAATGAGAGATCTCAACCCTCCCTGTATATGTATTTATTGATACTTTTTGCTCTATTCTTTATTCATTCTTTTTATCTTTATGTTAGCACATCAACTTTCTCTATTCTGTATTTTTTTTACCTATTTTTGTTCTATTTGTTTCTCATTTTTATTCTTTATGTTTGCCCATTATTCATTATTTGTAAATCCCGTCTAGATCTACTAACATAGAATGTATAACGATGTAAATCCCGTCTAGACCTACTAACATAGAATGTATAAAGATGTAAATCCCGTCTAGACCTACTAACATAGAATGTATTAAGATGTAAATCCCGTCTAGACCTACTAACATAGAATGTATTAAGATGTAAATCCCGTCTAGACCTACTAACATAGAATGTATTAAGATGTAAATCCCGTCTAGACCTACTAACATAGAATGTATTAAGATGTTAATCCCGTCTAGATCTACTAACATAGAATGTATTAAGATGTAAATTCCGTCTAGACCTACTAACATAGAATGTATTCAGATGTAAATCCCGTCTAGACCTACTAACATAGAATGTATTCAGATGTAAATCCCGTCTAGACCTACTAACATAGAATGTATAAAGATGTAAATCCCGTCTAGACCTACTAACATAGAATGTATAAAGATGTAAATCCCGTCTAGACCTACTAACATAGAATGTATAAAGATGTAAATCCCGTCTAGACCTACTAACATAGAATGTATTAAGATGTAAATCCCGTCTAGACCTACTAACATAGAATGTATTCAGATGTAAATCCCGTCTAGACCTACTAACATAGAATGTATTCAGATGTAAATCCCGTCTAGACCTACTAACATAGAATGTATTCAGATGTAAATCCCGTCTAGACCTACTAATATAGAATGTATTCAGATGTAAATCCCGTCTATACCTACTAACATAGAATGTATTCAGATGTAAATCCCGTCTAGACCTATTAACATAGAATGTATTCAGATGTAAATCCCGTCTAGACCTACTAACATAGAATGTATTAAGATGTAAATCCCGTCTAGACCTACTAACATAGAATGTATTAAGATGTAAATCATAAAATAATGATTGTACTTTCGATTGGTTTTATTTTGATTCTTTATTTATCTTTTCATAGAATTCATTTTGTTTGTTTCTTTATTTTTTTTATAGAACTCATTGATAGTAACAAACACATCAAATATAAGTAGAGAACTACGAGACAACAGAAAAATGTAACACACACAGAAACGAACTATAATATAACAATGGAGATTTTCCTGACTTGGTACAGGACATATTAAGAAAAAATGGTGGGTTGAACCTGGTTTTGTTGCATGCCAAACCTACCGCTTTTATGGCAATGTTAAATAGAACATTAAAAGGACAACATTACATGACAGGACTACAGCACAAATAAATGGGAGAACATATCGGACAGGTAAACATACGAATATTAGCTAACAAGAGGGTTATTTTTTTTTCCTAAAAAAATATTCTAATTCACAAATTATTATAAAAAAATATAAATCTGTTCAAGCAAACGACAAAACTTTTTATTCCCAATACATATTTTTTTCCCAAACCTTATAGTGTAAAATTTTAATAAAACAATACTCTTGGCACAGTGTACGAGAACTAGTCATATATCTTCATAAATTTAGCTAATTGACCAATGAGTCACTGTAAATAATCCCGCTTTTTCATCACGTTAGGTAATTGAACGAGTATGAGGTACCATGGTTGATAGCGCGTTAAAAAAACTAAATAAAAATTTCTGACTTAAACAAAAAACCATACCCCTCCCCTTAAATTTAAATGGTTGCGAATAAAAACTCATAACAAAAAGCAAAATAGCATAGACCAAAGAAAAAACAAAGCAAAAACGGATCCGTCTATGGAGACTCGCTTGACGCTTCAACAAAAGGGATTGATGAACAAGATCAGTACTTTTTTTCTTTATAACAGGTCCCTTCCAATTCTTCCCTGAGAGATAGTTATTTGAAACTTTTGAGATTCTCTTGCATTTCTCCACAGTTTGAACAAGTAATAACGTTCCATTAAGATGGTACATAACACCATGGTGATCAAGGAGATAATTTTAGCTGAACGTTTTAATCACGTTCTATTGTGAAGAAATCATAAAGCTTTTCAATGATCAAAACTAGTATTAAATTTTGTCAAACTCCGATAAAGTGTGTGATTCAGTGAAGTGTTTGAAGTTTCAAGATTTTGGTCAAAGGTTCGAGATAAGTATATTTGGTCAAAAATTTATAAAAATTAAACGAGCCATATTAATTGTAATCAGAGTGGTACCGGTTTGTACCACCTTAAAAATAAAATACAAATTTCTTAGCATTTGATTTTCTTATTTTCCTATCAAATCTGGCTACCTTTTTTATATATCTATGTTAAAACCTGGGGGAGTGATTATGAGGCCTTGAATGCATTAACTCGGTTAACTTCATATAATCAAAAATTGCCATTTATGTACTAAATGACAGAACAGCTTATTCAGTTAAAATGTAAACATGTTTTTAACCATTTCTACAACTGCAAGGTCGTTCGATGTACTTTCTTCATATGTGATTATTAAGATTATTTTCGCGATATTTGTTCAAAACAACAAAATAATATGATTCATATATTTATAATAGTTCGACGATGCTGCTGTTCGTCAAATCTCCCATCAAATGCGATTAAAAATGATGTCATAAATGCAGAGATGTGCCAAAACTGTAGAACAAAATGCAATCCATGTAAATAACACGCGTTTCTGGAGTAACATTCACAAGGTAAGTCTGGAACCCAAAAGAGAAATTATGACAAGACCCATATTAACTAAAATAAAGAACTTAACAGTATAAGTTCTTCTATAAGATTTAAATCAACCCTTGTTTTGTACTTTGTCAGAGTCAGAAAATTTTTATTTTCTCATGCGCGAACATTCTATTTTAGTTTTTCGACGCTTTAATTTTTAATGCACAAATTATCTAACCCTCTTAATTTGTTCAATTGGTTCTTTGGAAAGGAAAAAAACTACATGTTTCCATTATGAATGTCCAAGAAAATATTTTTAAAAATCTTAATAAAGATGAGCACCTTGTTGCTACGAAATCCAATATACAATGTATTTATCACAATTCAATTTTATTGCGCGAATAATCTAATACTACTATACAGAATTTATCCAAGTGTGCCAGTAAAGGGTTTTTTGGAAAGGAAAACATACATTTTTGCATTATTAATGTCAAAGAGAAACGTTATTTATGTATAGTCGACAATCCCTTGTTGCTTCTGGATTAAGAATAAATGTGTGTGTATCCGATGCAAAGACCCTAATATAAGTGAATCAATATTAAAGCCAAAATATGCAATCTTGAATGTCCTTACAACAGTATAGTAACTATATCGCTTCTTGATAAGTCTGGTTAAAGGTGTTGTTAGCTTTTGAGGTGAATGTCGACATTTTTGTTCTTTGTAAAGATATTATAAGAAAAAAATGGATGTAAAATGCCTAAACGTAATTGTTGTCTGCATGTTGAGTTATATTTATTAATGATGTGCTGGTACCGATGATAAATTTAGTAAATGTTATGACTAATTTGTGATATCGAAAACGTACCCTGGCGTAATAATTTTTCAGTTATACCCAAATTTGTCTCGCTTAAATCTACTACGTTGTTACATACACGAGCGAATCGTACAAGTTGAGATATATAAACACTATAAGATCATGGTGACAAGGATTATATGCTCTTAAGCGTTATACAAAATAAATTTGTTGGAATTATTTTGTTAAAAAATGTAGATTTTCAAAATTTATCAACTTCAAAATTATAAAAATGTTATATCCAGTACTGAAGTACTGAAGTCCCGGGACGAACCACCCAAAGACTTTCAATCCATGTACCAGTGGATGACACTCAATTAAATGATATACTAAATTAAATCAGATAAACAAGAATGATAAATTTCAAATGCATAAAAATTCAAAATGGGAATATGGAATATGGAATATTAAGTTTAAAAATTCGAAATTCAAATCGACGAGAGGAGAGGAGACGTATATTAGATACCGACAGATGCTCCTGCAAATGGCCATTCACGTAGCACTCGGAAAATATTCTGAACGTTCTTTATCGAACACAGAGCTTAACACTCCATTGACACGTGGAATCAGAATATTCGGCGCCATAAATATCAAACGTGGCTGCGTATTTATACATCCCAATAAGCCAAACGGAAGACTTTCAGATCTCTAGAAAGGATGAGGCCATTTCATTATATGTCTATGAACAAGTCGTCCATGAGTTTAGCTTAAGACAAAAATTATGTTAGTATTGCACAAAATACTGGGGAATTTTTTTTTCAGGTTTAACAAAATCTTTACAAAAAAAGGAAACAAAGATTGAGGTCTTTGTTATAGTGGGCAAAATTAATAAAGTCAAGCAAATAGTCAAACGGCCTTATTTTAAATTTGCTCTTTAAACTGTTGATTATTTCAAGATACCAATTAGTGTTATTTGTCATTTTTTTTTTATCTGTTTTTTAAATCTGAAGCAGATTAAAATAATTAACAAAAGATAATAATGTTTTAAATATCAAGGCAAAGAAAAATGTTATTGAGGAAATAGATCAACATACGAAAGAAAAAAAATATTATCTCGAAGTAACAATAGAAATTTAAATATAAAAATAATTCTTAACCACAAGTGTGGGGTGTGTCTTTTGTTGTAATCTGTGGTTAGACAAATACTAAAAGGTTTAAGCGGAAATGACACCAGTGAATGCACTATTGTATACAACTTACTTTGTCGCTGCATATTTATATATTCTAACGCACCTCAGATTTAAGAAATGTATATATGAGTTACATAGAAGTAATAAATAGTATGTAATCTTTGTTATAGTAACTGTTATAAGAACGATTGGAAATGATAAAACAGGAATAGTTTCATTTTTCTTAAATTTTCCACATGTAGTAACCCTTTCAAACGATGATTCAAAGTTACGACTTTATGTAATACATGTAGATATATCATACAAAATAAACAACTTTTCACACAACTAGCATGTATTGATAGGGAATACATTGAGGAATAAAAAAAACCAAAAAATATATAGGGGTCAATGTGCTTGTTTTCGAGATATAAGCCATTGGGATTTTGGCAGGAAAATGTTCTCTCTTGATTTTTCATAGCTTTATCATTGACCAGTTAACGTTCTCAAATACTGTTAAAAGATAAATAAAATTGTATTAGACTTTTACAAATGACTTATAATTATACATATAAAATTTATATAAAAAAATGGGGGTTCATGGGGAAATATTTTTAAGGCATTCGAATAGAAAAAAACAGAGGATTCCGAAAATCTGACAAAAAGTCCAAAACATGACAAGCAGTCATCCTTAAAGCAACAACTATCGTCAATAACAAAATAAGAAGTGGTCAAGGAAACAACTAACTTCCATCAGGATTACAAATAACGTACATATAGATGTTTAAACATCTATATGTCAGCGCAAATACTTCAACAATGAGCAAAACCGACACTTTATAGTAGACACCGACACGACAATAATGTGAAACAATAAAAATAAACGGTCTGACCAATGACAAAATATAATCTAGAAACACATATGAGAAACAAATTCAACGATAACTACCTAATACAGCATATGGTGACCTATTATAATTGTGAATATCTGTGTCATTTGGTCTCTTGTTAACAGTAGTCGCATTGGCAATCATACCACATCTTCGTGTTTTCATATTTATGTATATAAAAAAAACATAGTTATATTGAATATTATACGTTACTCTTCAACCGATACGTACACAAATTCTACAGCTGTACAAATATTTGATATGACTTCATTTTATAGAAACATGTTTTTAAAGCTCATGCAGATAATAATGTATACAAAAAGCGAAAACGGCTATTGGCCTTAGAACACAATTATTTCGTAGTGCATTTCTTTATCAAAATAAATTCAAATTAAACAATAGCACCTGCTCTTTCTTTAAAATGATTTTTACAATGTGGTGTACTACTATTGAGACAAAAAAATATCAAAATTCTACCAGCTCTAACTCAAAATACTGACAATTCTATGTTAAGGGGGTCTAAAATTCAGTTTGACAGTTTCACACATACTAGTTTTTAACCTTATCACTACTTAGCATAAAAATTCAGCACCAAAATTATTTTACATGTAATATCACCCCCTAATTTATTTTTCATTCAATGCATTGGGAAACTGTACGAAAAATTTTGCAAGTTATACACTACACTAAGGACTTTATTCGTATCACCGTTTCATAAAGTAAAGAAGAAAATAAAACTGATTCAGCAAATTCCGTCGGTCTTCGTTACCGTAGCAATTAATAATGAAATATTGTGAATGAATGATTTTTTTTACGCTTAATGAAACGTACGATTTAAGTGTAAAAAAACCCAGCAAATTTGAAATTTTGCATTTATTGGGGTGCATGGTGATTAATTTGTTGATGGGGGAAGACAGAGAACTAACAAGGTTTTTAAAAAGAGAAAAAAAATGACAAATCTGGTCAACTAAAATTGAAGTCGAGCGCAGATGCCACGTGCGGGGTTCGAATCCACAATCTTGCTGCCAAGCTAGTGATACAGTAGACAAACTACTTAAACCACTCAGCTACCGAGGCTCTCCCCTTAAAATGAAAAAAGGAGCTATGTTTTTTGGTTTTTTTTTACGCCCCAATTATGGGCAATATGTTTTCTGGTCTGTGCGTCCGTTCGTCTGTTCGTTCGTTCGTCTGTCCCGCTTCAGGTTAAAGTATTTTGGTCACGGTAGTTTTTAGTGAAGTTGAAGTCCAATCAACTTGAAACTTAGTATACATGTTCCTTATATGTTCTTTCCGATTAATAAGCCAAATTAGAGTTTTTACCCCATTTTCACGGTCCACTGAACATAGAAAATGATAATGCGGATTCGTGCACTAGGGACACATCCTTTTTTTCTTTCTTTTTTTTTTTTTTTTTTTTTTTATCTCAATGAGGCGGTATACAGCAAACAAAACAACAACACACATTTAAGTACAGCTAGAGAATGATTAAATATTTTTTCTGATTCTGTTTTGCGTCTGAACTGGTTTTAAATAGATTTTTTCTCTCTTGAATCGTCTTCATATTAAAATTTTCATAAATATTATAATGAATATATTCCCGCTACTAAATTTCAATATATTCCCTTTAAAACAGGGAAACAGAGAGTAAACAAAATCACCACAAAACAATACGGCCACTTATATTAGTGGTTAGAGAATACTTATACCCGGATGTGACACTTATTTGACTGCAGTTACATAAAATTACTTAGCATTTATTGTATAAATAAGACGTACTATTGTTTAAAATATCATTTGGCGGCAAAATTGTATATCGGATTAACATAGATCAAAATGGTAAGTCTATTACCATGAATACTGATATAAACTATATCACCTACTATTTGTTTGTTTTTAAAACATGCGTTTATTAGATCGTAGTGCTCATCACACGTGTTCTTTGGATAATTTTCATTACACGTGTACACAACATTTTGAAAAGCTAAAAAAATAAACATTTTAAAGTATACAAACAAAATAGTAAAAATCAACAACCAACAACCGTCTAAAATCAACTTTACCAATTGCGTTATTTATGTATTGAAACTTTTACTATACCTTTTTTTACTGACTTTTTTCTCGATTAAACATAACCCTTAATTGTTTTTATTAATTAAACATAATTTTAAAGCATAACAATAGTTTTACAGATAAAAAATTACAGTTACAAATAAAATTGAGAATGGAAATGGGGAATTTGTCAAAGAGACAACAATCCGACCAAAGAGCAGAAAAAAACGAAACCTACTAATTTGTCTTTAATACAGTGAAAAAAAAATCCCACACCCGGCGGCCTCAGCTGGCCCCATAAATATACATAGTAGTGGAATGACAACAGGCAAAATACTGCATTTCTACTATTCGCTGAACAGTCATATGACTGTATCATATACCGTTCGAATACATTTATAAAGCTCAGTTAAGTTTTTTACATCATTTTTTAGTTACAATTTCATCTACTGGTTTGAAAACAGCATTTTATTACAGACAAAAGTAAAAGAACAAAAATACAGAGGAAAATTTAAAACGGAAAGTCCTAATCAAATCACTCCATACAGTTAAAACAAGTACAGATTTATCATTGTTCTACGATAAAAAAAAATAACATGTATTTTGCAAGCACGTGGTGTTCCTTTTTCATTGAAAAAGGTGGCGCATCTTTTTTAAAGTTTGTATTTAAACTGCCAAGATCAAAGTTGCTTCTTCTCTTAACATTAAAAGAAAAAAAAGATCGTATTGATTTTTGAATGAAAAGTGAGAAATTAGATTGAAACTTTAATTCGAAACCCTTCACAGAAACTTTCAATGAAGCGTATCAAAGTAATATTGTCCTCTGAATCTCTGAATTTCGTTTTTTTTTTTTTTTTTTTTACGTACGGGTATTTGTCCTTCTGTTTTATTTTAAGAACGAACAACTCTCTCTTTTAATTAACGCCTACAAAAAAATAATTTGAAATTGAGTGAACTTCAAGCCTTAGAATTGATGATAAATATTTCTTTAGATAGTACAGTAAACAAAGGCTTTGCGTCTCGTTTCATAAATTAGATATAAAGTACAATATGTAACCCTTCCCTTCGAAAACATATATAAAATATATATTAAAAATAATGTAAGACGTGTTGAAGGCCGTACTGTGGCCTATAATGGTTTACTTTTACAAATGGTAACTTGGATGGAGTCTCATTGACACTCATACAACATCTTCTTATACTTAATTAGATGCAGAGTTGAGTTACAGGACTGTTTTGCTTAAGTTTTCTTTAGTAAGAATTGTAAACAAATGTTTTATAATTCATATTTATTTTTTTGGAATTTGAATTCCAGTACTAAAATTTTAATCAATGCATTTTAGCTTAAACTTGTGTTTTCTTTTTATTATTCTAACATGTGGAGCATAATTAAAGCATATTAAAGTAATTGATAAAAAGAATTTGGATTCCTTCCATAAAATTTAGATTAAAGCATTTTAAAGCTCTCACTTATGTTTTCTTTTTTCTTTGCCTATATGTGGAGCAGGATCCTAATAAAAATATTGTAAGAGTCAGAGTTGAGTTAACGTTTCTTTTGTATACACTGTAAACAAATGGTTTGCACTTTTTATCAGGAGCTTGCCATCGTTTTTTTTTTTAAATTCGAACACAAGGATATCTTGTGAACAAGAGCTTAAACTTTCTTTCAACAGGACGTTTTTCTTAACAATATAAACATAAAGCTGATTCCTAAACAAAAATGTATCCACACTCTAAAACAGAGTGTCATTAAGGTGGTACCTAACACTACAGGGAGATAACTCTGTAAAATCAGCTTAACGTTTTAATTACGTTGTGTTGTAAAGGGAATATTAAGCTTCTCAATGATCAAAATTGGTGTTTGTCAAACTACTATATAACCAGTGTAATTTTTCTGACAAAACGGTTGGTTCAAAATTTTTGAAATTTTTATATTTTTGTTAAAGGGTCAAAGTAAATACTTTGTCAAAATTTTATGAAAATTAAACAAAACAAATTTATTTTAGTGAAAGTGTTGGGTACCACCTTAATCTTACATTGTATGAATGTATTTGTCATTTGTATTTGTTTTTCTTTCAGAAACGGACTACATACAGCTTGATTCTACTGCTTGTCATCAGTTTAGTTATCACAGTGGAGATGTTTCCAGTTAGAGATTGTGACTCTTGTAATGCAAATTATAACCAACAATGTATTGATCACCCTTGTTCCGTGTTCAAAGCGGCTTGTGTCTTATACTGTGCCCGACTCTTACACCAATGTGACATTTACTGCAACCAAACATGATGGTTTGTTTCATTGTAACGTTCTCTGTTGAAACGTGTGTATACAATAGAACTTAAGGAATGTGTGGACATCCCATGTCAAAAATGACCTTTCTGATCCCGATTCAACTGGCATTTTGTGGACTTGTGAACTTGGAAAGTATTCTGTTTGAGATATATTTGAATATTGTGCACTAATAACTTTCATATTGGTCAGTAGGCAGCTTCTTTATTTAGTTTTGCTCAACTAAAGCATTCAGTATTTCATATCATGTGGTAATGTTAGACATTGAAAATTATAAACTTTATATTTTATACATATTTTACACAATAAATGTACATTTTGTATTATAAACAATAATGAATTTAGTCTTTAGAATCCAATGTAATTATCAATCTATACACTAACAATCTGATAAAAGTACAGGGCCCGTATGCATAAGGCTACTTATTTAAGTTTGTTCCGAACGGACGTATTTTTATACATTTCTTACGATAAAGTAAAGCTTGGACACAAGGTCATCATTTTAATCAGATTGAAACCTTAGAAGATTCATCGTCCGTTGTTTAGCAACTGAAATATTGTCGATACTGCAAAGATTATCGTATATATGTCTATCCATCCACGGAACACTCTATGTCTGCTAAAAAAATGGAGTTGAGTTCGTTATGTATCTAGCGTTCAATTTACGCTTTCTGTAATTTTCTTTAACGATGTAATGGTCCATGTTGTGATGTGCAAGTTTTGTCTATTAACTGAAGATAGAGACAATCTGACAGGGCAGAATTTTCAGAATGACTGTCCATTTTCATCATAATTGTTAAACGACTTCTTACAGAAGCTCTTGCCCTTAAATAACAACTATTACCATTTTTTTCATTGAATACATATAAGAAGATGTGGTTTTAGTGTCAATTAGACATCTCTCCATCCAAGTCATAATTTGTAAAAGTAAACCATCATAGGTCAAATTACAGTCTTCAACACAGAGCCTTGGCTAACACCGAACAGCAAGCTATACAGGGCCCAAAAATGACCCAAACAGGAAAAACAATTGTCTAATCTATATAAAAAAAAACGAGAAACTAGAAACACTTATGAACCACATCAACAAACGACAACCACTGAACATCAAGTTCCTGACTTAGGACAGATACAAAATAATGCAGCGGGGTTAAATGTTTAAATATGCATCAACCGTCATCCTTACCTGAAACACTAGTGTAACATCACAACATCGAACAAAAGACTATAAAATATCAATTGTAATGGCTTAACTCAATCAAGATTTATTTTACAAAAACAAGTGCACATATACTGAGCGAGCCTATTATCTTGAAAACTGTAATACATACACGAAATCTTCATATAGCAAAATTAGCCAGAACGATAAGGTCTACAAAAGGTCAAATCATTAAAATCGTCAGTTGGATCTTATTTTTCTGCTTAATTGTCTAATATTTAGCACTAGCAAAAGGGACAAAAAAAATTCGATGAAATTGTTGGCCCTTGTAGACGTTTTTCAACTGACTTTTATAGTGCGTTCTTATGTTGTACTGCTACACCACTGTCCCAAGTTAGGGGGTAACCCGCTTACATGTTTAACCCCGCCACATTCTATATAAATGTGCATGTCCCAATTCCGGAGCCTGTATTTCATTGGTTTTCGTTTGTTGATGTGTTACATATTTGTTTTTCGTTCATTTTTTGTACATACATTAGACCGTTATTTTCCTCATTTGAATAGTTTTACCTTTGTTATTTTACTCATTGTTGAACGCCGTATGCTGACATATAGTTGTCAATTTCTGTGTCATTTTTGGGTCTTGTGGAGTGGTCTCAGGGGTAGTAAAATCAAACTTTCTTAATTCATTTATCTTTCTGATGAACTATTATGTGGATCAAGAAAACCGCATAGGACACACCGATATTATAAAATTCTATCTCATTTACAATAGATCAGTTATATTACTGATTTGCATTATATTTTGCAAACAACTACGGTATTGTTAAGCTTGAACTTAAAGGGGAAAAATGCATTTTACGGAATATATAATTTTATCATTTCTTTTTTCAAAATGGAAGAACATATTGTTATGAAAATAACGTCACAAACGTATTTAGAATTGTCTTCATATTACCAAAGCTCCAATAGAAAGATTTTTCTGGCGAAATATGTGCTGCTACTTCATAAAGTTCCGTTTGATTAAGGTGGTACCCAACACATTCACTAAAATTAGTTTGGCTCGTTTAATTTTTATAAAATTTTGACGAAGTATGAACTCTGACCCTTTGACAAAAATATAAAAATTCCAAAAGGTTTGAACCGACCAATTTATCAGAAAAATTACATTGGTTATATAGCAGTTTGACAAACACTAATTTTGATCATTGAGAAACATAATATTCCCTTTACAACACAACGTAATTAAAACGTTTAGCTGATTTTAAAGAGTTATCTCCCTGTAGTGTTAAGTACCACCTTAATATACTATAATCACTTCCTCATCGATTGCGTGCTTGATGTAAAACCCAACTTGTCATCGTGTTGGTATCGAAACCCGTCAAGAAATTAAGTTTTATGGTTTAACAAAGCGACTATGTTACATGTATTTTGCCAAGAACATCAATTTGACTGATGTATATCCATAAAACAAAGTCGTTGATCTTACATCAATAAAACGAAAATTTATCTGGCAATAAGATACCATTAAAAAAAATGATGGATTGAGAGTTCTTTTTTTTTTGAAAGAGTATGATATCTATAAATATCATTTTTTTAATATTTGAAATGCATTTTATACAAATGCTAAATTTTTCAAGCGGTCTCATTTTAGAATATCTTTGCAAGTATGAAGGACACATGATTTAATAAACGAATTGTTAGTTGTCTCAAATGAATAATTTTGTTTGAAATTTTTCATGTCGGGACATGTATAGTCAACCACACTAAGTTTTGTTTCTCATTGTTGAATGTCGTACCGTTGTCTATAATTGCTAATATCCACTTCATTTGAACCCATTGACAATTATACATCCTTATTTTTATTTTGATGGAATTTTATCTGAAATTTGAAATTGACGGTTTATTAATTTTGAAATTATAAAGAAACTAACTTAAAGGTTTTAACTCCTTCAGGCAAAGTTGGTCTATGGATGGATTTAGCTGAATTTTTAGGTCCAAAATCAAAGCTCCTCAACAGTATCAAATCCTTCCTTGGCTTTCAAATATTTGGCTCTGAGCGTTCCTGATGAGCGCTTTGAACGCATGCAATTTATAACACGTTGTTTTAATTTTATGACTGTTGACTTACAGTGATATTATGAATACTTTAACTTTCAAGCCGTTTGCATTGCCAATACCATACATTTTGTACATTTGACATGAACTTTATAAAAAAAAAAGCAATCTAATAAAAATATAGATCTCTGAATTTGATATGCGCGACGTGAGTTAGGATTGATCTTAATTTTAACCAGATTGATTCATAAAGATAATTATTTGAACTTGACCTGTAGACCTGTAAGAAAACAAGTTTAAAATTTATGAACAGAAATAAATAAAGTTGTAATGAATTCCTTTCTCATAATGTGAAATGAACTTATAGTCGGATGTCAAAAGGAAATTGATAAATACATGATAAAAATTACTTAAGATTTCAATGTTGATACTAACACAAAAGTTGTTATTAAATAATTATACTGGTAGTCGGTGGGCGGGGTACATGTATAAGAACCGTCAATGAAATTTCCATTTGTTTATTATATTTGTTTGCAGTTTGGTATACAATTTAATAAACAATATATGAAATTGTCGGCAAAGATGAAATTTCTCTGAAAGAGTTTTAGAAACTGACAAAAAGCGAGGTTTTCCAAGCGTTTCTCCTCTTTTGTAGAGAGTACAAATATAGTTTATATTACCGACAATATACATACATGTACCAACTTCCAGGCAAGGACCGAAGCTCATAAACTCGGAACGTAGGACTTCGAGAATGTCCGGAGAGCCGCGACAGCATTGCTTCGGAAGTTGTATACAAACATGTTTATTGTTGCTATCTGTCAATCTGCATCCGGCAATAAAAGCTTCAGTTTATGAAATTGAAATACTATTAGCTGTTTGAAGAAATCGACATAACCTAAACTCGGACAGCGAAGACAACCCCCAGATGAATAATTGTCACACAAAAAATAGATATATTCACATTACATCTTGGTCAACACTGAAACAGGGGAACTGGAGACTTCATTAGTAGAAGTACTAAAAAAAAATTAACATGATTTGTTTACCTGTTATTTGTATAATAATTGGCCGATTGCAGGATAATGTAAATAAAACAACTTAAAATAAAAAGAAAATATATGTATGTAAAGAAATCGATCACTAAGAGGGCCGCAAAATGAACTGTCATGCACTCAAAATAATATTCACATTACATCTTGTTCAACAACGAAACGGGATAAGATGGAGGCTATATTTCTACAAGTAAAAATAACGAAAAATATATTTGTGTACATGTTATTTTGTAAATCAGTTTGCTGTTTGCAGGTTAAAGTTGATAAAATAATTCCAAAATGGAAAATATATTCATGTAAAAGAACCTTTAGCATGTAATATGGATAACAGTCTTGTCGAAGATGTTGTAGACAAATATTTTTTTTTGGTCATATGGATATTCATCGTTGAATTGTATTTAGTCACTAGTGAAAAATAGGCAAAGGTAACATTTTGTACCAAGGAGCATTCAAACCCGATGAGTTGAAGAAAAACTGAAAAACTGAAATAAACATGGCAAAAACTAAAATTTCTACTAGTTCAATGTAAATGGCCGTCACACTAAACTCAAAAACATATAAATAAGTAAGGTAAGTCACCACAAGTTTACTGTTAAATGGATGCCAATTGGTATAGACTAACAAAACTTAGAAAGGCCAGAGTCTCCTTACTAAGCTTGGGATAAGCGCAAATATACGGCGCGGATCTCAACCCTCCCCTAAATCTCTAGCCAAAGTAGAATAAACAAATACACAGCAATACGTACAATAAAACTCAATTAAAAAGAGGTCCAAGCTCGATGTCAGAAGAGGTAACAAAAGAAACTAAGCAAAATTAAATGGATACATACATAAACAAAGGACTACTAGCAGTTACTGACATGCCAGCTCTAGACCTTGATTTAAGTGAGTGATAAACTGTAATATACCAAAACGTTTGATATATCTATACATCTAAAAATGAGAAACTAGTCGATTGTCACTTGTATAATAGGACCTGTTTCCTTTCCGTAGATTTATTGTACTATTTCGTAACCGTAGCAATATCCAATACGAGTAGCTTATTAATAATAAATAACATTTTGGTCTGCAAATATGAAACAAAACTATGGAAATTAAAATTTTCGCCTGTTTGATTTGACGGTCATAGCTCTACGTGAGTTTTGTGGAATTTTTCATCCTTCATCCTTTGTCGCAACACAAACCCCACCAAAAAATAGGGCATAAAACTTTGCTCAGTGTTCGGAGCACAAAAATCATGCTCAAAACATGAAATCCAGTAATTTGATTGGTTGATTTTCGAGTACGAGTACAAAAAACTGACTCGAAAGTTTTATGACCGCAAGGCCTGGTGCTCCGGAATGGTAAGCAAATCATGCTCCAAATGTGCCACCCGTCGTGTTGCTCATGCTATTACAAAAACCCGGTAAATAGTCTAATTCGGTAGGTCACTGTTGTGAACTTACGTAATTTATAGAACAAACGGGTCCGAGCGGGTAAAATCATACATGGGCTTCACAACAAGTATTTGTCTCATTGTGGTTATTTCTTCTTCATTATATCTATCATTATGTCTTGGCATGGTACTTTCATCAGAGAAAATTGGTGTATTACCTCCAGAAACACGGGTCATTGTTTCAACTTTATTTGTTGCTGAATTTTTTGGTACGTTTTCTCGATTTTTATTCAATATGTGTGAATCCGATACTGAACCTAAACAACTTCTTGGTTCATATAAATTTTTAGTTCTTTGAACCGTAGGTAACTGACGACTTCTGAGCATCATTCTTAATCAAATGTAAATATTGCACGAAAGTCGAAATTATATATATATAAACACGATACTTAAACCACGGTTTACTCAATATTATTCGCGTCTGAATAATTTCAAACCTAAAAGCTAACAAAATCTTGAATGGATTTGAAATATTTATTGAAATACCGAAAACGATCATATACAAAAAAAAGTACACCTTCAAAACCAATAGCTGAACAGCTATAAAAAGTCCAGAAGTAATGCTAGCCCTACAGTTAAATTTCAAAACCAAAAGCTAAATACGCTTTGAAAAGTTTTGAAACCCTTACAAATCAGCGGAACACGATATTTCAAAACCAAAAGCAAAATACGCTTTGAAAAGTTTTGAAACCCTTACAAATCAGCGGAACACGATATTTCAAAACCAAAAGCAAACACTGCTTTGAAAAGTTTTGAAATTTAAATAAAACGAATACGATATTTCAAAACCAAAAGCAAAATACGCTTTGAAAAGTTTTGAAATCAAAATAACGCGAAGTAAAGGGGAAAGGGTCAAAACCAAAAGCCAATGAATGCTTTGAAAAGTTTTGATACGCGGGAAACGCGGGACAAAAGGACAAATTTCATAGACTAAAGCAAAATATGCCCTACAAAGTCTAGAAATTTAGGATCACGTGAACTTAAAACCAAAAGCTAAAACAGCTTTAAAAAGTTTTAAATTCGGAAAAATATCACGACAAGTTTCCGAACAAAGAAAACAAAACCAAAAGCTAAAAACTGCTTTGAAAAGTTTTGCAATCTTTAAATAACACGAATTTTAAATTAATCCCACCGCTGCCACCAGTTGTTGTGAACTTACGTATTTATAGAACAAACGGGTCCGAGCGGGTAAAATCATACATGGGCTTCACAACAAGTATATTTGTCTCATTAAATAATTACCACAACTTTATACGGCAGTTACGTTTATATGCAAACAACATGTAAAAATACAATACCTTATTATAATACACAATAAATATACAACACAGTTTATTCACACAGGAATACGCGAATGAATAATAACAAATGAACAACCAACGTTAATGTGTTTGAATTGCCGATCGCGCTATATTTAACAGGGGAAACTACGATCTATAAATAGGGCAAAGTATATATTTAGAACCTGATGCGGAGATCAGTAAAATAATACAGTGTATAAAATGTATGCTGTTTACCTTTTATAAAATATATATCAAGTCAAATATCAATCTTCTTATTCCTCGAGGTGTATATCAACTTCACTATTCAAAACCATATAAACAATTGCTGGGCGGAAGTTGACGTCAACAATGGGAAAGTGAAAGTACGGGAATAAATATAACGTAACGTCGTGTAAATTGTACTTTCACAACAGTCACCTTCGTGAAAAGGGAAAGGGATTATAGATACGACATAAGGAACATATTCGATATCATCTGTGAAACGGTTATTCCATAACGGTCAATCAACTCGTGATGGCGTCTGTAAAATTTACGAAGGGGTGATTTCAACTTCACAATTTGGTACTCTTGGTTTTATAGCTTCCTAGTGAGCAGCAACCCTCTATCAAGGAAATCATGATTTTACACGTTTAAAGCTGGTATAGCTCCAATGTAAATGAAAGGTCTTTGAATTCACAAATACTTCAATCGTCCAATATTAATGTAGCATTGTAAATAGGCAAAGTTTATCATGAAACGTTTGCAATTCATACAATCAAAACACTCTAGTATCTTTCGTGAATACGATTAGGACTCGTTTGTTATAGGCGGCATTCCAGATGCGTCAAATATAGTTCCAACGCTTCGTGAAAATGTTACAATCAAATCGGACTTTTAAATATTAGTGTGCGATTGAAAATATATTTTCATTACGTTATATTCATCTCCAATATTTAAAAAGTCTCTTTACTACTACTTGTCCTTCAAAAAAGATGAAAAGTATAAAATACGAAACCACAATTATTTTATGACGCAATAATTTCAAGTAAGCGGTTAAAAATATTTTTCTAGTCGGAAGTGACATGGCTTTTATATACAATGTACAATGTAAAATATGATTCAAATTACCGAGAATTAGGTATTTATTAAGTCTTACTTTTATTTTTCCAAGTAACCATAAAGAAAGCTATGTCAATATGGTAAGTACTTTTATTACTCTAACTATGAATACAGTCTAACACTTTCTGTTAAATCTATAAATTGAACTGAAGCTTAGTTGTATTATTTGCAGTAAAAATAATTCTATTTTTTTTCCCCCATTTTTTAAAGATATATACTTTTCATCGATCATCTAACGATCTTTTCAGATGTTAAGACGTACCTATATACTTTCATTGGATCATTGGGGAAAAAAGAAAAAAAATTGAAATTATCTCTTTAAAATCTATTTTCCCTTGATTTTATCATGTAATTAGGTTTAGGCATATTTATTCAGATAATTTTGTAGCATAAAACAAACTAACTTTGTTACATGTTTTTCAATTTAACTTCAATTTAAGTGTTTTCATTAAATGTATTTTCTTCAATTATGATCATTTGAAAACATGCAAACCTAATTTCTTCTTAATTTTTCTGCTTGTAGATACGAAATACATACTGCTGGATTACTGTATTGGTTTGCTGTTTAATTGTTGCAAGCAGAAAAGTTCCAATTCGAGACTGTGCATCTTGTAACGCTAGGTATAACAGACGGTGTACTGAACAGCCTAGTCCATCTACTAATATTATAATTAAGTCGGCATGGGCACATCGCTGTGCTGAGATCTGGGATGAGTGTGAAATTCACTGTGCTTTAACGACTCACGGGCGTGACTGATGATGAAAAACCCGCCAAAATTCGGAGGTGATCTCAGAAAGATTCCCAGACATTTTTATTTGAAAGTACCACTAACACTTTAAAGAATCTACACATCCTAACACGTTTAAAGTCTGTTATAGATCCAATGTACATGAAAGACACAACTATTTCAATCGTTCAATGTATCATTTGAAATAGGCAAAGATTATAATCATGAAACGTTTGCTATTCGTAAAATCAAAACACTTTAGTTTTTTACATAAAACTTGGACTTGTTGGTGAGGCAGAATTTATATCTCTTCTGCAGTGCGTCAAATAAAGTTCCAATTCTTCGTGAAAGTATATATGAACAAATCGGATTGATAAGTATTAGTAAAAAGTAAAATCACAAAAATGCTGAACTCCGAGGAAAACTCGAAACGGAAAGTCCATATTCAAATGGCAAAATCAAAAGCTCGAACTACGAATATCATAATTAAGTCGGCATGGGCCCATCGTTGTGCTGAGATCTGGGATGAGTGTGAAATTCACTGTGCTTTAATGACTCACGCATGATGTAAAATAAATTCTTGGAAATTATAAATATGCAGGAAAGACATTTATAAATTAATGCTTAAATGTTGTCGTATAAGAAAACATTATTGGAAGGAATTTGTACAAGCAGGAAAGAGTTTAAAAAAATTAGTATCGTTGATGTATAACAAAAAACTCTTGGAGTATGAGCATACACAGGAAAATGAATAAAAGAAGATCTTGGAACATTTTAACATACATTTGAAACAGGACAGATATTAAAAATTCAACAATTCAACTTCGACGAATAATAATTCACTCTTGGAATTTGTACATAAGCAGGACAGATAATAAAACAAGTGGAGGTATAATTACATACTAGGAAAATATAAATATAATATACGAAGTAGGACAGAGATTAATTGGTACCGATTAATTTGATCTACTATTGAAAAATATTTAGTGTCAACACAATATCATACTATTTTGATAGTATACTGAATATATTAGCACCTGAGATCAACCCCAGTCTTTAGTGTTCTATTTTGCGTCTTACGTTTTATTATTTTTCTGTTTGTCTTTTTCTTGTTAAGCTATGGCGTTGTCAGTTTATTGTCGATCTATGAGTTTGAATGTCCCGCTGGTATCTGTTGCCCCTCTTTTCAATCAATTCAAAACCTTATGTGTCAGCGCTGGCGTAATTATATCTATGATTGGACGTTAGAATTAAAATGTCTACATCAACATTGGTATGATTTGACTTTAAGGAAACTACTAAGCTATAAAGCCTTGGCATAAAAGATACTATATGATCATTATACATAAAGAGACATAATACATGCGCTGGTATCTGTTGTCCCTCTTTTTTATCAATTCAAAACCTTATGTGTCAGCGCTGGCGTAATTATATCTATGACTGGACGTTAGAATTAAAATGTCTACATCAACATTGGTATGATTTGACTTTAAAGAAACTACTAAACTATAATGTCTTGGCATAAAAGATACTATATGATCATTATACATAAAGAGACACAATACATATAGATTTTTATGATTTAAGGCATCTTGGATTTTAAAATATATTATATAATTCATGTATGTACATATTTTCTCTGTGCTAACTGTTTTTGCCTTTTTTGTGTGTGTACTTTATTCCTGTGCCATAAGGTTGTCATTTTAGTGGTATTTTATGTCCCAATATAAGCTGGAGGATTGGCTAGCCTGAAAACAAGGTTGAACGCTGCATTTTATCTTAAAAAGTCCTGTACCAAGTCAGGATTATGGCAGTTGTATTCTTGTAGTTCGTTTCTATATATGTTGGCGTTTGTTTTTTATTGCAGTTCCGTTGTTGTTTTCTTATAATTGATGTGTTTCCAACAGTTCAAGTTTGTCTCCTGGATTCGTGTTTGCTTACTAGTAATCTTTGTATGACTATTGAACAGTGATACATTACTGTTGCCTTTATTTAACATTACCACACATTACCCTTACAACATAATTGTTCATTTGTATAGTATAATTCATGATTATTTAATGCATAACTGTTATTTCTACTTCTTTTTATCATTGTTTTTATCATTTGTTTTTAAATGATTATTGTTTCATTGCATCATTTGTTGCTTCGATTGGTAGATATTTATATAAATAGTTGTAAATAGTTGTTTTGATTCGAGTCTGGTATCATGGATGAGTTTTGACTTTGAAAAGTTGTGTCAACGTTGAGCATTTGCTATTGTGCTTATAATATTCTAGGTTGCAAAATGTGATAATTCAGTTTCTCTAATTCTATGGAAATGTATCCCTTTTCGGACCCATTGTATAAAAAAAATAATCAACGTGTAGTTGACGGTGATCTCAAAAGATCATTGGATGATTTTAAGGGTCGTGACCTTTTTAGCTAACTAGATGAACCGCCGAGGCTCGGACTTCAAAATTTATAATTTAACTATCTCGATTGGATAAATCTGATAATCCACTCGTACCAATGTAAGAATCTATATGTATCAATATATTTTTACAACATATTAGGTCAAATATATCTGAATGAAACTAGAATCTACCACAAATTTTTCAGTCGCTAACTATTAAAACTAGCGGTTTAAGACACGTTCTAGACGGATGTGACATCGAACCTGACAAATACTGTGGTTGAAATTATACAACATTTGATGTAAAAATCAGTCATCAATTTATTTTTGAACTGAACTGAAGATTGATAGGTATGCTAAAATGGTAAGTACAATTGTACTATATATTTCAGATCCAAATTATTTAGCACACGTCTTACACTAGTTAGGAGTCTTGCAATTGGTATTCATTGGTTTGATGTGTTTGAGTTTTTGATTTTACCATTTGATTAGGGACTTTCCGTTTTGAATTGTGCTCGGAGTCATATTTGAGACATAACTTCTTATAGATTAACTTTTTTATATGCGCAGACAGTTTTGCGGCAAATTTTTATCCAGAAAAAAAACAAGCATTCGTTGTTTAATGGTCCGTTTTAAAAATGCTTTAATTATTCCTAAATTTAGTAATAATCAACACAAAAACAATACTTCTACTAACAATAATAAATATTTGAGTATATGCTTATGTAATCCTTAATTGATTTTTATTATTCAATCTTAAAGGAGGTTTGCAATTAAAGTGCATTTTATCTTCAGTTTGGATTTAGGTGCTTTTTGAGGCAGAATTTGTCATAAAAAAAGTTAATCTATAAGAAATTAAATAACAACAATTGCATAACGTGTTTTTCAATAAACAATTGACATTGTCATCTGAACCAAGTGTGCTCCTCTGCTTGTCAACTTGTTCCTTTATTCATATGGGGCTTACTTCATGCAGCATAAGGAGGAATGAAAAGAGGCTTTCATTTTTCTTTATCTTAACTTTTCGCTGTATAGAAGATGTCCTTTCACTAAATAATTCAACGTAATGTGATTTTGTTGTACACATCTATCCAATGAAATGTATACATGTTTAAAGGATACATTAGATACAAATTAAGCAGCCTCATGTCTTAACTGTCATCCAGAAATTGACAATGTGGGTCGTTTAAGAACCAAACTTTACGACACGACATGATTTCTGTTTCCGAAATACGTTGACCGGTTATGGAATATCTACTTCACAGATGAATATATTCCAATCGTTGTAACCACAATCTTGCATTTTGGTGGGGGTCGTATTGAACCGTCTGTAGTTTTCTACGTTGTTTTTTGTATACTGTTGATTGTCATTTCGTCTTTCCCTTTAATTCCCGTAGAGTTCTCAGCTTTTTAAAAAAATTTTAAGTTTGAATGTCCATTTTGAGTCCCTGAGATAGCGTTTGTAATTATGTTGGTCCCATGACAGCTAATCGGTCTAATTATCTATTTTTATTTAATTTTAGAAGACTATTACCATGTTAGTAGCTGTTATTAGCCTCTTTATGATGGTATCAGGAAGAACAATCTCAATTCGACATCGTAGGGAATGTGACTCGTGCAATATGCGCTTTAATAGAAACTGTATCAATAGACCATGTCCATACGCATCTTTCAATGACCGGTCTTCCATCTTCAGAGCGATTTGTGTCACAGACTGCGCAAGTCGATGGAGCCAGTGTGATGTACATTGTAAACGTTGGACAAAATAATATCTTGTTTTCTAATTATTGTGGACATCATTGACTGCACCACACTTTTAGACTACTGTGATGTGCATTATAAACGTTGAAAAAATAGCATTTTATCTCCAAATGTTTGTGTGGAACCACTAATCACAAGAATTATCAAACACTGTGATGTGCATAGTAAATATTTGACAACCCATTTTAGTTTCATATTGTTTCTCTATATGTGTTATTACTACTTATGTATACCCGTATATGAAAACAAATTCAGAGGTTTGAGGAGATGTGTGAAATGATTCAGTTTTCATTTCTGTCAACAGGGACTGTCAACACCTAGAACAACGTTACTTTTACAACATGAGAACATTCTTCATATCTCTTATTTCATATTTGCCACTATACCCAACGTTTATCTTTTCTATTGGTTGAATGTACGTGAAAATGCAAGAATTATTACAACATTTGAATTAATCTTATATGTGATGTATAAATTTAAATCAACCAAAAATGTATTTTGTATATAATATTTAATAAACAACGAAAATATTGTTATATAAATTTCATATCGATTTTGGCAAAAACAGTTAACAAAAAATGCAAAAATGCTGATAACAGTTAACAATACCTTGGAAAAGGCCAAAACAGGTTAACATATAAAGGTATGCCCCCCTCATTTAATGTCAGACGTGACAGGTGATGTTATCTGTGTGATGTAACATGGTTTATCATAAGTTGAAACCAAATAAACACGCCTTATTTTAATCGACGCATGTGAAGCATTGAAAAGTCAGATAAGTCCCCCGAGGAATCACTAATTACCAGTGACCGTACCTCGTTTCATACTTGAAAAACAAAAGCATTTTATTCAAGACTACAAAGCACAAAATATGAATCGCAAAATTATTAAGACCAACAAATCAGAAAAACATATTCAAAACTTTTCAAAATCACATATTCTTCGTGGTATGCATGTGAAAGGTCGATTACATATGTATGCAATAATGAATTGCAATGCATGGGACCTTATGACCATAAATATGAATCATTTTCGGTCTATCTACAATTCAAATAAGTTGCTGAAGATGTCGAAAAAAGTAAATTGTATTTCTCGTTTCCAAAGTTTCCCGACGACGGAATTTGACATAGGCTTGATAAAAACGATTGCAAGATTTGTGTATTTTGCAACTTTAAACTGTACAAAAGGCTAATGACTTTTGATTTCCATAGGTCCTTGTTCTAAATAAGCCAAAAACCGATCGCCGTAAAATTCAAAACAGAAAAGCCAATAGCAAAACCATAAGCCTAATTCATCTGTTTTTAAAGCTAGCTAAACCTCACACTTGTATGACAGTCGCATAAAATTCCATTATGTTGACATTGAGCTGTGAACAAAACAACAGGACACAACAGGTAGAAATGTCCAAAAACTTGGGATACACCAGTCAACATGGTGTTATAAACATAATCTCTATAAAAGCAAACATTTATGTAATATTAAAACATTAGGAGTCATAAAGACAAACACAGCAAAAAAGAAAGATAAGAAGACAAAAAATACCATTACACAACGAAGGGATATATAAGTACAGGACCACA
Organism: Mytilus galloprovincialis; assembly: GCA_037788925.1. Classification (NCBI taxonomy): domain Eukaryota; kingdom Metazoa; phylum Mollusca; class Bivalvia; order Mytilida; family Mytilidae; genus Mytilus; species Mytilus galloprovincialis. Next base: position 29,883,749 of record CM075343.1, on the reverse strand, counting down.
CTATATGTAACAAAGAAACACAACAAAAAAGGATATAGACAAAGCACATTAGCAAAAAATGAAGAACGACCATAAGGATTTTCGCTCACTTTTTGTCAGATATTTGGATTCCTCTAGTTTTATGTAATGTAGTGCCAATACTAATCTTACTCATTATTACTTTTCTTGATATGTTTAAAAACTCTTTTCAATCTTGCTTTTTTTCGTAGTTTTTGAGGGGGAAATGTACCAATGATAATTGTATGAAGAAATCAAGAGAAATTATTTAATTTTCCCGCCAAATTTACAGTGCCTTATATTTCAAAAAGGGGGACACAGACCTTTTATTTTACCAGGTTTTTCAGTACTGTTATATATTTATTTACTATCAATTAACAACATTAAAAGGCTATTTTTAACCAGAGTAGCGAACATACTTAAGTAAGGTGTTACATGCACTTTCATATGTTATATAATTAATGCTTATCACGTAGTATGATCGTGGAAAATGCAGTTACCCTATTGTTAGTTTCCGTGTCTATAATTGTAGTGCAGCTTTACTAGTATGTAAGGCTACAATAATACCACTTAAATCGTAAACAGAATTGCGTGGGCGAGGGTCTGGATAGGTGGACAATCACTGTTTGTTTTTACTATTTTGTTTTCTTTTGCCCATTACTCTCTATACTTCATAATTTAGAATACATTATTCTCTGTTCTTTTTTTTTTTGTTGCTTAGTTTTCTTTGATTTTTGAAATTTGTGCCATTTATTCTGCACTTTTTGTCTTTTATCCTCTATATTGTACAAAAAAATACACCTTTTAGACTCTCATGGGTGTAACAACTTTTTGGATAAAACTAAAAAATGTTTTTCAAGTCAAGTTGATAAGCAAAACATAGATATTACCCGGTATAACTCTGCAAATTGCACCATTTTAGAAAGGATGTGATCATCATTAACAAAATGGTACTACAAACGTTAAGATAAATAAGGGGGCAAAAAAGAACCCCGAAGAGGTAAATAGTTGTTTGAATGATACATAAACGGCATGTACTTATTTAATATAGAACTCGAAATAGAGAATGATGAAGTCCTCATGCGGTGATAAGTAATAAAAGAGAGGCGAAAGACACCAAAGGGACAGCCAAAGTCGAAAACAAACTGACAACGCAGAAGATCTTGCAATATTATATACTTCCTTTATATCAAAACGAGTTAAGGGAATTGAGTTTTGCTAAATAGTATAAAGACCTATACAAGACAACTTATATAATAAAAACGAAAATTAAATTCTACTAGAACAACAAATAATTGAAAGATAACTATGACACAAATTACAAAAGTTTGTGTATTAGCCTGACAAAATCTTTTTTTTGTGTATAGGAGTAGGCATCGTTGATTTTGAAACTAATTATTTAGCAATTAAATAAAACAAAAAATCTTTACATTCTCACACGAGGAACAAAAAGAACGCTTGACAAATAAAAGATATAAATACAACGAACAGTCTTAACGGACAATAGCTGTGAAAACAAAGAGCAAAGCCAACGGTTTCGAGTGCAAGATGCAAAGCTTGACAGACACATGCTTTCAAAGAAAGAACAGCCTTAACAGAAAAGGAATATGAAAACAAAGAACAAATCCCAACGAAAAAATATTGACGAATTTAGGATAGGAATAACGATTGATATTTTTTTCTGCAGAATGATAGCACTATTAACACCCAGCTAATATTGTCAAAAATATAATAGTTGAAATAATCGATATTGAATTTTCTACCCAGAAATGATGGACAGAATAAATGCAGTGTATTGAATATAAAAAAGTAAAAGATATTTTTTATATAATATTTCATACGTCTTATGCTCTTTTTCTTAAACTGAACATCAGAAAGCTACAAAAGAGAGCAACCATTTATCTTCAAGGGGGTGGGGTTATGTTTTTTGTCAGTTTATCTCGCGTAAGTTTTCAAAATTTAACACTATAACGTATGGGAAAATTTCGATCACAAAAATATTGTCTTTATAATGGGAATCAGAATGTATTTTCAGAAAAAAAAGTAGCCCCCTTTTGTGAAGTTATATGGTCGTTCCCTAACATATAAATACACATATATGTTAGAAACTGAACTAAAGCAGCATTTTTTTTTCTGCCGAAGATCAAGTCTTACTTTACCCATCAAATAATGAAACGTAGTATCAAGATATAGGTTAATATGTTAAAAGAACTAAAGACAACGACACACCTCTTAACTACTTAGTATGTGATCTACGATATATAATAATAGAATATAAACACGGAAATGACTGATCCGGTGGCCACTTAGAAGATAAACAGATATACCTATCTTCTTCCGGACATTTCCTGTAGTATATCATTATAGTAAACAATAAGTGACCTCCATAAACTCTCTGGTATGTAGTTCAGTGTCAGCCGTAATGAAATAAAAGTGATCGAAGTCACTCATGGGAAGATTGGAAGAGTAGTTTAAGTAATTTCAAATCATATTAAGGTACGGTGAGGACAAAACAGAGCTTATCCGCATGTCTTTAGAAGGACATAAAGACCTTTTCCAGTCCATACAATGAGCTAAATGTGAATCAAATTAAATGAAAGGGGGTCGATCAATCATGTTAATTTGCACAACAATTTCACTTAAGTTGAAGTTATATCTTAACCAAATGATGTTCCCTATTACATGTTTCACCTTTAACATTTTTTTCTGGAATATAGTTCAATGTCATCCGTAATAAGATAGATAAAAAAAAACCAAGAATGTGTCCATTATACACGGTTCTCACGCATAAATATGTCTGGGTAATGAAAACCCTCAACATTACGAAATAATACTGTAAGCAATATTGGATTATTCATTTTTAAAGGACACGGAGTCATGCGACTTTTATCGTACCTCCCGTATAGAAAACTATATGCAGCCTTTTTGGTATTTTAAACAATAAGTGGCCTTCATAAACTCTCTAAAATGTATATCAGTGTCAGCCGTAATAAAGTTTAAGAAGACAATGTCCATGGTACATGGATGCCTCAATCACACAATCATTTGTATGTCCAGTGAGCGTGAAATTTGCGTTTTAAACTCTAATTTGACATTAGAATTAGAAAGATCATATCAAAGGAAAAATGTGTACACATAGTTTCATGTTGATTGGACTTCAGCTTCATCAAAACTTACCTTGACCAAAAACTGTAACCAAAAACTTTAAACTGACGCGGGCCTGACGGACGGACGAACGGACGGATGAAAGAAAGGACGCACAGACAAAAATAAACATAATCCCCCTAGGTGGGTCATAAGGATTGAAAACAACACCTTAGAAATTGCAAGCGTCGTTCAATGAAACTGTTTTTGTTTAGATTTACATACACCAGGAAGCTGAATATTTGAAAACAAATGATATTTTAGAATTGAATCACTTAGCCAAATGAAGACTTAACATAATAGTAAACCCTATAAAAGGTCAACTTTTTCCAAGTTTCTTCCTAAATGATAAATTTATTAACGGACAAATTAAATGCTTTGTAATAATTTTTTTCTATTGGGGAGAGTGTACTTAAAGGCAAATGATCAGTATGAAAAAACTCATCAAACATATAGAACAGGCTTATAATGTCACTCAGTCAGACGAGCAACATGGAAAACAAACCAAATATGAATTTGAAAGTTATCATGCATAATGGTAATTTGGCCCGGGGAATGAAAAACATGAACGTTAAGAATGACACAGAGTAATGTGACTTTTATCCTACCTTACGTATAGAACACCATATGCAGCCTTTTGCTATCCAAAGGTCATTCATTGATTGAAGTTATACAAGCGAAACGTTTAGCTAGCTATGAAACCAGGTTTAATTCGCCTATTCTACACAAGATAATGCCTGTACCAGGTCAGGAATATGACAGTTGTTATTCGTTCGTTTAATGTGTTTAGTATTTGATTTTGCCATTTGAATAGGGACTTTCCGTTTTGACTTTTACATTTAGTATTTTTGTTATATACTTTTTACCATCTGGATAAACCTTTATCCAAAAGATGTATATATTTTTTACATTTTAATATACATTTTATTCTGATAACTTAACAAAATCAAGAAGCGTGGATAGTAATATACCAGACAAGCAAATGATAGTTAAAAATAAAACATCAAAAATACCGTGTACTCAGAGGAAAATTAAAAGTTCCATATCAAAAAGTAAAATCAAAAGCTCAAAAACATCAAACGAATGGCAAACAACTGTCATATGCATATGACTTTGTCACTAAACGTTGAGCAGCCATCATTATATCTATTAAGATTATAACAGTGTTTTGAATGGTATACATTTGTACCTACTATGTCTGTTTGTTTTGCTCACACATTATTGTTGATATAAAGGAATTGTATGCGACAGTCATACAAGTGAGAGGTTTAGCTAGCTTTGAAACCAGGGTAGTACACTATTTTCTACATAATGAAATGCCTTTTCTATAGTTAGCTCAAACACATCAAACAGAAAACAATTGTCATGTTTTTGACTCAGTACAGGCATCTACATACATATTTATTTGCTTTTGAAATTTCACTATCGACCAATAGAAAAAGGTGTAGTATATGAAAATTCTAAATATCAGAATTTTTATTATAATGATAGAATATAACTATTGACTACGCAGAGTCTTCAATATTCTATCCTCATCATTGAGTCGCTATGTTTGTTAAATTCTCTAAATACTACCAACGATCAGTAAACACTGACGACTAGAACGTATCAAAAAAGTGCAAATTTTGAAAAGAATTTTTACTCGGTCACTTTGGATGTTATTAGGATTCACGCACACACTTTCGTCTCGGATTATATCCAAAAATAAAAACTACGGGAAACAAAACAAATGGACATCTCATAATTCGTCGTGTTCAGGTTGTATAAACTCTTCAAATGTTATAAAATCGTCTTCATTCTTGTCATAATTCGGAAATATTTGTTTGGCAATTTCCAGATTAGCAGATCCTGGTTTAGTTGCTTGTTTTACGAGGTGAGTCACTAGCTGAAAAAGAAAGATTAAATATTAAAATAAGACTATTCATAGTTTTGCTTGGAGTGGGATGCCGTCTATGAGATGGTGTTGAAGCTTGGTTACTAGCTTTTGTATCTGTAGTCGACTGTTATTGTACCACAATATACGTAAATATACGAACTTTTAAGATCAGGTTAGATCTTTCGATACCAATATTGGATTTTAGTAAATGGATTGGACTCTTCTTAATCACGGTTCATTAAAGTACAAGTCGCCAGTCCAATTTAAACAACATAAAGAAATTGGTAAAGTCTTAATGATGTAATACACTATTCACAATTTGAGGCGCATTTGCGTTATTGACCCTTTTGAATACCAGCTCACAGGGATTCAGACCTCTTATTACTAGGATTGGATAAATATTATCACACACGAAAACAGTAATGAAGACAACATTTAGAATGGAAACAGCACTTACATTTTTACAATAAAAAAATATCTTAAAACTAAAACCCGTACTATGAATTCAAACAGTACAAGAAATTGAAACAGTACTAAGAATTAAAGAATTAAAACAGTACTAAGAATTGAAACAGTACTAAAATTAAAACAGTACTAAGGATTAAAACATAACTAGGAACTGAATCCGTGATAGGTATTAAAGCAAATTGAACACTAAGAATTAAAGCAGTACTTGCATTTAAATCAGTACTTGGTATTAAAGCAGTACTTTGTATTAAAGTAGTACTTGGTATTAAAGCAGTACTTGGTCTTAAAGCAATTCTAAGAATTAAAGCAGTACTTGCAATTAAAAAATTAAAACAGCACTAAACATTAAAACATAACGAGGAATAAAAAAGTACTAGGAACTAAAGCAATACTAAGAATTAAAACAGTTCTTGAAATTAAAGCAGTCCTTAGAATTAAAAGCAGTTGTAATAGAATTGGAATTAAAGCATTAATTGGAATTAAAACAGTACTAGGAATTAAAGCAGTACTATGAATTAAAACAGTACTAAATATTAGAGCGGTACTTAACATTAAAACTTGGAATAAAAACAACGCGTTGAATGAAGAAAACACTTAGAACTTAAACCAGTACTTAGAATTAAAATAACACTTATATTGAAGACAACATTTAGAATGAAAACAGCACTTAGAAAGGAAACAGTATTCATAGAATTAAAACGGTACCCGTACTCATGATTGGATTATTACTAAAAACTATAGCAGTACTCGGAATTAAAGCAGTACTAAGAGTGAAGCAGTACTTGGAATGAAACAGTACTTGGAATAAAAACAACGCTTAGAATGAAGACAACACTTAGATAAAAAAAAAAACAGCACTTAAAACTAAAACCAGTACTTAGAATGAAAACATAACTAGGATATGGCATGGTATTGGTTGCAAAAAATCGATATTTTTCATTTAAATGCAATATCTTATATTTATTTGGTATATTTTTTCATTTACATCCAATATTTTTTTATTTAAATGGTATAATTTTTCATTTAGATGGTATATTTTTTCATTTAAATGCAATATTTTTTTATTCAGATGGTATAATTTTCCATTCAAATGGTATAATTTTTCATTCAAATGGTATAATTTTCATTCAAATGCAATATTTTTTATTCAATTGGTATAAAATATCACTTGCATGCAATATTTTTTTTATGCAATTGGTATAATAGATTTATATTTATATGCAATAATTGCATCATGGGAAATTCTTTGACGCCTTAAGGTCAAATTTGCAATAACGTTTGTGATTGGTCGGTATTTATTTGGATTTTCTCCCCTTTCTTTCTAAACTTGTGTGACCAATAATTAAAAAAAAACGCTTCAGAATATCGCCCCTCTAACTAAATCTGGCGTTCGTGCGAGTCCTGCACTGGCTAGTATTTCTATTGCAAAATTTCGATGGTCACAACGTTCGGGCCACTTTTCAAAAACTTCCATTGTATATAGATATATATGCAAGTACATTGTATACCTTTTTTTTAAATAGGTTAGACTTTAAATGGTTTTACACTAGTCATTTTTGAGGGCCCTTTATGACTTTCTGTTCGGTTTGAGCCAAGGCTCCGTGTTGAAGACCTTACTTTGACCTATATTGATTTACATTTACAAATTTTGACTTGGATGAAGAGTTGTCTCACCGGCACTCATACCACATCTTCTTATATCTATATACAACGTAAACTAGACCTTTCTCAGACTGTTTTTTTTTAAATCCTTTGCCGCGCGTTGTGTACTGTTTGATAACTCAATCAGGAAGAACAAGATTTATTTCATTTCTAGTTGTTACATGTATTAGCTTTGAGCAAATTTCCAGTAATTGCAAATACTCTTATGTCGGTGCTTTGTGTCTATTGTCTTAAAATTAGTTTTTTTGTGTGTGTCTCGTTCCGATCTTTTGAGTTAATCTAATTGCAACTGATTTTACAGGTGGTTAAATTACTGTACTGTTATACCACTGTCCAATATTCGGGATGGATTGAGTGCTCACACACATGTTGTTGTACTGTTACACCGCTATCCCAGATTTGGGGGAGGATTTGGGATCCCACTGATATGCATGTTTAACCCCGCCACATTATGTATGTATGTGCTTGTCCCAAGTCAAGAGCCTGCAATTCAGTGGTTGCCGTTTGTTGCTGTGCTATACATATTTGTGTTCGTTCATTTTTTTGTACATTAATTTGGTCGCTAGTTTTCTCGATTGAATTGCTTTACATTTGTGATTTCGGTGCCTTTTATAGCTGACTATGCGATGTATGCTTCAGCTTATTGTCGAAGGCCGTATGGTGACTTATAGCTGTTGATTTCTGTGTCATTTGGTCTCTTGTGGAGAGTTGTGTCATTTGCAATCATACCACATCATCGTTTCTATATCAACCCTGCCATAATCTTTATTTACCTGTCCAAGGTCAGGAGCCTATTGTTTAGTGGTTGTCGTTGGTTCATGTCTCGACTCATATTTGATATTTTGTAAATTGTTTTGTTATGTAAAATTAGGCTGTTAGTTTTTTCGTTTGAATTGTTTACATTTTCATGTCGGGCCTTTTTACAGTATCAGGTTTTTGTCATTGTTGAAGGCCTTACGATTGTCTATAATTGCTTACATCCACTTCATATTTGAACTCCGGTGGATAGTTGCCTTATTTGCAATCACATTCTATCTCTTCGTTTTTATATTATATGCCTGACTTCTAAACTCGTGTTTTCATGAACAAGCATGAAATATTTGTCACTGGGTGTTAAAATTAGCAACATACAATCAATCAATTTAAACTTGTGTTAAATAAGAGCCATTTTATATTTATTTTTGTTTGTTTGGGTGGGTACAGAAGGATTTCATATATGAATATGGTTGCCTGGTAAGAGCTGAAAAATATGCATGATTAGAGACAGATTGAAATGAGTAATAATGCTCTCCCTTCCCTTCCTCGTCCTTCATTTATAAATTTAAACTGACCACCACGGAATAGCCCAATAGTGTTGACAGTAGCGTTAAACACTAATCAATCAAAAACCCTTCACTAGAATATCAAATAATTGTCCCTTTAAAACAGTTATTGTCCGTGTAGTTCTTATACTTATCCAGCTTATCGTCCTACTGTCATATCATAAAAAACGTTTATAAACAGCTCACATTCTTATATATCTGCATTCATAAATTAATAATTTCATTTAGACTAAACGACGCCATGTTTGTTATGTGCCTCAAACGTCTTAATAACCTATCAAAAAAGAAGAGGTAAAAGAGAGCCAGAAGATATTCCAAATGCAAAAAAACAGAAATAGACTTCTTCTGGCTCACTTCCGAAGAACAAACACAAAAAAACGCGACCCATTAGCATGTTTTTAAAAACGCCTTGCCCCTACCTTTTTTCCAAAAATATGGGATTAAAAATATACATGTAGCACAAAAGAACGTCATGATAACATGTATCTGGACTTAGAGGGTCTTAATATATAGGCGTCTAAATAACCTATCAAAAAAGAAGAGGCTCACTTCCGAAGAACAAACACAAAAAATGTATTTAAATATTTAAAAAATAGATGGATGCCTATAATAATATTATATACTGTATCACAAAATAAACTTGTATACCACCCTTCCTTTCCCAATACCGTATTGAAAAGTAAATCATTTAAAAGTCCTGAAGATAAAATATGTTTTGAAATATGCTCTTTAAATATATTTATAGCAACTAGCTATGTATATATTTTTTTTATTTCAATGTGAAAGAGGGACGAAAGATACCAAAGGGACAGTCAAACTCATAAATCTTAAACAAACTGACAACGCCATGGCTTAAAATGAAAAAGACAAACAGAAAAACAATAGTACACATGACACAACATAGAAAACTAAAGAATAAACAACACGAACCCCACCAAAAACTAGGGGTGATCTCAGGTGCTCCGGAAGGATAAGCAGATCCTGCTCCAAATGTGGCACCCGTCGTGTTGCTTATGTGATTACAAATCCGGTAAATAGTCTAATTCGGTAGGTCACATTCATGAAAGGGAAGGGGATTGTAGTTACGACGTAAGGAACATATCCGATATCATTTGTGAAACGGTTATTCCATAACGGTCAACCAACACTGTAGGGGAGTTTCTTCAGAAAGGGTTTTTATTGGAGATGTTTTTGCAATGCACGTTTTCTATCCATGAACAAATTGTGTGTCAAATTAATTATTATTAATTGTCACTCGCATCTTTTGCTCTGCCTGGCCATTATTGGCATTAATTGACAGTGCACGAACTCGCACGAACGCCAAATTTTAGTTAGATTGGCGATATTTCCCATGATGCAGTTATTGCATATAAATAAAAAAAAAACTATTATACCAATTGAATAAAAAATATTGCATGCAAATGATTTTTTATATCAATTGGATAAAAAATATTGCATTTGAATGAAAATTTTACCATTTGAATGAAAAATTATACCATTTAAATGAAAAATTATACCATTTGAATAAAAAATATTGCATTTTAATGAAAAAATATATCATTTAAATGAAAAATTATACCATTTAAATAAAAAAATATTGCATCTAAATGAAAAAATATACCATTCAAATGAAAAAATATTGCATTTAAATGAAGAAATATACCAATTAAATATAAAATATTGCATTTAAATGAAAAATATCGAATTTTTGCAACCAATACCATGCCATACCAGGAACTAAAGCAGTACTTCGTATCAAAGCAGTACTTGTATTTAAAGCAATACTGAGAATTGAAGCTGTGCTTATAATTGAAGCAGTGCTGGGATTTAAAGCAATACTAAGGATTGAAGCAGTACTTAGAATAAAGGCAGCGTGCCAAGAACTGAAACAGCACTTAAAATAAATTTAAAAAGAAAATGCAACATATAACTCAATGAATTTACTTTATTTTCGACCATACGATTGATTGTCTGTTGGCTCTAAATCATTCAGTGGCAAATATTTCATGATATTCAGGAAGATCGGCCATTGGATTAATTGATGATAGATGTCAATCAAATTTTCAGTTCAATGAATGTCAAAATTTATTACAAATAAAATTTTAATACGATAAATTAAATTAAATGACATTATTCAGTCTTGCTTATATGAGGGTAGGTGTACAGAATAAAGGCTTGATCTTTATACAAATATTGTTTTTTGAAAACCTACCTCATCGAAGCTGACCTTTTTGTCCCCATCAGCATCCATCTTCTTAAAGATATCACCAAGTTCCTCCTTATTGGAATATCCGTCTTCAGAACTGACACATATAATACAACCAAGCGCTAACATCAAGACCAAATATGGTGTCATTACAAATAAAAATAATGTGATTGGTTATTGATAGAATATTCCAATATTTGAAATTTTTAATTGTAACGAAATATTGCATACCTACGAGATAAAACAAATGCACTTGTCTGGTACGCCTACATTTGAAATTGTCTAAAGATAAGATATATCGTTCCAAAAATGGACATTAGTTTGTAGTATGTACTTGATAAACTTAGATAGCATGGATAAATCTATATTCCAAATCCGTTCCAAAACAAGCTAACGAATCTACTCATTTCTGACTATCTTTTTACAACTGTAATATCACTGTTTAATGTTATGGGATAGTTAATAGCTCACAATAAAATTGAGAATGGAAATGGGGAATGTGTCAGAGAGACAACAACCCGACCATGATAGTAAAAACAACAGCAGAAGGTCACTAACAGGTATAACCTCGTCTTGGATAGTGTTAGGTACAAAACTCCCTCGTATTGACACGAGATAAAGTTATGAGCAGTATACACATTATATATTCATCATGCAAGCGGGATTAGATTGTCATAACCGAAAATAGATACTTAAAATGTCTTAAATAAAACTAAAAGACCCTGGTATTCATTCTTTTTTTGTAATAGCTATGTGTACAGTGTAACAGTTACTATCAAATACAAAGTGCAATATTACACGTAAGCAACAACAGAAATAACATCATGATAGTTGATAATTAACGTTAAGATTTTTTTCTGATACATGTATCTCAAATTTGTTATGCATTATATATTAACTATTTATGCATATTAAAGCATATACTGTACATCATTGTACCAGGTGTATTATATATTACCAATTGTCTAGAATTCATTTGTCACCTTTTACAGAATGGTGCATATAAACAATTTTTTTACCTAGTCAAAAACTTTATAGTCCAGATTACTAAACATTTGACACTTTTGAAATTACAATTCATCATGGGGTAGAAATTCTTGTAGTGTTACAAATCCATCTTTATTCTTATCATAATATTCAAATATAGACTGCGCCATTCCTTCGTGGTCAGCTTCCGGTAACTCTTTCTTGGTTTCAATATGTTTCACAATCTGAAATATAGACCATTGGCATAAAAATGTTATATAATGATCGGTCCATCAAGTTTAAACATAAAGAACATCATAATGGTCCCTAATGCACCGAATATAAAGAAACCGGGACGACTGAAGGTAATAAATAATATATATATAATGTACTGCAAATAATGATGGATCTACTGAATATAATGTCGAAAGTACTGAACATAGTGAAAAATGCACTGAATATAATGTCAGAAGTACATAATAATTTAAATAGCACTGCATATAATAATGAAACTACTGAACATAATAACCAAAGCACCGAACATAATGTCAAAACTACTGAACATAATGTCAAACCTACTGAACATAATATGAATACTACTGAAGATAATATAAATACTACTGAACATAATGCATAAAGCACCGAACATATTAAGTATCAACATCAGAAGACAGTCATGGCGTTCCATAGTATGAGTATACGGTGATGTTCTTTACCTAGCTCGTACATTAAGATACAATCCGGGTAAACTTACTGTCCTTGAAATAAATGTATTCTTAAAGGTTACCAATCAACACTGTTATAAGACCTTTGAATATCATTTTTGTCGGTATCAATATAATTTGGTTAACTACAAATTAGGAACAAACTAAATAAAGTTTGGAATTGTACAAGGTCATCTTTTACTTTCGTCATGTGCCTCTTATACATATAGCTTGTTATGCGTATTAGGTTTTAGTCATTGTTGAAGGCCGTACAGTGACTTGTTGTTGTTAACCTCTGTGGCATTAGGTCTCTGGTAAAGTATTGTCTCAGTCACAATGTATACACCGTACATGAACTTGATTATACTAATGAGCCGTAAGGCTCAACGTTAATAAAGAATTTGAAAAATGTTGGTACTGAAATAGTCGTTTGTCTAAATTAGCTAGATCTTTAATTACAATTTTTGCAGATTTGTGATTTTTACGTTTGGATTACATCAAGATTTCTTTCATTAATTTTGGGTTTTGACGTAACAAAAAATAGCAAGAGTAATGAATATAGGGCATGATAAATAGAATTATGTTATTCAAAAACGTTATGTCCACCTATAGTTACTATAGCAGTGGCGGATCCAATAACGTTTCAGTGAATATTTCAAACGAAAAGGGGGGTGCCCCCCCCCCCCCCCCCCCACAGGATCTACCTATGTATAGGAAATAGTTATTGGTATGTATGCAGTTTTCTTGCAAGGAGGAGGAGAAATAAGCACTTTTAAAAAACCAAATTCAACTACAATGTCCCATACGCACTATGTTCACAGTGGGTAGAAAAAGAAACAAAATCAAATATATATTATATATATATATAACTTCCAATACAAGTTCGGGTGCATTTATTTCTAAGATTTAAATAAAGCGATGCAAAAGCTTTCTACTTACTTCTTCTAAAGTCGCCTTTCCGTCACCATCGGCATCAATTTCCATAAAACCATTTCTAATTTCTGATATTTTGACCTTTTCCTCACCGGTCACCACAGTGCATAATATTGTTAAAACTAAGACAGTCGATAGCAATGCCATTTAAAATACTAGTAAAATTAATTCGACAAACTACAGAATTAAAATAAAATACTTTGACAAAATTAATTGTCTTCAAAAAATTCCACAATAGAAATCGGGTCGCTCTATATACACGTGGAAGAATTACACTTCAAATATTCTTATCATATTCGAGGTCAATAACGTAAGACGTCTATTCTTTAAAAGGTCAAAAATTATCAATGAAATTTATCAATCAGATATGCCGATGGAACAATTGCCCTTTTACAACTTCTGATTAAATTGTACTTATAAGTATGAGAATCAGAAAAAAGGCAACGTCGTCTGTGCTATGAGACTCTGCTATTTCGGAATTTGATGGCATTCATTCCAAAACCAAATTTTCAAGAAAAATAGTGCAGCAGCCTCTATTCCTTATAATGCTGGTAAAATAAACAACAAAAACAGAACTTCATGCCTTACATGACTTAGATCTTTCTTAAGCTGCACTTTATATAATTATACATAAACAAAAACAACATGAAAACATGATTAGCACATCTTTTTAATACCAAGTGTTCAATGGCAAGTGTACATGTTCAATGGTGGATTCATAATCTGGCACATGTCTTTTGGGTTCTTTTTCAAATACATGCACTAATGCTTTAAATGCACTTCCAGCTTAACGGCGTTTTCTAATATTACAATTCATCATGAGGTAAAAATTCTGACAAAACTATATGACCATCCTTGTTTTTGTCATAAAAGGTAAAAATAGATTCTGCCATCTTTTTGTGATCCGACTCTGGTATTTGTTTCTTTTTCTCCATGTAAGATATAGTCTGCAATTAAAAAAAGTTCTGCTGTATGTGATACAAACATAGAAAGAAAGAAAAAAAAAAAAAAAAAAAAAAAAAAAAAAAAACAGTCCCAAAAACATAACACCTAAATTTAAAGACCGAGCAACAAAATGTTAGTGAGTTTACTTTCTAAATTATACTAAGTCATGAATTAGCTAACCTGCTGGAGCATATTCAATAAAGGCGCTTCCAAAGTGAACATTAAAAAAGTAGATGCGGTGTGGTTGCACATGAAATGAAACAGCTAGTAAAAAGACTAATTGACACCGACTGGCATGACAACAGGTCAACAATGGTGCATCATTCGTCACCTACTTTCCTACCAACGCTGGCTATCGTTTCTGCAAATACATTTATTAGATAAAACAGATCAAAATCTGCCATGTATGCATGCAAAATCTAATGTGTTGCAATCTCTATGTCAATCTGAACGGCGGAAAAAAAAACGGATGTATCCGAGTCAACATCGCTTTGAATGAAAATCGGCCACACTAATCCTATATTGTATTGCCGTAGTGATAGCCCGTAAAAGAAAGCCGAATGATACCTAAGTAGGTCGAAAAAAGACAACGACATGACAAAAAAAAAAAACCAACGAAAAAAGAACGAAAGACAAATAAATCGTATATTACACACAAAATAGAAAATTAAGCATTTTTGATCCTTCCAGCTGGCACTCGAAAAACGCTTTACATAGACATACTTTTAGATAATCGTTGGTCCAACAAGATTGATTTTCTCGCTTGAAAGATCAACCAGTAATTCAAAGGAAAATTTCGTAAAATAGTGATAAATTATAGTATAACACTAACCTCTTGTAGTACCACCTTCCCATCACCATTAGCATCCATTTCTTTAAACGCACTAGTGATTTCTTTCATTGGAACCTTTTCTGAACAATATACTACAGAACATAATGTTACTAAAACTATAACTATTTGTTTCATCATTTTTGTTACAATCAACGCCTAACTAATTTTTTGAATACCAACGAAGATAATAATTCAAAATCTTTTAAAATGGCATAGGTAGACAAATTCTATGACAGGAACTGATAAGGTGTAGGAATATACATATAGGTCAACTTTACAGGCAGCACTTACAGAGAGAGTTTTCTTATCTTAATGTCCGATAATAATAGTAATAATAAAAGTTGTTGGAATACAACGTATATCAAATATGTATACTGTCAAATGTGGACTTACTAAAGACACCGACTATCCATGTTTTGTGTCGGTGGCATGTTTTTTTTTTAATGAATTATTGTTTTATCCTAAATTTCTTAAAAAAAATAATTTGTTTCAGTTACAAATAAAAATGTCTTGTTTTCTGGCATCTTTTGGGAAAAAAATGTTTTGACTAAAGTCCAAAAAAAATATTATAATTATTATATTATCCTATCCTATTTAACTAAATGGCTTAAAGGTTGATTACCCTCTGATCATTTGGCAATATATAATATGTATATCAGTAACTATTATTTTAATTTCCTATGACGTGTATATAGTGATCAGTTTTATCTGTCTTTCAACTACGACATACAGGTTAACAAAGACGCAGGGATAGACAAAAAATGTGGGGGCGGATCTTTCTGAAATGACATAAAAATATAATTAAAAATTAAACCTCTATAAAAAGAAGATGTGGTATGATTTCCAGTAAGACAACTCTTCACAAGATATAAAAAGACACAGAAATTAACAACTATAGGTCATCGTACGGCCTTCAACAATGAGCAAAGCCCACACCGCCTAGTTATATAGAAGAGAGTCGGCCTTCAACAATGAGCTAAGCCCATACCGCCTAGTTATCTAGAAGAGAGACGGCCTTCAACAATGAGTAAAGCCCACACCGTCTAGTTATCTAGAAGAGAAACGGCCTTCAACAATGAGCTAAGCCCATACCGCCTAGTTATCTAGAAGAGAGACGGCCTTCAACAATGAGCAAAGCCCACACCGCCTAGCTATCTAGAAGAGAAACGGCCTTCAACCATGAGCAAAGCCCACACCGCCTAGTTATCTAGAAGAGAGACAGCACTCTATTTCATTTTCAATTTGTTCTTGAAAATAATTTAGTGTCATTAAACCAGGACCCATACAACTGAACCCATTACATGATACCTTAGAATAATTTTCAACTACTAGTAATATTCAATAAGAAAGAGAGGTAAACTTAAGCTTGTAACAGTAATGTAATACAAAAAAAAATCTCAAAAATGAATTAAATTATTCACGTTCCAATTTCCTCCGCTAATGCTGCTTCTATGCTCTGATTTCACATTTATCATCCAGTTTTATCCCATAGGAACTTCTTAAATCAATATAGCATGATTTTCCTTCTCTCCATTATCTGTTTCGACAGCGCCGTTATGTTCTAGTCCGAGTTAAATCTGACGTCCAACGGCTGATTTGCCAGACAAGCTGGGGACGTCCACACGGCCCCAGTTGTCCGACAAAACAGCCTTTGGACGTCAGAGTAATCTCTGACTAGTTAATAGGTTCTTGCTCGCCTCGAATGCGAGGGGACAATTCTGAAAGAAATACCCCTATTTTTTAAAGAAGAAAAGGTAGCGGTAATACTTTTTCAGAGTGCCCGTACGGGACTTAATGGATACGATAGGGATATACGGTCGTGTCGAATCAGATTTCAAATTTGTTATTTTCTCCACAAAGCACAAGGCATTTAGGCAAAAGAGGAGACTGGTCTGTTTCGAGTCAGAACAGTGTGTATGGCAAGTTATGATGTAATGACTTGTCTTCCTGGTAATGTTTACTTCGTGAACTAGCACGCTCAGAAACAAGTGAGTATGACGTAGAATAATATCTTATAAGTTCAATAGCCATTCCACTGTCTTCGGTACATCATAGATCGTCTAAATAGGGTGCATTCAATGAAAATGCATACTCGTATAAATATGACATACTTGGAATAACTGAAATATTTAAAAAATACATGACAAGGTGTATATACGTTTGTCCTGTTTGTTCTTTCCGATGAATGTTGTTGTATTCCAAGAAATGTCAACATTCGTCACAATCAATCTCGTTTACAAAAGAGAATATCGCTACTCCACATAAGAAACGGAATTCTCGATTCGCACTTTTCATAGACTGGCATTGAAGAAATGCATACATGTAATAATTGCTACTGGCTGCTAAAAAGAAATCCATGAGTTTCACCTCTTACGTAAATTTATATGTATTCATTGTTTTAAACTTTTAAAATAGTTTTTGTTTTGAATATGTCTACGGACGACGAAGAACACATTTTTGTTTGCGGTCCGGCGTATAAAAAGCTGTAAGACTATCAAATAATTTAAGACTGTGCCCAACATTTAGATTTCTACATCCCATTATTAGTAAAAGTTTAACTTTATGGTCAAACAAAGTACATGTACGAATAAATGATAAATATACCTCTTCCTTTTGACACATCTTAGCCAGTGGCGGATCTAGAAATTTTGATAAGTGGGGGCCCGAGCCCCTGCCCCCTAAATCCGCCTCTGTTAGTCGATTTTTGGTGTTATTTTTTGGGGGTTATACTGTTCATTTTCAGCAGTTCTGACTAAATGAATATTTTAACATTCCATCCCTATTTATCTAAGATGTTTTTTAACTCTTAATTAATTGCATCTTCTGTCTACCGACGCTAACACTGCTGAAGTTGTTTAAATGTTTCAACAAAGTGGCCAATGAATTTTCCAGATAAAGAGAGAATTTCTTTGAAACTTTATATACTTAAAATAGCAAAATTATAATAAAGACAACTCTATGAGATACAAGTAGACAGTTAACAGGATAAAAACAAAAATATACATTTAATGAAAAAATGAAGACTATGGAGGTTGTTTTTTTACGTTTTTTTGAAGTCCAGCTTAATTCATCGTTCTGATCAAGTAAGGATTTATCTCTGTTCAAACTTGCTATACTACATGTATTAATTTGGTTGATAAAATTAGAGAGGGCCCTCATGGGGTTTTTGATTATGTGATTACTTGGCCGTTTTTATGCCCCACCTACGATAGTAGAGGGGCATTATGTTTTCTGGTCTGTGCGTCCGTCCGTTCGTTCGTCCGTCTGTCCCGCTTCAGGTTAAAGTTTTTGGTCGAGGTAGTTTTTGATGAAGTTGAAGTCCAATCGACTTCAAACTTGGTACACATGTTCCCTATGATATGATCTTTCTAATTTTAATGCCAAATTAGAGATTTTACCCCAATTTCACGGTCCACTGAACATAGAAAATGATAGTGCGAGTGGGGCATTCGTGTACTGAGGACACATTCTTGTTTTAATGATTATTTGATTATTAAGCCAAATATTTCATGATTATTTGATTACCTAGGACTGTATTTTTAGTTTATGATTATTTGATTACTAAAGATAAGCAAATATTTAATGATTATGTGATTATATTGGCAAAAAAATGGTGATTATGTGATTACTAGGACCCCCCCATGAGGGGCCTCATTAGACAGCAACTCATTTGTCTATTCAAAGGACAAGGGAAGTAACTCAAAACAAAATTATGTCATATTGAAACCAATCCAATTAATAGAGGTATTCCTGTAACAAGGTGGACAACCACAATACTTATGTTGGTAATTGTTCTGAATCATAAATGAATTTATGCTCACTCAGCCTTCGGGTTTTGTGAGTCTTTGTTTACTCCTTGTTTTTAATTGTTATTGTCTTTGAGAGGCCTTCCAGTGGGGATTTCAAAAGAATAAAAGAGTAAAGTTCATTCATGTGCATGAGAAGAAAAAGAATAAGTATTTAACATTAAAATCAACACACAAGGTTTAGTCCTCTGCTAGTTATTCGTATTATTTTGTATGCGTATAGAACCTTTGGCAACCCCACAGTGTAAATGTCTATAACAAGTATTATGTTTATACGAAAATATACACATTTACAGAGTAAAATTCTCTTAATCTATCAGTACCATGTACATTATGTGTCAAGCTAAAATATCCATTTAAACAGATTTGTACCAGAACTAGAATGTCTATTATCAATTATTTTTTTCTGAAAGGAATGATACAGCACCAACAATCACAGTTCTCATTGATCACATTTCAATGTAAATATTTTTGGCCTGAATCTGATTTGGCTGTTGTCATATCAGAAAATAAAAGGAGACCATGCCTGCTTCACAGAAATAACAGTTACCACCCGTGGCAAAAATTCACAGACTAAAAATTTAAATAATTGGTGAACAAGTTCAATATCATGTCAGAGAATCTGTGCAAGTTTGGATGAATTCAAGATCATTTTATAAGTACTAGCAAAAGCAGATTAAGTAGAAATAGCTAAGTGGTTGTTTGGATGGGTAAATGACATAGTCTAATTAAGATTAAATATGTCTGGTACCTTCAATAGCTATTTACAAGTAATCAACAAAAGCAATTTTTTTTAATTTTTTTTATTTATTAACAACTTCCTGAACTCAAAAATCTAGATGGATTTTTCATAAATTAAAAGTGTTCTCACAAGATAAAAAACATCTAACTAAATATTGTTTCATGTCATAACAGTTTTTCTCTCATTTATCAATAGTTTTCTGCAATCCCAAAAGTTGTCCAATGGTACCGAAAATTCCCTGGGTCTTCCTTGTTCCGTTCTTCTCATCTAAGATCTTCCTAAGTCGGTGCTCGTCCTTTACTTTTTCAACTATTGGTGATAAATAATCCACATCCTAAAATAAAAAATATAAATCAAGAACAATTTATTTTTTAAAAGATCAGAAATAATTTTCGAACCTGATTATTTAAGCTACATATACAATCATGTAAATGTAATTTTTCAATGTATAGTATTTTGCTTGTGTCTTTTGATGCATGGTTGTATTTTTAGACCTATATGCTACTCTAATGATCAAATAATATTGATGTTCTGAGTTAGTTTAAATTATATATACATCTGTCAGTTTCACATTCATTCTTTAAATAAAATATACAAAAAAGTATCAATAAATCTTATAGACAGTTTTGATAATTTTTTTTAGTTGGAAATTCAAATGTTGTGTTTCATTTTTCGAATATATCCTGATTTCTAAGGTGAAGACACAAATTAAAGATGAATTTTCATTTCTAATAGAATTAAATGTATTCCTTTAGTTCAACTCACTGTCTAGAGCTTGAACTTACAATGTAACAGTGTAAGGCCTTCAAAAATTGCTCTCACTAGTACTAGGCTTTTAAATAGACAGTATTTTTTTTTTATAGCAGACAAATGAATTTTTTAATTTGTTTTCTACAGAATTTTTTATTCGTGAAGAATAAAAGAGGCAAACAATGCAATGCCAAAAATGTATAGCAATGTTGTCAAGAGCAATTCAAAATGAATGAAAGATGATTCTTTAATAACCTTATTCACATGAAAGTAAAAATTTTCAATCAGAAATTACTACAAAAGGGAGATAACTCTACACAAAAATTATTAACAGTAAATAAAGCTTTTTCAGTTTATAGATCATCTCTTATTTCTGTAAAATATGAATAAATAAAATAATCTTGACCTTAATGTTACAGATAAAATATATAAGAATGAAAGAAGATTTGTATTTCGAATTCACTATTTATTAAAATATCTAGCTAGAACAGTCAGGGGACTTATTGAAATAAGTAATTTTTAAATCACTTATTTAAGTAGCAAATTCGAAATTGTCATAAATTGTGATTTTGAAGTTTTACTAAAATTTTAAACACATAGGTTTAGATAAAATCTTTTCATTAGTAAAATTGAAAAAAATGAACTTTTTGCTTCTTTGAAGTAGCAAGGTTTATGCCTTTGATGCTATCATTTAGCTGTAAATTCTATTTTATAGGAAAAAATGCTATAATAATGGCTTAACTTAATGAACTGATACTTTCTTAACAGATTTTTCCCAGCAGTGGGAGTATTTTTCCTGTAAAGTTCAAGGTTTCATCTTTCAGATTATGTAATAAAATTCTACTGTTCGCGATAAAAATTTTACTGTTCGGGGTGTTGAAATTAGTGGGGGTTATTAGAATAATGATACTTAAAGAAGTGATTTTTTGGAAGGAAATTGAGGTATGATACTTAAACAAGTGATTTTTATGTCATTATCCTAGATTCAGTACAAGGTCATCACCTGACATGACCTGGTCATCCTAGACAACACAGATGTTGGCCCTGATAATTTTAGCAACATAATTAGTCCCTGGATCATTAGTTTTCTATATTTAAAACTACAATAAAATTAAATCACTTAGTCTAGTGATACATTTGTACTACTTAAATAGGTGATTATTAAAGAAAGACAACTCTTACTTTCAACCTCTATGAACATAATGTTACTTGAATCAGTTATTTAGAAAATCACTCATTTAAGTAAGTCCCCTGACTGTACAAAAACAGAGCAATAAAGCCTTCTACAATACAAAAGAATTATTTAAGAATAATCAAAAGATTAGGGAGCTACCATTTAACATAAAGGGTGAAGAGGTATGGTGTTTTGTCTGAGTCAGAAATTTCAGATGTTTTAATTTTTAGACCCTATCAATCAAATATTTTTTTTTCAAAATTTTAACAAACAAAGGTATGGCATGTATGCATGGTATGGTGGGAATCTGGATTTAGAATTTTTTGTCATCTGCTTGATATTTTTTTCTCCATCAAATTTGGGATCGGAATAATTATTCTTAGGCCACGGTTTTTTAATTTGTTGGTTTACGGACTTTTCGCATAAAAAAGTCGGGTCGGTCGGTCGGAAAAAAAAAGAAAAAAAATATCTTTCAAAACAGAAAAAATATGCAAAATAAATATATATTTCACCTTACTAACAAAATGTTTATCTTATATGCTGTTTTGTCATCATTTCTTAATATTAAGTTCGATGAAATATTATTGATCAGTGATCATGAACATTGCATGACATCGTTTAATAATTTCCTGTAAAAAAGGGGGGTTGCACGGACAAAGACGAAATTAAATCGTTATTTCACAAACAAGAAAAACAGATTCGCGTAGCTCTCAGAAAACTTGGTGAATAATGATCTTCAAGCACAAAAACTGATAAAGAAAAAAAATATAAAAACGTCGTACAAAAATAAGTTTCAACACACGTGTCGAAAAAACGTAATAGACTCGTCCACTGGAAAAACGACAATATCGGGTTAATCAGTTGTCATGCAATCCGGTTTTTATCCCATTGATCGATATTTTTTGTTATCTATGAAACAAGAAAATTTCAAATGATTTGTTAATATTCAGTACTTTAATTGATGTATTCCACCTGTCCACATTTGGACAAGTCTATTTCTCTGAGATGATGCATCTTACGGACTGATGACAAATAAGGGAAACGAACTTATTTTGTAATTGGTTTTAAACACAGGTTTCGTTCCGTAAAATTATTTGCGCAAAAGACATTTCAAGGTCAGTTATAATTGATTTGTCTATTTTTAGAAACGTAAATTGGAAGTTTTATTTTTCACAACAGAAAGTGTTATCAACTTTGTTAATGATTAATGCATTTCATTTCATAATAAAGGAAAATTTTAATTATTTTTCAGGGATAATGCATTTATAAGGGTCGGCGGGGAATAAAAAAGCATGAAAAGTCAATTTTATTTTTATTCTGAAAATCGGCAAAATCAGGTCGGAGGATCCGTAAACCAACAAATAAAAAAAACGTGGCCTTACGATTGAAATAAATGGTAGTTCCTTAACCAATATATGTGAAAATTGAGAGTTTTGTATCAAAAATGAACTTGTGTAATTTACATTGTTTCATACCTCGTCATAGTTTGTCCATTCTTCTTTGGGTAATATTTCCTTGCTGTGACTGAGAATAAGGGCTCTGCTCATTCTGAATTCCCTGGCTACTTTAACATCATTGGGGAGTCTTTCTACAGCTTCTTTCACATACTTATCCACATATAAACAGTCGTCTCTCATCAAACCTGTAAAAAATAGATTCACATACAAACAGTCATCTTTTTATAATTATGCTTATGATCAAGTACAATGATGAACATCCAAAAGATAATCCTTCAACCATTGTCAACAGTATCTCTGCACAGGAACAAGTTGATATTGCACATATTTAAGAACCAGTGGTGAAAATGAAATGCGTTAATTTTGCTAGGATAGATTTTTATTTCATCCCTATTTTGGTTCTGTTTCTATACGAGAACATTTCAGAGTGTAGACAAGAAGGATAAGGATTCAAAGTTATGTATTGATTATGAACTGTATCGAAATTTATCATTCACCAGTGTATATGTAATATGTTATAGATTGTACCATTAGGTAAGTGTACCATTACAGTCCCAGTAAGTACATGCATAAATGTACAATGTACATGTACATACATGTATAAAACAAGAATGTGTCCCAAGTACACAGATGCCCCATCTGCACTATCATTTTTCATGTTCAGTGGACCGTGAAAATGGGATAAAATCTCTAATTTGGCATTAAAATTAGAAAGATCATATCATAAAGAACATGTGTACTAAGTTTCAAGTTGATTGGACTTTAACTTCATCAAAAACTACCTCGACCAAAAACTGTAACCTGAAGAGGGACAGACGGACGGACGAACTAACGGACGCACAGACCAGAAAACATAATGCCCATAAATGGGGCATAAAAAGGAAGATGTAGTATGAGTGCCAATGTGACACCTCTCAAAAAGAAACCAATATGACACAGAAACTAACAACTATAGGTCAGCGTAAGGCCTTCTACAATGAGCAAAGCCCATACCACATAGTTAGCTATAAAAGACCCCGAAATGACAATGTAAAACAATTCATACGAGAAAACTAAAGGCCTTATTTATGTATGAACTCTTATATAGCCGATTATGTTTTGCTCATTTTATGATAACTTTAGGCCATACAGTGACCTATGGTTGTTAATTTCTGTATCATTTGGTTATTTGTAAAGAGTTGTTTCATTTGCAATCATATCACATCTTCTATTATATTATAACAGAGTTTCTTAAATGGCTATTTTGTCTAGACAAGTTTTTTTCCATTGCGTTTGATATTAAATTACATTCATGACATCAGCACCAGATGCACATGATATACTATATGATTTGATGTCCTATAACATGAACATGTTATATTATTTTTAATGAGCTTGCCTACACTATTGCATATGATCACTCTACCCAGACACATTGCTAATAATTTTCATGCGTTTAGCGCTGCAGCTGTGCCATGTGTGCAGCACATGCAGCAATTGCAAATACAAATTTTGTTGAGTCTTTGCTTTGATACCTTTAGCAAGTTTTGTTTTTGGTATGTTTTATCTTTTTTGTTTTATTTTATCTTATTTATAATGATTATTAAAACAATGAACATGTGCATAAAACTAATTTAATCTGAGGTTCAGCTAAGCTATCATGGCTTCCACAATATTCTGAAATATAAAAATCTTATAAATATACATCATGTACATGTACATGTACATTACAACATGTAAATGTACAAGTTCAAATTACCTAGTGTTGGAAAATAAGATTTGTAGTAAGCCCATCTACTGAGTCCGACCAACCATTGTGGACCTAAAAAAATAATAACATATAATGAAATTTATATCTAAATAAATATAATATATATAGTATACACACATATTTGTTTCATCAGTCTTCTTGAAACATTGAAATTTATGCCTGACATGTTGTATAAAGGCAACTGAAAAATTTAACCTGACCAAAAATTTAACAATTTTGTTTGCTGTCTCATGACCATTGTTGGCTTTTGGACAGTATTCAACTCTTACTGTTAATACAGATCGATAGACTACATCATTTTTTTACATGTAAAATGTTACTTATAATTAATATTAATACCCCTACAACATATACAATGATCTAAGACTTGGTTGCACTGACCAGTTTGTCAAATTTTAATGGATAAAGAGGGGTAACTCCAGCGTAAAACATTTTCTGACATTTTGTAGAATTATAATTTCTGTCTTACATTTTTACATGTATTGTAAGCAATAAAGCTCTGACTGGTTTTCTGTCTGTTATGCAAGAATAATGTTGTTATAAATTAAATTGGTGATACATTTGTATTATATGTCAGTCAGGGGTACTACTTGTACAAGTGTATTTTATTTACTTGAAGAAGTAAAAAAAAATATACACATATAAGTAAATAAATAATGTTTGAATAATCTCCCCTTAATTTTCTAAAAAATTTACTTGTATAAGTAAATTTTTCTTACAATCTCACAAAAATCCTCAAGTTTTGAGATGTAAAATCATGCCTTTAATGATTTTTCCCAGGTTTGCTCAAATTTTTTCATTAAAGTTCAATGTTTCATCTCATTAATTCATCAAAGAAACTGATTGAGCAAAGATCTTGTATATTTGCACAAGGCCTTCAAAAATTGCTCCTTTGGGGCTTGTTAATGAGCAGTGTTATGAAGATGACAGACAAATGAGATTTTCATTGTCCACGAAATTACACTTAAATGATTAGTAAAGACATCTGTAAAGGGTACACAATTTAAAATTCTATTAGAGCAAAGAAATCTTAAGAATTCAAGAAAAGAAGAAAGGATGATTTTTTTACTTATACTTGTAAGTAAAAAATTCTGAATGCCTAAGGGACATAACTTTGCCAATTTTTTTTTTACCTATACAAGTAAATAAAATTCACTTGTATAAGTATCATACAAATTTACTTATATGTGTATATTTTTTTTTACTTCTTCAAGTAAATAAAATACACTTGTACAAGAAGTACCCCTGACTGTATGTTATTCAGGTCTCAGACAGGGTATATACTGTGACATTCCCGGCTTAGAGATTATATCCCCTGAGCCGAAGGCGAAGGGGATATAAGCCCTAAGCCGGGAATGTCGCAGTATATACCCTTTCTGAGACCTGAATTACACATATATTACGGATTACCCCATACGTTATTTTCCAGTGCAGGTATTTGTTGACAACACATATATATTGAAAAACCCAACCTGATATGTTCGGCATACGTGAAGGATTTTCTAATTTGCTGTGAACATAATTTTATCGTGTATGTAATAATTTATAATAACACTTTTAACATCAAATTAAAGTATTAAAAGTGTTGATTGCGTGATTTTGTATCAAAAATGTATTATTGACTGAAGCACGTCATTATTTTCCCTCTGTGAACCTCTGACAGTCTGATAGCTTTTGACTACGTCACATAGTAACCGGTGTTATGATGAAGTTTTTGAGGTTCCAATTGGGGATAAAAACGTCGTATATACCCCGGCAGTTTCCTGAATATATACTGACATCTCTGTGTTGTTATCCAATCAGCAACCTCGACACATTTGTAATCCGTAATATAATTCAATCCTATTACCCCCTTTTAAATGAAGAGAATAGACATGATGGATTGGTGGTACATCCATGTAAAATCCTGACTGCCATCACAGTTTAGAAAAAAATACTTTTTAGAAGGGGAAATTAGACTTTAAATATGTTTAAAAACCTTTGAGCATATGCATGTAGGTGTTGCAAACATTAATAAAGGACCATTTTAATATATTGTTAGTCCTCTTTAACAATAATAAATTTATGAATGTTTCAGTTAAAGAAGATTTTCACCAATTGTGTCATGACATCATGTACATTTTAAATACATTTTGCACATGAAATACACAAAATAAGGACAAATTTAACATTGTTTAGCATGTTTAATTAAAACTGGATTTTGGGGATAATTTGGCTAAACTAATGACAATTTTTTCCCCCATTAACAGCAACATAACCCCTTGTCCCAAAATTATTTTTGAGGAATATTCTGAAAATACTACATGTAATTCATATAACTTCCAAAAAAAATAAAAATGTAACAACCAAACAAAATAGGTCGAAGGATAATGAAATCAACTCCTTTTTGAACATTTGTATTTCGGTCTCTATAAGTAGTCTTACATTTTTTCTTCATATTCTTTTACCAATACATACAACTAATCTTTACTAAATTACATCTTTAAAAAGCACATTGTTTGGTGGTTTTTTTATGGGGGAGGGGGGGGGGGTATTGTTGGCTCTACTTCTTGGGTGTTTAGTGGGTCAGATAAGGTTCTTCTGTCAATGTTGGTTGCTATCCTGTATACCTTATTGCTATTTGGAAGCTGTGAGACTACATCAATCACTTTGTCCTTTGTGACTTCAGACACTGAGTTTCTAATGCAATGTCAACTTTTTACTGGAACCTTTAGTTTGTTGTTCCAGTATCAAGGGTGGACAAATAGTGTGTATTGATATTTTATTTAGGATAGCAACCATCATGGAGAGGGAAGGCCATTGACAATCAAACATCATTTGACCTGCTAAACTTAAAACTGCGAGATACTGTAAGTTTAGGGTGCAAAAATGTATTGGGTGCAAACAGACCTGATACCTTTCCGCTAAATATGATAAGAATCTGATCTTTTTATGCCTATAAATCCTTTCTAACACTTGTATGACCCGGTTTTCTATAAAAACAAGGGAAATTTTGCTCTTTGAATATTTGTTTACTAAAAATGTCTAAATTGTCATAAATCAGATCATACAGTGCTCACAGTTTTAAATCGAAAGGCAAAAAAACTTCATTCTTAACTCATTCTTCACTGTAATTTTTTATAATGGCTGAACGTTATCTTCAATTTAACTAATTTCTAATTCAAACGAAAGTTATAAAACATATGTAAGATGCGGACAGGCCATTTGACCTTGGTTTGTTCTAGTATTTATCACTCAGTTAGATCACCAGTTTCCATGTTAATCATTTGTTATGAATTCCGAGTACTGGTACATGGTACCTACTTGTTGCTAAGGCTTCTTTTCTGGCTTCGATCTTAGCCGCTGTACAATAATTACGGGAAGACCCGATCCCAACTTGACAGAGCTTTCTCAACGCCATTGCTGTGTCTACTGGAAGCCGTCTGTGTGTAAAGGAGGAATAGAAAAAGTAAACAGGAAACCAGCATTCGTCTTGAAGGTATATCTAAATACCATGTTTATTATTACGTAAATTAAATAGCACAACGTACCAAAGTAAACAAGTAAAATCGGCACCTGGTCAATTCGGCATCTATAGAAAGAGTCAAATCGGCACCGAATTAAATCGGCTAATCATTTTATTTAGTTTAAACAATATTTATTCAGATGAATTTAAACATTTACTAAACAATATGATACAAATGAAATAAATATTAAGGATTCAGAAACCAGCAAATTTGCTGTTACAACTCTGTCTCATTTTACTCAAATATATAGTACACTTATTGAACAATACAATAATGTACGTATATACTGCCGTACTCTTTAATTTATAAATTACTTTTGTCTTTATAAAAGACTGCAATAATAATATTAATTTATTTGGCTGAAAACATAAATCTTTACATACATATGTCTTCACAATAATATAAAGAACAATTACCAATACATATACATATACTAGAATAATACACATAATGGCGGGCCACAAAAATTGAATATCCGCCTAATAAGTTACTGATGCAAAATATGCAAAAATTTGATAAAATAATTAATTAGAACTTTTTAATCAAAAAATAAAAAGGGAGGGATCGAGGGTGGGATTTTTTTTCTGATCTGATTACTCTAAAGAATTCTAATGTAATGACTAGTAAAAGGAATTCACTTTAAAACTGAAGGTGAAGTGAACACAAATCAAAATCAGTTAAGTGAGAATATTAAATGATTGACCTCCTAAGACTGCCGCGACGGTCACATAACCCAATATAAACATAAACATAAATAGTCGTGATCATCTAGCCAATCAATTTTTTAAAATATATATTTTTTTAAGCGCAATGTCTAGCAAATTGGTTAAATTAATAAAAGGTGACATGAATACGGAAGCCTTGACTTGTAAGTGAATAATTCAACATCCAGGTTTGAATTCTTATCTTATTTTGACAAAATCGAAGTAAACTGGTTAGTAAAAACGAATCATCATTCACTATTTCACTTTTATTAACGGTTGAGAAACATAATATTTCATTGGTTTTTTTACATCCCTTTAGTTCACATGCAAAATTAAGTACTGTTCAAATGACCCTTAAAATCATGATTGTCGTTTTTTTAATTTTTTTAAATAAAGTTTTTTCTTGTTTATACTGTTTTTTACGCTCTGAGTGACGGTCACAAACCTGTCATCTAGCGGGCGCAAAAAAAACAAACCATAACAACCCCCAAATAACTGAAAACGGGCGAGCGCAAAGTAAAAATAAAACTGCAATTAAACCGGAGCGCATAGCAATGAAAACTACAACTGTGTCCTTGTTCACGCGTACGCATTTGGATAGATTTAAAATTATACACACTTATCGATGTGTTGAAGGAAGACAAAATCGATCACCTGATGCAATATATATGATATCTCAGATAATTTTAATATCGACTGAAGGACTTGACAATACAATTCGTCCTCTTCTAAACCATTTGTTTGACAACACATGTTACACCCATCGTACACGTTCAATCCTCCAAGTCAATAAAGGGGTACACAAGAGGATTTATTTCATTTAATTTTAATTTTTTATATAAATATTTTCACATTTTGTTACATGTATTTTTCTAAAAACTAGCTAAATGCATTTTATCGCTTTTTCATTTTGATTTTTTTTTAATATATATTTCGATTAAATAATAAATATCTAATCTTTCATTACACGCCGTGTCCCTTTCTATGTCCGCTGCAATGTGAAAAAAGTCAGTTGATTAATACATATAATTTTACAAAAAGTGACAAAAAACGTATTTTAAAACATAATAAAATGAAGGCGAACTTAGTATTCTTTTTATTTTTGTTTAACTTGGAAATAAGACACGTTTTTACGGATTTTTACTCTTCAATAGCAACATTGACACAACTTTCTCAGAACGAACTAAAATTAGTGTCAGCCTTACGGAGATTTATAGTAGCACAAGAAAAACAGGAAGAGGATGTCGATAAATTTCTGAAACAGTAAGTTCTTTTTTTTATACTAGAGGTGGATTGAAAAAAAAGGGGGGGGGGTAGGGGGAATTACTGAAGCAGGACTGAAGCGGATAGTCAGTGCCCCCATCCCCTCTCTTATGAAAATTTCTGGATCCGCCACTGTATACGGTGCATATTTAACTAAATAAGGTATATACCACAAATCAATAAGTTTAACTGTGAACACACTAACATTTAACATATCTAATTTTTGCCATTAAGCCAGATGTATGCTTGCTTAATTACTTATGAGTTTGAATGTCCCGTTGGTATTTTTCGCATCTCCTTTACAAGATAGCGTATTTTATTGCTTTTAAAATGTACTACATTGTATATGTTCTATAAATCCATTTGCTGCATCTAAAATAAGATACCTTAGTCACATACTTTGCGTTTGTTTTGGAAACATATGATACAGTGACATGGGATGCAAAATTGTGACACGCTCGATCATGTAATTATACTTCTATCATTTGCCTCCACTGTCTTTGAAAACCAAACCAAAATGAATGATGCCAATGTCGAGGTACTTGCATGTGTACATGGCCATATTGTGTTTTTTTTCGGTTGACATTCCATGTAGGCAAGAGTATAAGATGCTGTTAGATTAACTGTCTTGCATCATGATCCTTGTTGAGGGTGTTTATTTGGTTATAATAAAAGAAAAGGAAATATGCAGAGACGACCGATTTTGGCAAGTGCGCTCAGTTGACTTAAATCCATGCCACGAATGTTGTAAGCACGCTAGTAATCGTAAGAGAGATCTGTAAATGACATGTGAAAATTTTCTATAGTAAAACTATGATACGAAATTGTTTCAAATGTGTCATTGGTGATTAAACATTTGCAACTATCTTTCCGATCCATTACCTTTCTGGTCTGTGTTTTTGTTAGATATTTCTCTCTTTGTATCGATCTTGTGAGTTAAGCCCATTTCAACTGAATTTTTAAAGTTTTTTTTCTATGAGGGATGAACACTCACAAACATGTTTAGAACCACCCTATTCTTTAGGTGCCTGTCTCAAGTCAGAGACCTGTAGTTCAGTGCATGGTTGTAAATGGTTCCTACCAGTCATATTTGTTTTTTTGTAAATTGTTTTGTTATAAACATGATAAATGAGTCCGTTAGTTTTCATGTAGGGGTCTGTTATCTAATTATCAACTACATGTACTAAGTAAGTATACGGTATGGGGTTTTTGAAGGTCATGCGGATACCTATAAATATTGCTTACACATCTACTTCATTTGGACTTCGGTGGATAGTTGTCTCATAGGCAATCTGTTTTATATCAAAAGATATTTTTTTTATAAATTTCTCCTTCTGAACTTTCATTATATATTTTTCGTCCTGAACATGCATGAAATATTTGCCACTGGATTTTCAGCAACCATGCAGCAGTCAATCAATCAATACTATTTGAGTAAGCAAACAATATCTTCCGTTCGTCACCCTGGAATAACTTTCGCTCAATAATCGTTGTTAACTTTATGTATTCAAACGAGCACTTATAACTAAACCGCAATCATTATGCTACAGTATATGGTCAAGTCATCCTAAGAATCACACTTCACGGATTGTCTATATTATCTTACTTCTATACTTATGGGATAATTGTGTTATAGCGACACCAAGCTTCTTTTATCTATTTAGATACATAATTCCCCTACAAAACCTTCTTTTGAGACTTTCCAGCTACTAGCATTGAAACATACATCAGATGACTGTACGTCCGTCCGTCCGTTTGTTATGATTTCAAGTTCAAACCTCAATATGATCCCACTTTATCTTGAGTTATTTGTATCGATACTGCAGCAGTTGTTCACCCTAAATTGCAATTACTTTTATTTCTACATTTAGGCCACGGTTCTTTAGACAATGGTTCATTTAATATTGTTGTAATAAAATTTTAAAGTACTTTTGATTTTTTTTCAAGATTTTTAAGATCAACAGAAGGTACTGTGAGTGAAAAAGTAATAGACAACCCCATAGATGCGTTCCATCTACTGAGAAGATGGGTTGAGGACTGGCAGAAATGTTTCGATATTGTGATTTGCCCAGATTGTGATATGAATGGACCACACATAGGTAAATATTGATCAAGATAATTCACAACCAAATGAACTCATAATAAATACTAGGATGAAATTTTGTATTTGCGTCAGACGCGCGTTTCGTCTACAAAAGCAAGGCCGTAACAACCCTTGAGGCAAGTGAGGCAATTGCCTCACTAAAATTTCGACACTGATTTGTTTTTATACATATATATAAATATAATAGTCATTTGTTGTTCTGTCTCAACCTTAATTTCTATAACTTGTCATCATTCCTTTTAAACTATTCTTCCTGGATATAACTCAGCATCTCAACGGGTGATGTTTCTACATTACATTAACCTAGTAACGATAATCATCATGGATCTTTAGTTAAAAACAAGGCTCTTGCAGAAAAAAGAAAAGCGACACTGAAGGTCAAGAAGGAATAGTTCTAGTATACTAGTTTTTTTGTGAACAGAGTCTGAGTATTGCAAATAACTTCATTAGGATAAGTAGACTGACAAATCAAGTACTGGTCTTCGGGAGGGGGCAGTCCTGTCTGCGTATTCATTTCACGAACTTTAATCTTTCTCTTTACAGATAAATAAAATATAAATAATATGAAACATGAATGCATGGATTAGCTTTTATCCATGATGATGTTTCTTTAACCTTAAAAATTGAAAGAACATTCCATATTCCAATTTGATATTATTGAGGAATGGTAGAACCTTTAACACAGGATTTTGTCTTTACTTATTCGGGACAACGGAATTTCGTTTCTTTATATTCGGGGTTTCGGAATCGGACACCCCCAACCCCTAACCCCTAAATTTATAGATTCTGGAACTAAAATACCACCAACTATTTCCAAAAATAATTTGAAATTACGGAACTACATGTAAACGTCAAAAACTCCATTCCAATTCCCCTGTACCCATATCATATATACTTACTCTATAGATAGAATCATATACATGTATCTTATCTCATTCTATCCCTAGTTTGTCTACTCTTTGTCAGCATAAAAGCGAGTTTCAATATTTTGTAACTGCGACTGTAACTATGATGGTGCTTACAGGAAAGCTTAATTCCCTTTTGCAAACAAAACTGTTACTACCGATGCTGCTACCGAATTGCTGATGGAGAATTAAGGAATTGGAAGAAGACATTGATCATTGTGTTGATGATAATGTGCTACCTTTAGAAACACAGACTGCCCTGAAACGACTGAAAACTTGGAAAAGAGCATGCATGAGTGGCGAGAGATTGTGCGGTCTTGCCATGCTCCATGTTCATCGTGATAAGGATATCAGCAGACCAAATTATGATTCTGAAACGATTTGACTGAACCGGCCATATAAAAAAATTTGGCAAACTCTACTGAATCGATGTTTGTTCTATGTTCTAGCAGCAGACTCAAATCAGTGATATTTGGATGATTATCTTACATATGAATTTAAATAAAGTTGTTAAAAATTTGGTGTTAGTAATTAAAAGTCTTAAAATATGAAAAATTTATATAAAAAGTGTCCAAATTTAAAACATTATCAAACTCTCTAAAAATGCCTAGAATGCAGGATTTTGCACCATTCATTTCATACCCTCCAAAAAAATATTTTGTCTCGCTTCGCTCGGCTCAATTTTTTTGCTTCACTAAAATAAGATGCCTTGTTGTATACGGCCTTGAAAAGACTCATCGCTCGGAAAAAACAGAGTTAAAAGAGCCATGCAAATAAAGTACGAAGTTGAGGAGCTTTGAGAACGAACATTCCTAAAAGTTTTGCCAAATACAGCTTAGGTAATCTTTTCTTCAGGTAGAAAAGCCTTATAGTGTTTAAAAATTCAAAGTTTTGTAAACAGTTAATTTATAATTATTACCATATCAATGATAATTCATGTCAACACACAAGTGCTGACTTCAGGACTGGTGATATTCTCGGGGGAATAAACACTCCCCCAGCAGTGGCATCGGCACAAGTTAAGCAACAAGTATACTAGCCTCTGCAAAGATTCTACAAAACAAAGCAAAACATTAACTAAATAGTATGGTAAAATCAGGAGATTTTTCATTGCCACAAGCTCGAATGGACACACAAGTACATATATAATGTCGGAACAAAACAGGGTACCCAAATTCACATTAAAATAAGTTTAAGAAGCAAATATAAAAAAACAGATGATCACGAAATATCTTTGAAATAGGGTTTTCTTTCGCGTACGTTTACTTGTGAAAAATAAGTTTCTGAAATAGTGAGTTGAAATGACCCAATCAAGGGAATGGGTACATTATTGACAAATGCACGACCTAGATACAAGTATATTGTTATGGCAAGCCGTTCTCGTCAAAACTATGTAACTTAAACCATTTTTTTGAAAAAATTATATACTGAGTGTGTTTGTTTTTAATTCTCAGTGCGTAAATGTTTCGAAAAATTGTTTAAACATAGTTTTGACGTGAACGGCTTGCCATATATATATCGTGACTAATTTCTTTGTTTTGATATTCTGACTAGAGGGACCGACTACAATCTCATTGTTATTCTGAAATTAATTGTCGAGAGAAATAAAACCACTTTCTAATTTATATGATTCAGACCTAACAATTGATGTGCATAGCCTATTATAGTTTTATTTGATTTACGTATACTTTGTTGTGCAAAATGAGTTTCTGAAATTATGTCTGGTGAAGATCCAATCATGGAATGGGATACTCTATTTGGTTCTGGACCGATATATATATCTATAATATAATTCGTATATACTATATTATTATATATATAGATGTAACTAATTTCTTTGAGTTGATATTCTGATCAGACTACCATTTCAATGTTACTCTGGATCTGCTTGTAGAGAGAAATGCAACCACTTTGAAATTCAGTCTAATGTATATGATTCTAGACCAGAAATGGATGTGATCTATCTCTATGTATTTGTTTGTTTCGTAGGGTCAGTATAAAAAAATCGACAAATCAGATCGATTGAACCTTTATTTATATAATAATATAGTATAATATCTTATCTAACTTTTGGTCTATTTGGCTTAATGTTGTTACTTTCTTTTAAAATAATTTTTTTCTCTGTTCTTGGTGATCAGTTTCAATTTCTGTTTTTTCCCTTTCAGATTTTAATTTAACCCGAGGCATAGTCGAGAAGCGTATTGGTGGATGGCCACAGAAAACCGACTTAGATGCAGCTGTCTCTGCCATATTCCGTCTTTGGAACTTTTATCAATTTGATTTACATAAGTTTCTCCATGGGAAGATATTTGAGGTAAACAAAGATGCAACTATTAAGCAATTGAAAGCTACGTTAATCTATTGTTTTTCGGTTTGATCTTTTAAATATGAATCCAACATTTTGAGCTTGATGGTTGGATTAATCTTCAGCATGAACAGCGTATTTCAGCGTTTACGTCCAGAACACAATGCCATCCCTAAAAAGTCCTTGTAAAATGTTTAAAATCAATTTTATATACATGTACCCTCTTCCCTTTTTTTTCTGCCAAGAAATATTTAACAAGTATAAATATTTGTTTGTCCTAAATTAATTGTCTAAAACACGATACAAAAAGGTTTAAGACAAGGATGCTTGCCGAGTGTTTAAAAAAATTAAGTATATTAAACTGTCGGGAGTGAATAAATGTCAGCATCTCACGAAATATGGTTGAAGCATATACCGGCGTTTCTCAAATGAGATTAAGGCAAAATGTAGACACAATTTATCTTTCTTGTTCATTGATTTGTTAAAATATTGTTTCTTTTCTATGAAAAAGCAAGAACGAATTGCCATCATGAATAATAGAATTTCTTGTAATGACGAATTGAAAATATAATGCGACAAACCACATGTTAACTGAAAAAATAGCTGTCCACGTCAGGAAGAAAATATACAAACTGTTAAGGCCAAACATTAGAGAGATTACAATACTTTGCAGTAGTTTTAAAGTAAAACAATAAGTATTCGTATGTTGAATGAAGAACGATACTATAAAATTGAGAATGGAAATGGGGAATGTTCCAAAGAGACAACAACCTGACCATAGAAAAAAAAAAAGGAAAAAAAAAAAAGCAGAAGGTCACCAACAGGTCTTCAATGTAGCGAGAAAATCCCGCACCGGCGGCGTCCTTCAGCTGGACGTGTATATACCGGTAAATCGTTTCCTTTTTTATTTTCAGTTTGAGACAGCACCATTTACTCCAGCCGATGTTATTTACATTGCAAACAAAGCAGAAGAATTCAATAATATGTACAACTCCATCCAATTCTTAGAAACTTTATTAGACGAACTAAAAAAAGGAAAGTTTCCGAACAGTCACGTGACTCCAACGACATTATCGAGGATAATTGCTGCAGCTTATAACAGAGTAAGCTTTGTGTATTATTAAGTCACAATTTGTTACGTCACAAATTGTATACTAATGAACGTAGCGGTTATAGGGTACATGTTCAATTTGGTCTGAACTCTCAAAGACAAAACAGGCCACAAGTTATGATTCCCAATTACATGCAAAAATTAACAAATATTCTAATATGACGTGCTTCTTTCGGTTTGTGATCAAACCCATGCTCTTAATCCAATAAA
Source organism: Mytilus galloprovincialis (assembly GCA_037788925.1). Lineage (NCBI taxonomy): Eukaryota > Metazoa > Mollusca > Bivalvia > Mytilida > Mytilidae > Mytilus > Mytilus galloprovincialis. The sequence goes on along the minus strand of CM075343.1, from coordinate 29,846,907 downwards.
ATTTGTTTGTACATGCGAATATTGACTTCTTCAGAAAAATGAATTTTATCAAATTATCATGCACTTAATTCTGTATATTTCCTTAACTTTAAAACACGTTCAAACTCTAAAACGGTGCACATGATGTCATTAAATCATTTATTGTGACTGTTGCATTCAGAAATTGACATATTTGACCTAGATGCGTCAACCGTTCGTGATGGCTGTTCAACTCCTCCCTCTGAAAAATCACAGTGCCAGCCGTTTGCTTCTTTACAAACAAAAAAGGGAGGTTCATGGAAGAGCCTACACAAACGCTTTTACACTTATATGCTTGTTTTTGGCCCTTTATTCATAGACTGTTTGTCCCATAACCCTTAAAATAAATCCCAACCTTCTACTTACGGTTTTAAACATTGTGGTACAATTTCAGAGCAATTAAAATACTTACACAACTTATTGTCCTGAAACTAGATAAATGCGTATCTGACATAGAAATTACCTTAATTGTCCTATTCAGAATCGAAATAATGGATGCAAGCTATACTTAATTGTAGTTTTAACATTGGTAGGCATTGTATTCGTGTTATTTTAGCCCTCACTATCGCTTTGGCAAAATAATCACGAATATAAAGCCTACCCATGTTAAAACTACCATAAAGTATAATTACTTGCATCAATTATTTCTTAAGTCTTTCCATTGATTTATCATTCATTAATCTGATAAATAGCACTGTGTTTTGAATTCAATAGGCCTGGGGAGTAGAACCATCCTTAATAGCCGGTGAAGATCACTGATTTATAGTATTACTATTAATGTTTTTTTTGTAGTATGATATGCCTGGGAAATCAGTAGAAATCTTAAAGGAATGTACAAAAGCAGGTAGGCATGAAAAATATTTTTCTTAAGAATTGAATGCTTCTTTTTGTAACTTCATTGGGGTGTAAAAGCGTTGACCGATTCGGAAGTACATTTTGTATGAAGCGCGGAAACTTCATTCTAAAAATGTGCGCACGATCAACGCTTTTACAACCCTATGAAGTTACAAAAAGAAGCATTCAATACTTATAATTACATTTTTTAGCTATGATCATAAAAACACGAATTTTATATTTTTTTTATGTAATTCACATGTGCACCACGTGTTACATGAATAATAAGTTTTATTCAGTAATGCAATTGCTTAAGGAATAACACGTGATGTACAGTTAGCCAATCAGAATAAAGTATTATAATGAAACATAAATCTAATGTAATTATTCATGAATAAACGTTGTGATATAGCATGTATAGGCTCGTGATTAATACGAATACCTACAAGCAGTTAAAAAATGCTATTGATAACATTATTGATAATCATTTAGTACAGATAAGTCCATACAGTTGGTTCCCAAAGTAAGTTTGAAGAAAAGACTGTTGTCCGTATTCTATTGGGTTCTTTTTATGAGGATCGAGCCTTTGTTATTACACTCGAACTAATACCCAGTACTAGTAGCCAGTATGGTATAATGATATGATACTACAATGAAATACTATAGACATGTATTGACATTTGATCACATACTTAAATTAAATTGCCTTATTTTTATATTAAGTTATCTTGGCAGGAGGTTTCCTCTCATAACACAAAGCGAGAAACTTCTACTTTATAGAAAATGAGAACCTGAATAGGATTTAACATTAAAACTGAAGAAAAGGCATACAATAAAAGAAAAAAGAAAAATAATTGGGTGCTTCAATATAGAAAATAGAGAGTAATGAGCAAAATGTATAAAAAGTACAGAAAATGGCTTGAAAATTTAATAATCCCAACCGAAACCCTCAGGAAAAAGTAAAAGCACAAAAATACTGAACTTCGAGGAAAATTCAAAAAGGAAAGTCCCAAATCAAATGGCAAATTCAAAAGTTCAAACACATCAAACGAATGGATAACAACTGTCATATTCCTGCCTTGGTACAGGAATTTTCTTATGTAGAAAATGGTGGATTGAACCTGGTTTTATAGCTAGCTAAACCTCTCACTTGTATGACAATCGCATCAAATTCCATTACATTGTCAACGAAATTAACAGGTCTAATTTGTTTCAAATATTTTTCTTTAACACAGAACCAGGAAATAAAAGACTACACAATGATTATGACTATTTCAAAACGAGGGCAGCAAGTATATCCAAACTAGAGAATGTGACGGCATTTGATAAAGCAGAAGCAGAAGACAATATGACGAGAGATTACGAGAATTTGTGTAGAGGTAGTTTAAAGGTGAGGACACACACACATATGATCACTGGAAATGAAAAGTAATGGAATGCTCGAATTGATCGGTATATTATGATCAGCATTTCTGTCAGTCTTTTTCATAAAACTTTACGCTTTAGGGAGCTACCATTTGATTTTTATGGGGGGGGGGGTGGGGTAGCTCCCTTAGTACTACTATCGAAAGTTAATTCCGTAAACTGGACCCCTGTTGTGTTTTCTTGTCGCTACACTATCGGTGCGAAAATTCCGATGGAATGGCAGATCGGTTTAGTTTATTACTCTGCGCAATGTTGCCAGTTTCGATCGATTTTTAAAGACGAAGTACTAGTCTACATGACTTTGTGTACTTATCGCAAGGAATAATGAAGACTTATTTATATCATCGTTATTTTGATGTCAGAGTCCATAGACTTACTCTAAGTGAATACAAGTTTATATACTAGTGTTCTGTAATTGATATCGATGGTAATATGATTTACCATACCATTATTATTCAAATGAACCTGAAGCCCATTTTGATTTTAATTGTGTTTACATGAACATGACGTTTAAGTTTATCAACTTAATTTGTACCTATTGAGTATTGATTTTTGGCCCGTATATTTAGCTCACTCGGCAGTGAATGCTTGTACCTACCATGCTTGACATTTCCGTCATTTCACGAAAGAAGTTTTCAGTTTGACTCATAATAATTGTAACTCTATCTGATTAGATTTGATTTTATTTCAGAGTCCTAAAGAGCTGTCAAGACTGTTTTGTTATTATAAAGCAACTGATGATCCATTTTATTTTGTAAAAACAGAACTAGCAAATTTACAGCCACGAATATTTCTTTTTCATGATATAATATCTGATGATGAAATAGGATTTTTACGAAACATAAGTGAGAAAGAAGTAAGTACATGTACAGATCAGAAAATATCAGAACAAATTTTCAGTTACTACAAGTAATCTTACATGTAGCCCATAGACACATTAAACTCCTCCACATTCTGCATGACCTACTTCAGTAATATTTGATATATGCAATTGCATCACAGTGATCTCAATAATTAATATTCATTCAGTTACCTCTTTGAACTTTTATTTAGATTTTGGTGTGTGTTTGATTGTGTCTTTACTTGTTTTTACCTTATATTCCAGTTATCTAAGGGTTGACTTCAGATTAGGGTGAAGGTTGGTGCCTTTTTAAACGTTTAAACTCGTTGTATTTGTTTGCACATGTCATAAGTCAGAAATCTGTTGTTCAGCGGTTGTTGATGGTTGATATTGGTCATGAGTGTTTCTTGTTTCTCGTTTTTATTAAAAATCAGATTAGACCGTTGGTTTTAATGTTTGAATAGTTTTACGTTATTCATTTTGGGGCATTATATAGCTTGCTGTTCGGTGTGAGTCAAGGCTCCGTGTTGAAGGCCGTACTTTGACCTATTATGGTTTGATTTTTTTAATGATTTAGAATTGGAAGGAAATTTGTCTTATTGACACGCATACTACATCTTCTTATATCAGATTAAACATTTATTGTTATATTGAACTAAGATTTTGTGAGAACAGGTAAAACATTATTGTTTAGATGTTTTTTATCCAAGAGATTTTGTTAATTTTGTAATGTTTTGTAATAGTGGAAGTAAGGCTTATGTAATGAACAATCATAAAAAAAACCCACCATAGTCATAAAATACTAATGTATGAGTGTCTTCATAAGCCGGCTTTTTAAGGGATATAAAATTTCTTTATTTTTCAATTTTTTATACAATTTTCTCTTTCGTTATATCTTAGCATCTATTCAGCTATACTATTCTCTATTCTTCACTTTTTGGACTTTTTTTCATTCTGTTTTTGTTTTCAGTTGTATTGGCCTAATATTCTCTTTTCGTTTACTATACACCCCATCCAGAATCTCATAAAGTATACTCATATTAGAGTTACATTTGATCTCAGAGTAAGTGTCCTATTACGCTGTATTTATATCATTTTAGTTATCACGATCTACAATAACGACAAAGCAGGGGATGATCGGTTCAGAGGACAGAATAAGTCATACGTAAGTAATATAGAAATACATATTTACACGTGACGATCTTTGGCTAAATCTTCAGTGATTGTTCTTAAATCAAGCTGTTCTTCATAACAAGATGTGGTTGTTTCTGTTATTTCGGTTATGTCCTTTTTGGTTCTTGTATAAAACGTTTACGTTTAATCTTAATTGTACAGTAGATGGATATACACCTTATCGCTAATCCCGGCTGACCCGGCCGCTTGAAGTTTTGACGCATACAACAATCACTTTTCCATTGTGGCGTCAGATATTTTGTTTTAAGACGTCAACATTTTACGAGAACCTGTGTGATATCCAGTAATGGCGAACAAATAGCGATAAGGTGTATTCTTCTTAGATTAGAAAATACACACAGTGAAGAGACAACAACGCAACCAAAGATAAGAAAACTCAACAAGGCTACCATGTGGTCTATCGACAAATTTCGACACCGAAAGGTTGGGCTTCAGCAGGCCCTTCAACAATAATGTTCTTATGTCGTTTTGGACATTTAACTTCTTACGAATTTGATTGTTGATTAAAAGTTTTGGATTGGAGCGTTCCTGAAGGTAAATAGAGGAACTCGCTTCGGATGTACTAAATTTGAAGAAAAACAATTGCATTTTTATTTTACATCTAGGAATTGATCATTTGAGTCGGGAGAAACCTAAATTTTAAGAAAAAAAATATTTTTTTCAATTTTGGATTTCCGACTGTTGTTTGTCTTTCGTCGTTTTCGTTTTCATTTTCATTTTCGAACAATGTTGTTTGATTGTCTACTTGTTTTTGTCCTTTTTTTACCCCCCCCTTCACCTCCGGGGGAAAATGGTGGACAGAACATTGTCACAAAATCATGAAATAGAGATCATTAACTTTTGGTAACATGAAAAATGAAATAGAGATCATGTAAGCTACTCAACATTTCATTAACTTTACTAGTATCCAAACATTTCAAACATGACATTTCCTCTCAACATATAGCTTTAGTGCTGTCAAAAATAATGACAATAAAACGGATGATTTATTATATTTTTTTGTCAAAATGAATTGGATACTTGAACATCTGAGCATACCGGTACATGCAAGCTACGACACCGGGATCGTGTTGGTTCTAACATAAGGTCAAAGAGATTGAATCTAGTTATAGATATATTGATTTCATCTAGCTCTATTTTTATTCAAACAGTGCCTGGCTTAGTGATCTAGACTTTTTGGAATTAAAGAAATTGACGTTACGAATAAAACTTATAACAGGACTGGAGACAGAGTTCAGGACACGTTATAGTAATACTGAACAATATCAGGTATATATTTCACTTCAAAAAAAGTAAAATCGGACTGCTGAATTGAGCATCAAATTATTTCTAGAAAAAGGTATATTTCTTCCATATATTTTCTCCTGCTTAATATACTCTGCCAGGGCCAGTATGATCTTTTCCAACCACATTGGTGTCCGTTTTCTGTAGAAGATGCCGTACATCTGCAAATAAATGACTACCAATGTTAATTCAACTGATCGGACGGAGCTTACGTTTTAATTTGCATATTGACAGTCAAATCAGGAGCCTGTAATTCAGTGGTTGTCGTTTGTTTATGTGTTACATATTTATTTTTCGTTAATTTTTTTTACATAAATAAGGCCGTTAGTTTTCTCCTTTGAATTGTTTTACTTTGTCTTATCGGGGCCTTTTATAGCTGACTATGCGGTATGGGCTTTGCTCATTGTTGAAGGCTGTACGGTGACCTATAGTTGTTAATGTCTGTGTCATTTTGGTCTTTTGTGGATAGTTGTCTCATTGGCAATCATACCACATCTTCTTTTTTATATTAGAAGATGTGTGTGATAAGGATGCATTCCGTCATAACTATTATTGATTTCTAATCACCTATTAGTGTCAGCAAATGGATATACAAATGAACTGAGTGTATGATATGGGACGAATAACTGGACACTTCATTGATGAGTTTATCCCAAAACACCAGTCTATAGATGGGCTTGTCTATGATGACCAAACCCCAGTCAAGTTCAATAAATCAAGTAATAGCATATACGATATTTGATGCTTCAAGGATCCATGCCTTTAAATGCCAACTGTCTTTTGTGTTTTTGGGGGAAAACTAAAGAAGATAAAAGGAAACAATAAAAGATCAACAAAAAAGAGATTTCAATCATGAATTCTATTTAAGTTTACAATGTTGGAGAGTGTACAATGCACATAGGCTATTTAGATACAGGTGAGCGACACTGGTCCTCTAGTGCGTGTAATTTGTTTCTGCTGTTGAATTGTTTTGTATCTAAATTGTTTTATTTATATATAGGAATACCTGAAACCTTAACTTTACGACCAATATTATAGTTTCAGCTTTGGTTTGTCGACTCTTGTTTGTCTTTACGCCGTTCCCTATTTGGTATCAATTTAACAATGGTCTTTGGCTTCCCCTTACATTTTGATCACATAAACCATATGTCATATTATCAATAATTTTAACAGTCATGCCTGTTGTTATACACCTTGTTATTGATCAAATCACAAGAATAAACGCAGATAAGCTATTTCTTCAAGATAACGAAGCATGATAACTGTTTTTATATAAGAGAATAAACAAAACACAAAGACTCTACACCATTGGTAACTTGGTTTAATAGTATAGATTGTGGAAACAAAAAAGTGTTAACACTTTAGCAATTTCTGTATTAAACACTTGTTAAAGATATATTCTGCACTATATACGAAATGTTTTAAAGCGTGAGTGTGACAGCTACATTTTTATATAAGAATTATTTTATTTCTAGATTCTTAATTATGGCGTCGGAGGAATGTATAAACCACATGTTGATCCGCTGGTGAGTTTATGATTTACACAGAATAAAAACTCAATATAAATCATTTGAAATCGACCTTCACATATTTTATTTTTAATTCTTCACTAAGAAGAGCCATAGGGAAATGCTTGCGGGCCTTTAAAACCATTAGACCCAATTCAAATGTTTCTGTAAGTAGCGAAGTAGCAATATTTAGTGTTTTAAATAGGTTTTTGTGTTTCCAAATATTTAGGCACATGCATCACTTATTGTGCATCACATGTCGAAATCCTCGGGTACAGTTAAATGATAACCGTTCACTGTAAATGTAACTGGTATGTGAAAAAACGACATATGAGTATAGTAAAAATATTTATACATAAATTTTTTACAAATAGATATTAACCGCGGGCGGTAGGAGTAGATTGCTACTGGTTAACAAAACTAAACGTTCACATATTTGCTTGATCGATAAGCATTTATTAACGAGGGTGGTTTATTGCCAAAATGTATCAACTTAAACTAAGGTTAAAGATTTATAGTAGCATAAAACATTTGTCATATTATCAATAATTTTAACAGTCATGAGTGTTTTTATACACTTTATTATTGAGCAAATCACAAGACTAAACGCGGATTACTCAAGATAACGAAGCATGTTAACTTTAATGTCGTGACTGTGAGTTCACAGATCGTGTCAATGGAAGAAACATTGCATTCAACAGATAATCCGCCTTTATATTTTGAGAGGATCAACATGCCTACTATGTGTAGGTTGTTTCAAGTCAAGTTTAATGTTCGTCTTACAATTGTATATTGGAAACGTCTTACATATTTTGTGCCAGGTATCCAATGATAATCAAACCTGATAACAAAAGCATCACATATGAAATATAGTAACAAATGAGGTAGAATAAAACACTAGAACATGTAATTTATCTTTTTTATTGTTGTAAAGTATCAAGAGAACCATTGTTTTATTTTGGTGTTCATATTGAACTTCTTTAGTTTTCTATGTTTTGTTTTGTGTAATTTTGTTTGTCTTGGCCTTTTTTCGATTTTTACTATGTTGTCTTCCGCTTTTTTTATGCTGACAGAAACTACATATAACAACAAAACTTTCAACAACAGGACTAATGTGTTTCACTTGAGATTTACTATTTGTATAGATTAAAAAGATATATCAAAAAGATAGGCGACATATATCAAATAGACATTAACACTCATAAAAAAAAAAAAAATAAACTCATAAGTCGAATACCAATACACCTGTCATGACAAAACAACACCTGCAAACAAGAGTAAAAAACAGAATTACACAAAACACAATAAAGAAACTGAGCAATATAAATTCCACCATAACATTGGTTGATCTCAGGAGCTCCGACAGAGTAGCAGATACGGCTCCATCTGAACATTCTGATTTTTGTTACAGTCGGACCGTTCCATATTCCCAGGAGAATGCAGAGGCTCCGGAGATAGAATAGCTACAATTATGTTTTATGTGAGTAATAAAATGAAAAAAAAACACTTATTCATCAGTGGCGGATCCAGGGGGGGGGGGAGTCCGGGGGTTGGAACCCCCTTCTTTTTGGACGATCAATGCATTTGAATGTGGACATGTAGTTTGAACCCCCCCCCCCTTTGTCCTGGGTTAGGAACCCCCTTTTTTAAAATGGCTTGATCCGCCCCTGAATTCATGCATACAATTTGAATTAAAAACAGTAAGTTTGATATGGATGGATCCCAAAATACAAAATATGTGGTTACTGTTCAGTCTATTGGCAGATATTCCAACTGCGGTAAATTCAGTACTGTCCAGACACTATACTATTAAATTTATTACATTTTTTTTTCTATTTTTAATACTAGTCAACAACAATCAATGCCTCTAACATTTATTTTGATATAGCAAGTACACAAGCAAAACAATCAATCACTATTCTTTCCAAACCACGACTAATCAGTTCTTCACTGATAACAATACACAGGCTGATCCATACAAGATTTACCGAGAAGAAAATTAACGATTTTATTTATTGTGTCTGTTTATTTAACGCACCAATGTAAAAATATCGGAAATTGATGAGGCTGTCATTAAAGTGAGAGGGTTAGCGCTATAGAACCAGGTTTAATCCACCATTTTCTACATTTGAAAATGCCTGTACCAAGTCAGGAATATGACAGTTCTTGTCCATTCGTTTTTGATGCGTTTTGTTATTTGATTTTGCCATGTGATTATGGACTTTCCCAATTGATCTTCCTCTAAGTTCAGTATTTTTGTGATTTTACTTTTTAACGAGTAAACGAACGGAGGTACATGACTTAACAATGTTTAAATCAGACATTTCAGATTCAATTTAAAAATGACCGTCTTGGTTTACTATACATTTGCTTCTCAGATTTGGATATGGCAAACATATATTTCCTATAAAACACGTTTTAATTCAAATTTTTGAGAGTAAAATAGTTACAAATAAATGGAATATTCAGGGTACGATAACAGTCTGACAGTTAATCAATCGTGTCTCTTCTTTTTCAAAGATTAATTCAGAGTGCTTATGTATATGTTAAATGTACCATATTGGTTTGCATTGATTATATAGTCAAATAAATGAGGTGCTCTATTTACGTAACATCAGCTAATCGGAGCAAACAAATATTGGTATATACCAGTGGACAAAAACGGTCGTGCATACAATTCTGTCTGATTTAAAGATGATTTCAATTCAAAATTAACACGATAAGTTTAAAGGTTAACTGCAGAAAAGCGCGTCGCACGCATGGAATTTATAGTTTTCATTATTCTGGTAACCTGAAATTGTTTGGGCTTTTCTCATTGTTGAAGACCGAACGGTGACCTATAGTTGTTAATTTTGTGTCATTTTGGTTTCTTTTAGAGAGTCTCATTGGCAATCATACCACATCTTCTTTTTTATATGAAATTCGATGATAATTGTAATATGAAAAATGATGGTTAATTGCTGTAACTGCCGAAAACAAATCTTGCATAACAAACACAAACAAATAAGTATTCAATGTTTCATTTACTTAATATTTCATGAACATGTATAGATTCATTGTTTACTGTTGTATTCTATAGCTATCACATGTGATGTATGGTGGAGCGACAGTGTTTCCCAACATAAAGACAAGAATTCCTGTTCAGAAGGTAAGTTTTTGTCAAAATGTCTGTTTTGTTCACACATCGTTGTAATTATAATGGAATTTGATGCGACTGTCATACAAGTGAGAGGTTTAGCTCTATAAAACCAGGTTCAATCTACCATTTTCTTCATTTAAAAAGGCCTGTACCAAGTCAGGAATATGACAGTTGTTGTTCATTCGTTTGATGTGTTTTATCATTTGATTTTGCCATTTGATTAGGGACTTCGGTTTCAATTTTCCTCGGAGTTCAGTATTTTTGTGATTTTACTTCTTCATAGAAGGCTTCATAATAACAGCAACAAATGTTCAATTATACGGATTTTGATTGGTTCGTGTTGTTCAGTTTTGTATCATTTTACACATTAGATATAAGATAAATGGAAAAAAAAACTCAGACAAAGTAAAACCTGAAGAGTTCAATTTGATAAATAGGTAAACATAGATATAAGAAAATGTAGTATGAGTGACAATGAGACAACTCTCTATCCAAGTCACAATTTATAAAAGTAAACCATTATAGGTCAAAGCATGGTCTTCAACACGTAGCCTTGGCGCACACCGAACAGCAAGCTATAAAGGGTCTCATAAATTTTTAGTGTAAAACCATTCGAATGAAGAAACAAACGGTCTAATCTATATAAAAAAAAAACAAGAAATGAGAAACACTTATGAACCACATAAACAAACGACATCTACAGAACATTAGATTCCTGATTTAGGACAGGTGTAAACAAATGGAACGGGTCTTAACGTTTTACCAGGGTCCAACCTTCACCCAAACATAAAGTAGAAGCTCAGATAATTTGAATATAATGTTAAACAAGTGAAGACACAATAAAAGGAGGAGTTTTATGTGGTGCAATTGCCAAGAACACAATTATCACCTTGAATACAATAGTGTTGACGTAAGCAAGCACTTGTTACAATGCGGCCTTCGAACATGAGGTTTAAACGTACCAAACCTTCAACCTTACCTGAAACAATAGTGTTACATCACAACATAGACACACTATAGATTTGAAATGGTTTACTCCAATCAAAAGACGTTGTAACACAAGTGATATCACAGAAATAAGAACATATCGGATGAATAATTAAATTAAAAGTATTATACACCTCTTCATATGTATTAAAGTCGGACAAACACATCAAAGAGATATTCAAACTTAACTGAAGTAAACAATAACATATGATAAAAGGACCAGAAAACAAACAACAGCTCACAAAACACAACATACAAAGATAGCGACCTGTATGCTATATTTCTGCGTAGTTGGAAAACAAAATGAAACTATCATACTACATTTGTAACAGTACAGTCAAATACAAGTGAATCTTCTACATATATTATCATTGATTGTTGCTTAGGTTTTACTTTTAAAGAATCGTTCACTAATTATTATATTTTCAATTAAAGCAGATATCAAACCATTAGCTGAAAAAAAAATGTAATTCATGATCATCAATTGAATCATGATTACACTCCCATATGGGATTATGTCTTTAAAATTAGAATGAAAATATGTTACCCATAGTTTTTGTTTAGTTTTTTACACTCTAAGCCTCACCATTGGTGTATCGTATATAACCTGAATTAAACATCATAAAATCGATCAGAAATAGAGAATACAAAACATAAATATTTTGATTTGTTTTTCGGATAACAAAAAAAAAAAATCCAAAAGGGATACCTGTCCATGACACACAAACCAGTGCATGCACAGGACAAAGCACACAAAAAACTAAACAAATCGGCTTTAATGTTGTTCTTCATCTCAGAATCACATTGAATCATTCAACACGGAACAAATATAAAACTCAATTGACTGCAGATCTGAACAAAATCTAAATAAACTGATCGCATGCTGGGGACTAGGATGTCAAAATGTGACCAGAAAAATGTATATGGGACTAGTCTATTGGATGACAATTCTTTCTTTCAGTCCATGCATGTTGTTGTTTGTATTTTAGAGTACATAATGCAATGTATCAATCAGTTGAAGTCAACGAAATAGTATATACCTCATTCAGGTTATGGTCCAAATACGTCTTGTGTGCAGTGAAAACAGTATAAGACGTTGTTATTTGTTTATATAATGCAAAATTGAAATAAACAGTGTATACATGGCATTAGTGCTTTTGTTCTGGTCTGTTTAAAAGCTGAATCGAGTTGCTTTTATATTATATTTAAGTTGTAAGTGCTTCTGCTTTTATTTATGTTGCTCATAAAGATAATAGAATTATCTGTCCTTTGTCGTGGAAAACGTGCTCAAAATTCAAAAATTCTTATTCGGTTAAGTTTCTCAGTTGGACCATTTACATGACCTATATTCTGGTGAAGTTGAAATCATCCCTGTTTGTCTTTTTCATTTTTAGCCATGGCGTTGTCAGTTTATTTTCGATTTATGAGTTTGAATGTCCTTCTGGTATCTTTTGTCCCTCTTTTATAGTCGTATATAGATTAGGTCATGTCCTAGGACTAGACAAGAGTCGAGTACCAATCGCTATTGAGTAATACTAACTGACTTGATATGACTTATAAAAAAGAAGGACACGGTAGATAACACATGTAAAACATGTTCTTTCAACCCTTTTTAAAGCACCTATGATTTCCGCTGTTTTGAAGCAGTTGGTATTACTCAGTCTTGATTTTCGTTGTTATGTTTTGCAAACAATTTTTGTCGTTTCATCGTTTGTCGATTTTTATAAGGCTCTGTTAGTTATTCAACTTATGAGTTTGAATATCTCATCGGTATCTCTATTTTATCTGATAGTAATCAAATTATATTAATCTTCCCAGGGTAGTGCAGCTTTTTGGTATAACTTGGAATTGAATGGGGAGATAGACCAACGCATGTTGCATGCTGGTTGTCCTGTTCTTGTTGGTTCTAAATGGGGTAAGTATGCAAAATATTATGCGACGATTGTGTAAAATAATTCAATTATTGTAGAATGTTCATGATTAAAAAAAACCTAGCATTTTTTGTGGTATATTTGTCTTATTTGAAAATATCATGTGAAATTGTTCATCTTTTTTTATTATTATAAAACATGGTACAAATAATGTGCCCACATAAAAAAAAGCTGTTACAAAATGATAGAAATTATTATGAATTAAGGAATGTATCTCCCTCGTGCAAAGCTCTGATTCCTTTCACGGATTTGGCTATACCATTTGGACCTTTTGGATTATAGCTCTTCATCTTTTATGTAAGCTTTGGATTTCAAATATTTTGGCCACGAGCATCACTGAAGAGACATGTATTGTCGAAATGCGCATCTGGTGCAAGAAAATTGATACCATTAATTTTATTACAAGCAAAAAGCAATTTCGAAAAGAAGGTTTCGTGTACTTGTTTTCTAGCTACTTGTAAAATTCAGTCTAAAAATGCATCTTGAGCGCAATATGTCAAAGTTTAACGTCAGAAAAGATAACATTAACACAACCAACGTTATAACCTCCCCTGAATCGTATAGCGTTTTTGTCAGACATGAATATTGGTATTTTCTTCTTTAACAAATCAACAAAAACACTAAATCTGAACCAGGAAAGAGATACAAAATAGAAAATGTCTTTTTATATGTGTTATATTAAAAGTTTGTCTTTGGCAGTGAATGTTGTTATAGTAAAATTGTGAATTGCCAAAGACAAAATTTTAATATAACATATGTATTGTTTCAGAAACTCATTTCGGGAAAAACATCTATGACGAACACATAAACCTATTCATTTGAAACCATTGTTTTATAAATGAAATCGTGAATTACACTAGACTAAGTACTTGATGATCAGCTGCACCTAAATAGTATAGCCAATTCATCGGAGGTAAAGATTACCTGAGAAAGTTGGACCTGAATATCATAAACATTTCTTAATTGAACAAAACAAAAGGAAATATGTTATATACTATAGTATTCATATGTACTGACACTGAGTAAATGAAAACGTGAAGAACTATATGACTTACGGCACCTTGAAAGTATCGATACATGCATCTAAGGTAAAATTTGCCTGAGGTTGTTTAACCTAAATTTCCTAAACATTTCCAAATTTAACAACGCAAAATTAAGAAACAGAACCACATTTATACGATAGTTATCATGTTAGTGCTATATATTCACTGACACTGAGCTGATCAAGCATGACGTTCTAGGTGACCAACTGCACCCAAATTTTGCGAATGTAAAGTTTGCCTGAAGGAGTTACAACCCGTTATTTTATAATTATTTTCTTTATTTTACCTACACTATATTTCGAAATAAAAAGATACATACAGTAACTATAGTATTTATCTTAGTGTCATAAGCATTAGCATTGAGCATGTTGAGTGATGATACCCTACATATATGTACAGAACGAAATGTCCACTATCAACTATTGACCCAGTGATGGAATATTGATAATGCAAACGTACTTTCAATTATATTTTGTTCTATGTCATTCAGAGTGGATTAAACTGTGATTTTATTTCTTATAACAAATCTATAAATTTCAGTGAGTAACAAGTGGATACGAGAACGCGGACAGATGTTTAAAAGACCATGCGGATTGAAAAAGAAATCAAAAGAAAGAAGACTTTGAAATTTGTAGTAATATAAGCTACTTGTTTATGCTTTATATGATTTGTTAAAAAAGAAATATCAGTTTTCATTATTCACAACTATTTGCTACTGAAACATGTAAAATTATCATTAAACAAATATAACATTGATTATGTATTATGTTGTAGATGTCTATAATCATGATGCTATTTTTATAGTACCTAGTACGTGTAGGCCATACCAATTTTTAGTTAGGTCTATTTGTGTTGGAGACACCTTATTTTGCACCAACCATATACACAAAATGAAAAAATTCTTCATCGGTCGAAACATAATGAAACTGCTCATATATCTTTTTGAATTCCTTTATTTATGATTTAATTTATGAAATGTGTTCAAAACTCATAAAACGATTGATCGTAAGTACAGTGAATTGTATTGACTTATGACCAATCTTAGTCGTATTTTTTTTTAATGTTAAACCGACTTAAAGAGACTTTAGGGTACATAATTTTAGCAAGATTTTAAACGTTTTTTTCATTACAAATTTGATTTATTACACTATTAGTTGTCACTTTATGTTATTGTTAAAAAATTAACCAAAAACATGGACTCGTGTTGGACCCAGATGACTTTTAGAATGTTTTATCATTAAAAAAGCTTCAAATCATTTCGCTTTGGTGCAAAATTGCCATTTTTTGCATTTAAATTGAAATATCTTTTTTTTTTTAACTCAACAGCGACCTATAATTTTTTTCTTAAAAAAGCTGTACTTAAACTAAACAGTTATAAAATTGAAGCGATTTCTGTAGTTTAGTTCTATTTTTTTGTTTGTATGGTATTACCTCTTTTTCTCCTATTAGCTCAACAGAAAAAAGTACCTAAACGAAAATGCATGCTTCTTTCGAAGGCAGATTGTGAGTTTAAATGAACAGTGACCAATTTTTTTTATTATTTATATGATTAAGATCCTTTATAGAAAAAATAATAGCGAAATCCTTTATTACAAAAATGGATTTATACCCTCGAGCCACTTAATAAATCTGCTTAACGGTTTGCGTATTATTATGAAAATATGTGCATTGCCCACTTCAAGAAAGCGTACTTTTTTTGTCGAATATATAAATTTGAACTCATAAAACGTCTCTTAATGTCGTTTAATCAAAAGTTTAGTTGACTTCAGCGAATATTGAAATCCTTTCCATTTCCACCATGTGATCCCATTGCCAAAAGTGGAGTAATGTCCTCTTAAATATTCTCCATTCAAATTAGCCCTATAACATGCGTTGTACCACCATGCTCCCTTATACACAGATGCACAGTTGGATATATATCTGTCGTTATCTCTGTCGATGGTGGAAAACATCATGCCGCTATGGTTTTGTTTGCCAGGATACAACAGGCTATCTCCTATAAAGAAGAAACAAACAATTACTAAAATTAACATGTGAAGGGCTTAAAAAAGGGACGAAATATATCAGAGGGACAGTCAAACTCATAGATCGAAAACAAAGTGACAACGCCATTGCTAAAAATAAAAAGACAAACAGACAAATAATCGTACAGAAGACACAACATAGAAAAGTATAGATTAAGCAACACGAACCCAATCAAAAACTGGGGGTGATCTCAGGTTATCCGGAAGGGTAGGCCGATCTTGCTCCACATGTGGCACCAGTCGTGTGGTGTATCACGGTAAATGAGAAACATGAAGAATATTACGACATTAGTGCAGTCCTTCGCCTTCGAAATTCAAAAAGTTGATAAGACTATAACGATCATAACGAGATTTTAGTTCCTCCTGGTACAAGTTATATTTTCTGAATAAAATTAAGAATAAAGATTGGGAACATGTCATAGAGACAACAAGACGTTCAATGTGCAGACAACATCTGAAGACCTCCAATTGGTTTTCAACGCAGCAAGAACATATCTTACCCGATGCTGGTCCTCCGCTACTCCCTAGATACAGTTGTGCTCTAGTTTAGTAAAAATGGACGTCACATAAAACTCAAAAACATATAAATGAAGTAAAATTTAATAAATAAAAGAACAATACAAAAATAACAAAGGCAAGAACATGACTTCTAAAAAATGCATCACTTTCATTTAACAATATGATTATTAAACGGAAGCACAAGTACACAACACGAATTTGCCGTTTTTAAATGTATTACGTTCTGGGTAATATTTTCAAAAACCTACACCAAAAAAATCGTCGATTGGCTGACAACGTCAAACACAAAATAAAAAGTCAACCAATGACGCGATGTAGTTTTCATTTTAGGGTACGGATAATGAGTTAACTTATGGTCAGTTAGACTTTAAAACAGTGAATTAATATCATACATTAAAACAATTGCTTGAAGTTACCTAAAGTTAGCTCTAAATATTTGACTTGCTAAAATAAAGTTAAATAACAAAAGTACCAAGCTCCGAGGAAAATTCAAAAAGGGAAGTCCGCAGTCAAAAGACAAAATCAAAATCTTTTTACCCTAACTTTACGGTCCACTGAACATAGAAAATGAAAGTGCAAGGAGGGCATCTGTGTACTATGGACACATTCTTGTTTGTTTAATAATTGTCCCACCGCTAGTTGCAATGATGACATAGCATTAATGAGGTCTGTAATAGGGATACCTTGCAAGTTAACGTTAACGGTAACTTTTGGCAAATGACGATAAGAATGAACACTTTCTTCAAAACGATATAAAAATCGATTGATTTTGACGAATAACGTTATTTTGTTCCCAAAAATTACGGTAACGATAATTATATGAGACATCTGAAGAATAACGACATGGATATTTTAACGAATTACGGTAAAATTATAACCAGTTTGACGCTAACGGTAACCGAAAATGAGAGTTTGACCGACTGACGATAAAGGGCATACCTACTCTCATTAATGCGTATAAGTATCATTCCAGAAAAGATTAGGTGGAAATTCTCACCTGCTTTTCCGCTATATCCTTCGACATTCAAAATATAATTATTGACAGCATCTCCGCATATGAAATAACCTCAAAATTGCCCGGGGCAAAAAAGAGTTTATTGGTTATTATGCTCCGATTACAAATGACGTCACGTCACGTGACGTCATTGCATCCTTTACGACAACTGATAACACTTTAGAGATGAAGTGTTTAAGATTTTACCTGTTATTTTTCATTTTAATTGTTATAATTGAACTCTCTCTTCTAAAGAACTTAAATATGTGATAAAAAGATTATAACATGTCTTTTCCGTATTGGCACTGCTAAAGCCTCGGGCCGTTATGGGAGTCTCGAGATGATACCAGGGCCAATATGGAAAATGTCATGTTATTATCTATACCTACTACCGTCATTAATGCGTATTAGTATCATTACAGAAAAGATTAGGTGGACATTCTCACCTGCATTTCCGCTATATCCTTCGACATTCAAAATATAATTATTGCCAGCATCTCCGTTTATGTAATAACCTCAAAATTGCCCGGGCTAAAAAAAGATTTTATTTGTTATTATGCCCCAATTCCAAATAACGTCACGTGACGTCATTTAATCCTTCACGACAATTAATAACACTTTTGAGATGTAATGTTTAAAATTTTAACTTTTATGTTTCTTTTTAATTGTTATAAAATTGTTATAATTGTACGTTTTTTTCTCTCTTTTCTAAAGAACGTAAATATGTGATAAAAAGATTATAACAAGTCTTTTCCATATTGGGCATGCTTAAGCCTCGGGCCGATATGAGGGTCTCGGGATGATATGGAAAATTGCATGTTATTATCTATACTTAATACCCTCATTAATGCGTATTAGTATCATTCCAGAAAATGATTAGGTGGAAATTCTCACCTGCATCTCCGCTATAACCGTCAATATTCAAAATGTAATTGCTGACAGCATCTCCGATACTAAATTTGCTGTACTCTGCGTTTCGTGAATTCCCATCAAAATCTTCAAGGTGAACGTAAAGCTTGTATCTTGCAGTAGATGTAAGGAGATGGATAAACTTATTTCCTGTTCAAAAGTAAAAACTCAATTATTCCAATCCTAAAAGATATAGATTGTAAATAATGCTATGAGAATGCAAGGTTGTACAATATGAATATCCCCGGCTACTTTTTCATCATAGCGGAATCGCCTCGAGATAAGATGTTATGACGGCTTAATCACTATTTTTCTAGGCAATTGCATGTGTTTCATGACATGCAAGGTATATTCCAAACCAAGCTTGTGAAACCAAAAGATTTTTGTTAAAGTTAGGAAAATAGCAGTGAAGCTTAATGATAAGGATTTTGCTACTCGGTTTCAAATGAACAAGCTTTTTAAGCAACTGTCACAGTTACATGTATAAAAAGAATGTTTACAGATAAAGGAACTTATTGCAGAAAACAATAACTGGTTAAGAAAGATCACTTTTCAGTTTCAAAATAACAAGCTTTTCCTAGCACTAGTATATATTTATAGGGAATAAATAAAGGATCTAAAAGAGCAAAATATAAGTCAATGTGCTAGTTTTCGAGATATTAGCCATTGCAAATTTAGCGGGATAATGTTCTCTCTTGACTTTTTATAGCAACACATTGACGAGTTTAAGTTCTTAAAAACTATTAAAAATAACAAAGATTTTATACGACTTTTAAAAGATGAATTATAATTAAACATGTAAACAATTTATAGAAAGAAAAATGAGGGCGAATGGGCAAAAAGTTTTAAGGCATTAATTCTTTATAGAATGGCACTTGTGTTTCATAAAATTATTGTTTTATTCAATGTATATATTATAATGATTATATTATATGTATTGCGAGTGGTGAGACTCTAATAAAATATTGAATCTGAATCTTTAAATGGATATAACACATGAAACATGAGGTTTTTGAAAATCAGACAAAAAGTCCAAAATATGACAGGCGAACACCCTTAAGTACTTGTTTTCGAGATATAAGCCATTAAGAATTTGCCGGCAAGTGATTTTCTTCAAATTTTTCATACAGCTAAAATTGTTACCTTTTTACCTTAAAAACGAAAGAAAAACTATAACGGAATGTGTGTCTATTTAATTCAAGCATACTAGTGCATTGGTAAAAAAAAGCTTAATTTAACAAAGACAAAATTTAAAAACGAAAGAAGCTTTCTCTATCAATTTCTATGTTGTGTTGAAATTCCATAAACACATTTGAGTATTTTAACGAAATTTGTATGACAAATTTATCTACAGATGAAAGGCAGATGGACAATGACGTACCATATTCGTCCTTTAATTCGACTTATTTTTGAAAATATGGAAAAGAAAAAAAGGAAATACCTAGCCAAAATTCTGATTTCAAATTTCCGAATCCATCCTCGTAATCGGACCATCCTCTGAAAAAATTGACAGTGCCGTTTATTCTCCTTTGGAAAACCTATAAGCAAAAATAAAACAAACCCAAGCAATTAATTACATGTATCAATGACTTTTTTCAATTCTTCAATGCGTATATTGAGTATTGTGTATTTAATTTAAAACTGATTTTTTATCAAATCAAAGCAGATAACTCGAAAGTAGATGAATGATCGGACTTTCGGACTTTCGGATGATCAGAGAAAGATAACTCGAGGATTAGGGAAAATAATCCGCGTGAAACTTTAGATTCATAAAGAAGTGGTAGTTAAAGGTGGATTACTTAAAACGAAAGAAACTTTTGTTATCGAATTGATAATTACAAGACACTATATACCTCTGCGATGATTCTATAATATTTTGGGATGAATAAATTATGCATTATGCAAACTTCTTGTGTTGTAAATGATATTAAGGTGTGTGATTACATTTTAGAGTTATAATCATAAATATCGATCCTATGGGGAAAGCGAAAGTTATATTGTCATTTCAATTGTACTACTGTTATTGAAAAAAAAATATTGTAGAAGAATATTTGAAAATCCTTATATTTCAAGTGCACGCTCGATTTCAGACATTACGCTGCGTTATGCTGAATCTACAAACTTGTGTGTTTTAATGTCAATCTTAAAAGTGAGAACACTTTACAAAAACTGTCTTTTGATGAGGTAAACATGCGGTTTTAAAGAATTGAAAAACTTATACTCTCTAAATCCGACGATTAAAACACATATTTATCGAAACAAAACTGATTGTTTTAGATTTTGTTCTGAGAGATAACAATGATATTGGTATCAAAAATGTACCTAATAATAATAATAATAATAATAATAATAATAATAATAATAATAATAATAATAATAATAATAATAATAATAGTAATAATAATAATAATTATGATAATGATAATAAGTATGTTATATTGTTACACCTTTACTTTACGTACCGTCCATCCAAATCCTGCTGTTTCCATGTCGCAGTAAACATCGAATTTTGTATCTTTTGGATAAATTGTGTAAACTCCTGATATACTTCCTTGTGGAAAGTCGCTACAATCACGTGGAACAAATTCTGTAAAACATATATTCATTTCTGTTTATCTTTTGTTGATTTCATAAATGATTTATTTTTATTTTGAAAAGCAAGAAAATTATACTAAACTGCTTTTTGTCATGGGGTTTTGATAGATAACGTTATAAATCTGGTTTTTGAAAAAGCATTTTGTAATTACCAGTAAATTAGTTACAACATGTGCTAGACATTTGTTTATCTGGTTTTTAACAAATTAGAAAAAAAGCAGTGGAAAAAAGTAAAACCACGAAAATACTGAACTCCGAGGAAAATCAAAACGGAAATTCTCTAATCTAATATTATAGTTAAATAATAATACACATCAAACGAATGGATAACAACGTTCATACTCCTGTCCTGGTACAGGCATTTTCTCATGTAGGACATGGTGGATTATAGCCAGCTAAACCTCTCACTTACAAGTATCACAGTCGCATCAAATATCATTAAATTGAAAACGATGTGTGAACTAAACAAACAGACATAAAAGGTAAAAATGTCACATATACAGCAATCAACATTGTTTTGTGATCTTTTAAAATATCTAAAATAAACCCAGATATTTTAATAAGAAACACAATATGGCATTAATTTGCCATAGTAAAATAACACAATGAAGAGATGTACAAGTACAGAGGCGATTACGTAAAGAAGAGATATACAAAGACATATAGACAACTTACCGTTATCAGAACATGTGAACATCTTATTCCATTTCCCTTTCTCATTACATACTATGAAGGGACGTCCTTTCATGTAATATCCTGCATTACATTTAAATTGATTTCCAGCTTTCAGATTTCTATATAAGCCAAACGTTTCAATACAAACAGAGTTATCTGTTATCGGGACAGGATCTTTACAATCTGAAAATAGACATAAACATTTTGGAGTATTATATAATGTTCAAATACCGTATAGCAGATTATTTTCGCGGCTGTAAGATTGTGCAATATAGGGGCAACAAAGTATACAAAATATTTTGGAGGTTTTTTTTGGAGGATACTGAAGTAGTTGCAGTTGCATGCCATCTTATTTATTAATTATTTGTTGATACAGTTAATCAATACAATATCGGTACGTAGTTATTTGTCAAAGGTAAATAAAACTTCATGCAAATGTTATTGTTTATAGTTATGAAATTGACCGGACCTTGGATGTACAAATTAGATTATAAAATAATTATAAAATTATTATAAATGACTTATAATTTGACACTTATTCATATGAACAAAATAACTGACAGTGTATCTGACACTCTTCTATTATTATTTATTTTATAATATTTTATAACGTAACCAATAAACTAATTAACACTTGACAGTGAATAATGTGTAAATTATCGCAAACCATTATTTATTTGTGGAACAAAAATAAAATAGATAGTTTATCAAACGCTTTAGCTAGAAAAAAGTATTGAACGTGTGCATAATTTTTTTGCGGTGTTTATAATAGCGATTTACCATGACCCGACAAAATAAGCAAAAACAAACACCCAGCATGAATAACTCGCTATACGGTACATCTGTTTAAAATTTAGTCATCAGTATCCAAATATTTCTTTCGAATCAACGCGCATACATTTTTTTTTAGATCAGATGTATAGATCAGTGTTATGCAAAATGGATATCCTTTAAAGCAGGATCTGCTCACACTTCTGGAGCACATGAGATCACCCCAGTGTTTGGTTAGGTTCGTGTTGCTTAGTCTTTTTTTATATGCTGTGTCTTGTATACTATTATTTGTCTGTTTGTCTTTTTCATTTTTAACCATGGCGTTGTCTGTTTATTGTCGATCTATGAGTTTAACTGTCCTTCTGGTTTTATTCGCCCCTCCTATTCGAACTAAAACTTTCAAGGAAAATGGAGATCGAAATTCGTATAAACAATAGACGTGGACTAATATGTTGTTGCTATTTGCACTTACATGCAGGTGTACAATTATTTCCACCAGTTCTTAGTTTTGAACATTTTTCTCCGGCAAAACAAGTATGGTCTGCACAGGATCCGGCTACAGACTGTACAAAAATAAACAAATGTACAGATACAATAATTATAAAAAGAGTTATATTAAGCATAGCAAATTTGAATTTTTTCTGAAAATCGTATGAAGGTCCTAGGCTAGTCATACGTGTATTTATATAAAGTACACTTATTTTTCTATTCATTTTGCAAGTTATGTAATTATTATTTAATAATATAATCTTCTTTTCCTCTCCGTAACTAAATCTTTATAGGTTGACGGGTTATCAACAATGAGCATTCGATGTATTTATATCAAGAATGCTTGATTTTATTCTTCAACCTTATTTTAACTGATACAGTGCCAAACTGATTTAAACTCACTTGTACAAAAAATAAATCTTAGGATAGCTTCGTGAAACTGGACCCTAGGACTATTTGTTTCGTTTAGGATACATGTATTATTAAAGCAATTTTGATTGTTTTCTCATTTAAAAATTGAGTCTTGAATTAAGTAATCGATATAGCTAATTAACATGAATAGCTTGCTAATTTTATAGAGATGACAACGAATTATCATTCAAATAAATTCGTATTTGTTATATCTTCGAACAATTGAATCAAAAAGGATATACAATATCAAAGCATTGTCAATTAAAAAAAAAATGAAACCTTAAGTTACCTTAGACCATGATGATCGTTTAGTATAGATACTCCCTGCTTCGGTCTGCAGATTTTCCCCAGCAGTAGGTAGACCAAGTACATCACATATTTTCCAATTCTTTCTATAATTTATAGCGACGCACCATGATGTCAAAAAACATTCTTTAACACATTCTATCAAACTAAGCTGCTGTAACCGACGGAGTATATTAGATAGCTGACTTCTCTCATTCTGTATATGGCTAATACCATCTATGTTGTTGGGATAGCGGCATTCGATGTCATCTTGTTCACAAAATTCCTCAAATAAACATCTATATTGATGGTACAAAGTTACGAAAATTATGAAAGCGAAGCCTTTCATCAAAACTTCCATCACATGTTTCGTCTATGAAATGTTTTTTTCCGATATTATGTAAACTTTAGTATGAATAGTTAATAACAGGTGGAATTTACAAATGCTTGCTTTGAAACGCTTGTTAATCATCTATACCATTCAAAGGGTTGTTTTTCGTCATGCACAACCACTTGATTATACATAATTGAAAGGAAAATATTTCATGGATTTGAACTAGTATGAAAAATATATAAGTTCACTTTATCAGAAGCACACTCAAATATAAGTAACTGGTTGCACCACTTGACCAGGAGTATATATTGGGAATTTTGGAGAATTACGTTTTGGTCAAGGAGACGAGTTTTAAGGGGTGTAAGATTTCTTTTTGTTTCTTGAATTACGAATCCATCAGTTTAGGAATTGCCTTAAATAGTTAAAGTTGTCCCTTTAAAAGTTTTGTTCAAGTAGAAATATGAAAATCTTTAATGATCAGTCGCATAATAATAATTGGAACATAATCATTCAACATGTCTTGCACAGACATGCTGTTATAAGCTATATGGTTCGCTACTGACCCTTAACGGATCCATAGAGGGTTAGTAAAATCCATATGGGGTGAGGCCATAGTACTCTGATGCTGGACTTTTTCTCCTGCGTTTTGTTGCAAAATAAACAACGAAACACAATAGCATGTATAGATGACATCACCATTAACAATAGATGTGACGTTATGTACCCCATATGAAATTTACTAACCCCTACGGATTCATGGGGTTTCCCCCGTGAAGGCTTTAAACCAATCAAAACGTGATAATATTGCTTATTGTACACTATTCTCAATTAGAAAGGTAATGTTTTGAACATAGATGATTGATTGCACTACTTAGTATAAATCAATGACAAACAATACAATATTCAATGAAGCGTTATAAACTGAAATCTTAATTTTTTAAGAACTGAATAATTAATTCTGTTTTCGCAACATAATATAAATATACGGTTGTGGATCTCGAGTTCTTATTTTAATAAATGAATAATAATGAATAAATAACATCAAAAATGTTGTGCATAACAAACGACGCTAAAATGTGTTACAAACCATTTTTTTATACATATAAGACATATAAGTAGACGTATCATTTAAATTCATCCAATTCTATCTAAATACATAATTGTAACATATAAGTACATCCTTTTCCAAAAGGGAAATTAGCTGATAACAGTCCATTCTGTAAGATATTGGACAATATTTGTTCAATATTTTACAGAATGGACTGTTAGAGGCTTGTATCTTACTTAAAACATTGTTAACACGTCAAAAAAGGTAAAACAAAAGAAAAAACAAGCAAATATTTATTTTCATTAAGTAGGAAAATTGTTTTTGTGAATACATTTTTTTCCTACTTTAAATTTATCCTACATGTTGGCCCCTTTAAACAGTATTTCTACTTCGATAAATAGACAAAATGAAAGTACAGCTGAAGGTAAACAACACGTATTGCTACATGAAGAATAAGACACAGGGTATGAGTATAATAATTTTTGCGTCCGCAAGGATTACTCATAATTCCGCGCATAGTTTCCGTGAACACCTTTACATGCTTTTTGTGTTTCAAAAAGGATAAAGTGATGAAAGTAAATCCTAAATGCAAAAACGAAGGAAGAGATATCGTAATTAGATTGTAGTGATTGTGTTGTTTTAAACTTTGGATTAAAATCAAATGTGTACTCCGAAACTATTCAGATACATTATTTCAGTGTGGATTACAAAGATGATATAGTCAAACCAGCAAATAATGGTAAGTTTTATATATATAATTTTCAAAATGTAATCCTTTCCTATTAGTTTCTTGTTTCTTCTCGGGTTTTATTTTTTACTAGGTGTATGAGAAAAAAAAGTATAGCATATGAAGACAGGTTCTTGTTAAACCATATCAATTGCACCGCAGTCGATTTTATTTCGAATATATAATTAATATGAATATCATAAAGAGACAACAGCATGCAATCAGTTATATTCTTTTGTTGGAATTTCAAATGGATTGTTATTGTTTACCCAAAAGAGGGACGAAAGATACCAAAGGGACAGTCAAACTCATAAAAGATACCACCTGAATATCACCCCTCTTTTTCTCTTTTCTGTGTTTTTTTCTTTCTGCAAGGTCGTGTCGCTCTTTTTTCGTTTGTTTGTGTATTGAGTCCCTTGCGTTTTTTTAAATGTTACCGATATGTAATTTTGTCTCGATTTTCTTTTGAAAATAAACCTTTTATTAAACGATCACTGCGAAAAAGTGCGAATCGGACACACACTTGGTTTGTTTGACAGATAACATGCGGTAATGTCTTCCTTTATTCTGCTTCTCATTTTCATCGTCGTTCATAAGCGAAGTGTTGCATTATATTCATATTTAAGCAAAATTATCAGACTTAAAAAACAACAACTTGTAAATCAACGCCGAAACCTGAAAATTATAAAATAAAAATATATTGTAGTCCCTTAATTCATGAAGGAAGTTCTAGATTTGCACTTTGTACACAGGATAAGGTTTAGGTTGTTTATGGCCCTTGTATTGCGGCATTATCTATCAAACATTAGACTCATTACTTTCTTGCTTTTTTCATTGTAGCTGAAAATAATGTTACGAAGAAAAAGAGCAACACCAGAAGTCAATTTGGATAAACAAAGACGGACAAGGAAACATCTAGATCTTTTGAAAAAAGAAATTCATAAAAGCAACAGTAACAAGCATTATCAACCAATTTAATTTCTGCTAATAGTTATCAAAAGTACCAGGATTATAATTTTATACGCCAAACGCGCGTTTCGTCTACATAAGACTCATCAGTGACGCTCAGATCATTTGCTAAAAGAGACAACCCAAGAACATGAGAAAAATGGCTGTGATATAAGTATTGGTAGTGTTAAAATCAAATTGAAAGTGATTTCTTTCTCAAGAAACCGTTTTGATGAGGCACAAAATTATTGAATTGGAAGACTTCTTTTAATTTAAGTAAAAACAAAATTTTTAATTGTCATTTGTTCTTTGGTTGTATGGTTTTTTCACATGATGAAACAGGTGGGGTAATAATAGGTTTTTGTTTATTTCAGTGATTGAACTGCAATTTACCTGTAAGATTCATCAGTTATGCTACTTTTAGGTGTCTAATATTTTTAAGAAAGAGGTGGGCTATTCTTAAAATTATTGGACAGTTAAAGGTGACATAATGGTTTTTTACAAGTAAATGATAGTCCAATCACTGAAATAAAGAACGGGTGTAACAATAGAATGAGGTCATAACAATGTTTTAATGTGATATAAATTAACACTTGTCGATCCCTCATGTTCTTATAAATAGGCAACCATAACCTGATTACTTTTGAATACTCTTGAAGCAGACTATAATTTTGGGTTTTAATGTATATGAGGTTTGATGAGTTAATCCTTTTTCAACTGATTTTTAAAGTTCGTTCTTATGATCTACTGTTACATCACCGTCCCAGGTTAGGGGGAGGGAGGTTCCGAAAGCATGTTTAACCCCGCCACATTCTGTATGTATGTGCCTGTCCCAAGTCAATGCATGTAATCAGTATTTGTCGTTTGTTGATGTGTTACACATTTGTTTTATGTTCCTTTTTTGTAGATAATTAGGCCATTATCGTTTGAATTGTTTTACATTTGTCATTTCGGTACCTTTACAGTTGACTATGAGGCATTGACTTGACGCATTGACTTAGGCCGTATGGTGACCTGTAGTCATCAATTTCTGTGTCATTTGGTCTCTTGTGGAGAGTTTTCTCATCGGCAATCATACCACATCTTCTTTTTATATATTTGATTATTTTTTATAATCTTTTAACGTAAATGTTTGTTGAGTGTGTACGTTAAAACAAAGGAGTAGGTTCAGTAAGACCCCATTTTTGGCCCCAAAATATAGTAGTTTTACAAAATGTTAAAATGTTATCTTTAAGCTATTTATTGGACAGTATGCTTCTGCTACATAAGTATGGGCTGTTTTTGACAATACAATGCACATATATCCGGTACTAGCATCATTAAGTCATGCTAAATTACTGATATCTTCACAATTTTATTTTAGTTAAATTTTAGACGGTTTCCGTCTTAAATAAAAGTGGCCGCATTTGTGTTCATTCTTAATTTCATTATAGTACACGTTTTGTACGAATATCCTATGGAACACTTCATTTGTTCCAAGGCTCTGACGAGTTCTTTTTATTATGCATTATTAGATGCATTAATATGGATACAACGAATACAACTGATATTTACAGACGGAACGTTAAATTCTATGTTCCCCTGCTGTATTGTTTATCGGTTCAGTTGCCAGGAAAATGACTCTTATCTCATTCTGATAATTATATGCATATTCATGCGATCTCATTAAGAATAAAGTGTACAAAGTAAATATGGCAAAGCCAAAAAAAAAAAACTTCTTATATTTATATTACAGGATTTAACAAGTAAAGAAACATATGTTAAAGAACGATGCACACATATAGCATATCTATAATACTAAAATAACGAGGTCCAATTTGTCAGCCGTCATCGGGTAAAAACGACAAATCAAAGAATTCAACTTTATATATAGCTAATATAGGACAATGGTGTAGATTAAAAATCACACCAATCCAGACCCTTTTGTTTTCCACATAATTAATATTGCCAATAATTAACAAGTTCCGGGTCGAATCCGATACCGATACCAATAGTATATTCACCTGTTACCTATTATCTTATCTGTACGTTCCGCATCTGACAGGCGCACCACCAAAGTTTAACGGTGTGTTTAGGATTTTGCTATATACACGGGTCATAATCACAGGGTTGACACTACTAAATTCAATAATTGTCAAATTGTTCCCTATTGTAGTATTTTAATCAGTAAGACTTTCTAAGATAACAATACGAATACTAAAAATCTGGACTTAAAAAAGGCGTATAGGTACAGTTTTCAATTTGTTAGTGGGCATGACGTAAAACAGCGAATCAAAGAATTCAATTATTTATAACTAATATAGGACACTGCTGTTGATTAAAAATACTCCATTCCAGGACCTTTTGTTTTCCAAATAATTAAAATTACCAATACTTGATAAGTTTAAGGTCGATGGGTTCACACAGAAAGAGTTTGAAAGCAGAGAAAACTGTGTATCTTATAATCGGCATGACTTTATAAGATGACAATACCAATACTAAAATAAGGCTTACGCATAGTTTTAAACTTTAATTCAGTAACGGACCCGCGATATTACGGGTGTGTTCTAGAGCTTTTGAAATTAACATGTTCAACCTTTCAGTGTATTTAAGTTTTGATTATCAGCTACAGACTATTAGATAAAATAGTAGTGTTATTATGCTATAAATGTGTATCTTGTACATGTTGAAAATGCTGGATTAGTTCACAAGGTTTTTTAAAGAGTTGTCCATTTTCTCGAATCCATTTATTGCTCACTGTAGGAAGAAATAGAATAAATACTGTTCAATGTTCATTCATATATCAAAACCAACAAACATGCATACAAAGTATTACAGATACAGATTTGTAAGACATAACGGTTTTGAGTTTGACTTATATTATTAGGCCCTGTTAACAGTAGAAAACACATCATCGGGAGACTCGAAGAAGTTTTTGATAAATCTTCCACATTAACATCACAAAGGATACATATGACAGTTGATATCTAATAGTTCGTTTCTATGTATGTTGCATTGGCGTTTGTTTTTGTTGCCCTTCAGTGTTTTTGTTCTTCGTTGTTTTCCTCTTATAGTTGATGTGTTCCCTCCGTATTTGTTTGTTACCGTGATTTGTTTTCTCTCAATTGATTAATGACTTTTTAACAGTGGTCTACTTCTATTGCCTTTATTTACAAACCCTTAACTTTCACAATACGCGTGTAAAGATCTGGTCTTTATCAATAATGTTGGGCTTTTTTTACATCCTTATATAATTATAACTATATCATCATACGTGAAATATCATCAGTGTTGTCAATTTTTTCTAATTGTATTTCCCGTGATATGGGATATTCTGATTTTTTTCTGTTGTAATAATTTAATGTTGGATGTAACGCTTCTTCTGATTGGGTGTCGGTGTTTCGTTTATCAGCTCATAAACATAATTTTGTCATGTGACCGTGACGTTATCAACTATTATTCATAGTTTACTCCGGTTTAAAATGTAATTTAAAATTAAATTATACATGTTATAAGACATAACTATAATGTTATTTTCTGTCTATTCGAAATAACATAAAAAAATGTGGTGCACACTTTAAAATAACATTCTACCGGGGAATATTCAGTCAGCACTTCATTTTTTAAGTTATTTCCTCATAGACAGAATAATAATGCAGGTATTTATTAAATAATAAACTAACCCCATTTTGATCCAACAAGTACAGGACATCCTGCATGCCACATTCTAATGTCTACATCACCGTTAGGATGCATATTATACCAAAAAGCAGCGGACCCCTGAATATAACAACAGGATTTCATAGTAGATTATATCTGAAGACAATACATACACGTTAAATTCGTGACTTGATTGTTATTCGTTAACAATGAACTATCAAACCGATCGCTAGCAGTTAGTTCGATATTCATATTCTTGCTTTGTCAGTGAATTTTCGATCTATGAATTTGACTGTCTCTCTGGTATCTTTCATCCCTCTTGGAGTCAAATTAACAAAAAATATAGTATTATTGTAGGATTCAAATATTAATAATCATATAAAATAAACTGTTATCACAGAGATATATCTCGCCTTTTTGTAATTTTGATTATGCCAATGTTGAAATCCCAAATAGCAATACTCTTACACATCTTACACAAGTTATGCAAATATTCAAAGTCAATGAACCATGACTGAGTAATATGGATAAACAATCTCCATGTAAATGAAATGTGCCAATGCTAGTTTATTTGCATACCAAATACCATTGACTTATTATAAGTCGTTCCCAAATCTAAATACAAACATTTACTTGTAAACTATGTAAAAGTTTCAAAGTCAATGAACCATGAAGAGGGGCTGGTGCTAGAAAATCTCCATGGCAACAATTCTTGCAAACGCCAATAAATTTGCATACCAAATACCATTGACTTAACATAAGAAGTTCATCTTAAACTGATCTAATCACAAACTAATACATGAAAGCTAAGATAAGTTTCAAAGTCATTAGACTGTAACGGAGGGGCAAGGCCAAATATTCGCCATGGAAATGAGATGTGCCAAAGCTTATGCCACTGAATACTGATTAATATTGGCCTACTACTAATGGTTCCCCTTCAGTTGACCTAATCACAAACTTATACATGATAACTTAGAAAATTTTTCAAAGTCAAAAGACTATGACTACGAGGGGCGGAGCCATATTATCTCCATGGAAACGAGATATGCCAATGCTTATACAACTGCATACCAAATGTCTTTGATCTACCACTTGTGGTTTCCCATAAACTGACCTAATCAAAAACTAAAACATGTAAAATAAGCAAAAGTTTTGAAGTCAATAGACCATGACTAAGGGGGCAGGGCCAAATAATCTCCATGGAAATGAGAGGTGCCAATGCTTATACAACTGCATACCAAATATAATTGACCTACCACTTGCCGTTCACCATAAACTAGACCTAATCACAAACTAATACATTGTTGACGCCGTCGCCGTCGTCGCCGCCGCCGGAAAAAGCATACCTTTGTCTCGCTTTTTGACTCCGTCAAGGCGAAACAAAAAATAAAATGTTTGTACAAAAAGATATTTGATAATTTTGTGATCCAGATAGCGTAGTGTTGACTATCCTTTTGGTTGCGGAAAATTAATTGTTTAGAATTAAAAAATATCATATTCCACAATGCCAATTTAGTGGTACTTATCATCAAAAGGATTGTTCATTAGATACAAACGTTTTACCAAACAAGGTGAATGACGAGTTCACGAGTATATGAAAAAGGAATAAAAAAATCAAGATATTACCTTTTTATATTCCACAATGCCAATTTAGTGGTACTTATCATCAAAATGGTTGTTCATTAGATACTAACGTTTTACCAAATAAGGTGAATGACGAGTTCACGAGTATATGAAAAAGGAATAAGACAATCAAGACACAAATTTAAAAGAAAAAAACTTAATTGATAAATTAAATATAGACCAAATAAAGAGAGTTACTGTTCCACACAACATGACATTTTGATCTTAATATCATAACTATAATACACTGTTTTTGTTTTGTTCACCTTAGCTTTCTGATGTAATGTATGGCGGGGCAACTGTGTTTCCTAAAGTGAATGCCAGGGTAGAGGTTAAAAAGGTAATATTGATTTGATTAAAATACCGATCCTTTGTCCTTGCATTGCTAACAGGGTTTGATAACGTTCTGGGCTACTTTCTGTTCGAAAACATTTCGGAACCCCTTGGTCTTGTCGAAATGATAAACACCTTCAAAATCTGTAAGCAGGAAGTACAATGACCAGTATAATAATTTAAGAACAAAAAGTTAGATACATAGTTGTTATATCCTTTTAAAAGAAGAATATACAAATGAAAAAGCATTTGTTTAATTTGAAATTATAAAAACGTTACTGTAACCGTATATTGTCAATGCACAACGATTAAGTTTTTTTCTTTTAAATTTGTGTCTTGATTGTCTTATTCCTTTTTCATATACTCGTGAACTCGTCATTCACCTTATTTGGTAAAACGTTAGTATCTAATGAACAACCATTTTGATGATAAGTACCACTAAATTGGCATTGTGGAATATAAAAAGGTAATATCTTGATTTTTTTATTCCTTTTTCATATACTCGTGAACTCGTCATTCACCTTGTTTGGTAAAACGTTTGTATCTAATGAACAATCCTTTTGATGATAAGTACCACTAAATTGGCATTGTGGAATATGATATTTTTTAATTCTAAACAATTAATTTTCCGCAACCAAAAGGATAGTCAACACTACGCTGTCTGGATCACAAAATTATCAAATATCTTTTTGTACAAACATTTTATTTTTTGTTTCGCCTTGACGGAGTCAAAAAGCGAGACAATGGTATGCTGTTTCCGGCGGCGGCGACGACGGCGACGGCGTCAACAATGTATAAGTTTGTGATTAGGTCTAGTTTATGGTGAACGGCAAGTGGTAGGTCAATTATATTTGGTATGCAGTTGTATAAGCATTGGCACCTCTCATTTCCATGGAGATTATTTGGCCCTGCCCCCTTAGTCATGGTCTATTGACTTCAAAACTTTTGCTTATTTTACATGTTTTAGTTTTTGATTAGGTCAGTTTATGGGAAACCACAAGTGGTAGATCAAAGACATTTGGTATGCAGTTGTATAAGCATTGGCATATCTCGTTTCCATGGAGATAATATGGCTCCGCCCCTCGTAGTCATAGTCTTTTGACTTTGAAAAATTTTCTAAGTTATCATGTATAAGTTTGTGATTAGGTCAACTGAAGGGGAACCATTAGTAGTAGGCCAATATTAATCAGTATTCAGTGGCATAAGCTTTGGCACATCTCATTTCCATGGAGAATATTTGGCCTTGCCCCTCCGTTACAGTCTAATGACTTTGAAACTTATCTAAGCTTTCATGTATTAGTTTGTGATTAGATCAGTTTAAGATGAACTTCTTATGTTAAGTCAATGGTATTTGGTATGCAAATTTATTGGCGTTTGCAAGTATTGTTGCCATGGAGATTGTATAGCACCACCCCCTCTTCATGGTTCATTGACTTTGAAACTTTTACATAGTTTACAAGTAAATGTTTGTATTTAGATTTGGGAACGACTTATAATAAGTCAATGGTATTTGGTATGCAAATAAACTAGCATTGGCACATTTCATTTACATGGAGATTGTTTATCCATATTACTCAGTCATGGTTCATTGACTTTGAATATTTGCATAACTTGTGTAAGATGTGTAAGAGTATTGCTATTTGGATTTCAACATTGGCATAATCAAAATTACAAAAAGGCGAGATATATCTCTGTGATAACAGTTTATTTTATATGATTATTAATATTTGAATCCTACAATAATACTATATTTTTTATTAATTTGACTCCAAGAGGGATGAAAGATACCAGAGAGACAGTCAAATTCATAGATCGAAAATTCACTGACAAAGCAAGAATATGAATATCGAACTAACTGCTAGCGATCGGTTTGATAGTTCATTGTTAACGAATAACAATCAAGTCACGAATTTAACGTGTATGTATTGTCTTCAGCTATAATCTACTATGAAATCATGTTGTTATTTTCAGGGGTCCGCTGCTTTTTGGTATAATATGCATCCTAACGGTGATGTAGACACTAGAATGTGGCATGCAGGATGTCCTGTACTTGTTGGATCAAAATGGGGTTAGTTTATTATTTAATAAATTCCTGCATTATTATTCTGTCTATGACGAAATAACTTAAAAAATGAAGTGCTAACTGAATATTCCCCGGTAGAATGTTATTTTAAAGTGTGCACCACATTTTTTATGTTATTTCGAATAGACAGAAAATAACATTATAGTTCTGTCTTATAATTTAATTTTAAATTACATTTTAAACCGGAGTAAACTATGAAAAATCGTTGATAACGTCACGGTCACATGACAAAATTATGTTTATGAGCTGATAAACGAAACACCGTCACCCAATCAGAAGAAGCGTTACATCCAACATTAAATTATTACAACAGAAAAAAATCAGAATATCCCATATCACGGGAAATACAATTAGAAAAAATAGACAACACTGATGATATTTCACGTATGATGATATAGTTATAATTATATAAGGATGTAAAAAAAGCCCAACATTATTGATAAAGACCAGATCTTTACACGCGTATTTTGAAAGTTAAGGGTTTGTAAATAAAGGCAATAGAAGTATACCACTGTTAAAAAGTCATTAATAAATTGAGAGAAAACAAATCACGGTAACAAACAAATACGGAGGGAACACATCAACTATAAGAGGAAAACAACGAAGAACAAAAACACTGAAGGGCAACAAAAACAAACGCCAATGCAACACATAGAAACGAACTATTAGATATCAACTGCCATATGTATCATTTGTGATGTTAATGTGGAAGATTTATCAAAAACTTCTTCGAGTCTCCCGATGATGTGTTTTCTACTGTTAACAGGGCCTAATAATATAAGTCAAACTCAAAACCGTTATGTCTAACAAAACTGTATCTGTAATACTTCGTATGTATGATTGTTGGTTTTGATATATTAATAAACATTGAACAGTATTTATTCTATTTTTTCCTACAGTGAGCAATAAATGGATTCGAGAAAATGGACAACTCTTTAAAAAACCTTGTGAACTAATCCAGCATTTTCAAAATGTACAAGATACACGGTTATAGCATAATAACACTACTGTTTTGTCTTATAGTCTGTAGCTGATAATCAAAACATAAATACACTGAAAGGTTGAAAATGTTAATTTCAAAAGCATATGCTATATTTGTGTTTATATATGTGCACTGTTCTTTAACATCTATGTCTTTACTTGTTAAATCATTTGATATAGATGTAAGAAGTTCTTTTTGGCTTTCCTATGTTTTATTGTGTAAACTCCATTCATAATAAGGTCTCATGAAATGCATATAATACTCAGACCGAGGTTAACATGGTTAAGGTCGTTTACTAGCAACATGGCCGATAAGAAAGACAGCAGGGAACATAGAACTTAACGTTCATTCTGTCTATATCATTTGAATACGTTGACTCAATAATACTGCATCCAACAGTTCATAATGACTAGAATTAGCCAGTGCATTAGAACATAGAAGTGTTCAAGGATTATACGTACGAAACATGTAATCTAATGAGAATTCATTTCGATTTCTATTTGTCAGTTTATTATTTTTCTTTTGGTCCGGCCAATGTATTTCCTTTCATCCCTAAATTTATATGTACACAATTTATGTTTTAAAGAAACACTAGCTGTCAAATTCAAGGTCACCAACTTGACTCAAATTCTCATATTTTATTTATAACAAATGAACAATGTGAAACATTTCTCCAAACTATCAAAAGTCTAAAGTAAACAGGGTTGATAATATGTAATTTCAATTCGTGTGTATTTTAGTGTAGACGCCATCTAATTAACTATCGAGTTGACCTCAGATGACAATATAAGTGATGTAAACATAAATATAGATACAAATAGGTTAAGCCAACTCGTGCAGTTGGATTTAAATAGGTCAGTTTAATTTTATTTTATGGATTTAAAATATATGTTTCTCATCGTTTTTACCTGTATAAGAAAGATTTTTGATGGATCGAATCAGTCATTACATGATTTATTTTTGTTTTACTTTCAATGTTGACAGTCTTTTCCTTTAAATAGCCAGTACACGTACAATACATGCGTCGACCATCTCTAGTTGAAGTTCACATGAATACGGATTTAATGAGGTCGAATTATTCACTTGCTTTTTGTAATTCTTTTTTTTCTTCGTGAAGTTATACCGTCTCATTGGCGTATATATTGTATATCTTTAATCATAAACGTTAGCATAATAACTGCAAATTTGAACCAAGATTGATTGATACATTGGTATTTTATGACACTTTTATTACAACTGTTCGAATGCATGGCGGTCAGTTTTTGTTATTGGAGGAGGTGTCCAGATTGCCCGGAATGCAGCACTGACATCTAGTAATAGAATTTTCAATTCTATTGAATTGAAATTGCTGTCCAATGCACACCCAACGTGCCTGATTCTAAATCATTACCTCATGCTGACATGCTAGCGACTGAGACGTTTAAAGATTCAGACTACTCAGCCAATAAAGCTACTGAAGTCACTCTTGACCAAAGAAGGGTAATCTAAAGTCAATGAGACAGCTCCACAAGAGACCAAATGACACAGCAATTATCAACTAAAGGTCACCATATGGCCTTCAACAATGAACATTTTTAAGATGTCAAGGACATTCACCAAAATTGGAATTTCATACTTTAACAATTTTAGAAATACAAATGGCAAAGTAAAGTAATGTTCAATCGTTCATCATAGCGCATATTTTCCATAAATAATTGCGTTGCCAGAAGTTGAGCTGCTAAATACTATTTCTCAAGCTTTGCATTTATATTCTATATGAACTATTAGCTCTCTTTTTCAATTAAGTGTTAAAATATGAATATACAAATATTCAGAAGGAGCTATAATACTCATAGTGCAAGAAAAGAAAACACAACATGAGCAGGAACGAAAAATAGTTTCACTACAAGTGTATGAAATCAGTATCCTGTCGTCAATATGAATAATCACATGGTTATAATGTTCGACAAAATGCCGGGGCCAAATTTGGTCCTTGTTGGCATGCATATCACAATACAAACAACTGCAAAACAAAATAGGAAATTTAGCATTTGTACATTCAAAAGTGGATCAACAGTTATAATGTTCCTTGCACCGACTTTTCCAACAAAAGATGGATTAGAGAAAAAGTTGACAATCAAATGAACACACACTGTTCTCTTTTTTTTTTTTATTAATTAATATCTTTATATTACAATTACAAGGAAAATGTTTGACAAAATTTAAACACATTTTTTGCTTACCGAGTCATCTATTGATAATGAAAATTAGTGGATCATGCAATGGACTGATTTAATTTCACACAATGGACATTAAAATTATAAAACAAATGCGGTTTAAGGGACTTTGGGCGTATCATTCAGTATTAAACAAATAATGAATAATTGAGTCAAGTATAGATATTCAAAAACCCTATGTCTACTTGTGCCATGTCGCACTGATTTTAGCCCCGATAATAACATAAATAAAGGACTGTCTAGAATTCATTTTCATTCATTTTGTACATCCTTTAAAAACCAGTGTAAGATTAAGGCAGAATTATATAAATAAATATGTTATGGGAATGTCTATATAACATAATGCACATTTTAAATGGTATAAATTTCAAGTTATGCATTCTGGATGTAAGTCATCTAAAATGTGTTAGACATTCACTTTCAAAATCGTAGAATTTTGAATGTGGTATCTATAATATATATATATTGCAGGACCTTATAAGTATTTGAAACGTACGCGTTTGGTCTATGTGGTCCAATCATACGCTAATGGTCTGCTTAATTGACACGTTGAATGTTGAAAAAAGAGTGTCTTTAAATGATTTTTTTTTATCAAATCGTATTGCAATAATCGTTACATAATTAATGAAATAGAGCGCCTTTTATGTTGAAGTACGTATATAGTATTTAACAAGGTCATTTTTTATTTGTCTTTACATTTGTATAAAACGTAGTATGATAATTTATTAAAATACACGAAATATTTAAATGAATTGTTAAACAAGAACTTTCGTCAATAAACTCTCTTTCTTTTCATTTTTAACATTTAGTTCGTTGATTTTTAGCTCACCTGGCCGAAAGGCCAAGTGAGCTTTTCTCATCACTTGGCGTCCGTCGTCGTCCGTCGTCCGTCGTCGTCGTCCTGCGTTAACTTTTACAAAAATCTTCTCCTCTGAAACTACTGGGCCAAAGGAGAAGGTCCGGTAAGGACCGAATTTGGCCTCAAATTTCAGGTTCATCTTACGAAAGATTTTGACCACTTTTTAAGCACTTAAGTGTCTATTTCATTTGAATCAATTAATTTATGTGAAAGATTTTAACTAATTTAGTCATTAAAAACGACCCGATTCAAGCTCAAATATGAAAAATCTACCAAATATGCCGAAAAATGTCACTTTTCAGATGGTTTTTGTCAAAAACGAAAGTGGCCGCATCCGTGTTCATCCTTAACCTTTATATATGTTATGTATTATCATTAAATTCAACTTACATTTCAATATTAAGGATGAACACGAATGCGGCCACTTTCGTTTCACACGAAAACCGTCTAAATTTTAAATAAAATGCTAGAATTGTAAAGATTTCAGTAATTTAGCATGACTTAATGGTGCTAGTACCCGATATATGTGCATTGTATTGTCAAAAACAGCCCATATTTATGTAGCAGAAGCATTCTACTGTCCAATAAATAACTAAAGGTTTACATTTTAACAATTTTGGCCACAATCATCTTTGGGATATCTAGTTTAAAAAATGTGTGGCGTGACCCGGCCAACCAACCAAGATGGCCGCCATGGCTAACAATAGAACATAGGGGTAAAATGCAGTTTTTGGCTTAAACTCAAAAACCAAAGCATTTAGAGTAAATCTGACAGGTGTAATATTGTTCATCAGGTCAAGATCTATCTGCCCTGAAATTTTCAGATGAATCGGACATTTCGTTGTTGGGCTGCTGCCCCTGAAATGGTAATTTTAAGGAAATTTTGCTGTTTTTGGTTATTATCTTGAATATTATTATAGATAGAGATAAACTGTAAACAGCAATAATGTTTAACAAAGTAAGATCTACAAATAAGTCAACATGACCAAAATGGTCAGTTGACCACTCAAGGAGTTATTGCCCTTTATAGTCAATTTTTAACCATTTTTCGTAAATCTTAGTAATCTTTTAGAAAAATCTTCTTCTCTGAAACTACTGGGCCAAATTTAACCAAACTTAGCCATAATCATCATTGGGGTATCAAGTTAAAAGAATGTGTCCAGTAACTCGGCCAACAAACTAAGATGGCCGCCATGGCTAAAAATAAAACATGGGTGTAAAATGCAGTTTTTGGCTTATAACTCAAAAACTAAAGCATTAAGAGCAAATCTGACAGGAAGTAAAATTATTGAACAGGTCACGATCTATCTGCCCTGGAATTTTCAGATGAATTGGATAATTGGTTGTAAGGTTGCTGCACCTGAATTGGTAATTTGAGGAAATTTTTCTGTTTTTTTGTTATTATCTTGAATATTATTATAGATAGAAATAAACTGTAAACAGCAATAATGTACAGCAAAGTAAGAACTAAAAATAAGTCAGTATGACCAAAATAGTCAATTGACCCCCCTAAGGAGTTATTGCCCTTCATAGTCAATTTTTAACAATTTTCTTAAAATTTGAAGATTTTTAATAACATTTTCCACAGAAAGTACTATTATAGATAGAGATAATTGTAAGCAGCAAGAATGTTTAGTAAAGTAAGATCTACAAACACATCACCATCACCAAAACACTATTTTGTCATGAATCCATCTGTGTCCATTGTTTAATATTCACATAGACCAAGGTGAGCGACACAAGCTCTTTAGAGCCTCTAGTTTTTTTTTATTTAAGGAATGACTGTAATATTTTTTTTTATGTATTCTCGAAATATCATCAAAAATGTGGTGCGCACTGAATAACCTGAGTAATTTTTTTTTTTTTTTTTTTTTTTTATCTTATTTCGAATAGACAGCAAAAATATCAGTAATTCCTTATAATTTTATACTAAGCCGCGGCTTATCATAAAAAACGTCACTGTCACATGATAAAATTATGTTTATTAACGGATAGACAAACATTGTTTGTCAATCAGAATACGCGTTCAACCCATATAAATTTATCATAAATTATAATTTCTTCAATATCTAAAATAGTGTATTTGATATATTCTTTCTCTGATTTAAACTATATTTAAATGACTGGAAAATCGCATGAATAGGAGATGGAACCAAATAAACTGAAAATGAAAATACGTTAAGATAAGTAAAAAATATAAAGTAAAAGACAAAACGACACATGCATAAAACGCCAACGATTTCCCTTTCAGACGAAAAACCGACAAGTCAAAAATCTCTAATAACATACATTTCCGTATAATACCGTGTTTTACTTTTACGATAACGGCATAGTTACTATTTTTTTAAATGTTTACTCTAGGCGTACATTTATTTATCTCACCACATATTCCTATATCTATGTTATTATTAGAACCCGACTTTTCAATTATAAGCTTTAAATGCAAAAATTTGTATTTCACCTTGAAACAAACACACAATATTCACACCCTTTTTCATATACATTTATATATAAATTGATGCCTGTGATAAATGTCACATAAGTAGTCAGCTTGCTTTTCAGATGAACAGAACATCATTGTTATTCATCTTCCCGTCATTTTACTGGAGTACACATGGTCATGTAACTGCAACAAAAAAAACTAAGATGTCAATATAGAGATTAAATGCATGATGGGGGAAATTCAAACACCCCATGTAAAAAAAGCAAAATATGTCATCTCAACGATGTTTTGTTCAAAGCAAAAAGACATTTTACTCTCTGTAATATGGATCTTAGCAATTTTGAATTTGGATGCTATTTTTTCTCTTTTTGATTAATTTACATGTTGTTATACATGTTATATTGTCTATTTATCTATTTTCAAGTTGTTTTCTTTTGTGTATACATGATTTTAGAACGTTGTCGAATATGACAGTTTTTGTTCATTTGTTTGATGTGTTTTCTCTTTTGATTTTGGCATTTGATTAGGGACTTTCCGTTTTTAATTTGCCTCGGAGTTCAGTATTTTTGTGATTTTACGTTTTTGGAATGACAGCAGTGCTGACTGTCAATTATGAGAAATCAATTTGTGCAATATAGTATCATACTTTTCCAACCCCTGACTCAAAATGGGAACGGAAATGGTGATGCCCCTGAACGCACGAATGATGTTCATTAAATCTAAGTTTTTGACGGAAGTGCATCGAACTCGAAAGTTATCTATTGTTTTTTCTTTAATTTTTATCTGACGGCGACATCTTTTCAAAACCTAAATTTGTGTACGATATTCATTTAAGATGTAATTGTATGTTACCATTAAATATATGAAATCGCAAGTATTGTCACTGTTGTACCATTATATACAAACATAGAAGATTAGTCAAAGAAGGGGCATAAATCAAGAGTCGTATTGGGATTGCTTATTTAATAAGTTATGAACGTTGAAAGAAAGGCAATCGTTCTTTCAGAGGTTGCATTTTATTTCAGGCATTTTCTTTTGATTTGGGTAGTAATCAATAACTGACTGTTCAGTAGGTTTTTTCTTCAAACAATAAGAGTGGTGTTGTATTTGCAGATGAATTATAACTACTAAACTCAGACTAACGACATATAAATTGAGTTATAGCGACTGTCTAAACAGTATATAATTTACTGCGGTAGAAAAGTCTGACATTTCCTAAAAAAGTAATTAAACATTGATCAGTGTTGTAAATTGTGTTGTGTTAGTGATTTTGTGTTTTTGTTCTCAACGTTCCAAACCATAGCCAAAAAAGAACAATTACCTTCTAATTTGATTGTGTTACTCAATTTTGATTTCTCGAACATATTTGTTATACAGCAGTTGTAGAGCCCGTTGTCGCTTCTTTCAAACTGCCGTATCGTCAGTGAGGGCAAGGCTCCTCCTGTTTCCTTGTATTTAACATGATTTTTAGTGTCAATTACAATACTATCCTTCATCCATGCCACATGATCAATATTTTGTTCGGGTGTTACGTAACATTGTATCACCCTTTTCTGATCAGCACCATTGGATTGTTCTTGTAGATTCAGGTCAAAGCTGGAAGCTGTAAGAAAAACCAAACACCAACACTTTAATTTCGAAAAAATAGGTAGAGCAAAAAATAAGGGATGCACTAACAGGTCAACATTGTAGATATCAACCAAAAAATCGAGACAAAAATACAGAAAAAACAGTACCAAACACATATACACTGTTCCCACAGGAGTATGTCACGTCTTTGTATATATATTTTACAGTATAATATAAAATCAATGTCAATTAAACAAAACTTGCAGCAATGTTTCCCCCCCCCCACCCCCAAACTATTTGAATTAATTTTTTTTTATCTTTCATTGATTTTTTGATTTCGTCTCTTAAAATGAACCATGATTTAAGATACAGGAACAAATAACATCCATAGAATGCCAATGCTTATCAAAGTGAATACCAAAAACACATACCATCGACTTATCAAAAACGGTTTACTTATCATAAATATAACTTTCAAGTTCCGAATGCTAATACTCTCATTTACTTAACATTCGTTGATCCTCTTAAACTAATCTAATCACAATCTTTAACATCTAAACTTTGTAAGACTGTTGATGTCAACCATGGGCCCACATAATCTAAATAGATGGGAGACGTGCCAATGTTAATAATATCACTTCCTATCAGATTTAGCCGACCAAATCACAAAGTAATACATGTTAAGCAAGCAAACGTGTCAAGTATTTTGACCATGACGAAGAAGACGGGCAAAAAATATCCATGGAATGAGATATCACTATGCTAGTACAGCGTCATTACAAATATTACCAATGGTCCATTATTGGCTCCCTATAATCTGATCTAATCACACACTAACATATTTTTGATGCAGGCGATAACAGCAAAACTAATTCTCGTTCTTTTACCAAAATCAATGCGATGCAAAAAACTGTTTGTCGTACCAAATCTTTCGTTAATATTCGGTTAGATAGTGGTTCGCATAAACATCTTGATAAACAGTTGAAACAAGAGAAAGTTACACTATGCAGTTATAGTAGTCTTGCTAAAAGTGTCCATGGAACACAAATGTCCTCTCTTGTAAATATTAAAAGTGTTAATGTATTTTCTCAAACATATTGACTTTTTGAATTCATTTAAACATGATGACATTTGTTTCCATATGTTTTTAATATAGATTAATCGGAGGTTTAAGTGCTCTCAAAATCCAAAAACTAACAGTAATGGTCAAGACTGATGCTACATTAATTTGAACTTGGTCTGTATTTTGCTGGTAAAAAGTATTGTGTAAAAGTTTTATAAAATTTGGTTATGGGCAAAATAAAATTAGAGCGAAAATGGCAATTCACAAATTTTTTTCACCCATAAAAGA
The DNA here is from genome assembly GCA_037788925.1 of Mytilus galloprovincialis. Taxonomy (NCBI): domain Eukaryota; kingdom Metazoa; phylum Mollusca; class Bivalvia; order Mytilida; family Mytilidae; genus Mytilus; species Mytilus galloprovincialis. The sequence goes on along the minus strand of CM075343.1, from coordinate 29,802,876 downwards.
GGGGCGAATCAGGGATAGTCAAACTCATAGATAAAAAATAAACTGACATTGCCATGACTAACACAGAAAAAGACAAATAATAGTACGCAAGGCACAACATAAAAAACTAAAGGCTAAGCAATACAAACACAACCAAAACAGGTGGGTAACTTCAGCTGCTGGAATATTGCTACATAGAATGGAAAGTTTGCAATAAGGAAGATGAAGTCATCTCTTTGTCGTAAAATTTTGTTTTCAACCGATCCGCATAATCAATAGATATAGGAAGATGTGGTGTAAGTGCCAATGAGACAACTCTCCATCAAAATAACAATTTTAAAAAAGGAAAACATTATAGGTCAATGTACGACCTTCAACACGGAGCCTTGGCTCACACCGAACAACAAGCTATAAAGGGCCCCAAAATTACTAGTGTAAAACCATTAAAACGGGAAAACCAACGGTCTAATCTATTTAAAAAAACTACTGTACATCAGATTCCTGACTTAGGACAGGTGCAAACATTTAAATCTAGATTCGATTGGATAGATGCATTCAACATAGTCACCAAATTTTGAATTACTTAATACGAGAACATCATCTGTATAGCGGAACGAAAAGTTAAAGGATATTGCTAACTTCTAATCTTTCTTCCTAAGACGTAGCTGTATTAAGTCAGCCTCGTAGTAATAATGGAACAAGTAGGCAAAACGAGGGACACATTTTGTTCCCATTGCGTCAAAAATGTCCACCCTCAAGATCGGCGTAAAAAGTAAAATCACAAAAATACTGAACTTAGAGGAAAATCAATTCGGAAAGTCCATAATCACATGGCAAAATCAAATAACAAAACGTATCGAAAACGAATGGACAAGAACTGTCATATTCCTGACTTGGTACAGGCATTTTCAAATGTAGAAAACGGTGCATTAAACCTGGTTCTATAGCGCTAACCCTCTCACTTAATGACAGTTTCATCAAATTCCGTTATATTTACATTGATGCGTTAAATAATCAGACACAATAAATAAAATAGTCAAAATATGGTTACATCAGTTATCATCGTATAACAATTTTAAGTTGCTTTACCAAAAAAAAAATCGAATTTGATATTTGTTTGCTTGGGTTACAAGATTTTTTAACATTTAGTTGTTGCATTGTACAGTTAGAGAACAGAAACCTATAATTTGTCAGTTTTTCATTCATAAAGAGAAAATTACTTCAGATCAGTGAAAGTGACACCACCTAACTTCTAAGGTGATCCATGGTTGGTTGTAATGAGTAGTGTGTGAGCATGTAAGTTTCAGTACATTCGCTTGTGACAAAGTAAAGTTAGAGAATAGAAACCATTTTCGTGACGTTCGAATAGACACAGAAAAGACGTAATTCCCTTTTTACTACTGAGAAAACTTTGACATATTAAAGGACTCCACCAAGCACTAGAGACTCAATTAGTTATTTTTCATTTTACAGAAATACATAAGGTATACACGTATTAATTAAGCAATTTCACCATGCTCTGAAAGAGTCAGACTATGACATACCACATGAATTTTTGGGTGGGACCCAAACCGACTTGACTGATTACAATAACCAGTAGCTAACAATATGTATACGTACATCATACATATATAACATATTAAGTTGATTAAATAATCACTAAAAAAACATACAATTATATCTTAAACAGATTCGAACAAAAAAGTGTGTTCAGTTGACATACTAGTAGTAAATGTGATCATGTACTAAAACATAGTGAACTTTAAACAAACTCCCGATATAGTTCAAAGTAAGTTAAATATGAAAACGATTAGAATAAAAATAATGCTCAAACATGTAAAGCCGCGGAAGCGTTTCTCGTTCGACCAAAAGGGACATAGAAGTATAAATACAAATAAAGCATGTGTAGTAAATGTATTGATACGAAACGAAAGTACTTATTATCCTTAACCTTGCTGTATTATGCTCAAAGTTACCACTTACTATTTTTATATCTGGTATGTGTATCTTAGGAAAAGAACGAGGCGTTTTTTTCACAAAACTTCCGTAGCAGCTGCAGGGACATGTATATCGTATGATATGAGAATAGTATATTCCGTATGTGATTGAAGATTCTTTATTGCTACCAAATTGTGAGAATGATTTAAAATTTCAAAATTGAGATAGTCTCATCATGCATAGACTCGTGACTTAAGTCAAACTCTAGGTATGTGCCTAAAAGTGCGGAGGAGAAACAGTCGTGATTATGGAGTCTTTAATATCTAGTTCTTGAATATATATTGATAGTGCCTAATCAGAATTTTTTTTAATAGTAATGGAGAGGTCATCAGCATGTTACATATATGCGAATTCAAATGATCTAGATTCTTTGGTCTACTTTTCTACAATAGTCGGAAGGAACTCAAACTCAAATAACAATAGGGAAATATTGACAAAAGAGATGCATGGTTATACAGACAACCTACTGATCAATCGTAATGCATAATTCAATAAATATGATGTCGGAATATTTTGTCCGAAATATGTCGAATTGTATCATAACACAATAAATATTTCCAAAAAAAAAGTAACTTGAAGCAGCTCTGTTTACGCTATTAAGGTCAAATAGTAAAGGAGGGCGAACGGTACTTATAGATCGAAAAAATACTGACAACACAAAGGCTAAAAGAGAAAAAGACAAACAGACAAATAATAGTACACAACAGCCAACATAGAAAACACGAACCATACCATGATCGCAGGTGCTCTGGAAGGGAAAGCAGATCCTGCTCCACATGTGGCATCTGTCATCTTATCAATAACGATCAACCAACTAGTAAGTTGATTTTCTCTATTTTACATTTTTGATAAAAAAGGATTTTAAAAATGGTAATTGAACGAAAATAAATATATTTTGAAGACCAATTGGTGGATTTCGGCTATTTTCAACATTTTGGTCGAGTTGTTGTATCTTTGACACATTCCTCATCTATAGTCTCTATTTTAAAACTTAATAGATATATGAAATAATCATGAAAAGTAACAACGATATCTCAGAATATCTCATTTGACACAATTGATAATAAACATGATAGAGACACACAACAGAGAAATAAAATAAACAAGAATGTGTCAATAGTACACGGATGCCCCACTCGCACTATCATTTTACATGTTCACTGGACCGTGAAATTTGGGTCAATACTTTAAAATTGGCATTAAAATTAGAAAGATCATATCATAGTTAACATGTGTACTAAGTTTCAAGTTGATTGGACTTCAACTTCATCAAAAACTACCTTGACCAAAAACTTTAACCTGAGCTTCACACTATATTTTTCTTTGTTCAGTGGACCATGAAATTGGGGTCAATACTTTACTTTGACATTAAAATTAGAAAGATCATATCATAGGGAACATGTGTACTAAGTTTCAAGTTGATTGGACTTCAACTTCATCAAAAACTACCTCGACCAAAAACTTTAACCTGAAGCGGGACGAACGAACAGACGAACGGACAAACTGAGGCACATACCAGAAAACATAATGCCCCTCTACTATCGTAGGTGGGGCATAAAAACGAATCAAGAAGAAACAAAATACAAAACTATATAAGCTAAAAGAAAATCTATATAGCTTTCGTAATAAAGATGTTACTGAGGTTGAGGTCTTCACTATAAAAAGAAAGAGATTTTAATTTTTATTTCGTATGGAAACACATATAAAAATTGTTATATTAATTCGCGATGGTGATTGTATAAATATGCATCAATGCTCTTCAACTTTAAATATATTTGGCTTTCTAACTATTTTGATCTGAGCTTCAATGATGAGTCTTATTTAGACGAAACGCTCGTCTGGCGTATCAACATATACGCCTGATACCTTCGATAACAGTTAATGTCGTGTCGAATTTAAATGTTTTTTCTTGTGAATCCGGTGGAACAGTTTTTCCTCAAGGAGTATTGTACATATGCAATGGCATAATGTACTAGTTGAGAAATGTAAACTGCTATTTAAACAATTGGATTTGACAAATAAAATAAGTTCTAGTTGAAGTTGTCCATATCTGTCGATATTGAAGAAAACGTAAAGATATGAAGCAGAAACATCTATTCGATAATGTCATAAATCTAAAGTTCAATATGATATTGAAGTGTAAACACTTGTTAGGATGTGGGGTATTGAGTGACAGAACATCATCTGACATATCTGAATGTAAAGTTGGAAGAGCTGTACACAAAAATTAGTAGTGTACAGCGTGGAGAAATCAAGAAATAATGCTGCATAATTGTAAAAAAAAAAATTGGCTTGATAGAAGATTAACTTTACGTCATCCTTAGAGTTATGTCATCCTTAGAGTTATGTAGGCTATCTTTCTACGCTAGAAATAATGAAGAAAGAACTTTTGAAAGATTTTTTAAGCTAATCATATGGACTCGGCTATACATCTGTCGTAATAAAGATGTTTATGAAGTTGAGGTCTTTACTATAAAAAAAGAGAAATTTTAATCTTCATTTTGTATGGAAATACAATTGAACAAATAGGTTTTGGTGACTTTCTTCAATATCCTCTGTCATGAATAATGTTAGGGAACATATAGGATTTCCACGTTTGCTTTGAATAGCACGACCTAATATGAGACAATGAAATTCTAGTAAATGTCGATGATAAGGACAAAATATGATATGAATAAAAAAAAAACATTTCGATTAAGGAGTTATGACCATCGGTTAACTACTTTTAATTTAAATATCTCTTAATATTAGACGATAATATAACTGTTATTTTGATGCAGTTGCATTGTGTAAAAAAATTATTAAACACAAGTTAAAATATTACCCTCTAAATTTATCTGGCTATATTCTGTTGTTCCGAATTGATTTGTAAATATGCATGCATACTTTCCTTCGTTCTTAGCTTTAAAGTTTTTAATCGTAAGCGAATTCACAGCTCCAATTTCAATCTTGTATTGTGGATCAGTTGTATCGATTGTTTTCCCATCCATTGTCCATTCCATTGCCTTTATTATATTAGGCGGATAAATGTCACAATGAATCTTCTTATTCTCGTCGGTATTCTTAGATTTTTCGGATAGTGTCACTTGGAAGTGTGGACCTGTAAGATAATTAATGTAATCTTTCATAAAAAAACTATGAATAGAACTCATTTGTTTTATCTGAAACCGCTTATGGTATGTCGATTATTGTTATGTTTTTAAAAGAACACAAATAGAGTGCATTACAAATTTAATCAACAGAACTTCATCAAAATGTACATGGCGTACAAATAATATATATGGTTATCCCCGAATGATAATTCCATTACAAAAAAAGTTATGTCGTATTCAACACTTGATTTTCTTCTTCAAAACTTTTATCTGGCATTAATATCAATAGCATTAAAAAACATGTTAGAAAAAATGTTTGTCTGCATCAATCGACACCTGCCATACTTTCTGATTCATGAAAAGTACATGCTGGAACATAAATTGAAGCAGTTGGCTGCAAAACGTTATAATTTGTGATTACAGCTGATCGGACACTATGTCGTATGTGTTTATCACCTAAACCAATGTGGAAAAGACAGATATTATTTTTATTTTTAGTTAATTTTCATTTCGTTCATGGTATCTTAATATTGTCATTATGTTGCTCTGTACAGAGAATAAAGATTTGTTTGTCTTTCAAGAGATAATTTTCAATATTTTGACAACCTTAATTTTAAACATTGTAAATGTAACTTGTCATATTTGTATTAACTATATGGAGGATAAGGGGTTTAACACATTCCAGTTATGATTATATTATTGTCTCTTTTGTCAGTCAAATGATTATCACAACCCAATATAATGACAGTTCTAATAACTAAAAAATGTCAAATATTGGATCAACTGATTGTGAGGATTGTAAGCATTGCACAATCATCATATTGTTAAGCAATCAGTGCATCTCTGCCTCACTCTGTTTCTTTTCGTCAGATCATGCAAATTGGTTAAGCAGTTATTAGATCTCAGTTTAGGCATTATGTAGTTTAAACTATATCGCAATTTTAAAGAAGATTTTTAATTTGAAAATGCTTTATTCATGACAAAGTTATATAAAAGTTCACAATGGTGTCGTTTAAGAGATGACATTACAAGATGAATTTCTCTTTTTTATCAGATCATTTATATCATTGTATATTACTTGTTTAAGTATTGATATGACTTAAAAATTCTTATACAATTGCATACCTCCCTATGTAAACTAGTAGAATGTTCATAGTCAAAAACTTTGGGGAACAGCAAAAAAATATGCATGGAAATTGCAAGTGTCAATGCAAATACATCTGCATGTCATACATCATTGTCAATATATCATGACTGAAGTGTGGAGCCAAATTATCTACGTGGGAAAAAGACGTGCGATAGCTGATACAACTGCATACCAAATACAGTTGACCTATCATTCCGTGCTCCCCAGTTATGAACCTAATCTTAACCAATGCGTAAACTAGTACATTTATTTACGTCGACGTCGCAGTTGTCGAGACGAGACAAAACAACAGATGATCTTTAGGTAAATGATACAGGCAAAACATGTATGTCAATAAGCAACCAACAAAAACCACGGCATGACAGATTTCTGCCGACTTCCAATAAATAATGTTCAACTATTCCAAAAGTCAGCAGCAGCTGGTCTTATTTAGTCTTGAATGTTTTTTATTTTCAATTTTGTTCATTTATATACTTTTGAGTTTAGTTTGAGATCCCTTTCAATGAACTAGAACATTATTTTGTTTACGGTTCAGCTGAAGCTAGTCACCAGATGCGGTATTTTCACGCTGTAATAAAGACCATTTGGCAGTCTAGTGCTGTTTTCCGCTCTATAGTCGGTTTGTTGTCTCTTTGATACATTCCTTGTTTTGATTTTCAATTTCATAGCTGTTCATCATGTTTGTTGAAGTTTAATTATATTCTTTTTTATACAGTTAGAAGATACTGGAAGTATTTTATAAAACTAAAATGTACAGTTAATCAATTAAGATACATACTTTCAAGTTAAAATGTCATTTGACTGAAATCAGTTTCAATATAAAAGAGTCAAATGTCAATTTGTTCTTGAATAAACAACGATGGTTAATATTTTTTGTTGAAATTTTTTTAAGATATAAAAAGATGTGGTATGTATTCACATGAAACAACATTCCATCCAATTCCAGATAAATGGCTTTATCTACCAATATAATAAAGATCTTTAATAACAAACAAAGAATTCTTACCCTTAAGATTGTATTTACATGTACATTTTTCACGACCTGGGCTAGCGATAACAGTGCAAATATATAGGCCAAAATCTTCTTGTTCTAAGTTTCTAACTGTAAGTGAAGGTGTGTCTTTAGTCCCACCAACATATTTGTCTGTATCTAAAAGCTGTCTTTCTTTGTCTTCGTTGTCAATAAATGTCCATTCCAATCCAGTGATACATTGTGGTGAATTTAGACAACACTGAAATGTGACAGTTTTGTTTGACAATATGTTCGTGACATCTACATCGGTTATTTCAATTGCTAAGGGCGTATTATCTGCAAAAAAAACCACAAATACAAATATAAACCGTTAAGTCTCTTCATTTAACTTGACTCTTTTTAGTCGTTGTTCGTAAGCATTTAAAACTGGCACTTTATGATATCATATACATACAAATACAATCCCTATTTGTTCATTGACAAGATCCGAGTATATGCTCATTTATAAATATATAAAACATGCATCCTAATTGTTACACATTGGAAACCAGGAAAATTGGACGATGTGTTGATATCCGTCGCACATAACATATTGCAAGGTGAGAGGGGTTCGATTCCCAGTGAAGGCATTTATAAATTGCAAAACCGAACGTAAGTTTTAAAATTAATATAAATAGTGCACAGAAATCAATTATAAGCCAATTAAAACTTAATGAATGTTTCATGATGTTGGGTTAATAATCCGGCAATGTTTGTCCTAAAAATTGATCACAAGACGTAGACATCTGACTTAAACATAAAAATGTAAAATATTGATTATTATTACATAAATTAAAACATAAGGCAATTTACCATTCAATGCTACGTATTCGCTCGTTATGGATATGTCAAATGTATTTGTTATCCTGCATCTGTAACTTCCGTTGTCATCAGCTGTAAAGTCTTTAATTGTCAATGAAGGTGCTTTTCCATCTTCTGTGAGATATCTTGTATTCGTTGAGTCAATTGGACCTTGACCATGCCTTTCCCAAACTATTGATTTAATAATGTGTATCGGCTCAATTTCACAAACAATCTTTTTATCAATTCCGTTAGGAGTTTCAGACAGAATAGTCAATTTGAAACTGTCATTTGCTGCATGATATAATGAAGAATAGAATGAGTATATATCCACGATATTTTGTTGTACAGAAACTATAGATTCGTTTAAAAACGGGTTTGTTTTATGTTATGTGATGGTAATTTTATAAATATGAATACTGTATATACACCAAAATGATTATATATAGATGTTCTTATGATTGATGCATATTAATTCAATGGATTTTTTTATGAGAAACATACCATAATTTGAGTACTATGAACATGAAATGCAAAAATGCCAAAACAAAGTTACTCTTGTTCTGGTTATTGCAAATTATCAGCATTGCAATTTCCATCTACACTTAATACACAATATCAAAATCGAACACCCTATTTTGTGGTTATTGCGGTAATATTCAATATGAATTTGTAATTTTCAACTATTTCTTGTATGACATAACATTGCAGGAACTTTGTAAATCATGTCATATAAAACGCTTACCATGCAAAATATAGTTATCTTCCCCTTTAAGATGCGAACAGTTTTCAACGACACAACAGTACTGGCCTATATCTTCTAAAGCTAAGTTATAAATTGAAAGCGAGGGTTTATGTTTGGTGCCACCCGAATATTTACTGTTATTTGAAACGTCTACGTTTTTTCTTTCATTTGTTTGTTGTATTTTCTCCCATCTAACATCCTTTATTTCATCGTCCGATATAACAACACATGTTAACGTGATAGAGTTTCCTGGCAGAGCACCATTGATATCGTCAACATGTATTTTAACTTTAGGTGGTATCCCTAAAAGCAATAATTAACAATTATAATTCAAGTCGAAATCAATTTCTGATATAATGTAAAATTAGCAAAAGTTTAAAAAAACGAATAAAATCTATAACGCATAGCAAGTTATAAAAGGTCTTTCGATAACAAAATCAGAAACAAATCAAATACATTTAAGCAAGTCTCACATATAAGGAAACGCAGTTCCAAGACCTAACTTATAACAGTTAGGACTACAAAGTAGGTTATTTGTTCATTTGTAAAATTAATCCAGTTTTAAGCAGATCAGATATATCTTAAAATGTTATATTTTCCGGTCTTGTAAAATTGCAAATGAAAAAAACTAAGAGCATTATATTTAACCATACATTTCTATCAGTATATGTGGGTACTTGTTCTTTTTAAGTGTACACATGTAACAGTCAGAACAATTACTGTATATATGAAAAAGGAAGTTGTGGTATGATTGTCAATGAGACCAAATGACACATTAACAATTATAGGTCAACGTACGGCCTTCAACACTGTTCAAAACCCATAATGTATAGTGGGCTATAAGAGGCTCCGGAACTTTAAAAAATCAATAAAAGGCTTAACTCATCAGATGGATATATTCAAATCGAAATCCATCTTACGAAAACAGATTAAAAGTAGTTGGTTAGTTGTTTGAATTTGTAGATTTGCATGTTTCTGTTTAAAAATCAAAATTCCCTGCTTTTTAATACCTGTCCTTACCACAATTATATTTATTATATTACCTTAAGACCTGAACTATACTTACAGGACTTCTTTACTTCAACGTACATGTTTGGACTTTTTCCTGTTCTAAAAAATGTCCTGGCGGTACAGTAATAAAAACCGGTTTCCGTTATTTCAGTAAACTTATACGTAAGATGAATGCTATTGCCTTGATTTGTTATAATAACGTTACTGATCGCATTGTTTTGATTACATTTTTTATGCCATTTGATGTTTTTGAATTCGAGAGTTGATTGAACGTTGATCTTCATCTCCGTTTGCTTTCCAATAGTAGCCTCTATTTTTGATTCTGGCAGGGTGAAAATAGGTGCACCTAAATATATAATATTACACCAATGAATACTTAAATCTGGTACATCGCTCTTGTGCCTATTCTTACGATGAATATAAAATTGAGTAAGTTGAGTGATTGCCAATCGGCCAACTATCCAACAACAATCAATTGACATATAAACAGATAAAGCAACTTTACCAACTATACTTCACTTTACGACCTTCAAAAAAGTCAAAAATTTTACTTAAATACGAAATGGAAAGTCCCGACGACCTGAATGTTTAACAAATCAAACGTGATATAAAACCAAAAACAAATATAGTCGCATTATTTCAAAATAGCAAGCGCAAACTTAACTTAATATTATTGACAACAGACTATTGCCGTCACTTTATTACAAGTTCGTGACTAAGAACAAGCTCTTACAACTTTTCTCTGATTTAGAATATTGTAAGCGCTCAGCAGTCTCCTTGAACAGTAGTGTTTTAGCAACATAATAACTAAATTGAGATACTAATCAAAGAGAGCATTCATCAACTTTGATCGAAACACATACAACAAATATTGAAAATTCATTCCAGAGGTATCCTCTTTCGCTGGAACCTATGATTACGTTCACTTCCAATTACAATCAATGCAACAATTGTTTTATTAGACAAAGATATCATATGTCAATTAGTACGCACATAACGGTACAAGTTGGAATACGCCATAATATAAATGAGAAAAACTTGACCGTGACCAATCGTCTGGTGGTAGAACCATTTTTGTGGATACATATCTATATATATATATACTCAGGTCTCTCGTTTCTCTTTTTCTTTTATATAGATTAGAGCGTTGGTTTTCCCGTTTGAATGGTTTTACACTTGTAATTTTGGGGCCCTTTATAGCTTGCTGCTCGGTGTGATCCATGGCACCATGTTCAAAGCCGTACCTTGACCTATAATGGTTTACTTTTATAAATTGTTATTTGGATGGAGAGTTGTCTCATTGACACTCATACCACATCTTCCTATACATAACAATGTTAAACACATAGCTAATTGTCTGCGTTTCGATGGCGAGAAATCTTAAGGGAAAACGATACTGTACACAAATTGAATAAATTTAATATATACCTTAAAATGTATAACAATAGTACAATTTAAGGAGGAAAACGGACATCAATATCAATTTTTGTATTTTGAATGAAAGATATCCTACATCAGTATGCATTTGATGTGAAATGGTGTCTTATAAATTTCTCCTGATTTCTATAAAACAATCATACCATAGCTTCTTATTTTTATATCGAGTATAACAAAAACAACCTTTTTTTTCATCAGATACGCATTTCAAAAATTAATGTTTTTCCGGGATGTTTTATGCCAAAATATTTAGCAGTCAAAACCTTTTTACACACTTCGAACGACAGAACAAATCTTCAAAAAGGAGCAAAATAAATTCAAATCCAAGACAGGGAATCATCATGATAAAGAGACATTTCTCAATTGAAACTGATTTTGAAATAATTTAACATACGTACAATACAATCCGTTACTTCTATACTCCCTTTCATTTCAGATGGATCATAAGAAATGTACATGTAATCATATATCATGTTTTGATACTATGTTCCATAAACTTGGATTACATCTCATGAGTTTCTTAATAGAGGGTTAAATTTACAAAAAAACGCTATAAAACAAAATTTCAAAACGGTGCATCATAACAGATGCCATCATATTCCTACCTTTTCGGAACATATGAAATATCTTCGATTTATATGTGTTTAGCTTTAGCATAAAAAGATTTTCATGAATAATAAAATTGAGAATGGAAATGGGGAATGTGTCAAAGAGACAACAACCCGACCAAATAAAAAACAACAGCAGAGGGTCACCAACAGGTCTTCAATGTAGCGAGAAATTCCCGCACCCGGAGGCGTCCTTCAGCTGGCCCCTAAACAAATATATACTAGTCCAGTGATAATGAACGCCATACTAATTTCCAAATTGTACACAAGAAACTAAAATTAAAATAATACAAGACTAACAAAGGCCAGAGGCTCCTGACTTGGGACAGGCGCAAAAATGCGGCGGGGTCAAACATGTTTGTGAGATCTCAACCCTCCCCCTATACCTCTAACCAATGTAGAAAAGTAAACGCATAACAATACGCACATTAAAATTCAGTTCAAGAGAAGTCCGAGTCTGATGTCAGAAGATGTAACCAAAGAAAATAAACAAAATGACAATAATACATAAATAACAACAGACTACTAGCAGTTAACTGACATGCCAGCTCCACACTTCAATTAAACTGACTGAAAGATTATGATTTTATTATATGAACATCAGGCACAATCCTTCCCGTTAGGGGTTTAGTATCATTCCATAATAACATATATGAGAAGAACATAACCCGTGTCATGCCAACTTGTGATCTATCATTAGTTCCAATATTTAATCGGTGGCTACTCATTTGCAATTTCGTTAAATGATTTTAGAGAGGAGGAAGAAGTTCGCATTTCTGGATCTTCACAAAAAAAAAAAAGACTTGTATCATGTACATTGTTGTATGAATGTGTTTATTGGATTTTGTTTTCTATCTAATTTAGGTTTTTTTCTTCTGTTAACTCAATGCTATTTTGTTTGTCCTTATCCAAAAATATTGTTATTTGAACCAAGTATATTCCTAAAACTCACCGAAATGATGAAATATATATCCAAACACAACCAGTATTGCTGATCCTACTGATCCGCTTAAAACAGTAACTATGATTTCTGTAGAACTGACTGAAAAAATATGTGTACTTTAGTTTGATTATTCTTTTTTCTTGCTTACATCATTTGTACTCTTAATTTTGTTTAAGTGTTTATAACTTTTCACCAAATTATGTCTGGAAGCATGGACATCAAACGAAGTGGTACATTCCTATCTTCACATTTTGATATAAACTTTAGCTGCTTATAAGTCTAAGTGAGTAATAAAGAATTCATCAGCAATAATAAATGATTAAATGACATTAATCTTGTAAATACATATTATTTAATATTTTGCTTCAATCATTATTCATACAATTAAGAAACATTTCAGAACAACCATCGCCGAACGATAGAATGACTACCTTGATTGTTTTCTGTTATTTTTCAAAAGAGGCGATCGTAATATGCTCGTCAATAATTGCAGTGTTACTCAACTTCATGTTTACTTTTGAAAACTAATTAATATATAGAATATCACTAAAACCTAAGATTGCTATAACATTTATCCCTTTTTAACGGTCATTACATTAACATAAGCCATATCGACATAAACACATTGTACTCACGTCCGTTGCTTGATTCCGAATCTGCAAAACGAACTTGGCATTATTAAAAATGACACCAGGTTGCAATACATGCTGTATTTTTCCAAATTAAATTGACCGTTTTTCAGTTTATTAGTTTGCTGCAGTTTTGTATATACTACTTCACAAACGGGTTAACTCTTATTGTTTGGTCATTTTATTAATGTCGCGCAGACTTCAAAATAGTCAAAAAATAATGTACAAATGTCCTCTTATATTGCAATCAAGTTCATGGTGTGGTGTTGAATATTACATATACATTTGAGCAAAAACTAATGTAAGAACTTCTTTCATATTCATAATGCCGTTGTTGTTAACTTATATTTAATTTCTTTTTATTAAAATTTAGGCATAGCATATTTAGTTATATTAGAGGTATGTGTATATTTAACATTCTATAACATAACTGTCCATGTTGAATTACCTAGTTTGTGGTCATTTACTGTAACATTACTTTTTACCAACACTGAAATATTAAAAACTAAGTGTAATTTAAATAGTATGTTAACACTTAAAAATGTAAAACCAATGTTCGTTAATATGTGGGTTATTGCATGATTATTATTGAATATAGGTCCGTGCTCGAGTTTATTCTATATAGCACGAGCTTGTGACCGTCATATTGACTTCAAACTTTTTAATTTACACAGTCTAGAGTGTATCGCCAAAATGTTTAATGATAACCTTCATTTTTTAGTTGTAGCTTTAATTTCATAATATAGGTAATCCACGAGCCTGAAATTAACGAATTATGTCATAATCAAGTGGAATTGATGCATGCTGTTGCATTTAAAACTGAAAGTAACAATAATGATGTCCATGTATAATTATTGTAAAATTGTTATTTGTGACAATTTAAAAAAAAAAGATTACACACGCTTCTGTATGTCTTTACCTTCCAACATGATTTGTCTACTTCTACTACTCCCAACAGCATTTGTTGCAACACAAGTGTACGACCCGGAATCAGATGTGTATACAGGAATTAATGTTAAAGAAGGATTGCTTATCGTTATTCCAATAGTTCCAGTTGTGCCATGGTTTAAGGCCAATACTCCGTTGTCTGTAAGTCTTTCCCAGTACACATGTGTAAGTGTTGGGTTTGCATAAACAATGCACAGGAGGACAGCTGTTTGTCCATGGTAAACGGTAACTTTAAGTAGAGGTGTTTCAACTATTGGTATATCTAAAAGTAAACACTGCGGTGCAATATAGTTTGCAAACCAAATGTGTCTGTCGTATCAATAGGACAAGGTGTCAACAGTCGTTGAATTAAATTAAGATTTACATGGTTGATTTAAAACACGATCAGTAGATATCGAAATCTAAATTGTGTACGACAGACACACGTTTACCTTCAAAAGTCTAATATAAGTACAAAATGTTAGGACAGGTGTGAAGCTGAAGACCATTGAAGTCCCCTAATCTACAAATGTAAGTTCATTATGCACATGACCGAAAGAAAACCAAATACACCTAACGTGCAAAGTATGTTTTTCTAGATAGATGTTTCTTTTCAGCAAAGTTTTCATTACTTTTTATTTCAATTTACTTGTTGATTTACGTGGCGTGGGTTTGATTTGACTGATTGATTTTTTTTAGCTTTTAAATGTTTCAATATTACTTCTAAATTAAGGGAACATACAATTTTAGGACAAATATACGGGGGAATACATAGAGGTTTACCTCCTCGGACGGTCAAATGCAATTGCTGACTAGCACCAGTTCCTACAATATTTTTTGAAAAACAAGTATAAAATCCAGAGTCAGTTGTTGTTACTGTCTGAATAACCAGCGACGGATAAGAAGGTTCAACACCAGCGATGCCAGAAGTATGGAAATATATGTATCTAACAATTCCGTCCTTGTTGTGTGTCCAGTATACTTCAGTATGTGAAGGCACAGCATTTACTTCGCATGGAAGGGTAATATTATCACCAAAATTAACATTCAGTTTCACGGATGGCACTGTAACTACTGGTTCATCTGATAGAAGAAAAAATGACATACACACATGCTAAATAAATAAGTGGCAATCGATGTTTAACAGACGTTAATCCATAACGATTATTTGATTCAAGATTAAAACTCAAATCTATAGAAATCAAATTACTAATACACATGATATACATAGTCTTTCATCCTTTTATTTTCATGAAACATGCATACAGTTAAGACTTTACCCTGAAGTTTAAATGTTAGCATCATTTACGAATGAAATCAATGAAACATGAATCGTGTGACTTATTTAAAGTTAAAAAATAGGTTTTGGTCAAATCCTTTAGTTAGTTTTCATATTTTATTGGGTTTCTCGTTGTGTCATTTATTCCATAAGATTTTGATATATAATTATATAGAATTCCATACGATCCGTCAAATGCAATTTTTAATCCGTTTAAAAAGTCATATATCTGTGATATACACAAATTGCTCTTCTTGGTACATGTCTTTACATCAAAGTTTTCATCAAAACACATTACTTTTACGTAGGAAAAGGGGTACACCAATTTCAATTAAGTTTATATATATGTTTTTACCATTCATTTATATTTCATAAATAATATCTGATAAGAATAATAAAAGGTACGAACATGGTTATTACAAATGATATCAACAAACAGAATATAGTAATAATCGACCAGTCTCATATTGGTCACTTTTCACATCCATATGGAGTTTTCTGTAAAACACATACATTACATGTTGATATCAGTCCAATTTGGGCTCACATTCAGTGATATAGTAGTCTATTTGAAAGTTTATTTCTAGTAATAAAATAAATATGAAATTATTACAGGAGAGCACAGTATCATGTTCTGCAGATAAGAAGCACCTGCCGGTGTACTACCAAACTTTAAAATGCAATTAAAAGTATATTGAATTTTCCGAAATGTATTACAGCTTAGGTTATCTACTCCTCCATCATTGATCATGAAAAGCCTTAGATTCCAAAAAACAATTGGAAGATTTATAAACAGTTAATTTAAAATTTTACCATATCTGTCTCAAATATGTGCCTTTCTGTTTTTAAAAAAATGCTGACATCTAGACCAGATTTTTTGTCGTATTATCTTGAACGTGCTACTTTATAAGGTTACAGTCTACAGAGAAACATATACCCTACCAGGACAGTATATATGAAAAAGCAGACCCAACTATTTGCTCTGTTCGTTTTATGCCACGTGATTAACAAAAAATCAGCAAAAAAACAAGACTTTGGTTTTACCCGGGTGGGTTCAGATCTTGATGTGAGCCGCTTCAACGAGACAACCGACTTGGTGTTTGTCTCGTGAGTTTACGCTTGGTGGGAAAATTGCCAACCATGCGCAAATGTGTACCAAAATGTTGATAGTGTTTTAAAGGGTGAATGTTTCCTTTTTATCAAATTAACTACTACAGAAAAATGTGATTATACTTGTTTTTATATTTCACACTCAGTCTAATAATTACTTTACATACAATCACTTTTATTCGGTTGTATCCTTGTTCTCGTATCCTTTTATTCTTGTTGATCCGCATTGAAGTAATGAACGTATTAAGAATCAAATTCTTTTTGTAATGGGGTTGCTAAAGCGATGATCGAAACAACATTTCGAATTAAACGAGGAAATTACAAAAGAGGCATTTACTGCATTATTAAATTTGAATAGTACAACATTGAAAATAATCATGAGGTTGTTGATGGTGTTTACGGAAAAGAGAATAAGGTAAATTGGGTAAAAGTTATAAGGAATTGAGAAGCAAGGGCAAAACAATTATTTCGGGCATTTGTTTTAAGAATAGTAATAAAACAGAAGCCAGACCATTTAATTTTTAATTCAGATGCATTGATGTTATTTTTTCAATTAACAAACCATCATGTTATGCTTGGGTTTCAATTACACATCCGCATGACATAGGAACTAAAGAACTACATACATGGTTCCCTCCGCCTCATTTTTAGACTAATACATCGAATTTGACATAAGCTGTCATCTCCGTATCAGAATCAATGACAAACAAGACGATTTTCATTTTGAAATTATCAATTTCCAAAACCTTAGTAGAAACATTCCAACTCTGCGTGCAAATTGAATATACATTGCCCAACTGATTCGATATTTAAGAGCTCGCAGCTACTATAAATACTGTTTAAAACATAACCACTGTCTGAGCAGAAATGTGATGAGCAAGGATAATATCAAAGAACGTCTTGTCCTTATTTCTAAACAAAATAAATCATCCAAGACCTTGTTGGTAAATATTTTGTCTTGACCTAAAAAAAAGGATACATGATGGTCTTGAAATATAAATCCTATGTTTAACATCTTTATTACGTATTATAGTGTTTTTTTCTATTTGTCTAAGTAAATTTCTTGAATGAGTTCAAGTATTTGTAACTATTGATAAAAGAGACAGTACATAATGAAAGGTGTGAAAGGGGTGAAACTACTGTATGTGAACCAATATCTACACATATATATTTGACTTAAACCGTCATCTAATCACAAGTTTACGATAAATGAGTTAATACGTTTTTACCTCCAATAACTGTCAAGATTGTTGGCAAACTTCCTCCTGTTCCAATGTCATTTGTTGCAAAACAATAGTATTCCCCAGAATCTGATTTAGTAGGCATTATCAATGTCAATGAAGGTATTTCTACTGAAGCTCCTGTTGTTCCCGTAGTACCTGACGAAATCGTTGAATAAATGTCTCCTGAAATTCGTTTCCACCAATAGATTTCAATAGCGGGCGGAACAGCAGTTACTCTACAGGACATTGTAATTCTATTTCCAATTACAACGGTATGCAACGATGAATCGACTTCAACAAGTGGTTTACCTGTAGGTGTAAACAGATAAGGCACAAAAAGGGAATTGTTAGTGATTTGTAATTACAAAAAAATGTATCCATTAACTGAACGCTTATTAAAGTGATAAATTTAGTATATAATAATAATTAATAACACATAGCTAAGAGGATGAAAGTGAAGACTGTCACCCGACAAAACATAGCCAATTAAGGCGAAGCAAAGGTTGACAATGCTTTTATGAAGCTGATATGTCCTACTTAATTTATAATACTGAAAGTCCTATCATTATTGTATGTTACAATTTAATGTAAAATTTAAAGTATTTTACAACAGCGTCACGTACATATATAATAACGTTACAGATGTTACAAAAAACAAAACAAATGAAGCAAGGTGTTTATATTATTATTATTTTGACAGTCGATGAGAATGATATGTAATTTCACCATAAAAGTATTGAATCTGCAGGTTTTTCTGAGGAAACTAAATATTCAATGTGAATTAGATAGGGACTTTTAAAATACCAAACAAAAAGGTGTAGTGGGACATCGTCACCTTCATCTCTCATTGTGTAAACAAAAGTATTAACCATTTGCCTTATTTGTCCACTATCCTCAAAATAAATATTCCTAATGTATGAAAGGTTAATAGATAAAGTTTATGATATCATTATGTTTTATGATATGCATTTTATACCGAGCTATTTTCAATAGTTTATAAAAAAAAAAGTATAACATACAATGTAATAACAAACGATTACGCAATTTCAAAATGTGAAGTTCATACAATTGAAAAATCAAACATATAAACAACGGAATGAGTGAAAAGGCAACTGCAATTTGTTTATGGCTCATTCAACAGTAGTTTACCGAGGTTAAACACTTTTCAGAATCTTTTCAAAATGGCAAAGAACGATAACAAACAATATCTGAAGAAATGAAATGAATTAAAAGACCTGATGCGTCAAAAGGGTGAGCATTGCCGGGTATGAATGTATCAACCAAAATGTTATAATTGTGAACAGGACATTTTCAAGTAAAAAAAATAGATCACATTTCCATTCGCCATTATATTGGTGTATTTTTTTGTAGATAAAGGAAACACGAAGGTTTTATGAATGGACACTACACAATATATATGCTCGCATATATAATCGGTTATTCTACAGCTTTATTCCTGAGTGTGATATTTTGATCAGATATGTATTTGAAGTGTATTAGCAGGGTTGGTAAAAATATGTATAACAAGAGACGCTAAACCTGACAATACAATTTCTTCCACAGTTAATGTAATGCAATAAGTTTCTTTTTAGTTTGATATGTGATTAATGGTTCTTGTTGCCTTACTCTAAATATTGGTGTTTCCATCATTCTGCTTGACTTTCAGTTCCCTGACGTGATGTCCGTTAAAGTTAGCTCTGACATAATTGTGAAATGTTATGCCAACTCGTCTGGTTTATGTAGCTATAACGTGCGTAAAGATTTCTTCATTTTCAAATTATATTGAGTAAAGTTACAAAAAAACTGAACTCCGAGGAAAATCCAAAATAGGAAGTTCCTTATCAAATAACAAAATCAAAAACTCAAAAACACATCAAACGAATGGGTAAAACTGTAATTTTTAAATATAATTATAAAAAGTATCAGGATTTAAATTTAATACGCCAGACACGCGTTTGGTCTACCGAAGACTCATCAGTGACACTCAGATCAAAATTTTTTAAGAGCATTGAGGACCCATAATTCCAAAACAACGTTGTTTGACGGCTAAGGTAATCTATGCATGTGATAAGAAAATTGTTAGATTTCGAAAAATTTCTAGTTTTGTAAATAAAAAATAATAAAAATGACCAATGGCATATAATTGATATTCAAGTGAAGAACGAAGTGCTAACTACATTTACTAGGCTGGTGATATCCTCGGGGACAAAACGTCCAAAAGCAGTGGCATTGACCCAGTATCATAAATAGTTATCAAAGGAACCTCAATTAGTACTTTCATTTTCTTATGTAAAAAATGGTGGATTGAACCTAGGGACTTATTGTGTTCAAGGGCATAGCAAGGCAAGTAGTTAGAACGTGACATGTGGTATTTAGACTAGTGGCCTATCAAAGTGATCAAGTCAAAAATGTTCAATACCGTTATTATAGAGAACCTATTCATATTGGTCCTTACAATATCAACTATACCAACATGTTAGCTTTAAATGTGTTTTATGAATTTATTTCTATCTTATATCCTCAATTTCGTCTGTTCAAAGCTTTCAGGTTTTTCATCAACACCGTGTTGTTTTTATAAAGGCACGTAACAACAATATTCACCATGTATAAGTTCCCCTATTAACCTGATATGTAACCCTACTAACCTAATTTGTCTCTACGTGAATCCCTTTAACCAATCATAATACTAGAAACGTATATGCGGTAAGATAAATAAATTTCCCAGTAATCAGCACTTCGTTGTTGACATGAATATCAATTATGTGGTCATTTTTATGAATTTCCTGATACAAAACTTTGATTTTTTTCGAAAAACTAAGGACTATTTTATCCCAGGAATAGATAACCTTACACTTATTTGGCACAACTTTTTAAAATTTTGGGTCCTCAATGCTCGGCAGTTTAGTACTCGTTTGTCATAATAACTATTTTGATCCGAGCGTCGCTGATGAGTCTTATGTAGACGAAGCACGTCTGACGTATTAAATTATAATCCTGGTACCTTTTGATATCTATAAACGTATATATATTGATACCTTTATATGTCGAATAATGATATTTGAAGCCTGCAAAATGGTATATTACTAACGATGAATTCGATTTTATCACACTTTTTGGTATAAATGACGTATACACACCCCCTGAGATGGTTAATGCTGTTGCTCTGCTACTTCCAATGCCTATTACATTTTTGGCGTAACATGTATATAGACCTGAATCTGACATCGTAGAAAATAAGATAACTAAGGTAGGATTTTGAATGGTAGCACCACGGATTCCAGCAGTAGTCGCTGTTATTTTGGTTGTTATCCCGTTTGTTTTCTTTTCCCAAAATACATGTGTATGCACAGGACTTGACTGTATTATGCAAGGGATGGCAACCTCCTCCCCAAAAATAGCTTCATATACTGTTGAGTTAATATGTACCTCCGGTAATCCTTAAAAATATCAACATTGCATTATGTTTATCCCGCATATTGTGTTATTGACATTAAATGAACTACAGATGAGTTTTCAAGAATAAAAATAGAAATAAACAATTTTAGCTGGATTACTTAGCGATTCATTGTATCGAGAGAACTGATTTCTGGATTTTAACTCATTTGTCAGAGAATTTAATAAGTGACCTTGGTGTCTTGTGGAAAGTTGTCTTATTGGCAATCATATCACATCTTTCTATTACTATAATAAAGAATGTCTCCTGAGCTACATATTGAAGCTTCTGATAGTGTAACTAAAAAAAGACAGTAAGCCAACGTTTTGTCAAGCTATATTAAGGGAGGTTTCGAAAGTGCTAAGTTAGGTATTGATAGTGGGGTGATGCGACCTTAACGACAAGGCAACACTTAATTCAACTAACTAGAATAGAAATAATATTGAATGTGTAGGAAGCAGTAAAAAGAAAATCACAAAAATACTGAACTCTGAGGAATATTTAAAACGTCCCTAATCAAATGGCAAAATCAAAGCATAAAACACATCAAACGAATGGACAAATGTCATATTCGTCACTTAGTACAGACATTTTCAAATGTAGAAAATGATGCATTGAACCTGGTTTTATAGCGCTAAACCTCCCACCTTTATGACAGTCGCATCAAATTCCGTTATTTTAACCCCGATGCGTGAAAAAACCTCAGGCATAATCGAAAAATTTCTATTGCTGTGTATGTTTGACTTGAGCGTGCGACCTGACGTCAAAGATAAACAGAGTTCATTCGTATAATTTAGATAAAGCAATTCTTTGTATCGAAGGAACTTATTCACTGTTTTTGCGATATTTATTACTTTGTTAGAAACTCTCATACAGTATTCTTGGTCATTTGATAGATTCTCCAACACTCAGTTTATATTTGAAATTAAAATGATCAGTGCATACATCTCATTCTGGCTAAGTCCGGTCCTGATAGGTTTGGAAGAGCCAATTTAACCTAGAGTGGTCATATTGAGACAAAAAAATGGTTCGTTAGAAAATCAAACATAAGTTTACAAAAACATTATCCCCGCCTCTGGGTGCGGCACTTTTTCGTTGTGTTGTGAACCCATTGATGGCCTTCGGCTTTCTCTTCCACGGGTTTCCTTTCTTTGACTTATTCCATATTTGTTCTATTCTCTTTTCCGCACTTTTCTTTATATCTGCCATGTTCTTGACGGCATGCATATATTGACTATTTACATAATCTTTACAGAGCGCTGACAATGTCAAGATACACGTACATATTCGATGTTCTATACATATATTTGATTTATCCTTGTCGGGTTTTAGCTCCTTTCTAGAAGTCGCAAATGTAGAGAAAACGACTGTGCAATGGTTGTGTTTGTTGATGTGTTACATATTGTTTTTTTTCGTTCATTGTTTTTTGGTGACATAAATTAGTTTTACATTTGTCATTTCCGGACCTTTCAATATGACTATGAGGTATGGACTTTGTCCATTGTTGACGTCCGTTCGGTGCCCTATAGTTTTTAATTTCTGTGTCATTTGATCTTTTGTGGTGAAATTATTCAATAAATAGTGTTGAATAGTTTTAATACAAAAATTGACCGCAAAAACTAAAACTGCATTTTGTGACAGTTTTTCTTATACAAACGTGTTTCCTACCGTTACCCTACAATATCTATATCTTTTGTTTTCTCCTTTTCCTAATGTAAACATACATTAAAAGGCTAAGTATAACGTTGTTTGCAATGATGATTTGTATCTTAGGACTCCAGAGTTATTATATATTTAGTGTGTAGTTTAAACACTCTGTATTACTTATTCACAATTTAATCAGAAAAACATTACTAACCGCCACTGACTATCAATAAGATGTTTTGACTTTTCCCGGTACCAAGTGCGTTTTCGGCATAACATACGTATATTGCATCATCTGACATCGTTGGAAAATTTATTGTAAGCGATGGATTGTCTAGAGAAACGCCATCAATTCCAATTGTACCAAAATAAATCAAAGAGCGGTGCCCGTTAACGTTTCTTTCCCAGTAAACAGTTGAATATTGTGGATGTGAAGAAATTTCGACACCAAGAGTAACTGACTCTCCAAACAAAGTTCTGATTGTTGTTGTGTTAACTTTAACAATTGGAATACCTACAAAAAAGAATAAACTTGAAATATATAAATCTATTTAATGTATGATATGTATGAATCAAAAGGATAATGGTGTATGCCAAAAGTAAAAAAACCAAAATTCAGTTTTGAATAATACGTATTAAAACATTTGTCTTAAATACAATAAACACACACATGTATATATTTATCTTACCTCCTATACATTTCTAGGAAGGTGATTGGTTAAAAGCGCCCTCGTAGAGACCGTGTGTATTTGATATTAGGTTAGAAGGGAGGCGGGACTTATCTCATACACAGTTAGTAGTGGTGTTACGTCCCTTTATATTCAATATAAGGTAGGAGGTAGGCGGAGCTTATTTCATACACGGTTAGTAGTGGTGTTACGTTTCTTTATAAACACAAAACGGTACTGAGAAAAAACGTATAGGTTTCCACAGACGAAGAAATTGATGATTCAGATGGAAATAAATTCATAAAACACATTTAAACCTAACAAGCTGTTATTGTTGGTATCTGTTTTTGTAAGATCAATGGAAATAGTTTCTTAATGCTAACAGTATTGAAGACTTGCTCATTTTAATAGGTTTAAATTTCACACGTTAAGATAGTCGGTAAGATAAATTCGTTACATGGTGTGCTAGTGACCTAATACGGTATATATGGGGTCAGTAAATTACATATTTACATAGATACAGATAGACAATGTATACTTAAACGCCTAGCCAAAGGTTCAACATTTATATCAAATCATTATAAAATGAACTATTGTCCGATTCAAGGAACGGAAACATTTGCTATTGACTATTAAATAATACAATTTTAGATTAATTCATCGGTAAACAAAACAAAACATCCACTAAAATCTTGGTTGAACTTTTTATCTTCAGTTAACATTTCATGTTTAGGGCAACCTGAAGAAGTCCGAATTGGGCAGTTTACAAATTATAATAAGTAGCATTCAATGGTGTCGAAACAAATAATGTGAAAATGAAATGATAACCGAGTAATAACTTGGATTAAGAGGAATCATCTGTAATTTTTACTAGTTTGACATCTTCATTGACATATGTGAAGCAAATAATCATTTAATGTTAACTAGATATAATGTCCTTAAAATAGTAATAGCACGCTGGGAAAGTCTGAAACGCTTGTTATCAAAATAAGACTGATCAAATACCTTGAATACACCTTTTCAAAACTGTAGAAAGACCAACAAGTAATACAAAGCTGAAAAGTATTGCCTACTAACAATTGCAAACAGTTTTGCCGAATATGACATATGTCTTAAGAGTAGAAAAAAACTGAATATTTCGATTAATTCAATTTTTAATCAAATAATAAGGATACCAGAGGGAAGGTCAAACTCATAAATCGAAAATAAACTGACAACGCCATGGCTAAAATTGAAAAAAGACAAACAGACAAACAATACTACACATGACAACATAGAAAACTAAAGAATAAACTAGAGGCTCTAAAGAGCCTGTGTCGCTCACCTTGGTCTATGTGAATATTAAACAATGGACACAGATGGATTCATGACAAAATTGTGTTTTGGTGATGGTGATGTGTTTGTAGATCTTACTTTACTAAACATTCTTGCTGCTTACAATTATCTCTATCTATAACAGTACTTTCTGTGGAAAATGTTAAAAATTGACTATGAAGGGCAATAACTCCTTATGGGGTCAATTGACTATTTTGGTCATACTGACTTATTTTTAGTTCTTACTTTGCTGTACATTATTGCTGTTTACAGTTTATCTCTATCTATAATAATATTCACGATAATACAGTCCTTGGATGGTGTAAACTTCCCACAAACACCATACACCATAACACCATACACCATACACCATTACACCATACACCTTGTACCATTACACCATACACGTTACAATTTTGCACCATACACCTTACACATCACACCATACACCATTACCCATTCTATCTACACGATCCGAAATTACCCATATTGCAATTAAATTTCCAATATTCAGATTATTATTTTGGTTCATGTTTACAATTTGAAAAAAATTTAATAAAAAGAACTTTATTTGCAACTCATGAAATGTCGAACACTATCATTCACACCATTCCCGATCACACGTTACACATGTTACACAATCACACCATTCCTCATACACCATTACACCATTCCCCTTACACCATACACCATAGCACCATACACCTTACACCATTGCACCATATACCTTACACCATTACACCATACACGTTTTTTTGGGAAGTTTACACCATCCAAGGGCTGTAACAAAAAAACAGCAAAATGTCCTCAAAATTACCAATTCAGGGGCAGCAACCTAACACCCGATTATCCAATTCATCTGAACATTCCAGGGCAGATAGAGCGTGACCTGATCAACAATTTTACTTCCTGTCAGATTTGCTCTTAATGCTTTGGTTTTTGAGTTATAAGCCAAAAATTGCATTTTACCTCCATGTTCTATTTTTAGCCATGGCGGCCATCTTGGTTTGTTGGCCGAGTTACCGGACACCTTTTTCTAACTAGATACCCCAATGATAATTATGGTTAAATTTGGCCCAGTAGTTTCAGAGGAGAAGATTTTTCTAAAAGATTACTAAGATTTACGAAAAATGGTTAAAAATTGACTATAAAGAGCAATAACTCCTAAAGCGGTCAATTGACCATTTTGGTCTTGCTGACTTATTTGTAGATCTTACTTTGCTGAACATTATTGCTGTTTACAGTTTATCTCTATCTATAATAATATTCAAGATAATAACCAAAAACAGCAAAATTTCCTCTAAATTACCATTTCAGGGGCAGCAACCCAACAACAGAATGTCCGATTCATCTGAAAATTTCAGGGCAGATAGATATTGACCTGATGAACACTTTATTTCTGTCAGATTTGCTCTAAATGCTTTGGTTTTTGAGTTATAAGCCAAAAACTGCATTTTACCCCTATGTTCTATTTTTAGCCATGGCGGCCATCTTGGTTGGTTGGCCGGGTCAACGAACACATTTTTCAAATTAGATACCCATGATGATTGTGGCCAAGTTTGGTTAAATTTGGCCCAGTAGTTTCAGAGGAGAAGATTTTTGTAAAAGTTAACGCTGGACGACGACGGACGACGACGACGACGGACGCCAAGTGATGAGAAAAACTCACTTGGCCCTTTGGGCCAGGTGAGCTAAAAACACGAACCCCGACAAAAAGTAGGGGTGATCTAAAGATATATATTTTATGATAGTATGATACTAAACCCCTAACGGGAGGAATTGTACCTGATATTCATATGATGAAGACATAATCTTTCAATCAGTTTAATTGAGGTCTGGAGCTGGCATGTCAGTTAACTGCTAGTAGTCTGTTGTTATTTATGTATTATTGTCATTTTATTTATTTTCTTTTGTTACATCTTTTGACATCAGACTCGGACTTCTCTTAAACTGAATTTTAATGTGCGTATTGTTATTGTTTTACTTTTCTACATTGGCTAGAGGTATAGGGGGAGGGTTGAGATCTCATAAACATGTTTAACCCCGCCGCAATTTTGCGCCTGTCCCAAGTCAGGAGCCTCTGGCCTTTGTTAGTCTTGTATGATTTTAAATTTTAGTTTCTTGTGTATAATTCGGAGTTTAGTATGACGTCCATTATCACTGTACTATTATGCATATTTTAGGGGCCAGCTGAAGGACACCTACGGGTGCGGGAATTCTCGCTACATTGAAGACCCATTGGTTGCCTTCGGCTGTTGTTTGCTCTATGGTCGGGTGGTTGTCGCTTTGACATATTCACCATTTCCTTTCTCAATTTTATTCGGAAGGGTAAGCAGATCCTGGTCCACATGTGCCACCTATCGTGTTGCTTATATGAACAGTTTACAAGAATTTGCATAATAGTCCATATCAAGATAAGAATACTGACTACTTGACTAATTTTAACCTCTAAACGAAAATGTCAATATGCTTATAAAAAAGTTCCAGTATTATCAGTCGGAAAAGACAGGTGAACGTTGCGTTCTAAATATGGTCATTTGTTTTTATCATGAGTATAAACACTTGCAAGGTGCACCTTTCCTTCACAAAAATAAACTTTTATTAGTGGTGATTGAATTCAGCAGCAAAAGCTTTACACAATTTATGAACTGTGATCTAAATATGGTCATTTATGTTTATCGTGAGTAGAAACACTTACGTTAATCCTCGAATAGTATCACCAGCCAGTACTTCAGTATCAGCATAAAATTACTGATATTCTGTCATTAAAGTTTAGTGTAACTAAATTTAAGAACTTTTTAGATTAAGGATTAGGAATTTTTTAAATGATATTGTTTCGAGTATTAAACAGTTAAAGTCGAATTGCTAATCTGGTTCAGAAAAAAAATGGTAACAACTATGTGTATTAAGCGTTTTATTTGATGAACGGAACATTAATAGTGAATAATTTATGTCGTGTAAATTAAGATTATCTCCAGAAAGTGTACATATAGTTCTGGTGAGGATATCTACAGAAGAAGACTACCAAATAAATTGTAAACTCTGTTCAATGAAACCACATTCGAATAGCTATATGGACGTTTTATGTACATAATAATCATTATTGACCCTCAAATCAACGCAATTTTAAGAAAAGTCAAACACGAAAGTAAAGAGAGTTGAAAACATTGTTTTTCTCAAAATAACAATTAAATAAAAAGACTCAGGGTTATTTTTGTGGGCATAAAAAAAGTATTAAGCAAATGAATTCCAACTAAACCCGGAAGTCCATAAAATCTTACAAAATAAGATAAACTTTATATCAACTATCTGAAAATTACCGTTACAATGATAAGTTATGGTTGCTGTTACAATGGGAGAGGATTTACATAATTTATTTTAAGTCTTAAAGTTTGACGTTTGGAAACTTGAGTAGTAATCTACATTAGGCAAAGTTACTTACGCCACCAACCAGTAGCAACATTTAAATATATATATAAATGTTGAAATATGTTCGCGACAAAGCAAATACAAAATATCTATTTTTGAATATTAATATGTATAATTTTATCATTTACAGTAGTTTTTGTAGTTGTATATGTTTTGACACGATCATTGACTTGGTTCGTTTGATATTTAGATTCGTGTGAGATGTCTTTTTTTTTTTTTTTTTAAAGATGTTGATCTATTCAAGAAAGGCCATATTTGAAACATGAAATTAACCGGCGCGAAATTTTAAAATACTTACTTCCAGTTATAATAAGATTCGTAACTTCACTTTGCCCGCTGCCGTGTCTATTTGATGCTAAACATATATATGACCCCGAATCAGAATATGTCGTGACTTCGATTGTTAATGACGGGTCTTCTGTTGAACTACCTGATATCCCTATTGTGTTATATCTTATAACCTGTGTCCCAACTTCTGTTTGTCTTCTCCAGTAAACCTCTAATACGGTAGAGTTCGAAAACACAGTACACTCCATTTTGACAGACGTACCGAAGGTTGTTGTATAAGAGGTCGAATTAATTGTTACAAATGGTATACCTGAAATAAAATGAAAATGTCATATGAAGCTTAGTATAAACGTAGCATTTTGTATCGAAAAGTATTCACTAACAATCATGGGTAGATTTGTATCAGCTGAACTTTAACGTACACAATATAAGCAGGTACGCTTTTATAACTGTTGTTAAGAAGACAGATTGTGATAAAGCATTCTGAATATTTATTAGCAACCTATCAACATGTGTAGGTACCAAAATTCCTCATTACCTGACACAATAATATAACATCACAACATACAAAGACAACCAATATCAATTGAAATGGCTTACCGCAATCAAAATACATATTTACAAAAATAAGCAAACATACACTGAACGAATTGATTTGATATATGAGTGAAATGTCAAACATTATCAAAACGACAACCATAACCTAAGAAAAATGCAGCAAAATAAAACAACGTAAATAAAATAAATGGATGACAAGGTATAAATAGTTATCAAAGGTACCAGGATTATAATTTAGAACGCCAGACGCGCGTTTCGTCTACACAAGACTCATCAGTGACGCTCATATCAAAATATTTATAAAGCCAAACAAGTACAAAAAGAAGGACGAAAGATACCAAAGGGACAGTCAAACTCATAAATCTAAAACAAACTGACAACGCCATGGCTAAAAATGAAAAAGACAAACAGACAAACAATGGTACACACGACACAACATAGAAAACTAAAGAATAAACAACACGAACCCCAAAGTTAAAAAGCATTTAGGATTCAAAATTCTAAAAAGTTAAAGTCAGTGAGTACGAAAATATTTTTACAAAATAAATAATTTGTTCTTTATAGTATGAGGACAGAAATGGAAAATCTATAATCATACTAAGCACTTATCAAAGCTGTCATGTATTTAAAGTAGACAAACGAAATATAACACGGAATAAATTAACATTAAGGAGGCTCGAGGGTATAAAAATTTCAGAAAAAAAATAAACATTTTTCATTACAAATTTTATTTATTACCTTTTGTAGTTGTTACTTTATCATATGGTACAAAAAACATTCAAAACAATAAATTCGTGTTGGCCCCAGATGACTTTTAAAATGTAAACATCATTGAAAAAGTTCCAAATTATCTCCCTTTGGTGGAAAAATGCCATTTTTTGGCTTTAACATTAAAATATCTCTTTTAACTCATCGGTGACCTTTATTTTTTTAATATAATTTTGAAATATGATGTACTTAAACTAAATTATTGTAAAATTTGAGCGATTTCTGTAATAAATTTCTTTTTTTATTTCGATATTACCTTTATTTCTCCTATTAGTTCAACAGAAAAAAACTACTTTTATGCTTCTTTCGAAGGCAGATTGTGAGCGCAAATGAACGGTGACCCCACTTTTTATTTTATTTTTCTAATAACTATAAAATAAAGTTCATTTATATAAAAATATAGAGAAATCCTATATAAATGATTTAGACCCGCGAACCCCCTTAAATAACAAAAATGCATTCATGAATTGTAACAACAGGTCAAATTACCACGAAAGTGCAATTTGAGAGTACTCGCAGTTATTGAAAGCTACTAAAAAACTTAAAACAATTTATAACAAAAAATCATGCATCAGAGACTAGAACCAAGAGAAAAACACATAAAGATTTAGTATTTTTAACGTCATGGATAGTCACAGAAGACATGGCTTATACAATCCCAAAAAAGGTATCGGCAGTAGGCCCCTGGCTCAGCTTTTCAATAAATCTATACGTGAAGCTGTGTATCCAGAAACATGGATATAACAAGCGTTATACCAGTTTTCAAAAGTGGTGATAGAGAACTGGTGTCAAACTATAGACCGATATCACTTTTGTCGATCATTGGTAAGAGTATGGAACGTTGTGTTTTTAAGCATTTCTTTAACTTTTTAACAAAACATAATATAATAACAAGTGCCCAGTCAGATTTCATGCCTGGAGATTCTACAATTAAACAACTCTTACACATAACAGATTTATTTGGCAAAGCTCTTGAAAAAGAGATTCGTGTTGACTCTTTTGCTATTCCGGACGATATCAGATTAAGTCGATCTAGGTTTACACTTAAACGTTACCTCAAACAAAATGTAAGTAAAATTCAAAATTATTATTTTCATGGAGACAAGAAAGGACAAATACTTCATGCCAGACTTCGGATGGATTGTAGTAATCTGAACGAACATTTATTTAAGAAAATTCTTGTAAAAAGTAAAAACTGTACCTGTGGTAGAATCGAGAGCAGTAAGTATTTTCTTCTCGAGTGTAATAACTACTCCCTTGTCCGAAAATGTACGATAGAAAAAAATCCGTTCCCATACAATATAGAAACATTCCTATTTGGTTGCAATAACCTCAATCAAGAGGAAAAGCTACTCGTGTTTAAACAAGTGCAACAATTTTTGGTAGATTCTAAGCGATTTGGCTTATAGCGTCCTTCGTGCATGATTAGGATCGTAATTGGGTGAGACAAACTTGACAAAGTCCTGTAAACACACTCCGCCGCCGGTACATATATATATATAAATATATAGGAAAGATATGACGAAAAAAAATCAACTTTTTTATTTGCAGTTATTTCCCTTTATCTTTTTTTTCAGGGAGACGGATTAATATAAGAGAAACCTTGTTTCCAAATCCCTTATTATTATTGTATCACTGTATTGGTATGTGTATGTCATGTACATGATTTTTGAAATAAAATATGTTTAAAGTAAAATATCGACAGGAAGTAGGATTTAACCTTTTTTTATAAATAAGTACAATGTAAACTATAAGTTATATTTGTACATCCCCCAAATAAAAGTTTGAAAAAAATACAAATTTAGTTTTAATTTGCTGATGACAAAATTGATATGTGTGCCATATTTATATTCAATGATCAAATTACAACATTGCTAAGATAACATTTACTGATAAGTTTGTTTGAAGGTTCGTTGAGTTTACACGTATCCCATAGTACAATATCATCCAAAAATTTAGAAAGTGAAATACCGTTTTGAATACGTTTTCAACATGGACAGCCAAACTGTATAGAAATGTATAGACTGGCATTAAATCTAAAAATAAAATACACATACCTTCAACCTGTTTAATAGCTAGGGCTAGTGCCGTTTTGCTGCGTCCTGTACCAAATTTGTTTGTCCCTGTACACGTGTAGCTGCCCACATCACTGTTAGATAAGTTATAAATAATTAAGGATGGATATGCCTGAGTCATTCCGCTGTACTTAGATGAATCTGTCGCAGCATTTAGGAAGATGGTTCCATTTTCATTCATAAATATCCACTCAACGGACAACAAATTAGAATCCGGTGAAGAAACAGTACATTGTAATATAACCGATTGTCCAACGAACCATTCGAACGAAGCACTAGACATTGTTACAACTGGTGGTGTACCTTGATAATGAAGAAAATGCATTTTAATTTACCTTTACATTACCACTTAGTTCTTTAACTTCGCAATACAAAAAAAAGCAACGATGACAAGAATAAACTCAAACGTGATTGGTTGGCATAACTGACGTCGCAAAGACTAGAACGATCGATGACAAAAAGTCAACCAGTAATAAAGAAACTGATGACTGCGCAACATAAAACGTACAACAAATTGTTGCATTCCTTAGGTGCTTCGGGAAGATTATTTTCTATACCAATGGTGACATCTTTTGAGTTATTCTAGTTATATACAAGATAAGAAAATCAAAAATGAAAAAAAAAAACAATGCTTTCTTTTGCTCTCACTTATTCAAATGGAAATTAAATGTCTGACGTCACAAACAAGACACTCATTTGTAGTGGAACAAAAAAGGTCACTTATTATCGGTGAATATGTTAACTAGTAATATATGTAGGACTCAAATCTAAGGGCTGTACATGCCAAAACCCACGACGAACAAGCTAGGGCACCGCTTTTTTTTTAATACCGGATATTTTTGTGTCTACGTTTGTCAAAGTTTATTAAGTGAAAGATAAAAATACCGAATACCTTCTGATTTAAATTGTCACCATATAAAAAAGATGTACGTTTTTTTTTTTAAAGAAAACTGCCTTCTTGTTTGATAAGGGACTTTCTAGTTGGTTGAATTAATGAGTTAAGACTAGTTGGTTGAATGAATGAGTTAAGGGCAAACGTTACAGTTTTGATCCCATATTGAAATTGTGATGGGAATTATCATAAAGGCTATTTTTTACCTGATTAAATTGAATATGTTATAAAAAATATAGCATCATGTGCTGCTTTTTGAATAAATTGGGGTTCAAATTCTAGATATTTCCTCAAAATTTGGATTTGTAGACGCATTTTTCCTTTCGACAGAAGTATATAACTTTTATGTTTTGGAAGATAAACACAAGCTGTTTTTGTGAAATTATTTTAAGGTTATTTATCAAATAAATACCAATTCTGGACAATCAAAAAGTAATTACTTCCGCTTTTTTCTGAGACCTAACTTGGAAAAAACGACACTCAGTCCAATTGATAAATGAGTGGGGAGGGATGGCGATTGGCCCTTTTATAAGAAATGATTTGAACCTGTTGGTTATGGATTGTGTTATAATATCCTTTATATAAATAACATAGTTATTAGGCCATAATGCATTTGTAAATATGGCATTGACAGTACCTTTATATGATTTGAAGATTCACCATCGTTCTAAATTTAAAGGATAAGATAGAATTATAAACATGTTTAATCCAGCCACAAACGTAATGTGACCTACACTCCCCATGCGCTCTTTTAATTCATGGTTATCGTCTGTCTGCCATATTTGGTGGGTACAAACTACGTATTACAAATCCTGGTCAATAAATAGGTTACACGAATTAATAAACAGCCTATGCATCAATTTTCTTTTTTCACATTTTTGTATTTTAATGGTTCGCCTGAAAGTTCTGTGTGCATGCAAGTATTTTGATCTTCGAATACTTGAAAATTCACGGTATTACGGTTCATCTTAATGTCACTAAATGAAAACGATCATTTTATGATGGTATAAGGTTTCTGGTATTCAAATATTTAAAATTTGATAATACAGAGGATTAGTTGTTATCTGGTGCAATACATGTGGTAAATTGTTATCGATATGTATATATAAAAAAACTGGAATATACTGCCTTTTAAAGGTGGACACAATTTTTTATCATGTACTCGGTTGTTTCATAGTGCAATTCTTTTAGGCATGATAATTCCATAATTCAGCTACACTTTAATTTATGAATACTATTATTAAAATTTTCTGTGCTGATTTTGTGAAATATTATATTAAAATTAAATTGTGGCTACGACCATTAGAACATATTCGAAGTTTTCAAGCCAAAATGAAATCGGAACCCGTTTGCAACGGAGATAGCGCAATGGGAGGTGAACAGTGAATTTATCGTGTTCTACAAGGTTTCTACTAATACTCGTATCATCCACTTACTTCTCCACGTGTTTAAACACATTTCTTAAAATTAACCGCGCTGGGAACGCGATTTTTTCTCACTGCCGCAAGAAAGATTATCCTAACAAATGACAACAAGAAAACATATTTTTCTACGGATCTACGGCTGATATCGGAATAGTTCGTAACCTTGTTTAAAAGGTCACCTCACTTGAGCGGTCACTGTTGAAATTTCCCAGGGAAGTTAGTGATTAACCATGTGTAACACTAATTTGACTGTATTTTATAACCATGATCACAGTCAACTAATAAGTGATGGCAGTTTTGACGGGATAATGTCAACTTAATCACTTGGACGTCCAGGTCGAATTGCTTCCTTATAATAGCAACACTTCATAAAGAAATTCATGATAAGAAATACAAGCTCTGAAATATCGTATCACTTAGGAGTCAACTGGTAGATATATACTCCATAAGCAGGCACTGAGGAAATGTTGCTTGAAAGAGATAATAATTTCACAATAGGGAAACTTAAAACATCTCTTCTGTGTAAATGTTTTGTTCTCAAGCGACGCTTATACTAAAATTAATAATTTCTACATGTAAGCCCAGATAAAAGGCACACTTAATTCTATCCGCTGTATTCTTTATTCCAAGTTCGATTTGACAGATGATTTGAATTATTTAATGAGAAATCATCACATATAAAATTGAGAATGGAAATGGGGAATGTGTCAAAGAGACAACAACCCGACCAAATAAAAAACAACAGCAGAGGGTCACCAACAGGTCTTCAATGTAGCGAGAAATTCCCGCACCCGGAGGCGTCCTTCAGCTGGCCCCTAAACAAATATATACTAGTTCAGTGATAATGAACGCCATACTAATTTCCAAATTGTACACAAGAAACTAAAATTAAAATAATACAAGACTAACAAAGGCCAGAGGCTCCTGACTTGGGACAGGCGCAAAAATGCGGCGGGGTTAAACATGTTTGTGAGATCTCAACCCTCCCCCTATACCTCTAACCAATGTAGTAAAGTAAACGCATAACAATACGCACATTAACATTCAGTTCAAGAGAAATCCGAGTCTGATGTCAGAAGATGTAACCAAAGAAAATAAACAAAATGACAATAATACATAAATAACAACAGACTACTAGCAGTTAACTGACATGCCAGCTCCAGACTTCAATTAAACTGACTGAAAGATTATGATTTCATCATATGAACATCCGGCACAATCCTTCCCGTTAGGGGTTTAGTATCATACCATCATAACATATATGAGAAGAACATAACCCGTGTCATGCCAACAACTGTTTTTAGAATAAATGAGTTTAGTTCCGATGCAAAGACCTTATCAGTGACTCAATATTAACGCCAAAATATGCAATCTTTAATGACTTGACAACAGTATCGTTATTATATCCCTTCTTAATAAGTCTATTCAAAGGTTTGGTAAGTTTCTGAGGTGAATACTGACACCTTTGTGCTTTATAAAGAATATTACCATAAAAAATTGGATGTGAAATACCTGAACGTATTAGAAGTCTGCATGTTGAGCTATATTTACGAATGATGTCTTTATACCGATGATAAAATTTAGTAAATGTTTTGACTAGTTTGTGATATCGAAAACCCTGGTGTAATAATTTTTCAGTAATACATCAATTTCTCTCGTTAAAATCGAAAACATTGTTACATACACGAGCAAATCGTACAAGTTGAGATATATAAACACCGTAAGATGGTGACAAGGGAACGTCACCATCTAAAAACGGATAATTAACGATAGGAAATGAAAAATCATCCCTTTTATCATAAATTTTAGTATTCAGCTTTCCCTTAGTGATATAGATATCAAGATCGAGAAAAGGGCAGTGGTCATTGTTAGTGTTAGCTTTATTTAAAGTAAGTTCAACAGGATAAATTTCATTAATATACATACTGAAGTCGTCATTATTGAGAGCCAAAATATCATCCAAATATCTAAAAGTATTATTAAATTTGTTTATCAGATGTTGTTTCGATGGGTCTTTGCTTATTTTTGTCATAACAATACAAAAACAGGTCCGCAATAAGTGGTGCACAGTTAGTCCCCATTGGAATTCCGATAATCTGACGATATACGGAATCTCTAAAGCGAACAAAAATGTTATCTAGTAAAAATTCAAGGGCATATATAGTATCAAAGCATGTCCAATTAACATAGTTTTTTTGTTTATTGCTACTAAAAAATGACCTAAAAGAGTTTGAACATATATATTCACATTCTGATTTTTTGAATGCCCATTTAATTAGGTGTGTGAATTTTTTCTAAATGAGAATGTGAGGCAATGTGGTATACAGGGTAGAAAAATCAAAACTTTGAACAGATTCAAAATCACCAATATAAGCATGCAATTTATCAAGTACTTCCAACGAGTTCTTGACACTCCAAAAGTAATTTATTCCACTATTTTCGAAGGCCTTATTTGAACAATTTATTATGAGGTTTTTAATTGTACCAAGTGTGCTGGTAAGAAGAATAGACAATTTAGTAGTTGAACAATGGCTTGAAGACGAAATAAATCTATATTTGTAAGGGGTTTTGTGTAGCTTCGGAAGCCAATACATAGTTGGGACTTTCATTGTATTTGGCTCTGCTTGTAAAGCGGTGGCTAAAAGTTTATGTTTGTTACAGATTTCGTTTTCTGAAAATGGAGTCAGTTGGAATGTTGGTGAATTGGTGATTTCCTTTTTCAGAACCTCAATGTAAAATTTACGTCAAACAATAATAATATTATTAGCAGCTTTATCTGCCGGGACAAAAACAAATTCCTTGGCTAGTTCTTTTAGTTTATGTTTGATGCGAGAAATAGGTTTATTGTGGTTATTGTTTATAGTAAAATGTTCTTTAAAATGTTGAATACGTATATCAACTATCTTCATTACTGAATTAAAAAAAGGGTCCAAAGATTTTTTGTCAGCTTTTTCCCGTTTTATCCATTTCATGCAGTAAGTATGGAGTGAGTCGTGGATGATATTACGACACTCATTCCAATTAATAATTGAAGGGGGACGATATTTAGGTCCTTTACTGAGGAATGATTTTAACTCTCGGTCTTGAACGATGTTAAGATCTCCTGTTATAACATGGGAAAGGGGTCCATAAATATATTCGGAATTACTGCAATTACATGAAGTAGGTGTATTTTCACTGATATAAACATTTTTACACAATTGACTATAATTAAACACAAATTTCCGGGTAGATTTCTTGTAAATATAACAAATAAGAGGTAGCTCTGTATTGTCAAAATATCCAGGAATTTGTTCTTTAACAGAATGATCGTTAAATATACCGGCAATATTTACAAAATCAAAGCCTTTATTGACATACTTAATTTTAATGAAATGTTTTTTATGATCTTCAGGGCGATCAATTTTGGGAAATAATTTAGAATAACAATATGCCATAATAATTTGAACAATTTCATACTTAGGACTGCTATATGAAATTGTGTTGCAATCCTGCAAAATTTTATTTAACTTATTAACCGGTAACGAACAGAGTTTTGTTAACAGATAATGTCTGCCGTTGTTTTTTGAAATAGAAATTAGGTCCGAAATATTGGTATGATTGGCCCGAAATTGTCTTTGATTGCGATTTGTTCTACGACCGTGAGAACGTTTTTTACGAACAGTTTTAGAAACTATATCCAAAATGTTAACGGAATTAGTTCTAGATATATTACCAATTCCCTTGATATTATCATTTAGACCGAGAGGGTAAACTGTCTGTAATTTTTTAATCCAAGTTAATTCAATTATTTTCCGTGATCGTACAAACTTTGAATGCGATTCACCAGGCTGCTTATTTACAACTTCTAAAGGTTGAACTGCTAAATATTTAAAAGGATGGTTGTGCTTCTTAAGGTGTTGGTAAATGATACTTTTGAATTTATTGGGTCTTTTAAAACGATACAGATGTTCTTGAGTGCGTTTAGATAAATATCGTCCAGTTTCTCCTACGTACTGAATACCACACCCGGTTTGTTTCATGTGAGTAGATAAATAATACTGTTTGTTTTTCAAGTTATATCAGTTTCAAAATTTAAAGAAAATGTGCGACCATTAAACGTGGACCTTACCGTATTGTTGGTGGAAAGACGGGGACATGTAAGTCATTTTTTGGCATGACACTTATCGATAGAAGGGTAACCACGATTTTTATTGTTAAAAATGTTAGCGATGGTAGTATTTTTAGATAACCGATTTTGAAGATTGAGACGTGTGGATACCCTTTGAACAAGTTTAGTATTTAGTAATTTTCCATTTCTAAGCTTCATAATTGTTTTGTTAGTGAATTATATAATAAATATATATATATATCGGACGTAAAGTATAATTATGGTATGGTCAGGTGTGAAATCAGTCCTATATGAACAAATGAATAAGTCAGAGCCTAACAAACTGCCCTTACAAATATATTTGGAATAACGACTAAGAAAGTTGCCCATACACAAGATATACGGTTGCCATCATGAACTAGATGTCTAATATTATATGTCAGTGTCTAAACACACTGAGCTAACGACATGGTTTGTGGTAAACATTTTTTTTAAAGATCAATATAGTCATGCATTTTTATTTAAGGAATTTTGTCCGATTGTAACAAGCATGAATTAGCATTGTGTCAATTTGTGTGCAACGCTTATTTGAACATAATGCACGGTAATGTTGCCTTAATTTATTAAGCTTCATTATCATTACCAACCTTCTTTTTAAGACAGAATATTGTATTTACTGCAAGGTATACAAATAAATTTTACTCAAATTACTATTTATAACAACGAATGTTACTTTGTTAGCTCGACGAATTTATTTATTTCTATCTCCGAAAAAAGAGAAATAACAGAATATCGAACTCCGAGGAAAATCAAAAATGGAAAGTCCATAACCAATGGCAAAATCAAAGGCTCAAAACACATCAAACGAATACATATTAATTCTCATATTCCTGACTTCGTAAAGAAATTTTCTTATGTAGAAATGATGGATTAAACCTGGTTTTATAACAAGCTATTCCTCTCACTTGTATGACAGTCGAAACAAAATCTTTTATATATTGAAATGAAAACTATGTGTTAACATGGTGAACAAAAAAAAAACAGACAAAATAGGTAAAAATATAAAAAAAAACAGTGATGATTGTTTTGTCAACTAAACTGAAATGAACTCATTTTAAAACAAAAGATACACGGCTGGTAATCTACACACGCAGAACATTTGGTTCTGCAATGAAAACCGTGAGAGGATTTTCCGGTTGTGCTTGAGTGGAGTAATTGTCACCGCTTCAAAAGGTATGTGCATTTCTAAATCGTAATTTTCTTATTCAACTAATCAAAATATTTAAAATCGAAGAATGCTATGTTGTGGTGAATACTTAAACGAAGACATACATGTATTTCTTATTGCTCTACGTGGAGTTGCACTCCTATAAAATCAGTTGCCCCACGATAAATTCCTTAAAAAAGTTACATTTAAATTTTGAAATGGCTCTATTAACAGACCTACAAGTTCAAATTTACTTTTTTTTCGGCCAATGCGTATGAATGTCGTTTTTGGCGGCGTGTATGCTGATCGGTGTCGATAGAC
The DNA here is from genome assembly GCA_037788925.1 of Mytilus galloprovincialis. Classification (NCBI taxonomy): domain Eukaryota; kingdom Metazoa; phylum Mollusca; class Bivalvia; order Mytilida; family Mytilidae; genus Mytilus; species Mytilus galloprovincialis. The sequence continues at coordinate 29,762,824 of CM075343.1, read as the reverse complement.
ATCTTAATAAATGTAAAAACCTCATATTTTCATAATGTCAGGCGTGAGGGGATCAGTTCTGATTGAGGACATCGTGAATGCGTGAGGGGAAGTGAACTCATATCTTTGTATACAAGCTATATATATGAGTCGTTGAAAGTGCCTTAAAATGGTTAGATTGTTCATGAAAAAAAACCACATTTGTGTGCATAAAGAAAAGATATAAGATAGAATTTTGAAATAACAATAAATCACCCAGTTTTCTTTATATGAATAAACAGTCTAACCACTTAATTGCAAATATGTATCCAAATTCGTGGATTTGGGTAAATAATCGGTCTAGTTTACTACCACAATTTGATATATTGTAATTTTCATTGCTATTATTAAATGTTATAGCAGTACTACAAATCTTATCTTGAATTCTATCTTAAGTCTATCTTATTTTGGGGATTTTTTTAGAAATTCAAACGCGACGTCACGTTGTGCGTTGATCGCTTTGGCTAACTCGACTGAATTTATATGTGCTGGTTTAGGTTGTTTTATGTATCCGTGTTTATCCTGAAATTAGTCACCACTTCGAGTTTAGCATGTTTATCTAGTATATAGTCATTTAATATAAAAAATACTGGTTGCAAAAGTATGAATTATTATAAATGATAAGGATGTTCTTATCCCAGGCAGACAACCCTGCCCGTATTAGGCACAACATTTTTGGAACTCTTGGTCTTTCATGTACTTGTTTTGGCATTCGAACTTTTTTCATAGTCTCGTGTGAACGAAACGCACGTCTGGCGTATATTTTTTTAAAACCTGGTACCTTTTGTTAGCTATGTTTTCTCTGTCCTATATGTTCTCTCATTTATTTGTATTGTAGTCCTCTCATGTAATGTTGTCATTTAAATGTTGTATTTAACATTTCCATAAAAGCGGAAGGTTTGGCATGCCACATTTATGCAACTTTCAAAGACTTATAGCTTGGATATGAATATGATTTCACGTCCCCTCACGCATTCACGATGTCCTCAATCAGAACCGATCCCCTCACGCATTACATAATGAACATTTTCGGTTTTTAGATTCACTGAGATGTTTATGAACACCGGACAGCGTACACGCCGCCCAAAACGACATTCATACCAATTGACTGAATAAAAAGTAAATTACAACTTGTAGGTCTGTAAATAGAACCATTTCAAAATTTATATGTCACTTTTTTAGGCAATTTCTCGTGGGGCAACTGATTTTGTAGGAGTTCAACTCCACGTACAACAGTAAATGATACATGTATCTTTTCGTTAAAGTATTCACCACAGCATAGCATTCTCCGATTTTAAATATTTTGATTAGTTGAATAAGAAAATTACGATTTAGAAATGCACATACCTTTTGAAGCGGTGACAATTACTCCACTCAAGCACAACCGGAAAATCCTCTCACGTTTTTCATTGCAGAACCAAATGTTCTGCGTGTGTAGATTACCAGCCGTGGATATGTCACTTAAAATGTAAATCGGTGTTTTTAATATACATGTTCATAGTAGAGTGGCCATTTCGGAAAAACATATAACAAGCATGGTTGATTTGTGTTCGATTTCTACCTTTTCGGCTAACAAAGTGTCTTCAAGTTCAGTACTTGAATATCATAATAATTGCAATACAAACCTTCGTCAGATGTGACATTGAGTTTATATCTTCAAGGTTTTAGACAGCATTGAAAACAGTTCAACGGTAAATAGTGCAACACAAAGAACAGTTTAATTTGAATATGTCTTAGTATTAATTAATTTGATCATTTGTTTTATATCAAACTGTTAATTTGTTTAAAGTGTTTGTTATGTCTAAAAAGTATACATACATTCTAAGTCAGCACACTTATTATTCGATGTACTCACCCGTTAAAACTTTTCTAGTTTGTGCTACAAAGAAACAGAACTGTTTTGCACATTTCTAATATTTAATCATTATAAAACTGGATTATCAACTGAATATGAAATAATCTTTTTTTCTTTCTATTCATAGGAGGCTACGAAATCTGCACGGAATAACAGTGTACACTTAATTGAACAAATTTTTGAACAAAATAAATTCTTCGTGTTCCAACATTTATTTTTCTGCTGATTTTATTCGAAAGAATTATGCACTAGTTATCTTTTTTCTTAAAAGCTAGGCTTAACATTTTCTTAAAAATGATATTACCAAATAGATAGGTATTAAATGCAATTTCGTTGAAAAAACTATAAATGTTGGTACAAAAAATACGAAAGGACCCTTAAAAGAGGGACGAAAGATACCAAAGGGACTGTCAAACTTATTATATTGATAGTTTAAAACCATGTTTTTTAAAGATCGAAAATAAAAAAAGCTACTGACAAATTGTCATGTCAACCAACGACAATAATTACCAAAAATCTTAGTATTTATCAATGCGAGGATATAAAAGAAAATTTCGAACAGTGTGTGTAACAAAAGAAAGTGTATTTGTAAATGTTGTTGGTTGTTACCATCTTTTTTCTAGATGTTCAACAAAGATGTTCAACGCCATTAAGGGGTAACTAACTTAGTATGTGTTTATTAATCTTTAGTTTATAACGAACAAGACATGAGCTACGTCGGATAGAAATCGAACTTATGCAAATGAAAATCAAAACATATGTGAACTTAATTAGGGTTAAATAAACATTTATGCCAAGTCTGTAACTATTTCAAAATTGAGTTGAAATAAGAACACTACAAAACAGACCAACATGCATCTAGTATTTCGTATTTGAATATTCAAAAGCAATCAATCATATATACATGTACATGTATACGTGGGTTTGCATAAGGTCGACTTCTAATCAACGCAGTTCAAAATATGTTTACTTATGTATAATTGGATAACATAGTCAAACATATTATTTTTTTGAAAAGCACGATTGTAGAAACGAATGAACTTTGAACTAGTGTGGTTACCGATGAAAACAGTTTATTCGATGAGTTGTCTTCGTTACTTTTCTATTGTTCTCGCTTCTTTAGATTCTACACAGCTAGCTTATATTACCAATAGTGGACTATCTAGTCATCTCAAGCTTTTAACTCGTTTATATATATAAAACAGAGGACAAAGATATCGAAGCAACAATCAATTTGCTATGCATTTGATCTCCGTTCATTTGATGTGTTTGAGCTTTCGATTTTGCCATTTGCTAAGGACTTTCGATTTATAATTTTTACTAAGTATTTTTTTTATTCATTTTACTTTTTGCCAGACTGATTTAGTTATTTAGACTGATCGAATAACAAATATTTATAAAAGGGGAAAACAATTTCGATCTTTGAAAATGTAAAGCGTGTAAACAAAAGATAAATAACGGTTACCTTAATTGTCCACAAACCTACACACAATAGTGATAACAATCCCCTTTACAACATGCTTACCCGTATATACAAAATAAGGGAAATTTCTGCATTATGAGCCAGTTCTTTTGTTGGCTGCCATTTGTTGAGGTTTTCGATATTTTATATAAATTAAACCGTTAACTTTCTGTTAGAATTGTCTTACACAACAAACAAATAACATCGACTGGCTATACAACCCTCGCACAGTTGGTAATGTCTTACACGAGTAATGTTTGTTCCCTTTGTATCTTTTTGTCTGGTATGAACCAAGGCTCTGCGTTGAAGGACTTAGTTTGATCCTTTGAATAGCTACTTTTTACACATTGCAACTTTGATGGTGAACTGACTGATTAGCACTCATATCACACATTCTTATGTCTATAATCCACTATTGTTTCTCATAATATAAATCTATAAAAAGTATTTTATAACAATAAATAACAATAAATAACAATAAATAACAAGAAACTTGAATTCGATGTGTATGAATAGTAATACTGACCTGTCAATATTAAAAGAGTAATGAGAGCATGCATATTTAAATTCATTATTGTATATCTGAAAAATATAATTATAATTATAATATGTTATCGTTTCATTTCAAATTTAGGTTGTAGTATAATACAAGTTGAATGTCTTCAATTAAAAAAAAACAAATCAAAAGGGGAAATCTAAATATATACGAACTAATTAAAACTGATAACATCATAGTTCCATGTCATTTTAATTCAGAAATACTGTATATTCAGATATATATGCACTCTTTCTTTGTGGGAAGGGAAGAGCTTGATGTCAACTGGCACAAATGTGAAATTCATTTTAATTAGTTATCAAAGGTACCATGATTATAATTTAATGCGCCAGACGCGCGTTTCTTCTACAATAGACGCTCAGAGATCAAAATAGTTATAAAGCCAAACAAGTACAAAGTTGAAAAGCATAGTGGACCCAAAATTTCAAAAAGTTGTGCCCGATACGGCTGAGGTAATTTATTCCTGGGATAAAAAATCCTAAGTTTTTCGAAAAATCAAAGTTTTGTGACCGGAAATATATAAAAATGACCCTATAATTGATATTCATGCCAACACATAAGTGCTGACTACTGGGCTGGTGATACCCTCGGGGACGAAACGTCCACCAGCCATCAACCCAGTGGTGTTAATAGTTATCAAAGGAACCAGGATTATAATTTTATACGCTAGACGCACGTTTCGTCTACATTAGACTCATAAGTGACGCTCAGATCATAATATTTATAAAGCCAAACAAGTACAAAGTTATAGAGCATCATGAGCATAGAGGACCCAAAATTCCAAAAAGTTGTGCGAAATACGGCTAAGGTAATCTATTCCTGTGATAAGATTAAACTATTACAAATACTCTTTTTCATATCAATAAAGACATTGCAAACCTTTTTAAATGACAGTACTTGAACATTTTGAAATGATAGATCTTTGAAATGATCCCGAGAACTTACCCTGACTGATTGGTGACATGAGTTTGACCCTAACTTGACAACTCGATGACTGGTTGATGACCGCTGATTGATAACTAAAATAGTAACGCCTATGATTACAAGTACTGTTCAAATTTGTCTAACATTTAACACATCAATGTATTTATTATTAGGGTGTGGATTTAGGCCATTTTCATGAAACAAGAGGTGGTGATGTGCCATGCTAACATCTTGAATATATCAGTTGATGTTTTTTCATGTCATACCAAATATTATATTGTTAAGGGATAGGGATAATGCCCCAATAAAAGGTAGTTGAGCAGTCACAAATAAAAAGGATCGGGGTGACCACCCGGTACTAACTTTATTTATCATTCAAGACATTTCCGACATGACACAAACATATGTATGATGTGTGTATGAACATCAAGATATTAAAACGTTATCAAAAGGCAGGGGGTTCGGTGACCATTGGGGACAATCCTATAGTTTTGATGACGGATAATGTATTTTACTATGCAGAACATTTTCTATTCTTACTTTTTTCATGCTTGCGTAAGTTGAAAAACGTTGTTTATAAGAAACCATTGACCTTTCAACTTGTGAAGTAGTCCATATGAACCCGTGCTGAAGAACCCTTGTGTTATACGAAACGCGCCTCTGGTGTTAATATAAAATTTCAATCCTGGTATGTATGATCAATTTACAACCACTTGGTTGATGCCACATGTTGACAGGATCCCAACCCTTCCTAAAACCGGAACAGTGGAGTAACAGTTCAACAAAAGAACGATCTATAAAAATCAGATGTAAAAGTTTAACTCATCAAATGGATACAAAAATAAATAATATAAAAACCACATAGAGTTGACGTAACTGGGTACTTGTATATATTAACATCAAATACAATGTAGACACTAAGTATAGTTCTGATAGTTCTCGCAGTCACTGACAGCTTGTTCAAAACCAATGCCAAGTTATATGTTATATAAATAAAAGCATGCTTCTAAGACTAAATCGAGCAAACTGATAGGGTCTAGTTCAAGTCGGTCAAAACAGCAGAAGGAGAAAGAAAGTACAAATTAAACAAATACTTTTCACAGTTTGTATAAGATTTATTTTATAAGCTAATGTTCCAATTGCCAAATGGAAACATACTTTAGATGAATATAGGCTTCTAAAGAAAAAATATTTGGGTCCCATATTAATAGTTTTTTTTTTTAAATTTAGGAATTCAGTTAGGTATAGCTAAACATTTTGTTTTCAATACCTTCAATTAAGCTCAATTCCCTATTTGAGGAAACCAGAAACACTTCCGATTAAAACCAACATTAAATTTACCTCTAAAACCACTAAATAGCTATCAAAGGTACCAGGATTATAATTTAGTACGCCAGACAGCTACTTCAAGGGTGATAAAAAAACAAAGGTTGTTGGGCAAGGCCGTAACTACCCTTGAGGCAAGTGAGGCAATTGCCTCACTAAAATTTCGACACTATTTATTTTTTTATACATACATGTATATATATAAATATAATAGTCATTTGTTGTTCTGTCTCAACCTTAATTTCTATAACTTGTTATCATTCCTTAATCATCATGCAGGGATCTCTATAATTAAAAACAGGCTCTTGCAGAAAAAGGAAAAGCGACACTGAAGGTAAAGAAAGAATAATTCTAGTAAACTAGTTTTTTTTTGTGAACAGAGTCTGAGTATATATATTGCATATATAACTTTATTAGAACAACTTAACGATAAGTAGACTGCCAAATCAAGTATTGGTCTTCGGAAGGGGGCAGTCCCGTCTGCGTATTCATTTCTCCGTTGCACCAACTTTTGACAAATCAAGTACTGGGCATCGCAAGGGGACAGTCCTGTCTGCGTATTCATTTCACGAACCTTTAATCTTTCTATTTACAGATAAATAAAACATAAATAATATGAAACATGCATGGATTAGTTTTATCCATGTTTCTTCTACCTTAAGAATATCCCATATCCAATTTGATATTATTGAGGAATGGTAGAACCTTTAATACAGAGTTTTGTCTTTAGGTATTTGGGACTACGAAATTTCGTTTCTTTATATTGGGGGTTTCGGAACCGGACACCCCCAACCACTAAATTTATAGATTCTGGAACTAAAATATCACCAACTATTTCCAGAAATAATTTGAAATTACGGACCTACATGTAAACGTCAAAAACTCCATTCCAATTCCCCTGTACCAGTATCATATATACTAACTCTATTGATAGAATCATATACATTATCTCATTCTATCCCTAGTTTGTCTACTTTTTGTCAGCATAAAAGCGATTTTAATATTTTGTAACTGCGAATGTATGATGGTGCTTACATGCAGGAAAGCTTAATTCCCTTTTGCAAACAAAACTGTTACTACCGATGCTGCTAAGGAATTGGAAGAAGACATTGATCATTATGTTGATGATAATGTGCTACCTTTAGAAACACAGACTACCCTGAAACGACTGAAAACTTGGAAAAGAGCATGCATGCGTGGCGAGAGATTGTGCCGTTTTGCCATGCTCCATGTTCATCGCGATACGGATATCAGCAGACCAAATAATGATTCTAAAACGATTTGACTGAACCGGCTATAGAAAAATTTGGCAAACTCTACTGAACGATGTTTGTTCTATGTTCTGGAAGCAGACTCAAATCAGTGACATTTGGATGATTATCTTACATATAAATTTAAATAAAGTTGTTAAAAATTTGGTGTAAGTAAAAGTCTTAAAATATGAAAAATTTATATAAAAAGTGTCCAAATTCAAAACATTATCAAACTCTCTAAAAATGCCTAAAATGCAAAATTTTGCACCATTCATTTTATACCCTCCAAAAAAATGTTTCGTCTCGCTACGCTCGGCTAATTATTTTGCCTCACTAAAATAAGATGCCTAATTACGGCCTTGGTTGTGTGTAGAATTTGCTAACAATGGCAAAATGAAGGTGTGGTTACTATCCATATTATCAATAACATTAATTTGTGTAGAAACAAAACCGGAGTAATTAGAAAATAAATTGTCTCATGCCATTTCATATACCTAAATTAAACTATTCCTTTCAATATTTATAGCCGTAAGATGATATAGATATTTGATTTTATATTAAGATGCAGATCGGCTGCGTTCCAATCAATATACTATATCAGTCTTGTATTCTAAACTATATGCATGGGTAAGTACATTCAATACAAACAAATCAAAGCAGTTCAACTATGCCACATTTAAATATTATTTTTTTTTTGTCTCGTGCAGATCAAAAGCTGCAATGAAACATCGAGAGTTTAAACAAATTGAGTAGCTGCTTAGATTTGAATATGAAGTCAACCAGAAACTACTAAAAATGATTTTCAGGAAAACATATTTGAACCTTCTGCATGTAGTTCATTATTCCTTAAATTGGAGTGGTATGTATTGGAAAAAGTAAAGCTTATTTTGACCTCTGTTTCTCGATCATAGCACCACTTGATAAGGCTTTTATCGAATGTGCATAAATCGAGGTACCATGCACATATCGAAAAGGATATGTTTTTACTTCTAGATAACATAACATGAATAAAAATTATTTGACTTAATCTTTTCTCTATGTGTTATGTATGTGTTGAACTTTTTATCATTCGTTTCAAATTATGTATAGGCTTATCTATATATTATTTTTCTTTTGAATAATTTTCAATATAAAATGCCCATTATGATCATATGTTAAATTTACTCTTTTCACGAATAAAGACCACTGGTTTTTGATAGTGTTTGTGTTATTCAATGTGTTATGTATGTGTTGAACTTTTTATCATTCGTTTCAAATTATGTATAGGCTTATCTATATATTATTTTTCTTTTGAATAATTTTCAATATAAAATGCCCATTATGATCATATGTTAAATTTACTCTTTTCACGAATAAAGACCACTGGTTTTTGATAGTGTTTGTGTTATTCAATGTTTATTTTTCTTTGCAGTGACTTTTTTACTTGTTCGTCTTACTGCTGTCTTTCGGGTATATTTTAGGCCCGTCAATGTCAGTTTTCCGCCTCTATTTTCAAGACCAATCAATTGCCACGGTATTTGTACATTATTTAGACTAGACGTGCTTTCTGTCCCAAAAGTTGCATTATTTATATTTGTATCTCCTGTCACGAATATTCGGCACATATAAGCTGCTTTTAATGTCTTTGTAAAAAACAGATCTATAAGGAAATATTGGTCTTTTTTTTGTATTTTTAATGACACGGCGAGATGCATTTATTCATCTTCAATGCACAGTGCCGTTTTCTTTTCTCTTGTGATAGTGAAAGTGAAAAGTTTCTCTTTCATGGCTTTCGTAAATTTCCGGGTTTCAAATGTTACCTTACAGCTAAGGACGCACATGCTAAAAGGTCGAAAGATAACGAAGGGAAATTCAACACAGATTTGCGAAACATATAAGTACGTATGTTTCGTTTTAGATGAAGAAATATTAAATAATATATATTTCTAACTTCTCCATGACACAGTGTCCTTTGAACATCAAGACCAATTCTAAAGCCAACTAATTGATATCTTATTCTGTCTAAAGTTGTATCCAACTCTTTCTATTGCTTAAATTAAAAGATTTGAAAAAAAAATATTTCTGGATAAGAAAAAGAAGTCGTTAATAAATCTTCACTAACCAGAATCATCACCCCACCAAACGTCACACATTGAGTGTGTTCAATTTTTATTAAGGGATATGCAGTTAATCTTATTTGTTTTTATTATATTAATAATCGTTAAGCTCTTAATAATCTTTATATTTCTTATAATATTTAAAAACTTACCTTCCAACATAGGCACAAAAAAACTTTCAAAAGATTTGTTAGCATATATAAATATAATGTTGGCTCGTAACCAAAATAAATTGTTGTGTATGGATTGATATCAATGCACGTTATTGTGTATTAAAAAATTAACACGGAAACCAATATTAAGGTAAGCACAGCAAACGTGATTTTATTTATAATTGCCAGCATCTGTCTAAATGTTTGCCATGCTTATGTCTCACTATATTGTTGACATATATTATCAATCGATGAATAGATACAAAATAAGAATACAGAACAACGAAGTCTCAATCATAGATGCATGATATATTATGTGAACTGCTATAGAATTTGAACTAGCTGTCAGTAACTGCGAGTACTCTTCTATATCTGGTGTGTACTTTGTGTCCTTTCTGTGCGTAATAGTTGAGCTATGTTTTGTGTCAAAAATTAATTCCACTACATTGTGTATATGCATGCCTGTCTCTGGTCAGGAGCCTGTAAATCAATGGTGGTCGTTTGTTGCTGTTTATCATATTTATTCAATATTTAGTATTTTAATCAGGCAGTTAGTTTTTCGTCTGTATTGTTTAAACACTTATAGTAATTGTGGGACATGTTAATGCTTTGTCATGTTTACGGCCAAATGCTGACCTTATGTTGCTTATTTATGTGTCTAAGGAGTTATCTCATTTGCATTTACGTCAAATGTTCTTATTTTTATTTTTTTAAGAAAGTCCTTCAACGATTGAATAAATAATTTGAGACATATGTGAATGTTTTACACGAGGAGAACGTCTTATTTTATTTCAGTCATTTGGTTTGTCGAGTTTAACAACAGCTTGCATTTATCATACTTGATATTAGACTGTTAAGATGTCAAACAATCAAAAGAATACCTACAAACATGTCATTGTCAAAATGACATAATATTATGTATTCCTTAACTCTATAGATGCAAAACATGTTATCTTTTAAGCTTAACATACTTTATTTTGCCATACCTATTTCCCAGGCATAGATTACCTTAGCCGTAGTTGGCACAACTTTTTGGAATTCTGGATCCTCAATGCTCTTCAACTTTGTATTTGTTTGGTTTATAACTATTTTGTTATGAGCGTCACTGATGAGTCTTATGTCGATGCCTCTGCTGGTGGACGGTTCGTCCCCGTGGGTATCACCAGCCCAGTAGTCAGCACTTCGGTGTTGACATGAATATCGATTATGTGGTCATTTATAAATTTCCTGTTTACAAAACTTTGAATTTTTCGAAAAACTAAGGATTTTCTTATCCCAGGCATAGATTACATTAGCCGTAGTTGGCACAACTTTTTGGAATTCTGGATCCTCAATGCTCTTCAACTTTGTATTTGTTTGGTTTATAACTATTTTGATATGAGCGTCATTGATGAGTCTTATGTAGACGAAACGCACGTCTGGCGTACTAAATTATAATCCTGGTACCTTTGATAACTATTTACACCACTGGGTCGATGCCTCTGCTGGTGGATGATTCGTCCCCGAGGGTATCACCAGCCCAGTAGTCAGCACTTCGGTGTTGACATGAATATCAATTATGTGGTCATTTTTTTTTTTATAAATTTCCTGTTTACAAAACTTTGAATTTTTCGAAAAACTACGGATTTTCTTATCCCAGGCATAGATTACCTTAGCCGTAGTTGGCACAACTTTTTGGAATTCTGAATCCTCAATGCTCTTCAACTTTGTATTTGTTTGGTTTATAACTATTTTGATACGAGCGTCACTGATGAGTCTTATGTAGACGAAACGCGCGTCTGGCGTACTAAATTATAATCCTGGTACCTTTGATAACTATCTAGTGTTTCTAATATGTGTTTTATGAAAGCAACATTAACTTTCACTTTTATATAAATTAAGATATTTAGAAGTTCTTATTTCTACACTTCTATACCCCGTGCTCAATTAAAAGATCGTTTCATGAAACAATGATGTTATTAAAAGTATCTGAAATAAAAGTAGAATCACAGAATGGAGAGTTGTCTCATTAGCAATCATACCACATCTTCTTTTTTGAATTAAACTTGTTCAACAATAAGTAAAAATCGTTTCAATGACTCTATTTCCAGGAGCAATATGAAGAAAAAGAAACTATATGTTGCCCTTGTTATTGCCATCTTTACTGGTAAGAGCGTATTTGTACTCTAAAATTATCATTTATAACAACCTTTTACTCAATATTAAGCTAATCCATAAGAACATTTTTTTTTTCAATTTACTAAATTTTTACGATCAGGTGAATATACTACTGTTGAACTGCTTCCCAACTGAATAGGCTATTTCAGGTGACATTTTGTAGACACATGGCATGTGTCTAAAAAATCGTAATATTTAGAACTTATGATTAACTCATCGAAAAGTTCGACTAAGCATCTTGAGTTTTTACTATCATTTCGTTATAGTCAAAGTTCGCCATGAGAAGACATTTCTTGAAAAGATTAATTTTTTTTTTCAAAATCCCTGCAAACTATTCAATCACAAATTTTACAACATTGCAATTATATGAATTAAGATATTTAGAAGTTCTAATTTCTACTTTTCTTTTCCCCGTGCTCAATTAAAAGATGATTTTACTAAAAGTATCTGAAATAAAAGTAGTATAAAAAATAAGGGACATTCCTTTATTTTAGTTGTAAGTTTTTAATATAAATCATATCAAAACTGGCAATAAATACGCGAAATACTCGTAATATAATCATTAATAATATGATAATAAAGTGTTAAAGGTCTCAATCATGAAGCCAATAACTTGGAAAACCTTTTATTCAATATAATAATGTTTAAATACGGGGTCAACTAAGATGATTCCAAGTCAGATGAGGTTGATCAATGTAAAACATAAATGACAACTATGAGATGTGAATAATGTATAAACTAGAAATCCTGTTAGTTATCACTATCTGTTAACAATAGTTTGTTAATACACATGGTCTAGGTTGTCGAGTGGTTTAACGTGTCGGGCATAGTGTAATGTGATTTGGTGTCACGATATTTCAGTAGCATGAGTTCGAATCCTGTCGAGGGATAAACAAATCATTTGCTGACGCACGTTAACAGATCTAAGATTTTTGTGCTGATGTTTAGACGAACTTTCAAATATTTGTTTATATATGTACAAATTCCGTGGTAGAGGGGTCTAATTACAGCACAAACTACATTTTCTAAATTAACTTAAATTGAAAAAAAATGTATGTGCTAGCTGTCATTGACGATTGCCAAATAAATTGATCAAAAGAGTAACAAAATGGATCTTTATATAAATGTATTACCAAACAGGAAACATTTAACTTTCGGGAAGGATGGTGTAATTCTGTGTACACTAGATCCGGATTTCGAAATTAATGTCTCTTTAGTGATGTTAGGGATCAAAACGGTATTTGGTCATTTGATTTACCTCAATTAAGGATAGACTCCTGAATATTAAAGAGCCAAAATAGGATGAACGGATAAAAGAAACGGAGGGGAAATATATATATATATATATATATACAACTCGTCTAAACATCAACCCAACAATGTTAGATCTGTAAATTTGCTTTCGCAAATTTTTGGTTCTTCCCTCGCCGGGATTCGAACCCATGCTACTGTGATATCGTGACACCAAATCGCCTGCACTGCAGCCGTCCCGCTAGACCACACGACCACCTGGGCTCTCAATTTAAAGAGCTTTCGCTGGCCGTGTGTTACCTTTCCACGTCAGTTTTAATCTAGCGGCGTACTGCAGTACATGATATATAAGGCATGAAGATGTTATTGTTACAGATCAGCTAAATTATCTATAGTAAAGGATCCTACAAATTAATGTAAGATACAGTCACAGAAGATAATTATATTTATAAGTACGTCTGAGTCAGTGACAACCCTACAATATATAGATTCCATGTTGTACAAAAAAATAAACTAAAGTTCTTTAATAATATAATACGCATGTCCGTTAACAGCCAAACGGGTATGCAGTTATTAACATAATTTCGATTTTGTGTCTTTTTATTTATCTTTCATTATGAAACATTTTGGGAAGAGATATTATATTTTTGTATGAAAAGCAAAACATTTAAGGTTCTTTTTGTCATTATTCAGTTCTTTATTCAATAAAATGTTTGTGACTAATTCATATGAATATCAAAACATAATTAAACACTAGACATAGGACGTATCTTAAGGGGTCAAAGACATGTGAATTACCAATATATATAAATAGACAACAGTATATGTATCTATTATGAAAACAAAACAATCAAAACACAAGAGGTACAAATAAATGGTATTTTAATACTAGGTTTTAGATCATATCACGAATAATAGAATGACCGACATTCTGTTATTTATTTAAATATCATAGGAACAATGCCATACTACTGCATTCAATTATGTATGTCCTATTTCATTGTGCGAACACAGAACATAATATGTGACCTTTGACAAATTTTAAACTAATTTTATTTCAACAAGTTTAAATTACATGTTCTAAAATAGAGCTACCAATAAACAAATAATGCTCTGCTCTATATATTTTCTTTCATAAATGAAGTCTGAAATATATTTATAATAAATGCACCGTATCAAATTAATATATGAGAACACTTACTTATAAACTGTTACGCGTCGCATACTATGTTTAGAGATATACATAATAAATCTAAATTAAAAAAAGGAATTCTTAAAGCTTACTTTGACAAATTTTAAACTAATTTTATTTCAACAAGTTTAAATTACATGTTCTAAAATAGAGATAAGAATTTTTGCATTGTAGTAAATTTAAGTCTTTGAAATTTTATTGAAAAACGCTATTGAACATCACTAAGAGCCAATAAATACAATAATTTTGTGTTTTATAAATTAGTGCCTTCGATAAGTAAAAGTCGTCATAGAACAATCTCATTTTCATACCGGTATTCGAAATGTCTCGTTTCATTGCTATTACAACAAATATGTCATAATAACATGACAGAGAGTTTTTTGTTTCGGAATATCTAGATAAATATACAAAAATCAAATTTTAGACAATGTACCCTCCTAAGACTGGAAATGGTTAGTCACATATAGTTAACGGCGTTTTTCTCACAATGACGTTCTACCTCCATAAGCCTGGATATGTCGTGGCTGGTTATATGATATTAAAGAGCTAATCGTTCGTATCATTTATGTCCTTTTGAAAAAAGATTTATGTTTATAATATGCGCACGTTTGAATAGGTTTATCGTCTTGGTATCTAAATATTTGCTACACAATCATCCGTGAATTGTAAGATTGAAAAAGAGTGGGAATAGATAAAAATGGAACAACAACATAACTAACAATCTTACTAAAACAGAAAATATAAAGACAAAACAGAAAACAACGAAAACAATTACAACAAACTTTTTTTTAAAGTGAACGTGCTACAGTTTTAACCGTGAAAGGGATATTGCATTGTCTATAATTACTTTAGCGTAACATTAAGTTTTCTATGTTACGCTTTGCATACTGTTTTTTTCCTTTGGTACTTGCATCTGTTTCGTAACAAAAGGTTTGTTTTTAAATTGTTCCTTACACCCTGAAGGAATTTGGGCTGATTTGGATAGAGGCAATCCGATGAAATCTTATAGGAGTTATCTACCTTTACCTAATAAGTTTGTCGTTATGTTTTTATATCTCAAAAACCGTTAACCGTAGAACCTAGTCATTATTTTTAAGGTTTTTACTTTTAAAAAGGTCAAAGGTACAGGTCATGTTCCTTACTTTGAATTTTGCCTACTTATTTTCTTTGACAAAACAGATCGACAAATTTATTTCTCCATATGTTTCTGTCAATTTTTACCGAAGCGATACGGACACTTCATATGATAGTTATTTCCCCTTTTTAGATTTTTACGTAAGTGATTTGTTAATATAACTCATGCACCGTAAGTGCTAGAAACCGAGGGTCTTTCGATTTGAGGTTCTCGGTCCGCCAAAATGAAAATGAGAAGATACCTGTGGTAATTTGATTTCAGGTCCTCGCTTTGTTTCCTTGAAAGTTTAATGGTCAATATGACGTTCAAGATCTTTACACTTACGATTTACTTGGCGATTAACATATTCATGCATAATAAAGCTATAGCTGGTTGACGTTTGACGTTCAAAAGGTCCACGAAATCCACATTTTGTTTTCCGTTTTGAAATCAGTGTAAACTGATGCATCTACTGGTTCTAGAAGTGAAATCTTTTAACAGTAGTTGCAATTTATCTCCCTTATCTGAAACAAAGTGAAAAATCAAATGATTTTGGAATCAGTCTGACTAAATCTATCAAAAAAGACAGGAATTATCACTTTCGAAACTAAGGTATAAAGTTAGCTTCATTATTCAAAACAAAAGTATATAGATATCTTTTATTTGAATAGTTTATTTGGAAAGACCTTCAAGTGTTCTCTAAACGATTGGTTTTTAATTATGATAGGTTTTAATGCCCCATTTATGTGCATTATGTTTTCTAGTCTGTGCATCCGTTCGTCCGTCTGTACCGCTTCAGCTTAAAGTTTTTGGTCGAGGTAGTTTTTTTTTAAGCTGAAGTCCAATCACATGTTCTCTTTGATATGTTTTTTTCTAATTTGAACGCCAAATTAGAGATTTTACACCAGTTACGGTCTACGTGCAATGAACATAGAAAATGACAGTGCAGATGGGGCATCCGTCTACTATGGACACATTAATGCTTTTATTCCTTTTGTCATGCTTATATTTACCATAAAATGTGTTCTCTTTTTTAGCTTTACCACAAGGAAAAATGTGTCAAGGTAAATAAATCAGTTCACGGTTCAGATATCAAACATACACCATTCAATAAAGTAGCAAATATCTTGAATGTATATTCAGAAATTATTGCAAAAAATGCGACAAGTTTGCAATCGAAATTTTTGAAGCTCTCATTTTGTATTTTTGTTTGATATAAATTTGCAGTTTCAAAAACATAAAAATCGCTTTTTGGTCTTAAAAGACAAAATCGCAATAAAAATTTATCACATACATTTCGGAATTTACAGCCTCTTATTAATACGCTGCTATTTAATTGCCTTTTAAATAGTTTAACAATTAATAGGTAATACAGTATAGCTAATGAATAAACTGTCCTGTTATATATTCTGTCTAAAACCTGAACTTCTCTTACATTATGAATTATTTCGGCCTCGTTGTCTTTCGGTCGTTAATGATAATAATGTTATTACCATGCCGTCATTTAATAATGCGAGCTCTAGATTGATCGGAGTCTAAAAGTTAAAAATCAACTAAACAGTAGCTTTACATTATCGGCCATCAAAATTTGAGACCAATACATTAAAGTGGTATGGGTAAGCATTTGTACTCAACCACCTCCTTTATTATAACGCATTTGAATAACAATGAGAGCCTAAAACACTAATTGACCGTAAAATCACAAAAATACAAAAAAACGGAAATGGCACAAATCACAAGCTCAAACCCATCAAACGAGTGGATAACAACTGTTCAAAGCTAGCTAAAACTCTCATTTTGAATATAAGAAGAATGATTCCCATATCAAGTGTTCTTAGAATATTGAAACTAAAAAAATGTGTAATAATTGATGTTATCATTGTTTTGCTATAAATGTAGAAAAGCCTCATGTAACTATTGAAGAACAATTTTACCATGTCAGTTATGGCGACAAGGTAACTATAAACTGTTCAGTAGTAGCTGATCCTTTGCAAACACTCGTTTATTGGAATCAAAACAACAGTGGCGTGGTAAGACGATTGTATGAAGGTCTGGCTGGTACACATGGAATGACAGTCGATAATCCTTCACTTATCATCAATTTTGCTAGCATGAAAGATAATGGAATTTATACTTGCTGTGCGGTCAATACTATAGGTACAGGATATAGTGAGGATATTAAGTTGATAGTAAATGGAGGTATGCAATTAATTGTATAGAGACTTAGTAATTTTTCATCTGCTTAATTGTTGGTCCATATTTTTCAGCATTTTTATATCAACATTAACTATATGGCCTGGCCATCACTTTTTTTTTTTTATATATTTGAAGACTCTATCTTATATGTAAATTTTTAATTGTTTAAAATTTGTGCTGATGTCATTCTAATGCTGCATCAGATACTATATGACACATTTTCTGTGGGAAAAAACTTGATCTTTCCAGATGATTTTGGAAATGTTAAAAAATTACTTGTGTGAACAAAGCATGTTTTGGCTTGAATATTGATTCACTTAATTATATGGTATTTGCATCGAAAGTAAACTTTCTTTGTAGTTTAAGACCAAAAAGTAGTTTCTTTGATTTGTTTCGGAGTTTAGTTTGATGTCTATTATTACTTAACTATTACATATTCTTGTTAAGTGCCCAGCTTAAGCACGCCTCCTGTTGTGGGATTTCTTGTTATAATTTCAGACTTTGTCAAGAATTTTTAAAAATATTTCAGAATAAAATATAGCAAAATATGCAAATTCAGACAAAAACGATCTTTTCAAACTTAATTCTTGACATGTGTAGTGTATACAGTATATAAAGTGATTGTAAATGTCGATTTTTGTATTTTTTGCATTGTTATTGATCACAGTTCAATCTAATTGCGGTTGCATTTGAATCTAATTTAAACGAAGAAAATTATTTGCCCTAGTCTACAGAAGAAAATGCCTGTACCTAGTCCAGAATAGGACAGTTATTATCCATTCGTTTGAATTGATTGAGCTTTTGATTTTGCCATTTGATTAGAAACTTTCCTATTTGAATTCTCCTCGGAGTTCAGTATTTTTTGTGATTTCACTTTTTGGTAAGCGTTATGTTTAAAGACCAAACACTACATGCAGTTCTACAAATGAATTGATCTTGAAGTTTTGTGTCAAGGTATTTAAGGATTTTGGAAACCAAACAATAACATGTTGTATTAATATAGCAACATATAGTTAGTTTTTCCCCATCATGAACTGTATTAACTTGTTCTCCTGATAAAGGTAGGATTTACACACGATAAATTTTAACTACACTTGAAACTAAATATGACATATATAACTGGTATCGGGAGTGGATTCTCTTATACCTGAGTTTCAGAAAGGAAACTCTATACCAAACGTAAGAACCAACAGACTATTGTCCAATTTTTTGTTGAGAGTGGGTTTGTTGTTCTTTTTAGACATGTCTGTTGCTTTGAATTTTTCATGAAAGTTGTATGATTATAGGATAAATACGGCCGTTTATTTTCCTTTTTAAATGGTGTCATCTACGGGATTCTGTTTATCTTGCTGTACAGTATAAATGTTCTCATTGCTTTATGAATTGGTTCACGATATAACTGCCATAGCCTGCAGATGATCTTATATTAATTTTGTCCTTTTGTATATGCGGATAGTTGGGAAAAATGATATATCTCTGTATTCAGGTTGGTTAAACAATGATGTCTTTTTTAAAGAAATTATATTGGGGATAGTTTTAAAATGTTCAATTGATCGGACTTTATTTGTTTAGTTTTTTTCGTGTATGAATGAAAACCCATTAAGGGTACATGGTATACTGCACCAGATGCTCGACAATTCTTTTCTGCGATGCTTGATGCAAAACAATTAACTTTGTATGCAATTTTATCGGGTTTGCAGTATTTTTGGTTACGTTTTACGAATATGTTTTATACCTTTGTATAGCACAATGCTTACGTATCATATGATACAAAGACACGATTACGTAGCTTGTTTAATTTGTCTATGATTAGCAGATATGCAACTTTCCTACTGACACCAAATGACATAAAACGTAGCAACTTTTGTTCACCGTATGGCCTTCAATAATACGTAAAACACAAAAGTACTAGCCAGTTAAAACAGGCCCTCTCAAAATAAATGTTTAAGAAATCACACTAATAACTTAACAGCCTGATTCATGTAATTTACCAAAAAACAACATTTAAAGTTTCTTATACATGTTATATCTTGACTTACATTTTTAAATTGACAATGATACAATGACAAAAAGATAAGTTCAGCTTCCTAATTTTTAACCTCCCGTTTATATAAAGCACTCCGTGTTTAGTTCTTTATGTTGCTATATGTATATCATTGTTTTCTCTTGGCCATTTTTAATTTTTTGATTTTCTATGAGTATTCCATATATTCTTACAGGTCTTCCTTTAGTCAGAGTCAATCCAGTCAATTACAATGTACTATTTGGAACTTTCATCCTTATTCGTTGCACAGTTATTTCTAATCCAAAGGCAAATAAGGTTTATTGGCAAAGAACCAAAGACGGTAATATATCTACAATCAATACTGGTTCTGTTGGAACCGATGGAATCACTCTGGCAGATCCATCATTGACATTAAAGTATACTACTTCTGCCGATGCAGGAATTTACGTGTGTTTTGCCACTAACGACATTGGAACAGGCCTCAGTAAAGAAGTAAATATGACCGTCTACGGTGGTAAGTACATTGTATGACCATTCCTATCTATTCAAAAACCATGAAGCTCAGCTATATTTTATTATCAAAAGAATGAACAGCAAATTAGAAGATACAAATTATGATAATCAACTATACAGCTACAAGAAGTCATAAAACTGATCCCACCAGGGCCAAAATAAATGACAAAAGCTTTCCATGTGATCATTGTAAGCAACATTTGTCAATTCTTAACATTTTGGTAGGAAACATACCTCCATGGACATGATATGAACGTGTCCACATTTATTCCATATATATATATGCTTTTAGATTGCCTTTAAACATTGTTTAAATTTTTGAAAAATTCAAAAAGTGAAGCTGAAATTTCAGTTCAGTTGAGTTATCCAGAAATATGTTTTTTACGACATCGATAAAAAAAAATTCCACATGCAAATCAGGATACCTTATAATACGAATTTTTCCTATTGTTGTCTTTCCCTCAAAGAGTTAGATTTTATGTAAAGTCATGTGTACGTTGTTGGGCATAAAATCTATATTAGGGATAAATATATTAATGGAGATAACTTCTTTATGACTACTTCGATTATCGTTTTTAAAGGATACAATTTCTTCAATCAGGGTTGGATTATGTTCATAACAATTCAGATTGGAGTTTTAAAATTGTCAAGCAATCACAATTACTGTATAATTTCAAAGATGCAGTCCAGCGACTATAAAACGTTAAAATGACATGAGAATCATAGTATTCCAGAAAATTGAAATGACATAAGTCAAATGTATTGTATATGTTAAATCATTCATTTAAAATTCAATCTGGATAAATTAAGTCCATAAAGTCTCTAAACAAGTATTTGATATAAGTATATGAGCCAGTCCATGCGAAAAGGTACAAAAAGTCCTTTTGGTAAACTTTACAGGACACGTTATCAAAGTTTGTTATAGTATTTTTGAAAAACGATTTTATCCGAAAAAAAATTACATTAATGTAAACATTCATAAGATTGTCAATTCTATCCCGAATTTGTCAACTAAAACAGAAAAAGACGTAGAAATATCTGAATTTTTGGTATTTGAGCAAGTGTAAAATCATTTGTTCCCCGGACTAATGCTATACCGACCATAAGCTATAAAAATTTATGACACTACAGAGACAAAAGTCAATAATTTCCGTCAGTTCTACAGGTTTAAAGAAAGTAAGACAACATTAAAACATGAGGGAAAATACAAAAACTATGACATCTTGTGTTTTAGAAATTGAAATTTAAGTTAAGTTAAGTTATTTAATATTATGTAAATCAACCTTAGTTGCACGGGATTCGAACCGTTGCCCAGTTTGATTGCATTGATATCCGCATCGTTAGCGAGAGCCTTATCCCCACTGATACCGGGTTTAACATTATCAATTGGCAAATCAAGCCATTTAAACTGTACTTTGAAAATGATTGAAATATATGGAATAATTCACTAAAAATCTGGATAAAACTAAGGGGGGGGGGGTCTCAACACTCGCAGGTGTGTGTAGCTCACAGCTTGATGATATGAGGGAAAGTAAATGTGTTTTATAAATCACAAGTCTACTACCAATAATTATGCACACTTTTTAGAATTTCGTAAATTTTTCGTTTTTGTACCTTTTTGCATGGACTGGCTCATATAGGTGATATCGGCGAAAGTACCAAGCAAAGCCTATGTATAGTAAAAGAGTGATTTCGCCCTAACTTTTTAAAAAATCAACATATTTTAGATGTGTTTTTTGCAAACTAGATGTTTTGATAGATGCCAAATCCATTTGAAACATCAAATCGTTGCTAAAATATTTGGAATATGGACTTTTTGCTGATTGGTGTATGGTTGCTAAGGGGAGAATTTTAGTTGCTAGGGATAATTATATGTCAATATTTGTATTATATTATAACGTTGGATATGAAGTATTATAAGTATTTCGATATTTCATTGCTTTTTGGCAATTTCGATTATTTTGTTTTTTTGTGATTTTGAAAATGATATGAGCCAGTCCATGCGAAAAGGTACAAAAAGTCCTTTTGGTAAACTTTACAGGACACGTTATCAAAGTTTGTTATAGTATTTTTGAAAAACGATTTTATCCGAAAAAAAATTACATTAATGTAAACATTCATAAGATTGTCAATTCTATCCCGAATTTGTCAACTAAAACAGAAAAAGACGTAGAAATATCTGAATTTTTGGTATTTGAGCAAGTGTAAAATCATTTGTTCCCCGGACTAATGCTATACCGACCAGAAGCTATAAAAATTCATGACACTACAGAGACAAAAGTCAATAATTTCCGTCAGTTCTACAGGTTTAAAGAAAGTAAGACAACATTAAAACATGAGGGAAAATACAAAAACTATGACATCTTGTGTTTTAGAAATCAAGCCATTTAAGTTAAGTTAAGTTATTTAATATTATGTAAATCAACCTTAGTTGCACGGGATTCGAACCGTTGCCCAGTTTGATTGCATTGATATCCGCATCGTTAGCGAGAGCCTTATCCCCACTGCTACCGGGTTTAACATTATCAATTGGCAAATCAAGCCATTTAAACTGTACTTTGAAAATGATTGAAATATATGGAATAATTCACTAAAAATCTTGATAAAACTAAGGGGGGGGGGTCTCAACACTCGCAGGTGTGTGTAGCTCACAGCTTGATGATATGAGGGAAAGTAAATGTGTTTTATAAATCACAAGTCTACTACCAATAATTATGCACACTTTTTAGAATTTCGTAAATTTTTCGTTTTTGTACCTTTTTGCATGGACTGGCTCATATTGTAGTGTAGTGACTGAGCTAACATTTATTATAGGTAATCAATCCACAGAACGTATCTATATTATGCATGTTAGATATGATTCAAAAGGGAAAATCTTGTAAATATTGTACTACAGGCTTCACCTTCAAGGTTGATTTTACTTTTACATAGCAAATCATTAGAAAACATTACTCGTTGCTATTAACTATTTTTTTTATGGGGGTCCCTGTATATGCTTTTCATTGTATTTTGAAACATAAAGCAAAGTCCCGAGCTATCTTGCAACAAAAGGAGATTCATAACCCTCACTGTTTGCCAGGCGTAATAAATCGGACAAATCACTACACTCATGTTTAACAAGTTTAAGTACTAAAACCCGTTGTTTAACTTATGCCTACCGTTGTAGATGTTAAGTCCCATTCTGAAATAGTAAATGTATTTTGTAAAATCCGTGAAAGTTAAACGATTTTTTACAATACCTGTGCTGGTTCGTGATTTTTTTTAAATCCCCGACTTAGAGCAAGGTTTTTTTTTTTAAATCACTGAAATAACTAGTTAGCTCTTTTTTCCAGATTTCCTGATTAAATTTGTTTTTAATTCAAGAATTTTGTAAAAAGAAAGGCTACAGTAGTTTGAGTTTAATGTCGCCTTTTATATTTATACTAAGAGAGCAATTTCCAACAAACAACTGATAAACTGGAGTCATATATACATGTATGTCTTTAAACTAATACACACTGCAGGCAAACATTCACTGCCGATTGAATTCATAGAATTTCAGAGGTATAAAGCGTCTTGTACCTTAGGACTGTTTTCAGTGCTTGAGTCAAACAATAGTTCTTCTGTGGTTTTTTTTTTTATTGAAGTAAAATAGTACACACAAAGAACTAGCACGTCGGTGTAAGGATATTTCAATAATTTGTCATCTTTACAGCTACGAATTCGAATTCCATACAAATCATATCCGTATTAGCTTCCTCGTGGATACTGTAGTGCTCGACACAGTCGATGACTGTTTTTGCACAATTGCGTTCAAAGTTTCTTTAATGTATAGATGCAACACACTAGTTGTCTCATTGACAAACGCATCACATCGTTTTTGTTGTTCCCAACTCAGTATTTTACACACTTATCAAAGATTGGTTACTCCATACCGCTTTTTGTCTACATGAGACGCATTACAATAATCATTTAACGTTATGATTAAGACCGCCGCAAGAAGCAGTGGGAGTTAAAATAATGTATTCATCGTTTTGGAAATGTTTTATAGGCTGCATCTGTAATAACTAAATCAAAATCATCAGTAACTACAAAAGTACCTAATCGAGAGAAAAGAAGTTGATTTCTATTAATTAAAGAGGGGCGAAAGATACCAAATGGACAGTCAAACTCATAAATCCAAAACAAACTGACAATGCCATGGCTAAAAATAAAAAAAGACAAACAGGAAACAACAGTACACATAACACAACATAGCAAACTAAAGAATAAACAACACGAACCCCACCAAAAACTAGGGGTGATCTCAGGCGCTCCGGAAGGGTAACCAGATCCTGCTCCACATGTGGCACCCGTCGTGTTGCTTATGTGATTACAAATCCGGTAAATAGTCTAATTCGGTAGGTCACATTCATGAAAGGGAAGGGGATTGTAGTTACGACGTAAAGAACATATCCGATATCATTTGTGAAACGGTTATTCCATAACGGTCAACCAACTCATGATGGCGTCTGTAAAATTTACGAAGGGATGATTTTAACTTCACCATTTGGAACTCTTGGTTTAATAGCTTCCTTGTGAGCAGTAACCCTCTATCAAGAAAATCATGATAGGAAATGCAGGCACGGGAATATCGTATCAATTGGGAGATATATACCCCGTATGCAGGTGCTGCTGGAATGTTGCTACTTAGAAATGGAAAGTTCACAATTGGAAAGCTAAAATCATCTCTTTTGTCGTAAAGTTTTGTTTTCAACCGACCCTCATTGTCAATTTCTAGATGTAAGTCAAGATATGAAGCCGACTTAACTGTATCTGTAGTATCCTTTATCTCCAATTCGATGGGATAGATGCGTTCCACATAGTCACCAAATTTTGAATTGTTTAATGAAAGAACGTCATCTATATAGCGGAAAGTAGAGTTAAAGGATATTGCTAACTTCTTATCTTTCTTCCTAAGAAGTTTCTGCATGAAGTCAGCCTCATAATAATAAAGAAACAAGTCGGCAAGTAGAGGAGCACAGTTTGTTCCCATTGGGATGCCGACAGTCTGTTGAAAAACACGTCCTCCGAACGTTACAAATATGTTGTCAATCAAGAAATCAAGCATCTTGATAATAGCGGTTTCAGAGAATTTTTTGTTTGAATCAGAGTGATTCTTTACAAAGTATGATTTATCCCTCCCTAAGACAAGATACTTGTATCTACGTTGGCCATTCTTTTTTATGAAGCAATGTAATACCAACTCTTTCAATTTGTCTTTTAGTTTGGAATGTGGAATACTTGTATAAAGAGTAGAAAAGTCAAATGTTTTAATACTGTTACAAGATGAAAGAGAGTTAGATTGTATGTACATGTACTCTAAAAGATCTTTGGAATTTTTAAGTATCCACATCTGATTCACGCCACCTCTAGAATAGGCAGTTTCACAATAACTTTGAAGCCCGTCTTTGATTGCTGATAAAATAGATGTTAATAATTTAGAAAGAGGTTTCGTGGAGCACTTGGAAGACCCAGCAATATACCGTTGTTTGTAAGGACACTTATGTAGTTTAGGTATCCAGTACAGTGATGGAAGATCCAGTTCTTATCTTTGGTTGAAATACCAAAGGAACAAAGAACAGACCTATGATTATCCAGGATTTCCTCTTTGGTAAGTGTCGTGAGGGTATATGTTGAGTTCCCAAGTGAATTGTCTATACCTAATTCGTTTATCAAGCAATTAATGTAGTGACTTTTACAGACAAAAACGATGTTATTTGGGGCTTTGTCTGCGGGGACAACAACATATTTATCATGGAGGTCGGATAAGTGTTTAGCAACATTTGGGTCTTTAAAGATTGACGTAGCATGGGCATTGATGGACCCATTCAGTTTCTTGATTCTGATTTGTATTAACGACCTCACTGCCTTAATCCATTCGGATAGAGTGTCTACGTCTTCCTTTTCACGTTTAGCCCATTGCCTGGCATAATCCTCGACTGAGTCCATCAAAATTTTAAAGTTGTATTTCCAATTGATAAATGTTCTTCAAGTGTGTTCGGTGTAAGGATTTCTTTGTTTGGTATTTCAAAATTCTAAATTAACAATACAAAATAAGTGCAATTCGTTAGTAGTTAATCAAAAGAAATATGTTTCAGATATTCCCGCGGTTTATATTGCACATCAGAAGTATAAAGTTGACTATGGGGATTCAGTTGTTATGAAATGCATTATAACAGCAACTCCGGATATTAATGAGATCTACTGGGAAAAACACATTCATAGCATAAAAACAACACTATATGCTGGTCATACTGGAACCTATGGAAAAACCATATCAGGTCCTTCATTGACAATATACAATGTTACATTAGAAGACAATGCAATGTATAGATGTTGTGCTAAGAATTTTGTCGGTACAGGTCTTAGCACTATCACTGAACTCATTGTTAAAGGCGGTATGTATCAAATTTCCAATATAGTTTGCTTAGTCTTGGTATACAAATATAATTTGAGAACAGTTATGGTATTCATCAACTACTTTTGATGCATTTTTAATATTTCACATTTAAATGTTTACCTTTAGTCTGAAAAACAAAAACAGAATTACTAGTAAATAGAAAAAAATATTCTCCTCTTTATAATAAGCAATGGTCAAACCCCTCAATCAACAAATGGTGTTTTTTATATATAGATTTGTGATGATTCAAAACAATGAACATCACACACATTAAAATGTACGCCTTCAATACAGAAAAAATTAACGATCATGCAAACAGACTATTATCAGAGTAATCGGGAATTCAAGTTTAAAATCAAAAGAAACAAGTATTGGGGCAATAATTGAATTCAAAATACATATCCCTTCTAAAAAAAACTTAAAAACTTAAAAAAAGATTCATCAAAGTTTGTAGAACAGAAAGTAAACATGAATAGATATGCCATGAACAACGTGTGTATATAAATCTCTGATAAATATACATAATAAGTGTGTCCATTTGAATTTAGGAATCCCAAAGGCCACTGTCACATCGCCATTCTACAACGTTGTATATGGTACAAGAATATCACTCCATTGTTCCGTTTTTAGCATACCAAAGATAACACTTATATACTGGAGAAAGAATGTGACTGGTTTAGTTACAACTATTAATTCTCACGCAGTTGGAACAGACGGAATAACTGTCGACAATCCATCTCTGACGATTTTGTTTCCAACCCATTCTGATTCAGGTTCTTATAACTGTTTTGCGTCCAATGTATTAGGAACAAGTAGCAGTGCGACCACATTTCTCAATATTATTGGAGGTACTTCATCTTCATTTACGACTATATTTTATTAATTTTTTTTTAAATGTAAGCATTGTCACATTATTTAAAATTTTAATTATTGAAAGGCATCATAAATAGTTAACATACTACCGGTAGCCAGAATAAATTGCCGCTTTATCAAAGCAAGAAAAAATCATCTCATACTGTCGATTTTTAAATGGCTTTTTTGGACAATGTTGGGGAAAGACACATATTCTATCAATATGAAAAACAGAAAAACAAAGCTCGATGAATTTCATTCAATTGCGCTTTTCTGGATTTTCCTTCATCGGGAATATTGAAACCAAATTCAAAATATTTTTTATTCTATTAAAAAATATTGTTAACCAAGATAACAATAAATGTAAGCAGGAGTTATCTTCCGATGTTCAAATCTCATAATCGACTAGAAAGACAATTATCTCATGATGCCTAGTGTGCAATATATTGCGTGTGTATAATTCAATTCGATTTTTTTTCACGTTCTCCTCTTGATCTATATTTTTTATAAGAATGCATGTTTTATGTGTTAACTGTGGCCAGGAAATTCAACAGTTTATCTTTTCCGGTTGACTATAGCCCAGTTAAGCATTTGGGACAACATCCCTAATGCGCCTCGAAATGAGGAACTCAAAAGTCACGTGTAAAGAAAAAATCTCTGTGTAGTGATATTGGACATGTTTCTATTTTTAACAAATGACTGAACTTAATTATTTGTGGTGATTAAGAAAGTAGAGGAACATAGAATAAATGTGTAAAAACTATAAAGCTATTGAATGTGTTCAAAGTATTAAATTTTAAAAGAACTTATTGTGTTAAAAAGGGTATATTTTACCACAAGGAGCCGCATCACAAAAGGATGTTCGGGGTTTTCTAATTTACGGAAAAGTAATCTCACTTCGTACCCCGAAAATTTAACCACATATGTGAACATGTCACATCTTCGAAACGAGCTATCATACATATCCAAGTTTACGATATGGACTGAGCTACAGAAAAAACGTTACCATTACCGCCTATGTAAAAACAATTAAAGATATTGAGCCAATTTACAAAAAGATTAATCAGAAGTTTTCAGAGTGATTTATGGATGATTTCACCTTGTACACCCGGAAAAAGTGTGAAAATGATGGTTAGTATTTTTTTATTTATACCTAGATATCTCAGATGATTTTAGATAACCATTATAGATAAATGTCAGCAAATACTCAATGAAATTTTCGCTTTTAAAATGCATTACTGGCACGGGGCTGAACACTTTTTTTAGGCACAATTCTAACTTTGTTTACACCCGCGAGAGATCCGAAAGGAATTTGTTTATGAATTGAAAAAGGCATGAACTAACATAATAGTTTTAGCTGTAAGTAAACATGACACAATACAGTCTTTGTTATGTAATTATCACTCCGGTTTACAGGAATAACTGATAATCAAGGGAGATAACACACTTCATACGATTAAAGTGAAATACATCATCACATGTGCTTTTATCCAATAATTTGACCCATGGTCAGTAGATATCATATGCAGTTAATAAACAGTCAAACATGTACATGTATTAAGGAAATCATGAATTATTATTTGTAATGCACACTAGCAAATCACAAGATATTGTCTTTTCTCAGTGAAAAAGGGGGAGGATCAACAAAACTTTTGAAAACAATATTGCTGCACCTTTTCAACTATTAAGCTAGTTAGCTAGCACTCGTTGCTGCTAATATAAAATATTTAAATGAAGGTTGATAAGCCACAAGGGAGAAGCATTTTTCTTTCTTTGCGATAAAACTTTCAAGAATTTGATTTTTGCTCTCTCAATAATACTTATGTATCTAAACCAAATAATAACACAGCCTGAGTATTTTGTTTGTCTTATTTCAGTTCCAGACATATCATTACTTTTTATCCTGAGATGGCAAACTGAAGTTTTAAAAAGTCTTGAATAACTGATAAGCATTTTGTTCTATTTGGCAAGCTCTAAATTGTTTATTTATGGTATTTATGCAATTCAAATTACAGTCGGTATGTTAAAAATATAATGATATGAAAACTGTTGCTATGGTCTTGGCATTAAATGAAAATGCTTGGTTACTGATCTTTTCGACTCCGTATTTCAAGTTAAACCTTGCGGCAACTGTTCTTCATGTAACACTGCAAACTATAATTAGCATTATTTTGATATGTCGTTAGTTAATGACGCCATATTACGTGTGATGCCACAATGTTTCCTTTAAAACCTCATGCCGATATCTCACTGATAAAAGACTTTCACTGAAATACATGTAAAAAACATTTTTTCTCAAATAGAATTATGTGAAAGAACAAGTTATGAAAATTTGCACTTCATTGCACTCTAATTATATGATTCAAATGACTTTTACAGTAGTTTATAGTGGTTTCTACAGTATAAAATACAAGGTTTCCACTGGTAGAATAATTAAGTATTTTGGTGGGTTTTTTTTATGAAATCTTCTTTTTTGCATAATTTCTCTGTCAAAATGCACTTTAGGCACCAGAATTTTTTTTTGAATGCTTTAACAGGGTCTGTGTGTTGTAATTTAAGGTTACATTCAGATGTTTTGTCCTTCTTTTGACTAGTGAAGGTATACTGGAAGAAATTAATTATGCATACACTTTGTATTCAAAATAAATAAATATAGCGATAAAAGTGTCATTGCCTTATAGTGCTGAAACAACTTAATTTTTTTCCAGAAATGGACAAAAATACACAGATTTATTCAGAATGTCATACCAATGAAGATCACATAAAAATATTTGGAAAAATCAGAACTATGGATTGCAATATGGGACAACATCCCTAATGCGCCTCGAAATGAGGAACTCAAAAGTCACATGTAAAGAAAAAAATCTGTGTAGTGATATTGGACATGTTTCTATTTTTAACAAATGACTGAACTTAATTATTTGTGGTGATTAGGAAAGTAGAGGAACATAGAATAAATGTGTAAAAACTATGGAGCTATTGAATGTGTTAACCACATATGTGAAAATATCACAGCTTCGAAACGAGCTATCATACATATCCAAGTTTACGATATGGACTGAGCTACAGGAAAAAAACGTTACCATTACCGCCTATGTAAAAACAATTAAAGATATTGAGCCATTTGCTGCTAGTTGTTAAGAGCTAATCCCTCTTGTCATTTAACTTGCAGGGTTGATATTCGTTGGACAATATGATAAGTCTGAATCCCGTGTTAAAGATTTTATTTCTGTAGTTCTGCTGCGCGAAGTGTATTCAGATGTTGTTAACAGTATAAAACTATTTAACTTTCCCAACAGAACAGAACCTTCTTTTTTAGTATAGCTGATTTTACGTGTTCTGCAGTTCTAGTTCTCATCAAAGCGGCCATTAGTTAAAGGTGTGGTAAAGTCAATGTCTTTATAGGCGCAGCAAGGCTGATAGCAAATACTAAGGTTTACTTATGTCCGTTTGTCATATAAACAACCTATACTTAGGCTGTCTGGTTGGCTTCAACAAAAATATGTTATTATTAATGAACATTCGTTAACAACTTTCTCGATAACTCAATGTTTGTTGAGTTTTAAGTCTGAACTAAAAGTATCCACTGTTGTTGTACGTTTAACGGGAGTGGCAAATCCCACTTAAACTTGTCTTTCCAGATGTCCGCTATTAAGATGTTTACCTTAACGGACACTGGCGAAAGTATACCCATAGGATTGAAGATTCGAGATAACCGACTAAGTGTCTCACGTATCGTGATGTTCCGTTCACTAGATAAGTTTTTGATACATTTACCTTTGAATAGATATTGTATTCTTTTCGATGTTCTAAATCTTTCTCAGTATTTTCACCTTACTGTTATTTTCAACTAGATTTTCCTTTTTTGCAATACCTGTTAAGGATGTATACCTCTGATGAGCCAAAAATTTCTAGAATTGAATTTTTTTGCTTAACCTGATTTTTGGGTTTATATGACTTTAACAAAATAATTGGTGAAGAAAAATCATATGGTGGTGGACTTCTTTTTTGCTACGGCCCTTTAAAAATACCAAATTTTAATGATTTTTCCATTTTTCATCAATTTTTATCTATTTTTGAGCTATTATCGTGAGAAAAAACACAGTTCCACAATTAAACTTTTCTTCATACTTTTAATAAAGATACAGTTGATTTATCTGAATAAATTTAACCTATAAAAACTATAGGTAGGTGTTAATATAAGAAAGTTTTATTATATGTTGACGCTTTTTTGTGTCAAATCTACCATGCTATCAATTTTGTACTAAATTTGTGATTTTGTTTAGTTTAAAGAACAAAATGCACATAATTTCAACTTTTTTTGTTATAAATGATTGAAAACGTATCTAAGAAATTTGAAAAGACAAAAATGAAATGGGATGTACATGATTCTTGTAAAATATTTTTGTGTACCAATTTTCTCAAAATTTTTGCGAAAAAGACTGACTTGATTGGTCATAAAATTTATAAACTGGATAACTAAAACAAATATTCAGTGTAAATACAAAAAATTTTCACAGATATTTAATTATTAAATTTAAAAATGCATTGATATTTTCAACTTGTATTACGTGTTTTGGAAATAATTCCAGAACGAAATTTGAACGAGACTGAAATATCAGAGGAATACATCCTAAAAATGCAGCACGATCGCTAAGTGATTCCTCACTTCGACATGATATCTCTGGTATCCTTTTAATACTTAATGGCTTTGTCATAAGACTCAACACTTGACAGAATGTTGACTACATATACTTGTCACTTTTCCTAATTTGTGTTATATTATTTCCATTTTCATCCAAATGCTTCAGTAGAGTGGCGTTTGTGTGAAGTCTTATCTGTAAAGAACTTTTCAATATATGTAATGATACCATATTTCCCTATTCTGAATCGCCTTAGTATTTTTGTTTCGTCATTCGGATTAGATGTCGTTAAAGTTAAACAATCAGGTAAGCTTGGTAAATCTTGATGTGGCTTACAATTACAAACGATTACAATACGAATGAGGGTAGTCTATGAATCTTTTTCGCCTTGTTTTTGAATGGATTACTTCCTATTGACTCAAATGTACATAATGTTTAAATGTATGTCTCCCCAAATGTCCGCCTTTAACTCAGCCCTCGATAATTTCCAAGCAGTAGTCCAATTAGGTCGATCTCAAAACGTTCTTCACTGTGAAGTTTAAGTCTTTCCACGTGTGACAAGCGTGAAGAGCTCCATGTAGTATTCGAAATCTGTTCTAAACAGCACTATGTGGAAAAATGCGTGCGATAATTCATTCATTTTTTCCTATGTCGGCCTTTAGTTGTATTGCTGTAGTATCTAAGTTACGAACAATCGGAGAAAACACGCAGACACACGACTGTTGACTTTTTTTGCGGTTTAGTTTTTAGTTTATCGGCTAATTTAATTAAGTTATAAAAGAACGGTGTGATATATGGTCAAATACGATGTAACATGCTTCTTATTGGTTGTTATATACAACTTTGTTATGATGCAGAAATTACACCAAATGTGTTTGTAATTTTAATCACGTTGATATATGTCTGTTGTATCTTTGGCCCCTGTTTGGTATTGTATTGAACTCTTTTTCTTAACATTTGCTTGTATGATGCATTCCGCGATATTGTTTTTAAATCGTTTCGTAGACTAGCATGCATCCACTCGATCGGTGTGACCTTAAACAGTTGAATATGTTTTACAATTTGCATGTTGCTATTAAGATTACCTGCAGATGTCAAGAACCATATCCCTGCAATTCAGTTAACTTTAAGAGACATTGTTTTGTAAAACGTGATCCTACCAACTTATTGTTTTCTTAACAAAAACAACTCATATG
Organism: Mytilus galloprovincialis; assembly: GCA_037788925.1. Classification (NCBI taxonomy): domain Eukaryota; kingdom Metazoa; phylum Mollusca; class Bivalvia; order Mytilida; family Mytilidae; genus Mytilus; species Mytilus galloprovincialis. Next base: position 29,729,642 of record CM075343.1, on the reverse strand, counting down.
GATACATATAAACAAAATAGTTTCCATCAAATCTATTTTGTTTTCGTACATGTTTATAAAAGAGTAATTAATGTGATATCTTTTCAAAGGTGTTCCAATTGTTAAAATTGAGAAGGCCATGCAGATAACTAGCTACGGCAGAAATGTTACAATGAAGTGTAACATTCATTCAACTCCTTACCATACCTCAGTGTACTGGGTAAAAACCACAAATGGACAATCTTTTCTTATCAACACCGGCATGCCAGGTATTCAAGGAGTTGTTCCGGACAATCCGTCGTTAACTATAGAATATGCTGTTTTGTCAGATTCAGGAATGTACACCTGTTTTGCGAAAAATATAGTAGGGATTGGCAAAAGTTCAATATCTCTAAACTTAACAGTAATTGGTCGTAAGTATTTAAGTTCGTAAAATAATTTATTTGAAGACTACCATAAACAATCAATGTTTGATCAATTAAATCAAATTTTGCAAACACATCAATCGAAAAAGTCGAAGTCAGCGTTAAAATTGATGAACAAAAAACTACTTTATTGAAAATTTAAATTTATTATCTATCAAGAGTAATAATATCATTAATTGATTTCGAACTAGATAATGCCCATAATTTACCATGAGCATATTTATACAATTGAATAATATATTGAATACAAAAAAAAAATCTGTATACTTATACTTATCCGTTTCATCCAAATACAAATAAGATAATCAAATCTTCATAATGTTGTCATCATGAGAAAAAGAAAACACACTCATTTGTAAAGCAATAACAATTAAGAAGTTAATGTTTCACAAAGGGAATTAGTCTTTTAGATATAAACATGCATTGTAGACTTGATAAATAAGATGGTGGTAATCATATGGCTTTTCATCTTTTGCTATCGATTAAGAATTTTGAATTACCAAAAATATTTCAATGTTAGGTCATCGCTGAGCTCCATTTAACTTTATTGCAAAATCTAAGCCGAGAATTTAAAAAAAATGCTTTGTATAGTTTTAAGGAGAATTTCAACGTGTCCGTTTTGTTCAACAAATGTATAGGGTTTTTTAAAAGTCATTAATCGAATAAGCGAAAACAAATCCAAACCATTATCAAAATTGAGGGACGTATATGAACAGAAACACTAAACTACAACAACAGCAAACGCCAACATTCCTAGAAACGGACTTTTGATAACGACTGCCATATTCCTGACTTGCTACAGGAAATTGTAAAAAAAATTGATGGTTGGTTGAACCTGGTTATATGACTGACCAAACCTCCTGTTTTTATAGCAATCTTTAAAATAAAACGTTAAAATGACAGCATTACATAACAGAACTACAGAACAAATAAATAAAGAAGCACACATGACAGCGCTAGCAAAATACATGATAAATAAATTATATACCGGTTATAGTACATTGCAACATGTAAACCTCAGAAAAACAAATGATACCTTGCATTATTTTATGACAATACACCAGGGCACCACAATATAATGTGGGTCACACTAATGTATCAACGTCACAAAAGGTGTCGTCGCAGGTAAATTTCTTGTCAAAATAACATAATATTTGGATTTTGTTTGTAAGGGTGTAAGTTTATGTATTTTCGGACCATTATAAGAATATTAATATCGGATTGTTTATGTAAGGGTGTACAATGTAATTTATTGTATTTTCTAACCATGGCGGTGTTCTTCTATATCAAAAATGTAAAAACCTATTAACCTGTGTATATAATTGCATTTCTCGAGGATTAGACAAATAGATCGTACGAAATTGAACTAACAATAACTCACATTATAAAAGTATTGATATAAAGTATTCTGAAATTAATCAGTATAAATGAGCATTCAACTGAAACATCGTTTGTAACATTCAATTTGATTGGGTAACGTCACTAATTTGCATGGCAACAATTGACAATTAATGCTTTGAAATCGTACATGCAAGCACAGAGCAGCATCACCAGCAAACTTAATTTGCGACCATCAAATCCCCAATTGATGCCACCGGAGCTTGAACAACCACACAGCAGTCTCCTAGTTCATATCTTGAATATACCTTAGCAAAAAAGGTTGCATTTCTGAAAATATAGACAATGCAATTTCCCATAGGAACTTCCTTTTGGGTTCAAAATGTGACACGTTTACTATGAAGTTTCGTAAAACTTCAGATCCTAGAATAGAAAGTTGATATGCCCTTATATTTTATTCAAAGGTCAAAACAGGGCTATGCTGCTTATTTTCACCCTTTTATTTGTTTCTGCACATGTTAGAGTTTAAACTTATAGATATAGAAATATCGATGTGGAATTAATGTTTAAAATTGTGTATTACCTCTTCCTTTACTTTTTGCCTACTTCAGAATTAATTTTTCACCGCTGTAGTATGTTTTTATATTGGTAACAGTCCCAAAGTATGTCTCTATGATATAAAACATAGAGATGATATCTGGGAACTAGTTTGTCAACAAACAAATCATCTATGAATATTATATATCTCCCCAAAATGCAACCTGTAGCTAATCGTATATTTGGACTATTATTTTTTTCAATATCAGTGGCACGATGTTCTTATTTTTCAACCTTCTAGTTTGAGTGTTTACAAATATAAATTCATTATTTCAGATGTGCCAAAAGTGTATACCAAACCTTTAAAATTAAAAGCTAATGTTGGTATTCCAGTTGAGATGTTATGTTATATTGAAGCGATTCCGGATCACACAAAAGTGTTTTGGAAAAGAAATATTAACGGCACTGTCACATTTTTGATAGCTGGTATGGTGGGATGTGGTGGCATGACCTTGGATAATCCATCCTTAACTGTTTTAAATCCAACAGAATCCATGTCGGGCGAATATACTTGTTTTTCGTCTAACGTAATAGGGACTAGTAGTAGTTCGGCAATTGCTTTGATAGGTATGTGAAAAGATTCTCACTAAGCATGCTATTTAGCATTACACATATCGTGGAACGATATTGCGTTGATTAACAAAATCATATATAACAGTATAATACAGTAAAAGTGCATAAGCTTAATCCATTTAAAATGTATTTGTTTATTATTAGTTACCGTCAATGGGCATACACAGTAAAACTTTTTTTTCTACGAACCTTAAAACATCGAATATTTTATCAACTTGCCGGTCCAAAGTTTTTTTTTCTTCTGAATCAATATTCTGTAAAATTCTGAACTTAAAAATGAGGATTTGTCAATCTTGAATACATACGGTTATATACATAACAATCAAGGATCTTATGTTAAAAACAAATTTCTTCTACATGTATCATGCAAATGGCGAGCTTTTTATGACCATGAAAGACAAAATATAAAATCAAAATAGTATTTTAAATATTTGTAACACAATTGAACTTCCGATAGTTGAAATGCACTCTTTTACAATTTTCAATATGATATAAGACAAGAATAACTTCCTCAAAATATTCACTTTTCGTACTAACTGACCCTATCCCACATCAATTTTCGCTATCGGAAGTGTCCAAATTCTAATGAAAACTTTCAGTTTTTTTATGTGATATTTTTAATTTTTTTTAGCACTTAATAACTCAATTTTGAAGAAATCAATTTGTAATTTGAAATGTACACACTATAACCGTTTAGGTTTATGTTTGTAGTTCATTTGATATAAATGCTTTATTTTGATATTTAATTTCATATGTCACATGAACCCTTTTGTCAAAGGCCAAACAATTATGTGATATTAATTCTAAAAATAGAACTCAGTCAGTTCACTTGTGTTAATATGTTTTTTGGTTGAGTTAAGCCATTTAAATTGATATTTTATAGAGTGTCTTTCTATGTTGTGATATTACACTATTGTAACGGTTTAAGATACCCGGCCAACCAACCAAGATGGCCGCCATGCCTAAAAATAGAAAACATAGGGGTAAAATGTCGATTTTGGCTCATAAGCATTTAGAGCAAATCTGACAGGGGTAAAATTATTTATTTAGTCAAGATCTATCTGCCCTGAAATTTTCGGATGAATCGGACAACTGGATGTTGGGTTGCTGTCCCTGAATTGGTAATTTTAAGGAAATTTTGACGTTTTTAGTTATTATCTTGAATATCATTAGAGTAGAGATAAACTGTAATCAGCAATAATGTTCAGCATAGTAAGATCTACAAATAAGTCCACATGACCAAAATGGTCAGTTGACCCCTTAAGGAGTTATTGCCCTTTATAATCATTTTTTACCAATTTTTCGTAAACTTTTTGTATTCGTTTACAAAAATCTTCACCTCTGCAACTGCTGGGCCAAATTTAATCAAACTTAGACGCAATCATTACTAGGGAATCTAGTTTTAAAATGTGTGCAGTGACCCAGCCAACCAACCATGATGGGAACAATGACTAAAAATAGAACATAGAGGTCAAATGTAGATTTTTTTGGCTTATAATTCTGATATCAAAGCATTTAGAGCAAATCTGAGAGGCAGTTAAATTGTTTATCAAGATAATATCTATCTGCCCTGAAATTTTCAGATGAATTTGACAACTGATTTTTGGGTTTCTGCACCCCCATCACCCCCTCCCCCCTCCCCCAATGGTAATTTTTTAAGAAATGTTGGCATGTTTGGTTATTAACTTGAATACTATAATATTATAGATAGAGATAAACTGTAGAGAGCAATACTGTTCAGAAAAGTATGATCTACAAATAAGTCACAATTGACCAAAATGGTCAGTTGACTCCTTAAGTAGTTATTGCCCTTTATAGTCAATTTTGAACAATTTTCACTAAGAAGTATGTCCGGTAAGGGCCCATTTTAGCCTTACATTTCAAGTTCATCTGATGAAAGATTTTGTACTCTTTTTAAACAATTAAGTGTCTACTTCAGTCGATTCAATTAGTTTGTGTGAAAGATTTGAACTGATTTAATCATTTCAAGCCCTCTTATTTAAGATTACATTTGAAATATCTATCCAATATGCAATAATATGTCATTTTATAGATTGTTTTTTTTCAAAAATGAAAGTGGCCGCATACGTGTTTTGCCTCAACCTTTATAAATGGTATGTATTATTTTTAAATACAACTTACATTTAAATATTAGGAATGAACCCGAATGCGGCCACTTCTATTTAAGAAGAAAACTGACTAAAATTTAACTCAAATGCTAAAATTGTAAAGATTTCAGTATTTAGCATGACTTAATGATGCTAGTACCCGATATATGTGCATTGTTTTGTCAAAAAAAGCCCATATGTATGCAGCAGAAATATTCTTCTTTCCAATAAATAGTTTAAAAGTTTACATTATAACAATTTTGTAATACTGATATATTTTGGGGCCAAAAAGGGGTCTTCTGAATCTACTCCTTTGGTAAATTTTTGTAAGTTTTTACAAAATATTTTCCTCTGTAACTAAATGACAAAGTTTATTATAGATAGAGAAAATTGAAAGTAGCAAGAATGTTCAGTGAAGTAAGATCTACAAACACAGCATTATCACCAAAACACAACTTTGTCATTAATTCATCTGTGTCATTTGTTTTATATGCACATAGACCAAGGTGAGCGACACAGACTCTTAAGAGCCTCTAGTTGTGTTTTGGTCTGTTTTTCTTATACTGTATGCAATAGGTCTACTATAGTTAGTGTATAGAATGATTGTAAGGTGTACATGTCTAGCTGGCAGGTATCATCTGACCTCGACCTCATTTTCATGGTTTAGTGGTCAAAGTTAAGTTTTGAGGGTTTTTTCTTTTTCTAATACTATAAGCAATAGGTCTACTTTATTTGGTGTATGGAAATATTTTATGATCTATATGTCAGTTGCGCAGGTTTTAATTTACCTTCACTTCATTGTCATGGTTCAGTGGTTTGTTAAATTTTTGTGTTTTGGTCTGTTTTTCTTTAACTATAAGCAATAGCTATAGGTCCACTATATTTGTTGTATGGAAGAATTGTTAGCTGTACATGCATGCCTGGCATGGTTCATCTGACCTTGACCTCATTGGAATGATTCAAAGGTCAATGTTTAGTTTTCTTGAAGTATGTTAAGTTTATGTGACAATTGTAATAAAGTTATATATTTAGGACTATCAACATAATATCAATGATTAGTAAAGTATTCGAGACATTTCAGTGTGTTAAAGAAATTTTGCCGTTTTTGGTAATTATCTTGAATACTATTATAGATAGAGATAAACTGTAAACAGCAATAAAGTTCGGCAAAGAAAGATCTTCAAATAAGTCAAACATAATCAAAAATGGTCAGTTGACCCATATGGAGTTATTGCCCTTTATAGTCAATTTTTAACTAATTTCATTAATTTTGTAATTTTCTGTAAATTTATACAAAATATTTTCATCTGTAACTAAAGGGCCAAGTTTATTATAGATAGAGAAAATTGTAAGTAGAAAGAATGCTCAGAAAAGTAAGATCTATAAAAACATCACCATCACCAAAACACAATTTTGTCATGAATCCATCTGTGTCCTTTTTTTAATATGCACATAGACCAAAGTGTGCGACACAGGCTCTGAAGAGCATCTAGTTTATAAAGATTAGACCATTGGTTTTCCGTTTGAATGGTTTTACACTAGTAATTGTTGGGGCCATTTATAATTTGCTGTTCGGTGTGAACCAAGGCTCCGTGTTGAAGACCGTACGTTGACCTACAATGGTTTACTTTGATAAGATTTATCTTAGATGGAGAGTTGCCTCATTGGCATTAATACCACATCTTCTTATATCTACATAAAACTGATAGAGTCAATGAAAGACATGAAAATTTCATACTGCTATCTTCTTGATTTTCATCAAATATTTTTGGTATGTAGTTAAAGAAATAATCATGAACAACTCTTCAATTTCTGAAAATTGTAGTTGCCTTGCTGTTTTTGATTCAGAAATATATGCATTCTCACGAATTTTCAATATTAAATATTTCTAAAATGACAAAAGAAATCTCATATCTGCTGGATGTAAGGTGATCTACAGATGAAGTCGTAAACAATTGGAATACCACTATTCAACTCAGAACCATTTGATTTTTTAAAGGTGACAAGGTTAAGGTTAAAGTATCATTAAAAGATCAAGGTGAAATGTCCTCATAACTTTGACATTGACCCCAAATTTCAGGTCTTCATATACTTATATGTTGCTGTGCATGTTTAGTTGAATTAATATATATTACCTTTCATAGATACATGAATACACAGAAACTTAACTTTAGAGAAGTAATTTGCCGTAATCACTATGAACAGATGGTTGGACAATTTCGATTTAATATATAAAATAAAGATATCTTCGAGAGGAGCATTTGTAATCTGTGTATGCATCTATATATATATAGCTAAGTATTGTGGTTTTCCTGTGTTCTACTTTCCAATAAATGTAAGCGTCAATTTTTTTTGTACTCTTTTACCTTGACTTCGAAATTGGCAAACAGGACATAACTCTATAAAAGGGGGATAAATTCCTGCGCAGTGTCATCTGGTAATTCTTCATGATGAGATGTATATATTGTCAAAATAAGGTCATGATATCTTTAAAATAAACAAAAGGAAATGACTTCTTAAGAAGGTCTTGAAATTCTTCACAGAGTTATACTGCATAATAAAGTCTATTACTTTATAAATTTGGACATGATAATTCAAATGAAAACGGTGGGAGACTATGTCAAAAAATAATGTAAGAAATAAAAGGAAAAATAACATTAGGAATTTCCATCGTTGATAAAGAATTTAACAATAAATTACAAATATTCAGTTAGATTTCTTTATTAAATTTCAGTCAGACCATTAGAGATACCAGCTAAATACAACAAAACAGGTAAACTTTTATTCTTAAAAGGCAGGGGTTATACCAGAGTGCCAATTATGAGTTTAACCATAACTAAATCATTCATGATAAAAAAAAAGTAGATACCAAAGGGAAAATAGAAATTCATGAGTCAAGGAGAAACGACCATGGAAATAAAACGTACAAAAAGCAGGGAAAACAAACCAAGGTTATCCAATATACTCAGGAAGAGTATAGCATATCCTTTAGCTTGCTTGACCAATTTCAAAGCGATTGACTTTTACAATGTTCCAATTCGTTAATGGTTTCTTAGAAGTTGGATTAAATTTTGATACATCTTCTACGATTTTACTGCATTATTTTTCTACACTTAAAATTCACATAAAAATAGAAAAGTATTTAAGTACATTAATGCATTGTTCTACTATATTTTAAGATGGATTGGAAAACCATGATGTTTCTCACTTCAGCACAGGTATGTATTGAAATTTGGTACCACTTCAAATATGTGTTTGCCTAAAAAAGTCAGTATCCCGGATACATTCAAACAAATCTGCGCAAAAAACATGTGTTGTTAGTGTAAGAATGATATCAATATTTATAAATGCTAATCATACTTTTAACTGACATTTCCTCTTCTCGATTTCTCAAAATTCGTTGTGAAAACACATCTGATAACATCTTGTTTAATTCATTTTATCAATGGATGCGTTATTTATTTATCACTTTTGTTTTGAAATATATCAGCAACCAGCGAAGCATTGCGTTTGCAGTCTTCAAAACGTACATACCTTATATCCGATAAAATATATACCCATGCGTAAGTTGAAAGTTTTTTTGAAATAAATTAACTAGTAAGTAAACAGGTCGGGAAAATTACCTTATATGGAAATAAATGAATTAGCATAGTTATGTCCTCGCACATGTATTTGTTTAAATACGTGTGACGCAATTTATTATTACCTTGGCTTTTGACCAATCGGCTAAATGAGTAACAATGCATGATGGACTACTACGTGTTTACAATCAACCAAGACCACGTGTTATTTACTGAAATACAACACATTTTTTCGTGCTATGCGGGATTCACAATTTCGCTTAGCTTTTCACTTTTTGTATCCTCTTTTATAGTTCGTGGTATAAAGTTTTCGTATCATGCTCAGATTAACGAAAAGTTGTTTTTATGCGAAGAAACAATTGTTTGAAATACCCAATATACAGCCATTTAATATATGTTTGCTGGTGACACGAAGATTCCAGGTATTCGTCCAACAGAAAGCAACGGAACTTTAGTGAAAAAACACAATTACCCACCAGACAAAGTTACTAGTGTAAAGTTAGCCGTCTATAAAGGCCGGTGCTAATTTTCATGAGTGCAGCCACTTAAATTTCGTATAGATAGTAGAGGAAAATGTGTGATTCTTGAATTTTGTGTTCGAAAAAAAGGCGAAGACTGAAGAGTTTGTCAAATATCTGATGAAGTCACTAAATTTCTAAGTTTTTACAAAATTAATTTTATAATATTGTACCTTCTTTTTTTTTATTAGAACGTAATTTCAATTGAGGAAAAAAGTGTTTATTGTCCCCGAGGGTATCACCAGCCCAGTAGTCAACACTTCGGTGTCGACATGAATATCAGAACTGTGGTAATTTTTATAAATTTCCTGTTTACAAAACTTTGATTTTTTCGAAAAACTAAGGATTTTCTTATCCCAGGCATAAATTACCTAAGCCGTATTTGGCACAACTTTTTGGAATTTTGGATCCTCAATGCTCTTCAACTTTGTACTAGTTTGGCTTTATAAATATTTTGATATGAGCGTCACTGATGAGTCTTATGTAGACGAAACGCGCGTCTGGCGTACTACATTATAATCCTAGTACCTTTGATAACTATTTATTCATTTGTCTTAAAGAAACAACAACTTATTACTAGAATACATATCAATCGGGGCAATTTATAGCCAATTATACGGTATGGATTTTTCTTAAGGCATTATGGTTAATTATCACTACTTGCATCCACTTCATTTGAGCTGAAGTGGATAGTTGTGCTATTGACTATCATACCACATCTCCTTATGTTTGTATACGAACATTTTTCAGAAAGTTCGGTTTATTCATCATGAAATATTTACTGAAGTCTGTAGAACACTGAGTAATATTTTCATATTGATACTTTGACAGGTACAGAAATGCACAAAGCCTATATCATCCGTCACATTTCATACAAACTGCAAAAGACCTTATTAAATTCTTGTCTGAAATTGTCAACAAAATTGATTTTTGACATATTTCAGTATTTTGGGACATTCAGATTGTTCCTTTTGTTCTGAAGGGAATGAAGCAGCAACTGTAGTTGTATTTTGTTTTGTCTTTGAAAAGCTCTTTTGGTTCTTATGCAGATATTGGATTTTTTTTAACGGACTCTGACATTTTCTAACCTTATTATAATCATTAATGATGTTATCCATGTTTATGTCCAATAAGGTGAGAACTATGTTTTGTTTTGAAATGTATCAGCAACCAGCGAAGCATTGCGTTTGCAGTCTTCAAAACGTACATACCTTATATCCGATAAAATATATACCCATGCGTAAGTTGAAAGTTTTTTTAAATAAATTAACTTGTAATTAAACAGGTCGGGAAAACTACCTTATATGGAAATGCATGAATTAGCATAGTTATGTCCTCGCACATGTAATTGTTTATTTATACTGATATTGGATTTTTTTTAACGGACTCGGACATTTTCCAACCTTATTATAATCATTAATGATGTTGTCCATGTTTATGTCCGATAAGGTGGGGAACTATGTTTTGTTTTGAAATATATCAGCAACCAGCGAAGCATTTCGATTGCAGTCTTCAAAATGTACATACCTTATATCCGATAAAATATATACCCATGCGTATGTTGAAAGTTTTTTGAAATAAAGTAACTAGTAATTAAACAGGTCGGGAAAACTACCTTATATGGAAATGCATGAATTAGCATAGTTATGTTCTCGCACATGTAATTGTTTATTTATACTGATACTGGATTGTTTTTAACGGACTCGTACATTTTCCAACCTTATTATAATCAATAATGATGTTATCCATGTTTATGTCCGATAAGGTGGGAACTATGTTTTGTGAAAATTGCAGCGTTGGATCTTAACCTGTTATGTTTCTTTTATTAAGTCTCCCAAACAAAGTTTGAAGACTTATTGTTTTTGCTCAGTTCTTATTATTTTTCTTCTTCTTCTTCTTCTTCTTCTTCTTCTTCTTCTTCTTCTTCTTTTTCTTCTTCTTCTTCTTCTTCTTCTTCTTCTTCTTCTTCTTCTTCTTCTTCTTCTTCTTCTTCTTCCGCCACTTTTAAAAATGAACTTGTCCGCAGCGTTTCTCCAAAACCGCTTGTCAGATTTACTTAGGGGTTCATAGAATGTTAGACTAATATATCTAGGTGAGCCATCAATCTTTCGTTTGTGCATTTGGGTCTATTAAGGGGTATTTTGGGGGGCAGAAAGAAGGGAGGGGTTTACTATAGAACCCTATGGGATTTTTTTTTATAAATTTTTCAAATGAATATAACTTGAAAACTGTAAGTGATAAACACACGCAATCTTCAGAAATGATCATAGGACAATAAAACAAATCACATGAAATATAGGTTGAGTCCCTGGGGGGTCATCCCCACGCCCTTCAATTTGAAGATATGCTATTATCTTGTAAACAGTCAAGATTCCCACCCCTAAACCCTAAATATTCTTGAATAGGACGACAAAACAATTCAAACGTAATTAAAGGGAAGTCCCTAGGTGTCATCCCCACCCCGTTCAATTTGAGAATGTACTGTTATCTTGTAAACGGTCCAGATCCCCACCCCTAAACCATATATATTCTTGAATGGGACGATAAAACAAATCAAATTAAATTAAATGGAAGTCCCCGGGGGTCATCTCCACCCCGTTCAATTTTAGAATGTGCTATTATCTTGTAAACGGTCCAGATCCCCACCCCTAAACCATATATATTCTTGTAGTGGACAATCAAACAAATGAAATGAAATAAAAGGAAAGTCCCTAGGGGTCATCCATCCCCTCTTGTTTGAAAACTTGTAAAAGGTCAACATCCCCACCTCTAAACTATATATATTCTTGTAAGGGACAATAAAACTAATCAAACGAAATTAAATGGAAGTTCCTGGGGGTCATCCCCACCCCGTTTAATTTGAGAATGTACTATTATCTTGTAAACGGTCCAGATCCCCACCCCTCAACCCTATATATTCTTGTAGGGGACAATAAAACAAATGAAATGAGATAAAAGGGAAGTCCTGAGGGGGTAATCCCATCCCCTCTTGTTTGAAAACTTGTAAACGGTCAACATCCCTACCCCTAAACCATATATATTCTTGTAGGGGACAATACAACAAATAAAATGAAATAAAAGTTAAGTCCCTAGGGGGTCCCCCACCCCACTCTTGTATGAAAACTTGTTAATGGTCAACATCCCCACCCCTAAACCATATATATTCTTGTATGGGACAATAAAACAAATCAAATGAAATGTAGGTAAAGTCCCTGGGGGTCACCACCACCCCCTCCTGTTTGAATACTTGTAAATGGTGGAGATCCCTACCAGTAAGCCATATATATATTCTTGTATGGGACAAAAAATTAAATCAAATGAACATGGGACCATATGAATGGCGAGTTATTGGAGCTTTGTTTTGGGAGACTTCGTAACAGCATCCTGTTACAATTACTTCTTGTTTATTGGATAATTTTTTTGTATATAAAATAGGAAGAGGTTGGGGGGGGGGGGGGTTCGCACACGTAATTTTTGTCCCTTTATAGCTTACATTTCAGCATTGAAACTATGATTGCTTACTTTACTAGATTGTGTCTTTGATGGAAAGATGTCTCATTTGGAACTCATACCTCATCTTCGTATTTCTATATAAAAAGTACGTTTTTGAAAAACTAAATAGGTAATATGATACCCACTATGATCAAGCTGATTTAAATAATTTGAGATATTGCACATACGTCAATAGGTCAGCAGCCGAGCGATAAGAATACCTCGGAGGTATAATTTGGGATAAAATTACCAACAGACGGACTTTATCGATGGATGAAACTATACAATGTATGTCAAGGGGAGGGTTGGGATCCCGGTAATATGTTTATCCCCGTCACATTCTGTATGTAGATATGTATGTGCCATCCCATGTCAGGAGCCTGTAATTCAGTGATTGTCGTTTGTTTAAGTGTTACATATCTGTTTTCGTTTATTTTTTGTACATAGATTAGGCCGTTAGTGTTCTCGTTTTTACAATGTCATTTCGGGACCTTTTATAGGTGAATTTGCGGTATGGGCTTTGCTCATTGTTGAAGGCCGTATGATGACCTAAAGTTATAAATTTCTGTGTCATGTTGGTCGATTGTGGAGAGTTGTCTCATTGGCAATCATGCCACAACTTCTTTTTAGAAGCTATTTACCGTCCCAGCCTTTACAGCATTTATTTGAAGCATACTGAATATTATGATGCTCTTACTTTTAGTTCAGGTCAAAGTAAAAAGTTTACACATCAAGTACAGATAGTGTTTCAATGCCAGTTTTCGTGTTTTTCGAAGCAGAAATGCTTTTTGCAATGACATTAACTACTTTTACAAGGCGAAACAGAAAGTCGAATCGTGAAGCCCGTAAATAATATTTTTTTAATCTGAGAATGCAAATTGAAGATTATGTTATATATTTTACAATAAACATATTTGCAGATCAAAAACATTTATTTTGAGAGTTCAAGACACTATATTAGTTGACAGTTTTTCCACTTATTCCACATGTTTTCAAGTGTAGTAAACTCGTAGTAACCCACAATGGATTGTAGTTCATTTAGTCTATTGGTCAGTTTGTCAAGGCCATATTGGCCTTGCGTTTGGGAAATTACTATGCAAATATATTCTGACGTCAGGAAATCTAGAGTTCTCGACCTGCTAAAGTCCTGTTAAATTTTCAAATATTGACAACAGATAACTATGGCCTAGGATATGTCATGTGTGTATTATAACTGCATACATCTCGGAACACTCTTTGTTAATATATCTTAATGGTAGTTTAATGGCTGCAATAATGTTTTTTCAACAATAACACAATGATAATGTGGGTTTTGGTGGTTACATTGTCGGTTTTTAACCAAGGATTTTCAAGTTAAAGTCACTTGTCATTAAATCCCACGTTTTACGGACATCATTGTCATTATGTTTCTTCATTATGGAACGTTATGGAAGAAACCATATTCTAAATAAACGTTTGACACATCGATATGTCTCGCTTTTTATAATCTAAAGAGGTAAATGCAAATTCTAATGCAATACGTTTGTAACGATAATTTTCATTGGACATTGACAAATATTTTGAAGTGATAAATTCAAACTTCTACCAGTCCGTAACTAAAAAAGTCACCATTTTGAATTCCGTTTTTATTTTTCAGCATGTTATTTCTCACAACTTAAACATGAAAGTTTCATTTTAAGCCTCAAAATGTTTGTTTTTTGTCAACGTTGAAACAATTCTGAAACGTACAAAAGGTACTTAAAAGTTTGACATCATGAGTATACATATGACATCTCAATGTTTAGTTGCTAAATGTAATGCAACAGCTTCGAGGACTTTTTCATGTATGTCGTTTTACTTACGCCAAATATCTGTTAAATGGTATTTATCTTAATATGCTGTATTAGAATTGAAATAACTGTCTTGTATTTTAAGCTTGGCCTTCGTAATACTTGATTTTACAGTTGCAAATATCCGTTTAAAAACTCAATGTGCGACAGTAAAATTTACGTTTTGCGAAGGCTCACGACTCCTTAGTCATTCAATCACGACTCCAACCCGACCACTAAATGAATACATGTTCGATTATTCCGAGCAATTCACGATCTCTACACGATTGTACTCGACTATCTAGACCAAACAATCTATACTCAATCTCAGCCCGAACTCGACCAGACTAGACCGACCTTATCGTATAGGGGTCGTAGGGATAGTCGAGAATATACAATTTCAGTGCCACTTTACAACTTGACCATATATGCTTCAATCACACGATTCAATTTTTAACTTCCTTTATATTAATTTGATTCAATTTGACTATCTATCCATGTTTCCTCGCTAATATTATAAAGAACAATAGTAAGTCATATCGTTTACAAGTGATAATTCTTCTATTATACAGTATCAAGCCAATAAACGATCGCAAAATGCATGTGCCTACCACGGAAAAAACGTAGGCAAGTTCACGTTTGGCGTGGGACTTGTAAAAAAGATAAGCACTTACCATGTATGTAGCTGCAAATATATACATACACACAAGTTAAATTTCTTTTCTGTTTAGTATTAAATTTATATTAAGATCCATTTTGTTACATCTTGTGATCAATTTTATTTGGCAATCGCCAATGGCAGTCAGCAGGGTTAAAGAATATACTAGAACACACCCTTGATATCGCGGGTCTGTGACTGAATTAAAGTATATAAATATGCGTAAGCCTTGTTTTAATATTGGTATTGTCATCTGATAACGTCATGCCGATTATAAGATGTACAGTTTTCTCTTCTTTCAAAATATTACTGTTTGAACCCGTCGACCTGGAACTTATCAATTAGTAGTAATATTAATTATTTTGAAAACAAAAGGGCCTGGAATGGAGTATTTTTTAATTAACAGCATTGTCCTGTATTAGTTATAAATAAAGTTGAATTCTTTGATTCGATGTTTTACGTCATGCCAGCAAACAAATTGAAAAATGTATCTAAACGCATTATTCTAAGTCCCGATTTTTAGTATTCGTATTGTCATCTTAGAAAGTCATACTTTAATAAAAACAAAATTACTACAATAGGGAACAATGTGACAATGATTGAATTTAGTCGTGTCAACCCTGTGATTATGACCCGTGTACTATATAGCAAAATCCTAAATACACCGTTTGGTGGTGAGTCTGTAAGATGCTGAACGCACAGATAAGGTAATAGGTAACATGTGAATATACTATTTGTATCGGTATCGGATTCGGAATTATTTGGAAAACAAAAGGGTCTAGAGTGGTGTAATTTTTAATCAACACTATTGTCCTATATTAGCTATGTATAAAGTTTAATTACGCCTTATGTAAGAATCTTGGATTTTGATTGGTTGATAGCCAGTATATTTTTCACCAATTTACTGTTATCAAATGACTATCGTTCATTTTTTAACGCCGCCGGGGTATTTGCCAAAAGGATATGCCTTTTCTACCCTCTCTGTCGTGGTATTTGCCAAAAAATACTCTATCCGACTGGACACTTGTAACGTCACGATCATCAATGCGTTTTTGAACATTAACATTCGGTGTAATTAAACAGATATAGCATGTTCTTGAGGGGTATTTGCGAAAAATACCAGTCTTGAGAATGAATTTCCCTCGCCTTACGGCTCGCGAAATTTAACATTCTCTCGACTGGTATTTTTCGCAAATATCCCTCCTTAACATGATATATCTGTTTAAAATTCTTTGATTTGTCGTTTTTACCCCTTGACGGCTGACAAATTTGACCTCGTTATTTTAGTATTATAGATATATGCATAAGTAAATTCGCCAAATTGCAGAATTACTTTCATTTAACCATGGGTAGGGCAAAAATATTCGATTATTTTACACTGAGCATTAGGCAGGGGTAAACTACGGATGTGAATGCCTAACCAATTGTTCAATGAAAACAACTCTACAACTACCATGAATTATTTTAATTTTAATATGTCAATTACTGTACTTTTACAATCGTGAAAGACCTATACACATGAAACTGTTTAACTGTTCCGTTTTACCCCTCGTTTTTTATGTTTCATTTTTTTTTTCTGCAATATTGTTAGAGTGTTCACATTCATCTGAATTTTATATTACTCGAATGTTGTCTAGTTTCATAGTGATTATTATTTTAACAGATCTAGAGTATGTCAAACTTTGGTTGAACAAATCGCCGAATATTTATTTTTCTGCAACCAAATAATTGTAAAGTAGAATATTTGAATATAATTTAATTAGCTTTAATGATATTTGTTCACAAATATAATTTTTTTACCATATATTTTTACAACATAATTTAATTGAGTCTGACTTCATACAGGAACTCCTTAGGAAGAAAGATAAGAAGTTAGCAATATCCTTTAACTCTACTTTCCGCTATATAGATGATGTTCTGTCACTAAATAATTTAAAATTTGGTGACTATGTCGAACGCATCTATCCCATTGAACTAGAGATAAAGGATACAACAGATACCATTAAATCGGCCTCATATCTTGACTTACATCTAGAAATTGAAATTGAGCGTCGATTGAAAACAAAACTTTACGACAAAAGAGATGATTTCAGCTTTCCAATTGTGAACTTTCCATTTCTAGATAGCAACATTCCAACAGCACCTGCATACGGTGTATATATCTCCCAATTGATACGATGTTCCCGTGCTTGCATTTCCTTTCATGATTTTCATGATAGTGGGTTGTTGTTCACAAGGAGGCTATTAAATCAAGAGTTCCAAATGGTGAAGTTGAAATCATCCCTTCGTAAATTTTACGGACGCCATCATGAGTTAGTTGACCGTTATGGGATAAACGTTTCACAAATGATATCGGATATGTTCCTTACGTCGTTACTACAATCCCCTAACCTTTCATAAATGTGACCTACCAAATTAGACTATTTAACGGATTTGTTATCTCATAAGCAACACGACGGGTGCCACATGTGGAGCAGGATCTGCTTACCCTTCCGGAGCATCTGAGATCACCCTAGTTTTTGGTGAGGTTCGTGTTGTTTATTCTTTAGTTTTCGATGTTGTGTCATGTGTACTATTATTTGTCTGTTTGTCCTTCTCATTTTTAGCCATGTCGTTGTCAGTTTATTTTCGTTTTGTGAGTTTGACTGTCCCTCTGGTATCTTTCGTCCCTCTTTTAATTGTTTTTTTGTAATCAAATAGAAAATTAGGCGTTTTAAGGGTCCGCAAAATAGAACAGCTAATTTTGTGTATTATTGCGTTTGCGCTAGATGAAAAGATACTGTGATTATACTGGTTGACGATGATAGGTTGTCATATTAGATTGCTGATTTAAACATAATAAAGTGTCACAAGGAAGAATAAATAATAGTGAATTGGATTCGATAATTTGGTGATTCACAAAAAACATCTATCATCTATATAATTTTCAACATGTTCACAAAAAACGAAACATGTACAGTCTTAGGCCGTGTTCACATTGACCTAAACTCGGTGTTGTGTAAGTGTAACTCACACGTAAACTAAACAAAATTACGTTCCCATTGATAAAACTCAATGTTTACATGTAGTGTAAATCATGTTTTGTCTACATGCAGTCGATACTCGATGTAGGCCTTGTGTAGATTAAGTGTACACAAAACTGGTCATTTAAAACATTAGTTTCACCGTGCATATTTAAGGAAGAAACGATTTAAAAAAATATATATATATTTATAGCAATTATTTATGAAGTTCTTTACAGAAATATTTGTCTGAACTTGATATATTTATTTGTTTTGTTTAGAAATAAAACTAAGCCCTTATGAAGACTCAAAGCAGCATCATTGCCGAAAACATAATTCATTTGAAAATTAAGGTCTTTCCGAATCGATTTGACTTACACAGAAATATTTGCCACTGGTCTTTACTCAAACAACGATTCACTCATAAATGCATTACTTAAAAAGTGTGAGGTAAATGTATTGCTTGTCTAGTATCTCGGATCCGTGAAATTACACTTAAAAAGTAAAAAAAAAAAGCATTACCTCTTCCCTTTGCCAAATACTTCTTGGAGAAGAAATACCATTTGAACAAACAGGAAAGATAGAAATATAGTGATCCCTAATATATCAATCCTTCTTCTTCGTCTGTAAGCACGCTGTTGCAACCTACGTTTTCTAATGCTTAATCGAGACATCTTTATTATTTTTAAACTACTGCAAATCATCAAAATAGCTTGCATAGTAAAGAAGCAACCACTTAACTTCAAAAAAAAAGGGGGGGGGGGGTATTTTGATTATTTATCTGAGTCAGAATTTTGCCGCGCAATCGTTTTATTCCGGGTTTTTTTCGATGCTGGTAATCATTTTTTCTTCTTCAACATTTAACACTTTAATGTATGGGGAAACTCTTGATTCAGAATATTTTTTGTCATCTGTAGAACCAGAATTGTTTTCTTTGTCCAATTGAGGTTCGGAATATTTCCATTCCTCCTATTTAGAGTCAAATGGTCGTTCCTTTACTGCTAGAAAAGTTGTCCGAAAACGTTTCATTCGATTCTACGTAATGAACATTTAAATGACATAGAGTTTACAAATGTGAACAAATCTTATGTACAGGTAATTAAACAAGGTGTATAGATGTGAACAAATTTAATGTGAAACCAATGTCCAGTTCATTAAACTAATTGTAAACAAGTTTACTGTACATGGAATTTGGTGTGAACACGGCCTTAGTTTTGTGGTAATGAATTTTCACGCGTGTAGTTTTTAATTTAATTTCAACTTCTGAATGTGAACTCTTTATCTGTAATGGATAAAAGCCGATAACAGTCCATTCTGTAAAATAAAGGGCAGGTCTAAGGCCGCAGCCGTAGACCTGTAGGCGGCCTTAGACCTGTACAATATTTTACAGAATGAACTGTTAGAGGCTTATATCTTACTTTAAACATGTTTTACACGCAGATAAAGGTCAAACAAATGGAAATGCAAGAAAAGATTTATTTACATTAAGTATGATAATTGTTTTGTTAATAAACTTTCTTTACATTAAAATATATCCTACATGTTGGCCCCTTTAAACAGTAGATCAACTTTAAAAAACAGACAAAAAGAAAAGAAGGTAAACAACATGTATTGCTACATGAAAAATAAGACACAGGGTATGCGTGTCATGATTTTTGCGTGCGCAAGGACAACTCATATTTTCCGCTCATAGTTTCCGTGAATACCTTTACATGCGTTTCGTGTTTCAAAATGGATGAAGAGATGAAATTATATTCTTAATGCAAAAACGAAGAAAGTGATGTCGTTATTAGGGATTGTGTAGTCTCATACTTTGGATTTAAATCAAATGTGTATTCAGAATCTATTCAGATACATTAGTTCAGTGTGGATAACAAAGAGGATATAGTCAAAGCAGCTAATAATGGCAAGTTTTGTATTTATTATATTTCAAAATGTTGTCCTCTCCTAATAGTTTTTTGTTTCTTCTCGGGTTTTATTTTTTACGAGGTGGATGAAAAAAAAAGAATATCATATGAAGACAGGTTCTTGTTGAACCATATCGAGTGCACCACAGTCGATTTTATTTTAAATATATAATTAATATGAACAAATGAAAAGATAACAACATAAGATCAGTTATATTCTTTTGTTGGAATTTCAAGAGACTGGTATTGTTTACTCAAACGGCACCACCTAAATATCCCCCCCCTTTTTTCTGTTTTTTTTTTCATTCTGCATGGTCGTGTCGCTTTTTTCTTTTATTTGTGTATTGAGTCCTATGTGTTTTTAAATGTTACCGAAAGGTAATTTTGTCTGGATTGTTTTGTTTTTTTTTAAAATCTTTTACAAAACGATCATTGCGAACAAAGTGCGAATCGGACACACGATTAGTTTGTTCGTCAGATAATATGCGGTAATGTCTTCCTTTATTCTGCTTCCCATATTCATTGTCGTTCATAAGCGAAGTGTTGCATTATATTCATAATTAGGCAATAATATGAGACTTGAAAAAACAACTGGTAAATCAACGCCGAAACCTGAAAATTATAAAATTTATTATAGACCCCTAGTTCACGAAGGAAGTTCTAGATTCGCACTTTGTACACAGGATAAGGTTAAGGTTGTTTATCACCCTTGTATAGCGGCATTATCTATCAAATGTTAGAAGCATTACTTTATTTCTTTTTTTCATTTTAATTGTAGTTGAAAATAATGTTCGGAAGAATAAGAGCAACACCAGTGGTGAATTTTGATAACCTAAAGACGGACGATGATAAATTTTTGAAAAAAGAAATTTATAAAAGTAACAAAAACAAGACGTACAACGATTAAATCAACTTATTGACTAATTATAAGTGCTAAAAGAGACAACCCAAAAAACATGAGAAAATGGCTGTGATATAAGTATTGGTAGTGTAAAAAATCAATTTGAAAGCGATATTTTCCCTCAAGAAACCGTTTTGATGAGTGACAACATTATTGTATTGGAAGGTGAATTTAATAAATGTTTTTTTTTAATTGTCATTTGTTCTTTGTTTGTATTTTTACGCATTGGGGGGAAAATTATGTATATATATTTTTTTTTATTTCAGTAATTGAACTATCATTTACCTGTAAGAATCAGTTATGCTACCTTTAGCTGTAAAAAAAATAGTGGACAGCTAAAGGTAATAGAATGGTTTCTTACAGGTAAATGATAGTCCAATCACTGAAATAAAGAACGGGCAAAAACAATAGAATGACGTCACAACAATGTTCAAACTTAGGGTTTTTATTTTTATTTCATTTTTATATACTTTGATTACTTACGATTCATGCATATGGTTCAAGATTATAAATACGCCTTCGCCGCTATGTTTAAAAGAGGGACGAAAGATACCAAAGGGACAGTCAAACTCATAAATCTAAAACAAACTGACAACGCCATGGCTAAAAATGAAAAAGACAAACAGAAAAACAATAGTACACATGACACAACATAGAAAACTAAAGAATAAACAACACGAACCCCACCAAAAACTAGGGGTGATCTCAGGTGCTCCGGAAGGGTAAGCAGATCCTGCTCCACATGCGGCACCCGTCGTGTTGCTTATGTGATTACAAATCCGGTAAATAGTCTAATTCGGAAGGTTAAAAGACACATACGTATCAAACCTATATAAGTATCAGATGTGGTAACTATGTTTTGTTTTGTCTTTTCTGATGTGAAAGACAAGGCTAGTAAATAAAGCTTAGGACAATCGTACTGTTCCGCTGTTCGAAAGTCATAATACGATTAAGAGAAAACGAAACTGGGATACAAACTGAAACGGATTGAAACACATCAACTATTAAAGGAAAACAACAGAAATAATGAACTGCAACAGAACATACATAGAAACGGACTAACAACTGATATAGTCCTGGCATGGTACAGGGCATTTGAAGAGATAATGATGGGTTGAACCTAATTGTATGGCTAGCCAAACCTCCCTTTTATATTGCAATGCTTGGAAATACCGCTAAAAACAACACTACGTGATAGGAATACAGTACAAACAATCACAGCAACACTCATCACAGAGAAATACATAAATAATTGATATAATAGTACTGTACTTGTACATTAAAACATGTTAACCGCAAAATAACAACAAACATATATATGAATTAGCAGAATTGACTACAGCATCGGACATCACAAGCTACAAGTCACATGACTGGATCATCGCAGCAAAAGGCGTATTTTTGAAACGCATATATCATCAAGGGTAATCTTGAAATTAATACAATTATATGGCACGAGGTCCAAAAATGTACAGTTATTTTCTTAATAATAGACGGAGTCCAAATGATAGACATGATTATGACGAACTTGAAAGGCTATTTCAAATTAATGCTGTGACGATGTCATTATTATTATCTCACTTAACACAATATTTGTCCATGGAAAATTGAAATAAACTTGTCTATACTGACAAAAAACAATTGATAAGACAAGTGTTTTTTGTATCAAAGATACAGAATTCCAATCACAGACGATATCAAGACGTAACAAAATATCCAACCGTACTTATATAAGAAACATCATGATAACTAAATACTTGAATGTTGGATGTCATTTTAATGTTTTCTCCTCAAAACTCAGCTGGTCTTGTAATATAGAATCTGCGCAAAAACGTTGTTTATCGTCTTAATAACGTGTTATAGTATTCGTTTATTTATTTTTATTGATATGACTTTTGAGCCTGTTTTTTTGTGATATCCATTTGACGTGACTCTGTTCTTATGCATCCCGCCATAGCGTTATTGTCCTATAACTTTTGTATTCTTATCTTTCAATTTTGCGAATGTGCTTTGTCTATATGACATTTTGAGTTTTTTTTTTTATACATATGACGTGGCTCTGTATTTATCCATCCCGCCATTGTGTTATTGTTCTTTGATAATTTTTGTATTCTTGTCTTTCATATTTGATAATGCTTTGTCTTTTGGTTTCTTTGATATATAATGAGGTGGCTCTTTTTTTAGAAGAAATACGCATATAGGCAAACGGCAAAGAAGAACAAGGGGAACTTTTAAATTAGATGCTGCAATAGATATGCATAAAAAGAACTATATTATTTTCATACTTTGAACGACAAAATTATTTTATATCTATCTGTGTGACGTTTACAAGCTGATCAACTGATGTACGTCAGACAGACGATTCTATATCAGAGTTAATTTTAACCTTACCATGTTCCAGTACTCAAAATATTTCAATCATTTATGTGTCGATTTAACATAAAATAATAAAATGATATTATAAAAAAGCAATTAATGAGGTTGTAAACTTGGATAAATGCCTTTTTTTGCTTCTTTGTTACATATTTGTTTGTTTTAAAGTGATTAAAATTATAACACAATGTTGACTGCTGTACCCCTATTTTTTACATGTTTACCTATTATGTCTGTGTGTTTGGTCGCGCATCGTTGTAAATATAATGGAATTTGAAGCTACTGTTATACACGTGAGCGGTTTAGCTAGCTATAAAACCAGGTTCAATAACATTCATCGTTTTGTTCGTGTGCATAACATGTCTTGAATATATAAGTTCAAGTAAAAAACTATAATACTCTCTATATCTAACACATTTCATTTAGTTGTAGTTGTTGGAGTTGTTTGTGGTATTCTGGTTTCTATCGCCTTCTGTTGTATCGGTGCTTGCTGTGTTTCAATTTCGTATAAACGTAAGTATTTAATTTTGAAATGTAATCAAACTGATTATGTACCCAGCATATTGTATGAAAAGTATATCAAAAACACCCACATCTATTAACAACCAAAGGTTCGGTGTCGCATCTCGTGCACTTTCAATCCCCAAGGGCACAATAGAGGCTGCAGCATTGTAGTACGGGGACCAGACTGGATATTTTCAAAATTTATTTTTCAAACAAACTATATGGCTTTATGATATATCATTGGATTTATCTTAAAAAGTACTATTGCAATATCAATGTCGTCAAAAAGAATTGTAGTAACAGTTTTAAAGTTTAAAAATATGTGTTCCAATTTATGCTAAATTTCAGATACAGACATCTTTTGAATTTAATTAACAATGAATTATCTCGAAAACTTAAAAAAAACAAATACAATTTTCAAAACATCGATTTTTATTAATATTGACGTTTTTTAAACAATTTGCCTATTATCCAAGATCAACAGACATTGATGTTACACTAAGTTACCTTGTCTGGTGACATTCCAACTCTAATATAAATGATAAGTTTTGTTTTTACTTTAAGTCCACTTTCTAGAACGCGTTTTTGGCAAAAGCGCATGCCTGATAATCAGAAAAACTAAAACACAAAATCACTCTCAAACAATTACAATTAAACCAATACCATCGAAGAGGTTCTAGCAACATAATTCAGCCAAGATTTTCTTTTGTTTCATCTGTCAAAGAACTTAATTTTGTATTTCTGACAGGTGCACACTCAGTACATATAAGGTATTGTTGTTAAGAAGCACATTACTTTAATTTTCATATTTGTTTCTAATTAGGAAGCTTTGTAATTAACTTTCTTACACATACAAGGGCTTTGCCTTTGTCGGAACTCCCGAAGATCTGCACACCACTGAAATCATTGTGCGTATCCTGCAAAGTCATGAAGACTGATTTTTTACCTACTCCAAACAAGGATTAAGTTGTGTCGCTTCCGGTAAGAGCTTGTACAACAGGCATCACATAAACATGTTTAACCCCGCCGCATTTTTACGCCTGTCCCAAGTCAGGAGCTTCTGACCTTTGTTAGTCTTGTATTATTTTTAATTTTAGTTTCTTGTATATAATTTGGAGTTGAGTATGGCGTTTATTATCTCTGAACTAGTATATATGTTTGTTTAGGGGCCAGCTGAAGGACGCATCCGGGGACGGGAATTTCTCGCTGCATTGAAGATCTATTGGTGACCTTCTGTTGTTATCGGTTCTATGGTCGGATTGTTGTCTCTTTGACACATTCCTCATTTACATTCTCAAATTTATTTGTTTACAAATTGTTAGAAAAAGGCAGCTACATAGTTGATAAATAGGCAAAACAATTATTCACCTGCTCTTTACACATGGTACACCGCTAATGCTCCCCTTCTGCACTCACAACTCGTGTGCGTGTTTTGTCTGTTTGCAAATTATTGTACGCACATAACAATCACATCAGAGTCATCATCGACATTCATTAACAGTATTGTCTGAAAGAACATTGATAATTTCTGAATTTCCAAATGTTACGGATTAGTAAAGCTGACAATCAGATGGAAGCATAGGGATGAGTTGTCAAAAGTTTGACGAATAAAATTACCAAAGAATTTAAGGAGAGCCTGATTATTATCATTATCATACAGGAATATCTTCCAGTACAGAATACTGTACTCTGTCTTTTTAACCTGTCGTTTTAAACATCTTGATTAAATTTGTATAATTTTATTTTTATCTAATGTATGCCCTTAAAATATTCTACTGCTAGGAATTATTAGATAGGAAGGTAGACTTTATACATGTTATTCGCCTAACTCATTTGTGACTTATCCCGGTTGTACATGTTATTTATTATAACAATAACAAAGAAAATAGGTTCAAATTAAGATAGAGATGGAAGAGCAATGTTTGTAATATCATCACAAATTATTCACCAGTTTATTTTCACACACTGTGTCGATGCTGCGGGAGTATTTATTCCCTGGGGATATCACCAGCCCAGTAGTCAGCACTTTTGTGTTAACATGAATTGTCATTTATATGATCATTAGTATATATTAACTGGTTAAAAAACTGAATACTTGTTATACTAAGTCTTTTCTACCTCAAAACATATATTACCGTAATTGTATTTGGCAAATCTTTTTGTAACTTTTGTTCCCAAATGCTCGTCAACTCCGTATTCTATTTGGTCGTTAACATGTTTTGATTCAAGCGTCACAAATGAGTCTTTTGTAGACGAAACGCGCGTTTGTCGCATATATAAAATTGCAATCCTGGTATCTATGATGAGTTTATCGAATGAAAAGTATAAGAATTTCGGCATTCCAGTAGAAACACCATTAATGGTTGAGGAAAATTGGAACTTCAAATTTGAACTTTAAGCATTAAGATTAAACGTAGTTTAAATTAAAACATTAATATCCTACTGAAGACCTCTAACATTTAATACTGTATCTTAATTTTCAGATATGTGGAATAATAATATTGCTAGATGCTGCGAGTGTTGCAGAATTCCATCAATAAATTATTGAAAGGGATCGTTCGTATAGTGAGTGGTTACTCCAAGCAAATTATTGTTTTCGGAAGGAAGAAGATTAAAGAATTATATTTTTTAAGATAGTGAGTTGTATCTTGTATATATGTTGGTATATTTTCTAATTGTGGTCGTAGATGAACTTCAATAAATTCTTATAATTTCTCAGTAGCTTGTTCATTGGCTGAATATATTGGTCCACTCGTATTTTTACTGTGTGTATGCGGTAGAAGAAAGGAATGTAAGGCTTATATTACGGGTAATCAAATGCGTTTTCATCTATATTAACTTAATTGTACAGGATTTTTAGGGCTGTGGTGACTGTTTTGTTGAATTTAGAAGCTTGATCAGAATCTAATTTCTTATAAAAAATCTGTTCTCAAAAAGATGACGTTCTTACTCCTGAATATTTTCACATTTATCCCTGATGACAATCGAACTGCCTTTATTTGCTGGTTTTATAATTATGTCGTCATTGCTAAGCAACAGCAAAGCTTAATTTTCTTAAGACAGATAAATTGTTGAATGTTTGGGAACTTGCGCTGAACATGAACAGATGTGTTAATTCATATTTAAAGGAGATGGGGCAATAAGGCCCTTATTTCGCCCATAAATTACTGCAAATTTAAAAGTGATCATACATATTCTGAACTTACTGAAAACATGACTAAGGTATAAGGTTCTAAGAAAAACCAAACAAATTTGACACCGAACAAGTTACCATGGCAACAAATCATGACTTAATTTTCATATTTTGTTAAACATTCTGTGATTTTCTTTATATCTTTATATTTTAGATTGAAAAAGAATGTGCACACCCAAGAAACAACTTTTTATTAAGTGAGATTATGCCAATAGTTATAATTAAGCTTCTATTAAATTATTTTGTTGTTTCTCGGCTGCACAGGATGTTTCCACAATAGAAATGAAGATAGAAAACTGCATAAATTCTGAATTTTTCATCGTTTTTGTGAAAACAGTACATATTTTGACGTAATTGTGACGTCATCAGATACCA
Organism: Mytilus galloprovincialis; assembly: GCA_037788925.1. NCBI lineage: Eukaryota > Metazoa > Mollusca > Bivalvia > Mytilida > Mytilidae > Mytilus > Mytilus galloprovincialis. The sequence goes on along the minus strand of CM075343.1, from coordinate 29,702,310 downwards.
ATCTTTATGTTTTTCATTTATATTTCTTGACCCTATGCATTTCTAAACATTATGTTCCATTTTGAAATGGTAATTAAACATTTTATTTTCTTGGGCCAAAACTAGGCCTTAATGCCCCTACTCCATAATATGTTAATAGATAAGAAGCATATTTACTTGGCTTAGGATTCTGTAAAAACAAATTCCTGAATGTCGGACTTTGATCATCCTCTTGTTGTTCATCTAATATGTCTAAGTTAAATTAAATATGTATCCCTAAATGTTAGCGTTGATGCTGTGCTAGTTAGTAAGGGTTTCTTTAATTCTGAGAGAACTAGTTAAATTGTCAATGTAATTTTCCAATAGTAAATAATCAAGTTTAACGGACGTGGAATAGAAATTAAGACCTTTTGATAAGATTTAAGTATTGATCCCCGAAAAAGCAGCTGAAGACAAAGTAGCTACCATTTTTGAAGAGCTCTTCTTTTTTTTTTTTACATATTAAAATAAAATGAAATCCTCCAATGCCTATTTGTAGGGTTTTGATGTCAAGAAGAATACAATGACAAAACAGGAAAGAGCACTTATTTGATATTTTCACTTTATCTGTGCATTGAAGATATACCTCTAGGGCCTGGTTTTCGAAAGTATCTTATGACTAAGACATGTCTTATGATGGTCTTAGGACATGTCATAGTCGTAAGATATGTTTTCGAAAGTGTCATAAGTTGAGATATGTCATAACTTTTATCATAAACTTAAGACGCCTCGCGACCTGACTTATGATGGTCTTATGATTATCATAAAAGTTTCGACATCACGTGGAAGAAAGAATATGGCTGCTGTTTACATGCACATTCGACAACGAGCTGAAAATGTACGCCGAAACAGGGTCTTCCGAGACAGAAACAACCCACTAGATTACATGGACGATGATCAAATTGTACGTAGATATAGAATTTCACGCCCATTGATTCTTGAACTTTGTAGAATGTTTGAAAACGACTTAGCACGGCCAACAGCAAGATCTCGTGCTTTTCAAGTATCATTTCAAATCATGGTAGCACTCAGGTTTTATGCCACTGGAAGCCTCCAAATGGTCAATGCTGATGTACACAATATATTCAGGCCTAGCGTATCTAAAATTACAAGTGATGTTACCTCATGTTTAAAGAGGGTTTGCAGGAATTATATAAAGATGCCAACTGACCAGGCTGGACTGCACAACATAATGAGGGGTTTCTATGAAAAGACCAACTTTCCAAATGTTGTCGATGCCATTGACGGCACACACACCACAATAAAATCTCCAGCAGAGGATGAGCATCTCTATGTAAATAGAAAAAACTACCATTCAATTAACGTGCAAGCAGTTTGTGACTCCAGTATGAAGTTTTTGGACATTGTCGCAAAATACCCTGGTGCAACTTATGACTCTTTTATTTTGACCAATTCAAACATTTATGAGTTATTTGATTCGAGAGAAATTGGCATTAGATGGCTTTTAGGGGATAGTGGCTATCCATTACGACCATGGTTGATGACTCCTATGCTAAATGCCAGTACTGAAGCTGAGGAACGCTATAATAGGGGACATATGAGGGCAAGATGTGCTGTGGAAAGGAGCTTTGGTTTGTTGAAATCGAGGTTCAGATGCATTGACAATAGTGCTGGAACACTTTTGTATGGAGCTACAAAAAGCTGTGACATTACCGTTGGTGTAGCAGTTCTCCACAATATGTGCATTAACCATGGTTTCCACTACATTGTATATGGACGCCTTTCCCAATAAAATACATTTTCTGTAATATTTTTTTTATTTTTCAATATTTCTATTGCTTTTAAAGCTTACACCAAATACCATTGCTTGTTTTCTATATTAATTTTAATATAGTTTCTAGTAGTACATGTAGTATATGGAGATGCAAACACAAATCTAAACTTTCATGTTATCATTATGCGACTTAACTTCTTCAATAATGACATTGGTGTAAAACAACCGATAATCAATAATCTATTCTGTAAATGATAATGATTTACCTTCTAAATCATACAACGATATGCAAAATTGAATACATTTTAAATACACAACACGCATAACATAACAAACATAAATACAAACACACTTCATCAAAACTTTTAAAAGAATTACAGCTGCTTTCTGACGGATTGATAGCCACACACGGATTAGACATCTGAAAGAGGGTTGGTTGTGTTGTGCATAGCTCTGCTATTTGTAACTGTTGCCTTGACAATTCCAAATTATATCTGCCCTTTTCCATTTCCAGTTTTACCTTTTCTATCTCTAATTTCTGCATCTTTAAGTTGTACCTGTCTTTTTCTACCTCGTATCTACTTCTTTCTATCTGTAACCGTTCTCTCTCCACTTTCAACCTTTCATTTTCAATTTCAATAAGGCGCAAGGTTTCATTTTCCTTCTGAACTTTCTTTGTTGGTATGTCCAATTTTGCAACTTTACTTGAAGATGGCATATCCTGGGTAACTATCACATCCTCAACAGCATCATCATCGTCTAACGAAATAAGAGGAAAGGCTGAAACAAAATAAGATAAGTATTTTCATTTCATGTAAGCAAAAAAAAGCCCTCTATAAATATTGTGAATTCTTTTCCGTGGATCAATGAAATGTTAAGAATAGAATAAAAATGTTTATGAATTGTGCGTTCTAACACCACAACCAACCTTTCATTCTTATTGGTATAAAACTTTTAAGGTTTATGACACCTTCTGTAGGCATTTAAGTACGAACTTTTCAAACTATAATAGTATCAAAACAACAAAAAAAAAAATGAATAAAAGAGATAGGCCATTGTGTACATATACCAAGGGGGAAACTTCATGAAAAGCATTTTTATTTCATAGAGATTACTAAAACATAAATTACTCACTTGTGTTTCTATGATGTGCTAGCGTTTATTGTTCACAAAAGGTTCCGAACAACCTAGCTTAGAATTAAAAAAAAAACTCTTGTTAAGTCACCAAAGTCGAGCGCACTCTAAAAGGTGTACTTGATTTGGTCCTTTTGAAATAAAAAGCAGATAAAACAATTTGTGTTTTATTTCTATTTTGTTAGTATTTATGAAAAGAAATTAAATCATTGATGTTTCAAAATCTCTGCTGTTGAATGATTCGTTAACTAAGTTTTCTCAATATAACCCGTATAAGATCCGTGACACAAAATTTTGTATCGAAATTCCCACTAGTGTGGATCTAGCCGTCGATAGCAGCCGGCGTTAATATTCATGAGGCCAGCCTTCAATAATATTCATGAGCCGGCAATAATATTCATGAGATGACTTGCGTTCGAAGAAGTGTTGTTAGAAACTATGAACGATAACTATGATTAAATAACGTTCCTATTTATATGTGATATTACTTCAAACAGGCATGTCAATGGGTGTCTTCTTCGAGGTCCGCGTTTACTAAATTACTTTTGGTCTTCTTCAAGGACTTCTAGGTCTGCGTCTTTAAATAACATTGTACATGTAATAAAAACAATGCAAATGCTTCCATAAATATAAAACAAAGTAATGGTCTTTTAACATTCTGTGATAAGAGAAATAATGTAAACTGAAGCAATAACAAGTTGAAATAAATATAATTAAATATAGAAATTTAATGGGACATTACAACAAACAAATAAAGTAAAGAAAAGTTCTTATTAAAATTTTGTGATTATTGAATTAATGTAAGCTACAATAAATAAAAAAAATGATTGAATACTAGTATAGAAATTTAGGAATTACAGAGAATTGATGGTCATATGGGCATTCCATAATTTGTTCGTTGTTCGTTGTCTACAAATATAGTCCAATCATGAAACTAAAACATACAATACAGACAGTATTTTCTATTTAAACAGATCAGAAAAAATAGAAACATAGTTAATTGCAGAAATAAAAACAACAGAAAAATAAAAAACTGTCAAGTACTATTTCAATGACATATAATTCTTCAAAATTACGGAGACCAATCTCAGTCATTAATCTTAACATTAACAATTTATATCATTGCCTTTAAAATGGCCCATAGCACTTATGCCCTAAACCCGTACGAGTTAGTCTGGAAAGGATAAGGGGGGTACCCTGGTATATCACAAATTCTAAAATGAACTATTGCCAGCTGGCCAAATAAAGAGATTCTCCACGTGGGCAATGATACAAGAGGAAGAGGTACTTATTGCCTTTAAAATGGCCCATAGCACTTGTACCCTAGACCCGTACGAGTTTGTCAGTAGAGGGTTAAAAGGGGGGATATGGTATTCCGGTTTACAACGAATTCGAACTGAACTATTGCCGGCTGGTCAAACTAAGAGATTCTCCACATCAACCATCATACCAGAGGTAGAGGTTGCTATTGCCTATAAAATGGCTCATAGCACGTATGCCCTAGACCCGTACGAGTTAGTCAGGAAAGGATAAGGGGGGTACCCTGGTATATCACAAATTCTAAAATGAACTATTGCCGGCTGGCCAAACGAAGAGATTCTCCACGTGGGCAATGATACCAGAAGAAGATGTACTTATTGCCTTTAAAATGGCCCATAGCACTTATACCCTAGACCCGTACGAGTTTGTCAGTAGAAGGTTAAATGGGGGGATATGGTATTCCGGTTTACAACGAATTCGAACTGAACTATTGCCGGCTGGCCAAACTAAAAGATTCTCCACATCGACCATCATACCAGAGGTAGAGGTTGGTATTGCCTATAAAATGGCCCAGAACACTTATGCCCTAGACCCGTACGAGTTAGTCTGGAAAGAATAAGGGGGGTACCCTGGTATATCACAAATTCTAAAATGAACTATTGCCGGCTGGCCAAATAAAGAGATTCTCCACGTGGGCAATGATACCAGAGGAAGATATACTTATTGCCTTTAAGATGGCTCATAGCACTTGTACCCTAGACCCGTACGAGTTTGTCAGTAGAGGGTTAAAAGGGGGGATTTGGTATTCCGGTTTACAACGAATTCGAACTGAACTATTGCCGGCTGGCCAAACTAAAAGATTCTCCACATCGACCATCATACCAGAGGTAGAGGTTGGTATGGCCTATAAAATGGTCCATAGTACTTATGCCCTAGACCCGTACGAGTTAGTCTTGAAAGGATAAGGGGGGTACCCTGGTATATCACAAATTCGAAAATGAACTATTGCCGGCTGGCCAAACGAAGAGATTCTCCACGTGGGCAATGATACCAGAGGAAGATGTACTTATTGCCTTTAAAATGGCCCATAGCACTTGTACTCTAGACCCGTACGAGTTTGTCAGTAGAGGGTTAAAAGGGGGGATATGGTATTCCGGTTTACAACGAATTCGAACTGAACTATTGCCGGCTGGCCAAACTGAGAGATTCTCCACATCGACCATCATACCAGAGGTAGAGGTTGATATTGCCTATAAAATGGCCAAGAGCACTTATGCCTTAGACCCGTACGAGTTAGTCTGGAAAGGATACGGGGGGTACCCTGGTATATCACAAATTCTAAAATGAACTATTGTCGGCTGGCCAAACGAAGAGATTCTCCACGTGAACAATGATACCAGAGGAAGAGGTACTTATTGCCTTTAAAATGGCCCATAGCACTTGTACCCTAGACCCGTACGAGTTTGTCAGTAGAGGGTTAAAAGGGGGGATATGGTATTCCGGTTTACAACGAATTCGAACTGAACTATTGCCGGCTGGCCAAACTAAGAGATTCTCCACATCAACCATCATACCAGAGGTAGAGGTTGGTATTGCCTATAAAATGGTTCATAGCACTTATGCCCTAGACCCGTACGAGTTAGTCTTGAAAGGATAAGGGGGGTACCCTGGTATATCACAAATTCTAAAATGAACTATTGCCGGCTGGCCAAACGAAGGGATTCTCCACGTGGGCAATGATACCAGAGGAAGAGGTACTTATTGCCTTTAAAATGGCCCATAGCACTTGTACCCTAGAAACGTACGAGTTTGTCAGTAGAAGGTTAAAAGGGGGGATATGGTATTCTGGTTTACAACGAATTCGAACTGAACTATTGCCGGCTGGCCAAACTAAGAGATTCTCCACATCGACCATCATACCAGAGGTAGAGGTTGGTATGGCCTATAAAATGGCTCATAGCACTTATGCCCTAGACCCGTACGAGTTAGTCTGGAAAGGATAAGGGGGGTACCCTGGTATATCACAAATTCTAAAATGAACTATTGTCGGCTGGCCAAACGAAGAGATTCTCCACGTGGACAATGATACCAGAGGAAGAAGTACTTATTGCCTTTAAAATGGCCCATAGCACTTGTACCCTTGACCCGTACGAGTTTGTCAGTAGAAGGTTAAAAGGGGGGATATGGTATTCTGGTTTACAACGAATTCGAACTGAACTATTGCCGGCTGGCCAAACTCAGAGATTCTCCACATCGACCATCATACCAGAGGTAGAGGTTGGTATTGCCTATAAAATGGCCCAGAGCACTTATGCCTTAGACCCGTACGAGTTAGTCTGGAAAGGATAAAGGGGGTACCCTGGTATATCACAAATTCTAAAATGAACTATTGTCGGCTGGCCAAACGAAGAGATTCTCCACGTGGACAATGATACCAGAGGAAGAGGTACTTATTGCCTTTAAAATGGCCCATATCACTTGTACCCTAGACCCGTACGAGTTTGTCAGTAGAGGGTTAAAAGGGGGGATATGGTATTCCGGTTTACAACGAATTCGAACTGAACTATTGCCGGCTGGCCAAACTAAGAGATTCTCCACATCAACCATCATATTAGAGGTAGAGGTTGGTATTGCCTATAAAATGGCTCATAGCACTTATGCCCTAGACCCGTACGAGTTAGTCTTGAAAGGATAAGGGGGGTACCCTGGTATATCACAAATTCTAAAATGAACTATTGCCGGCTGGCCAAATAAAGAGATTCTCCACGTGGGCAATGATACCAGAGGAAGATATACTTATTGCCTTTAAGATGGCTCATAGCACTTGTACCCTAGACCCGTACGAGTTTGTCAGTAGAGGGTTAAAAGGGGGGATTTGGTATTCCGGTTTACAACGAATTCGAACTGAACTATTGCCGGCTGGCCAAACTAAAAGATTCTCCACATCGACCATCATACCAGAGGTAGAGGTTGGTATGGCCTATAAAATGGTCCATAGCACTTATGCCCTAGACCCGTACGAGTTAGTCTTGAAAGGATAAGGGGGGTACCCTGGTATATCACAAATTCGAAAATGAACTATTGCCGGCTGGCCAAACGAAGAGATTCTCCACGTGGGCAATGATACCAGAGGAAGATGTACTTATTGCCTTTAAAATGGCCCATAGCACTTGTACTCTAGACCCGTACGAGTTTGTCAGTAGAGGGTTAAAAGGGGGGATATGGTATTCCGGTTTACAACGAATTCGAACTGAACTATTGCCGGCTGGCCAAACTAAGAGATTCTCCACATCGACCATCATACCAGAGGTAGAGGTTGGTATTGCCTATAAAATGGCCCAGAGCACTTATGCCTTAGACCCGTACGAGTTAGTCTGGAAAGGATAAGGGGGGTACCCTGGTATATCACAAATTCTAAAATGAACTATTGTCGGCTGGCCAAACGAAGAGATTCTCCACGTGAACAATGATACCAGAGGAAGAGGTACTTATTGCCTTTAAAATGGCCCATAGCACTTGTACCCTAGACCCGTACGAGTTTGTCAGTAGAGGGTTAAAAGGGGGGATATGGTATTCCGGTTTACAACGAATTCGAACTGAACTATTGCCGGCTGGCCAAACTAAGAGATTCTCCACATCAACCATCATACCAGAGGTAGAGGTTGGTATTGCCTATAAAATGGCTCATAGCACTTATGCCCTAGACCCGTACGAGTTAGTCTTGAAAGGATAAGGGGGGTACCCTGGTATATCACAAATTCTAAAATGAACTATTGCCGGCTGGCCAAACGAAGGGATTCTCCACGTGGGCAATGATACCAGAGGAAGAGGTACTTATTGCCTTTAAAATGGCCCATAGCACTTGTATCCTAGACCCGTACGAGTTTGTCAGTAGAAGGTTAAAAGGGGGGATATGGTATTCTGGTTTACAACGAATTCGAACTGAACTATTGCCGGCTGGCCAAACTAAGAACTCTACACATCGACCATCATACCAGAGGTAGAGGTTGGTATGGCCTATAAAATGGCTCATAGCACTTATGCCCTAGACCCGTACGAGTTAGTCTGGAAAGGATAAGGGGGGTACCCTGGTATATCACAAATTCTAAAATTAACTATTGTCGGCTGGCCAAACGAAGAGATTCTCCACGTGGACAATGATACCAGAGGAAGAGGTACTTATTGCCTTTAAAATGGCCCATAGCACTTGTACCCTAGACCCGTACGAGTTTGTCAGTAGAAGGTTAAAAGGGGGGATATGGTATTCTGGTTTACAACGAATTCGAACTGAACTATTGCCGGCTGGCCAAACTCAGAGATTCTCCACATCGACCATCATACCAGAGGTAGAGGTTGGTATTGCCTATAAAATGGCCAAGAGCACTTATGCCTTAGACCCGTACGAGTAAGTCTGGAAAGGGTTAGGGGGGTACCCTGGTATATCACAAATTCTAAAATGAACTATTGTCGGCTGGCCAAACGAAGAGATTCTCCACGTGGACAATGATACCAGAGGAAGAGGTACTTATTGCCTTTAAAATGACCCAGAGCACTTGTACCCTAGACCCGTACGAGTTTGTCAGTAGAGGGTTAAAAGGGGGGATATGGTATTCCGGTTTACAACGAATTCGAACTGAACTATTGCCGGCTGGCCAAACTAAGAGATTCTCCACATCAACCATCATACCAGAGGTAGAGGTTGGTATTGCCTATAAAATGGCTCATAGCACTTATCCCCTAGACCCGTACGAGTTAGTCTTGAAAGGATAAGGGGGGTACCCTGGTATATCACAAATTCTAAAATGAACTATTGCCGGCTGGCCAAACGAAAAGATTCTCAACGTGGGCAATGATACAAGAGGAAGAGGTACTTATTGCCTTTAAAATGGCCCATAGCACTTGTACCCTAGACCCGTACGAGTTTGTCAGTAGAAGGTTAAAAGGGGGGATATGGTATTCTGGTTTACAACGAATTCGAACTGAACTATTGCCGGCTGGCCAAACTAAGAGATTCTCCACATCGACCATCATACCAGAGGTAGAGGTTGGTATGGCCTATAAAATGGCCCAGAGCACTTATGCCCTAGACCCGTACGAGTTAGTCTGGAAAGCATAAAGGGGTACCCTGGTATATCACAAATTCTAAAATGAACTATTGTCGGCTGGCCAAACGAAGAGATTCTCCACGTGGACAATGATACCAGAGGAAGAGGTACTTATTGCCTTTAAAATGGCCCATAGCACTTGTACCCTAGACCCGTACGAGTTTGTCAGTAGAGGGTTAAAAGGGGGGATATGGTATTCCGGTTTACAACGAAATCGAACTGAACTATTGCCGGCTGGCCAATCTAAGAGATTCTCCACATCAACCATCATACCAGAGGTAGAGGTTGGTATTGCCTATAAAATGGCTCATAGCACTTATGCCCTAGACCCGTACGAGTTAGTCTTGAAAGGATAAGGGGGGTACCCTGGTATATCACAAATTCTAAAATGAACTATTGTCGGCTGGCCAAACAATAGTTCATTTTAGAATTTGTGATATACCAGGGTATATATATGGCCCATAGCACTTGTACCCTAGACCCGTACGAGTTTGTCAGTAGAGGGTTAAAAAGGGGGATATGGTATTCCGGTTTACAACGAATTCGAACTGAACTATTGCCGGCTGGCCAAACTTAGAAATTCTCCACATCAACCATCATACCAGAGGTAGAGGTTGGTATTGCCTATAAAATGGCTGATAGCACTTATGCCCTAGACCCGTACGAGTTAGTCAGGAAAGGATAAGGGGGGTACCCTGGAATATCACAAATTCGAAAATGAACTATTGCCGGCTGGCCAAACGAAGGGATTCTCCACGTGGGCAATGATACCAGAGGAAGAGATACTTATTGCCTTTAAAATGGCCCAGAGCACTTGTACCCTAGACCCGTACGAGTTTGTCAGTAGAAGGTTAAAAGGGGGGATATGGTATTCTGGTTTACAACGAATTCGAACTGAACTATTGCCGGCTGGCCAAACTAAGAGATTCTCCACATCGACCATCATACCAGAGGTAGAGGTTGGTATGGCCTATAAAATGGCTCAGAGCACTTATGCCCTAGACCCGTACGAGTTAGTCTGGAAAGGATAAGGGGGGTACCCTGGTATATCACAAATTCTAAAATGAACTATTGTCGGCTGGCCAAACAAAGAGATTCTCCACGTGGACAATGATACCAGAGGAAGAGGTAGTTATTGTCTTTAAAATGGCCAATAGCACTTGTACCCTAGACCCGTACGAGTTTGTCAGTAGAGGGTTAAAAGTGGGATATGGTATTCCGGTTTACAACGAATTCGAACTGAACTATTGCCGGTTGGCCAAACTAAGAGATTCTCCACATCAACCATCATACCAGAGGTAGAGGTTGGTATTGCCTATAAAATGGCTCAGAGCACTTATGCCCTAGACCCGTACGAGTTAGTCAGGAAAGGGTTAGGGGGGTACCCTGGTATATCACAAATTCGGAAATGAACTATTGCCGGCTGACCAAACTAAGATATTCTCCACATCGACCATCATTCCAGAGGTAGAGGTTGGTATGGCCTATAAAATGGCCCATAGCACTTATGCCCTAGACCCGTACGAGTTAGTCTTGAAAGGATAAGGGGGGTACCCTGGTATATCACAAATTCGAAAATGAACTATTGCCGGCTGACCAAACGAAGAGATTCTCCACGTGGGCAATGATACCACAGGAAGAGGTACTTATTGCCTTTAAAATGGCTCTGAACACTTGTACCCTAGACCCGTACGAGTTTGTCAGTAGAGGGTTAAAAGGGGGGGGGGGTATGGTATTCCGGTTTACAACGAATTCGAACTGAACTATTGCCGGCTGGCCAAACTAAGAGATTCTCCACATCAACCATCATACCAGAGGTAAAGGTTGGTATTGCCTATAAAATGGCCCAGAGCACTTATGCCCTAGACCCGTACGAGTTAGTCTGGAAAGGATAAGGGGGGTACCCTGGTATATCACAAATTCTAAAATGAACTATTGCCGGCTGGTCAAACGAAGAGATTCTCCACGTGGGCAATGATACCAGAGGAAGAGGTACTTATTGCCTTTAAAATGGCCCATAGCACTTGTACCCTAGACCCGTACGAGTTTGTCAGTAGAGGGTTAAAAGGGGGGATATGGTATTCCGGTTTACAACGAATTCGAACTGAACTATTGCCGGCTGGCCAAACTTAGAAATTCTCCACATCAACCATCATACCAGAGGTAGAGGTTGGTATTGCCTATAAAATGGCTCATAGCACTTATGCCCTAGACCGGTACGAGTTAGTCAGGAAAGGATAAGGGGGGTACCCTGGTATATCACAAATTCGAAAATGAACTATTGCCGGCTGGCCAAACGAAGGGATTCTCCACGTGGGCAATGATACCAGAGGAAGAGGTACTTATTGCCTTTAAAATGGCCCATAGCACTTGTACCCTAGACCTGTACGAGTTTGTCAGTAGAAGGTTAAAAGGGGGATATGGTATTCTGGTTTACAACGAATTCGAACTGAACTATTGCCGGCTGGCCAAACTAAGAGATTCTCCACATTGACCATCATACCAGAGGTAGAGGTTGGTATGGCCTATAAAATAGCCCAGAGTACTTATGCCCTAGACCCGTACGAGTTAGTCTGGAAAGGAAAAGGGGGGTACCCTGGTATATCACAAATTCTAAAATGAACTATTGCCGGCTGACCAAACTAAGATATCCTCCACATCGACCATTATGCCAGAGGTAGATGATGGTATTGCCTATAAAATGGCCAATAGCACTGATGCCCTAGACCCGTACGAGTTAGTCTTGAAAGGATAAGGGGGGTACCCTGGAATATCACAAATTCGAAAATGAACTATTGCCGGCTGGCCAAACAAAGAGATTCTCCACGTGGGCAATGATACGAGAGGAAGAGGTACTTATTGCCTTTAAAATGGCCCATAGCACTTGTACCTTAGACCCGTACGAGTTTGTCAGTAGAGGGTTAAAAGGGGGGATATGGTATTCCGGTTAACAACGAATTCGAACTGAACTATTGCCGGCTGGCCAAACTAAAAGATTCTCCACATCGACCATTATACCAGAGGTAGAGGTTGGTACTGCCTCTAAAATGGCTTTAGCATTTATGCCCTAGACCCGTATGAGTTAGTCAGTAAAGGATAAGGAGGGGGTACCCAAGTATATCACAAATTCGAAATGAATTATTGCCGGCTGGCTAAACGAAGAGATTGTCCCCGTAGGCAATGATACCAGAGGAAGAGGTACTTATTGACTTTAAAATGACCCATAGCACTTGAATCCTAGACCCGTACGAGTAAGTAAGTAGAGGGTTAAAGTGGGGATATGGGATACCGGTTTACAACAAATTCGAACTGAACTATTGCCGGCTGGCCAAACGAAGAGATTCTCCACGAGGGCAATGATACCAGAGGAAGAAGTACTTATTGCCTTTAAAATGGCCTATAGCACTTGTACTCTAGACCCGTACGAGTTTGTCAGTAGAGGGTTAAAAGGGGGGATATGGTATTCCGGTTTACAACGAATTCGAACTGAACTATTGCCGGCTGGCCAAACTAAGAGATTCTCCACATCGACCATCATACCAGAGGTAGAAGTTGGTATTGCCTATAAAATGGCCGATAGCACTTATGCCCTAGACCCGTATGAGTTAGTCAGGAAAGGATAAGGAGGGGGTACCCAAGTATATCACAAATTCGAAATGAATTATTGCCGGCTGGCTAAACGAAGAGATTGTCCCCGTAGGCAATGATACCAGAGGAAGAGGTACTTATTGACTTTAAAATGACCCATAGCATTTGAACCCTAGACCCGTACGAGTAAGTAAGTAGAGGGTTAAAAGTGGGGATATGGGATACCGGTTTACAACAAATTCGAACTGAACTATTGTCGCCTGGCCAAACGAAGAGATTCTCCACGTGGACAATGATACCAGAGGAAGAGGTACTTATTGCCTTTAAAATGGCCCATAGCACTTGTACCTTAGACCCGTACGAGTTTGTTAGTAGAAGGTTAAAAGGGGGGATATGGTATTCCGGTTAACAACGAATTCGAACTTAACTATTGCCGGCTGGCCAAACTAAAAGATTCTCCACATCGACCATTATACCAAAGGTAGAGGTTGGTACTGCCTCTAAAATGGCCGATAGCACTTATGCCCTAGACCCGTACGAGTTAGTCAGGAAAGGATAAGGAGGGGGTACCCAAGTATATCACAAATTCGAAATGAATTATTGCCGGCTGGCCAAACGAAGAGATTGTCCCCGTAGGCAATGATACCAGAGGAAGAGGTACTTATAGACTTTAAAATGACCCATAGCACTTATACCCTAGACCCGTATGAGTAAGTAAGTAGAGGGTTAAAAGTGGGGATATGGGATACCGGTTTACAACAAATTCGAACTGAACTATTGCCGGCTGGCTAAGCTAAGAGATTCTCCACATCGACAATTATACCAGAGGTAGAAGTTGATATTGACTCTAAAATGACCCATAACACTTATGCTCTAGACCCGTACGAGTCAGTCAGCAAAGGGAATGGGGTTTATTGAACTATTGCCGACTCGCAAAACTAAAAGATTCTCCACTAGGGCCACGATAACAGGAACAAAGGTAAAAAAAAAAAAAAACTATCATCTTTATTTATGATACCGTGACCCGGATCTCGAAAAAAAATGAGATCAGTCAGATCGTAGTACAGAAGACAGAAGCGCTAGCTGTTATCAGACTATTCCGAAATAGAATTACCGGAGAAATAATATCTCGGAAATACGTTGTGTGTCGCTTTCTCAAAGTCGCTTGCTACAGTAATCCTTAGAGTTTTCCGAAACGTGTTTATCCCAATTCAATCCACTTTTCCATAGATCCTGTATGAGCTTCTTTGTTCGTATTGTGACCGGGCTAAGTATTCTAAGTGGATCGTATTTTTTCGAAGAATTTTCAAAATCTCTTTTTTTGTTACAATGTCTTGTATTGGAATATCACATTTAGTCCGGCGGCCACAAGTATATTTCAGACGAGTTGTGCACATCCTGATATAAGCATGAACATTGACATAGACCTTCCTGAAATATTACTCTTTTATTTCAGATAAGAAGGCATTTGAAAAAAATGTCTCACTGCCGGTTAAATAAAAAATAGCGGACATCACACTTTAATCGGCCCAATATAGAAGGCTAGTACTGTGGATTCATTTATTTTCGTTGGTTCCAATTTTCGTGGATTCAGGGAAACTTACATATTCGTGGATATTTAACTTCGTGGTTTTACCGAAGTCTGCATACTAGTACAAGCCTTTGTAAAATTTGTCATTCGTTGAACATCAAATTTCGTGGTTTGCCTGTACCAACGAAATCCACGAAAAATTGGTATCCCACGAATAATAATGAATCCACAGTGTGTGAAAAGGATCTATCAGCATGCTGCTATAATAATATTTGGTACAAACCTTTGTTATGTAATACTTTTGGATATATTATATAGATAAAATGTCTCTAAAAACCCTACTTTCGGTAGAATCCAATATGGCGGACATTGACTAAAATAAGCTTATTTTTTAGGGAGGGGGATTGAAATGTGTTTTAACGTATTGTTACTATCATTAAATTGTACAGGAACATTTCTTTGATGCTTCCAATGGATACAATGTATAAGATATATGTCTTAAAAATCCTTTCTTCCGGTAATATTCAAAATGGAGGACATAAATATGTCATTTTTTTATTTTGATATTTATCTTTTTTTCAAAATGTGAAGAAAGTGGGTTTTTTTGTGGTGGTCATCAACTTTAGGCTTTAATTTATCCTCTAAACCACTTATCATATTCTGTAGTTAATATTTAAATACAAAGTTAACACTTCCGGTAAAAAAAACCCAATATGGCGTAAATGTCAAAGATGAGTCCTCACTCCATATGTTCGATGTAGAGCTTTGGATAGATTGATTTAATCAAAATAAAATCACTTAAGTACTAAACCTTTTAAAAATTACCACTATTTGGCAAAAAAAACTTGTAAATTCCCAGTTACCACCACATGCACACGACGCAGGGCACGGGAGACTTGATTTTCCTCATAAAAACAACCGCGACAACCTTTCTTACATCCACAATGTGCAAGCTTCTGACAACATGATGAGCCCTCAGAAAGAGTTTTTTAAAAGTGATCCTCTTTGTCCCGTCGTCATCCATTAGCGCCTGGACTTGGTAGCATACGAGCCAATTTCAGGCTCGTCCCCTAAACACGTGTCTTAGTACATTGTACATTTTGCATGCTGGAAAAGACTAGACTAAGTTGATAACATCAATTAACCTACCCTTTTGCGTAAATAGATATTTCTTGCTTTGTTAACCATGCTAACCCCATATGATTATTTTTTGCTATCTTACAGAAAACACCGGTGATTTAGGCGGATCAATTATCATTCTTTAAGTTAAAGTCACATCTTCAAATGCTATCAATGTCTCCCAACCAGTCTTTTCCCCCCTTTTCAAGAAAACAGAGAACCGTATCACAACCGGAAAATGGATCACAATATTTGTGTGTGATCCCTAATCGCGAGTGCATTTGGAAGGTCATTTATATATATTTATCCAAAGCTTTTCCTCCTCTTAAACACAATCCATAGTTCGTCTACCCCTATGTCACGGAATAGCGAAACAGTAATGACAGCATCATCAGTAACGACTGTTCGAATAATGACTTGTTTAATTTCGTGTTTCACTGCATCAGACACATGCACCATGATTCTAGTGTCAGCCTTTTAATACATATGTATTAATATGGTGTTTAACTTGAAACGCATCACGGCGGTAAAGATAGAATATTCTGAACATGTGTTGCTACAACTGTCATATGCATCCAAGACTTTATCATAATAGTTTCATGCTTTTTAAGATAAGGGCATAATACCCTATCAGCATACTCGTTATGAAACAACTTGAAACTGTAACAGTGGATGAATGCATATATAGACAATACTGTAGTTTGAATGCTGCCACAAGAAAAAAGAAATACACCTAGGGGTAAGAGAATACAAAGACGAATCTAGAGTCGAAACAAATCTCAAAATTGGTAAAGTTTTCTGAGAGATGACGACATTAAGAAAGAACTTTTTAGTTTTTATTCACAGGCGCTTGATCAATAGATTTTGAGGAAGAGTTAGTTGTAGCAACAAATGCTCAGGATGTTTTGTGTTATTCACCACATGATGGTGTTTCAAGATTAGCCCCATGTTAAAATGAATAGGCTTATACTATAGAATCAATATACAAAAAAAACATGTGTCTGATGCAGTGATTCACAGACTTAACTGACTCATGACTTGAACAGTCGATACTGATGCTGCTGTCATTGCTGTGTCATTATTCTGTGACATGGGGGCAGATGAACTTTGGCTTGTATTTGGAAGTGGAAAAAGCCTTAGATATAATCTATCCGTGACCTTTCAAGTGCACGTTTACTTGAAAGGGAACTTCGTTGTTGACATGGATGGCGTTTGAAGATGTGACTTAATGATTTAGAATGATGATTGATCAGCCAACATCACCAGATATGGATTTGATAATGCCATTGATAAAACGATACGTGGTTTTGTAGTAAGATCGAACAAACTTATCAGATGGGGTTTACGAAGCAAGAAAACATGTTTTTGAAAGTGGAAAGACTTATTGATGATATTTGAACGACTCGGTCTAATGTTTTTCATCATGTAAAACGTGCAATATACCATGGCGGGTGTGGATGAGTAACAAGCTTGAGATTTGGTTTCTATGCTTACTATTCCAGACGCTTATAATGGCGGGGAAAATATGAAACATTGGAAACCCTTTGGACAACTCTTTGTGAGGCCTCTTCACCTTATCAGAAAAAAGTAAAAACACAAAAATACTGAACTCCGAGGAAAATTCAAAAAGGAAAATCAAAAATCAAAAGGCAAAATCAAAAGTCCAAACACATAAAACGAATGGATAACAACTGTCATATTCCTGACTTGGTACAGTCACGAGCTTGTACATTATTGATGTAAAAACCAATACCGCCGCTGTCTTAGTAAATGAGGAAAATCAGCTTTCCCATTGTGAATATTTGCGGCCATAAATGATCTGTACTTTTAAAGATGTTTTAGTACTACAGTGATTTTATCTTATTTTCATCAATCTATCCAAATAAAACCTCTATTTCGAAGATATGGACTGAGGACTCATCTTTGAAATTTACTCCAAATTGGTTTTATATACCGGAAGTGTTAGCTTTGTATTTAATCATTATCTATAGAATACAATCGGTGCTTTAGAAGATAACTTAAAGCCAAAACCAAATGGTAACTGACCAGCACAAAAAAAAACAGTTTCTTTACATTTTGAAATTAAGTTAAATATTAAAGTAAAATAATGATGTTTCATGTCCGCCAGTTTGACTTTAACCGGAAGTAATGCTTTTAATTACATATGTCTTATGTATTGTATCCATTAGCAGCATCAAAGAAAGGTTCCTAAACAATTTAATGATAGTAGCAATACCCTCCTTTAAAAATAATCTTATTTTAGTACAATGTCCGCCATGTCGGATTTTACCGAAAGTAGGGTTTTAAAAGACATCTAATCTATATAAAATATCCAAAAGTAGTACATAACAAAGGTTTGTTCCAAATATTATCATATCAGCATGATAAAAAACGCTTTTCACACACTTACACTAGCCTCTGATATTTGGATGATTTAAGTATGATGTCGGCCATTTAAGATTTTTACCGGATGTGAGACATTTTTTCAAATGCCTCCTTATCTTGAATAAAAGAGTAACAGCTGAGCTGAGTCTATGCCAAATTGTATTCCTGTAGCATGATTTGCACAATTTTTCACAAAGCGGCCGTATTAATTTCTGGTACATCAGATCATCGAATCAGCTATTCCATAACATACCAAGTACTTTTGTGTTTTGTCCGCATATAGTAGTACTTTTTCCGTTTTAGCTAGCTTACGTATATCCACACGGTTTGACGTCCAGGATCGTAGATAGAATCCAGTTTCCTCCATCATTGATCTCCCTTCCTTATAGTCAGCCCACCCTCGTTCTGTAAACTTAACAGAATGTTGTCCACATACAAATCAGTCATTCAAACTTTGCGAATTATGCGATGTCGACAAATGCAGTCGTAAACAATTTTGATAGGCATAGTGCTTGATTCCTTCTGTACAGGATGATAAGGAATGTAGTGATACTTTTCTTAAGTTCATCTGTTTCATCTACCTTCTCTATGAATCCTCTTCGTTCCTGTTCTTGTATAATGTTCCCGTACTTCTTTAACATATCTGAGTTTTGAGTAAGTCTTTGAAGGACGTTTTCTGTCCTTCTGTTCGTGACTGCTTAATGTATAGGCAATTCATCACGTTTTCAAGGTAACATAGCGGAATATTTGTTTTCTCAGAACTCAATTGATCTGTCCTGATAGACTTAAATATATGCATTGTCGTCTTCGTCTAATCGTGCTTTGTCACCGTGTGCGCTATCTTTAAACCACGCAAATAACCGTTCTGTGTATCAATATTACGTATGTGATTCTGTATAGGCATGCCGATCATCTGTACTATCAGTACTTTGATTGACAATACGTGTCCTACATCGGTTTTCAGATAGATTGTTGACTTTTCTATGTGTCTCACGATGTATTTCGTGACATTAAACGCTAGGTCTAGTCTCAATATTCTTGTAAGATTTAGATTTCACCAATTTCAGATGTCGACTCTTTTGTCCTGTGTCCGGTATAACGATATCGTCTAATATGCTTTCAGGGAGGTCCGTTATACCAACGTTTTTGTTCTATGTCCTCGCGCGAGATATTTTCTGACTTCAACGTGTAATTTGTTGACAATAATGGGAAAAAGTAGTGTGCCGTATGTTTCATGTGTCTTACCCAAAGTTTCTAGACCTTGACACTACCTCCAATTTGATCGTAAAAAACTTCGTAATCTTGTTTACTGATTTATAGGCGAAGGAATTTCTAAATCTAGTGCTTCGTGTTCTACTTCATGAGCTTTCAAGCAGTTACACTTTTGTATATTTGTAAGTAACTAGTTAAGATGTACGGACGACTCACATGAGTCCCAGAAGGTTTGCCATTCTGAAATCGTGCCTTCGAAAGTTGGAAGCGTAAGTTTTGGTACGTTACTCTGATTAAAAGTTGCAGGAAATGTACTTTATTGCGTGTTGATTGTGAGAATGGCTTGGGCAAACTGGTTTTCAAACGACAGTGCGTTGTGTAGGTTTGCTATGTTTTGCGTTGAAACAAACGGTATAGTTTTTGGATTTAAAGTGTGCGTTCTAGTACTTTAGTATTTGATTCAATGTCACGGGACTGCAGGATTTTGGACATTTGTATGAACTTACGTACGTGTCAAATCAAGGTTATCATATTAACCGAAAATTCATCTGAATGAAATAATCTAATTTACCACATCTTCCGGTTCCGTTAACTTTAGAATTTGTTCATTCAAGTCCTAAAACAATGTTTGTGTTTGCACAAGTTTTCCTAGTGTTGTAATGACTTCTACTTGATCGAATTTTGTATTCTCCTTTGTTTCATCTAATCTTCGGTATACCTTGAACTACACGTATTTTGCGACTGACTATCTGAACAACGGAACCGAAATTACGTTAGTGATTGCGAAAAGCAGATTAGCGCAAGTGAAAACCCTTACATAACCGCAACTAGAACTTATGGCCGCAGTTATTGGAACTAGACTAGCTTTTCATGTAAAATCGACCTTCTAATGTAAAAACGTGGCTTTCTGGTCGGATAGCTGTATAGTATTGCACTGGTTAAATCATCGAAACTGTTTAAACGATTTATTGTGAATCGAGCGCGAGGAATAACAAAATCTACAAAATCAACATTAATGGAGATATTGCCCAAAAGAATGCAACCCAACCAATCTCTTAACACGAGGAATTGACGTCGATCAATACATCGATAGTGTCCTTTAAAAAAAGACAGAATTAGTTAACGGCATTGACAATTACAGAAAAAAACGAAGACGAGGAATTTCTAAACAATGAAGTTCATACTGATCACTATGATATCAGTAACGTTATAGACAATTGGAAATATTGAAATTTTCAGGAAAGTGATTTGAGTAACTGCTTACGTTCAGCGGTTCATATTTAACTACCAATATACCGATATACCAAACATCTGAGATAAAAACACAAGGCAATATCCTACCACTAGACAATTGTGACTCTTCATAGACGACGGTAGCTTTTTGAGATGTAATGGAAGGATTCACAGCGGAATCATTTTAGAGAATACCAAATTTCCGTATTTATTACCTGCGAATCATTTACTTACCAAACTGATAGTGACAGACGCACACGAGCGTTCACTTAATTTGGACTCAATGCTACGCTTACTTACGTATTACAATCGTATTGGGTACAGATACTTAGACAATATGTTCAGGAGTAATTGATCAAGTTGCCGCTGTTGTTAATCATTGTAATGTTACGTAAGTGTCACGTGTTGACATTAGAGTCAAAATAGATATACATACATTCTATTCGCTTTTGTTATTGTTAGCTATATAGTTGTCCGATGTAACCTCTTAACGATATTGGTGTCAAGTGAACCTCTTAACGATATTGGTGTCAAGAGACCAGGATGAATTTACAGCTGAAATCGATACTAGCAGGACATATTAGTGCCGTCTCCGGAATATTCCAGAAATTCGACGAAAAATGGGGAGAGCGGCACAAAACTTGTTGATTCCAATAACCTTTGAAACAGAAATCGTTAACTCTGATGATTATTTATTTAATTTAGAAAAAAAATACAGCCAATAGCAAAATTTATCTAAGTACAAACATCAACGCTAAACACAAATGCCACAAGTTCGCAACATCACGCAATCGTACATGAATGCATAATTTTACATACCTTCATACAAGAGCTTACGTTATTTTTTACGACAAAATTGAAACATATGTACGTGGTTTAGAATCCCTTGGTCAGACAGAGAATACATATGACCCATTATTGGTCCCTATCATATTGAAAAAAGTTACCGGGGACGTACGCATAAATCTTACAAGACACCATGAATCAAATAGTTGGCAATTAAATGAACTACTACATATACTATCTCAAGAACTTAACATTATGGAGAGAGGCAATTCCTTTGATCATACGGAAACTTAAACCACTACAGCAGCATTTCACACCAATGCAAAATTAAAGGTACGTACAAAATAAATCAACACAAATAAACGTAAAATCATGTGTACTTTTGTAACGAATCACATGTTCCCGTTAATTGCACTAAGATAATTGATCAAACAGCAAATATTTCTGTTGTTAAACAGCATCGTTTATGTTTTAACTGTCTTTGACCCCCAATATAGCTGATTGCAAATCACACAAAAGTTGCAGGAAATGTAAAATAAAGCAGCATACTAGTTTATGCAAAGACGAGGTTAAAAAGATGAAAAACAGAGTAACACTAATGAATATATTACTAGTAACACAATTCAGTAAACACAACACAACGCGAAGAAAACGGGTACAGTTCTTCACTCACAGACACAGACTAAAAACTGTCGTAGCGCAAGTAAGTTCGGGCATTCAATGTACTTACACAAACGCATTATTTGACAAGGGCGCACAGATGCCCTCATCACAGAAAAATAAGCTACAGAGCTTGATTTGACAATTACCAGACAGAAGACCATAAACTTGTCAGGATTTTGTGACACAAGTGATGGCACAGACAACGGCAAATTACCTATCAACGTTTTGATTGTACCAGAAATAGCTGTACCAATGAAGACTTATGTACGTAATATAACAAATTTAAAGTATTTGTTTGGCTTGAAATTAGACCATCCGGTCTCACATGACCCAATGGTTGAAGATTCTCTATTGAATTATATCTAATTCGATTATTACTGGTCAAATGTCGATGATAGAATAGTATGAGGAACAGGACCTACTACCGTAAAGTAGGAAATCCGTTACCTTCTGTCCGGCACCATCAATTGCATACCTGCAAATCCAGATCACACACTTACGTCAATGATGAACATATTAGTAGGTCACAAAGTTGAAGAGTAGAACTTTTATAATGGAGAAATTTATGGAAGTTGAAGCTGCTAGTATAAATAATAGTGACAACAAATCTGAAAACAGACAATTCCAAGATGTATATAAATCAAATGGTAGAGGTTACCATATGGAAACATAAAGATATGTTGATAAGTTACCTTGTAAGGAGGAACACCACACCTTACTAGACAACAGAAGTATTGAATAACGGAGAACAGAAAATGTCATTAAGCGTCTTAATCGTGAACTTACACTTTTACAGAAAAACGGAAGAATTATTAATGAACAAGAAAAACGTAGATTTATCGAGAGAGTTGATGGACGATCAGCCAAAACAATTGTTCATTCCATACCGCACCATCATTTCCGTAAAAAGTCGTCAACCACGCTAATCAGAATTGTATTTGACTGTAGCTGCAAACCTTCACCTATTAATCTAAGCTTAAATGATTGTTTGATGGATCTTTGGCCAAACTTTAATGATTTAACCGGAATTTTTCTCCGATTTAGAATGCACAAATACGCCGTCTCGACAGGTATAGAAAAAAGCCTTACTTATTATGGGCTGGATGAAGAGGATCATGACGTTACCAGATTCTCTTATGCGTAGTAACCCGGATGACCCAAATAGTCAACTAACCGCAAACAGATTCAAGTCAGTATAATTTGGAGCAACTTTCTCCCTGTTTATCCTAAATGCTGTTATACGTAAACATTTGACTGCAATTCAACAGACTGGACAGCAATGTTAAAGAAATACTTTTATGTTGACAATATTATATCGAGCTTTAATTAACAAAGAGCTTTGTTAGACTTCTTCCATGCATCGCGTTTAGTATTTGTAAATGATTTGTATGATGCGAGAGCATAAGAAATTGAACATTTATCAAAATCATCATGTAACCGAGAAGCTTAATCCTTATGGAACAATTTTGTTCGGTGAATGGTGGGAGAGATTGAGAGGAATAACGAAAAACTGCATTAAACGAGCACATATGGACAATAAAACACTCAACACGATAATGACTGAAGTAGAACGTTTACTCAGTGATCGCCCACTAACATACGTTTCATCGGATCAAACGCGGACGACGAACCCCTTACTCCGTCACATTTATTATATTGAAAACGGACCAAGACGCTACCGTATAACGGCCTTAAAGACTGTAGTTTACAACCAGGAACCAAAGACACTACGCATGAACCAGTAACTGGCTAGACAATCAAAGTTTCTTTCATTAATTCTTAAAAACTACATAAAAAGATGGAAGCAGGAATACATAAATTCGCTTAGGAAATATTACCGATACACAGATCGAAACACATAGAACATTAACGTCGGAAATATGTAGTTCAGATTCAGGACTATGTATCTAGAGTAAATTGGACTTTGGCGATCATTGACAAATTATTTTACGGCAAAGATGGACTTGAATTCTTTGGAACTTGAAAATATAGCAGCTCAGAATGAGGAAAAGAAGAAAATAAAAACATAGACTAACATGTGTTAAATATAAATCGTGAAAAGTAAAATGATAACGTGTGATTAGCATATGGACATTAAAATGAATTTAAACCGTGGGCTGTTAAGTATTTTACATATAAACTTTACAATTTTACTAGTAATTTATTTTATTAGAACTTTAATAATTAATGTTGTGATCACTTTCATTTATTTTAAAGTAATTCATGTGCGGCCCAAGTATGTTTAGAGCAAAATCACAAACGCAACGTTCTCGCTGCCCATATTCATTGTAACATGTGTGACATGTTGACATTAGAGATTGAATAGAAAGAATTATTCACACGAGTCATTATATCAGAGGGAGAGGTATACATTGCCTCAAAAATGACAAAAATCTTTAATGCCCTAGACTCGTACGACTTAGCCAGGAAAGGATAAGGTTGGTACCTTTATATATCACAAAGTCGAAATGAACTATTGCCAGCTGGCCAAACCAAGACATTTTCCACATGGGTCATGACACAAGAGGTATATGTAGTAGTTGTATAATGGCCCATAGTACTTATGTCCTAGACCCGTACGAGTTTGTCAGGAGGGGATAACAAGGGTTGTGGTACTCCGATTCATCACGAAGTAGAAAACAACTATTGCCGGATGGCCAAATTAAGAAATTCTCCACGTGGGTCATTATATCAGAGGAAGAAATAGGAATTGCCTCTAAAATGACCCATACTACTATACCCTAGACCGTACGACCTAGTCAGCAAAGAGAAAGATGGGCACCTTTATATATCTCAAAGTCGAATTGAACTATTGACGACTTGTCAAACTAAAAGATTCTCCTCGTGGACCATGATACAGAGGTTAAGGTACTAATTACCTTTAAAATGACCAGCAAGTAAAAGTATGTTTGAATATTTTGATATACAAGAGTACTTCCCTTACCCTTTTCATACCAATACGTACGGATCTATGATATACGATAAATGGGCCTTTTTAGAGAAAACACCTACGCTAATCTTTTTGTTAGCCCACAAGGAGAAAATCTTAGTTTGGTCTTTGTGATATACAAGAGTACTTCCCTTTGCTGTTCAACAGGTACGGGTCTAGGACATAAGAACCATGGGTAATTTTCGAGGCAACATTATTCCATACATCTGACATGTTTGACAACGCAATCAGGGTTAGTGATATGGCCCATCTTAAAGGCAATGGCTACCTCTACCTCTGCTAATATGGTCCACGTTTCGATTATCTTAGTCGGTCAGCTGGCAATATTCATTTTGACTTCGTTGTACACCGGGATACTATATCCCCCTTTAAACCGTCTGCTGACAAATTTGCACAGGTCTAGGGCATGATTGTTATGGGCCATTTTAGAGGAAATGCCTACCCCTACCACAGGTATAATGGCCCACGTGGAGAATCTCATAGTTTGGCCAGCCAGCAATAATTCAGATCGAATTCGTTGTATACCATGACACCATATCCCCCCTGTTAACCCTTTACTGACAAAATCGTACGGGTCTAGGGTATAAATGCTCTGGGCCATTTTAAAGGCAATAAGTACCTCTTCCTCTGGTATCATTGCCCACGTCGAGAATCTCTTCGTTTGGCCAGCCGGCAATAGTGCATTTTCGAATTTGTGATATACCAGGGTACCTCCCTTATACTTTTCTGACTAACTCGTACGGGTCTAGGGTATAAGTGCTATGGGCCATTTTAGGGCCAATACCAACCTCTACCTCTGGTATAATGGTCGATGTGGAGAATCTCTTAGTTTGGCCAGCCGGCAATAGTTCAGTTCGAATTCGTTGTATCCGGGATACCGTATTCCCCTTTTGAACCCTCTACTGACAAACTCGTACGGGTCTAGGGTATAAGTGCTACGGGCCATTTTAAAGGCAATAAGTACTTCTTCCTCTGGTATCATTGCCCACGTGGAGAATCTCTTCGTTTGGCCAGCCGGCAATAGTTCAGTTCGAATTCGTTGTATCCGGGATACCATATCCCCCTTTGAACCCTCTACTGACAAACTCGTACGGGTCTAGGGTATAAGTGCTATGGGCCATTTGAAAGGCAATAAGTATCTCTTCCTCTGGTATCATTGCCCACGTGGAGAATCTCTTCGTTTGGCCAGCCGGCAATAGTTCATTTTCGAATTTGTGATATACCAGGGTACCCCCCTTATCCTTTTCTGACTAACTCGTACGGGTCTAGGGCATAAGTGCTATGGGCCATTTTAGAGGCAATACCAACCTCTACCTCTGGTATAATGGTCGATGTGGAGAATCTCTTAGTTTGACCAGCCGGCAATAGTTCAGTTCGAATTCGTTGTATCCGGGATACCATATCCCCCTTCGAACCCTCTACTGACAAACTCGTACGGGTCTAGGGTATAAGTGCTATGAGCCATTTTAAAGGCAATAAGTACCTCTTCCTCTGGTATCATTGCCCACGTGGAGAATCTCTTCCTTTGGCCAGCTGGCAATAGTTCATTTTCGAATTTGTGATATACCAGGGTACCCCCCCCCCCTTTATCCTTTTCTGACTAACTCGTACGGGTCTAGGGCATAAGTGCTATGGGCCATTTTAGAGGCAATACCAACCTCTACCTCTGGTATAATGGTCGATGTGGAGAATCTCTTAGTTTGGCTAGCCGGCAATAGTTCAGTTCGAATTCGTTGTATCCGGGATACCATATCCCCCCTTTGAACCCTCTACTGACAAACTCGTACGGGTCTAGGGTATAAGTGCTATGGGCCATTTTAAAGGCAATAAGTATCTCTTCCTCTGGTATCATTGCCCACGTGGAGAATCTCTTCGTTTGGCCAGTCGGCAATAGTTCATTTTCGAATTTGTGATATACCAGGGTACCCCCCGTCCCCCCCTTATCCTTTTCTGACAAACTCGTACGGGTCTAGGGCATAAGTGCTATGGGCCATTTTAGAGGCAATACCAACCTCTACCTCTGGTATAATGGTCGATGTGGAGAATCTCTTAGTTTGGCCAGCCGGCAATAGTTCAGTTCGAATTCGTTGTATCCGGGATACCATATCCCCCCTTTGAACCCTCTACTGACAAACTCGTACGGGTCTAGGGTATAAATGCTATGGGCCATTTTAAAGGCAATAAGTATCTCTTCCTCTGGTATCATTACCCACGTGGAGAATCTCTTCGTTTGGCCAGCCGGCAATAGTTCATTTTCGAATTTGTGATATACCAGGGTACCCCCCTTATCCTTTTCCTACTAACTCGTACGGGTCTAGGGCATAAGTGCTATGGGCCATTTTAGAGGCAATACCAACCTCTACCTCTGGTATAATGGTCGATGTGGAGAATCTCTTAGTTTGGCCAGCCGGCAATAGTTCAGTTCGAATTCGTTGTATCCGGGATACCATATCCCCCCTCTGAACCCTCTACTGACAAACTCGTACGGGTCTAGGGTATAAGTGCTATGGGCCATTTTAAAGGCAATAAGTATCTCTTCCTCTGGTATCATTGCCAACGTGGAGAATCTCTTCGTTTGGCCAGCCGGCAATAGTTCATTTTCGAATTTGTGATATACCAGGGTATCCCCCTTATCCTTTTCTGACTAACTCGTACGGGTCTAGGGCATAAGTGCTATGGGCCATTTTAGAGGCAATTAAATGGACTGGTAATGTTGAGATTAAAGACTCTTATTGATCTCCGTAATTTTGAAGAATTATGTCATTGAAATAGTAATTGACAGTTTCTTTTTTTCTGTTTATTATATTCCTTTAATAAACTATGTTTCTTTTTTTTCTGATCTTTTTAATTGTGTGATACTATCGTATGTATTGTATATTTTAGTTTTAGAATTGGACCATTTTTGTTGACAACGAACAGATTATGGAATGCCCATATGACAATTAATTCCATTTAATTACCCTATATTTAATCATCTTGTTTTAATTACTGTAGTTTACATTGATTCAATAATAACAACATTTTAATGTTCATAATTGTTTTGTGTTGTGTGAGGCAATGCAATTAAACTTTTCATTTACTTTCATTTTAAATGACGCGGACCTTGCAGAAGACACCTATTGGTTTACTATTTCCTAATTACTTTATATTGCTATAAATAGCATAACCATAATGGATATTAACAGCAAAAATTATTTTATTGTCACAATCTAACAACTACCCAAAATATTTCATCGAACGCGGTTTTGATCTCATGAATATTATTGACGGCTAGCCTCATGAATATTAACGCCGGCTAGATCCACACTAGTGAAATTCCCTTACCCCAAATTTTGTATCGAAATTTGACAGGACATTGATCCATGAGTTGTTTTAGGACACACATACTTTTTTATTATGTACAATTAACCTTCCTTTCACGATATAGTTTTTGATGGATCACAAGAGTCCTTCAAAAACGAGAGTACACGATTTTATTGCCTATGAGACAACTACCCATTACATTTCAAATGACATGGATGTAAGTATGTCTCAAAATAAGGCCGTCAACAATACCAAACCTCATACCGTCTACTAAATCTAAACAATAAATAGTTTTAAAGGAGAAAACCTAAAGTTTGATAAATAAACAGCAACAAAAATTGGTTCTCGCCTTCAATTTGCCTGAAATATTTGCCGCTGGATGTTACACAATCAACAATCGATCGATTTGTCATGTAGTTTATGCTTAAAAAAAACTGTAATACCTTGCAAAATGCTGGAAATTGAGGATGACAACCTTTTTGACTTTTCAGGCGATGGAACAGAAGCACAAGAGTCTTCTTCCTCAAATGTAACAGCTACACAAGTGTCATTACCGCCCTCAATTCCATTGATAGGAGTTTTGCCGATTATCCCAGCTACTTTTTCTTCTACTGATGATACTGCATTTGGAGGAGGGCCACCACCAGTCCGCCGTGACTCTCTTTTATTTTCTGCTAGCTTCTTCTTTGTACTTCTGACGTAACAGGTCCACTTTTTTCGAATCTCTTCAACTGTTCGTAGGTGATCTGTGTCATTGACTGCATTCATCTTTGAGCATACAGCCTCCCATCCTCTCTTTTTGGCACTGTTGGTTGCTGTGTTTGTGAGTCGGCTGAATAGTAAGGACTTGTTCTTCTCGACTTGGTCAGTCAAAATCTGTATCTCTTGTGACGTAAAATTTGGGCTTCTTTTCTTACTCATGATTGCGTATAATAAATATCTAAATTATTTATTTTCTTTTATGTAGTAGTTTAGTAACGTATTTGCACGGGTATTTCGTTAAGCATGTATTCGATGTACAAATACTTAAAAGTAATCACAATTAAATAACACCTCATGTATAATAATATACAAGTGGTGAGACTCTGTATATAATTAAGTCTCCCAAACAAAGTTTGGAGACTTATTGTTTTTGCTCAGTTCTTATTATTTTTATGGCACCCTAAACGGAGTTTGGGTGACATATTGTTATTCTACGTTTCTTTTTTTATGTCACCCGATCGACAATGTCGGGTGACATATTGCTTTTCCTCTGTTTCTTTTTCTGTATTATTATTATTATTCTTCCACCTATTTTGTCCGGCAGTTTTCTCGGAGCCAATGGAACCAATCTTAATGATAGTTAACTATAATGAGGAACACAAAATTCCGGGTTGCAGTAGGTCTTAAGACCATAAAAATGGCTGCCGTTACCATGGAAACGGAACAATTGTGAAAAATTCCAGTTTTTGGTTTTAATGAATTATTTGGAGTTGCTTTAACTTAGAATCAATATATTTTGATACAATGTAGGTGCCGGGCATATACTGGTTTTAGATGATTTTGGCAATCATTGGAACTATCATGTTGCCATGGAAACTACACCAAAAATTTCCAAAATATCAAAATGCTCCAAAATTAATGAAACTCCACAGTAACCATGAGCAACATTGGAAGATGTGCAATTTGGCGTTGGAATTTCAAAAATGGCTGCCGTTACCATGGAAACAAGTCAAAAATGGTGAAAATGCTTCAAAAACCTTAAAGTGGCATTTACTTTCTTAAAATGGTAGGTCAAATCCATTGAAACTTTGATGGTATGTTCCCTCCCATGTACCAATGTGGTATCTGCCATTAGAAATTTGGAATGGTATCTGTTACCATAGAAACCAGCCAAAATGTCAAAATTTTCAAAAATTTCAAAATGCTCCAAAATTGATGAAACTTACTATATTTGTTGACTGTCAAGTCTACAGGAGACTTTTGAAGTTGGAATTTCAAAAATGGCCACCGTTGCCATGGAAACTGCAGAAATGTCAAATATTTTCAAAATGCTCCAAATTTAATGAAACTTAATATTATTGTCAACTGGCATGTATAAATGAGACTTTTGACTTTGAAATTTTCAAAATGGCTGCCGTTGCCATGGAAACAGAAGAAATGTGAAACTTTTGACAATGCTCAAAATGTACTGAAAATTTACAGAAAGACATATCGCAATGTATTGATCTGCATTCACTGTTAAATTGTTTTCAAATGGCTGCCACTTAGTGGCAATAGGGGAAGGGTGACATCCGCTATTGCTTGCAATGGCAATTCTAGTTATGTCACCCGATCGACAATGTCGGGTGACATATTGCTTTTCCTCTGTTTCTTTTTCTGTATTATTATTATTATACTTCCACCTAATTTTGTCCGCCCGCTTTCTCAGAGCCAAAAGTACCAATCTGAATGATGGTGCACTATAACAAGGAACCCTGACTCCCCAGAGTCTGTGCAAAATTGGAACTAAAAAATGGCTGCCATCACCATGGAAACGGAAAAATGGTGAAAATATAAAATTTTGGAGTTCCTTGAATTATTTGAGAATGCTTAAGCTTAAAATCTTTAGATTTTAATACAATGTAGGTGCCCACTATATACAGGTTTTGGATGATTTTGGCACATTTTGGAACTGCTATGTTGCCATGGAAACTACACCAAAAATTTCAAAAATATGGAAATGCTCCAATTTTTTTTGAAACTTTAGCATAACGATGAGCAACTTTGGTAGATGTGGAATTTGGCGTTGGAATTTCCAAAATGTCTGCCGTTTCCATGGAAACAATGCAAAAAGGTCAAAATGCTCCAAAAACTTCCGGGTTTGGTGAATAACTTTGGTATGCTTGAACTTAAAATCATCAAATTTTTATGCAATATAGTTGTCCACTATATACAGGTTTTGAATGATTTTGATAATCACTGGAACTACTATGTTACCATGGATACAGGAGCAAAAATTTCAGAATGCTTCAAAATTGATGAAACTTGATATGATTGTTAACTGTCAAGTCTAGATATGACTTTTGAAGTTGAAATTTTCAAAACGGCTGCCGTTGCCATGGAAACGGTATAAATGTGAAATACTTTAAAATGCTCTGAATATACTGAACATTTACAAAAAGATGAATAGCCATGCATATTTGTGCATTTACTGTTAAACAAGTTTGAAATGGCTGCCGCTTAGTGGCAATAGGGGGAAGGGTGACATCCGCTATTGCTTGCAATGGCAATTCTAGTTATTATTATTCTTCCAACTATTTTGTCCGCCACTTTTCTCAGAGCCAATGGAACCAATCTTAATGATAGTTAAGTATAATAGGGAACACAAAATTGCGGGTTGCAGTAGGGTCTAAGACCATAAAAAATGGCTGCCGTTTCCATGGAAACGGAACAATTGTGAAAAATTCCACTTTTTGGTTTATGTGAATAATTTGGAGATGCTTAAACTCAAAATCATCATATTTTAATACAAGGAAGGTGCCACCCATATACTGGTTTGGGATGATTTTGGCAATCATTGGAACTGCTATGTTGCCATGGATACTACACCAAAAATTTCAAAAATATGAAAATGCTCCAAATTTTTTGAAATTCTAGCATAACGATGAGCAACTTTGGTAGATGTGGAAATTGGCGTTGGAATTTCCAAAATGTCTGCCGTTTCCATGGAAACAATGCAAAAAGGTCAAAATGCTCCAAAAACTTCCGGGTTTGGTGAATAACTTTGGTATGCTTGAACTTCAAATCATCAAATTTTTATACAATATAGTTGTCCACTATATACAGGTTTTGAATGATTATGACAATCATTGGAACTACTTTGTTACCATGGATACAGGATCAAATGTTTCAAAAATTTCAAAATGCTCCAAAATTGATCAAACTTAATATGATAGTTGACTGGCAAGTCTGGATGAGACTTTTGATTTTGGAATTTCCAAAATGGCCACCGTTGCCATGGAAACTGCAAAAAAGTCAAAATTTCTCAAAATGCTTTGAACTTAATGAAACTTGATATTATTGTTAACTGCCAAGTACAGATGATTCTTTTGACTTTGAAATTTTCAAAATGGCTGCCGTTGCCATGGAAACAGCAGAAATGTGATTTTTTTTAAAATGCTCTGAATGTACTGAAAATTTACAGAAAGATGTATTGCCATAAATATATGTGCATTCACTGTTAAACCATTTTGAAATGGCTGCCGGTTAGTGGCAATAGGGGAAGGGTGACATCCGCTATTGCTTGCAATGGCAATTCTAGTTATGGCACCCTCAACGGAGTTGGGGTGACGTATTGTTATTCTACGTTTCTTTTTTTTATTATTTTTCTTCCACTATTTTTGTCCGGAGCAGTTCTCAGAATAGAATGGACCAAAGTTGATGGAACTATGGTATAATGTTGACCACCATGCGAAGTTGTCCCTCTGACTTTGGAATGGTCAAGATGGCCACCGTTACCATGGAAACATCAAAAATGCGAAAAAAATCAAAGTGTTCCAAAGTGGAAGAAACTTCACAGAAATGGTAACTGGCATGTGCTGATTTACAATTTGACTTCGGAATTTTCAAAATGGCCGCCGTTACCATGGAAACTGCAAAAATGTCAAAAATTTCAAAATGCTCCAAAATTTATAAAACTTTAAAAAATGTTAATTTGCAAGTGTAGATGCCCTCTTTGACTGAGGAATTTTCAAAATGGCTGCCGTAACCATGGCAATGGGGGAAGGGTGCCATCCGTTATTGCTAGCAATTACAAATCTAGTTTTTATTATTTTTCTTCCACCTAATTTTGTCCAGAAGATTTCTGGAAATCCAATGGACCAAAGTTGATGGAACTCTATTATATAGAGGACCCTTAGGTGAAGAGTTGCAGGCACCATGGAATGGTTCAAAATGGCTGCCGTTACCATGGAAACGGAACAAATGTGAAAAAATCTAGTTTTTTGTTTTGGTGAACTGTTTGGATATGCTTTAACTAAGAATCATTATATTTTAATACAATGTAGGTGCCAACTATATACAGGTGTTTGATGATTTTGGCATTCATTGGAACTACTATGTTGCCATGGAAACTACACCAAAAATTTCAAAAATATCAAAATGCTCCAAACTTCATGAAACTTCACAGTAATGATAAGCAACATTCGAAGATGTGGCATTTGGAGTTGGAATTTCCAAAATACCTGTTGTTACCATGGAAACAACGCAAAAAGGTCAAAAAATTCCAAAAAAATAAAAATGCTGCAAACTGGATGAAACTTTACAGGAATGGTCACTGGCATAAGCAGAGTTGACATTTAAAGTTGGAATTTTCAAAATGGCGGCCGTAACCATGGAAACATCAAAAATGTCAAAAACTTCAAAATGCTCCAAACTTAATGAAACTTCACAAAAATGATAATTAGAATGTGTAGATGCACACTTTGACTTTGGAATCTTCTAGATTGCTGCCGCTCGCCTGGCAATGTGGGAAGGGTGCCATCCGCTATTGCTTGCAATGGCAAATCTAGTTATGTCACCCGATCGACAAAGTCGGGTGACATATTGCTTTTCCTCTGTTTCTTTTTCCCTATTATTATTATTATTATTATTATTATGGCACCCTCAACGGAGTTGGGGTGACGTATTGTTATTGTACGTTTCTTTTTTTTTTTATTATGGCACCCTCAACGGAGTTGGGGTGACATATTGTTATTGTTCGATTCTTTTTATGGCACCCTCAACGGAGTTGGGGTGACATATTGTTATTCTACGTTTCTTTTTTTTCTTATTTTTCTTATTCTTCTTCCACACATTTTGTCCGTCGTGTTTCTCGGAATCCTATGGACCAATGTTGATGGAACTTTACTATAATGAGGACCCCCATGTAAAGTTGTGCACCTTGGTATGGAATAGTAAAAGATGGCCGCCGTTTCCATGGAAACAGCAAAAATGCGAAAAAAATCAAAGTGTTCCAAACTGGAAGATACTCCACAGGAATGGTAACTTGCATGTGCTGATATGCAGTTTGACTTTGGAATTTTCAAAATGGCTGCCGTTACCATGGAAACGGCTAAAATATCAAAAATTCTAACTCTTTCGTTATTAGATCCAACTAGATGAAACTTTATGGAAATGGTCTCCAGTATGCCATGATGTCAAGACAATATTTGGATAGTTCAAAATGGCCGCCGTTGTCATGGAAACTGGGGCCAAGTTTTGCATTGACCCTATGGAAAAATGCATAAAATCAGCATTTTCTCAGAGAGTATTGCATCAAATTAAATGAAACTGTATTGATGTATAACATGACATGTGGCAATGAGATGTCTGCTTTTAGAATTTTGGAATTATCTACTGTAACCATGGTTGCAGCACAAATGTTCAAAATTTCCAAAAAAATATAAAGTGCTGCAAACTGGATGAAACTTTACAGGAATAGTGGCTGACAAGTGCTGAGTGGCATTTTGAAGTTGGAATTTCCAAAATGGCCGCCGTAACCATGGAAACAGCGAAATTGTCCCAAATTACAAAATGCTCCAAACTGAATGAAATTTTACAAAAATGATAACTTGCATGTGTAGATGCACCCCTTGACTTTGGAATTTTCAAAATGGCTGCTGCTCGCCTGGCAATGGGGGGACGAGGGTGCCATCCGTTATTGCTAGCAATTACAAATCTAGTTTTCTGCTTATTATTATTATATTTATTCTTCCACACTTTTTTGTCCATTCTATTTCTCAGAATTGACTTGAACAATATTGATGGAACTATACCATAATGTTGACCACCACATTCTATAGTGCAGTGGGGTATGGCATCATCAAGATGGCTGCCGTTACCATGGAAACGAAACAAATGTGAAAAAATCCTGTTTTTTGTTTTGGTGAACTGTTTTGATATGCTTAAACTCAGAAACATTATATTTTGATACAATGTAGGTGCCGGCCATATACAGGTGTTGGATGATTTTGGCACTCATTGGAACTGCTATGTTGCCATGGAAACTACACCAAAAATTTTAAAAATATTGAAATGCTCCAAACTTCATGAAACTTCACAGTAACGATGAGCAACATTGGAAGATGTGGAATTTGGCTTTGGAATTTCCAAAATATCTGTTGTTACCATGGAAACAATGCAAAAAGGTCAAAACTTTGAATTTTCACAGAACATTCCAGAACATCAATGTTAAATTTATTCTAGAGACATTAAATGGTATATGATTATGGAGCGCAAAAATTGCAGCGGGGGTTTGACTTTGGAATATTCAAAATGGCCGCCGTTACCAGGGGAACAGCAAAATCATGAAAAACTTTAAAATGCTTTAAATTTAATGAAACTTATAACAAATTTTGCCTAGCTAATGTAGACTTAACTTTTGAGTTTCGAATTTTCAAAATGGCTGCCGCTGGCCAGGCAATGGGAAAAGGGTGCCATCCGCTATTGCTTGCAATGGCAAATCTAGTTTTTATTATTTTTCTTCCACCTAATTTTGTCCAGGAGATTTCTGGAAATCCCATGGACCAAAGTTGATGGAACTCTATTATATAAAGGACCCTTAGGTGAAGAGTTGCAGGCACCATGGAATGGCTCAAGATGGCTGCCGTTACCATGGAAACGGAACAAATGTGAAAAAATCCTGTTTTTTGTTTTGGGGAACTGTTTTGATATGCTTAAACTCAGAAACATTATATTTTGATACAATGTAGGTGCCGGCCATATACAGGTTTTGGATGATTTTGGCACTCATTGGAACTACTATGTTGCCATGGAAACTACACCAAAAATTTCAAAAATATCAAAATGCTCCAAACTTCATGAAACTTCACAGTAACGATGAGCAACATTGGAAGATGTGGAATTTGGCGTTGGAATTTCCAAAATATCTGTTGTTACCATGGAAACAATGCAAAAAGGTCAAAACTTTGAATTTCCACAGAACATTCCAGAACATCAATGTTAAATTTATTCTAGAGACATTAAATGGTATATGATTATGGAGGGCAAAAATTGCAGCGAGGGTTTGACTTTGGAATATTCAAAATGGCCGCCGTAACCATGGAAACAGCAAAAATGTCAAAAATTTCAAAATGCTCCAAACGAGATGAAATTTTACAACAACGTTAATAAACATGTGTAAACGCGCTCTTTGACTTTGAATTTTTCAAAATGGCTGCCACTCGCCTGGCAATGTGGGAAGGGTGCCATCCGCTATTGCTTGCAATGGCAAATCTAGTTAAGTCACCAAAACGGAGTTTTTGGGGACTTATTGTTTTTGTATCGTTTCTTATTATTATGGCACCCTAAACGGAGTTTGGGTGACATATTGTTATTCTACGTTTCTTTTTGTTTTTTTTATTATTTTTCTTCCACACATTTTTGTCCAGTCTGGAACTCTCACATGAATGGCCACAAGAAGATGGAACTATACCATATTGTTAACCACCAAATGAAGATTTGCTTTTTGGGGGTGGCACTTTCAAGATGGCTGCCGTTACCATGGAAACGGAACAAATGTGAAAAAAATCAGTTTTTTGTTTTGGTGAACTTTTTGGATACTATTTAACTCAGAATCATTATATTTTAATACAATGTAGGTGCCCACTATATTCAGGTGTTGGATGATTTTGGCACTCATTGGAACTACTATGTTGCCATGGAAACTACTCCAAAAAATTCAAAAATCTCAAAATGTTCCAAACTTAATGAAACTTCACAGTAACGATGAGCAACATTGGAAGATGTGGAATTTGGCGTTGGAATTTCCAAAATCGCTGTTGTTACCATGGAAACAATGCAAAAATGTCAAAACTTTGAATTTTCACAGAACATTCTAGAACATCAATGTTTAATTTATTCTAGAGACATTAAATGGTATATGATTGTGGAGGGAAAAAATTGCAGCGGGGGTTTGACTTTGGAATATTCAAAATGGCCGCCGTTACCATCGAAACAGCAAAAATTCAAAAAACTTCAAAATGCATCAAATTTATTGAAACTTATAACAAATGTTGCTCAGCTAATGTAGACTTGACTTTTGAGTTTGGAATTTCCAAAATGGCTGCCGTTACCATGGCTACCGCTCACCTGGCAATAGGGGAAGGGTGCCATCCGCTATTGCTTGCAATCGCAAATCTAGTTATTATTCTTATTCTTCTCTTTCTGACCCCTTAAACTGTCCTACCATTTTCTTTAAAGCATTAGAGGATGAAAACTTTATATTTATTCTGGGTATAGGTCTGCATCATGGGGGTTGCAGAACCCAATGTCCGTGATACCAGGGTGTCATCTTGGCATAATTAGGGGGGCTCAAAGATGGGTGGGGTCATTTTTTTTTTACATTTCCTAAATTTTCTGCTGTATATAGAGTAGATGGAACTATAATTTCTTTTATGTATATTTAGAGACACATGTCTGCTTCAATATGGAACTTATTTTATTTCAGTAGGGGGTCTCCTTGGCATAATTTTAGGGGGGTGAATTTTCATAGAACATTCCAGAACATCAATGTTAAATTTATTCTAGGGACATTAAATAGTATATGATTGTATATAATTATGGAGGGAACACATTACAGTGGGGGTTGGACTTTGGAATATTCAAAATGGCCGCCGTAACCATGGAAACAGCAAAAATATGAAAAACTTCAAAATGCTTCAAAGTTAATGAAACTTATAACAAATGTTGCTTAACTGATGTCGACTAAACTTTTGAGTTTGGAATTTTCAAAATGGCCGCCGTTGCCATGGAAACAGCAAAAATGTCCAAAAATTTCAAAATGCTTCAAAATTGATGGAACGTTAAACAAATGTTGCCTACCATATGTAGACTTTACTTTTGACTTTAAAATTTTAAAAATGGCCGCCGTAACCATGGAAACGGCAAAAATAACAAAAATATAAAAATTATTTGAATTTAATGAAACTTTACACACAGGTTATGTGGCATCATTGATACCGTAGAACAATGATTTGGGGGCCGTTTTGGTGACTTTTGTGTTAGCATCCTAACACAGGATTACTTGTTATTATTATTTTTCTTCCACCTAATTTTGTCCGGCAGTTTTTTTGGAGCCAAAGGAACCAATCTGAATGATGGTGCACTATAACAAGGAACCCTGACTTTCCAGTTGCAGTGCAACTTTGGAACTAAAAAATGGCTGCCATCACCATGGAAACGGGAAAATGGTGAAAAAATATCATTTTAGAGTTCGGCCAATTATTTGAGAATGGTTATGCTTAAAATCTTTAGATTTTGATACAATGTAGGTGCCCACTATACACTGGTTTTGGGATGATTTTGGCAATCATTGGAACTGCTATGTTGCCATGGATACTACACCAAAAATTTCCAAAATATGGAAATGCTCCAAATTTAATGAAACTTCACAGTAACGATGAGCAACTTTGGTAGATGTGCAATTTGGCGTTGGAATTTCCAAAATGTCTGCCGTTTCCATGGAAACAATGCAAAAATGGTAAAAATGGTCCAAAAACACCTAAAAGTGGCATTTACTTTCTTAAAAGGGTAGGTCAAATCCATTGAAACTCTGATGGTATGTTCCCTCCCATGTACCAATGTGGTATCTGCCATTAGAAATTTGGAATGGTCTGTGTAACCATAGAAACCAGCCAAAATGTCAAAAATTTCAAAAATTTCAAAATGCTCAAAAAGTAATAAAACTTACTATGATTGTTGACTGTCAAGTCTACATGAGACTTTTGGAGTTGGAATTTCCAAAATGGCCACCGTTGCCATGGAAACTGCAGAAATGTCAAATATTTTCAAAATGCTCCAAACTTAATGAAACTTAATATTTTTGTCAACTGGCATATATAGATGAGACTTTTGACTTTGAAACTTTCAAAATGGCTGCCGTTGCCATGGAAACAAGGCAAAAATGTCATATTTTTAAAAATGATCTAAATGTACTGAAAATATACAGAAAAATGTATAACCATGCAAATATGTGCATTCACTGTTAAAAGTTTTTGAAATGGCTGCCGCTTAGTGGCAATGGGGGGAAGGGTGACATCCGCTATTGCTTGCAATAGCAATTCTAGTTAAGTCACCAAAACGGAGTTTTTGGGGACTTATTGTTTTTGTATCGTTTCTTATTATTATGGCACCCTCAACGGAGTTGGGGTGACATATTGTTATTGTTCGTTTCTTTTTTTCTTATTATTATATTTATTCTTCCACACTTTTTTGTCCATTCTATTTCTCGGAATTGGCTTGAACAATATTGATGGAACTATACCATAATGTAGACCACCACATTCTATAGTGCAGTGGGATATGGCACCATCAAGATGGCTCCCGTTGCCATGGAAACGAAACAAATGTGAAAAAATCCCGTTTTTTGTTTTGGTGAACTATTTGGATAGGCTTTAACTCAGAACCATTATATTTTAATACAATGTAGGTGCCCACTATATACAGGTGTTTGGATGATTTTGGCACTCATTGGAACTACTATGTTGCCATGGAAACAACACCAAAAATTTCAAAAATCTCAAAATGTTCCGAACTTAATGAAACTTCACAGTAACGATGAGCAACATTGGAAGATGTGGAATTTGGCGTTGGAATTTCCAAAATATCTGTTATTACCATGGAAACAATGCAAAAAGGTCAACACTTTGAATTTTCACAGAACATTCCAGAACATCAATGTTAAATTTGTTCTAGAGACATTAGATGATATATTGGTATGCCTACATGTTATGACCATATTAGGAAATTCCAAAATGGCCGCCATTGCCATGGAAACTGGACAAAAGTTTAACATTGACCCTACGGGAAAACACTCTTAAGCTGCATTTTTTTTTTAAATATAACAACAATTCCACGCATATCGTAATCAGGAGTATGTGCACGTAATGCTGTACTGCTAACCTGTACTAGAATATGCTAGAATAAAAATATGTATTTTATTTAACGTGCTTCTTTTCTATACAAAAATCGCGCTTTTAAGAGAAAATCGCCACCGACAGAATGAGAAACACTCAGAGTACATATTACTGACATTTCTGCACTTGCGTTAAAGTACATATCCGTGAATGACACACCTGTTAAAATCTACACATTAGCTGAAATCAATCGATAAACATGTAATTTAATTGTACACGATAAGTTACATGTATTGTGTGATACGCGAGCTATTGAAGAATAAATTGAACAGTTAGTACGCCGCTCCGTCAATATATACACGTGTTGTCTGTCCAACGTCCCCTCTAGAAAGAATATTAATATGCTAAGTCCACGATAATATCCTTGAGTATCACGTGACACCACCTTCCTACTTGCGCACGTGTCTAATTTTAGATTTAAAAGGATTCCCAAACTATGTATAGAACTGAAGCGTATTCAACGGAAGAGAAAAAAAAAGGGGGGGGGGGGTAGTTGTTGTCGTGTGTGTGAAAAAATGCTGATTCCCACATGTATAATAGATATTTGACTTTTGTACACTCATAAGTATTGATGCTACTGTGACCATGTGCAGTACGGGGTGCCATCCTCAGCTATTGCTAGCAATAGCAAATCTAGTTATTATTCTTATTCTTCTCTTTCTGACCCCTTAAACTGTCCTACCATTTTCTTTAAAGCATTAGAGGATGAAAACTTTATATTTATTCTGGGTATAGGTCTGCATCATGGGGGTTGCAGAACCCAATGTCCGTGATACCAGGGTGTCATCTTGGCATAATTAGGGGGGCTCAAAGATGGGTGGGGTCATTTTTTTTTTACATTTCCTAAATTTTCTGCTGTATATAGAGTAGATGGAACTATAATTTCTTTTATGTATATTTAGAGACACATGTCTGCTTCAATATGGAACTTATTTTATTTCAGTAGGGGGTCTCCTTGGCATAATTTTAGGGGGGTGAATTTTCATAGAACATTCCAGAACATCAATGTTAAATTTATTCTAGGGACATTAAATAGTATATGATTGTATATAATTATGGAGGGAACACATTACAGTGGGGGTTGGACTTTGGAATATTCAAAATGGCCGCCGTAACCATGGAAACAGCAAAAATATGAAAAACTTCAAAATGCTTCAAAATTAATGAAACTTATAACAAATGTTGCTTAACTGATGTAGACTAAACTTTTGAGTTTGGAATTTTCAAAATGGCCGCCGTTGCCATGGAAACAGCAAAAATGTCCAAAAATTTCAAAATGCTTCAAAATTGATGGAACGTTAAACAAATGTTGCCTACCATATGTAGACTTTACTTTTGACTTTAAAATTTTAAAAATGGCCGCCGTAACCATGGAAACGGCAAAAATAACAAAAATATAAAAATTATTTGAATTTAATGAAACTTTACACACAGGTTATGTGGCATCATTGATACCGTAGAACAATGATTTGGGGGCCGTTTTGGTGACTTTTGTGTTAGCATCCTAACACAGGATTACTTGTTATGTCACCCGATCGACAATGTCGGGTGACATATTGCTTTTCTTATGTTTCTTTGTTATTATTATTATTCTTCCACCTTTTTTTGTCCGACAGCTTTTTTGGAGTGAAATGGAACCAATCTTAATGATAATTCACTATAAGGAGGAACACAAAATTTCGGGTTGCAGTAGGGTCTAAGACCATAAAAAATGGCTGCCGTTTCCATGGAAACGGAACAATTGTGAAAAATTCCAGTTTTTGGTTTTGTGAATAATTTAGAGATGCTTAAACTCAGAATCATCATATTTTATCACAATGTAGGTGCCAGCCATATATTGGTTTTGGATGATATTGGCAATCATTGGAACCACTCTGTTGCCATGGAAACTACCCCAAAAATTTCAAAAATTTCAAAATGTTCCAATTTTTTTGAAACTTCATAGTAACGATGAGCAACTTTGGAACATGCGTAATTTGGCGTTGGAATTTCCAAAATGTCTGTCGTTACCATGGAAACAGTGCATAAGTGTCAAAATGCTCTAAAAACCTCAGGGTTTGGTGAATAATTTTGGTATGCTTGAACTTGAAATCATCAAATTTTTACACAATATAGTTGTCCACTATATACAGCTTTTGAATGATTTTGACAATCATTGGAACTCTTCTGTTACCATGGATACAGGACCAAATATTTCAAAAATTTCAAAATGCTCCTAAATTGATCAAACTTAATAGGATTGTTGACTGGCAAGTCTGGATGAGACTTTTGACTTTGGAATTTCCAAAATGGCCACCGTTGCCATGGAAACTGCAAAAAAGTCAAAAATTCTCTAAATGCTTTGAACTTAATGAAACTTGATATTATTGTTAACTGGCAAGTAAAGATGAGACTTTTGACTTCAAAATTTTCAAAATGGC
Source organism: Mytilus galloprovincialis (assembly GCA_037788925.1). NCBI lineage: Eukaryota > Metazoa > Mollusca > Bivalvia > Mytilida > Mytilidae > Mytilus > Mytilus galloprovincialis. The sequence continues at coordinate 29,659,953 of CM075343.1, read as the reverse complement.
TGCCGTTGCCATGGAAACAGCAGAATTGTGAAATTTTTTAGAATGCTCTCAATGTACTGAAAATTTACAGAAAGATGTATTGCCATGCATATATGTGCATTCACTGTTGAACAATTTTGAAATGGCTGCCGCTTAGTGGCAATTGGGGGAAGGGTGACATCCGCTATTGCTTGCAATGGCAATTCTAGTTCTTATTATTTTTCTTCCACTTTTTTTGTCCAGCTTATATCTTGGAATTGGATCAACCAAATATTATGGAACTATACCATAATGTTAACCAGCATGTGCAGATTTGCAATCGGGGTATGGCATTTTCAAGATGGCCACCGTTACCATGGAAACAGAACAAATGTGAAAAATAAAATTTTTGTTTTTGGTGAATAATTTGAGTATGCATGAACATAGAATCATCTAATTTTTATATATTATTAGTGTCCACTATATACAAGTTTTAGGGGATTTTGAGAAGCTTTGGAACTACTATATTGCTATGGAAACTAAATACATTTAGCATTAAACCCTATGGGAAAACCTTAAAGTAGCATATACTCCGTTAACAAGGAAGGTCAAACTCAATGAAACTACATGGGTATGTAACATGGCATGTTTCAAAGTGGCACCTGTCTTTGGAATTTTGGAATTGGTAACCGTTACCATGGAAACAGCAAAAATTTCAAAAGTTTCAAACTGCTCCAAACTTTATGAAATTTTACAACAATGTTGATAAATATTTGTAGATACGCTCTTTGACTTTGGAATTTTCAAAATGGCTGCCGCTCACCTGGCAATTAGGGAAGGGTGCCATCCGTTATTGCTAGCAATTACAAATCTAGTTATTCTTCTTCTTCTTCTTCTTTTTCTTCTTTTTCTTCCGCCACTTTTAAAAATGAACTTGTCCGCAGCGTTTCTCTAAAACCGCTTGTCAGATTTACTTAGGGTTTCATAGAATGGTAGACTAATATGTCTAGGTGAGCCATCAATCTTTCGTTTGTGCATTGGGGTCTATAAAGGGGTATTTTGGGAGGTAGAAAGGAGGGAGGGGTTTACTATAGAACCCTACGGGATTTTATTTTCTAAAATTTGAAAACTTTAAGTGATAGACACATGCAGTCTTCAGAAATGATTATACGACAATAAAACAAATTACATGAAATATAGGGGGAGTCCCTAGGGGGTCATCTCCACCCCCTTAAATTTGAGAATATGCTTTTATCTTGTAAACGGTCCAGATCCGCACCCCTAAACCATATATATTCTTGAATGGGACGATAAAACAAATCAAATGAAATTAAAGGAAAGTCCCCGGGGGTCATCCCCACCCCGTTCAATTTGAGAATGTGCTATTATCTTGTAAACGGTCCAGATCCCGACCCCTAAACCATATATACTTTTGTAGGGGACAATAAAACAAATGAAATGATATAAAAGGGAAGTACCTAGGGGGTCAGCCCACCCCCTCTTTGTTTGAAAACTTGTAAACGGTCAACATCCCCACCCCTAAACCATATATATTCTTGTATGGGACAATAAAACTAATCAAATGAAATTAAATGGGAGTTCCTGGGAGTCACCCTTACCCCGTTCAATTTGAGAATGTGCTATTATCTTGTAAACAGTCCAGATCCTCACCCCTAAACCATATATATTCTTGTATGGGACAATAAAACAAATCAAATGAAATGTACGTAAAGTACCTGGAGGTCACCACCACCCCTTCCTGTTTAAATACTTGTAAATGGTGGAGATCCCCACCCCTAAGCCATATATATTCTTGCATGGGACAAAAAATCAAATCAAATGAATATAGGACCATATGCATGTCGAGTTATGGGAGCCTTGTTTCGGAGACTTCGTAACAGCATCCTGTTACAATTACTTCTTGTGATACATGAACTTGGATATCTTTAATATATTATATATATAAACAAAATAGATTTAAACATATAATTAAAAAGAAAATATTCATAAATAATATTAATAATAATAATTATTATTGTCATACTTATTTTTCAGTCTTAAAATTATCATAAATAATATTAAAAATAATAAGTATTATTGTCATACTTATTTTTCAGTCTTTATTTATTTTTAACATTTTTTATATAATATTAAAATAACGTAAATATGTCCACTTGTGACGGTCATAAGAGCATCATAGCCATGACTATCTTAAAACAGCTTTGATTTACATCCTATGACATATCATATGATAGTCATAAGATGGTCATAAAATTTGTCCTAAGATATATCTTATGACATGATATCTTATGATACTTTCGAAAACCAGGCCCCTGAACTTTAAGATTTGAAATTCTTACAAATTTTCCATGCAATTTACATTGTTATTCAACGCAAAAAAAATATCTATGATACCTGGGACGATCTCATTACACACAGAATGTTTTTTGTTTCCATATTGTACCTCTAACTTATTTACCTGATGTAGGTCTTTGAGTTGAAGTTCAATTTACTAAAATTTAATCGGGCATAACTAAATAGATACGCCCTCTAAAAAAGCAGGGGGTCCATAATAGGATCGGGAAATAACACCCATCGAAAAGCCATAATTTACAAATTTAGGAAATCTTTGATACAAAGTGCTTTTGGGTGCTTAAATACCCCCGTCAATTACCAAACGGTATAAAGGTGGAAAACTAACCTGTCCCGAACCTGGAAATGTTGGTTGCATTTGGAATTTATTTACAATTTACAATAAAAAAAAACCAGACTCAAGCTAGCGACCAATCCTAGCGACCAATCAAGCTAGCGACCAATTCTAGCGACCACTAAAGAACACAATGAAAATCAACTTGTCAAAGAATCATAATGTGGTATATGAGAAAACCACAAAACGACATAATGAAACAACGTTCTCTTAAAAATAAAATATGGCTACCAATACGGTTTATATTTTTTTTACCTTTAAATAACTAGAGGTATCCATCATATCAAGTCAGAAGATACACTACAACATCAATGTCGTCTGTAGCCTAATGTACTGACTAGTTTGCTTGCTAAATGTCTGCTTTAATATAAATCAGTAAAGGGAGAACGTCCCAGAAAATCGTAAAAAGTCAAAATATCGTAATACAATAGAAAAACAAAGGAGATAGGGTATCTTTAACCAGCAAATGCACAGCGCAAAATACACAAAAAACAAAGGAACAATCTTTTTAGCGACGATTTTTATTCCCCTACATAAACACATACTTCATGTTATTATATATGTATTTATAGAATAGAAAGTGCGCTCCTCTACGTATTTTACTCTATAGAGAAGGGCATATACTATATTTTGATGCCTTCTTTACGTTTTCTCAGTTTCCCAAACTCTTAACCGAGATGGTAAACAAAAATCTAGGATTGCAAATAAACTATTAAAAACGGATCGTATATCCCCCAATCACATAATAGTTATAATATACGAGTAATTTACGGATACGAAATGAGAATAAAAAGTAAACGAATTAAATTAGAAAAAAAAAACAACAGTGTTTGTCTATGATGATTTGCTCGCACAATTATTTTCCATATTCAGAGAACTGTAAATAATTTTAAAAAGAATATATTTTAATAAACATGTGTAACTAGTTTCAACTTGATCTGACTGCAATGTCGTCTTTCAATCTAATACAGTATAAATGGATGGATACACGGAAAAACAAACGAACGAACAAACCTACAGATCAGATACGGTCTTTACTGTTGTAAGCGTAGCATAGAACAACTATTTAATGTGAGTTGACTTAAACTCGTTCCTGTGTAAATTGTATAAGCTTTCAAATAAACGAAATAAGAAATATCTTATGTTCGAAAGAATTACTATATATACTGGCTTTCTATACATTCAGCATCCTCAAATGGTCCGAGTACACAGTTATCGTCCTTTGATTTTTCGTTGTCCACGAATATAGTCTTTAGTGTGGACAGTGTTTTATTTGCCATTTTTTTATACCCCTTCCAAATGTATTTCTTCATGTTTTATGCCTCAAATAGTAATTAAGGTGATTAAAGCACACTGTAAAAAAAAATTGGGTCATGAATTTTAGAGTAAGTAGTGATTTGGTCCGGTTTGATTAGAAAAGGTTAACAAATAGCAAATCGGAAGCTTTCAAAAGATTTAAGGACCCCCTTAACATAAAACTGTCCATTTGGAGTTAGAGCCAAGGAATTTTTCTTTAATATTTGGATGTTAGTGAGAAAGTGTAGATGGGATTCAATTCCCAGAAGGTTTTAACCCCCAAAAAATCATTTCATCATTGATTTATAACCTTTTATTTGAGCCATGTCCGTTGGCGTACTTTACCGTATGGAGCTTGCGAGGCTTGCCGAAAGAATGTACGTTGGACACGAAAAAAACAACATCGCCACGTGTGGGAAAAAACTTTGCCGTAGGGAACTGTACAGAAAGACTGCTGCCACCACCCATAATGGACCAGCTTCCGGTGCACTTTCCCACCTGGGCATTTTCATGAATAAAAGGGTCTGGGACAAGCTTTCAATCCCACTAGGTGTGGGAAAAAACTTTGCCGTAGGGAACTGTACAGAAAGACTGAAAAAATTAGCCCATACCCATAACTGTATAGGTACCCCAGACTTTGGATGGCCAGTGAAGTCTTCAGGTGCACTTTCCCACCCAGGGATTGATACGAGTTGAAGATATGGATAATAGCTTTCAATCTAACCACCTGCGGTCAAGAACGTTACCGTAGAGGATGGGAGTAAAGCGACTGCTGCCACCACCCATAATGGACCAAAATGAGAAATTGAGTATGTTGTTGTCAGCTTCCGGTGCACTTTCCCACCTGGACATTTTCATAAATAAAAGGGTCTGGGACAAGCCTTCAATCCCACTAGGTGTGGGAAAAAACTTTGCCGTAGGGATCTGTACAGAAAGACTGAAAAAATGAGCCCATACCCATAACTGTATAGGTACCTCAGACTTTGGATGGCCAGTGAAGTCTTCAGGTGCACTTTCCCACCCAAGGATTGATACGAGTTGAAGATATGGATAATAGCTTTCAATCTAACCACCTGCAGTCAAGAACTTTGCCGTAGGGGGATGGGAGTAAAGCGACTGCTGCCACCACCCATAATGGACCAAAATGAGAAATTGAGTATGTTGTTGTCAGCTTCCGGTGCACTTTTCCACCTGGGCATTTTCATGAATAAAAGGGTCTGGGACAAGCTTTTAATCCCACTAGGTGTGGGAAAAAACTTTGCCGTAGGAAACTGTACAGAAAGACTGAAAAAAATGAGCCCATACCCATAACTGTATAGGTACCTCAGACTTTGGATGGCCAGTGAAGTCTTCAGGTGCACTTTCCAACCCAGGGATTGATACGAGTTGAAGATATGGATAATAGCTTTCAATCTAACCACCTGCAGTCAAGAACTTTGCCGTAGGGGGATGGGAGTAAAGCGACTGCTGCCACCACCCATAATGGACCAAAATGAGAAATTGAGTATGTTGTTGTCAGCTTCCGGTGCACTTTCCCACCTGGGCATTTTGATGAATAAAAGGGTCTGGGACAAGCTTTCAATCCCACTAGGTGTGGGAAAAAACTTTGTCGTAGGGAACTGTACAGAAAGACTGATTAAATTAGCCCATACCCATAACTGTATAGGTACCTCAGACTTTGGATGGCCAGTGAAGTCTTCAGATGCACTTTTCCACCCAGGGATTGATACGAGTTGAAGATATGGATAATAGCTTTCAATCTAACCACCTGCGGTCAAGAACTTTGCCGTAGGGGGATGGGAGTAAAGCGACTGCCGCCACCACCCATAATGGACCAAAATGAGAAATTGAGTATGTTGTTGTCAGCTTCCGGTGCACTTTCCCACCTGGGCATTTTGATGAATAAAAGGGTCTGGGACAAGCTTTCAATCCCACTAGGTGTGGGAAAAAACTTTGTCGTAGGGAACTGTATAGAAAGACTGAAAAAATGAGCCCATACCCATAACTGTATAGGTACCTCAGACTTTGGATGGCCAGGGAAGTCTTCAGGTGCACTTTCCTTCCCAGGAATTGATACGAGTTGAAGATATGGATAATAGCTTTCAATCTAACCACCTACGGTCAAGAACTTTGCCGTAGGGAACTGTACAGAAAGACTGAAAAAATTAGCCCATACCCATAACTGTATAGGTACCTCAGACTTTGGATGGCAAGTGAAGTCTTCAGGTGCACTTTCCCACCCAGGGATTGATACGAGTTGAAGATATGGATAATAGCTTTCAATCTAACCACTTGCAGTCAAGAACTTTGCCGTAGGGGGATGGGAGTAAAGCGACTGCTGCCACCACCCATAATGGACCAAAATGAGAAATTGAGTAGGTTGTTGTCAGCTTCCGGTGCACTTTCCCACCTGGGCATTTTGATGATTAAAAGGGTCTGGGACAAGCTTTCAATCCCACTAGGTGTGGGAAAAAACTTTGCCGTAGGGAACTGTACAGAAAGACTGAAAGAATGAGCCCATACCCATAACTGTATAGGTACCTCAGACTTTGGATGGCCAGTGAAGTCTTCAGGTGCACTTTCCCACCCAGGGATTGATACGAGTTGAAGATATGGATAATAGCTTTCAATCTAACCACCTGCGGTCAAGAACTTTACCGTAGGGGATAGGAGTAAAGCGACTGCTGCCACCACCCATAATGGACCAAAATGAGAAATTGAGTATGTTGTTGTCAGCTTCCGGTGCACTTTCCCACCTGGGCATTTTCATAAATAAAAGGGTCTGGGACAAGCTTTCAATCCCACTAGGTGTGGGAAAAAACTTTGCCGTAGGGAACTGTACAGAAAGACTGAAAAAATTAGCCCATACCCATAACTGTATAGGTACCTCAGACTTTGGATGGCCAGTGAAGTCTTCAGGTGCACTTTCCCACCCAGGGATTGATACGAGTTGAAGATATGGATAATAGCTTTCAATCTAACCACCTGCGGTAAAGAACTTTGCCGTAGGGGGATGGGAGTAAAGCGACTGCTGCCACCACCCATAATGGACCAAAATGAGAAATTGAGTATGTTGTTATCAGCTTCCGGTGCACTTTCCCACCTGGGCATTTTGATGAATAAAAGGGTCTGGGACAAGCTTTGAATCCCACTAGGTGTTGGAAAAAACTTTGCCGTAGGGAACTGTACAGAAAGACTGAAAAAATGAGCCCATACCCATAACTGTATAGGTACCTCAGACTTTGGATGGCCAGTGAAGTCTTCAGGTGCACTTTCCCACCCAGGGATTGATACGAGTTGAAGATATGGACAATAGCTTTCAATCTAACCACCTGCGGTCAAGAACTTTGCCGTAGGGAACTTTACAGAAAGACTGAAAAAATAAGCCCATACCCATAACTGTATAGGTACCTCAGACTTTGGATGGCCAGTGAAGTCTTCAGGTGCACTTTCCCACCCAGGGATTGATACGAGTTGAAGATATGGATAATAGCTTTCAATCTAACCACCTACGGTCAAGAACTTTGCCGTAGGGAACTGTACAGAAAGACTGAAAAAATTAGCCCATACCCATAACTGTATAGGTACCTCAGACTTTGGATGGCAAGTGAAGTCTTCAGGTGCACTTTCCCACCCAGGGATTGATACGAGTTGAAGATATGGATAATAGCTTTCAATCTAACCACTTGCAGTCAAGAACTTTGCCGTAGGGGGATGGGAGTAAAGCGACTGCTGCCACCACCCATAATGGACCAAAATGAGAAATTGAGTAGGTTGTTGTCAGCTTCCGGTGCACTTTCCCACCTGGGCATTTTGATGATTAAAAGGGTCTGGGACAAGCTTTCAATCCCACTAGGTGTGGGAAAAAACTTTGCCGTAGGGAACTGTACAGAAAGACTGAAAGAATGAGCCCATACCCATAACTGTATAGGTACCTCAGACTTTGGATGGCCAGTGAAGTCTTCAGGTGCACTTTCCCACCCAGGGATTGATACGAGTTGAAGATATGGATAATAGCTTTCAATCTAACCACCTGCGGTCAAGAACTTTACCGTAGGGGATGGGAGTAAAGCGACTGCTGCCACCACCCATAATGGACCAAAATGAGAAATTGAGTATGTTGTTGTCAGCTTCCGGTGCACTTTCCCACCTGGGCATTTTCATAAATAAAAGGGTCTGGGACAAGCCTTCAATCCCACTAGGTGTGGGAAAAAACTTTGCCGTAGGGAACTGTACAGAAAGACTGAAAAAATTAGCCCATACCCATAACTGTATAGGTACCTCAGACTTTGGATGGCCAGTGAAGTCTTCAGGTGCACTTTGCCACCCAGGGATTGATACGAGTTGAAGATATGGATAATAGCTTTCAATCTAACCACCTGCGGTAAAGAACTTTGCCGTAGGGGGATGGGAGTAAAGCGACTGCTGCCACCACCCATAATGGACCAAAATGAGAAATTGAGTATGTTGTTATCAGCTTCCGGTGCACTTTCCCACCTGGGCATTTTGATGAATAAAAGGGTCTGGGACAAGCTTTGAATCCCACTAGGTGTTGGAAAAAACTTTGCCGTAGGGAACTGTACAGAAAGACTGAAAAAATTAGCCCATACCCATAACTGTATAGGTACCTCAGACTTTGGATGGCCAGTGAAGTCTTCAGGTGCACTTTCCCACCCAGGGATTGATACGAGTTGAAGATATGGACAATAGCTTTCAATCTAACGACCTGCGGTCAAGAACTTTGCCGTAGGGAACTTTACAGAAAGACTGAAAAAATAAGCCCATACCCATAACTGTATAGGTACCTCAGACTTTGGATGGCCAGTGAAGTCTTCAGGTGCACTTTCCCACCCAGGGATTGATTCGAGTTGAAGATATGGATAATAGCTTTCAATCTAACCACCTGCGGTCAAGAACTTTACTGTAGGGGATGGGAGTAAAGCGACTGCTGCCACCACCCATAATGGACCAAAATGAGAAATTGAGTATGTTGTTGTCAGCTTCCGGTGCACTTTCCCACCTGGGCATTTTCATAAATAAAAGGGTCTGGGACAAGCCTTCAATCCCACTAGGTGTGGGAAAAAACTTTGCCGTAGGGAACTGTACAGAAAGACTGAAAAAATGAGCCCATACCCATAACTGTATAGGTACCTCAGACTTTGGATGGCCAGTGAAGTCTTCAAGTGCACTTTCCCACCCAAAGATTGATACGAGTTGAAGATATGGATAATAGCTTTCAATCTAACCACCTGCGGTCAAGAACTTTGCGGTAGGGGGATGGGAGTAAAGCGACTGCTGCCACCACCCATAATGGATCAAAATGAGAAATTGAGTATGTTGTTGTCATCTTCCAGTGCACTTTCCCACCTGGGCATTTTCATGAATAAAAGGGTCTGGGACAAGCTTTCAATTCCACTAGGTGTGGGAAAAAACTTTGCCGTAGGAAACTGTACAGAAAGACTGAAAAAATGAGCCCATACCCATAACTGTATAGGTACCTCAGACTTTGAATGGCCAGTGAAGTCTTCATGTGCACTTTACCACCCAGGGATTGATACGAGTTGAAGATATGGATAATAGCTTTCAATCTAACCACCTGCGGTCAAGAACTTTGCCATAGGGGGATGGGAGTAAAGCGACTGCTGCCACCACCCATAATGGACCAAAATGAGAAATTGAGTATGTTGTTGTCAGCTTCCGGTGCACTTTCCCACCTGGGCATTTTCATGAATAAATCGGTCTGGGACAAGCTTTCAATCCCACTAGGTGTGGGAAAAAACTTTGCCGTAGGAAACTGTACAGAAAGACTGAAAAAATGAGCCAATACCCATAACTGTATAGGTACCTCAGACTTTGGATGGCCAGTGAAGTCTTCAGGTGCACTTTCCCACCCAGGGATTGATACGAGTTGAAGATATGGATAATAGTTTTCAATCTAACCACCTGCGGCCAAGAACTTTGCCGTAGGGGGATGGGAGTAAAGCGACTGCTGCCACCACCCATAATGGACCAAAATGAGAAATTGAGTATGTTGTTGTCAGCTTCCGGTGCACTTTCCCACCTGGGCATTTTGATGAATAAAAGAGTTTTTACTCACACCTAGTGGGATTGAAAGCTTGTCCCAGACCCGTTTTTTCATGAAAATGCCCGGGTGGGAAAGTGCACCAGAAGCTTACAACCCCATACCTAATTTCTCAATTCTGTCCATTACGGGTGGTGGCAGCAGTGGCTTTACTGCCACCCCCTACGGCAAAGTTCTTGACCGCAGGTGGTCAGATTGGTAGCTTTCATCCATATCTTCAACTCGTATCAATTCCAGGGTGGGAAAGTGCACCTGAAGACTTCATTGTCCATCCAAAGTTTGAGGTACCTATACAGAAATGGGTATGGGCTCAAATTTAACTCTTTTTGTACAGTTCCCTACGGCAAAGTTTTTACCCACACCTTGTGGGATTGAAAGCTTGTCCCAGACCCTTTTATTCATGAAAATGCCCGGGTGGGAAAGTGCACCAGAAGCTTACAACCCCATACCCAATTTCTCAATTTTTTCCATTACGGGTGGTGGCAGCAGTGGCTCTACTGCCACCCCCTACGGCAAAGTTCTTGACCGCAGGTGGTTAGATTGATAGCTTTCATCCATATCTTCAACTCGTATCAATTCCAGGGAGGGAAAGTGCACCTGAAGACTTTATTGTCCCTCCAAAGTTTGAGGTACCTATACAGAAATGGGTATGGGCTCATATTTTAACTCTTTCTGTACAGTTCCCTACGGCAAAGTTTTTACCCACACCTTGTGGGATTGAAAGCTTGTCCCAGACCCTTTTATTCATGAAAATGCCCGGGAGGGAAAGTGCACCAGAAGCTTACAACCCCATACCCAATTTCTCAATTTTGTCCATTACGGGTGGTGGCAGCAGTGGCTCTACTGCCACCCCCTACGGCAAAGTTCTTGACAGCAGGTGGTTAGATTGATAGCTTTCATCCATATCTTCCACTCGTATCAATTCCAGGGTGGGAAAGTGCACCTGAAGACTTCATTGTCCATCCAAAGTTTGAGGTACCTATACAGAAATGGGTATGGGCTCATATTTTAACTCTTTCTGTACAGTTCCCTACGGCAAGATTTTTACCCACACCTTGTGGGATTGAAAGCTTGTCCCAGACCCTTTTATTCATGAAAATGCCCGGGTGGTAAAGTGCACCAGAAGCTTACAACCCCATACCCAATTTCTCAATTTTGTCCATTACGGGTGGTGGCAGAAGTGGCTTTACTGCCACCCCCCTACGGCAAAGTTCTTGACCGCAGGTGGTTAGATTGATAGCTCACATCCATATCTTCAACTCGTATCAATTCCAGGGTGGGAAAGTGCACCTGAAGACTTCATTGTCCATCCAAAGTTTGAGGTACCTATCCAGAAATGGGTATGGGCTCATATTTTAACTCTTTCTGTACAGTTCCCTACGGCAAAGTTTTTACCAACACCTTGTGGGATTGAAAGCTTGTCCCAGACCCTTTTATTCATGAAAATGCCCGGGTGGGAAAGTGCACCAGAAGCTTACAACCCCATACCCAATTTCTCAATTTTGTCCATTAAGGGTGGTGGCAGCAGTGGCTTTACTGCCACCCCCTACGGCAAAGTTCTTGACCGCAGGTGGTTAGATTGATAGCTTTCATCCATATATTCAACTCGTATCAATTCCAGGGTGGGAAAGTGCACCTGAAGACTTCATTGTCCATCCAAAGTTTGAGGTACCTATACAGAAATGTGTATGGGCTCATATTTTAACTCTTTCTGTACAGTTCCCTACGGCAAAGTTTTTACACACGCCTTGTGGGATTGAAAGCTTGTCCCAGACCCTTTTTTTCATGGAAATGCACGGGTGGGAAAGTGCACCAGAAGCTTACAACCCCATACCCAATTTCTCAATTTTGTCCATTACGGGTGGTGGCAGCAGTGGCTTTACTGCCACCCCCCCTACGGCAAAGTTCTTGACCGCAGGTGGTTAGATTGATAGCTTTCATCCATATCTTCAACTCGTATCAATTCCAGGGTGGGAAAGTGCACCTGAAGACTTCATTGTCCATCCAAAGTTTGAGGTACCTATCCAGAAGTGGGAATGGGCTCATATTTTAACTCTTTCTGTACAGTTCCCTACGGCAAAGTTTTTACCCACACCTTGTGGGATTGAAAGCTTGTTCCAGACCCTTTTATTCATGAAAATGCCCGGGTGGTAAAGTGCACCAGAAGCTTACAACCCCATACCCAATTTCTCAATTTTGTCCATTATGGGTGGTGGCAGCAGTGGCTTTACTGCAACCCCCCTACGGCAAAGTTCTTGACCGCAGGTGGTTATATTGATAGCTTTCATCCATATCTTCAACTCGTATCAATTCCAGGGTGGGAAAGTGCACCTGAAGACTTCATTGTCCATCCAAAGTTTGAGGTACCTATACAGAAATGGGTATTGGCTCATATTTTAACTCTTTCTGTACAGTTCCCTACGGCAAAGTTTTTACCCACACCTTGTGGGATTGAAAGCTTGTCCCAGACCCTTTTATTCATGGAAATGCACGAGTGGGAAAGTGCACCAGAAGCTTACAACCCCATACCCAATTTCTCAATTTTGTCCATTACGGGTGGTGGCAGCAGTGGCTTTACTGCCACCCCCCTACGGCAAAGTTCTTGACCGCAGGTGGTTAGATTTATAGCTTTCATCCCTATCTTCAACTCGTATGAATTCCAGGGTGGGAAAGTGCACCTGAAGACTTCATTGTCCATCCAAAGTTTGAGGTACCTATACAGAAATGGGTATGGGCACATATTTTAACTCTTTCTGTACAGTTCCCTACGGCAAATTTTTTACCCACACCTAGTGGGATTGAAAGTTGTCCCAGACCTTTTTATTCATGAAAATGGCCGGGTTGGAAAGTGCACCAGAAGCTTACAACCTCATACCCAATTTCTCAATTTTGTCCATTACGGGTGGTGGTAGCAGTGGCTTTACTGCCACCCCCCTACGGCAAAGTTCTTGACCGTAGGTGGTTAGATTGCTAGCTTTCGTCCATATCTTCAACTCGTATCAATTCCAGGGTGAGAAAGTGCACCTGAAGACTTCATTGTCCATCCAAAGTTTGAGGTACCTATCCAGAAATGGGTATGGGCTCATATTTTAACTCTTTCTGTACAGTTCCCTACGGCAAAGTTTTTACCCACACTTTGTGGGATTGAAAGCTTGTCCCAGACCCTTTTATTCATGAAAATGCCCGGGTTGGAAAATGCACCAAAAGCTTACAACCCCATACCCAATTTCTCAATTTTGTCCATTACGGGTGGTGGCAGCAGTGGCTTTACTGCCACCCCCCTACGGCAAAGTTCTTGACCGCAGGTGGTTAGATTGATAGCTTTCATCCATATATTCAACTCGTATCAATTCCAGGGTGGGAAAGTGCACCTGAAGACTTCATTGTCCATCCAAAGTTTGAGGTACCTATCCAGAAATTGGTATGGGCTCATATTTTAACTCTTTCTGTACAGTTCCCTACGGCAAAGTTTTTACCCACACCTTGTGGGATTGAAAGCTTGTCCCAGACCCTTTTATTCATGGAAATGCACGGGTGGGAAAGTGCACCAGAAGCTTACAACCCCATACCCAATTTCTCAATTTTGTCCATTACGGGTGGTGGTAGCAGTGGCTCTACTGCCACCCCCCCCCCTACGGCAAAGTTCTTGACCGCAGGTGGTTAGATTGATAGCTTTTATCCATATCTTCAACTCGTATCAATACCAGGGTGGGAAAGTGCACCTGAAGACTTCATTGTCCATCCAAAGTTTGAGGTACCTATAGAGAAATGGGTATGGGCTCATATTTTAACTCTTTCTGTACAGTTCCCTACGGCAAAGTTTTTACCCACACCTTGTGCGATTGAAAGCTTGTCCCATACCCTTTTATTCCTGAAAATGCCCGGGTGGGAAAGTGCACCAGAAGCTTACAACCCCATACCCAATTTCTCAATTTTGTCCATTACGGGTGGTGGCAGCAGTGGCTTTACTGCCACCCCCCTACGGCAAAGTTCTTGACCGCAGGTGGTTAGATTGATAGCTTTCATCCCTATCTTCAACTCGTATCAATTCCAGGGTGGGAAAGTGCACCTGAAGACTTCATTGTCAATCCAAAGTTTGAGGTACCTATACAGAAATGGGTATGGGAACATATTTTAACTCTTTCTGTACAGTTCCCTACGGCAAAGTTTTTACCCACACCTAGTGGGATTGAAAGTTGTCCCAGACCTTTTTATTCATGAAAATGCCCGGGTGGGAAAGTGCACCAGAAGCTAACAACCTCATACCCAATTTCTCAATTTTGTCCATTACGGGTGGTGGCAGCAGTGGCTTTACTGCCATCCCCTTACGGCAAAGTTCTTGACCGCAGGTGGTTAGATTGATAGCTTGCATCCCTATCTTCAATTCGTATCAATTCCAGGGTGGGAAAGTGCACCTGAAGACTTCATTGTCCATCCAAAGTTTGAGGTACCTATACAGAAATGGGTATGAGCTCATATTTTAACTCTTTCTGTACAGTTCTCTACGGCAAAGTTTTTACCCACACCTTGTGGGATTGAAAGCTTGTCCCAGACCCTTTTATTCATGAAAATGCCCGGGTGGGAAAGTGCACCAGAAGCTTACAACCTCATACCCAATTTCTCAATTTTGTCCATTACGGGTGGTGGCAGCAGTGGCTTTACTGCCACCCCCTACGGCAAAGTTCTTGACCGCAGGTGGTTAGATTGATAGCTTTCATCCATATCTTCAACTCGTATCAATTCCAGGGTGGGAAAGTGCACCTGAAGACTTCATTGTCCATCCAAAGTTTGAGGTACCTATCCAGAAATGGGTATGGGCTCATATTTTAACTCTTTCTGTACAGTTCCCTACGGCAAAGTGTTTACCCAAACCTTGTGGGATTGAAAGCTTGTCCCAGACCCTTTTATTCATGAAAATGCCCGGGTGGGAAAGTGCACCAGAAGCTTACAACCCCATACCCAATTTCTCAATTTTGTTCATTACGGGTGGTGGCAGCAGTGGCTTTACTGCCACCCCCTACGGCAAAGTTCTTGACCGCAGGTGGTTAGATTGATAGCTTTCATCCATATCTTCCACTCGTATCAATTCCAGGGTGGGAAAGTGCACCTGAAGACTTCATTGTCCATCCAAAGTTTGAGGTACCTATCCAGAAATGGGTATGGGCTCATATTTTAATTCTTTCTGTACAGTTCCCTACGGCAAAGTTTTTACCCACACCTTGTGGGATTGAAAGCTTGTCCCAGACCCTTTTATTCATGAAAATGCCCGGTTGGGAAAGTGCACCAGAAGCTTACAACCTCATACCCAATTTCTCAATTTTGTCCATTACGGGTGGTGGCAGCAGTGGCTTCACTGCCTCCCCCCTACGGCAAAGTTCTTGACCGCAGGTGGTTAGATTGATAGCTTTTATCCATATCTTCAACTCGTATCAATTCCAGGGTGGGAAAGTGCACCTGAAGACTTCATTGTCCATCCAAAGTTTGAGGTACCTATACAGAAATGGGTATGGGCTCATATTTTAACTCTTTCTGTACAGTTACCTACGGCAAAGTTTTTACCCACACCTTGTGGGATTGAAAGCTTGTCCCAGACCCTTTTATTCATGAAAATGCCCGGTAGGGAAAGTGCACCAGAAGCTTACAACCCCATACCAAATTTCTTAATTTTGTCCATTACGGATGGTGGCAGCAGTGGCTTTACTGCCACCCCCTACGGCAAAGTTCTTGACCGCAGGTGGTTAGATTGATAGCTTTCATCCATATCTTCAACTCGTATCAATTCCAGGGTGGGAAAGTGCACCTGAAGACTTCATTGTCCATCCAAAGTTTGAGGTACCTATAGGATGCACTTTGTAAATACAGCTGTTTCTGAAAACACACCTCTTTTGGGGAGTAATTGAATATTCATAGAAAATTGATTTTGTTTACATACTGGTTCCGAGTTATGCTCTCTGTGTTCCATATCGCAGAGACAGAACTTGGGAATGTTACCAGTAAATAAACACGTGCATATTGTTTACATTGAAATCTGTGGTAACCTTTCATTCAAGGTAGGGGTAGTTAAGAAAATTAGTGTAAGTTTAAACTCTGAGAAGTTCAGGGCATATAAACGTTGAAAATATCCCGCACAGCCCTATATTTTGACCTTTGAAAAAAATGTGGTGCATATGAACTTTCAATTCTAGGAAAAGATTTTTTTCAAAACTTCATAGAAAAAGTGGTACAGTTTTAGCCGTAAAAGGAGTTCCTTTTGGAAATTGCATTGTCAATATTTACAGAAATGCAACCTATACTATTTCGTGTATTTTAATAAATTATCATACTACGTTTTATACAAATGTAAAGACAAATAACAAATGACCTTGTTAAATACTATATACGTACTTCAACATAAAAGGCGCTCTATTTCATTAATTATGTAACGATTATTGCAATACGATTTGATAAAAAAAAATCATTTAAAGACACTCTTTTTTCAACATTTAACGTGTCAATTAAGCAGACCATTAGCGTATGATTGGACCACATAGACCAAACGCGTACGTTTCAAATACTTATAAGGTCCTGCAATATATATATATTCTAGATACCACATTTAAAATTCTACGATTTTGAAAGTGAATGTCTAACACATTTTAGATGACTTACATCCAGAATGCATAACTTGAAATTTATACCATTTAACATGTGCATTATGTTATATAGACATTCCCATAACATATTTATTTATATAATTCTGCCTTAATCTTACACTTGTTTTTAAAGGATGTACAAAATGAATGAAAATGTATTTTGGACAGTCCTTTATTTATGTTAGTATCGGGACTAAAATCAGTGCGACATGGCACAAGTAGACATAGGGTTTTAAAATATATATACTTGAATCAATTATTCATTATTTGTTTAAATCTGAATGATACGCCCAAAGTCCCTTTAAACCGCATTTTTTTATAATTTCAATGTCCATTGTGTGAAATTAAATCAGTCCATTGAATGATCCACTAATTTTCATTACAAAAAGGGCAACATCAATAGATGACTCGGTAAGCAAAAATTTTGTCAAACATTTTCCTTGTAATTGTAATATATAGATACTAATTAATAAAAAAAAAAGAGAACAGTGTGTGTTCATTTGATTGTCAACTTTTTCTCTAATCCATCTTTTGTTGGAAAAGTCGGTGCAAGGAACATTATAACTGTCGATCCACTTTTGAATGTCAAATGCTAAATTTCCTATTTTGTTTTGCAGTTGTTTGTATTGTGATATGCATGCCAACAAGGACCAAATTTGGCCCCGGCATTTTGTCGAACATTATAACCATGTGATTATTCATATTGACGACAGGATACTGATTTCATACGCTTGTAGTGAAACTATTTTTCGTTCCTGCTCATGTTGTGTTTTCTTTTCTTGCACTATGAGTATTATAGCTCTTTCTGAATATTTGTATATTCATTTTTTAACACTGAATTGAAAAAGAGAGCTAATAGTTCATATAGAATATAAATGCAAAGCTTGAGAAATAGTATTAGCAGCTCAACTTCTGGCAACGCAATTATTTATGGAAAATATGCGCTATGATGAACGATTGGACATTACTTTATTTTGCCATTTGTATTTCTAACATTGTTAAAGTATGAAATTCCAATTTTGGTGAATGTCCTTGACATCTTAAAAATGTTCATTGTTGAAGGCCGTATGGTGACCTTTAGTTGATAATTGCTGTGTCATTTGGTCTCTTGTGGAGCTGTCTCATTGACTTTAGCTTAGCCTTCTTTGGTCAAGAGTGACTTAAGTAGCTTTATTGGCTGAGTAGTCTGAATCTTTAAACGTCTCAGTCGCTAGCCTGTCAGCATGAGGTAATGATTTAGAATCAGGCACGTTGGGTGTGCATTGGACAGCAATTTTAATTCAATAGAATTGAAAATTATATTACTAGATGTCAGTGCTGCATTCCGGGCAATCTGGACACCTCCTCCAATAACAAAAACTGACCGCCATGCATTCAAACAGTTGTAATAAAAGTGTCATAAAATACCAATGTATCAATCAATCTTGGTTCAAATTTGCAGTTATTATGCTAACGTTCATGATTAAAGATATACAATATATACGCCAATGAGACGGTATAACTTCACGAAAAAAAAAAGAATTACAAAAAGCAAGTGAATAATTCGACCTCATTAAATCCGTATTCATGTGAACTTCAACTAGAAATGGTCGACGCATGTATTGTACGTGTACTGGATATTTAAAGGAAAAGACTGTCAACATTGAAAGTAAAACAAAAATAAATCATGTAATGACTGATTCGATCCATCAAAAATATTTCTTATACAGGTAACAACGATGAGAAACATATATTTTAAATCCATAAAATAAAATTAAACTGACCTATTTAAATCCAACTGCACGAGTTGGCTTAACCTATTTGTATCTATATTTATGTTTACATCACTTATATTGTCATCTGAGGTCAACTCGATAGTTAATTAGATGGCGTCTACACTAAAATACACACGAATTGAAATTACATATTATCAACCCTGTTTACTTTAGACTTTTGATAGTTTGGAGAAATGTTTCACATTGTTCATTTGTTATAAATAAAATATGAGAATTTGAGTCAAATTGGTGACCATGAATTTGACAGCTAGTGTTTCTTTAAAACATAAATTGTGTACATATAAATTTAGGGATGAAAGGAAATACATTGGCCGGACCAAAAGAAAAATAATAAACTGACAAATAGAAATCGAAATGAGTTCTCAAAAGATTACATGTTTCGTACGTATAGTCCTTGAACACTTCTATGTTCTAATGCACTGGCTAATTCTAGTCATTATGAATTGTTGGATGCAGTATTATTGAGTCAACGTATTCAAATGATATAGACAGAATGAACATTAAGTTCTATGTTCCCTGCTGTCTTTCTATCGGCCATGTTGCTAGTAAACGACCTTAACCATGTTAACCTCGGTCTGATTATTATATGCATTTCATGAGACCTTATTATGAATGGAGTTTACACAATAAAACATAGGAAAGTCAAAAAGAACTTCTTACATCTATATCAAATGATTTAACAAGTAAAGACATGAGATGTTAAAGAACAGTGCACATATATAAACACAAATATAGCATATGCTTTTGAAATTAACATTTTCAACCTTTCAGTGTATTTATGTTTTGATTATCAGCTACAGACTATAAGACAAAACAGTAGTGTTATTATGCTATAACTGTGTATCTCGTACATTTTGAAAATGCTGGATTAGTTCACAAGGTTTTTTAAAGAGTTGTCCATTTTCTCGAATCCATTTATTGCTCACTGAAGGAAAAAATAGAATAAATACTGTTCAATGTTTATTAATATATCAAAACCAACAATCATACATACGAAGTATTACAGATACGGTTTTGAGTTTGACTTATATTATTAGGCCCTGTTAACAGTAGAACACACATCATCGGGAGACTCGAAGACGTTTTTGATAAATCTTCCACATTAACATCACAAATTATACATATTGCAGTTGATATCTAATAGTTCGTTTCTATGTATGTTGCATTGGCGTTTGTTTTTGTTGTCCTTCGGTGTTTCTGTTCTTCGTTGTTTTCCTCTTATAGTTGATGTGTTTCCCTCCGTATTTGTTTGTTACCGTGATTTGTTTTCTCTCAATTGATTAATGACTTTTGAACAGTGGTATACTTCTATCATGTCTACTGCCTTTATTTACAAACCCTTAACTTTCAAAATACGCGTGTAAAGATCTGGTCTTTATCAATAATGTTGGGCTTTTTTTTACATCCTTATATAATTATAACTATATCATCATACGTGAAATATCATCAGTGTTGTCAATCTTTTTCTAATTGTATTTCCCATGATATGGGATATTCTGATTTTTTTCTGTTGTAATAATTTAATTTTGGATGTAACGCTTCTTCTGATTGGGTGACGTTGTTTTGTTTATCAGCTCATAAACATAATGTTGTCATGTGACCGTGACGTTATCAACGTTTTTTCATAGTTTACTCCGGTTTAAAATGGAATTTAAAATTAAATTATAAGACATAACTATAATAATTTTTTCTGTCTATTCGAAATAATATAAAAAATGTGGTGCACACTTTAAAATAACACACTACCGGGGAATATTCAGTGTGCACTTCATTTTTTATGTTAATTCTTCATAGACAGAATAATAATGCAGGCATTTATTAAATAATAAACTAACCCCATTTTGATCCAACAAGTACAGGACATCCTGCATGCCACATTCTAGTGTCTACATCACCGTTAGGATGCATATTATACCAAAAAGCAGCGGACCCCTGAAAATAACAACATTATTCCATAGTAGATTGTAGCTGAAGACAATACATACACGTTAAATTCGTGACTTGATTGTTATTCGTTAACAATGAACTATCAAACCGATCGCTAGCAGTTAGTTCGATATTCATATTCTTGCTTTGTCAGTGAATTTTCGATCTCTGAATTTGACTGTCTCTCTGGTATCTTTCGTCCCTCTTGGAGTCCAATTAACGAAAAATGTAGTAATTGTAGGATTCAAATACTTATAATCATATAAAATAAACTGTTATCACAGAGATATATCTCGCCTTTTTGTAATTTTGGCAAATGTTGAAATCGAAATAGCAATACTCTTACACATCTTACACAAGTTATGCAAATATTCAAAGTCAATGAACCATGACTGAGTTATATGGCTAAACAATCTCCATGTAAATCATGTAAAGGATATGTGCTAATGCTAATACATTTGCATACCAAATACCATTGACTTATTATAAGTCGTTCCCAAATTAAATACCAACATTAACTTGTAAACTTTGTAAAAGTTTCAAAGTCAATGAACCATGAAGAGTGGGTGGGGCTATACAATATCCATGACAACAATATTTGCAAACGCCAATAAATTTGCATACCAAATATCATTGACTTAACATAAGAAGTTCATCTTAAACTGATCTAATCACAAACTAATACATGAAAGCTAAGATAAGTTTCAAAGTCATTAGACTGTGACTGAGGGGCAAGGCTAAATATTCTCCATGGAAATGAGATGTGCCAAAACTGATACAACTGAATACCGATTAATATTGGCCCACTACTAATGGTTCCCCTTGAACTGCCCTAATCACAAACTTATACATGATAACTTAGAAAAATGTTCAAAGTCAATAGACCATGACTAAGGGGGCGGAGCCAAATTATCTCAATGGAAACGAGATATGCCAATGCTTATACAACTGCATACCAAATATCTTTGACCTACCACTTGTGGTTTCCTATAAACTGACATAATCAAAAACTAAAACATGTAAAATAAGCAAAAGTTTTAAAGTCAATAGACCATGACTGAGGGGGCAGGGCCAAATAATCTCCATGGAAATGAGAGGTGCCAATGCTTATACAACTGCATACCAAACATAACTAACCTACCATTTGCCGTTCACCATAAACTAGACCTAATCACAAACTAATACGTTGTTGACGCCGTCGCCGTCATCGCCGCCGCCGGAAACAGTATACCCTTGTCTCGCTTTTTGATTCCGTCAAGGCGAAACAAAAAATGAAATGTTTGTTCAAAACGATATTTGATAATTTTGTGATCTAGACAGCGTAGTGTTGACTATCCTTTTGGTTTCGGAAAATTAATAAAAAATATCATATTCCACAATGCCAATTTAGTGGTACTTATCATCAAAATGGTTGTTCAATAGATACTAACGTTTTACCAAACAAGGTGAATGACGAGTTCACGAGTATATGAAAAAGGAATAAGAAAATCAAGACACAAATTTAAAAGAAAAAAACTTAATTGTTGTGCATTGACAATATACTTTTACTGTCACGTTTCTATAATTTCAAATTTAAACGGATGTTTTTTCATTTGTATATTCTTCTTTTAAAAGGATATAACAACTATTTATCTAACTTTTTGTTCTGAAATTATTATATTGATCATTGTAATTCCTGCTTTTTGAAGGTGTTTATCATTTCGACAAGACCAAGGGGTCCCGAAATGTTTTAGAACAGAAAGTAGCCCAGAACGTTATCAAACCCTGTTAGCAATGCAAGGACAAAGGATCGTTTTTTTAATCAAATCAATATTACCTTTTTAACCTCTACCCTGGCATTAACTTTAGGAAACACAGTTGCTCCGCCATACATTACATCAGAAAGCTAAGGTGAACAAAACAAAAACAGTGTATTATAGTTATGATATTAAGATCAAAATATCATGTTGTGTGGAACAGTAATTCTCTTTTTTTTTGGTCTGCTATAATGATTTTTTTTCTAATATTGATATTTTGGGGAGGAAATATAATATTGAATATATAACATGTATAACAAGTAAATACTTATTTTGTGATGATAATTATTGGTCAAGACGTTTTCTTAGTGTATAACGATTCAAAATAACGGTTCTTCTAAATTCATTAAAATTGAAAGAAAAAGATAAATTAAATATAGACTTATTTTTAAAATAAAAAAGCGGAAAATACCATAAGCTAATATCATAAACAGAAAAAAAAAGATTGACATAACAATTGCAAACATACAAAAAAACGACGAAAAGGCAAACAGCAGTCTACAAAACAGGACATAGAATTTTAAATATGGGCCAAGACAACAACACCTGCGATAAGTTTACTTAAATATGGGCCAAGACAAAACCTGCGATAAGTTTACTTAAATATGGACCATGACAAAACCTGCGATCAGTTTACTTAAATATGGACCAAGACAAAACCTGCGATAAGTTTACTTAAATATGGACCAAGACAAGACCTGCGATAAGTTTACGCCACATACAGTAACCACTGAATAAACAATTAAGAATAAAATCAAAAACTATATGAAAACAGCACTTCTAAAATAAAGTTTTTTCAGGTTGTCATTATTGCTTTTACTCATAACAAAAAAAAAAATGATAAAAAAAATGTTGTGAATCTGTCTAAAGTAACTAAATATGGTACTGTAAAATTTTATAAGTCATCAAAATCACAAGGCATATAGAGCAACTTGTTAACTGGCAATGTGTATCAGTAAACTTATAGAACAGAAAAACATGTCTTCCAATTGTTCAAACTAATTACCGGTCAAATGTTGGTGATGATTTGAATCTGTACAAGAGCCAATTAGTGAGATGGGTCTATGATATATATGACAATTTCACTATATGATGATACACATAATCATACAGTTGGACGTAAAACAAAAACACTTATGGCTACTGTACACCTTGATATTTTTACAGAATGAAAATGATTTGCATGTCAATCAATTCTCATCTTGTTGCAGTCTGCTCTATTGTATATATAAAATTAAAGGAAACTTTTATATAAAGAATAGGAACAGCGATTATAAAAAAAGACTTGAAGAAATAATTTCAAAGTTGTAAATATTATTGGTTTTGATCAATATACGTCGCTGCATTTATTAACGTATATATTCTATTTCAGGTATAGATAGCCTATCCATATCGGATCCAGAAAGTTGACGAAGTGTCATTTTGTTGGTATTTTTGCAGACCTTTTTCTATTTATTGTTTGTTGATAAGGATTTTTAATTCATTCTTGATTTGACCTCCTAACTGTTAAAGTGTCACTGTTGGCGTTTAACTATATTAATCTGACATATAAGACGAGTTTTAATTGGCGTTGTCAATCTATTTTCAATCTTTAGTTTGACTGTCCCTCTGGTATCTTTTGACACTCTTTTAGTACTGCCATACTCACATAAAACATAACCGTTGCAATTCTGTCCCCAGATTCAATTGTATCAGGTCCTGATGATTTGCCGGCAGCTTCATACTGGTTGAAAAAATAAAGAAGTATTGCATGCACGATGATGAAAAACTCACAAGTAATGTATTAATACTACATGTATGTCGTATGATAATTATTACTATTGCAAACATAAAAAGTAAGAAACGAAACAAAAATTTATGTCAGCACTTTGACCAATTAGATACTTGGCGGAAAGAAAAATAATGACCTAAAAACATTACATAGAAAACAAAGAAATGAATAGGGATACTGATGACACTTAATATATAAACCTATAGACGCTCGGTCAAAAGTTTACCAGGATTGATAAACAGTTATTTTTATGATGATTAGATATTGTAACAAATGTTAAAATAATGAGACGTAATTTGATTGTCAATGGGAAAACTATAACTAATAAAATACCAAAGGACAATATGTGACATTTACTGATCAGTATTCTGCATTCAGTAAGTCTAATATTATATATTATAGCTACTACAGATGGGTGCAATCTTAACCTGACCATAAGTTAACCTTTAGAAAATGTAAGCAGTTCTGCAAGTTACCTCTGTCCTTGTTAGACCATACATAGTTCTGCTTTTGTAGGACTGCAGCAGGCCGTACGGTGACCTATATATGTTACTTTCTGTGTCATTTGGTCACTTGTGAAGAGTTGTGTCAATGGCAGTCATACC
This sequence comes from Mytilus galloprovincialis, assembly GCA_037788925.1. Lineage (NCBI taxonomy): Eukaryota > Metazoa > Mollusca > Bivalvia > Mytilida > Mytilidae > Mytilus > Mytilus galloprovincialis. The sequence goes on along the minus strand of CM075343.1, from coordinate 29,635,405 downwards.
ACATATTCTTTTTTATGTATACAGCCATAAAAGACTCGTGATCAGGTCTGCTGTGATCTGTCCTTCGGACAAGTCTACTATTTGATAGACCAGTCATATAAGGCAAGGAACAACTCTACTTTTTAATCGTATATATGGACAAATATATGTTTTTATAAAATTTGTTCATACGTGCCTGTGCTGATACACAGATGATATGCATCACTCAAAGCGGTACTATTTACTAGAGTACTTTGGATCGTGTTAACTTGATCTAGAACCAGATCAGACAAAAATTTACTTTTATCCGAACTTTTTCCAGAGTATATTAAACCTGTCATACAGTGTTCCGGCAGAACGAGTCATATAAATAGTCATAGAACCAAGTCTGTTTTTTACATGTTTAAAGTTCACATTTCCTACGACCAAATCAGTCTTAAATCCTGTTCCAAATTACTTTCACCAGTCATAAATGCTGGACATCAAAACAACAAGCTTGAAATGTACTCATCTGTAATTCTGTAATTACACCGGTCTAACAAATTGTTTAACATTTTAAAAACTAAAACCAAAATCCAATTTCTGACAAATATTTCAAAATAAAGTTTTAAAACCACACAGGTCAGCTGTATATCAATAAAATCAAAGACATCAATGAGGTATAAATTAGTTCAATATATGCAATAGTAGTATACCGCTGTTCTATAGTCATAAATCGTTTTAACTGAAACAAATCCGGGTCTCAAACTAAAACTGAGGGTAACACATCATCTTTAAGTGGAAAATATTTATTAAGCTTTAATCAAATGATTATTATTGTACGTAAAATGAAATAATAATGGAATTAATTATAGAGATCTCAATCACATAACAAAATTGAAAGTTAGATTGTATCATAGGCAGCAACTATTTAACTTCAAAGGGGGAGTATGGGTTTGTCCTAGTTTGATCCCTAATTTGACGAACAAAATTATTGTGGTCAGGTAGATGACAATAAAAATATTTTGAATCTAGATCTTTCCCATACCTTTTAGTGAAAAATTTTGATGGAAATAACATGATTAACAGCGTCGAAAAGTAAACCACCCTTGAAGTTAATTGATTGCTTCCTTATAAATACACCCTTTTTCCTACCATTGCATCCAGATGGGGTCTGTACATTCCACCAACTCCATAATTGAGTACCTTGTTAATCATACAATTTCACCAATTAATAATATATTAGGTTTATAAAATAAACCAGTTATTCTTAATTGAAAAAAATAGACGATGAGTTTTCGCGAATGATTCATTGGAAAATTTGAGTCATTGTTTTCTTCATTTTACGCCAATTTTGACAACATAACGTGCGTTTTACTCTACGTTACAGAAGATCGGTTAAGCAGTAGCTGTTAACCATACCAGAGCATATACGTTAACTTTATCTATAAATAAAGGAACTAAATAAGGAATAAAAGAAGAGTCCGTGTGCTTATTTTCGAGATATGAGACATTCAAAATTTGGCGGGAAATAGTTCTCTCTAGACTTTTAATTCATTTAACATCGGCACTATTTTTCTTTTTTCAAACATTATGAGCATATAACAAGGATTTTATAGGATTTTTCAAATATGTCTTTTAAACTTAACGTATATGTTATAAAATAATGAAAGGAGGTTTTTTTTCATAACATTATTTTCTATATACATACCTGATACATTTCTGTGTTGCTAAATCTTTCCTTATATTCAGTTTCAAGTCCCGTTATCAATTTTACACGTGATGTTATTTTTTTTAGTTTTGAATAATGAATGTCGGATAACCAAGCCCTAAATTGAAACAAACATAATCGATAAATACGCACTTTATTGAACAGAATAGCACTTTACTCCGAAACAGTCAAGACGTCAATTTACTGAAACTATTCATAATCTTGCATCAAATAGGGGGACGCAAACAGAGAGATTTGTCATTGAACGGCAATCATTTATTTAAAATTTCAGAATTTTCAGAAATAAACATTGGGACACAATAACTCCTTTCTTGACAATACATTTTATCTGTTTGTATTTTCTATCTATCTAGATCAGGTCGTTGTTTATTCTGGTTTGAAAAAAGTTCCTTGAGTTATTTTGTCATGTGTGGCATACAACATTGCTAATCCGATTGGTATATTTTGCTTTTTAAAATCCTTACTTTAACGTTGATAGCCAGACATGAAAAATGAAAACACAATCGTTAATCAAGGGCAATAATTGCTATAATGAGTCAACTGATGTACTTTTTTGTAGATCATCTCTTGGAGATTTTTTTTTTTTGCAATATTTAATCTTTAAATGATACAAACAAAAACGCAAACTACATGTATAAGTAAAAAGTTGACATTTGATATGACATATTTGATTGATAGATATTGATCGTCAGATTTGCTGTTATCCGTAAACTGTATACGGTTGGCAAAGTCTGATTCTGATTGGCCAAGTAGTTCCACAAGGAGAAGATGTATTTAAAAGTAAAAACGGATTACTGATTGGTTGGTGTTTTCTACTTTCAGCGCTATTGGCTATTTCGTGGTTGGTAAAAGAAGCCGGATTGCCCAGAGGGAACCAATGACCAATATTGGAGCCAAAAACTACTGCCAACTGCGGATTTCGAACACGCAACCGTAGTGTTAACAGGCTTGTGATGCAGTAGTGCCGCTCGGCTTAAATGTTAACAAATAAATGTTTTTAAATTTTGAAATATATTTGAAATAGTTTTGCTGAGTGGTTTGATATTTATTCATAGTTTTTATGTTAGCAGCTAAACTCACGTCCTACTTATTCTGTTTTCAGCTTCGGCCATGGTTCCTTTATGGTTGTCTTGAAGAACGGTAGATCTTGTCAACTAAAATTAAAAAGAAAAAGAAAACAATAATCAAGTGCTATTAATTGATCGCTGTTCAGTAGTTGTCGTTTGTTGATTTGATTTGCTTTTTGGTGTTTTAACGCCACTTTTAAGCACCGCATTTAGGCTATTGTCGTTTATTGATGTGGTTCATAGATGTTTCTCGTTTCTTGTTTTTTTCTATATAGATTACACCGTTGGCTTTCATGTTTTTGTGGTTTTATCGGTATAGGAAGATGTGGTACGAGACAACTCTCCATCCAAGTAACAATTATACCATTATAGGTTAAGGTACAACCTTCAACACGGATCCTACCAGGCTCTACACCAGTAATACATACATGTATATTACGTTCAAAAACGTCCCAACAGATACGGGCATATAGTGAACGAGTTCTGAAATAACCGTAAGATGGTGCCAAAAGAACATCACAATCCAAAAAAAGAAAATTAACAATAGGGAACGAAAAATTGTCCTTTTTTCGTAAATTTAGTATCGAGTTTTCCCGTTAGAAACTTGTCTTTATTCAAGCAACGAATACATCAAATCCCCATATGTCGTCTATCTACACAAATAAAAGGGTGATTTAAAAATATATTTAAATTAATTAATGATGTGTATATTATATTATATAAATATCACCAAATATAAGCATGATTTTTAACTCAGTTTCACTTACCATTTCGCTGCTTGTATTCCGTACAAAGGCGATTTCATTTTCAGATATGACGTCGTGAAATAAATAAATATGTGGCTTTATATTCGCCAATTCAGCTTTTACTAGGAATATTGGAATAGCAGTCGTCTTGTAGAAGCAAAACAGCTTGGATAAAGCTTTTTGACTCTGAAAACAAACAAACAAAACAATCAAATTTAAAAGTTTGGTTGTGTAATGTATTTTTTACTACTCTGAAAGTGATGATTTTTTTTTTGGAATAAGGGAAATCATTTAAAAAACGAAATAGGAGTACAGCATAGCCGTCACAACTTTTTTGGACTAAGGTTTTCTGTGGCGGCCATTTAAACACCGAAAAGCAGAAACAATATGTAGGACACATTGCAAACAAGTAATTCAAATCTATTTAGGAAATTTTCTTTCTCAGAAATAAAGCAACATATCAGTTTGTAAATATCAATTATTATGTTTATACTGGTGTTTAATTAAGAATTCAGGAGGAACATACCAGTAATCAGTAAACATATGCAAACATTACCTTCAAATTCTTTCTACACAAAGATTTATATTTCCTTATCATATCCTCCTCGTAAAATATCCTCATGGATGGCATCAGCATGATGATATTTGTATTGGGTTTTTCTAAAACCGTCACATTTTCGACTATGCTATTTGCTCTAGATTGGAAGTACTTGAAATCATTCTGAAGTCTTTTATTTTCTGGTTCTAGAAGACAAAGATATATATGCCAACAAATAAAATGTAAAGCATAATTACATCATCCCAATTATAAAGCTTTCTCAAAAATGTAAATAACGTTTGCATTATTATTCCGATGAAAACGTATAACAATATAAGGAAATTAAAAGTAAATTCAACATTGGTAAAGTTCATAAAAACTGAGAGAATCAAATATAAGCAATTTATCAAACAACGGAACGAATGCAAAAACAACTAAACATCATTCGCCGTTCGATCTTTAGTCTACCCCACCAACGTCGGACGTTACGCTGGTTCCTATATACTGTTCACGGGCTCGAATAAACGCTGACAGGACCTTATTTTGCTCTTGTTCGTGCCCGGCAAGTCGCTTATTCAGCAGGGCTTCGCATAATCGTTCTGGTCGTGGAATAACCATTCTCTGTATGTTTTTTTTTCTATGGAACGCCACAGCTGCCTTATGGTAAGAATAGCCATATCATTAAGGTTAGAGATATATATCATGAAGCAAATGTTCTATAATAAAACAACATTTGACTATAATACTCTGTCAATTTGCTATATCACTAAGATAGCATTAGAGTCGATAAATTCATTCATCTTGAAAGCGATTCCCTAAGGTCCGCAAAAAAGATTTCCGTCACGGCCTTTTTTTTCTCATTACAATCGATGTTGCTGATGAATTTCGCGTGGAATTTTCGCCGCTATTTAAAGATTTGTCTTATGGTAATTATGAAATGGTCTTATGGTATGATGACATGGTCTTATGGTATGGTGAAATGGTATTATGGTATGATGAAATGGTCTTATAGTGTAATCAAATAAGTCTACTGGTATACAGATGACACCTCGTGATATAAGAATTGTTAGCTTGATATTAAAATATGTCTTTATAAGATAGTTATAAATAATGACATAAAAGTATGACAAAATTGTTTCATGCTAAATCGAGATGATTGTATATATAGTATACAAATGTATCGTTATAATATACTGAAGTGACAAATTTAAATTGGATGAAAATTTGCTTAATGTTATATTAAGATGTCTTTGTAGTATAAAATGTATCTTTATGACACAGCAATATCACATAATAGTTTAGTTAAATAACAAATCCGTATGAAAATGTAGGCCATGTTACATGTATATCAAGATGTCTTCATAGTATGTACTATTATCTTCAAAACAAATTGAAATGACAGAATAGTATGAAAAGGTAGCTCCATGTTGTATCAAAGTGTCTTTAAAGTATATAAATTAATGTCAGTGATATAGCAAATTGACAGAGTATTATTATAGTCTAATGTCGTTGTGATATAGAACATTTGCTTCATGGTATATCTCTAACCTCAATGGTATGGCTATTCTTACCATAAGGCAGCTGTGGCGTTCCATATTTTTCCAAAAATTCATTCCCGCCTAATTGTATTGTTCTAAATAAAACGAAAATATATTGCACGACGAAGGTACCACTGTCGTATGACAGACAATCGATGCTGTGTGAGCATCGTACGAGATTTGGTATTCTTGCGACAGTTGTGAGATTGTCAAACGACATTCGTGTGATGATTGTTTTATTAAAATGATTAATGTTGATACCCACGACAATGTCTTAATCGCACGACACAAAAACGCAGAGCAAAAAAGGTGCATGTGCAATTTTCGTCCCACGTGCAATTGTCGTACGACGATCACAGATGACACGCGATTTGACCAAATTATGTCGTGGCGCTGCATAGATGTGTTGTGGGTTCGTTGTGCCATTGCAATCTGATGGAGATTTAACTTGCACAAATATCGAAAGCAATCGTAACTACTCGGCCATTTTCCTTTTGCTTAGTGTAGGCGTAACGAGATTGGCCGAGTAGTTACAATAATTATTGCATTGCTACAATATTTCATCGGGATTTAGATACCGGGTGTATTACAGAAAAAAAAAACTTGTTATAAGAAAATTTGCCATTTAGAAGCACAGCTAGTGGATTATCAATTAATTTTACACACCTTCTTATTCGAAACATGTATCAGATCTTAAATTATTTTAATGTTCATTTCAACTTCAACGGTCAGCATTGGAGGACTGTTGTAATACTTTTACGAGTTAGGCGTGAGAATAATCAGCTGTTTATTTTTCAATTTTCACACCTTTCAAAAGACATTTAATTGCATATAACATTACAAAGATATGATACCTTCTTTAACATGTTCCTTCAAAATTTCTACCGATTTCCATGGCATATTGTACTGAAAAAAAGATATGTTTTCGGTAATGAAGTTTTTATAAAAAATGGTGAAGTTATATTAGAAATGGGGAATGTATGAATATACAAACAAAAATTAAAATCTTTTTATGAAAAACGTCCCATCTTCAAAAGTTTACATTAGAACAAGTTTCAAGATTAGACAATTTTACATGACCGATGGATTTGAATTTGGTACTGTCTTAAGGTTACTAGGTAAGAGTCTATTACCATTCATCTAGACTAGTATGCCCTGTCACTTATCAAAGTATTTTATAAGAGTAACACGGCGGTTTTTTTCATGTTGAGCAGCATTTGCTCACCTTTGCAGAGCACATGAGAACACTTTCAGTTTTTGGTGGGGTTCCTGTTGCTTAGTCTGTAGTTTTCGATGTTTAGTTTTTTGTGTGTTCTGTTGTTGGTGTGTTAGTCATTTTATTTTTGGCCATGGCCTTTCAGTTTGTTTTCGTCTTGTGAGTTTGTCCCTTCAGTACCATTTCTCTCTCTCCTTTAAATATGGAAAAAAAGGAATAAAACAAATACTAGACTAAGTATACTATTTTAGACTTGAGTACCATGGTTATCTTATGAAGAAAATAAACCTAAGAGCTGAATATCTTTGCAAAAAAAATGTCTGAAAATGTCTGAATGACTACAAATTATGTTTGTTATGTTTGTAATACGATTATAATAACATTTCGGTTTGTATAGAAGAAAATCAAAATTCACGGTTAAACTTATAATAACACAAAATCTTTAATAACGTGAGAATAAAAAGACAAAATGAAATCTTTAATCAATTTGTAAATATTTAACTCAATTTACCAGATAGATTAATATACAATATTATTACCCTGTTATAGGCAGAGGCGATCATTCTAGACAAACGTGTTGTGCCCACGGGGCTATTAAGTAAGGTTCCGTCTTCCATTGCATGTAACAAAGCTTCTAGGAATTTTATTGAATTATAACTGTTCTTTGCATCTTCTGCTTTGTTAGAAATATAAATAACCTCCAATGGGGTCAAAGGTTCAGTTTGATACTGTGAAGAAGAATAAAAAACATTTATTATGATCGTAAATTAATGATAATTAATAAGATATTAACATTACGAAGAAGAATTCGTTATTTTTACCGGTATTGCATGGCTACTGGTTAAATTCAACCGGGTATTGTATTGACATGTTATGCTTCCACTAAGGAGGCGTGTGATTTTAGTTGTTGTTTTTTTTCCTGCCGCAATAGACATTTGAGCGATAAAAAGAACTTTTGAGTGCCAAAAATAGGACATTTGAGCGCAAAAGAATAGGACATTTGAGCTCCGATATTTTAAGACATTTGAGCGAAAATAAAAATAAGCATATATTTATTTTTGTCCATCTGATGAGTTAAGCCTTTTTCAACTGATTTTTATAGTTCGTTCTTATGTTGTACTGTTATGCCACTGTCCCTGGTTAGGGGGAGGGTTGGGATCCCGCTAACATGTTTAACCCCGCCACATTATTTATGTATGTGCCTGTCCCAAGTCAGGAGCCTGTAATTCAGTGGTTGTCGTTTATTTATATGTTACATATTTGTTTTTCGTTCATTTTTTAATATAAATAAGGCAGTTAGTTTTCTCGTTTGAATTGTTTTACATTGTCTTATCGGGGCCTTTTATAGCTGACTATGCGGTATGGGCTTTGTTCATTGTTGAAGGCCGTACGGTGACCTATAGTTGTTAATGTCTGTGTCATTTTGGTCTTTTGTGGATAGCTGTCTCATTGGCAATCATACCACATCTTCTTTTTTATATATAGGTCATTTGAGCGAAAGAAAATTAGGATTGATGTAGATGCTCAGCATTAACCTGTTCAACATTTTCAAATCTATTTGTCTCAAAATATTTATCCTCGTTAACGTTTCGTGCGTTTCCTTTCTAGATTTATCATTTGAAACTCTGCTATCCTCGTTAACGTTTCGTGCGTTTCCTTTCTAGATTTATCCTTTGAAACGCTGCTATCCTCGTTAACGTTTCGTGCGTTTCCTTTCTAGATTTATCATTTGAAACTCTGCTATCCTCGTTAACGTTTCGTGCGTTTCCTTTCTAGATTTATCCTTTGAAACGCTGCTATCCTCGTTAACGTTTCGTGCGTTTCCTTTCTAGATTTATCCTTTGAAACGCTGCTAATGTCTCCAGATTTTGAGTTTGCCTCATCCATGTAATGCAACTCAGAACAGATAATTTTCGAAGGACGTTGAGCTGTTTCATCATCAGCTTTACGTGTTCCTTTTAGTATTTTGTCCGCTCTATATCGGAAACCATAAACCAGGCTGATTTGTCCTTATTAGTGCATGTCGGGCAACATCTTACATTATATCTATTTTATGTACATGTATTAGCATCAAGATCAAAGGGTTGATTGATTGTTGGTTGCTTAACGTCCAGTGGCAAATATTTCATGCATATTCAGGACGAAAACTAAATGAACTTAACTCATATCCTAAATTAAGCTACTAACACAGTTATTACTGCTTCATACTCTGCTTTATGACATTAGGTCTCAATTTTCACAAACTAATATTACGACTAAAATTGAAAGTGAGTCGTGAGCAATTTTATACTTACTTCATTTTTAAAAGCAACGCTTATTCTGTAAATTTCATGTGAATATGCTTTACTTAAATATTTTTCAATAATAAGATGATTTTTTTATTTTATGAATCGTTCATTTTGTAATCAATATTACATTGCCTGTTTCTTTTAATTTCCCCAAGTTATCCATACAAGTTTATACTTTAGCACACTATCATTCTCCATTTTGTTTATTATTTTTTTTTTGCTAATTTTCTCATTTCTTTGCTTTTATAATTCTCTATTCTGTTAATCTCATCATTCATCATTGAGTTCTGTGTATAATATACAACAAATAATAACGTCTTAGAACTCAAATAATGTACATTTTAATTTCTTGAAATAGGTTTTAAGACCTTATTAATAACTGGATAATTTGATATGGAAGAAAAATCGATAATTGGAAAAATTACTATTTGATACACATTTGTGATAATAATCAGCATTTCTTTAGAAATATTACTAAAGCTAGATTATTGAACATCGCAAATGTTGATAAATTTTATGAATGATTTCATTATAGTCAATAAACAACAGATGGGATTTTTTAGTGATAGTTTTGTTGATAAAATACACATAATTTGTTGAATATTACAAACAACAACGTGGCTTATAGACTACCTTGAATATCTTCCCGCGTAAAAAATCACGCAAATCGAACTCATACACATCCCAAAGACGAAATATGGCGTCCACTGTAGCATCCAAATCAGTTTGCTGTGGCCATCCACCAAGACGACTCTCAATCATACTCCGACTTGAATTAAATTCTAAAAAAAGTATTAATGTGCCTTTTACAAATATTTTCTTAAACCTAGATTTAAACTATTTGTAATGGAGCGGGTTCACAATATCCCCTTATTTGCCCTTAAATTTCTTGATTTTAAACATTAGTAAGGGAGCTACCATTTGATTTTTATGGGGGGGCTAGGATGAAAAATTTTTTCCTGCTTTTTTTTTAGTTGTAATCTCTGTCCTGCTTTTTTATTTTTTACTCTATTCGGTCCTGCCTTTTTTTTACTAGTTTATCCTGACCTTTTTTACCCAAATTGTCATCCTGCCTTTTTTTTTTTGCCAAGATGCTCATCCTGCCATTTTTTTTACTCAAAACTCCTGTCCTGCCTATTTTTTTCAAATTTCATCCTAGCCCCCCATAAAAATCAAATGGTAGCTCCCTAATACAAATAAAACTTAGATGGCAAAGACTGTAAAACAATTATATTAATTGGAATAGTACAAATTCAGCCAGCTCTGCAGTATTATAAAAGTCATGCTGTCATTATGATAGTATATTTGTCCACTCTTAAGACGGTAATCATATTTTTTCCCCCAATTTATGCATAGATTTAAGTAGTTTTTGTGTCAAATGTGATTTGAAACACCAGAGGATCACCATACTTTTTAATAGATGTGTATGTAATCCATATGCATCTGTTTTATAACTTATAACTCCAAGTAACGTTTTTGTTTTTGTTTATCAGAGGGAAATAGACCTTTCAAATACATAACAGCAGTCAATTTGGCTAAAAAAATAGAAACTTTTGAAGCTGTCATCATTCTGAGAGCAGCAGACAACAATAGTTTATCTAAATTAGGGTACATTATAAGTTTAAACAATATATTCAATTTAGTCGAAGATTAAATGACAACGCCATGGCAAAAATATGAATGAAAATTTGTAGTTGATTCAACACAGGATGACAATGAGAACTTAATCCCCTAACCTATTTCTGGTTCATCAATTGTACATTCTGAACACAATACAATGTCGAAACATTTCTGCCAGTCGTCAACCCATCGTTTCAATAAGTGGAAGGCATCTATCGGACTGTGTATGGGTTTTGCATCTTCAACGATCTTTTCCGTAGTTGTCAGAAATCTTTAAAAATACAAAATTTACATACATGTATGTATTCAATGACACCTTACAATATTTGAGGTCAGTGGATCGGGTCATACTATCTAATTGGTAAAGATTAATAAAAACTTAAGTAACGGAAAACCGGATGCAGTCTAACTATATTTTGCTTAACATGTTGTGATTTAAAAATTATTGATGATTTTTTTCTTTAATGCGATCGTATGTATTATTTCTCATTTTATCATTTCTGTGCCTTTTATAACTTGCTATGCGATGTGGGTTTTATTCATCGCTGAAGGACGTGTGTTAACCTTAAAGTTATAACTTCTACTTCATTTGGTCAAAATGTTATATTTTGAAACTTACATTAAGGTGCTTATTGTCATTAAAATGTTAGCATAGATTTAAAAAAAAAACCAAAACATAAAAACCGGCATTTTCAAAATATGATAAATATATACATGTTTAATAGCATTGAAATTGGAAATAAGAATGTGTCAAAGCGACAATAACCCGACCAAAGAGCAGAAAACAGCCCAAGGACACCAATGGGTCTTCTGCACAGCGAGAAAATCTCGTTTCCAGAGGCAGGCTACGACTGGCCCTTAAAAGGTATGTACTTTATGTACTACACGTCCACTCTGTATTTTTGTTTGATGTATTTCTATTTGAATCCATCTGATAGGTTAAGCCTTTTCAATTGTTTTTTATAGTTCGTTCTTATGTTGTACTGTTACACCACTGTCCCAGGTAAGGGGAAGGGTTGTGATCCCGCTAACATGTTTAACATTCTGTATGTATGTTTCTATCCTAAGTCAGGAGCCTATAATTTAGTGGTTGTCGTTTGTTGATGTGTTACATATTTGTTTTTCGTTCATTTTTTTGTACATAAATTAGGTGTCTTGTGGAGAGTTGTCTCGTTGGCAATCATACCACATCTTCATTTTTATAGTTCAGTGACGTCATCATGTCATACTAAACACCAAAAAATATATAAAAAAAGAACTAAAATAAAACTAAACAAACAAGAGTTAAAAAACAAAACGCTTTTTACTAGGGACTGGCGCTAAATGGCAGCGGGCTTAAACATTTTTGTGAGAACTCAATTAGCAAATAAAAACTGTTTAGTAGCATTGGGATGTGTAATACAAACAATGTATACATACGTTAAATAAGGGGGAAACAAATCCAATTGATCGCCCGTAAGGTATATTTTCGATATGTTTCTACATTTTTATTCATAATTCTAACTTATTTATATGTTTGGCTTAACCTTAAAGCATTTTCATTTGCATTTAACTAGTTAACTGTCACCTTAACTGTACGCAAACTTGTTGAATATCTACAGTGATGATAAGTACATATTTATAATCCCTGAACCACCACCAGAATCGAAGTATATGTGTGCCTTACTCTTTAAGAAATCCGTCAACGCTGTGTCCCTCGATCTCCTGTGCTGTTATAAATCTCTTAAGGGCTGAAACAAGTGCTGATTCGTTTTCAGAAAGTTTCGTCAATGTAAATATGGAGGAATAAAAGTCCGTTAACACAAATTGTAATTTTATGGTAAACACTGTGACGAATAAAATTGCGTCAATACGCATCGTAAACTTATGTAAACTGTATTTAAAGATTAATAAAAAATACTAGAAAGTAAAAACTAGATATGATATTGTTAACACATTACTATATTCAAATACTAGAAATGTAAAATCAGCTGTGATATTGTTAACGCACTACTTTGCAGTTCAAATCAAAGCTGAAAAAATAATCATAATTGTCAAAAATTGATCGTACTTGTGTGTACGTCTATTCAATATTATATTTATGATGTCTGTGTTTATGCAACACATGTGACCAGAGTTATAAAAATAATCTACAGTATATTACCTCTGTTATATCAATTAATTTGACAAATAACTAAATAAATAATCTTTATTTAAAGAGGATGACATCAGAAATCATAACTTATCAATCTGAGGGTCATCAAATAAAACTTGCAAATCAATATAATAGTACATCAAATAGTATATATATATATATATATATATTTAATAAAAACTATAACACAAATTCCCATACGTTTCGGCCATTACGGCCTTCTTCATTGGAATCTTTTAAGACTTTTAGCAAATGCCTATATTATACTGACCAGCTCATATCTTGTCGTACTGACTTTGTTATTTATAAACTACTCATATAATTTGAGTAAAAACTCTTGGGTCGAAGCATTTCAAGCCCCTGCCCGCTACATAATTTTGGCGTATTATAATCCCTGATTTTTATAGGGATTATAATTTAAATTTTAAATATGGGCGTAAAAAAAATAGTTTTACCTCGCAACATTATTATTAATCTTTAAAGATTCCAATGAAGAAGGCCGTAATGGCCGAAACGTATGGGAATTTGTGTTATAGTTTTTATTATACAATCATTCAGAGACTTTACATATATATATATATATTCCGATGTATACATCTGTTGTAGGGTTGTCACTGACTCAGACGTACTTATAAATATAATTATTTTCTGTGACTGTATCTTACATTCATTTGTAGGATCCTTTACTATAGATAATTTAGCTGATCTGTAACAATAACATCTTCATGCCTTATATATCATGTACTGCAGTACGCCGCTAGATTAAAACTGACGTGGAAAGGTAACACACGGCCAGCGAAAGCTCTTTTTTTGAGAGCCCAGGTGGTCGTGTGGTCTAGCGGGACGGCTGCAGTGCAGGCGATTTGGTGTCACGATATCACAGTCGCATGGGTTCGAATCCCGGCGAGGGAAGAACCAAAAATTTGCGAAAGCAAATTTACAGATCTAACATTGTTGGGTTGATGTTTAGACGAGTTGTATATATATATATATATATATATATATATATATACATATATATATATCATTGTGATTAGGGAACGGAAACAGGGAAGGAACGTGGCAAAAAAAAAACGACAACCCGACCAAAAAAGCAGAAAGCAGGCAGAAGATGGTCACCAATGGGTCTTGAACCCCACGAACATTTTCCAGCCCCAGAGACGGGCTATTGTTCGCCCTTAAATAATCATATATACGAGTTCAACGATATAGAGACCACAATAGACTTTGAAGCAAACAAATGAGCCAAAATATATATAAAAAAAAACCAACAACATACACACACAAGACAAATGTTAAATGTTCCAGATTTGAGAGAGGCGCAAAAAATCCTTTTAATTGAAAAAAAAATAGTTTTACCTCGCAACATTATTATTTGTGTGGCTGTCCCAGATCGGGAGTTTGCAATTCAGTGGTTGTCGTTTGATGCTATATATCTTCTTTTGTGCATAAATAAGCCCGTAAGTTTTCTCGTTCTGGTTATTTTACATTTGTCATTGTGATACCTTTTATAGCTAACTGTTCGGAATGAGTTATGCTCATTGTCAAAGGCCTTACGGTGACATATAGTTGTAAACCTCTACACCACAGTGGCAGTTTCAGAGGGGGTGTTGTTTGGGTCCGGGTTTTTGAACTTTCCTTTTTTCACGATCAATGCTTTTGAATGGGGACCAGTGGGTGGAACTCCCTCCGCGCTCTTTACTCTGGATAGGGAACCCCCTTTTAAAATGTCTGGATCCGCCCCTGTTCGGCATTTAGTCTCTGGTGAAGAGTTTTCTCATTGGCAATCATTTAATTTACACTTATCTACAACTGTTCCTAATATAATTATGATGTCTTATAAAGATGCTATAATAATTATTAAAATTTCAAAGGGAGAAAATCAATATTTTCACGCAATCCTTTTAAATGACAGGCTTGGTATCTTTCAATGATCTCTAATTCTTTATTGCGCCATGTGTTACCTTGGGAAATATAATTAATATAACATAACAATGCATTGACTAATTGACAACAGAAATTATGATTTATATATTAAATTAAAAAGAAAAATAGATATATAAATCAAGAAAATATATCATGTAAAACGCCATTCAAGGACAAATTATTGTTTACCTGACGCCAATTAGTCGATATTTTATATAATAGTAAACTATATATATCCTTTTGAATATCAGACAGTCACGATGCGATATTAAAACAAAATTTACCGCAATTTTAAGAGTCAACGCTACTCCGCGGTTATAATTTAGATCATGCATCTTCGTGTTAAATTCTAGTAAAAGATAATAAATTGTTTCTTACTTGGTAATCAGGAGAACCACTTTTCCTCAACAATAGCGAAGCTGTGATCCTTATAAAAAAGACCAGTTTTACATAAAGCCAAAGTATGAAGGTAAACTATACTAAGATCTGAACAACCAGCCGTTTTGTCTTAGAATATAGATCATGAAAAACATGGACACAGCATTTATTTTAGTTCACAATGACACAAAAGGAGATGGACATCATCATTAATCAATGTATCATATTTGCTTTTGGTTTCTTGTTATGTACATCAATCAGACCGTTATATTTCTCGTTTGAATTGTTTTAAATTTGTCATCAGGGAGGCCTTTCATAGATTTCAATGTTGTATAGGTTTTACTCATTGATGAAGGCGGTATGTAACCTTCAGTTGCTAACTTTTATGCCGTCTGATGGATAATTATCACATTTTCTATCATACCACACCTGCTTATTCTTAATGAAAATATGTACGTCATTGTAATTTATGCATTTATCATATACATGTACTTAGACTAAATAAAATATAATTTTTACTGTATGATAATAGCATTAAATCAACGTGAATTCCATATTTTTCGAATTGGTGCTTAGCGGGCTGATATGAAACGTTTTTCACATGCTAACATGCCTTTCCGTAACGTTATCGCATGGCATTCCGGTGATACTCGGAAAATTCCGGAAAATACACCCTGGCCCCAAGGCTACGTTTTCAGCGAAACACATTAATTTACAAAGTAGTGTACATAACAATATTTGAATACTTGAAAGTATATTGTGTAAAATAATTAAAAAAAAAACCAACCAAAAAAACCAACAAAAAGTTTCAAACATAATTTAGAAAGTTACTTAAAAAAGTTGACTTTTCCAAACAGTGTTCATTATGTATATTGTTGAATAGTTTTTTTTTTTTGTCGATTCGTCCGTATCAAAATACTTTTCTTCTCTGTTGAGGCATATGATAGAAAGTTTTCATATCGAATGAGCTAAATTTGGAGTCCCCATTTCCGTATTTTTTTTTAAAAACAATTTTGGTAGTTTTTCATCATTCCTTATACGTGTGCCCATCAGGGCCGTAACTACCTATGAGACAGGGGAGGCAAATGCCTCCCCTGAATTTTCTACACCAAAATTTTTTGTTTTAAGTTATTAAATGAAATACATGTATTATCAATATGTAGTACTACACGAAGAACTTGAATTTGTATTACAAACAACACATGTTTACAGTTTAACAGTGATATCATGATGTGTGATGTATCTGTCATTTTCCGGATTTTTGATCGAAACAGTGAACCCTTTCAGTATTTGTTTTAGTTTTTTTTTATGTGGCCTTCCATCTGTTATTCAGCATTTCCTATGTTGTACGAGAACGCATAAGAAACTTGGCTTTCCACAATTCTAAATAAAACTAATCACATTTATTTAGGGGCTCAAATAAGCAGAGGAAGTTCCCTTTGTATTGTGAATATTTTATGATATCGGAAATTCGTTACCGGCTGAATCAGCTGCTGGATATTTTTTTTTAAACGTGTCTAACAAAAATATCTTTAAGGTTTATGTACCCTTCTGTAGCCATTTTTGTACGAATTTTTCAAACCTCAATTGTATCAAAACTAAAGATATAATAAATAATAGAGATAGGCCATTTAGTACACGTTCCAAGTGGAAACTTGATGGAAGGCATTATTTTTTACTGTTTCATTGCATTTGATAGAAAAAGAGGACTTTGTGGCAAATAAATCAAGATTTTTATAGAAAATCCACAATCTTTAATACAGAGATTTCTGTTATAAAATTTGAAACATAAATTACTCACTTGATTTTCTATGATGTGCTAGTGTTTATTTTTTACAAAAAGTTCTAAGTAACCTGCAAATTCCAAAACACCTCGTGCTGAGTCACTAAAGTCGAGCACACCCTAAAAGGTGTACTTGATTTTGGCCATATTTATACTTGTCTAACCAAAAACTACATTTATAAACTTGTTTTAAGGAAATCAATGCTATCACTGCATGCAATAATCCTATATCTATCAGTCATCAAATTGCCAAATATGATTGTACAAGGATAAAGGCTGTGGATTTTCTATAAAAATCTTGATTTATTTGCCACGAAGTCCTCTTTTTCTATTAAATGCAATGGAACAGTAAAAAATAATGCTTTTCGTCAAGTTTCCCCTTGGAATATGTACAAAATGGCCTATCACTATTATTCATTATATCTTTAGTTTTGATACAATTGAAGTTTGAAAAGTTCGTACAAAAATGGCTACAGAAGGGTACATAAACCTTAAATACAGATAATAATCGTTTGCAAAACAAATTGCTTCCAGGTTCAAGTCTTCCTGATGAGTCTAAAAGTAAGGAAATCGAAGGAAAACGGGTAATTTTAAGCCATTTTATTGAGAGAGAAAAATTCGGCGGTCACAATATATTTAATGTTAACAATTATAGTTCAAAGTAGGGCTTTCAAGACACAGCCTTGGCTCACCTCTAACAGCAATCTCAGTTTATTTTTGCGTAAAAATTGCTTCCAGGTTCAAGCAATACTGGTGAGTCTTAAAGTAAGGAAAACAGGTAATTTTTAGCCATTTTACTGTGTGAAAAAAAATCCGCGGGAGCTATGCCCCCAACCCCCTATCTAAGGGGCCTCAATAGGCGGCCCCATACCCCTGCCTCCCCTGAATTCAAACCCTGGTTACGGCCCTGCCCATTATCTTCCATTCAACAGCATTCTGTTATTATCTATCCTTCAATTGTTTGGTGTATTTTTCTCTCTTTTTTTCATTTCCTTTTGCCATTAAATCTGCACTTTTGCCTATTTTCTGTTTTTAAACGCCATCATGACGCTCATATATTCTTAAACTTAGGTTATCGTCATAGGCGGATCCAGGGGGGGGCCTCGGGGCCCGGCCCCCCCCCCCCCCTTTCGTGGGAAAAATTTGGTTGATTATATAGGGAATCACTGAAGCATGACTGGAGCCCCCCCCTTTTAGGTCAGTCAGCGCCCCCCCCCCTTTTGGCAAAGTTCTGGATCCGCCACTGATCGTACACTTAGTCTTACTTTAAAATAGAAACTTAACGATGAAATCCTCTGAGATTAAGAATATGTATGCCAATATTGTGTTTTGGTTATTCTTGATAATGTGTAACGTAATTAAATTTACCTCAATATTTTTTTTAATTTTTGAAGTACTATCGGGAAATAATTTTCAATATACGGGTATGAACGTAGATAATAAATTTTAATTGTAATAAGTGCATTTATATTAAAGCTATCAAATCATGCTCAAAGTAGTTTTATTGAAGACAGACAAAATTGATATTGACATTTTTAACGGTCTATCTTTAATTACTTAATATGTTTCACTGCATGTGTTGGAAGAGTTTATCGTAAAGCTTGAACATTATAGACATTAGCAAAAATGAGTTAAAAATCATTTTCCATACAGATCTGTACAAAGAAATATGTCATGCGATCTAAAAAAAAGTCATGAAAATTTAGAAGTATTGGAGGGGGAATTACAAATTATTCTACAATTCTGTTGACAGGATAATTCTTAAGTTTTAACAAATTTATTAATTATAAACCTTGAATGTCAATCTGTGGTCTGACTGAAAGGGCGGTATTTACAAAATGTAAGTATTCTGATATTTTTTAGTTTGGTTTATTTTTTTAATAGAATGAGAATGGAAACGGGGAATGTGTCAAAGAAACAACAACTTGACCAAAGAGCAGAAAACATCAAAAGGACACCAATTGGTCTTCAACGCAGCAAGAAAATACCGCATCCGGAGTTGGGCTTCATTTTATTAGCATTATTCTCTATATTTTCCGCCCACTATTCTTTATTTTTTATTCTAAGATCTTGTTTTTCTTATGAATTTGTTAGTTCACTTTTCACTTGCCTACCTTAGGCTCATTATTTTTTATTCTGTTCACTCGATTCTGATCCTGAAACTGAAAAATTCGAGACCAAAGAACGCATACATGTACTATTAAATACCTTTACCACGTGGGGAAGTATATAAAACATATACACGAGATTATTGAATATTGTTTTTATTGGTAACAATATTGATTTTGTTATCAGTAAATTAAAAGCTAACTTAATATTACTAGTATGTTATATACATTATACACATTCATGGATCCACAATCTGTCGAAACCTGTATCTTGGCATTGCACAAGGTCATGTTTTTCTCCGACTGTTTATGACGTCTTTACACTAAATCCTTTGGATGCTGGATGTGTATGGATTCATAATTCAGTCTTAGATGGATTATTGTTTTTAGCTCACCTGGCCCGAAGGGCCAAGTGAGCTTTTCCCATCACTTGGCGTCCGTCGTCCGTCGTCCGTCGTCGTTAACTTTTACAAAAATCTTCTCCTCTGAAACTACTGGGCCAAATTAAACCAAACTTGGCCACAATCATCATTGGGGTATCTAGTTTAAAAAGTGTGTGGCGTGACCCGGCCAACCAACCAAGATGGTCGCCATGGCTAAAAATAGAACATAGGGGTAAAATGTAGTTTTTGGCTTATAACTCAAAAACCAAAGCATTTAGAGCAAATCTGACGGCGGTAAAAGTGTTTATCAGGTCAAGATCTATCTGCCCTCAAATTTTCAGATGAATCCGACAACCCGTTATTGGGTTGCTGCCCCTGAACTGGTAATTTTAGGTAATTTTTGCTGTTTTTGGCTATTATCTTGAATATTATTATAGATAGAGATAAACTGTAAACAGCAATAATGTTCAGCAAAGTAAGATTTACAAATAAGTCAACATGACCAAAATGGTCAGTTGACCCCTTTAGGAGTTATTGACCTTTATAGTCAATTTTTAACCATTTTTCCTAAATCTTAGTAATCTTTTACAAAAATCTTCTTCTCTGAAACTACTGGGCCATTTTTATCCAAACTTATCCACACTCATCTTTGGGATATCTAGTTTAAAAAATGTGTGGCGTGACCCGGTCAACCAACCAAGATGGCCGCCATGGCTAAAAATAGAACATAGGGGTAAAATGCAGTTTTTGGCTTATAACTCAAAAACCAAAGCATTTGGAGCAAATCTGACATGCGGTAAAAGTGTTTATCAGGTCAAGATCTATCTGTCCTAAAATTTTCAGATGAATCGGACAACCTGTTGTTGGGTTGCTGCCCCTGAATTGGTAATTTTAAGGAAATTTTGCTGTTTTTGGTTATTATCTTGAATATTATTATAGATAGAGATAAAGTGTAAACAGCAATAATGTTCAGCAAAGTAAGATTTACAAATAAGTCAGCATGACCAAAATGGTCAGTTGACCCCTTAAGGAGTTATTGCCCTTTATAGTCAATTTTTAACCATTTTTTCGTAAATCTTAGTAATCTTTTACAAAAATCTTCTTCTCTGAAAATACTGGGCCAAATTAAACTAAACTTGACCACAGTCATCATTGGGGTAACTTGTTTAAAAAATGTGTGACGTGACCTGGCCAATCAACCAAATGGCTGCCACGGCTAATAATAGAACATAGGGGTAAAATGCAGTTTTTGGCTTATAACTCAAAAACCGAAGCATTAAGAGAAAATCTGACAGGGTTTAATTGTTTATCAGGTCAAGATCTATCTACCCTGATGTTTTCACATGGATCGGATAACCCGTTGTTAGGTTACTGTCCTGAATTGGTAATTTTAAGGAAATTTTGCCGTTTTTTGTTATTATCTTGAATATTATTATAGATAGAGATAAACTGTATACAGCAATAACGTTCAGCCAAATAAGATCTACAATTAAGTTTCCATGACCAAAATAGTCAATTGACCCCTTAAGGAGTTATTGCCCTTTATAGTTAATTTTTAACATTTTTCATAAATTTTTGTTAATTTTTAGAAAATATTTTCCACTGTAATTACTGGGCCAAGTTGATTATAGATAGAGATAATTGTAGCAACAAGAATGTTCAGTAAAGTAAGATCTACAAACACATCACTATCACCAAAACACAATTATGTCATGAATTTATCCGTGTCCATTGTTTAATATGCACAAGACCAAGGTGAGCGACACAGGCTCTTTAGAGCCTCTAGTTGTTATTATCTTGAATATTATTATAGATAGAGATACACTGTAAACAGCAATATTGTACAGCAAAGTAAGACCTAAAAATAAGTCAACAAGACCAAAATGGTCAATTTACCCCCTAAGGAGTTATTGCCTTTTATAGTCAATTTTTATCAATTTTCATAAAATTTGTAAATTTCACTAACATTTTCCACTGAAACTACTTGGCCAAGTTCATCATAGATAGAGATAATTGTATGCAGCAAGAATGTTTAGTAAAGTAAGTATAAACACATCACCATCACCAAAACACAATTTTGTCATGAATCCATCTGTGTCCTTTGTTAAATATTCACATAGACCAAGGTGAGCGACACAGGCTCTTTAGAGCCTCTAGTTATTAGTTGTTAGTGGCTTTGATCTAGCTATCAGTTAACTGCAAGTACTCTAAGATCTGTTCCTAGTGTCTTTTTGTTGTTGGGATGTATAAGTACCCGGCCAAGTCCACTTGTATTTTTGTCCATCTGATGAGTTAAGTCTATTTCAACTGATTTGTATAGTTCGTTCTTATGTTGTAATGTAATATCACTGTCCCAGTTTAGGGGGAGTGTTGAGATCCCGCTAACATGTTTACCCCCGCCACATTATGTATGTACGTGCCTGTCTCAAGTTAGGAGCCTGTAATTCAGTGGTTGTCGTTTGTATATGTGTTATATATTTGTTTTGCGTTATTTTTTTTATATAAATAAGGCCGTTTGTTTTCTCGTGAGAATTGGTTTACATTGTCCCTTGGGGGCCTTTAATAGCTGACTATACGGTATGGGCTTTGCTCATTATTGAAGGCCGTACGGTGACCTATAGTTATTAATGTCAGTGTCATTTTGGTCTCTTGTGGAGAGTTGTCTCGTTGACAATCATACCACATCTTCTTTTTTATATGAAAAAAGAATATATTCCATTACAAAATCCGGCACAAAACTGTTACTTTGAAAACAACATTGACTGGTTGTTATGGCACGCGGGAACCACATAAATCTGATAATCACAGTTTATCAGGGATTATGATAGAGTATCGGTCGACCATTATAGATGCACGTCGTAAATTGTAATTATTAGTCGTAAATACATCTCTTTCATATCGATCCGGCCCGACGTCGATCCAGCCCAAAAGAGAAGGCAGAATGTATTTGCTTTTATCCTCCAAAGTCATTATATTCTATTTATATTTTACAAGATTGATCGTTTATATAAATATACAGTGTTAATTTCTATTATTAAACGCAAGCGTACATTTTAGATAAATTGAAAAAAAAAAAAAACTCCGGTTCATTATTTGTTCATTGTGATTAAAAATTCGTATGTATCATTACTTTCATTTGTTTACAACTCTGTCTTGTATTGTTCGGGTCGTACTATTGCAAATATTCAATTTCATGACTGTATCATGTGTTTCCATCAGCTTACCATAGAACTATCACATGGTTAGGTTATAAATTAATGGTAAACCCTAGTTTTTAGTGTTTTAATGTCTAATCTTACAGTTTAAATATATTGACATAGCTGCACAACTCGATTCTCAATTAACAGTGGTAAGATAATTGTTGCAAAGAATCCTGCTCAAACTTTTGTAAAAGACGGTTATAACATTGCAGTGTTGAGAGAATTTATGTTGTATGTTGAAGGCAATTGTAGTGAGTACAAGTACCATTCCATCATGTTCCATTGAGTTTGGTTATATGTCTTGTGTTTCTGTCTCTGACCTAGGTTTTCTGTATTTGGCATGTGTAGTGCATCATAGCATAAGACATTGTTATGTGTACCATGATGAACTTTTGTGCAGGACTGCTGTGAGTATATTTGACATGGAACTCTTGACCAGACACTGACTTTTTGTCTCTTGATCTATGCACGTTGGGTGTGTCATCATGATACAGTGCGTATATAACCTTGACCTCAAAATATAATTTTCAATTGACCTTGCTTCTGAATATGTGGCATGTAGATGTATTATCATAACATGGTGAGTCTAGTGGTACAGAAACCTCATGTGAGCTTGACCTTTGCCCTCAATTTACAACATTTTTATTTTGTTTGAATTAAATGGAGAATTGTCTGATTGGCACACATACCATATCTTCTTACATATCAGTATTAGATATAAAGATATATATGTTAGTTTTGTGTACCACGATGACCCTTTCCTAAAAATCTGCTTTGTGTTTTTTTTAACAAATAACCCTTGACCAGACTATGACTTTTTGACTCTTGACCTATGCATGTTGCATTGTATTGGGTGTATCTGACTCTTAGTATCCTTGATATCAAGTCAGGAGTCTCTGGATTTTGTTAGTCCTGTATGTTTTCAATTATAAGTTCAGTTTTATGTTTTGAAGTTTGAATTATTACAAATTTTGTTTAGGGGCCATATGACGCCAGGCTCCGGGTGTGGGATTTTCTCGTTTTTAAGAATGTTTGGTTCAAATGAAAACTGAATCCTTTAATTTCCATAAAGAATTAGAGAGAACATTTACTACTTCAGAAGCACCATGTGCTGCCAGTTGTGATAGATAATTATGCAAAATGCTTCCATCATTATTTTACCGTAGATTTCATTTCATTTCATGGACATGAAGATATGGATAGTCTGTTTTTTACATCTTAAAATTTCTCACAGAAGGTATACGCATATCAATAAACTGAACTCAGTGCAAAGAACCTTTAAAGTACACTTAGACAGAAAGCTCAATCTAGTGACACACTTTGTAATGCTGGTCACATGTAACTTGAAATATCACTGTCTGTTACTAAACTGCACCGATATCCTGAAAAAAATTATGCAAGCTAATTCTATTAGAAGTATAATTCAATGGAAGTAAATAAGCTGTTTACTGAAATAAATGTAGAATATGTCTATTTGCCACAGGTGCCCCTGCTTGTGAAAAAACATGAGTAAACTTTCACATGTAGATGCATGATTCGCGTAATTTTGACCGTTTTGTGACCATAAGCATAGTGTATAAGTTTCAAAACATTTGGTTGAGGCAAACTAAAGTTAGAGAACGGAAACAACAGATTTAGCATTTTCCCTATCTTAAGGCTTCGTGTTGGCATTTGTATCATTGGTACTCGTACCACAGCTTCTTATATCTAATTAACATCAAACTCATGAACAGTGATGCCACCCGATATCGAACTTGATAGATTTGTGTTATGGGGTAATAAGCATTGCGTATAAGGTTTATTTGATTGGGTCAAACTTATTTAAGAGAACGGAAACTAAAAATTGAGCATTTTCTATGTTTTAAAGGGACATGATAACTCATGAACGGTAAAAGTGACGCTACCAAATTTCAAATTTGATTTTGTGTTGTGTGGTGATAAGCATTGTCCCAGGTTAGAGGGATGGTGGGGATCCTGCTTTCATGTTCAAACCCGCCTTATTCGGTATGTATGTGACTGTCGGAGGTCAGGAGCCTGTATTTCAGTGCATGTTGTCGTTTGTTTATGTGTTACATATTAGTTTTTTTCCATTTTTTGTACATATATTTGTCCGTTTCTTTTCTCGTTTGAATTGTTTTACATTGTCATTTCGGTGCCTATTATAACTGACTATGCGGCATGCACTTTGCTCATTGTTGAAGGCCGTATGGTGACCTATAGTTGTTAATTTCTGTGTCATCTGGTCTCTTGTGGAGAGTTCTCATTAGCACTCGTGCCACATTAGGTGGAGGTTGGGGATCCCGCTTACATGTTTAATCCTGCCTTGTTCTGTATGTATGTGCTTTTTCCAAGTCAGGAGCCTGTAATGCAGTGGTTGTCGTTTGTTTATGTGTTACATATTTGTTTTTCGTGCATTTTTTTGTACATAAATTAGGCCGTTAGTTTTCTCGTTTGCATTGTTTTACATTGTCATTTCGGTGCCTTTTATAGCTGACTATGCGGTATGAATTTTGCTCATTGTTGAATTCCGTATGGTGACCTATAGTTGTTAATTTCTGTGTCATTTTGGTCTCTTGTGGAGAGTTCTCATCGACACTCATGCCACATCTTCTTTTTTATATTGTGTATAAGTCTTGTAGTATTTTGATTGAGGCAAACTTAACTAAAGTTAGTAGAACGGAACCCATTTTTGGGGACGTTCGGGCCGGACGGACTAGGGTAACACTTTATGCCCCTCCACTATGGCGCCAACACAGAAGTTCTGACTATTGTGCTGGTATATTCGTCCCACTAGCACTGTCATTAACACACACTAAATTTTATTATAAAAATATTCAATATTATTTTTTTTTATTTCTTTATATTGGGCCGAATGATTATATGCATGCCCTTCACAAGAAGTATCAAATTTGACAAATTTATTGTACATATACATTTTTGTAATATTTGATAGCTTATTTTTCAACTTATTAAATTAAAAGCTTACAAACTTAAATTGATCATCACTTTCTTTTTATATGTCTTTTAACATTCTGTATTGGTCGATTTGTTACATATACCATACCCGTAGCCAGGTGGGTTCGAGGGGGATAGGGGTTGGACGACCCCCCCCCCCCTTTTGAAAACAAATAAGCACTGTTAAAGTCAACGTTCTGTTTGAATTGTGACTGTTAAAGTCGAGTTCGTGAGTCCAAATATTCCCCCCTCTACCCCTTGGAAATTCCTGGCTACGGGCCTGTATACTTCATATGTATTTCGATCAAATCTGACATTATTACAAAGACAATAAATATGATTCAGTCGAACTTGAAAAGAAATGTGCAATCAAATATATATATGCAAGTCGTCAACTGGTCAAGTGTCACTATACAAATCCTTGGCTAGATGCACATATCGTTGGCCAATTGAACGTCATGTCCTAATTGCGTGGTTTTAAAACTTCTAGAAATATTAACGGAAGTAAGAGATGAGTAAAGGAAAATACATGAAATCAGAACGACTGAATCAAATAAAAGGATGTTTTATATATACTGTATATTTCGGTTTATTTTTTGAAAAACTAAACGATGCTTTATTTTCATCTAGTTTCCTAATCAAAATAATTAAAATGAGAGGATAAATACCTTACAGCTTCCTTTACCGTCGATGCTGAAATGTTAAATGTTATAAAACAACTTTAGCGTCTTTGACCTACTTTATCTTTTATTCGAATACTTGCGGTTATCTTCTCCAAGTTCAACGGGAATATTAGAATGATCTAGAGTAGAACCCAGATAGAACCAAGAAGTTGGGTTTCTGTAACCAAACAACCCGGATGTTGAACCAGTTATCATGGTTTCGAACCAAATAACCCGGATAGAACCAAGGTTCAGAACCAAAAAACCCAAATGGAACCAAGGTTTAGAACCAGAGTGCCCGGATAGAACCTAATTGCATTCGGAATTCTCATGACTTTTTATACCTTCATTGTATTTTCCAAATCATTTATTTATTTAGTATATTTATATATAATTACGGGATCAGGTCGACTTTGGGCCGGATCGACTTGCCGGGACGGATCGACTTGCCCGGACGGATCGACTTTGGGCCGGATCGACTTGCCCGGACGGATCATATCCAGAAATCAACGCCACTTTGCTTATTTGAATATTATACTGAAGAAATCGGATACGGGTCACGGAAATTACATTAAAATGATAGGGAATTTTGAAAAAATGTCTGTTTTAATTTTAATTTAAGTGATAGACAGGTTGCCGGGGCAGAAAATGAATATACACAACAATATACACCATTTAAACGAAACATAATGACTGTTGTTGCAAAAGTACAGGTTCCTGAGCTATTTTAAAAATCGAAGCGAGAGGCTTTTAACATTGCAGTGTAAAATACAGGCTAAAATGGCTGAAACGTCAAATTTGCAAACTTCGTGTTGAAAATTGGCTTACAAGGTCATTACAAAAACAGGTTGCCGGGGTGAAATATGAAACTTGAATTTCCAAAGAATAAGCAAGTCCAAACCTTGTATATGTAGTCGTTGAACTCTAGGTTCCCACGTAAAATTAAAATGTCACTATTTCAAGAAGAATAAACTCACGAAAGCATGAAAAATTCACTAAATTCGCGTTCATTGTTTTGATTTTGACCGCCTGACAACTTTACGGAAATATCAAAGTGATTGTAAATAAGGACTCTGTGACGGGCAACTTATAATATCCGTGTTTTAAAGATTTTAATGATATCAAGCCTATCAAGCCAGTCCAGTTCAAAGTACTATCACGTGGTACAATTCTCATTTACATATTATGAATATTAATTAGCAAAACCACTACTAATTTCTGGCTATGTCGACTTTGGGCCGGATCGACCTGCCGGGACGGATCGACTTTGGGCCGGATCGACTTGCCGGGACGGATCGACTTTGGGCAGGATCGACTTGGGGCCGGGTTGGTTTGGGGACGGAACGACTGGATACCACTAATAGTGTTTAAGAATTGAATAACTGTTTTTTGGTGAAATTAATACAAACTTAATATGATGTAAGTTTAAAGTTATTAATATTTTTGTCTTTTGCAAAAGACAGGAATCCTAGGAATAGTATACTAATGGTAATATTATAAAGTAAATAAATTATAACTGGCAGTCTATAGGACATGTAATTTCGTATATATGATTATGGCAATCCGTTGTTGCACTTATTCTCTACTTATAAATATTTATTTATACATTTTATTATATTATTAAAATAGTAATTTTTTGATATAAACAGAGACATATAGTACAATACATTTACATGTCTCTGATAAATTAAATTAAATTTCATACACGGTTAGTAGTGGAGTTGCGTCCCTTTATATTCCATATAAGGTAATAAGGAGGCGGGGCTTATTTCATACATGGTTAGTAGTGGTGTTACGTCCCTTTAGAAAAACAAAACAGTACTGAGAAAAAATCTTAAAGGTTTTAACAGACGAAGAAAGTGATGATAAAGTGAAATAAATTCATAAAACACATTTAAATCTAACAAGTTGTCATTGTTGGCATCTGTTTTTGTAGGACCAAAGGAAGTAGTTTCTTAATCAATCATGTTAATGCTAACTGTATTGAAAACTTGCTCATTTTGATAGGTCACTAGTCTAAATTTTACACGTTAAGATAAATTCGTTACATAGTGTGCTAGTGACGTAATACGGTATATATGGGGTCAGTAAATTCCATATGGGGATTCGAGCTTCGCTCTCACCCCATATGGAATTTACTGACCCCATATATACCGTATTAGGTCACTAGCACACTATGTAACTAATAATATTGACACTCTTTTCAAAAGATTTGATGTAAACTATTTACATGTACATTTATTGGGAAGGTACGAATAATTTTATTAGTTTTTTTCACCAAATCCATGGGAATTTCTTTTAAATGTATTGAAATTTTTTAATTTTGGCGATTCTATTATAAATTGGGTGAAAGTGCTCTATCAAAACATTAATTCAGCAGTCATTCAGGGAGGGAATCTTTCAGACTTTTTCACTGTTGAACGGGGTTGTAGGCAAGGTGATCCATTATCGCCTTATCTTTTCATTCTTTGTGCTGAAATTTTAGCGTTAAAAATAAGAGATAACAAAAATATAAATGGAATCAAAGTTCTTGATGTTGAACACAAACTCTCGCAGTTTGCTGATGATACATCACTACTTTTAGATGGTAGTGAAGAATCTTTAAATGAGTCATTATTGGAACTAGATTGGTTTGCTAAAATTTCTGGTTTGAA
Source organism: Mytilus galloprovincialis (assembly GCA_037788925.1). NCBI lineage: Eukaryota > Metazoa > Mollusca > Bivalvia > Mytilida > Mytilidae > Mytilus > Mytilus galloprovincialis. The sequence goes on along the minus strand of CM075343.1, from coordinate 29,606,519 downwards.
TATAAATTTTTCCAAAACTCATGTCATTTGGATTGGAAGTAAAAAGTACAGCACAGAGACACTTTGTACAACTCAAAATCTTACTTGGGGAAGCACATCCTTTAAATTATTGGGTGTTAATTTTGATGTTGATTTAGAAAAACTAGTTAAAATCAATTATGATGAAAATATTGTAAAAATAAAAAGACTAGTCAAACAATGGTCTAGACGTAACATTACTGTTATTGGTCGAATTACTGTTGTAAAGACACTTATGTTGCCGATTTTAAATCATTTAATATTGTCACTACCTAATCCAAGTGAAGATATTATTAAACAGATAAATGAACTGATGTATAAGGTTATTTGGAACTCACCAGTTCATAGAGTGAAAAAAGATGTAATACAAAAAGATTATTGTGATGGAGGCTTAAAAATGATTAATTTACATGCTTTTATAAATGCTTTGAAATGTACTTGGATTAGAAGAATTTGTAGAAATGATTGTAAATGGCGAAATATATTTTTGTCATATGTTGATAAAGATAGATTATTTAGTTGTGGTAATAGCTATGTAAAGCAACTACAGCAAAGTATTAAGAATAAATTTTGGAAAGATGTACTGGGTGCTTGGCAAATGGTAATTGAAAAAGAAATGAATTTGCACGACTGGGAATATTTTCTTTCCAGTCCAATTTGGATGAATAACCTATTCCAAATTGATAACAAACCAGTTTTTTTCAAAGACTGGCATAGTAAGGGTATTTTATATGTAAATGATATTGTGGGGGAGAATGGTACCTTTCTAAATTTTTATCAATTTCAGGAGTGTTTTCAGATGGATATAGACATCATGAAATATAATAGCATAATTTCTATGCTAACTAAGACTTCCAAAAAAATTAAAAGGGGAGATTATAAATTAGTATCTCCTTTCATACCATCAGTTATAAAGACCATTCTCAAAAGCAAAAAGGGATCAAAAGATATGTATTTGGTGCTAAACAAAAACAACACTGTTCCTACAGGAGTAAAAAGATGGGAAGCAATTTTAGTTTTAGAAAATCAAAACTGGAAAAAGATTTTTCAACTACCATTTGCTATTACAAAAAATACTAAGCTACAATGGCTTCAGTATAGAATTAATCATAAAATTCTGGCAACAAATACATTTTTAAACAAAATTGGGATTGTGCAAAACCCATATTGTACTTTTTGTAAGACTGAACTTGAATCAATTGAACATATACTGTGGGATTGTTATTATGTACAACAATTTATTGAGCAAACTGAAATGTGGTTTCTCCATAACGGTATTAGTATACCATTTACACAGGATATTTTTTTGTTTGGAAATTTATCACGAATGTACAAAGGTGACCCTCAAAACAATATTTTTCTCTGGATTAAACAATATATATATAATACACGATATTTTAAAGGAGAATTAAGTTTAACAGCATTGATTGAAAAAATAAAGCATCATTATATTTTGGAGAAGAAGATATCAGTTAAAAATAAATGTTTTGAAAAGTTTAATCAAGCTTGGTGCATTTACCAAGAGGCTTTACAGGATAATTTGGTGGATTAGCAACTATGAAAAAATTAGCAGACATCAAAATGATTTTTTGTTTTTTTTTATATTGTTTTTTTGTTTTTTGTTTTCTGTTGCTTTTGTTTTTTTTCTTTTTCTTAATCATCTTTTAATTCTTTTATTTATTAATTAAGGTCTTTCCTTTTACAAAAGGGAAAGACCTTACTGTATTTCTTCTGTTTATTAGGTCTTTCCACTTTTCCGTGGAAAGACCTATTGGATTTCTTCTGATTATTAGGTCTTTCAACCTTTCGGATGAAAGACCTATTGTTTTTGTTCTGATTATTATTATTATTATTATTATTTTTTTTCTTCCGCCAACATTTTTTTCCTTCGCTGTTTTTTTTGTTTCGCAAGATGTCGCTTAGATAAATGAAATATGATATCGAACAGTTTATGCGCTTTTGAAACTGACACCGCGAAACCCAATACTTTCCCATATAAGAGTTATCTCCCCGAACACTGTTTTTTTTGTTATCGCTTAATCTTCACAACCGTTTAAGAAACCGACAAATTTATTTTTCCAAATGGCGCGTTACATCCTCAGGACGTTCTGTTTTATGTTGACCAAAGCCGTAAAGAGATTCCATATAAGAGTTATTTCCCCTTTTGTTTTTGAAATTTTGAAATGTATTTTAAACTGGAAAATCATAAGTGATAAAGACCTCGGGTCTTTTGATTTGAAATCCTTGGTCCAAAAAAATGAAAATTAGGTCAAGGTCAAAGGTCAAGGTCATGTACAAAGGGACAGATTATGTGATTTTGGCACTACTTGAAGAGTTTTATGTGTGTTTGCCAACCAACCAACCAACCAACCAATCAATCAATCAATCAATCAATCATGATCATGATCATGATCAAGCAATCATGATCATGATCATGATCAAGCAATCATGATCACAATCAATCATGATCGTGATCAATCAATCATAATTCCGTCTTATGTGTTTAATAAAGGGGTTCAAGATCTTCTTTGTTTCTTCTTCGCAGTTTCAATTGACCCTATCCAACGTGTTTAACGAACCAACCAACCAACCAACCAACCAACCAACCAACCATCCAACCAACCAACCAATCAATCAATCAATCAATCAATCAATCAATCAATCAATCAATCAATCAATCAATCAATCATGATCATGATCAATCAATCATGTTTCATGAAAAATCGAAATTCAATATTGTTCTTGCGTCACTTCTGAAAAAAAAATCCACATGTACTCTGAAACTACAAGTACAATCGACCTCAAAATTTGCAGTCAGCAGGGCATACATGTACAAAAGGTTTATAAAAAAACTTGTTGCAGATATCTCTCAAAGCTTTTCCTAGAGAACAGAAATGGCAATGCCATAAAAATGGCTTGCTAGGTCCGTAAATCTCAGTAAAAACCTACAATAAAATGTCCGCTCCGAGATTGAAATACTAATCTGTGTTACAAACAGGTGCTGAAAAATGTACATTATCAGAAAATAATCATTAAATGTGTTTTAAAGTTACACCGGATCGATTAAATCCAAAACATGCACTGCCCGTGACCTGTGATCAAAATGTCAATTTCCTACAATGACAAAAGAATTTACATTGTGTGCATTCCGTCTCTATACATGTTGTCTGTTCAACGTCCCCACCTAAAAAGAAATAAAAAGACTAAGTTTTCGTTATTATAAACCCGTGTCACGTGATGTGGCGCGCGCGCTGTACCTAAAATAAAAGAAACACTTTCCAAACTAAACATGAAACTTCTCCGGTAACACAATACTATAGACCCCTTACACAAACAAACAAACAAACACAAACACACACACACACACACACACACACACACACATCAATCAATCATCTTTTTAAGGGGGTGAAAGACCGTTCACAATTGCTTTTGAAAAGCAATTGATTTATATTTATTATTATTAGGTCTTTCCACTTTTCTGTGGAAAGACCTATTGTTTTTCTTCTGATTATTTTTTTTTTTTTTTTCTTCCGCCTAATTTTGTTCTTGCGATAAGCATTTGTTTCGCAATATGTCGCTTAGATATTTTGTATATGATATCGTACAGTTTATGCGCTTTTGAAATTTACCCTGCGTAAACGAATACTTTTCTTTGTAGGAGTTATCTCCCCAAACACTGTTTTCCTTGTTAGCGCATCTCCTTCGCAACTGTTAAAGATTATGACAAATTTATTTTACAAAATTGCTCGTTATATCCTTGGCATGATTTGTCCTATTTTGACCGAAGCGATATGACCGCTCCATATGAGAGTTATTTCCCCTTATGCATCTGATATAAATGATATGAATTTCTATCTTATAAATCATAAGTGATAGAGACCTAGGATCTTTTGATTTGAGGTCCTTGGTCCCAAAAAATAAAAATTAGGTCAAGGTCAAAGGTCAAGGTCATATTCTTATATTTGAATTTGGCTTATTTTCACTTATATCCAAAGACTGTATAAGATATCAACAAATTATTTTTACTAAATTGTTAGTTGCGACATGTCGTAAGATGTAAATTTTGATTGCAAGCGTACGTTGAATGTAAAAGGGAGTTTTCTCCCCTCTTGTATTTAAAAATACGCGTTTGGTGATATAACTCATTAACTAAATATAATTAAGACCTATGGTCTTTTGATTTGAGGTCCTTGGTTTATGACCTTGAAATTGATCTCAAGGTCATAGCTTAATTTGGCGTTCTAGATTTTGACCTTTGCTTTTATTCTATATGTATACATGATAAAGATATACAACTTTTAGAAAAAGGTATCAAACCATTTAACCTTGAAAAAAACAACCGGAAGTGACCTTTTGTAAACCGGAAGTAGCTATTTTTTTGTACTTTATTAATATAAAAGTATATAGAACCAGATATTTTTGGAATTAGTGTCAAGTAAATATTCAAATATAATCGGAAGTAACATTTTTCAAACCGGAAGTAACAAATTATCTCCCTTATTTAAAAAAAAATGTATGGAAACAATATATTTTTGGAATCAGCTTACTAGGAGCTATCATTTAACGATTGAAATGACATTTTAAACTTAGTTTCACAACTTTTCATATCAAAATACATTGTTTTGATGGAAAGACCTTCAATTGTTCTCTGAACAATTGGTTTTTAATTATTATTATTATTTTTTTTTTTTTTCTTCCGCCTAATTTTTTTCCTTCGCTGTTTTTTTGTTTCGCAAGTTGTCGCTTAGATTTTTGGAATATGATATCGAACAGTTTATACGCTTTTGAAACCAACTCGTTTTAACCGAATACTTTCCCAAATAAGAGTTATCTCCCCGAACACTGTTTCTCTTGTTATCTCTAAGGCTTCGCAACCGTATAAGAAACCGACAAATTTATTTTTCCAAATTGCTCGTTATATCCTCAGGATGTTCTGTTTTATTTTGACCGAAGCCGTATATAGATTCCATATGAGAGTTATCCCCCCTTTTATGTTTGATATAAGAATTTGCATTTCTAACTGGTAAACCATAAGTGATAGAGACCTAGGGTCTTTTGATTTGAGGTCCTTGGTCCAAAAAAATGAAAATAAGGTCAAGGTCAAAGGTCAAGGTCATATTATAAATTTTGATTTTGGCTTATTTTCACTCATTTTCAAAAGCCGGATAACTTATCGACAAATTATTTTTACTAAATTGTTAGTTGCGACATGTGGTAACACGTAGATTTTAGTCGAAAGAGTACGTAGACATTTGATGCCAGTTTTGCCCCCTTTTATATCTAATATTAGTTGTAAGGTAATACAACTCATTAACTATATATAGTAGAGGCCTAGAGTCTTTTGATTTGAGGTCCTTGGTTGATGACCTCGAAATTGAGCTCAAGGTCATAGGTAAATGTAACGTTCTAGATTTTGACCTTTGCTTTTACCTCATATGTATACATGATCAAGACTTGGGACTTTTTAAATTAGGTTGCAAGCAATGTGATCTAGAAAAAGACAACCGGAAGTGACCTTTTGTAAACCAGAAGTAGCTATATTTTGTACTTCATTAATGAAAAAGTATATAGAACCATATATTTTTGGAATCAGTGTCACTTTAACTATCAAACTATACCGGAAATAACATCGTTTGAACCGGAAGTAAACAATTATCTCCCTTATCTATATCTTTTTCCATAAAAACCATACATTTTTGGAATTAGCGTTCAATAAGCTGTGATTTGACGGTACAATTGACATTTAAAACCAAATTTTAATATTTTCATATAAAAAAAGGTCTTAACTGGTGGAAAGACCATCAATGGTTCTCTGAACAATTGGTTTTTAATTATTATTATTATTATTATTATTATTATTATTCTTTTTCCGCCAAACTTTGACAAATTTAGCCGCGTTAACCGTAAGACGTGTCGCTTTCATATTCACACTTTGTATCGGTGTCATGAATACCTATCCGGAACTCACCCTGTGAGTCGAAATATTTTGTCGGTTCGGAGTAATCCCTCCGAAACCCAAAAACCTTGTTATCGTTCCAACACCGTAACCGTAATAGGTAGAAAAAAAACAATGGGTGAAATCTGTTAAGGACCAGACCCCGGTTTTTCGTTACATTTGGATCGAAAAGATTCAACGACTCATTGGTAGGGTTATGCCCCTATGAAAATTAACCGATGTCGGTTGGTCACCAAAACTCAGAAACCGTAAGTCGTAGACACCTAGGATCTTCACCAATCATCATCAATTCATGCATCTTTGAAAAATACTTCAAGGTCAAATTTGTATGTTGACCTTGACCTTTGACCTAACACCTTGTTATGGGATAATCTCAGAAACCATTATACTTACAGAAGTTTTAAATAGTGGAAAATGTTTGGGTCATTACGGCGCAACTTTGTTACATTTTGACCGAAGAGATTTGACCTTTCTATAAGGGGCATAACCCCTGTTTTAGGTTTCTGAAAAGACAAAATCAGCTTTTACTATATAACCAAAGGTCCTAGACCCTTGGGGTCTTCTGTAATGGCATTGGGGACTAATGACCTTGACAAAGGTCAAAAGGTCAAAGGTCAAGGTCATGTCCCAGATAGCGAATTTAGTGTTTTTAACCTTATATAAAGGATTTTTAGTGTGTTTTCGAGCGTTTTAAGGTTGACGTTGACCTTTTCAATACATTCTACGTCTGTTGGAACATGTATTTTACATTACAAAAGGAAAGACCTCTCAATTGTTCAAGAACAATTGACAGTTTATTCTCTATATTTTTTTTTTGTATGTCCTTTTTAATAAGATACAATTATAAAATCCAAACAAAATGTTATTTTCAAGTTCTATACATTTTCTAATAGGTTGTATTATATTACATTTATATATATGAACTTATTGTTTGATAACTGTACTGTTGTATATTATATATGTTGGATAAAAAAAAAAAAATAAAAAAAAAAAAAACTTTTACAGAAATCTTCTCCTCTGAAACTACTGGGCTAAATTTAACCAAACTTGGTCACAATCATCATTGGGGTATCTAGTTTAAAAAATGTGTGGCGTGACCATGCAGCCAACCAAGATAGCCGCCATGGCTAAAAACATGGGGTAAACTGTAGATTTTGGCTTACAACTAGGAAACCAAATCTGAAATGGTAAATACATGCATGACAAAATTAGTTTAACCTCAACGTCTTTGATGACCTTATACAATGCATTGTATTTTATGTTATTTATTTAATTTTAGTTGAACATGAAGAATACAAGTCTGTTGAAGGGTCACAGGACTCCCAAGGAGCAAGCACAATACAGGGCACACCATCATCCCAAGTGACAGATAGCCAGACTTCTGATTGGTTTAATGATCAGTTAACAGCAAGAGACAAATTTAACCAAGCTATGCATACTATTTCTAAAGAATTCACACCATTACGGTCTCAACTGTCACATGATTGGGATATCATTGAACGCCGTACCAAAAAATACTACTTATCTAAAGCAGTAGAGAGTATCAACATAGTAGTAAGCTACATTGCTCCTGGTCAAGAAGATAAGATTATCCCTGATGTATGCATAAAACTTGCACCAGCCAATTATATTGAGAAGGACACACTAATAGATGAACTTATTGTAGCATATATTGCCAGTAACCATTCCGATATCCAAATACAAATATTGTCCATTTTCGCTAATAAATACACAAAAGAAGAGCTGAAAAAACTGGTGCCTGGTTTAACCATCTCCAAAATCGATAGAGCTAGAAAGCATGCTGCACTTTGTGGACCTGGTGATGTTGTTAAAAAAGAGGATATTCATCGAGACAGATTAACAAGAGCAAAGATTGCCCATTTTCTAGAATTTTTGTCATCACCTGCTTACTGTCAAATTGTTGGTTTTGGATCAAAGGTAATCAAGTTATCTAATGGAGCAGAAATCAAAATTCCTAAGGTTGTTAGAACCGTGATGGCGTCACGTGTTATTCAGCTCTATGATATATTTTGCAAATCAACAGATTTTTCTTCATTGAGGAGATCATCCCTTTATAAAATTGTAAAACTCTGTGCTTCATCACAAAAGACTAGCCTTCAAGGTCTTGACAATACAATTGCTGATGGTATGAAAGGGATTGATACTTTAGAGAGAATTGTACGAAAGCTGAACACTTTTGGACTTGATACCACTTCAACCAAAGAAGTTACTCTCTTCCTGTATAGGACAAGTCAACATTTAAAGTTTGACATCAAAGGACATATAGCATTTCAATCAGACGTTGTAAACCATTGCTCAACATATGCTCTTAGTGACAATAAGGAAAATGATTTCTCTGGGGAATGTCAGCATGAACATGATAATTCTTGCTCAGTTTGCTCTGCTGTTTTGCAATGCGAGTCAAAGGTGACAGATTTGTATAAGGAAATACAAGATAACATTCCATCTGAGCAAAAGGAGGAAATTGAACATGACTTGGAGATGTCTGGTAAGCAAATCACTGCATGGCATTCACACTGTATTCGTACAGTACACCAAGACAAGGCAAAGCAAGACATTTTGTCAAACTTAAAGCCAAATGAGGTTTTAGTCATTATGGATTGGGCAATGAAGTTCATCCCATTTCTTCATCGAGAAAAACAAGCAGACTTTTTTGGAAAAAAGGGCATGTCATGGCATTTTGCATGTGCAGTAACAAAGCCAAAGGATCAACTTGAACTGAAATGCTTTATACATATATTAGATGATGGAGTTCAAGGATGGTTCACTGTAGCCAACATTCTATCAGATGTCATGGTTGCTCTCAAGAAGCAGAACCCAATGTTAACATGTGCTTTCCTAAAAAGTGACAATGCTGGCTGTTATCACTGTGGTTCATTGCTTGCATTTATACAGGCTCAAAATCTGAAAGGTGCTCCAATACAAATCAAACAGTATAATTTTAGTGAGGCACAGTCAGGTAAAGACTTGTGTGACAGCAAGACATCGCATAGTAAACTTCACATCCTCAGATATGCTGATGAAGGGCACGACGTGACAAGCCCATTTGACATGAAGCAGGCTCTAGAAAGTTATGGAGGACTACGGGGGACATTCACATCAGTTGTTTCTGTCGATAAACATTTGGAACCTAAAGTGTCCATAAAGATTCCTGGTATAAATCAGCTGAACAACTTTCAATTTACTGAAGCAGGAATAGTAGTGAGAAAAGCCTACAAGATTGGAAATGGAAAGATGTTTGAAAATTCTAAGCTTTCACTTAGACAGTGTACAGATATAGACAGTTTGAAGGTATGTTTATCAGCATAACTGAGGTTGCTATATAAGGAGAAATGAAATATTCAGGTTACATACATAAAATTGAGAATGGAAATGGGGAATGTGTCAAAGAGACAACAACCCGACCATAGAAAAAACAACAGCAGAAGGTCATCAACAGGTCTTCAATGTAGCGAGAAATCCCCGCACCCGGAGGCGTCCTTCAGCTGGCCCCTAAACAAATACATACTAGTTCAGTGATAATGAACGCCATACTAATTTCCAAATTGTACACAAGAAACTAAAATTAAAATAATACAAGACTAACAAAGGCAGTATATATATATATATATATACTTGTAATGAGCCTCATTATGGCCATGACACTTGGTGTCAGATGCCCTATAGTGATCACTCTGTGTGTCTGTCCATCTGTCGGTCACCATTTTGTCAAATCAAGTGCCATAACTCCTAGACAAGTTTTCTGATAGACCATATATTTTTGTTTTTGGTAAATCTAAATGCATAATGTAATGTGCTGATCAATTTTGATAAATGTTACAGTTTATGTGTTATTCTAAAAAAATCCAGTTTAGACACCTGTGGTATATATTTAGCCATGGCGGCAATGTTTTTGGCAGGCAATCATACATTTCACAAATTTGGTCATGTTGATACAAGACATCCTATATACATATATATATATATGCATGAATAAATCCTTTAGTGTATTCAGAAATGAATATCTTGGAAGAAGAATTTACGATTGACAATAGCTATAGACACAAATGATGGCAGAAGCTCACACTATCTAATGATATATTAATGTTTTGTAGATTTTACATCCATTCGGAAACAGTGACAGTGTGAAAGTAGGAAAAGTTACTTTGAAGACATCTCCAGAAAGGGTTGATATTCCAGACACAGATTCAACTGAAACTGAAGAACAAGATGAGGTAAGAAATATTTGTCAAAAGCCATATCAATACTGAGGTACATGTAGGAAAGTAAATGGAAATGGGGAATGTGTCAAAGAGACAACAACTCATCCAGCGAGGAAAAAAATACAACACAGGATGACCCATTGGTCTCCAATGAATAGTGAAAAAAACATCCCACCGATAAGTGGGCTATAGCCAGCCAGAAACCACAAAGTGGAGAATAAATAATACACATAAGGACCAACAAAAACAGCATATATAACATAAACAAGAGTGCTGAAATGTCTTGCCTGTTTAATAAATTCCATAATATAATATTGATTACCTATTGCTAAAAGTATCTAAACACAAAAAACATAAGAAAAGCTAGCATTATCAATACACTGTGAAAGTGATGTCAAGGTCAGGTGACAGAAGTCAGACAGACATGAACATCTTTGGTTGATTTCATACACTAAATGTCATTTACCTACAATGTACAGTTATTAAGGAACAGACCCAATAAAAAAAAAAAAAACATGATAAGTGGACCATGAAAAAGAGGTCAATGTCACCTGACAGGAGTTGGACAGACAGGTATACCAGCAGATAATTCCATATACTAAATATCATTGACCATTTTCACTTTTTGGTCCTATTGTTTCATGGCAGACATTTGTCAGGATGATGCATTCTTGCTTCATAAGCAATGGTCAGGCGACTTGTCCATAAATTTTGTTTTATTTTTTGTTATCAGGAGGACACAGAAGCTGTGAACAGCATTGGATTTGCCTGTCCGGAGCCTGGATGCCAAAGGGAGTTTGTTTCGGCAAATGGTCTTGAAAGGCACATTTTGAAAGGATCCCATCAATATGTTAAACCAGCAGGAACAGATGTTGTAAAACAAATGTGGGTTGACAAATGCAATAATATCGGAAGTGAATACAAATCTGTGATTGACCAATCTGTTATCTCAGGCTCTGAAGATGATTCCGTTGTTGAAGGATGGGCTTTGAAGAAAAATCGAAAAGTTGTTCGTTTTTCTCCGCAAATTAAAATCTTCCTGAAAAACATTTATGATGACGGTGAAAGAACAGGGAAACGCCCCTACTATGACGATCTTTGTGACAGGTTAAGGAAACAACGAACAGAAAATGGAACCAAAATGTTTTCCCCTGCTGAATGGCTATCTGTTAGTCAAATTAAAAGTTTGTTTGCAGGTTTTGCATCTAAACAACATTCAAGAAGGGATATCCCACATGCTTTACATGTTGTAGCTCCTGATCAAGTTGATGTAAATGATGTTGAATTGAGAAATGTATTGTCTGAAATTGAAAACTGGGAGATACAAGAGAACATGTCACTCTTAACCGACAAAATTTTGTCAACAGAACTTGACCCGTTTCATGCAGATACATGTAATTGAAAGTGTTTGTAGCAGATCATGGACTTCTTATGAATACACTTATGAATTGTCTCCCTTTAATGTTATTATAAATGATTAATTGTCTTTTAAAATATTCAGAATCAAGTGAGAAATTGAAGTCAGGCTTGTTCACTCTTCCTTTTATCATATCAATTTTGGCTGTACAAATCATTAAAAATGAAGGATAATGAAAGACAGTCCTTGCTTTCCAAAAGTCTTAAACCTGCCAGGTGGTGCATTCAGCCTCTAGTTAGAAAAAAAATAATCTAAGCTATGACCATTGCCTGAGATGAAAGTTTTTAAAAATAAATTAGGCATCGTCCTTTGATGGTGCATGTTTTGTACAAATTTAAATCATTTACCCTCTAATTTTCCTTGTGAAAAAATACAAAATATCAAATATGCTGTTGTCTTAAAGTAAGTTGTGACCTTGACTTTTGACCTTTAAGGCTACTACAGAGCCTGAAAATGATAAGAGACTGTTTCCTCTTGTTGGTTAGGTGCATGTTTGTACCATATATTTTAATGAAAACTTGATTTGTTTGAAGGTGCTGTTATATGAAAAACTTTTAAAAAAAAATATAAAAAATTGCTATTATCTGTATATATTGTGACCATGACCTTTGATCTACAGAGCCAAATTTGAATCAATTTCTTTTCTCCTCATTCCTTTGGGTGTTTGTTGATTAAGTTTCATGAAAATCCAAAGATGTGTTTCTTTGAGTTCATCTGTAAATGATATTGTGACTTACAAAATGACTTAGGAACAACCAGATGCCAACTTGTATTTATAATTTTGTTAACAGGGGTAAACCTATTTGCCCCTTCCATATATTCATATCTTATGTTGATAGAATATCTTTTTAATACAATTTCAATAATTTTTCAACATAATTGACCTAATAGCTCCAGTTTTAATGTTACTTATTCATGTGCAGAAATTTTGATTTTTACAGTGTTTGAAGAAAAATCACAAAATTTCATAATTTTCATGTCTCTGCCAGACACATAAGAATATGAGTGCCCACCAATTTTATTCTTAAATTAGTTTGTACTATACTTCAACTTTGCAGTGTGATATGATTTTTTCAATTGTCAGTGGTAGATGAGATTTTGTATCTGTTTTAAAATGTGTAATTTTCAACAAAAAAAATACGGGAAAATTTAATATAATTATCTCCCTTTGACAGGCAAAACTTTGAAATTTGATTTTGATTATAATTGTGTAAAATGTTTATTTTACCATCAAACTTACTGTCAATAAAAGTTAAAATAGTAAGATTTATACTTTGTTGCTTTTTTTTTCATCTCAATATTGTCACAAAATCGAAGAAATTCATTTTTCTGAGCCAAAAAACTGGTTCCCTGTATAAAATACTGCATTACTCGTTCCAGTGATAAGGTCCAGGGGAAATATTTTGTGTGAAGTCTTGTACTAGTATGGTGTTTTTATTCACCAAGTTTCTAGGAGATTTGAAGACCCCACATGTGTTACTCAATACATGGTTTTATGGTGGATTGGGTGTTAATACAATATCACAGATTAAGATCGATTAACAGGTGATATGTTTTGATCAGGAATGAAATGACTAACACAAATCTGTGTTTTGTACAAATAAGTGTTTAGGGCCAAGAATGTAAGTTTAGTTTAGACATATTTTATTGTCTGAACATACAATATGGTTGGATACAAGTTATAACAACTTAAAATAATCCTCTCCAAATAAGTACAATATACAAAATTTCAAGATGACAGCTGCATATATTTTCAGTCCAATATTTCTAAATTTATAATAATATAGGATGCAAGTTATAACAACTTAAAATAATCCTCTCCAAATAAGTACAATATACAAAATTTCAAGATGACAGCTGCATATATTTTTCAGTCCAATATTTCTAAATATATAATATAATAGGATGCAAGTTATAACAACTTAAAATAATCCTCTCCAAATTAGTACAGTATACAAAATTTCTAGATGACAGCATAAAGTCATAGCAGTTTCGTACGGATTGAAAAAAATCAAAAAGACCGATCTGAATTAAGGATGTACATGTAGTCATATCAGGTTTAGGAATGTTTGTCAGATGTTCGAACTCCTTGTTTTTTTTCTATTACACAGGGTAACATATTTTGTACATCTTACCCACTTCTATTTTCATAGGCCGTAGAGTGACCTATAGCTATTTTGGAATAACAAGCTTCCAACACTCAAGAACCTTTATTTTGCCTTCTATTTTCGAACAAATTAAACGTATGCTTCTTAAAGTGAGACGGTGTGCTTAACAGCTATAGGTTATATCTATAAAAAAAAAAGGAGCACACGAACCCTTAATGTTTTATGTAACACCTACGGAAGTAGAGGGGCATTATGGTTGGTGGTCTGTGCGTCTATTCGTTTGTTCGTACGTTCGTTCGTTCGATCGTTCGTTCGTTCGTTCGTCCGTTTCGCTTCAGCTTAAAGTTTTTGGTAAAGGTAGTGTTTGATGAAGTTGAAGTCTTATCAGCTTGAAACATGATCTTTCTAATTCCACGGTCCATTGAACACAGGAAATGATAGTGCGAGTGAGGCATACGTCTACTCTGGATACATTCTTGTTTTCTGCCTTATACTTCCTTTATTTAAATATACTATCATTTTATAACAGTCTTTCGAAAAGCTTATTATTTTGAAACAGAGTAGAGAACATCTAAGAAGCTTTATTTTGCCTTCTATTTTTTGCAGTTATTACGTCAACCGATGCAACGTCTATACTGCTTGATGTTTGGCGGTGTTGGTCGAAGTTACTGTCTTCACGTTTTCAGAAGTCCATATAAAGCATATATAATTTTTATCAAATCAAATCAAAACACATATTTTATTGTCGTATAAACTTTACAGTTTTTGACTAACATATATTAACACAATAAACATATATACATACATATCAAACATACACAATAAAAACAGCACCAAAATTTATAACAACAAACAAGCGTACCCTACCCTCAGTTCTAATGACTTTTTTCAAGGAGTATCCTAACTTATTTGTTTGTAGAGGCTTTGCATTGGATGTAGTTAATAATGATTTTTTTCTTCTTCAGTTAAATTATTAATGTTATTATTTTCAGTACATATGTGTTGAAAAAGGAATTTCTTAGAGTTTTATTATAATCACAATAGAGTAAAAAATGTTTCTCATCCTCTAGTATTTTACATTTATGGCAAAGTCGCTCTTCTCTTGGGATTTTAAAATATCTCCCCTTTTCAATCAAGAGGGAGTGACCACTTATTCTCAATTTAGTGACTAATCTCCTTATCTGAAAATTAGATGTATTTAGATAAGATTCTTTTTAAAGTTTTTTTATATAGATCAAATTTACTTTTTATAGAATTAAATTTTACAGTCTCTTCACATGCGCTTAAGTTATAGTTATTGACCAAGCAAGTCGGTATATAGAATTTAATCTGCACAGCTCAGGTGACCCTTATTAACCCGAACGACGTAGGAGTTCGGGTTAAAGGGTCATCCTGAGCGCGTGCAGATTAAAATCTATATACCGATTTGATTGGCCAATAACTGTTTTAACACATGACGCCATTAATTTACGTGAACGTTTTACATGTGGACGATATTCCGCAATCCACGGATCCTAGGAAAGTTTATTGTAGGGTAAAGAAAGGGGCAAATAAGACTTGCATTGGTAAGTTTTAAATTGATAACTTTTTTTTAGGTTTAGACTTATTGTAAAATTGCAATTTAATGGTAGATTTTTTTTTAATGTTTCAATTAAATCTATTACCATTTTTTTTTAATAGAGAAAGATAAACCGAGGAAGAATTAGATGTTATATTTTAAATTTTAAATGTTTAATAAACAGAAAATACTTTTCTCTTTCCAATCTTTTACTCCCCCTCCCCCAAATTCTTTGTATCTACTGACAAGTCCATCTAAATGAAGTCTGATTGATCTCTAGCTAATCTCCCTGTTTTAAAACAAACTTAAATATGACCCCCTTCAAATTCGATCCAAAAATATGGGAAATAGATATTCAAGAAGTCGTTATAAATTCCATTGAATCTTAAACTAGTCCAAATCAGATTTCTTTTATTCGGATATTCTTAGATACATTTCTTTTTTGGCGGAAGTTACCAAAAATTGTTTTAACTTTCTTTCTGACTTTAAAACACTAATTTAAGTTTTATGTTGTACGCAAAATATAATACTGAAACATTTTATGTTCAAGCTAAGACGAAAAAAAGGAATGAGAAACCTTTCTTTTTTTCCTATTCTGAAACTACGATGTTTGTACAAAGTTCAGTTTTGTCGTAATTTCAAGGCAGATTGATATTTTATCGTATGTTTTTCTTTGTTGTGATGTTATGCTATTGTTTCAGAAAAAGGGAGAAGGTTTGGATCCATTAAAACGTTTAATCCCGCTGCAAATGTTTGCACCTGTCCTAAGTCAGGAATCTGATGTACAGTAGTTGTCGTTTGTTTATGTAATATATACGTGTTTCTCTTTTCTCGTTTTGTTGATATAGATTAGACCGTTGGTTTTCCCGTTTGAATGGTTTTTCAGTAATTTTGGGGCCCTTTATAGCTTGTTGTTCGGTGTGAGCCAAGGCTCCGTGTTGAAGGCCGTACTTTAACCTATAATGGTTTACTTTTAAAATTGTTATTTGTATGGAGAGTTGTCTCATTGGCACTCACACCACATCTTCCTATATCTAGACGGTGGATTCGGGGGTGGGGACGAACATGTCGTTCACCCAAGGATTGGACAAATTATCGTGTTTTGCTTTAAAATCGTAAATATTGTTTTTAGTCTCGCTACGCTCGGTGATATATTTTTTAAATTTGATAGAATAACGCCCCTTTTAAAATCTAGGAACCGCACCTAAAGGTAAAAATAGATCTGAACTGTGCAGTATATCTGAGGTAGTTAATGCACACCTTTGCTGTGCATTATCCAGATTATAGCACAGTAAGAACAAAAAGATTTTACCCATACCATGTGTTAAGATGGTTTAAAGAACCTGCGTCCATAAGAATTAAAAAAAAAAACACTTCTAGACACATTTACTTAATAGTTATTCCAATTGTTTAAAATAATTTCAGTTTACAGTCTTTACGTGAGCTTATGATTTAAAAAAAAAAGAAGAAAAAAAACAACAGCTAGACACATTCACTAAATAATTATTCCAATTGTTGAAAATAATTTTAGATTTTTAATGGTCCGAGTGTATATAATCACGCAACCTTAACGGAAACGATCTATACATAAAAATTCGTTATCGTTAACAAAGAAAAATTAAAGACGCTGATTTTTATAAGTTAAATTATCGGAAACAGCTCTGACCCTATTGTATACGCAGAAGTATTAACGAGGGATTTAATGTTATGACAACAAAGGGTTTACTATCTAAAGACTACATTTTATTGCGGATACAAAATGAAATAAGTTAAAAGCATTCTATAAAAACGCATCATTCTAATTACAATGAAATACTAAAAATAACATAATTTTCTATAACTAATGACCGGAAAATCTTAGTTCGCCTTATAAATAAGAGCTTTATATGTTCATTATTATAGGAATGAAAAATATTGGATATATCGGTCGTATAGTAACAACTTTCCAGCCACAACGCAAACTGTAACTAGTTTGTCAACACTGCTTCTGCGCAACTGCGACGAGTATTAAAAACGAGGCTCTAACATTTCACTAACAATGAAGTGGATATTCATCGTCGTGTTTTGCGTGTTATTATTTGGAATTCATGTATGTGCTATTTTTGCACTGGCTAAGAATGGACGTATATTGAAAACGAGATTTACTCGGCTGGCGTTGTTTCTCATAATAAGCGATGCGTGTATGATGGTTGAATATATTTGGCATGTGGTGGTCGTTAACACCACGGAAATTAATGCAAACGGTCCCCACCAGAATCTGTGTATAGTCTTGAAACACATCGTACCAGCAATGGTAGAATTTTCACTCATCTTAACATTATTAATGTGTCTGGAACGATTAAATGCCACTTTCATAACGCCAAATCGAGTTCTGAAATGCTTAACAAGTAATATTTCAGTTGGAGTAAGTCTGTGCATTATACATGTGTATATGTTAGTTCGCTGCATTTTGGAGATAAATAAAGGAAGACATCCGAATGTACCACAAGGATGCAATCCAGAATATTCAACACAGCAAAATTTTCTCTTGTATGTTGATGTGCTCTCGGGCGTTTTTGTTTCATTGATTGCCCTTTTTTATTTTATATTAATGATCAAACTATTGTCGAGACAAAGAAGAGTGGATACAATAGAAAGTTTGTCGGATGTTCAAGTTGAACAGAAGAAGAAAGAAACGTTGCGCATGCGTCGTTGTATTATAACGCTTAGCTGTATTATAGCTGTTACTTCTTGTTCCGTTTTACCTAGAACTTTGTATGGTCTCTACATCAATATAAACAACAATATAAATACTGATATTATCAGGATTACAAATAACTTGCTATTATTGAACCCTTTAATTGACCCTTTTGTCTATATCTTCAGAATTAAAGAATTGCGACGTCGTTTAAAATGTAAATGCTATTCAACTGAAGTTGTAATGTCCACTGGTGTGAATACTCATGACCCAACCGGAAGTAGAACAACAATCCCGACTCGGCACAAAAACGGCACGCGTCCTCCACCAAAATATACCAATGAAACAGAACTCTAGACTTCATTAGCGGATTGTACATTACAAATCCCATACTTTAACCACTATCGTACAGAGAATTTTGTGTTGATCCGACTTTTATTTCCACATTGACAATAATGTATTTTCTTTTAAAACTTGTTGCCTGTCCTGTTTGGTTGTTGTACCATTATTGTATACCAGAGCATCTCTTGTATATTTAATTTATGTTTTAATATAGAACAAATAGTATGTTTTATTGCCACAATTACAAGCGTAAATACAATTGTTGTCATGGATATTTGAATTTCAATGTAAGATTATTCAAACATGTATGTATGCAATGGATATTGAAGCACTATATGTTTTACTGATACGCGGAAGGATTGTATATACATAAGCTGCAGGTAAGCACGAGGTGTATGAATTTTAAATATGTTAAAATCGAGGTTTGTCTAGCAATAGGTCAACAATCATTATGTATAGCATCGATAAAAAGGGGGTATATTGCTATTCTATTATAAACCAGATTTAAGCATAAACATAGAAAACAGAATTTGGAAAATCACGAAAGAACAAATTAAGACCAAAACTACCTTAAGTTTATGCGTGTTCTAATCAAAATATTATGGAAAACTGACCGTTCTTTTTTGTTATAATAGATGTTTTTTGTTATTGTTTTCGTATGGTTAATATCATTTCCAAAGATATTTTTTCTTCAATCATTTTTTGTGTTTTGTTCGGGTTTTTTTTTTAAATGAGTCAGACCTTTATAGCCAGAACCTGGACCAAGATAATACATTGTATACCAGAAGCTTGTTTTAGATTGCAATCATCTTTGTATTGTACAAATAACAGGTATACAAATAAATTTTTGCTTTACTTGTACTTGTAAAGTCTCCTGTTACCCCACTTCTATGTTGAGCAAGCGGTAATGTGGATATTTTTTTATTTCCGTACCAGTTCATTTTTGTGCCCTCTTCGCGGTCTGCGTTTACACTATATCGATTACTTTGAAAAATTAGATACCATAATTAAGATTTTAATAACTAAAGCTTCAAGTGTTGGGAGTAAATTTCAGGATAAAAACAACATAATTATGTACATTGTCGGAAAACATAAAATCTATTTGTACTCGCTGCGAAATAGGACAAAAGCTCACGACAGCAATCTTCGCTTTTCGTCCTGTTTCTAAAGCTCATACAAATAAATTTTATATTTTCCGACAATTTTCAAATATTGTATATATATGTATGCAAGAGTGGAACTCATGCTGTCTATTGAGAAAATAACTCGGATGAATTGAGGGTATACACAAAATAAAGGCTCCTCTGATACATCATTAATTATACTCGTTTGAATTTTACACTAGTAATTTTTTAGGCCCTTTATACCTTGCTGTTTGGTGTGAGCCAAGGCTCCGTGTTGAAGGCCTCATCTCGATCTATAATGGTTTACTTTTATAAATTGTTACTTGGATGGAAAGTTGTCTCATTGGCACTTATGCCACCTTTTCCTATATCTACTACAAATGTAGCAAGAACATTTCTCCGAATCTTTTTTCTTTTTCCAAAATACTCCACGTCAGTGTTACGGGGACTGTTATTTCAAAATAGTGTGGGGGTTGTGTGTGTGTGTGTGTAATCATAACGTTTAAAAAGTAATTTTTGTTCAGGTTGAAAAAAATCAAAAAGAATTATTTTTTACCTATTAATAAATGATTACTTTTAAAAGTTTTTACTTTAATATTTCAAAGTATACATGTATAGAGCAAACCTGTTTCTTTTGTAAATGTCTACCCACTCAAAAAAGATACTTAACACGAGTGGCTATGAACCAAATTTAAATTCTAAACAAACTGTTATTCAAACGACTGAAATAAAATATTTCATTTTAAATATGTAATATACTGAAATATCAAATAAAACTTATTATTAACAACATTATTTACTTTCATTTCATTTGCTTGATTGCATATATATTTTTAACTTCACGGATATTAATTTATCTGAATTCAATAAAAAAAATATCTAATAATGATGCACTTTTGACGTTAAACTTTCATTACAAAAGTATATTATCTGTAAAATTCGCCAACGCATTTTTAAATAAAGTTGTATGTTGTTGTTAACTTAAATCTGGTTTGATTAGCAGGATCAAAGAATACACATATTGTTTTACAATGTCAAGACGGTAAGACCAACAAAATGTAAGCAGAAATTAAGTATTCAAATTAATTTATTTGGGAATAAAAATATTTGATAGTTTGGTTGCTTCTATCAATATTAAAATAAGCAGAGTTGGTATGATTCCGAATTGAGACAACTGTCCGAAGAGAAAAAATGACGTAGATGGGAGGGAGCAACCATTTAACTCCCTTGAAGTTAAATGGTCGGTCCCTAAACGGTTTCTTTATAGACACATCCAAACTTACTCACCAAATGTTTGCATGTACGAACAAATCATTTGGTAAAGGTGTTTAAGTGAATCATTATTTAACCCCAATCCCGTAAGGGATTTACCATTTGATTTTTATGGGGGCCTAGGATGAAAAATTTTGTCGTGCATTTTTTTTAGCTGTAATCTCTGTCCTGCCTTTTTATTTTTCACTCTAATCGGTCCTGCCTTTTTTTTTTTTTTTAGTTTATCCTGACTTTTTTTTTACCTAAATTCTCGTCATGACTTTTATTTTTTGCAAGTGTCACATCCTGCCTTTTTTTTTTACTCAAAACGCCTGTCCTGCCTATTTTTTTCAAATTTCATCCTAGCCCCCCCCCCCCCCCCCAATAAAAATCAAATGGTAGCTCCCTAATCCTTTACCGTATACTTTGGAGAAAATATACTATGCTGGATAACTTGACAATGTGCCTTGTTTATTTGTAATTTTGAACAATAAAATATGTCTAAAATAAGCTATAATAATTCATACATAGATTACGGTCATCGAAATTTAAAACTTCAATATAGACTCATTCACAATTCTAGCTTTATATACCAACATTGAATTATATTGCTAAATATGATGATAATAAATTGGCGGGAAGGAAAATAAAATGGTGCTAAAGTAACATTTCACGTGAGAACACACCAGTTGAAACGTCGTCATATGTAATAGAATCATATTCAAAACAGTGTAGCTGTGGCCATTGATTGACAACCTTAAATAATCCCATTGACGGGGGCAGATTAGGTGAACGTATGTGTGTAACGACAACTGCTCACTACTTACTTATTATAGAATTTAAACTGTGGGGTCACCAAAGGTTCTCAACGCCTTTAATATTAAAATAGTTCGAAAAATTAATCAGGAATAACTTTATGTTTTGATTTATATTATTGATATAAATCAAAACATCGTGTTATTCCTGATTAAATTTTCTAATTTCTTTATTTAGATGTTGAGAACCTTTTGTGACCCCACAGTTTAAGTGCCTTTAACACAGTGAGCAGCGGTTGTTACAGACAAACGTTCACATAATCTGCCCCAGTCAATGGGATAATCTAAGGTTGTCAATCAATGGCCACAGCTACACTGTTTTGAATATGATTCTACAGTTGAATATGATTCTACAGCGACCTACAGGTATTATGCGGCGGGGTTAAACATGTTTATGAGATCTCAACCCTCCCCCTATACCTCTAGCCAATGCAGAAAAGTAAACGCATAACAATACGCACATTCACAATTCAGTTCAAGAGAAGTCCGAGTCTGTCGTCAGAAGATGTAACCAAAGAAAATAAACAAAATGACAATAATACACAAATAACATCTCACTACTAGCAGTTAACTGAGATGCCAGCTCCAGACTTCAATTAAACTGATTGAAAGATTATGTCTTCATCATATGAATATCAGGCACAATCCTTTCCGTGAGGGGTTTAGTATCATACCATTATAACATATATGAGTGAATCAATATATATTATTTTGTCTTGTAAATATCTTTAATTTCGCGGCCTGTTCGATTCAGTCTGATTTAAACAGATCCCGCGTACTGGTTTTGCTTGCTGCTTTCAAAACTTTTACCGTTTTTTTGGTGCTGATAAGTATATTTCAACTAATGCAATCGCGCCTGGAAACTGATATGGGTACATGTATGTTACATAACGGCACATTCCGAAGGTCTTGGAAAGGTCATCAGAAATTAATCAGTGCGTTTCCAGAATCGAGAACAAATCATATACGTCTCAATCAGATTTTAATTGCTATAGATGTCATTTTTATGATAACCACAACAGCATACCACATAAACGAAAAAATCATCAGAAGTCTGTGGCAAAATTTGCGTCTGTTTGTACGTATCCGTATACTCAATAACGAAAGTAAAGCACCATTGTCTGGTCTAAAGAAAACACCGGCTAAGGTGGCAAATAAAAATGAAATAAAAAGCATCTGTCCACTTGATTTGTCAACATTGTATATCAACAAAGCAGTTTTTAGAACATACAGTATATACACTGGTCCCAAATTGGCGCGTACTTCTCTCAGGTTGCTCTTAAACGGATGGCATCGGATGAACTGTGGAACAGCAGCAATCATTGCTATGGTGATATTCAAAGTTGTCTTGTTAGTATTAAATACTATAGATGGATCAACAATAGCAACAACAAACGTCAGAAAAGTCCATACATTGCATGTTTTTAAAATTGGCCAGCTATACAAACAGATTATTAATCCTATCGCTAAAGACGGCAGACGTAAAGAATATGATACACTTGTCAAGTATGCTGCAAATATGAAACCTAGTATGGTCCACATCCATTTCAGCTGAAAAGACTTTCTATAAAATACCGTGGCAGCAACGGCAAAATATATTGAATGAAAATTGCTCAGCAAAATTTGTAAATTATTGTTTAAAAGCATATTTCATCAATTATATTTTCAGTGTAATGTTAAAACTAAAACTGAATCATAATTCCACTTACATTTATAAGTTATAGTTTTTTACTCCAAATATAATATGTATTATAATAAGTTCCCCTACATATAAGTAAATACAGGTATACCAAAATAATGTGGTTCATTACGCAACCGTGTCACAATTTATTCTATATATTTTTGGATTTTGAAAGGATAAGTAAAAGTTGAATTAAAAGTAAAAACTGGATGAGTTCCAAATTTAATACTTAATATAACGCACCCAGGTTTAACACAGCATCATTCTATATCGGCCTGTATCGACTCATGAGCCTGTAGTTCAATGGTTATCTGGTTCATGTATGTCATGTTTGTTTTTCGTAAATTGTTTTATATTCAATTAGGCCGTTAGGTTTCTCAATTATTTTTTTTTTCACATATTTTTTTTATCGGGGGTTTTAATAGCCTACCATATGAGTTTTACTCGTTGTTGAAGGCCGTACGGTTTCCTAAAATTGCTTACATCCACTTCATTTGAATTTTGGTGGTTAAACTGTAGTTGTCTCATTTGCAATTATACTAACATCTCCTTATTGTTCATTGATTTTGTTTTGTTATTTTGTTTTATTTTCCTAATCGACAGTACACATGAAAACAAAAGTTCAACAAGACTTTTGAGTAGCTATCCAATTATATACATAGATTACACGACAATGTCAGTTCTAATTGACATAAACAGGTTAAATTATAAACCAAGACGCCACGTTCTCTCTCCAATCTTCCTTTTTTCATTAATCAATAACAAAATTACATTTAACTAAGATCTCAATTCAAGAAATAAATAAGATCTTTTCTGTAGTTTAGTCTGAACAACGGAAGTACATGTCATGTTCTCAGCAACTCAGCAAGAACTGGGTATTTTTAGTAATTAAACTTATCAAAGGAAACATCCATGTTCGTTTCGTCCTTTAATAACAAATTAGAGAAACCGTCGCTGTAGTACTGGTCCATTAAGAAGTACATGTCATGTTCTCAGCAACTCAGCAAAAACCGGGTCTTTTTAGTAATTAAACTTATCAAAGGAAACATCCATGTTCGTCGCTGTAGTACTGTTTCATTATAATACGTTATTCTGGTTGGCTAACTGTACATCACGTGTTATTCCTTAAGCAATTGCATTAAACAATAAAACTTTTCATTCATATTAACACGAGGTCCGACAAGTAAAGTGCACAGGTAAATTAAAAATAAAAACCATAATAAAAATCGTGTTTCCATGATCCTAGCTAAAAATGTAATTATAAGTATTGAATGCTTTTTTTTGTAACTTCATATATATAGGGTTGTAAAAGCGTTGACCGTGCGCACATTTTTAGAATGAAGCACTTCCGCGCTTCATACAAAATGTACTTCGGTCAACGCTTTTACACCCCAATAAAGTTACAAAAAGAAATTGAAATTCGCCTCTTCATGGATACCCCGAGAGGGTTGATTTTACTATATGTTTTTTTCTAAAGCCATTAGCTGCAAAAGATTGTCTCAGATTTCGGATAGAATGTATAGATCAAATTTTACAACTAATCAAACATTATCTACTTTTATGTGTGTGGTAAGGATGTTTACACTAATTACAGATTTATGAGAGAATGGAATACGATAGCGATAATTTGAGACACCCTTTTGTAGCTCCTGATGCGTTGATTAAGATTTCATTAAAATTTCCTCTTTTATAAATCTATATGCAGAAAGTAACAGCATTTTACAGGTTGGAGATTGTAAGTAAAAAATCTTTATATTGTGCTTCCTAAAATAAGTATACAGGAAATAGCGTTCGATAATAACAATAATTTGCATGGGATTTATAATTTAATAAACAAACTACCCGAAGGCCTGAAAATGAATATGTATTCGTATTTCCAAGACATGTGTTTTACTATGTAGAGTTTTCTTCTGGTGGTATGACGTTGAATAATTCTGTCATATTTAGTTTGACGAATGATCTACAACAAAGAAGAGAGACAACATGAAAACAAATAACATGTGTATTTTTTGGAATATAATTTTAAAGTAGGTTAGTCAGACTTGTTTTTGTTGCTCGGTTCATACATTGTAATCCTGATATCAGTTACAGTAGTATAGTAAATGTATGGATGCCTATATAGTCGCGATCACACTGTAAATTGATAATTCGTCTAGAGCGTACATGAGGTCCAAGATGTCGGCCGTTATCCAGAAACACGTGTCGAGCGCTGAAAATGTTTTGTGACAATTTTTTAACTACCATACATGCTTTGTCGTCACTCTATTGATAGACTTGGAGTACTACTCAGTCTAGTAGCCGCTACCTTATAATTATCTTTGGCATTTTAAGACAATTTATCATGCTAACTTCTCGTTTTACCCTTTTTTAATGTTGCAACGGTTGAACTTTTATAATTCCTCGCATAATTATGTTTCTTATTTTCCAATCAAAATAATCGTACCTAAAAGAGATTTTTCCAGAAATACGCATTGCACTTGTGCTTAAAAAAATGTCCGATATTACAGACTAGGGGAACTTTGCTCTGGTAGCATGTATGGAGACGATTATATTCGGACACATAAAAACACATCTGCTTCCATTTTCTACATTTTAATCAGACAAAGATGACGTCACAAACATAAATACAAAATACTGACAAAAGGGGAACTCTCTCTTACAAACAAAAACATAATCTGACCATTCATACTATACATATAACACTGAGCCCTTATTTAAAATCATTTTACCTTTCATATGCATAAAGAGGTCCTGACTGATTGGTAGATTTAGCGTTGGCAAGGTATGCGATGCTGTTTGTTAGATCGTAAATGGCAATATGTAAGTTTCCTGTCTGGGTAATAGACGTGACGTCACGTATTACATTTTCTACGGTGATGTTGCCATAATGTTTGGTCAACTGTCTTGAAAGTGTCTGACTAAAAGCTGGACACAACCAATCCATGCCTATAATAAAGTGGCCTTTATGGGGGTATCAAATTTATCGAATAATCAAAAAAGTTTTGCTAATATGTGGGTCATTATAAAAAAAAAACATGCAAAACTGTGTTATTGTTTTTTTCAAGTCGCAGACATGAAAATATATCAAAAAAAACAATTGCATATGTTAGATATGAATGTTTTGTGATACACAATATATTGTTTACAGTATGAAATGTTATAAAAACATCCTTAATGTTTTCTTAAACCCTTAAAGATAGTCAAAATTAACTGTTATTGTTTACTGTAAATCCTTTCAGACTTGAAATAAGACTATTATTCATATCATTTGTTATTATGATTTATCACTTTTTATTGCCTTTTGATACATTCAAACATTTTTTAATGATTTTGGGAGGTGTATGTTGGTTTTATAATAAAAATTTTCACCAAAAGGAAATGTAACATTTTTTAAGTCAATGGTGTTACTTAAGGACAAATTAGTAGGATAAGAGTTATCTTTCGCAAGATTTGGGCATTTACAACAGTTTCTCCCTTAGCAATGTTACCTGTAAGCATGTTATGCAAAAGAAAACAAACAATTATGTTGAAGATTTAGTTAAAAAATCGTGAGAGTAAGTAAAGCTTATATCTTAATTGGAAATAGTGTCCATGGTGTACCCTTTATAAAAATCATTTTTTGAAAACATTTCCTTAACTTTGAATAATGAAACATATTGATTATAGAAACATGCACCAGTAAAAACATATAGAATAGGGGAATGGAGCACTTATTTCGTAACTGAATCTTAAAATACAACTTAAATCATTGGTGTTTATACTGTCAATGGTGAGACCATTTTGGTGAAATAACACCATTGACCAGTTTAGTGACACCACTGAATATATCATGACAATCAGCATTGATTTGTGTTTCTTTCATGTTTAACAAGCTAAACATTATATCATTTATGAAAAACAATACTTATTTAACAATTTTTTAACATGGGGCTATCATGTATTACATATACACAGTTTTCACAAACTAATGTATGCTGGTAACACCAATGACACTATTTAGTAACACTATTGACATTTTTAGTAATGGATGTTATGTTATATAATTTGAGATTTTTTAGCCTAAGAATTATTTTTTCATCTTTTTCTTTTGCTCGGTAATCTTGGTTGTGTGTTCAGTTCTTGATAAAGGTAAAATTTGAAATGTGATGTCATTGGTGATACTTTTGTGTCATTGGAGTTACTGAAGGGTCAGTGGTGTTACTATATAGAAATGCGACATTTTTTTTTTTTTTTTTTATCTTTATTCATAAATGAAAGTGTTTTTATGTCGTGTACGAAGTATTAGGTAAATTATTACCATTTAATCTTATACAATTCACATATATATATTTAGTTTAAGTGTATTTTTAAGTATTTACAACGGCCATAATTAGGACAGCCAACTTTTTTACGACAATGTATTCTGAAATTTATGTTTAAATAGAATGCACAGCTATATGAATAATGTCAATAAGTCGTAATTTAAACCTAAACAACAAATTGGAACAGTTGTTTGGTGTTAAACAACAATATTAAGTACCTAAATATATGCTTTAAATTGGTAACACCATTGACACGATTCTTTCAAAGGATGATCTAAAATTGTTAAAATTGAAGAAACTCTTCATTTTTCCCATTGCATATTTCTGAATATCGTTGCTACCATACTATAGAATAGCGGGACACATTTAAAAGTTTTAAACAATGACATCATTTTTCAAAATACTACCTCGTCGAAATATGCACTTTTTTTGATAATAACATGTAATCACATAATGATTAAGTTTTCTTTTTCAGCAATATAATAAAAAATACAGTCCTTAGTTGTTAGTAGGTTTGAAATAGCTGTCAGATAACTGCGAGTACTCTCAGATCTGTCCATTGGCATTGTGTCTTTTATTGTCGGGATGTACCAGTACCCGGCCACGTCCACTTGTATTTTTGTTCATCTGATGAGTTAAGCCATTTTCAACTGATTTTTATAGTTCGTTCTCATGTTGTACTTTTATACCACTGTACCAGGTTAGGGGTTCGGTGGTTGGGATCCCGCTAACATGTTTAACCCCGCCACATTATTTATGTATGTGCCTGTCCCAAGTCAGGAGCCTGTAATTCAGTGTTTGTCGCTTGTTTATGTGTTACATATTTGTTTTTCGTTCATTTTTTATATATAAATAAGGCCGTTAGTTTTCTCGTTTGAATTGTTTTACATTGTCTTATCGGGGCCTTTTATAGCTGACTATGCGGTATGGGCTTTGCTCATTGTTGAAGGCCGTACGGTGACCTATAGTTGTTAATTTCTGTGTCATTTTGGTCTCTTGTGGACAGTTGTCTCATTGGCAATCATACCACATCTTCTTTTTTATACTAGCTAGATTATCAAATAATCAAATGGTCATGAAATATTTGGTCTGGTTATCAAATAACTACTAAAAACGGCCAAATAATCAGATGATACAAAACGCATGAGGAGCTTTAATAAAAGGAAGCTTTTAAAATCTCGAAGAACAAACACGGATCGAAGAATTATTATACGTTGGAATTATTGTCTAAGTAATTTGTCCATCTGATGAGTTAACTAAAGCCTTTACATTAAGAAATATCAATTTGTTCCCTCAAAGAAATTTGAAAAATGGTTCAGTCTATATAATTCCTCTCCCATACGAAATGGATAAAATAGTAATGGGTTTTTATATATCAAACTTAGTCTAATAAATTAATTCTTTTGATTCAAAGCAAAAGAAAAAAATCATTTTACCCATTATTAATAAATCTCATTAAAAAAGACAAAAAAATGTATTTATCTACAAAAGCTTTATGGATGTACTTCGGTGAACTTAAACAAAATAGAGATTAAAATTGATATTTTAAGCCAGACGAGCTTTATATTAATGGAACAAAATCATCTAAATATATCAATATTCAAGATATTTTTTTTCTTGAATGATGGGAAAAGGCTGACTCAGACTTTTATTTTAAATTTGCAATGGTATTATTTGGGTTGCAAATCGAAAGAAGAAAGCTAGAATCTAGTACTGAGAATTTATGTTAATGACATTTTATGAGTAATCGAAGTCTTATATGAAATGAACAATGGGTGTTATAGGGTAACCTGTATCATAGGAAAAATAACATAATGTTACCCTGTATCATGGAAAAAATAACATAATGTTACCCTTTATCATAGGAAAAATAACATAATGTTACCCTGTATCATGGGAAAAATAACATAATGTTACCCTGTATCATAGGAAAAATAACATAATGTTACCCTGTATCATGGGGAAAATAACATAATGTTACCCTGTATCATAGGAAAAATAACATAATGTTACCCTGTATCATGGGGAAAATAACATAATGTTACCCTGTATCATGGGAAAAATAACATAATTTTACCCTGCATCATGGGGAAAACAAGAATTAGTCCATAGTAAACGGATGCCCCACTTGCACTATCATTTTCAATGGACCGTGAAATTAGGGTAAACACTCTAACTTGGTATTAAAATTAGAAAGATCATATCATTGTTCAACGAACAGACGGATGAACGAACGTATGAACGAATAGACGAACAGATGGACGGACAAACAGACGAACGGACCGACAGACCAGAAAACATAACGCCCCTCTACTATCGCAGGTGGTGCATAAATCGTAGGTGGGCATAAATCAAGTAGTCGGTTGTGTTATGGTTTTAACCCAACAGCTGTAAATAACTTTTTTCCTTGTTCAGTAACATGACAACAAAGGACCTTCAAATAATGGCTGAATCCTTTTGGCCTGAGGGAATTGAAACCTTAGTTCCTTATTAATTTAACGTTAAGCTTTTTTTGATAATTGTATTTCTTATGACTTACCCCAATATACCACGTCTTTTATTTGTGGATGCCAGGACGCCGTTGGTTTCATATTTACGTCATCCATAAAATTTGCTACTGACGCTGAGTATTGAATTCCTCGAAATTCACCCATCTGTGTAAAACAAATTTAATTATATTTAAAGGGATAAACCTTGGTTCAGTACGAAAGTCTATAAGAGTCACACAAAAAAATATTTATCTTGTCATTACGAGATAAATAGGGTTGCATTTTTTTTAATCTCGTAATTACGAGATAAACATTTTTTTGTGTGACCCTAACAAGCTTTCATAGCTCAGGGATATAACTCTTTAATTCTGATATGCGTTCGTAAAAGTATTTTTTCGTTAATATGTTTTAAGCATTTACATTGTGCCTGAAACTGATTGGAAATAATGTATGTAACCTAGAAGCTTAGAATATGTTTATGAAAATGGTTGACACAAACACACTGATGATATTGAGAGTTATTTCCTTTAACCTACCTCTTTAATTGGATGTACAAGTAATTCGGTATCACTGAGGCCAAAACAAATATTGTTTTTGTTTCCCAATCCCTAATGGCACAAGAAAGAGCAGATAACATTAGATAGATATAAATAGATAAAGTATTTTGTTTTGTTCCAAATTATTGACATTATGTATAGCCAAATGTTTTCGACTTCTGCAGTGCTTTTAAAAACAAAAATGTCGATAAAATACGTTCGTTTAAGCTTGTAAATTAAGAAAGGGTAGCTAGGGTGAGGTAAGAAACATTTTTGTATTTCTCAAGAAAATCTGAGAAATACAGAAATTGTCTAAGGGAACGATTTTTCATAATAATTTGATTGATAGCATCGAAAAAGGAGAAAACCTTGAACTTAAAAAAAATGGTTGCTCCATTAAAAGAAACCAGTTTGAACAATGACGTAGCAATGCGAGAAACATGTGCAAGGGATATTTTGGTGTATGGTGCCGCAAGTATCACTAACCTTTCCGTCGCCGACCCCGAGGATTAAATCACAAGTTCTTTGAGAATTGGCAATTCTGTTGATGGAATCGTCTATCGTGTTGTCAAATTGTAGAATATCACGTAAAAGATACTAAAAAATAAACGAACCTTAAATTGTAGCAAGTTTAAACTTTAAATTACCTCAACATGAAGCAAAATTAATCTTTACTGTAATTTTATTCTTTATCATCCATATTTAATATAGTCTCCAGTCCGGGAACATCTTCGCTATATTAAGCTAAGGGTAGCGACTCGGTTCCCTTTCTGTGGATAGGGGACTGGTTGGTACCTTTGGCTAATAGAGATTGTCTAACATACATTACTTCATATTCTATATGTAGTGTTAGGCTCTGATCCTGTCCATAACGTTATAGTATGGTATTAGTTTTCTGTTTTGCTTTTTCCAATCATATTGTGTTGTAAAATGATGCCCTTTATGGGTTCTTGATTAGATCAATAAAATTCTTAAAATTCTTAAAATTCTATTCTATATCTCATTCTAGCCAATAGAACCTTGACAAAATCACAATCAACCGATCAGAACCGATAATTGTGAGAAATCATTTAAAGATAGCATTAATATCAAATGAAACCAATGGCGTCGCGAAACAAAACATGATGTATTATTGAAATAAACAAATATATATTTTTAACTCTTCAAAATGTATGTGTTTGAAAGACATAAGACAATGTAATGTCCTTGCTCCTACATTTATGCTCAACATAATACACTTTTTAAACTCAAAATCAATTGCATGTCTCACCACTGAGGCAATATCTTTGGTCATGTTATAAAATTGAGAATGGAAATGGGAAATGTGTCAAAGAGACCCGACCGAAGAACGGTAAGCAATCGAAGGCCGACGGGTCTTCAATACAGCGATAAAATCCCGCAGCCGGAGGCGATGTTCATGTTAGGGTTGTGTTCCTATGCTCAAAATAAACGGCCTCTTTTTAAACTCACAATGCAAACATGTCTTATCAGTGAGGCAATATGTTTCGGCATGTTGACCATGTTAGAGTCAATAAAACTTACCGTAAAAGGGACTCCGAATCTCGATTCCTTTCCAAATGTTTCATCAGGAAAGGTTACACCTATTTCTGATATTGCCATATTTTTGGAGCTCATCCCTAATAAATTGGAATAACAGTAATGTAAAATATATAAGTTGTGGTATGATTGCCAATGAGACAACTCTCCACAAGAGACCAAAATGACAGAGAAATGAACAATTATAGGTCACAATATGAATGTCATAAAAGCGCGACTGCTCATTACAAACGTCGCTACATGTAAAAGTAGTAGATGAATATGAAGTATAATTTAATACTGTACGGTTTTATTTGGGTATTTTTTATTTGAATATTTTAAACATATATTGTGTTAATTTTATATTTTTTATATGATTGGCTTATAGTTAAAACCAAGCTATTACTAACCGGGATTTTTAAGAAAAATGATGTATCGATTCAGTACGGTACCGAATAACTGACTACTTAACTGATGAATTCCTCGAGGACTAAGGTTCCTACTCCAAGAGGCAATATATACTAACTTTATATACAGTTTTTTATTCTTTGTACACATGTATGTCTTTTTTCGATAAGGTATAGCTCCTATCGTTTCTACTCAGTTAAACATCCCTTACGACTCTCTAATATTTAGGTTTAATTCTAGAATTTATTTTTAATTTACTTTGGTCGCACGAAATTTATTATGTTTTATTTCCACTTTAAATGATTTCAGATACATCTTCTACCTGTTATGGATCCTATCCAACCTGTCCATCCGAAATTAGCAAAAGCATGCCCGTTTCCTTCAGTTGGGTGGTACACGGTCACTTGGGGGAAATCTTTAAATGGACCTTTAAGATATAAAAAAAAAAAACATCATTTCAGATTTAACATGTACATCAAGTTAACTTTAAAATATTTTATTGCACATATATTTCGTTCGTTTTATTCATTTTCCGTCACTGCTCAATTTCTCAAATCAATTTTTTTTTGTTTTCGGCTTTTTTAATTGTCCTATTACGAAAGTCAAAAACAGAAACTGTAGTGGCCATTTTTTTGACGGAATATTTATATAACGCGCAGAGAGCGTGGCACATAACTTACATGAGACAGCAAACAAGTATTACATGTACGTAAGGGACCATAATGGTTACCAGTATTACATGTACGTAAGGGACCATAATGGTTACCAGTGGTTCATGTTAGACTGCCATGTGTACCTTACTTTCATTAACTGCACAATATATAGTTATCCTTAGCATTAATATTTATTTTGCTTACCATCAACGCTCCAATCTAATGCTCTTAGTTGTAACAGGGAACCTTCTACTGGAACACTTTTACCCCATGCTCCAAACATTGAGCAATCACCTTTGCTAGAATATGAAATTATATAACGCCATGCGAATTTACACTGTTAGTTGTATTTCAATGATAAACATAGGAGAACTATTATCTTTGTCGATATCGTTTACCAATAATTAAGAAAGTACAATTCGGTACATGGTACAATTTAATTGATATAGAAACAAAGGAAACGTAAGCGGTCAGCTTTTTACATTTGTCCATTGACTATTATACGAATGGCAAATTGTGATTTATTGGCCTTAAATTAATTTCTCGTTTTTGTCCATAATTCTGTAAACTTTTTCCATACCAATATTCACTAAATTCGCAAGGTTCCATGTGATTAATTGTATTACTGTGTTTTTGGTTTATTTGCTACATGGGCTAGAGGTATAGGATCCCATGGAGAGGATTGAAACCTCACTAAACATGTGTTTAACGCTGCAGCATTTTTGCGTCCCTCCCAAGTCAGGAGCATTTGAAAGTGTTGTATGATTTTTAGATTTAGTTCATTATATGTTTTGGAGTTTTAGTATGACGTCCATTTTCATCGAATTTTTGTTTAAGGTTCAGCTGTAGCCTGCCATCAATGCGGGATTTCCTCATTGTGTTGAAGACCCATTGGCGTCCTTCGTCTGTTTTCTGCTCTTTGATCACGTTGTTGTCTCTTTGAGATATTCCCCATTTCCATTGTATATTTTATTGGTAACTTTTCTTAAACTTACGTTAGTTCAGCAATCATATGAATTCGTAGAATTTTCTGAAAGAAAGAAAAGAGCAAGGTGATACTAATTCGCTGACTCAGACACATTACAATAAATCGTAGTACCGGTTCTTTGTTTAATCAATGACACAGATTATATCATATTTTGTTTTCTAGTGCTGCTATTATTGGGAAATAGGATTATTATTACCAATATCCCTTGTGGTAATTGTTTAAGTAGTGATGCCGGTTTTGGTAGGGAATGATACACGTCCAAATTTTACCACTTTTCTGTACAGTATTAAACAACCTTTCAGTGTAAGAATATGCTAATATCCAGTCGCAAATATTACAAATATTAAATGAAACAGGACGAAAATATACTTTTGTTACCCGTTTTATACGAGACAAACACGTTGACCCGGATTTGTACCGGGCGCTATCTAGCAAGTTTACAGCTCCATACACGTATCGGGCCTATCGCTCTAAGTAGACACATTATTATGACTCCGAGCCATCATGCCTTTGCTTTTACTGCTTTGCGGAGATGCATCAATAACAAGTCTAAGCTTTTTTTGTTTGAATTAGAAACCAATCACTCCCGCGCACAAACCAGGTACACTACCACATGACCCTTGATGTGTTTCCGAGACAAAAAAAATAATAGTGTTTCTGAACAGACGGGAGGACCACCTTGTATAAAATTACTTAAACATATTTCTGACTATTATGCTAAATTCACATTATATTATAAACTAATAAGAATTAGAGAGCCACAGTATTTCCTTAATATCTTTGTATTTTATTTTACTACGATTTTGAGATTTTTGGAATGTTTGAGTCTTATACTTTTTTTTAATTTTTAAACATATCATGTAAATTGGCTGCTATAGATAAAAGTGGCTGCTATCTTGATTGGCTGCTGGAAATAAATGCTGCTATCCTGATTGACTGCTAAAAGTAGCAACCATCTTGAATCTGGTGTATTTTGTCTAGCCGATACTATTTTGAATTGAAATATAAGATTTGGTCGCTCCATTTTGCTGATACTATTCACAACGAATTGTGTTTTGTAGTTTATAATACATTTTTGCTAAAATTTTACCCGTTTCAATCATATCCCTTTTCAAAATTATTTTTTTGCCATGATTTTAAGTTACATTCGGTTTCACTTTAAGTAGTAATAGAAGGTGTCGTATGAGTATCACAACTCTCCACCCAAGTGACAATGTGTAAAAAGTTTACAATTATATTAGGTCAAAGTACGGCCTTCATTCAATCAACACGAAGCATTGGCTCCAAAATGACTAGTGTAAAACAATTCACACAAGAAACTCAACGGCTAACTAAGACTTATATATGCGTTCTAACAAATTCTGTTTACCACTATTTTGTTTAGTATTTGGCTTTATATTTGTTTTCTATATCTTATTGCTTGTATTGTCGGTTAAAACGTTATACATGTATATATTCATCAAATTATGCTAATTGATTTGTAAACAATGTCGATCCTAGATAAAGCCTATTTATCTGAATTTTCAATCACAACTCGAGTCCCGAGTGATCCCTCCCCCATATGGGACATCGAGAAAAACAACATAATAAAACAAAAACCGAATACAATATAACCAGGCTGAAGCTAGCGAGCAATAGCTAGCAATATTATAAAAAAGAAGTTAAAAAACAAACTGGATTGATTTACAAATAACGGGAATAATTATTTACAGTGATTTGATATATAGAATTTGATATTTTTTATGTTATTTACAAAAAAGAACAAAATGTATTTTGAAATAGAAGTTTCAAAATACAATCATAATTTTAATAAAACTGGAACAATATTTAGTACCAACGGAAGTCATTATGTTTAATTAATCAATATATAGAATATGATATTTTCCTGTTATTTACATTTTAATTGCAATTTTAAATCTTTATTTTTAATCACAACTCCCTAGTGATCCCTCCCCCATATGAAAAACAACATAATAAAAAACCCGAATCAATGTTTTATAATTAAAGAAACTGGAACAATACACTAACAACGGGAGTAATTATTTACTGTACTGAAATTTAATATATGGAATTTGATATTTCCTCAATATTTACAAAAAAAATAATTATGAAAAAGAAGTTTAAAAATATAATCATAATAAAATAAGCTGTAACAATTTATTAACAACAGAAGTAATTATCTATGTAAAAAATCATCAATCATTATAAATTTTTTTATATTTTCCGGTCATTTACATTTAAACGCAATTTTAATTAAAATAAATGTACATGTACTTCATTACCATGTAATTATAGTGTATTAACGCCAATTAATATATATCTTAATCAATTATTAGTAATTATTCCCGTTAATCGAGTAGCTTGTTATGAACAGGTGCCAAAATGAGGCAAAGTGAACTCTTTTTTTGAGTTAATTGGAGCAGATCGTTACGAATAGTATTCATTGCCTGTAAGCGTTGAGAAATCTTGACTCTGTGACAATGGAATAAAGATATATATAAACATGGATTTTAATATATTTTGTACATGATTCTTAGCATTCTGTTACATATTTCAAAGAAAGGATATTTGTTTTAAAGTAAACAATCTACCAGACCCTATCTACAGAGGATAAAGATTAGAATTTAATATGTCTGGAATTAGCTTGTAAGTACATTATACTATACTACTATTAATTTAATTTATATGAATAAAGACTAGTATTAAAACACATTTTCTGTATCCCAATTATTATTTTTCTTCATATGAAATTATGCAAATTTTCAAACAGGAAAACCAACGGTATATAATAAACCAATTTCCTTCCACAAAAGGTGGCATAAAAGGGGGGACATGCCCCCCTTTCCGCTCATGCTTTCGAATTGTTTTAAACATGCAGCTCTCGAAACAGTTCATGATATCAAGTAGCTGAACAATATAATCTGTAAAGAGTAAAGTGGCTATACGATTGATAGTACAAATAAAAATTAAAAGATGTGGTATGATTACCAATGGAACAACTACAAACCCGATTCCAAATGGCATAGATTAAAGCAGATGTAGGATTAAAACAATTTAACAGTGAAAATCAACAGCTTGATCTATATCAAAACAATTAATGAAAACCAAGCAGACACGAACCAGTAACATACACTGAATGACAGATCTATAATGTTTTTCGAATCTTTTTTCGTATTACCTGACTTTTTGCATTACATTATTTACGTTGGCATCAATATTTCTTTGTTTTCTAGCATTGCTTTACTGAAAATTGTTATATTTCAGTTGAAAAAACTTTTTTTTTTATCTGCTAACCGAATCCCTGTGCATACAAAACACGAAGGGGTTAAACATACGGGTCAACCGTGAATAATCTGTATTAAAGATATACATGTAGGAAGATGTGGTATGTGTGCCAATGAGACAACTCTCTATTCAAGTCACAATTTATAAAAGTAAACCATTATAGGTCAAAGTACGGTCTTCAACACGAAGATTAGGCTCACACCCAACAGCAAGCTTTAAAGGCCCCTAAAATTACTAGTGTAAAACCATTCAAACGGGAAAACCAACGGTCTGATCCATAAACAATATGAACCACACCAACAAACGACATTTACTGAACACCGTGAACCATCTGTATAATGTTCATTAAAGTTTTACAATTAACATACATTGTATGGGCTCGTTTCAGATTAACCAATAGCATGGGTTTATCTGGTACCTGTACACCAACAAAAGATGGGATAGATGAAGTTCTAAGTATCATCACACCAGAGATGAAGAAAAATTTGTTTCAAACCACTGAAGAAGACGACGATTCCGGTATTGGTTTGGAGTTCAAAAAGGTAAGTTTATCTGTAACCCTTCCGGAGGACCTACATGTAAATCTATTTTAAACAAGATGAAGGATTTCCCCGATATTTAGAATAACGATGCGAAATGTCTATTTTAAAAAGGTATATGTAACCGCATCTTTGCTAGCCAAGGGTTACGATCCACTTCCCTCCTCTCCACCCAGTGGCGGATCCAGCCAGTTTTAAAAGGGGGGGGGGGGTTCCCAACCCAGAGTAAAGGGGGGGGGGGGTTCCAACTATATGCTCCCATTCAAATGCATTGATCGGCCAAAAAAAAAAGGGGGGGTTCCAACCTGGATCCGCCTCTGCCACCTTTGGCGGATTGAGATAGAATTTCGGAGAGGAGTGAAATCATAACCCGTGGCTAGAGAAAATGAGGTAACCCGGTTTCCCGCACATTTATAATTACACTATGCAAAATTTATCTTAAAAAGGTGTAGAGTTTCCCCGACATTTAGAATTGCACTGCGCAGATTTTATCTTAGAAAGGTGTAGAGTTTCCCCGACATTTAGAATTGCACTGCGCAGATTTTATCTTAGAAAGGTGTAGGGTTTCCCCGACATTTAGAATTACACTGTACAAAATCTATCTTAATAAGGTGTAGGGATTTCTCGACATTCATTAAGAATTGCACTGCGCAAAGTCTATCTTAACTAGATGCTCTAAAGAGCCTGTGTCGCTCACCTTGGTCTATGTGCATATTAACAAAGGACACAGATGAATTCATGACAAAATTGTGTTTAGGTGATGGTGATGTGTTTGTAGATCTCACTTTTACTGAACATTCTTGCTTCTTACAATTTTCTCTGTATAGACTTGCCCATTTAGATACAGAGGAAAATATTTTGTAAACATTTACAAAATTTACCAAATTAATGAAAATTGTGTTGACTTATTTGTAGATCTTACTTTGCTGAACATTATTGCCGTTTACAGTTTGTCTCTATTTATAAAAGCATTCAAGATAATAACCAAAAACCGAAAATTTCTTTAAAAATTACCAGTTGGGGGCAGCAACCCAACAATCAGTTGTCTAATTCATCAGAAAATTTCAGGGCAGATATATATTGACTTGATGAACAAATTAACTCTATTAGATTTGCTCTAAATGCTTTGGTTTCAGAGTTATAAGCCAAAATCTACATTTGACCCCTATGTTCTTTTTTTTAGCCATGGTGGCAATCTTGATTGGTTGGTTGGGTCACCGCAAACATGTTTTAAACAAGATACCCTCATAATGATTGTGGATAAATTTGGTTAAATTTGGCCCAGTAGTTTCAGAGGAGAAGATTTTTGTAAAAGTTCACGACGACGACGACTACGATGGACGACAGACGACGGACGCCAAGTGATGAGAAAAGCTCACTTGGCCCTTTGGGCCAGGTGAGCTAAAAAGGTGTCGATTTTGACTTTCCCCGTCATTTAGAATTACAATGCGCATAGTCTATTTTAAAAAGGTGTAGGGATTTCCCGACCTTAGAATTTAAAGGAATTGTGGTATGATTGCAAATGAGACAACTCTTCATAAGAGACCATACATTTTTAACTATAGGTCACTTCACGACCCTAAACAATGAGTTAAGCCCATACCGCATATATATAGTGAGCTATAAAGGTACCAAAATGAAAAATTAAGTTTAAGAGCATTTCAAACGAGAAAACTAGCATGTTTTTATTAACCATACTTGTTTCAGTTACCAGAAGACCTTCCAGTGCCAAGATTTTCCGCAATCTGTTCGGACAACCCTTCGGAATCTCTCACTCCAGATATATGTTTTCAGGTAAGTTTTTAAGTACATTGTATCTAGTACACTCAATGAGTGAAATTACGAGAATTCAGATTTTAAAGATACATAAGAAGATGTGGTATGAGACAACCAGCTCTCTTTCCATGTTACAATTTGTATGTTTATTACAATTGATCAAGTTAATTAATATCTCGGGTGAGCGTCCTTCACAACAATATAAAATGCGGAAATTTTTTGAAGGAGTTAAACCGCCGGACAAAAAAATTATAATCAGTGAAAATCAAAAGGAAGATCGAAATGAAGTATATGAAATATGAAACGTCGTGAGGATTGCGGTGACGTGGAAGACAATGTTGATATTTTTTTTGTCCTTGGTCCTGAATTGATAAAGAAAATCATTGAGATTATCAAAGCCTTTATCAAGATCAGAATCAAGACTATCTCTTTGTTCCTGTCCAACTTATGTAAACGAAAGCATCAAAATAAAATTAAACATTTATCATTTATATTAGTGTGTCAAATGAATGTAATTTTTGCAGGACCAGTAGATTTGGAGCCGGACCAGTAGATTTGGAGCCGGACCAGTAGAGTTTTCAGTCCATTAGTCCGGCTGACCAGTACACAAAAAAGCTTAAATTCGACCCCTGCTTGACA
Source organism: Mytilus galloprovincialis (assembly GCA_037788925.1). Taxonomy (NCBI): domain Eukaryota; kingdom Metazoa; phylum Mollusca; class Bivalvia; order Mytilida; family Mytilidae; genus Mytilus; species Mytilus galloprovincialis. The sequence continues at coordinate 29,566,196 of CM075343.1, read as the reverse complement.
ATAAAAATAATTTCTTCATGTCCACATGTAATTTGTAACCCATTCGTCATATTCATAATCAAAATGCCAGTTAAAAAAAAGTAAAAAAACTTAACCGTTAAAAAAAATCATTCTCCTAATTTTAAGAAAGTTCAACAGCGGTACAGTGAAACATGACTACACCTTATCCTGCATAAACTAAAAACCTGTATAAACCAAACATTTTCTTAAGCACCGTCACATCAAATTGTATGCTTTGTGAATCTGATAAACCTGAACATCGGCCAAAACCGAACAAAATCAAAAGTCCTGAAGAGGTTCGGGTTAAACAGGTTTCACTGTATTACAATTAACTTTTGTGTCATTCTATAGAATCTATTTTTTGTTTTACAGATCCGAAAACCAAAAAGAAACACTAGAAACTCGCTTTTTTCATCAAAACGCCTCCTTGAAGAAGATGTTGGGCCATCAGCGAAATTGCAACGATGTGATAACACAAACTTTAAACGATGGTTTTCGTTTGGGGTTAGTATAACATTTTATTTGTAAAATGTAGTTACATTGTACTGTTTATAGCTGACTTGTAGTTACATTGTACTGTTTATAGCTGACTATGTGGTATGAGTTTTGCACATTGTTGAAGGCCGTTTGGAGATCTATAAGTGTTAATTTCTGTGGCATTTGTTCTTTTGCAAAGAGTTTTTTCATTGGCAAACATACCTCATCTTCTTTTTTATACTTTTAGTTTCACAGAGAATGACATTCAATTTTGTGAATTGGTGGTTATAATGTAGTCAACAATATATATATAATTTTCATAATATTCATAATTTTTTAATCAAGTGAGTTGGCGTTGTTGGAACGACCCTCGACTGGGTCAAACCAAACACGCAACGTGACATTTACGAGTACAATAGGAGCAACTATAAAAAAAAAAAGGAAGATGTGTTATTCATAATTTTTTAATCAAGTGAGTTGGCGTTGTTGGAACGACCCTCGACTGGGTCAAACCAGACACGCGACGCGACATTTACGAGTACAATAGGAGCAACTATAAAAAAAGGAAGATGTGTTATGATTGCCAATAAGACAACTCTCCACAAGAGACCAAAAATGACACAGACATTAATAACTATAGGTCACCGTACGGCCTTTAACAATGAGCAAAGACCATACCGCATAGTCAGCTATAATTGACCCGAAATGACAATGTAAAACAATTCAATCGAAAAAAGTCTGGTCAGCTCGGAACCAACATTTTGTGTCCGGGTAATATGCTAGCATGTTTTCTTATCTTTTGATACAGCCACTGAAAATCCGGCCTTAAAAGTCGTTATTATACAAAATTCATTTCAAAATCAACCTGTTTTCGTCTTGATATGCATATGGTATTTGTTGCTGGATGTTAGATACTTATATATGTACATCTTTTGTAAGTATGCACATATTTTGTAATATGCACGAAGCGGGGAAAAAAAGAAAAGTTTCCATTTGCAGTCTAACTCCATATAAACTTTGATTTTTACTCGTATACATAAAAGTAAGTATTATCTTTTATGTCCATACAAGTCAGGCTTACACAATACACCTAATAGATACATGTATAATAAAAACAAGTACCATTGTTATTTTTCAGGATCAAGTAAACACAAATAGTCCAATGCAAATAAAAGAATCAGCTGTTTGTCGACTTGGAGAGACTGTGGAACTAGGTAAGAGTCCAGCGGTGAGCGTGCAGTCCATTGTATCCCATTCTAGTGAGAATCATGTCCAGTCAGCTGTTTCCCGCCTAAGCCAGAGTCAGGATCTTATAGCTGATGGCTCTAGTACGTTTTGTCTTCCGATGGTCAGGGGACAGCATCCAGATTTGAAAAGTATTTCTCCAGTTACGGTGAGTTATGAGTCTTCAGTTTAAACATATTTATTAATAGTGGATTGGGAAACAAGTTTTGCAACTTGTATTAATCCCTTTCCTCTTTGCGAGTGCGAGTGCTGCCTTGTAGCGACATTAGCCTGCTTTTTGTCGAAATCTTCAAGGGTGTCTTTAACGTGCAAGAGATATGAGTCTTTCAGCTTGGATATAAAATTTAGAATGGAAATGAGGAATGTGTCAAAGAAACAACAAGCCGACCATAGAACAGACAACAGCAGAAGGTCACCAACAGGTCTTCCCTCGGCTGGCCCCTAAACAAATTTATAGACGTGTTATGGTACTTTCTCTTATCGGGGCATTTTATAGCTGACTATGCGGTATAGGCTTTGCTTATTGTTGAAGGCCATACGGTGACGTAATTATAATTGTTAGTTTCTGTGTCATTTGGTCTCTTGTGAAGTGTTGCCTCAATGCATTGGCAATCATACAACATCTTCTTTTTCCTATTATAAATTTGACAACCTTGGTGATTGTTAAGAATATATAAAGAGAAAAAATTAAACGGAAACACGTTTTATCTTATCCTTTATAACCTCTGTCAACAATTATCGATTTTCATCCGTTTCCGCATATGCTAATTTGAAGCAGTTTGAACTGAAATACATGTACGTCTCATTTTCAATCTTGGTTTCAAGGTAGTCTTTCATGAATATTGATATATAAAGTTGTAATGCATATATATTGGGAAAAAAACAGTTTGGAGAAGTTACAGTGTGTCTTGCGTCCTTCTTATTATTTGTTGTCCTCTAGTTGTCTCTTGCTTGTTTATGCCATCGGGTTGCTGTCTTATTCGCGTAAACCCTTCATTTTTGTGTGCACATTTATAAATATAGTAAGTTCTAGGCTGGTCCTCTCCCTTGCAACATCCGGTTATCACAGATCAAAGCCAAACAGATATTGGACAGAGAACCAGTCTTAGTAAGTTCAGACAAAAATTATGTCAAACTTCTCTGTCAGATTGGACATTTCCGCCTTTTGTCGCTTTCATGCACTAATTTCAGAACCATTACAGAATAAGAGATATACTATTTATTCTTTATTTCAGATGTTGGAATTACTCAATGGTCATCTTGACCATATGATTGACAGTTACAAAGTCATAGATTGCAGATACCCATATGAATTTACTGGTGGTCATATAAAGGTTGGTATGGGTTTTCCTCGCGTGTTTTTCCCCCAATTACATTACAAAATTTATTTAAGCTGACATTGAAGCGAAATACATGTATGCTAGTAATATCAAAACATATATATGTATATAAAAAATCGCAAAACCAGAGTTCAATTTAAGAACAGTGTCATTTTTTCATAGTAAACTCATCTGTATTGTAAAAGAAATAACATTTGCTAGGTTAAAAGTAAACTCCAAAACTTCGGTAAACATTTAAAAGTATACGTAGTTTGCGTACAAAGTTTCTATCAACGATACAAATATTCCATTCTTTTATTACAGGGAGCCGAGAATCGGTTTACACACGAAAGCATTTTAGAATTGTTAACATCACAAAGTCCACCAAAGGTCGGAGGAAAAAGAAAGATACTTGTCTTCCATTGTGAATTTTCATCAGAAAGAGCACCAAAGTTGTAAGCACTTATTTTTGTGTATATCATCTTGTGTAAATCTATTTAAAATGAACTTTTTCAAAAATAATGGTCTTTTTCACTTAGTCTCTAAAAACAAATCCAAGCAAATAATTCATGACTCATGTTTTTCTTTAGGTGTCGCTTTCTGAGAGGAAAAGATCGTGAACAGAACAAAGAACATTATCCTGCCCTTAATTACCCAGAAGTCTACATTCTGCATGGCGGCTACAAGGCTTTCTACGAACAACACAAGGTAAGGTACACGGGATAAATGAATCAAGTTCATGGTACACTGGTCTTGTAGGGTACCAGAGTCGGAGTAAAGAGAGACAGGATGCCCGTTCCCCCCTTTTTTTAAAGGAAAAACATGGTTGGATATATAGGAAATCAGTAAGGCATGACTAAAGTAGGCCCTTCAAGTAGCACGGCAATGGGTAAACCACGTTAAAAAAATACTTTTCGGAAGCAGAAACTCTTTTATTACTCAGATGAGCTTTTCTTCTTTAAAAAGCTGATCGGCTTGATACGTTAGTACTAAACGTCCAGTGGCATATAGTACACGTATATCATGACGGGAACATTATAATGATCAATACTTATGAACTCTGCTCTGTTTAAGAAATAATTCATGGAAGCCATAGATATGTTGGAAATTTACATCTGGCCCAGGCCATGTGTAAATTTACAACGTCCAGTGGCATATAGTACACGTATATCATGACGGGAACATGATAATGATTAATACTTATGAACTCTGCTATGTTTAAGAAATAATTCATGGAAGCCATAGATTTGTTGGAAATTTACACATGGCCCAGGCATTGTTTAGTTCGTTAATAACCTCTTGAAAAAATATGTTTAATTCTCAAACCCAATATTTGCGATTTTTAATTTACATGTTTTTTCGTAAGCTACTGTTAAATCCAAAATTGACATTTCGTAACGAAGGAGTTACCATGTTGACTCGCTGAAATCAGTTAAGATGCAAATAATGCAATAGAATAGAATAGAAAATAAAATAAAACCTACCTCAGAATTCCATTTTAATACAATATTATACGAACTTCGATGGTTACAAAATAGTTTTATATTTTTGTGAAATAAAATTGTAACATAAATATCAAGCTTATTTTCATCCCTTAATGAACCCCGGGCCTGATTATGGAGAAAGTGTTCCATTTAAGAATTGAATTCTTCTTTTTGTAACTTTATTGGGGTTTAAAAGCGTTGACCGAAGTACATTTTGTACCATTCCGCGCTTCATTTTAAAAATGTGCACACGGTCAATGCTTTTACAACCCTATGAAGTTACAAAAAGAAGCATTCAATACTTATAATAGAATCATGAAAACACGATTTACATCAAGTTGTTATTTAATTTTCCTGTGCACTTTATTATGGGACCTCGTGTCATCATGAATGATAAGTTTTATTGTGTAATGCAACTGCTTAAGGAATAACATGTGATGTGCAGTTAGCCAATCAGAATAACGTATTATAATGAAACATACATCTAATGTAATTATGGTGAAATTGACATTGCACAAAATATAACTGTGTTACTATATTTAGGAAACAAACAAAACTAGTTGCAGCATATTAATTATTTTTATTATGCATCCGAATAAGAATAAAAGTTCTTTTGTCTTTTGTTTTATTACAATTTCTAATACAATAAAATCGGCAAAGCGTTTGCAAATAGGTTCAAATACATGTGGATTTAAGTCGGAGGTATATTGTGACATCCATTATTATGTATATCTCTGAGTCTGCGCTAAGTATAGATATATCGTGAATTTTCACACGGTGTTGTTTACAAAGCAAAAGAAGCACGTCATATTAGAATAGGTGATGCATATGAGTTGAACTTAAACAGGAATTGCATTTTATAATTGATAATAATAACCATTAATCACAACCACTCAATTATTATATATTACTTGCAAATATTTGTGTTTTGCTTAGACACATATTTGTTTATTTATTAAGATATAATTTAATTTTGGATGCAACGCGTCTTCTGATTGACTGAAGTTATTTTGTTATCAGCCCATAGACATAATTTAGTCATGTGACCGTGACGTCATCAACGTTTTTTCATGGTATTCTACGGTTTAAAATGGAATTTTTCTGTCTATTCGAAATAACATAAAAAATGTGGTGCACACTGTTAAATAACCCGCTACCCGCGTTATTCAGTTTGCATCAAATTGTTTATATTATTTCTTCATAGACAGAAAAAGTATTACAGTCATTCCTTAATTAAATAAAATATAGAATATACATCTTACTGAGCCAAATGTCAAGATCTAGTTGGGATTTCTTTGACATGTATCGTAAATAACGTTTTCCCCTAAACAATTTGAATAAAAGGGCGAGACTCGAAGATTTGTTTTTATTTTGCATAATATTCAAAGCAAACATTTCAAGACTTTGAATTATTATTCTTATTACTGCATTACAGTATACTGTCAGGGTAACTGTTGAAGAATCGTTCACCTATTGAAATGAAATGCACTTGAAGATATAAATTGTAATCATATCTTAATTTTACTTTGCAGGATATGTGTGACCCAATTGGATACAAACCCATGCTTCACTCAGATCATTCCGCGGATTTACGTCACTTCCGTATAAAATCCAAATCATGGACTGCTGGAGAAAAACGACGTTATGCCCTGAAGACATTAAGATTTTAATTACCGAAAGAGAAAGACAATAAGTGCTTTTTTGTAAATGTTTTGTTGATTTTTTGTTTTTTTTTGTACATACGCGAGGTGCGTGCTTCAATATATAGTGAATCCTGTCTAAACCGAAACTCTCCTGGACTTACCTTAAGATTTTGTTCGGTTTTCAGAGGTTTTTGGTTTAACCGGGTTTACAACGCATAATATTTGATACGACTGGAAAATACTTGGTTTAGAAAAGTTTTCGGTTTATGCAAGATTCGGTTTAAACTGGTTTCACTGTATAAGATAACATAACAAATTGATGGCAGCCATCAGTTTATACACTGTTATAAATATTATTTGTGTATTATACATTTGAAGATTCAAAAGTGCGGTGTATACGGATATGTAAATTGTAAATAAATCATATAAAATTTGACAAACATGTTTCATGGAGAAGGCCAAAGTTTTGATGCTGCGTTTTAATGACGCATGTCAGGTCAGGGGCGGATCCAGCCATTTTAAAGGGGGGGGTCTAAACCAGGATAAAACAAGGGGGGGGGGGTTCCAACTACATGTCTCCATTCAAATTGATCGTCCCCGGACCCCCCCCCCCCCCCAGAAGGTGTCTGTTCTGGTCATGTTTTTAGTGGATGTTAGGATAGATAATACAATCATATACATGTAGTTATATGAACACTTTGCTAGACTAAAGTTGCATAGTTTATACTTTCAAGGTTTAAGTGAATCCCTAAGAAGTTTGGGTTTTCCCCTGATCCCAGAATGATTGAACGAGTCGAATTTACCTTAAAGTCAGCTCCAGAACCATCAGCAAGACCTTGGGCTTCTTCGAAGAATGCTTTACGAGTGAATGGACGAGTAATTTCTATTTCTAGATCTAAAGCTGCGTCAAGGCTAAAAGAAATGTAAACTATTATATACTTGTTTATTAACAAATTATAGAAGGTAAAACAGAGCCAATAACAAGTAGTTCGGCTTATTTAGAATATAAACCAAGACAGATCCAGCCATTTTTAATAGGGGTTTCCGCTAAGATATAGAAAGTTCCAACAATATATGTCCCCATTTCAAAGGATTGATCGTCAAAAAAATATATGAGGTTCCAACCCCGAACCCCCTACCAAGGATCAACCAAAGTATACCATAACATGTTCCCCGAAAGAAATGATATTAACTGGTAGTAATGGCAAGATAATAAAATGATTATACAGACTGAGTGAAACCTGTCTTAGCCGTATTTCCAATCGGTTCTGGCAGATTTTCTGTTTTTCAGGTTCAAACCACATAAATTTTGATACGACTGAATATGATTGGTGAAGACACGTGTTCGGTCTATGCAAGATCAAGTTAAGACCGGTTCTTTGGCTGTGAAGGTTGTAATTATTGCAATCATCTTGTACGGTCGTTTACCCGCTTTTGTTTTTCATATCCGGCACATCGTCTACAAAATATATTTGATATTTTTTTCTCAGATAGACATAAGAAGATGTCGTATAGTGCCAATGAGGTAATTCTCCATCACAATTTATAAAAGTAAACCATTATAATAGGTCAAAGTACGGTCTTCAACACCGAACCAGCTTACAGCATGGCTACATATTTAATTAGCAGTTCAACAGTGGCGAGTTGTAAAGTGTGCGTTAAAAAGATTTCAAATATTCCAAAATAATGCAATTTAATAGAATTTATGTTTTGTATACTAACATAATAAAAAAAAAAAACACACAGATATTGGCATGGGTTTCAATCCATGACACAAAAGTAAAGCATGCACAGCAAAAAAAAAAAAAAAAAAAAAAAAAAAACACGAAATAAAACCCCAAAAAACCCCCACATAAAATCCAAAGAAACAACGCTTTAGTGCTCTAAGTCACAACGAGGCCATCAACAAGGAGTACAAAAATAAACCCAAAAAGACAACTCACCTCACTTCAAGTTTAAAACGGCCCTTGCATTGCCTTTAGTGGACTTCTTTGCAAAAATAATTGGGATAGACTTTGTAAGATGTAACAATGCTAAACCACTTCAACATGTGCTGTACATTAACATAACGGTTCTGTGTTTACTCGTATTTAACCAATTTAGACTCCAGTTGTTACTATTATTAAAATGATAATAGTTTTGTTACTAATATATATATATTTATATTTTAAATTCTACTTTATTTAAACGATCATATATCTCTCTGAGACTAATTTAAGTAAAGTTTGGCTGTTCTGTTTGTGGTAACTTAACATACAAGCGGGGTCATCATCTGTGCCACATGGACACAAGATTTGAGTCCTTTTTGGAATTTGCTATCAAACATTTTATTGAAATTTACACGGGGTTTTAATATTCATATTCCTATCGCAAATGCCTAAAGCGTTTCCATGACCAACATATTTAAACATACCCAAAATCTGCAACGTCTTTTAAAAACCACGGTTTAAAAATATGGACAGTACTATTGATGGCACCCATCTGAGAGAAAAAAGAAGTAAATCTTTCAAACTTCATGTAAAAGTAATAAGACTATACAGAGTTTTGTACATTAATTAGGCCGTTGGTTTTCTTGATTTAATTGTTTTAAATTTTTGTTTTATAGACCTTCTAAATCTGACTGTGCGGTGTGGGCTTTGCTAGTAGTTGAAAATTGTGATGTTGTTGATGCTTTACATTACATTCGTTTTTCGTTACTTGTTTTGAATTTTACTAAGAAATTTTGGTTACCCCTTTGGATTGTTTTACATTTGGCTTGGACTTTCCGTGCTGTTATGGAATACGGGCTTATTTGGTTGAATATCTAAGTCATTAAGTATATCCGATGGATAAATCATATAAATTATTAAACGCTACTAACAAAAACATGGTTGAGAGAACGACCATTTACAGTCAATAACGGGGGTATGATGTTTATCTTAAAAATATTCTGATCCCCATTTTGATGATTATTTTTTTTCAAAAAGGAAATACATTTTCAGTAGACATATAGACGATTTTACAATATTCTATTGCATAGTATTTGCCTGTATAACTATTAACTTCTATGACACTTTTCGTACCAACTTTTGTGTAAGATCATGTATGTATGTATTGTATTATACATGTACGTACGACTTGTTCTTCTAGGTATTTCCATACACTGTTTATCATGGCATTTGTTCTTTTATCCAATAGCTGCCCATGGGCTTTTCCCATATCATACGGTGTTCCTATACAAGGAAAGAACAAAACAAGTTATACAACACATATGAAAAAAAAAGAAGGTGCGGTAAGATTGCCAATGAGACAACTATCCACAAGAGACCAAAATGACACAGAAATTAAAAACTATAGGTCACCGTACGGCCTGCAACAATGAGCAAAGCCCATACCGCATAGTCAGTTATAAAAGGCCCCGAAATGACAATGTAAAACAATTCAAACGAAAAAACTAACGGCCTAATTTGTGTTAAAAAAATGAGCGATAAACAAATATGTAACACATAAACAAACGACAACCACTGAATTACATGCCCCTGACTTGGGACAGGCATATACATTTATAATGTGGCGGAGTTAAACATGTTAGCGGGATCCAAACCCTCCCCCTAACCTGGAAAAGTGGCATAGCACTACAACATAAGAACGAACTATAACAATCAGACTGAGTTGAAAAAGGCTTAACTCATCAGATGGATAAAATACAAATTGACGTGGAAGAGTACTTGTACATCCCGACAACAAAAATATACATGTCTAGCAAATTGTAGACAAAACATGATTGCAAAAAAAAAGACAAGTTAAGTCCGTTTGACCCTCGGCCAATTGACACTTCTATATTGCTCCTCTTTCTCATTTAAAACCATCCTAGACTTATACAAAATCTCTTTTACAAAACATTTTTTCGACAGATGGATCAATACACTGATAAAAAAAGAAAGAAACTAATTTATACTGAACCGCATCTGTTGACAACCATTTAATCTGTACTCAGTCCTTTCAATTGCATTCATGAGAATATTGAGGCCCAACATGGGGTATCTAAGTTATCGCATAATCACATTTTTGTCCTCGTGTCCTCTGTTAGAATACATTATCTTATTCATCAAATTTGGAATCATCAGTTTTTTTTTTAATAGGAAAAACAGTTTGATGTTAAATGGACATTCCCCTATAACTGACTTTTATTTACTTACCCCAAACATGTACAATATAAAACTGATTATCTGCTGGTTGACCAATTGTATATAAGTGTCCATTTACAACTGATTTTATCTTAGTTGGCGAAGCTGTATAGATTGGATTTAAGTTTTGTTTAGCGTTAGCATCGGGCTACAAGAACAAAACATATGGCTTAATCCGGATGAAGATATTAATTTTCCGTATAGTATAAAGTTTGATGGTAAACGAATAATAAACCTTTCGAAAAAGAGAAGGCTAATGCCGCTACAAGGCAGCACTCGCACCAGTAAAATGAAAAGGGATTGATATAAGTTGCAAAACTCGTTTCCCAATCCACTATAAATAAATATATATATGTTTAAATTAAAAAAACAACCTGTTCAAATGCATACTATATACTGTTTTAAGAACATTTATTAACCAACTAAGTACATTATAGCCAAACATGACTGTTTATTAAAAATTACATTATAGTATTAATGAATGGGTGTTTTTATAATGGCCCTGTTATATGTCCAAGGTCTGTAATAATGGTCGAGGAAGTCTGTAATGGCCCGAGGCTACGCCGAGGGCTACTACAGACATCCGAGGCCAGTATTACTGACCGAGGACATATAACAGGGCCATTATAAAAACACCCATTTCTTAATATATTTATTAACCAACTGAACAAAAGTGTATGTGTTGCTGCTAACTTGATGTACTGTCTTACTCTTTTAATGACAGTTTAGTTTGAACAAAATAATTTGTACTTAACTATTATAAAGCTTAAATATACCAAATATCCAAGATATTAAGTCTGGCGTACTAAGTTATAATCCTGGTTAAAATTAAAAACTATTGAAAGAGGTATGCGTTAAAACACAGGATGAACAGTGATCCCTTTATATGGTTCTTTAATGTTGGTTGCTGCTTACTAAATTAAAAAAATACAAAAAGGTATCATACTCTTTACAACTTAGTTTTATTAACTCTATTAAAAACCCTAACAGGGCTTAATACAGACAAACTGGGCATTAATACAGGGCCATTACAGAAAAACAGGGCCATTACAGAAAAAAACAGGGCCATTACAGAAAAACAGGGCCATTACAGAAAAAAACAGGGCCATTACAGAAAAACAGGGCCATTACAGAAAAAAAAACCAGGGCCATTACAGAAAAACAGGGCCATTACAAAAAATATGTATTTTTTAATAAACAGTCACTTTTGGCAATAATGCACTTAGTTGGTTAAAAAATGTTCTGTAATGGCCCTGTTTTTCTGTAATGGCCCTGTTTTTTTCTGTAATGGCCCTGTTTTTCTGTAATGGCCCTGTATTAATGCCCAGTTTTTCTGTATTGATGTCTTCGAACCACGACCAATGCATATTATATCTGGACAAGGCACCATCCATTCTTCTCTTGTGGAAATAAAGGATTTTAATTGTCTCTGGGTTTTCCTTTTCTTTCGGCTTTAGATTTAACGAAGGTACAGTGATCGGGTTGTTGTCTCTTTGACACATTCCACAGTGACATTTCCATTCTCAATTTTACAACTGTATACATTTGTACATGTACTCTTTTCCAACAAGCACTTATTGAAATACTGAAAATGTTGTTGTTTTCAGTAAAGTAATGACAACTTGCATTGGTTTCGTCTATAACAGTGAGCACCTGTTGAGCAAGGTTGGTTAACAAGTGGTCATATTTATCTTGATTATTACAAGTAGTCGTTTTGGCAGGTGAAATTGTATTTTTAGACGCATTCTAAATTTTAACCTCATTGTGTGTTACTGAAATAAGAATACATTATATATCAACTATTATCAAAAGTCATTCTTTGCTTTGAAACAAAGCCATGCATGTTCTAATTCCAATATACATGTAAGGGAGCTACCATTTGATTTTTATGGGGGGGGGGGGTGCTAGGATGAAATTTGAAAAAAAAATTCGGCAGGACAGTAGTTTTGAGTAAAAAAAAAAGGCAGGATGAGCAACTTGGTTAAAAAAAAGCAGGATGACAATTTGTGTAAAAAAAGTCAGGATAAACTAGTAAAAAATAAAAGGCAGGACCGAATAGGGTAAAAAATAAAAAGGCAGGACAGGGTTTAAATTAAAAAAAAAAGCAGGACAACATTTTTCATCCTAGCCCCCCCCCCCCCCCCCCCCTAACAATCAAATGGTAGCTCCCTAACAGCAACATCACTTGATTGACATCACCAATGAAAATGCAACGGCAGCTGCTGTGTTTGAAACAACCGCCAACACGAAAATGGACATCTTTGATTGTGTTTTATTTTGTTATCAGGAAATTATTAAAAAACATTCTAAAGTAAGTTTACATGTATTTGTCCATAACTGTTAATAATGTGAAGCAGTTTATTTTTTAAAACGTTTTGACTTCGTCATATCAAAACGGATGCTTTTCGAACGTTTGTTCATATACAAATGTAGGTCCACTTCAAAGAATAAATTATTTTAAGTTCTAAATTTTCCTATTACATAGAATTGAAATAATTCTATCGTGCCATGTTCTAATACTATGCTTATTTTAACCTGAATAGGCATTATATTTGTCAACGTTTGACACCCCGCTTATAATTACGCTCGGTATAAAGAAATTGATAATTATAATGCATATCCATGTAAAATCTAGCACCGATCATAGCATGAAAGAATTATTTCTATTGTATACATGTACCTTAGAATTATTACTATTTACCGAGTTTGTAATAACATGAGCAATACGACGGATGCCACATTTAGAGCAGGATCTGCTTACGGTCCTTCTGGAGCACCTGAGATCACCCCAGTATGTGGTGGGGTTCGTGTTGCAATTTTTTTAGTTTTCTATGTTGTGCCTTGTGTATTTTTATTTGTCTGTTTAATTTTTTCTTATTTATACATGGCGTTGTCAGTTTATTTTCTATCTATAAACTTGACTGTCCCTCTGGTGTCTTTTTGTCCGTCATTTTAAAACAATTTTCCTCTAAAATCAAAGACCAATTTGATTATAAACAGTATTAATGAATGAGAAATTATAAAAATGCTGTAGTACAATTGTACATATAACATTCGGATATGAGAATCGGAAAGTTTTAAATTTTGTTTATAAACCCGTCTCCAAATCAATAGGTCAACTGTCTAAAGAGGTCATACTAGTATTTAGTTTAACCTATGTGTGACAGCTACCGAGACATTTGGAGGTACATTTTTTTTCAAATATATTAAAAAAAAAATAATTACTTATATTTACAATTGAATAAAGAATATTACCTTTCCGCTACAGAATGCAGCGTTTGATGTTTGTACACAAATTAAACAAAGCACAAGGATAGTTCTGACCGACATTTTGTCATCCATTATGTCTTATCTAAAGTAGGTTATCAACACAAAGATAAAATTCTCAATAATAATTCATTATTTCCGATCAGGTTTTACAAATTAACTAAAATATTTTCCATAAAAACATTTTTTTCTCTTTTCTCGACTTCTTTTGTCCTATATTCTTCAGTCTTTATGTTTAGAACTACATTATTATGTATTCCCCCTCCCATTTTATTTCGATATTATCCCCCATCAGTTGTTTTTGTTAACCCCTGGCCCATCTAAACTAACCATTTATTCCACTAAATTTGATTTATCAAAAACTGGTCATACATTTTTGTACTTGATAATAAAATATAATAAATAAGTCATTTCAGTAGGCAGGTCTTTGAACGTCTCAATACATGTGTACGTAACTGAAATATTCTCCTATATATACCATGTATACGTATAGCTATTTCTTTCGCGGAGTACAAATGTACTCTAGAAGTCTCACTATTCTATTTAAAAAACACAGTAGAATATACTTGTAGTTCTTTCTTTCGTAAACGAGGCTGGTGACGGCATTGCAGTCTTGAACGAGGTTGATAGAGATAATGAAAGACTCGGCGACGATGTAAATTAGTTGATGACAAATGACAAATTTGACACAAGTGTCAAGTTAATACCCTTTATACCGAATCCATGACAACAAGCGAATCTGCCAAATCGTCCCACATTTTCACCAACACTCCCTTATTTTTTTTAAAAATTGCCTCAAGAACCAACTTTTGACTTCTATTCACGAGTAGAATTATGTAAAAAGTATTATTGGTATACTTATTCGTAGAAAAAATGAAAACGCACTATTCTTATTCTGTTTCCAGTGTTTGAGCAGAAAATAACGTCGCGTCCTTTTTTTAAAACCATCGGAAGGTAACAAGACCTTGTTGATAAATATTCCTTATCAACTTCACAAATAAAACACGATGATCTTGAAGTATAGTTGAAGTTTTAAGTGTTTCTTTGTTACAATCAACATGATGACGTGGCCCTGTACTTATACATCCCGTCATTGTTTTGTGATAATTTTTGTATTCTTATCATTCGATTTTGCTAATACATGATTGTATGCTTTTCCATTCTCAATTTTATTTGTCGATAAGCCTTTTTTGTGTTTCTTTGTTACATATGACGTGGCTGTTTACTGGTACAGATACAGCCAGTCATTGTTTTACTGTGCCACGGTTTGTCTGGCAGCACTCCTTTTGCGCCAATGACAGTTTTTCAGGGGTATCATTTGCGCCAAATTCCCCCCCCCCCCCCCAATGTATCAATTGCGCCAATATTGGGAACTCATTTGCGCCAATTTACCTGTACACATATCTATCATAAATTACAATTGTCCTTCCACATTATGCTTACTTCCGATATCTTCAATTTCAGTGAGCATAATTTAATACAGAAAACAATTGTAATGTATTACATCGACATGAAATTATAAGAGATTAACAGATTTAATTAGAGTGCTTTTTTTAAGTAATTAAAATCTAAAGTTTATATTTCAATTACAATTGAACTTTTTATATTAATTTTAGTTGATCTGTTATATGCACTTGTATCTAATAAACTTGACTAACTTCTTAATATTCGTTAGACCGTACGCGTACGGTCCGACCGTATGAGTATTTTGAAAAAAGTTCGCCAACGGTCCAGACCGTACGCGTGCGGTCCAAATACTCATACGGTCTGGAACATAATACATTTATTCTTATTTTTGGCTTAAAAAGTATCATATGTGCGGAGATATTTCACCATGAAGATGAGTATCTGGAGAGAAATGACTTACAATGCATTAGACAGTCAATGTACAGAGAGAGAATAAAACGTATTGCATTGCTGAGTATTTAACATTTATTGATGATACAGTGATTTGTTCATACCATGCATATGGGCTTTATTATAATTAGGAATTATAATGAAATGTTTTATGCATTTCATCCTTCAATTTTTGTGTTTTTTGACAATTATGTGACGTAACAAACTACTACATACATTAATTTGGTATTGACATATCTACTTTTTACATGCAGCAGTAGTAAGAAGAAGATATGTTTCAGAAAAGGAAACATTTGCCGTGTAAACGGCCGGTACCAAGTTCGAATAAAGGATTAGAGAAGTAATTTCTTCTAGTTGGCGCAGTCGTATGTTTTACTTTTGGCGCAAATGATATCATGTAATTTTAAAACATGTGGCGCAAACGTAGCATTTGAAAACAAAATGTTGTGGCGCAAAAGGAAGCATTTTTGGCGCAAACGGATCTCTCCCGTTTGTGTATATATATGTTGTGTTTTATAGTGATTAAAGACAATAACACAATATTGACGGCTGTATCCCTATTTTTTACATGTATACCTACTATGTCTATTTGTTTTGTTCACACATTGATATCGTTGTCAATGTAATGGAATTTTATTCGACTGTGAGTGGTTTATCTAGCCATAAAACCAGGTTTATTCTCCATTTTCTACATAAGAAAATGTCTGTACCAAGGCAGAAATGTTTCAGTTGTTACCGTTCGTTTGATGTGTTTGAACTTTTGATTTTTATATTTGAGTAGGAACTTTCCGTTTTGAATTTTGCATGGAGTTTAGTATTTTCGTGATTTTGCTTTTTTACCAAACGATATTCCAGAGTTATATTTTCTTTTATGCTTTCCGTGATACAGGATTGCTACTTACAACAAACCATTTAACATGTCAAAGGTTATACGTGATATAAATGATTAATTAAGTTTAAAGAAACCTCAAATCCAAAAAAAATTGTATATGTTTTTTTATAACTCAAATGATAGTTTTCATTATAATTTTATATTTTTATTTATACTTTTTTCTGAAGAAAATTCTTTAATTTATTTATATTTAGAAGAAATTTACTTTATTTTCATTGCTTCCTTCCAGGAAGCAATTCCCCCGACATATATATTTCCGTATGCAAAGTGACCTCAGTGTGACCCATCTCGTAATAACCCGGTGATCGCAATACGCATGGATGTCCTTAAAATAAACTATTATCAGAATTTACATGTTAAACACGTGCTCAATTTCCATGCTTTTTGTTGATTTTAGTCGATTCTTGACAAACAGGTGACAATCGTTAAACTTCGGCTTCAAAACACGAACTTTAATTACCTGCCATATTTTCACAAAAACACTGACCGATTGAAAAAAAATTGACGATTATACCAAATTTACACGAAAAAAATGATAAATTCGTGCACAGAAGACTAAGTTTATGATGTTTGTATGCATTGGTTCAAGATTTGGAAGAACGTTATTTTTCACCGGTCACTCGTTTCTTATGACTTTAAGTCATCCCTTCGAAATTTAAAAGGCGTCATCATTAGTTAATTCGTCGTTATGGAAAACTCGCTTCACTGATGACGACGGATTATTTTAATATGTTCCATTATTATCACGCTATCTTTTCCTTAACTGAAATCACTGAACTCGTCTGATCAGATTATATGTGGTTTGATCACGACGGTTTCAACATTTAGAACAGAATCTGCTTACCATTTCGAAATTTCTGAGATCGGCACCGTATTTTGATAAGGTTCGTGTTGCTCAATTCTATCTATGTTGTATTTTGTATGGTCATGCATGATTTTAATCGTTGTTCGTCATTAAGCATGGTGTTTTTAGTTTTAATCGTTGTTCGTCATTAGGCATGGTGTTTTTAGTTTTAATCGTTGTTCGTCATTAGGCATGGTGTTTTTAGTTTTAATCGTTGTTCGTCATTAGGCATGGTGTTTTTAGTTTTAATCGTTGTTCGTCATTAGGCATGGTGTTTTCAGTTTTAATCGTTGTTCGTCATGAGGCATGGTGTTTTCAGTTTTAATCGTTGTTCGTCATTAGGCATGGTGTTTTCAGTTTTAATCGTTGTTCGTCATTAGGCATGATGTTTTCAGTTTTAGTTCGTTGTTCGTCATTAGGCATGGTGTTTTCAGTTTTAATCGTTGTTCGTCATTAGGCATGGTGTTTTCAGTTTTAATCTTTGTTCGTCATTAGGCATGGTGTTTTCAGTTTGAATCGTTGTTTGTCATTAAGCATGGTGTTTTTAGTTTTAATCGTTGTTCGTCATTAGGCATGGTGTTTTCAGTTTTAATCGTTGTTCGTCATTAGGCATGGTGTTTTCAGTTTTAATCGTTGTTCGTCATTAGGCATGGTGTTTTCAGTTTTAATCGTTGTTCGTCATTAGGCCTGGTGTTTTCAGTTTTAATCGTTGTTCGTCATTTGGCATGGTGTTTTTAGTTTCAATCGTTGTTCGTCATTAGCCATGGTGTTTTTAGTTTTAATCGTTGTTCGTCATTACGCATGACGTTTTCAGTTTTTCCTGGACTCATTTGTTAAAAAATTCCTTTAGTATCTGCTGCCTCTCTTTTATAGTTTATATAATGTGTATAGTTTAATGTTCTTTTTAAAAGATTATATTAAACATTGATATTATATCTTCAAAAAGAATAAGCACACTTTATTAAAGATGACATGTTCTACTCAAACCCTAAACGGAAGAGGGGCGCAAGATAATAAATCGAAAATAAACTGACAATGCCATGAAAAAAAATAATCAAATAAAATATGTTATTTCTTATGCAGCAAACATACTGCAATCAAACAAACTGATTGGTTGACTACCCCGGTGTAAATATCACCCCACCCTGGTTCACCCGGGGATAAATAAAATTTTACCAAATTTAAAGAAAAATGAAATTTTGCGAGAGAAAAAAATATAAAAATAAAATTTTGCGAGAAAAAAAAATATAAAAATAAAATTTTGCCAAAATAAAGAAAAAAATAAAATTTATAAAAAAAAATAATAGAAAGAAAATGCGAAAAAAAAATTATAAAAAAAAAAAAAAAAAAATTTTAAAAATATTTTTTTTGTGTTTTTT
This sequence comes from Mytilus galloprovincialis, assembly GCA_037788925.1. NCBI lineage: Eukaryota > Metazoa > Mollusca > Bivalvia > Mytilida > Mytilidae > Mytilus > Mytilus galloprovincialis. Next base: position 29,547,623 of record CM075343.1, on the reverse strand, counting down.
TTTGTAAACTTTAAACACACAAACATTTTCTGACTTTTGTCAAAAATAAAGAAAAAAGTATTTTACAATGTGCAGCAACATGGACATTGAAAAAATGTTACGCTGGAAAGTCATTATCATTTTTACCATTTTACTTACATCCTGGTTTCAAAATGAGTAAAGAAACTTTTCATAAGAAATAAATTCGTTATCTTGGTGTAATCAGGGGTATACGGAATTTTCAACAACTGTGTAAAATTCTGTACACCCCTGATTACACCAAGATAACTAATATTATTGTACAATCAAGCACAAGAAGCTTAAAACATATAATGCCTTCAACAATGAGCAATACCCATACCACATAGTCAGCTACAAGTACATGTAGCCCTAAAATAGCAAATGTAAAACAATTCACTTATGAAAATGAGAAACTAACGGCCTAATTCATGTTCATAAAAATGAGCAAACACAAATTATGTAACGAACGACAACTGGGTCGTTTTAAAAACGTCGAATTTTCAGTACACCCATGCTAACTTTTTTATTTTATTTCTAATGGACATTTCAGTTGTAATGGTTTAAATGAAAGCTTGTCGGATTTGTGATTCAGAACATTAATAATAAACACACCTTACATCTATTTTGATAAGATTAACTTGCATTTAAGACCCATTTTTTGGGGTATTTATTTGCGTACAGTTTCATAAAAACACATTTCAAATGATTTTTTTTCGATTTTCTGATCGCCTTGATGTCTGCAAAAGGGACTTTTTAAGAACGTTAAATATTACTCTAACGAAAAATTGTAGCTTCTATATCATTGTATGTAACATATTATCTACAAACTAAATTGAATCTGCGTACAGGAGGTTCATGTCTTTCCTGTTACCGCTACTTAAATCGGCCGTTAAATTATTCTCCCTATGAATATTGAATCAGTCAGTGTTGATCTCAAAAGGGCAAAGTAATCTTTACATTTAAAACGCCTCGTTTCTTGAACGACAGTGTAGAGAAAAGAAATTTCAAGACATTTAGTGAAAAAAATATAGTGTACTTTTTTCATGTCTATGCTGTTACCACCAATTTTGATTAAATACACCAACAGTATACTTGTAAAAAGTGCAAAAACGTGTTGGAAACCAAATTCACAATAGAAAAACATAATCTCTTCACCAAAGGGAGTAGTTATTTCACAACAACAATCAAAAACGAAGAAATTTGTCTATCTTGTTACTATGGTTGCTATGGTTACAGTAACAGGATAGACAATTGTAGACAAAAACGTCGTTAGTTTTTTTTATCTTAACATATAGGTGCAAAACGAATGAAATGTTTCGTTGGTTGAAGACATCTTAAGGTTATAACGTCTTAATCTTCCCAATTAAGCATTACTGATACAATGTATCGGAAACAGGATAGACAAAAAGGTAACAGGATAGACTTTTATATAGTAATATACCAGAAACGTACGTTCCTGTTACCAATGAAATATAGAGAAAAGTAAACTAACTTATGAGGGATTTACTTGTTGTTGGGTTTATTTGAAAGGGTAAAAAAATGCCGAACAATATAAATTGCTATCTTAGACTTGCATTACTGGTGGTAATTTTTACAACCTTTGAAAACCAATTTTTAGAGGTATTTTTCAGTACAACCTGGAAAATTGGCAAATACATATAGAAGTTTATTCTCTTGAAAACCATCTTATTGTCTACGTAAAACAAGCTCAACATTCTATCTGAACCTTTTCTTAAAAACCAAAAAAATCTTTTGAAAATGGTAACAGGATTGACAAAATAATTATGTACCACCGATCAAAAAAAGTTTCAACATATTCTTGTATGACATCATTAAGATTGCATCTTTTAATATGTTGTTCTTAAAGTACTGATTGTTTTGATTTGCTTATGGTGATGGTCCTTTGAATAAGTAACTTTTCATATTTTTTTCAATTTCAAAATTCGACATTTTTTGAAAATTACCCAACTACTGAAATACAGGCTCCTGACCAGGGATAGACACTTACATACCTTTATACCTTTATACCTTTATCTTCGGGTCGTTAAATAAGCCAAAGGCTTCTACTGACCCCTCATCTTGGATTGTCGTATATGCATTTCTCTTCTCATAATTAATATATATATATATATATAATATATATTAAACTTATAGTAAAAAACACTTATTTGGGTGTGCGCAGCTGAACACTTAATTAACACGAACATATGAATTTATAAGGGTTCCAGTTTTCGCCATTTAGTGCGGACTTAAAATTATTTAGAGTCTTTGCCGTCACTGTTAAATCAGACAGGTTATTCCACTGATCCACTACTCTAATTGAAAAAGTATTTAGTCTATGTGTGGTCTTACACTGTTTTTTAAACAGTTTTAATGAGTGACCTCTAGTATTATTAGATGGTGCAAAAGTAAATAGCTTCATCCAGTCGATGTCATCTATACCATGCAACGATTTGTAGACTTGTATCATGTCATTCCTATCCCTACGATATTCCAAAGTTGGCAAACCCAATGAACGTAGCCTGTCTTCATAATTAAGATGACAAATATTTTTCACCAGTTTTGTGGCCCTCCTTTGTACAGATTCCAGTTTACGGATGTCTTTTTTAAGATACGGTGACCAGACGCATGTCGCATATTCAAGCAGCGGACGCACTATTGATTTATAAATAGTAAGAAACATATCTTGATCCATGTAATCAAAAGAATGATGAATAAGAGACAACACTCTCTGCGCTTTGTTATAAATATCACTTATATGTTTTTCAAATTTCAAATTAGACTCGAAAGTTACTCCAAGATCCTTTTCTTCATTCACTGTAGATAATGCAATAAAATTTCCAGATTCATCCAACATGGTATAACGATATTTCAGGTCATTGTCAGGATTAATATGCAATACTTTACATTTAGCAGCATTAAATTTTAATTTCCACATATCTGACCATTCACATAATCTGTCCAAATTTTCCTGTAACTTACTTTGCTCATAATCTGACGAGACTTTAGAATAAACTTTACAATCATCAGCAAAAATTTTCACTATGCCCTCTACTACATCAGGAAGATCATTTATAAATGTTAAGAAAAGAACTGGTCCTAAAACACTTCCCTGAGGTACACCGCTGACAACGTCTGACCATGTTGATGTTGTGTTATTTATACGAACACATTGCTTACGCCCAGATAGAAAACTTTTTATCCAATTTAAAATGCACCCCTTTATTCCAAGTTTTTCAAGTTTCAAAAATAAACGCTGATGCGGTACAGTATCAAACGCCTTGGAAAAGTCAAGGAAAATCGAGTCCAGTGGAAAACCACTATCAAATAATTCTGACCACTCATCCAGAACCTCTAGGAGTTGAGTAACACATGATCTACCAGGACGGAAGCCATATTGACTACTAGTAAAAAGATTGTTTGTAAGAATAAACTTCATAATATTGTCTCTAATAATGGATTCACATATCTTACATACCACTGATGTTAAGCTTACAGGTCTATAATTACCAGGTTTTAGTTTTTTCCCTTTCTTAAATATCGGTGATACTATGGCATTTTTCCAATCGTCTGGAACTTTCCCCTCTTTGATAGACTTATTAAAAATTAGAAACAATGGATAACAAATTGCATGTCTAACTTCATATAAAACTTTCGGATGGAGACCATCAGGTCCTGCAGATTTATCTGTCTTTAATTTATTAAGTTTCTTTATCACATCTTCCTGACAAATATTAATATCATTTAAATAATTGTTCGACACTGAATTAGTATCATAATCTTTCAAGTCCTCCGTTTGAGTAAAAACACTAGTAAAAAACTGATTTAAAACTTCAACTTTGTCAGCAGTACTGGATGCTAAAGTACCATCCGGTTTCTCAAGCGTACCTATTCCTGATCTAGTCTTGAGTTTACTGTTAGCATAATTCCAAAACGACTTTACATTAGTCTTTGATTCTAAGGCCACTTTTTGTTCAAAACTAAGTTTGGCATTTTTAACAGTATTTGTACATTCATTGCGATCCTTCACATATTTGATATATGACAAATTATTTCTTGAATATTATATTTTTTCCATGATTTACGTTTCTTGACAATTGCAGACTTAGTAGCTCTATCCATCCACAAAGGTGGGCTCATAAATTTACGGTCATTTTTCTTCTTCGGAATAAATCTATCAATGTTATCGGACATAACAGTAGAGAAACATTTCCACATTTCATTAATGCTTTTATTATTTAGCAGAACATCCCAGTCAATGTCGTTTAGAGTCTCATTAAAAATCTCATAGTTACCTCTAAAATATGAAAAACGATCGCCAGAAGTATTCTCATTATTCAAATAGCAACAAAAATCGAAAGTTATCATGCAATGGTCACTCTTCCCAACTGGCGAATCCATTTGTATAGAGTCTTTGGATATCATATTTTCTTCATTCGTGAAAACCAAATCAAGTAAATTGGCATTTTGACCAGTACGAAAACGTGTCGGTGTACATATATGTTGAAATAGGAAATTGTTTTGCATACACTCATAAAATTTAAAAGGATCTGTGTTAATACCACTTGATACTTCATTATCAACCCATTTGATTTCAGGGTAGTTAAAGTCTCCCATAATTAAATAATGGCTGTACTTTAAGTTACGAGCATGACATATTAAATCATTTAATTTCTTATTATTACAGGATACAGACGACGGACTCCTATAAATACAGCCCAATAACAGTTTATCAGTTCCTTCTAATTTAACTTCACACCACACCGATTCATTAAAAGCAGATTCCGATAAAATGTCAACTTTAAAAGCAGTCAAAGACTTGTGAATATAAATAACTACACCTCTATCCCCCACTTTGTCCGGTAAATACTTTTCATAATCAGCTAGATTTAGCATGGATGATATAGATTTATCCAGAGAGTTCTTAGGATATATTTCGCATAAACCTATTATATGTGGCTTTTCAATTGATAAATGTGCCTCAAACTCTGAACGCTTATTTGACAGGGTGTCAACATTTGAAAACAAAACTCTCAACGACTTCAAATTATCCTTCGGAGTAAATTTCTTATCCTCCTTAACTGGTTGGGTATTGGAAATACCTTGCGACATATTTAACTCATTTGTACTGTCATTAACTGTAACTTTAACATAACTATTAACTGGAACAAAATTATCAACATTAACTGTTAACATATTTACATTTGAAGTATCTGAATAATCATTGTTATCATTATGTATCGGGGGCCCATGGAGGAATCCCCGATTTTGGCAATTCAACTATCTTCTCTCTACGAATGGCCCAACTCCTATGTGGAAAATCCTTTTTCATTTGACCCAGTTCAATACGTAGAGCATTATTAATTTCTCTCTGTTTTTTTGTGAGGTCTCTGCCTATGCCAATTTTCTTGTGAGCACCTATCTTGGTGTCTTTCAACTTATAAGCATTACGGAATAGATTGTTCCTAGAGGTATTATCCTTAACAACTAACCTAGTAAGCCTGAATTTCCCTGAGCCTTTCTTAGGCTTTGCACCTAAACGTGTAATCTCGTCAATAGCAATATTGTCAATCCCTAAAGAATCACTACATAGCCCCTGAATAAATTCAGTATCTTTCATTTTAGAGTCCCCCTCCTCAGTTTCAGGAATACCAAATATAATAACATTTGCTTCTCTTTTCTCTTCCTCTGACTTGTCATCAATAATCTGACTTATTTGTTGTGACACCATCTTGTGTAAGTTTTCATTAAGCTGGGATAAATTTTTATCCACTGAATTTATCCTTTCATTACAATTTTTCAGACTATTTGCTAGACCAACAACTTCTGTTTCTATCTTATCTTGTCTTGTGTGCATTAAAGTCAACATCTTACAAATTTTCTGGGAAGCCCCTTTGCAACCCTTGCAAACCCACTGGATACTATCATCTGATTTTTGTAAGAAGTCATAATCTGCGACAGGAACCCTTTCACACTTGATGTGGAACCATTTATCGCAAATAGAACATGATAAGGCTCTGTCATTAGATACCACATCCTTATTACAATTGTTACAAATATCTTTCACTTTGGGCGCCATATTGGATGCTGAGTTTACCACGTGGAGATTAGTAAAAAGGCCACAACTCAATCAAAACATAATGTTGTTGTAGGAAAATTGTTTTAAAACGTGTATGTAGATGTAAGGTCACTCATGGCTGTGTATTATCTTTGAAAGATGCGAAAAACAGGGAAACTTTCACAAATTATAAGTCTCTATCTCGGAGCTTCAGAAAAAAACAGCCATCTTCTAGCGCATGCGCACACCTTCCAAACAGAATATGGCAAAGTTAAACATTGTAGCATGATTCCAACCAGCACTGGAATAGTTCGGTAACACAACAAAGTAAGAACGAACTATAGAAATCATTTAATAAAGGCTCGTGAGTACTCGTGACTCAGTTACACTTTGTTTTTCGACAAAATATCATTTTGGTATCTTCTGTTTCTCTTTTCTAATTTACGCTGCTGTAGACTTTAAATTTTGTGATCCAAGATTATGATAAAAAAAAACATATTGTGTTGTAATAATATTATTACAAAAGGCCCCCAAAAAAAACATTATTTAAAGATCTAGTGAGCATCTCCATATACTTCTTTCTTAACGAATATTCATAAATCCCGCTAAAAAATTCAGAACGAGGCTATATTCGGTAAACATTACAACAAGCATGGCCGCCACGAGTGACGACGAGAAAGAGTTCCTTGCAATATCCAAGATTGGCAAAGGTAGTGACCAACTTTGTACGTTGTGTCCCTAACTGTAACAGCAATGGTTGTCGCCATCAAGTTTCTTTTCACAGATTTCCTCAAGACATAAATGAAATAAATAGAATATTTTATTGTTGAAACAAGCATAGACAGGACGCATACACTATATTTTACATTCATAATTCGTAAATACATTTATACAGACAAAAACAGTGAATAATCATAAAAATGTGAATAATAATTAGTCAGTACAATGTAAGTAACATGAGTGGACATGATTGATTGGTCACTAGTAATGGATTATTAAAAAATATACAAAAGAAAAAAAGATACTAAGCATGTTTGTTTACACAGTCACGTGATAAAAATCTGTTGAATCTCTATTTTAGTAATAAAAAAAAAAATTAAGTATTATACACTGTTTTAATTCCATCTGCAAAATTTGCTAGTATTTGTAAATCAAGAATGCTTAACATTTAACAGGTAAATCACACTGAAAAAACAATGAATGACATATTGGCATATTAACTGTACAGAAAAAAACCGAAATCAAATCGAAACAAACCAGCATTTAAATCGATACTGGTGCGCCTGAAGAAATAACACTAATCGCTATATCTCTCAAATTATGAAATATGATCCTTTTTCATTGCAGTTTCTTAAGCATGGTCATTAATAATTTCAGTTTGCATACTACATACAACCATGTATTTGTATCGTATTCATAACACCATAGAATCATAGAGGGAAAAAGTGAGTCCAAAAAACAGCCGCAGTACTATAGCGATAACATTTTCGTTTAGTGATAAGGGAGCTACCATTTGATTTTTATGGGGGTGGGGGGGGGGGGAGGGAGGGGGCTAGGATGAAAAAAATTGTCCTTCCTTTTTTTAGTTGTAATCTCTGTCCTACCTTTTTATTTTTTAATCTATTCGGTCCTACCTTTTTTTTTACTAGTTTATCCTGACTTTTTTTTACATAAATTGTCATCCTGCCTTTTTTTCTACCAAGTTGCTCATCCTGCCTTTTTTTTTACTCAAAACTCCTGTCCTGCCTATTTTGTTTTTAAATTTCATCCTAGCCCCCACACATCCTTTACTATAGATAATTTAGCTGATCTGTAACAATAACATCTTCATGCCTTATATATCATGTACTGTAGTACGCCGCTAGATTAAAACTGACGTGGAAAGGTAACATATGGCCACCGAAAGCTCTTTTTTTGAGAGTCCAGGTGGTCGTGTGGTCTAGCGGGACGGCTGCAGTGCAGGCGATTTGGTGTCACGATATCACAGTAGCATGGGTTCGAATCCCGGCGAGGGAAGAACCAAAAATTTGCGAAAGCAAATTTACAGATCTAACATTGTTGGGTTGATGTTTAGACGAGTTGTATATATATAAATATAGCGAGTCTTAATTTGAATTGACATGATTCATTTTTCATCGTGCAATTACCGAAGAAGGATATCTGTTATCCGAAATATCTAACATATTGTTCGTTTTATTGTGTTTTTGGTGATGTTGTATTCTTTTAGACTTGTTATATATTATATTATGTAGTGTACTGCATCATGTTTATATGATCCATCGCCCCGTACGATTTATCGTTGACTATTTATTCAGTCATATAAATATATATATATATAAGCAACTTGTCACACTATATATAATAAAACAGATATATTTAAAATGATTATTTACAGTTATTTTAGCAATACAACATGTACAATTGAACATGAAATTCATAATCTATTTTGCAGAAATGTTTTGATATCTTTAAAAATAAAAGAACGAAAGATACAAGAGGGACAAACTCAAAAATCGAAAATAAACTGACAACGTCATGGCTAAAAATGAAGAAGACAAACAAACTTTATTACACATGACACAACATAAAAAACTAAAAAATAAGCAACACGAATTCCAACAAAAACTAGGAGTGATCCCAGGTGCTCCAGAAGGGTAAGCAGATCCTGCTTAACATATGGCAGCCGTCGTGTAGATTATGTGTAACAAATCCGGCAAACAGTCCAAATCGGCAAGTCATATTCAAGAAAGAGAATGGGATTGTAGGTACGACGTAAGGAACATATCCGATATAATTTGTGAAACGGTTATTCCATAACGGTGAACCAACTCGTGATGGCGTCCATAAAACTTACGAAGGGATGATTTCTTTTTCACTATTTGGAACTCTTTGTTTAATACTTTCCTTGTGAGCAGCAACCCTCTATCATGAAAATCATGATAGGCAATTGGGATATATATCCCGTATGCAGTTGCTGCTGGAATGTTGCTACTTAGAAATGGAAAGTTCACAATTGGAAAGTTGAAATCATCTCTTTTGTCGTAAAGTTTCTTCATTGTCAACTTGTAGATGTAAGTCAAGATATGAGGCCAACTTAACTGTATCTGTAGTATCCTTTATCTCTAGTTCAATGGGATAGATCCGTTCAACATAGTCACAAAATTTTGAATTATTTAGTGAAAGAACATCATCTATATAGCGGAAAGTTCTAGTAGATTTTAAGGATATTGTTAACTTCTTATATTTCTTCCTAAGAAGTTCTTGTTTGAAATCAACCTCATAATAATAAAGATTCAGATCGGCAAGAAGAGGGACACAATTTGTTCCCGTTAGAATGCCGACGGTCTGTTGAAAAACACGTCCTCCGAACGTAACAAATATGTTGTCAATCAAGAAATTTATCATCTTGATAATGTCAGTTTCAGGTAGAATATTTTGTTTGAATCAGAGTAATCCTTTACAAAGTAGGATTTATCCCTCCCTAAGACAAGATACGTGTATCTACGTTGGCCATTCTTTTTAATGAAACAAAGAAATACCAGCTCTTTTAATTCGTCTTTTAGTTTGGAATGTGGAATACTTGTGTAAAGTGTAGACAAATTAAATGTTTTAATCCTATTACAAGATGAACGAGAGTTAGATTGTATGTACTCTAAAAGATCTTTGGACGTTTTAAGTATTCACATTTGAATCACGCCACCTCTAGAATAGGCAGTTTCACAATGACTATGGAGCTCGTCTTTGATTGCTGATAAAATATCAGTTAATAATTTAGAAAGAGGTTTTGTGGAGAACTTGGAAGACCAAACAATATAACGTCGTTTGTAAGGACACTTATGTAGTTTATATATCCAATACAGTGATGGAAGATCCAGTTCTTCATCTTTGGTTGCAATTCCAGAGGAACATAGAACAGATTATCCAGGATTTCCTTTGGTAAGTGTCGTGAGGGAATATGTTGATTTTTCAAATGAATTGTACTGCGTTTTTCACAAAAAAACGATGTTGTTTGGGGCTTTATCTGCAAGGACAACACCATATTTTTCATGGAGGTAAGATAAGTGCTATGCAACATTTGAGTCTTTAATGATTGACGCAGCATGGACATTGATAGACCCATTCAGTTTCTTAATTCTGATTCGTATCCATGACCATACGCCTTAATCAATTTTGAAAGAGTGTCTACGTCTTTCTTCTCGTCCTTAGCCCATTGCCTGGCATAATCCTCGACTGAATCCATCAACATTGTATCTCAATTAGTGTATTTAGGCTCACGACATTTCCGACCTTTTGATAAGACATTTTGTAGAGAAGTGCTATTAACATTGTTGAGGTCAACGGTAATAACGTGGCCAGCCGGAATATATGTGAATTGGGAACTAGCACAAGTGCAATCAGAAGGTTTAGACTAGAAGTCGTCAATATTGAGATCCTGAAAAACCTGTTTGTAATTGAAAATTTTAGTTGCAATAGGTTTGGTATAGGCATAAAAAATGATTGGTACAGACTGATCTTTGAAAACAGGAGGTATTTTCGATTGAACTTATTGTTGAAGGATGTTGCCTAAGTTAACGCCATCGAGACCTTTGTTGGCAAATGAAAGATAAAGGAAAGATCTTTTCGCTTTTCCATCTTTTTAACCCTTTGAATACATATATGTAAGGATGAAATAATTTACAAACACATTATTTTCAATAGCATTCTTCAATTTACCTAAACATACAAATGTTTGCACCTGTCCTAGGTCAGTAATCTGATGTACAGTAGTTGTCGTTTGTTAATGTAATTTATACGTGTTTTTCGTTTCTCGTTTTTTTTATATAGATTAGACCGTTGGTTTTCCGGTTTGAGTGATTTTACACTAGTAAATTTTTATAGAGGATCTTTATAGCTTCTTGTTCGGTGTGAGCCAAGGCTCCGTGTTGAAGGCCGTACAATGACCTATAATGGTTTGCTTTTTAAATTGTTATTTGGATGGAGAGTTGTCTCATTGGCATTCACACCACATCTTCCTATATCTATATGCATACAATTTGAATAAAATACATATTTGGACTGTTTAGCCTTTACGTGTTAATGGTATGTATCAAGCTGACAAAATCAGAAGATCCCGAATTGCTATTTCAAATCAGACAGTTGAAAGAGCGTTTTCAACTCCTTATGATGCCTTGGTCGCTTAGAAGAGACACATTCACATGAAATCGTATGAGGCACTTGTTTGAGAATAAACTATTTTAAATGAATTAAATTAAATATGACTTAAAGATATATGGGAACACCCTATATGGGACAACAACCCAACCACCGACACAAGGGCAAAAGTGGCATAGAAATAATGATACGGACTAATAAAAAGCGTTTAAAAAACTAACGGGCAAATTCGAGTATTTATACATTTTTCTAATAAGTTATTTTCTAATAACGAATAAGTTTCTAATGATAGAGATTGATGCAAAAATCAATTGTCTAAAAAGGATCAAAGTTGAAAGTTGACAATTTAGTTGTTATAATGTTTTGTGAAACATTATGACATTCAACAAATACAAATAATTCAATTTTCGATATAACACTTTTTCTGATTGGCTGAAAGTATTTTTTTAATCTTTCAGCTGATGGGCATAAATGTGTCATGTAACGGTGACGTCATCAACGTTTTTTCTTCATTATTTACTCCTTAAATATACATTTTCTCTTATAAAATTATGACGAATGACTATTTAATTTGTTCTGTCTATTCGAAATAACCCCAGAAATGTGATGCACACTTAAAAACCCGAGTTGTGTGCACCACATTTTGTTGTATGTCATTCCGTAATTAACAGAAACAAATATTACAGTAATCCCTAAATGAAAGTTATTGTCATCTCTCAAATTTATTTTAGAAATGTTCATTATAATCTTGAGAACCGCAAAAATCGGCACACTATTTAAAACAAATGTTTTCATCAAGCGACTGCAATCTGTGTCTTCTAGATGGTTCTCTCTTAAAATTTAATGTCATTGTGCTTCGCCTGTAAATTAGAAAAGTGATGTTTATAAACTAATAATTAGTATTATTATGGTAGTCTCAGGGCCCTCACAGGGGTGTCCTAGTAATCACATTATCTAAATATTTATGCCAATATATTTTCAATGGTTTTCCTAAAAAAAAATGAAAACAACACGTTTAACAATTTCATGCGTCCGAAGCGCTTTTCTGGATTAACCTTCACAAGGAACGCTCAAAGCCACACATTTGAAATCCAAAGACAGATAAGTACCGAAAATCTTCGAAGAGCTATATGTCAAGAAATACCTGAAATAAATAGCCAAATTCATCTAAAACCAACTTTGCCTGCGGGAGTTGAAACCTAAGTTTCATAATAATTTTCAAAATTTATTAACGGTCAATTTAAGTAAAATTTGTTACATCAAGTCAGTACCGAAGCACTGATTACTGAGCTGATGATCCCACCGGGGACTGATAGTCCACCAGCAGAGGTATCACCCCAGTGATGTAAAAAATTGAAAACAACACGTTTAATAATTTCTTGCGTTCGCCGCGATTTTCTGGATTTTCTTTCATTAGGAACGCTCAAAGCCAAACATTTGAAATCCGAAGATAGATAAGTACCATAAGTTGTTGAAGAGCCATATATCAAAAATATTTAAATTTTCTTAAGCAAATTCACCTAAAGCAAACTTTGCATGAGGGAGTTGAAAATTTAGTTTCATAATAATTTCAACATTTATCAACTGACAATTTTAAAGTAAAGTTTGTTAAATCATTTCAGTTCCGAAGCACTGACTAAATTGTTACTTGGATGGAGAGTTCAACTTGTCTCATTGGCTCTCAAACTACATCTTCCTATATATAATACATGTATATAATAATTCATGAACATTTGTTTTATTTAAAAAACAAGACAATTCAATAACTAAAAAATACAGTCCTAGATTGTGAGATAATCAAATAGTCATGGAATATTTCGTTTGGTAATATAAAAATCAATATAAAACAGCCATGTAATCACAAAAAAAAAAAACATAAGGAGGACCAGGAACATAGTTTTCGTACCCAGGAATATAGTCTCTAGTGTGGACAGGGTGTTAATTGCAAATTTTTAAAACCCCGTTCTAATTTGTTTACATGTTTTATGTCTCAAATAGCTAGTAAGATTGCATATTAAACATAATATGGCTATATCTCAAATATTATTATAAGTTTTGATATACTTTATATAGTTAGCCTCCTGGCTCGAGAACACAGTTATTTCGTAGTGCATTTTCTTTTTCTAGATAATATATGTCGGCAAAAAACTGATAGGTCCAGATATATTACTATACAACGAAACTATTCTATCAGTTAAAAGTGCAACACTTATTGGCATTTCACTAGACACTTCAATGAAAACAATGGATCGTACACTGAAAGCGTGTCGAACATTAAGAGCAACCACTGCGTCTGTGATTCGCTCTGGTATTCACCCTGCTGTTCTCAACCCTATAGTATGTGCAAAGATTATTCGCCAAGTATGCTACCCAAAAGCCCTTTACGGATGCGAGATCTGGGGCAAGCTGTCTAAAACAGAAACACTTATGTTAGAACGAACGCATCACTATGTTTGCAAGTTCATTCAAGGATTACCTAGACGGACAAGAACTGATATGTGCCTTTCTCTCATTGGTTGGTTAAACCTAGACAGTTTTATTAATGAAGGAAAGTTACTGTTCTTCGGACGAATTTGTAATTTACCACAAAGAGCGATTTCATTTCGTATTCTCGTACGTAAACTTTTTGAACTCAAGTACTTCAATCAAGAGTACACCAACTGTGCATCGGATTTTTCAAAGGACTGTGTGGATATACTCTACAAATACCATTTATCGGACTATTTAACAAAGTTTATGGATAGCGGACATTTTCCGTCCCAGCGTATATGGAAGCGAATAGTTCACAGATCTATTTTTGAATATGAACTTCACAAATGGCAACAACGTATAAATATAGATAGTGACTTTAACATTTTCAAGAAGATACATAAAGTATTTCAGCCTCATCCTGCATGGACAGTTGCATTAGACTTTCCGTATTTGCGTAAACAGGCAAATTGCATAGTATCCCTGTGTTGTTTGGTCCACAATACAAACAGTGATAGTATTTTATGTGATAAATGTGGTAAACTTTTCACCGACCCGTGTATTCACGCAATTTCGTCATGTGACTATTTATCCGACATTCGGGATGAATTCTGGTGCGAACTTCTATGCTTAAACCCAATAACTTTCAGTGCCTTTCTTGGTTCCTTAGATGATGAAGATTTCTGTTACATTTTGCTCTCATGCGAAACCGAATTTGAACTAGACTGTGTGCAGAAAAAACGTTTTCAATTTTTATGCGTCAAATATGTTTACAAATTTTGCAAAACATTTTCTCATTCCTAATTGACAATTAACAATGTGAATTAAGTTGAAAGTACTTTCAATTATTATTATTACTATTTTTTTAAATTTTTTTTTCGATTCAAATGTGTATATATTGTGTTATTCTATTATATTGTATTGATATCACTATCTCTCCTTAAGGAGGCTAATAAAGATATATAAATAATAATGTGTAGTACTACATTTGGGTAAAATCATATCTATATTATAGACAGCCCAATTAGCTTTAACAAAAATATTTACAATTTTATGTTGCGGAGGTCTTAAAATTGTTTGAAAATTACCGAAATACTATTTTTTAACCATTTTCATATTTACAAAATTACAACTTTACAATTCATGATCCATTTTGTTTACAATGTAATTTATAAGAAAATTCCATTTCGAGAAACATTCACCGATGATCTAGCTTTATCTAGTTAAAAAATCAAGACTATTTTTGTCAAATTATCTAAAATTTTGTCAATATTTTTTACTTATTTCAGATAAATAAGGAAAAATACTTTCTTTGGGTTTCATGGACTAAACTTTTTGCCACAACCATACTTAAGGTAATCAGTTCTTAAAATGTGTCCGATGATCAGCCTATAACAACATGGCCGACATGGCTAAAAGTATAACCGACCGTGCGAGAGCTGTAAAGCCAGTCAAGGTCGTTAAACACTTTCATATATATAAAAGTATAAAATAGGGGTAAAATTAATTTGTCAAAAATCTTGAAATTCACTCTGAACAGAGAAAATCTGGTAACGGCAGACATGTTCAGAAAGTTAAGATCTATCGTCCGTTTTCCCTCATCATAGAACATTAGTACCATGTGTATGCAGCCCAAAACACCAAATCTGTTTAAAGGGGAAACATCCTTACAGAAATTGATTGTCTCCCATTTTACTCTCTCTTCTATGTGCATGTGCAATAACTGTTCAGTGTTCTATTGTCATGAATTTCATTTTATTATTTCATTGTTATAACACAAATCATTGTAATCATTGTATGAAACTTAAAACCCGTAATGGTCCATAATGGGATTAATAAAGTATTCTTATTCTTCTTCTTCATGTTTTTAGTACCGACGAAAATAAATGAATACACAGTTTGTTGAACGCATATTGCTTATCAAACTAGAGATACATTTTACAACAGATATGATTACATGAGTTAAGACTGCTTAATATCTTGAATAATATCTCAAAATTGACAATGAGTGTCGGCTGAAAACAAAACCTTACGACAAAAGAGATGACTTTAGCTTCCCAATTTTGAATGTTGCATCTTATCTATAAATATTTCAACAGCGCCTACATACGGATGATATATCTTCAAATTGATACGATATTCCCGGGCTTGAAATTTCTATCAGGATTTCCTTACTCGAGCTGCTCACAAGAGAGCTTTTAAACCAAGAGTCACAAATGTTGGGATTAAAATCACCCCTTCGAAAATTTTATGAACGCCATTATGAGTTGATTTAACCATGGGGAATATCCGTTTCGCAAAGTTTATCGGATATGTTCCGTATGTTGTAATCACAATCACGTTCTCTTCTCACTTATGTGACGTACCGTATTTGACTATTTGCCAAGTTTGTCATACCAAGAGCAACATGACGGGTGCCATGTGTGAAGCAGGATCTGCTTACATTTTCTGGAGCACCTGACATCACCCTCAGGATTTGGTGGGGTTTGTGTTGCTTAGTCTTTAGTTTTTATTATTGTGTCTTAGGTACTTTTATTTGTTTGTTTTCCTTTTTTAGCAATAGTGTTGTAAGTTTATTTTGATCTATGAGTTTTAATGTCTCTGTGGTATCTTTCATCCCTCTTATATAGGAGTTATTGCCCTTGAAAGTAAAATATTACCAATTATTTTTTCATTTCGGCAGTTTATTTTGAAAAGTATAATTGTCAGAACATGTTGAAAGAATCTTGAATTAGAAGCTAGTCGACAAAACAGGATATACCAAAAAGTAAACTAAGCTGAAATTTTCAGACGATTTCGATTGGAGTTTTTGAATGACTATTTCAAAAATTGTTTGGTGTTTTGTATAATATCTTAAAGTAAATACTATGAATAGAAAGACACTTCAAAACGTAAAAATTATCAACATGACAAGATCTTCAAATACGCCAACATGACTGAATTTTGATTTCACTTTCAATATAGTGATTGCTCTTTGATAATCGTTTTTACCTGCAAAAAAGGTAATTAATGTTGAAGAGGCATGTGACGACAAAAGCTTTTTCTAGCCTCCTGTTTGCTAAACTAATGACTGGATTTGTGTTTAATACTGTTAGCAACAATCAACTTACTTTTTTCACAGACAAAACGATATTCCCTTGAACAAAATATATCATTCCATTTAAACACCCTATGAAATGAAAGACAATTTTCAGTTTCGGTTCCTCCATCTGGTTGTAGGTGAGCCCAATCATTGAAGATGATCGCAGTCTGACTACTTGCCCATACCCATACATCTTCATTGTTGCTGTCTGTGCCGCCTATCCACTGAACTATAACAATTATTAAAAATCTATAAGAATATACAAATGCATAATCATCTAATATGCATATCTTGGTAATATATATTTATTTACGTTTATAAATCACCAGTCTGCTTAGCTTTCCACATGTCCAAGAAAACATGAGATCCTGCATGTTAGGGGGGGGGGGGGCGGTGCTGCTTTGTCTGTACTGTTCTGATTTATAATGTGTACGTGTTGAATTGTGTTGCTTGTCTTTTGAAAGTCTTTTAATTTTAGTCAATGCATGTCTTTGTTGGTTTCTTTTCCTCTTATGAGTTTGAATAGTCTTTGGTATTGTTTGCCTCTCTGCCAAACATGCAGTTATTACTAAAAAAAATGTTTTACCTGGTTGCTTAGATAAATACCAAACCATACAAGGTATACATTTGATGCAATTTCAATGATTAATGTCGATGCCAAAATAATATTAAACACCAAAAACAAATAAGGACTAATGGATTCAGAGATACAGAAGGTTACGGAAATGTCTTTATCGGCATTAAGTACATTTTCAATTTAATCTGACTGCCTAGTGTATATACAGATGGGTGCAGTCTTAACCTGTACAGCTAGTTAACTTAATAAGCAGACTTTATGACTGGTCAAAGTTAACTTTAGACAGGTTTTATGACTGCTGCGACCGGTCCTAGGACAGAACTTGTTTTAACTTAAAAAAAAACCAGACTTGGTCCTAGGACTGTGTAATGATTGCTTCAAGGCCGGGCCAGTATTGAAGTTTACTAAAGAGTAGTCTACACAAATTTTAACTTATGGCCAAGAATGCCATCAAAAGTAAAACCAGAACTGTTCTTATAAAAGTAAACTTT
Source organism: Mytilus galloprovincialis (assembly GCA_037788925.1). Classification (NCBI taxonomy): domain Eukaryota; kingdom Metazoa; phylum Mollusca; class Bivalvia; order Mytilida; family Mytilidae; genus Mytilus; species Mytilus galloprovincialis. Next base: position 29,529,795 of record CM075343.1, on the reverse strand, counting down.
GTTTTGGTCCATGATAAAGTTAACATGATCATAAGTTTACTCTGGTCTGGTCTGCTCCTCTAAGATTAAGTTAACTTTATATCACAAGCTAACTTTGGTCTGATCTGCTCCTCAAGGATAACGGTAACATGATTCAAAGCTAACTTGTAAACAGGACTGCTCAAGCACCCTGTCCACAGGTCTAGTCTGATCAAGCAGACCTGTCCACAGGTCTGGTCTGGTCAAGCGGACCTACCCACATGACTGGTCTGTCAAGCTGATCTGTCCGCGGGCCTGGTCTTGACTGTCAGCAAAATCAACAGCTGTTAACTTCGGGCAAAATTTAGAAAATTCTAATTGAAGTTGATAACATTATCGAAATTAGTGTATCGTTGTTCCATCATTGTTTTGCTTCAAGTGAAACCATTTCAAGTAGTGCCGTTTTTCTTTGTATGTAACGAGATGCAAGATAAAATCCACACTATATTTAGATAAAATAATTCGCTTGAAATTAAATATATAAATTTATTCCACTGTATGTACATATTGATAACTAAATTAATATTTGCTCGGTTGAAACTATCCAACGTTTCATTGAACAAAATTAATTTAAACTTCATATTTCCATCTCAACATCATATTCCCCTCTGTAAATTGAAGTTACGCGCGGATGAGGCGGTTCGGGCCTATACAAATTACTGTCAGAAGTGCCGTAATTTTTGTTATTTTTATCTTAACAAATTGTTCGAAAAAAAAGGGGGGTTCCGGACCATATAAGCTCAAACAATTACTTATAAAGGTGTATGTTCAAGGGACCTTTTTGTTAATGAAATGATAGGAAAAAGAAATGTGTTAATATATTTTTATCGGAATGTCAAAAAAACGTTCTGTGACACTTAGTCCAAAACTGTAATATAAAAAGCTGAAATAAAGCTTTAAAGAATAGGAAAATGGTGAAATTGGGGGAAATGTCATTTTGAGCCTTTCACAGATACACAATATAACAATAATAATTCCAGCGTGAAATGTTTTAGACTATTAATGTAATTTTGATCTGTAATATTTATGTTTAGTTATATTTAAACAAGCGGATAATAATTTTTTTTTTTAGATATTTGAACATTCATATTTAATATTGAGATAGTTAACAAAGCATAAGCAGTGGAATAACACATTCATTTCCAATTACTTCGACAAATATAAATATTTGATCACCGTCGAAAAATAATATTTCCCTCGGACAGAGCCCTCATGAATTATGAATCTTCTTCAGTGAACAAATCTTCATATCTCCCTCAGGCACGGGAAATAAATGATTAGTATTGCATTAGATAAACCTACAGTTAATTGATGTCCTCTTCAGAAAGTCGTTTTCACTACTTGAAGTTACGTCAGCAAGCATTCCTCCGTATTCTTCGCAGGCAATCTACAATTAATAGTACGTCTCATAATTTTGTGATATAGGTTTGTTTTAAATTTGTCTTTTGTCTTATTTGTATATCAAATTAAAACTGTTAAATCCTATATGAGTATATCGTGTATATATTTATTCTGTTTCATAGGCTTCTTGTTGCTTTTGTTTTTGAATCCGTTTATCGGCGTATGTTCATATTCAATCATGTGCTATCTATAGTTGCAATTTTTATAAAACTTGTACATTACAAAATAATTTAATTTGGAAGTGACGCGTCTTCTGATTGGCTGACGTTATGTTGTTATCAGACCATAGACATAATTTAGTTATGTGACCGTGACGTCATCAACGTTTTGTCAAGGTTTTCTATGGTTAAAAAAGGAATATAGAATTAAATTATAAGAAATGACTGTAATATTTCTTCTGTCTATTCGAAATAACATAAAAAATGTGGTGCACACTATTGAATAAGCCGCTACGCGTGTTATTCAGTGTGCAACACATTTTTTTTGTTATTTCTTCATAGACAGAAAAAATATCACAGTTATTCCTTAAATAAACAATATTCTTTATACTCGGTTATACACAGAAAAAGTACTAGTTCATACTCTGTGACTTCCAGAAACTACTCAAATGCAATATGATGATATTAAGATTCATATTACTAAAACCTAAGTGAATGACCATTCAAATTTAAAAAGGGGGAGATGAATTTTGGTGTTTTCCTGAAAAAGTTCTGATCTTAAATTTGAAGAAAAAACCATTGTGGTCTAGCAGATGGCAAAACAAATGTTCTGAATTCTAAATCCAGATTTTTACTTACATTTTAGTGATAAATTTGGGAATTTTTTTTGATTGTTTGGGTTATATAACTGTTCTGAATCCGACCAAATTATATCCTTTTTGAAGTAAAATGGTTGCTCTCTTAGAAGTTTTAAAAACGCTCGTTCTTGTAAAAGAGATGTTATACATACTTTAGCATGGTTCCAAGTTTTTATTTCATCGCTAAAGAAGTAACAACTGCTGCTGTACCTTACCCATCCATTTGGGCATGGAGATGATTCTGAAAGATAATTGTGAATTCTTTAAGCATACGATATGTGTCATTTAAATGTTATGTGACAGAATACAAATTTTGTCAAGGGTATACATTTATCAAAGGTATCAATGTCGATATACATATTTTACGATACAGATACAAAATTCGATATTAAAAACTTGTTGTTTTCAGATATGATACCATTTTGGATTTCATATCCTTTTTTCTTATAAAGTCTTTTTTGTGAATAGACCCGTAGTATTTATCGGGATTATTAAGTGTTTCGACTTTTTCTTGGTCAGATCTATATGCCATCTTCTGAGTATCAGGTCCTCCACCTTTTCCGTGAAGAAACATTTGGTCTGATTATCAATATTTCTTTCAATTACATGTATGTCCTGCTTAGTATATTAATTTCGCTAGATGTGGCTTAGATAATTTATTGATTTTTGATTAAAAAATGCAGATAAACAAAAAAATTCTTAGATTTCTAGAATTTACTTTTTTTGTTTGTTATGATTCATCTTGAAGGTAACTGATTATCGAATTTGAATGTGTTCAAGCTTTAAATCATATCCGAGGTAAATCATACATTCATTTTAGTGTTTAAAAGGCAACAAATCTACAAAAATCACAGATTTATATCTATTATTGCACTTTTGATGATGTTTCAGGTCAAATACATATTGAATTAAATGAATTGAAAAGTTAATTATCATATTCTTAAATAAGTCATTATTCATTTTTATTTTTAATTGGGTTTATTTGTTAATATATCGTTAAAATTCACAGATTTCTTGAATGAACATATACATGTATATGTATATATTGTTATAATTCATTTCAAAGTCTCTGATTATCGAATTTGTGTTCAAAAACTAAAAGTCATATCTAAGATAAAAACATATAAGAAAGATGTGGTGTGAGTGCCAATGAGACAACTCTCCATCCAAATAACAACTTTTTAAAAAGTAAACCATTATAGGTCAAAGTACGGCCTTCAACACGGAGCCTTGGCTCACACCGAACAACAAGCTATAAAGGGCCCAAAAATTACTAATTTAAAACCATTCAAACGGGAAAACCAACGGTCTAATCTATAAAAAAAACGAAAAACGAGAAACACGTATATATTACATAAACAAACGACAACTACTGTACATCAGATTCCTGACTTAGAGCAGGTGCAAACAATTGCAGATATTATAGTCATTTTGGTTAATATGTTCCGATCAAACCATAAGACAGGAAGGATAACGTGATTGTTTTGTTAAACAAACCCATAATTAATCAAATGAGATCAAATTGAAAATTCGATTCAAGAAATACATATGTCGAACTTGTTTGGTAGCGTCTATTGCATTGTTAGTAACATGTATGCTGTTTAAAGAATACAACTTTGCTAAGGCATTAAACTAAGTGGAACAGTTGAATAAGGTTGATCATGTTGATGAAATAGCTTTATTATATCATACTTATTTGCTTTATGATTGTGGTATAACTTGGAATAATTCTTTTTTCATTTGTAGCAACAAAGTAACGTTTTATAACGTTGACCTGTGCAGCACCTAATGAGATCATAGCACACAAATATACCATTGACACATCAACCCTCCTCATATTGAAATTAAGCATGGTAAAGAAATGTCAGATTCGTCTAATGTTAACAAATAATATCAATGAATGATTCACCAAAAGTAGATATTGTCAGACCAGACAATTTAAATAAATGCAAACATCTTTTAAGGCAACTTTAAAGATTTAATTATTTATTACAAACACAAACGGTTGAATAAACAAAGAAAGATATAACAACTGCAATATTATGATTTAAACTGTTTCTGTTTTATAGCAGTAACCATGTTTGTCGAGATGTATTATTTAATTAGACTGAAGGTGTGCAAAATTGTCATGTCAGGTATATTGGTATGCAATCCTTTTATCTTTAATTGATTTGTGTGACATTGCAAAGTAAGGTGCTCATTATTTCTTTGCTTGCATGGTCGTCTTCCATTGATTACAAAATTCATTAAATATTTAACAAAATAATTGCTTTCGGATATAAGCTGATGATTTTACACTGTCTTATTATGTACAAACAAGTAAGTTGATTCAGATCATAACACAATGATGACAGATGTACCCCTTCTTTCTTATAATGCTACATATAATGTCTGGTTGTTTTGTCCATACATCGTTGGCAATATAATGCTATTTTATGCAACTGTCATGCTGATATGAGGTAAAAACCGCAGTCCCACTAGGCCACGATTGCACCACGATCTGTGATAAAAATGCTAATTTTGACGATCGTAGTGCGATCGTGTAGAGGGAAGTAAGGTCGTATCGCGGTCGTGATGAGGTCTTCACGATCATGATAAGCCTGACCAACTTCGATCATGTTCAAAACAATCGTGGTGCCGTCGTGTCGAAATCAGGTCGTAGTACAAGCGTAGTGAGAGCTCAGTAAGGTCTTGGTAAGATTGCAAAGGTCGCAGTACCATCGTAGTGAGGACGTGATTCGATTCGGAGAGACTACGCTACGATCTCACAGCGATGTTATAACGACCTCACTACAACCATTGTGTTATCACTGCCACCCAACTACGCTTCCACTACGACTATGTCACGTTCACACCACGCTGTTGAAGATTACAATACGACCTGACTACGTTCAAACTACGACCATCATGCTCTTTGTCATGTCACATAGAAAATATAAGACTCTCCAGGCTTTGTTTGTCTGTATGTAATTTTGACCTCCTGTCCTTTTTCTCTAACGGCTGGACCAAGCTTGATACACTTGTGTCATCAATGTTATCGATATCTGAGCTTGATGGACCAGCAATAGGTTGTTTTAGGTTGGATTGGTCCGTCCGACATCTCTGCTGGATCAGGATTCGTTACTTGTGACGCCCCCTCTGCCTCTACCCTTACCACCACTGCTACGTGTTCTTTTTTCTATCTGTAGCATGACATGTTGTTTCTGAGAAGTCTACGTAATAAATAGAAATAGAAGGAATGGAGTCGAATTGATATGAAACATGATGTTAACGTTTATGCTTAGAAAGATCGCGGTATGAACGTAGTATAATTGTGGTAAGAACTTGCTATAATCGCAGTAGAAGCATTGTAAGGTCCAGTTGCAATAATATAACTCGTAGTATGGTCCTAGAAAGAACGTGATGAACATAGACAGATCGTAATAAGCGTAGTAGGATCGCATAATAACCGCGGTATTATCGTAGCGAGATCGTTGTAGAAGCGTAATGAGGACACAGTAGCATCACGAAGCGACGACCATTTACATTTTCATGCCGCTCATACCGCGACCTTACCACAATCTGAATTTATTTTATATCGTTGTGAGCGTGGTGCGATCGTGGTCTAGGGGGACTGGGACTTAAGCTAGCTATAAAGCCAGACTGATGAGTCTTATGTAGACGAAACGCGCGTCTGGCGCACTAAATTATAATCCTGGTACCTATTAACACCACTGGGTCGATGCCTCTGATGGTGGACGTTTCGTCCCCGAGGGTATCACCAGCCCAGTAGTCAGCACTTCGGTGTTGACATTAATATCAATTATGTGGTCATTTTTATAAATTTCCTGTTAACAAAACTTTGAATTTTTCGAAAAAACTAAGGATTTTCTTATCCCAGTCATATATTACCTAAGCCGTATTTGGCACAACTTTTTGGAATTTTTAATCTTCAATGCTCTCCAACTTTGTATTTGTTTGGTTTATAACTATGTTGATATGAGCGTCACTGATGAGTCTTATGTAGACGAAACGCGCGTCTGGCGTACTAAATTTTAATCCTGGTACCTCTGATAACTATTAATCCACCATTTATTGTTCTTAAAAAAGTGCAAGTATATAATTATTCGTTTGATCTTCCATTAGAAATGGTGTTCATGAAAGTAAATACCTTTGATTTATATTGATTTGTGTGACACTGCAAAAAGGTGTCCATTTTCCTTTACTTGTTCGTCTTCCATTGATGACAAAATTCATTAAATATTTAATAAAATAATTGCTTTCGGATGTATGCTTAGCTATGCTATGCGTACAAATTTTCTCGATTGTAACAAAGTAACTATTTAAATATTGCATACGTGAAATCAAACGGAGAACACTAATGGACTTGAGATAACAAATACACGATCATCAAAGGAGGAAATTTGGTCTTACGAAATTATAGAATGGGGCTAGAAAAAGTCTTACAAATGTAATTTGAATTAAATAATTTCGTTCTAATTTAAAAAGGCAAGCCCAACAAGATTTCGTTTTTATATGACATTTGGGCACATCAAATATTACCATAGTAATGCAAATTTACTATGATATCTACATGTATATGGTACATTTAAAATAATTTATGCCCTTGCTGCTAGTTGAGAAGCATAAAAGTATAACCCTGTCACTAAGCTACAATAGAATTTAGTTTTAATCAAATGGTATGAAGATTTACACAAAAATTGTTACTACAAAACAGTTCAGGTTCTAATTTAAATGGAATCCGTTTCTATTTTCTCCAGGTATTCCCTCTTTACATATATGCAAGTGGAAAGGGGAGCATCTTTGTCACATTCTTTTTGTCGAGCCTTTGACTTTAGTCGAAAAAGCAAGACTAAGCGATCCTACATTCTGACGGCGGCGTCCACAAATATTCACTCTGTCATGTCTGTGGTTAAAGTTTTTGAAATTTTAATCACTTTCTTAAACTATACTGGATTTCTACCAACATGACCAAACTTGGACAGAAGCTTGTTTATGATCATAAGATAGTATCCAGAACTAAATTTTGTAAAAATGAAATACCTTTTATCTGTATTTTACTTATAAATGGACTTTTTTTTCTGCTGGAAATATTAAATTCACTCTGTGGTTTAAAGTTCATGAAGTTTTTAAAATTTTAATAACTTTCTTATACTATCAAGAATTTGTTCCACACTTGAACAGAAGCTTGTATCTAAAAGGACATTTAACAACATTTTGTATCTGAAAACAGTGTTTATTTGTACTTTACTTATAAATGGACTTAATCTTATTTAAGTTAACATTACATACAGTCTGTAGTTGAAGTTTTTAAAACATTAATCACATTCATAAACTATCCTATATTTTTACCAAACTTGGACAGAACTTTTTACAATCAAAAGATAGTATCAAGAGGAATATTTAGGAGCCTGTGGTTTACAGCAAAAGTAGGCCAAACACTGGGTTTTGCGGAACCCTTACGATTTTTTTATTTGGAATTTGAATATGTTAATCATTCAAACACTTTAATTTGACGAACTGTCTAAAATTGGTTTCAAAGTGCCTCCGAATCTAACTTTTAACGTGGTGTAATCTCTGTATATAGAAAACATTGTAAACAGAAGGGATTATCGCGCCGTAGAAACCATCGAAATTATTTTAAGTCCAACAGACAGTTTTTCATCTGTTAATCCAACAGCTTCAACAAAGACTCAAAACCGTGAAAGCATTGAACATACTTCTGCTACGGAAAATGTCAACACTAATATATTGGTGGCTGCTGTTAACACTATGTCACAATATGTGACCGGCCTTCAGAAATCAGTCAATACCCTGATGACAGAGAAGTTGTATGATAATAGCAAACCATATAATCTACATCAATAGTTCAATTCCAGCAATACGACACCACCGTTATAAAACACACCGGATGCGTTACATCATGGATTAAATAGAACAGGAGTTTTATGCAATAATCATAAATAGTTTCCGAGATACCATGCGACATGTGAAAAACACACTAAAAAACAGTAAGACCAAAAAACAAAATCTTCCAATGCTCTTTAAAAAAAGAAATGTCCTCGCCACATTTCAATAGACAGTGTTGTTATTATGAATTACAATAGGGAAATTAAAAGGGAAATATTAAAGGAGATCTAGTTGCCGTTAAAATATGTAGGTAGATAAAGATGTTTATCGTGTCAAATTGTTGACGATTTAGGGGGAAACCTTTGATGTAGCAACATTTTGATAGCGATTGTATGTCTTTAAAATAAACAAAAAATAGTGCTTTTATTCGAGCGAAACCGATGAGTCATTTAAAGACGAAACTCGCGTCTGGCGAAAACACAAAATTTGAAACCTGGTATATATCAAGAGTTTAATTACTGATAATTGTTAACCTTCACATATTGTGATTTAGATGGAGAGTTGGCTCATTAGCACTCATACTACATCTTCTTATATTTATATACATATGATTCGAAGCTTTGACAAAGCTTGTTTTTTTACGATGAATAGAAATAAAAATGTTAATACTGTAAATAATATAAGATGTTATGTTTGATAGGCGAATTTTCTCTAATGATTGCATATAGTTCGTCTTTACACACTGGCTCTTTATTTTATATCTAAGTATAGTCTGCACTTAATGAAATTTTTTATAATATACTATACGATGTATTTCAAAGATAATTGGAATATTTAATTTAACTGATACAAATTATGAGGACCAAGTAATGACGGGATGAATTTGTGGTCGTTTGAAGTTGATGAAATAGTTTGTAAATAATATATTATGATGTGATGTTTTATATTTTAAACAAACGTAGAAATAGATATTTGATCTATATGTAGTAATTCCCGGTACGACAATAAATCATCTAGACGTATCAAACTATCACCAGCTGATATAAATGTATGAATAATTCTAAACACAAAATATTTCAAGAGAAAAAAGGGCTTGTGGAAATATCAGATAATTTAACTCGATGCTTTTGCGAAATACATAAAACATTTTTGTAACAGATCTCGTCAACCAGATATTAATTGCCTGTGTTAGTGGGAAAATAAATAGTTTAAAAGAATCAATTTTAAAGATGTACAACACTTTAACAATGTAGGATAATAATCAAATGTTAAACTGAGCTGTTTTAAAATAAAAATAAAAATAACTATTTGAAATAATATAAAACATTTTGTAAAATGCCTTTCAATTTTACAAAATGCCTGAATTATTAACCAACTTTGTGATATATGATGATGACTGATGTACCCATATTTTGACCATTTTATTGTTTATTTAACGCATCAATGTAAATATAACGGAATTTGATAAGACTGTCATTGAAGTGAGAGGGTTAGGGCGATATAGAACCAGGTTTAATCCACCATTTTCTTCATTTGAAAATGCCTGTACCAAGTCAGGAATATGACAGTTCTTGTCCATTCGTTTTTGATGCGTTTTGTTATTTGATTTTGCCATGTGATTATGGTCTTTCCGAATTGATTTTCCTCTAAGTTCAGTTATTTTGTGATTTTACTTTTTTTTGTAAACAATTTAAAAATTAAACTGTAAGATATAGCTTTGAAACCAACATTTAAAACATCATTTGCATATTTGATTTTTTGAGACATGCTTCCTGTATCAAAAAGGTAAGTAAACTGATTTCAAGAGTATTCTAATTGGAGTGATGGACAAATTGCAGAACAATTATATCCATTTGTTCCGTAAAAACTATATTTTTTTGCAATAGTTTTCCTTTCTCTGAATCAAATTAATAACCTTCGACTCGTTTTAAATTAATTTGTAAAACACAGGAAATCTATCTATCCTCTGTACTATAGATTTTGATTGCTCTCTTAAAAAAACTTTAATAAGTCCTACTTTGTAAAACATCACTCTGATTCAAACAAAAAACTCTCCGACACTGACATTTTCAAGATACTTGATTTCTTGATTGAAATCATATTTGAAATGTTTGGAGGACGTGTTTTTCAACAAACTATCGTCATTCCCATGGTAACCAATTGTGCTCCTCCTTTTACCGACTTGTTCCTTTATGGTAGATTATAGAATTGTATAAATATGGTTTATAGAAGAGTTGATAACATTTTGTGTTTTAGCTATGAAGTGATTAACATAAGATTGTTAAGTCATTCAATCGACAAACATCGCTTTGGTATAGTTTTTAATTCTAAAAACACATAATTATATGCGAAGTTCGTTTTCTTCGACATTTCGTAATTGTCTACTATCTATAGTATATGTTCAATGAGTACTTCTTAGTAACTCTGTAATCATTATTAGATATATTTTCGATTAGTTAAATTATATCTTCAATTTTCTTTATCCGAAAAAAGTCTCTGTTGCTAATGCCATGACTTAATTTATCCCTTAATTGCAGTAATGAAGAAGAGGGTGTTAATCTTATGTGACTCTATTGGGAAATATCTGGATGGGATGAAAGACACGGTTGTACAGAGTTTTAGTGGAGCTAATTTAGGTTACATTAAATATGTTATTGATAAGGAGTATATGATGAGTTGGATAGCTTTCGCATGTTATTTTACATTTTGGTACCAATGATTTATAGAAACATTCTATAGAGATTACTTTATGTTAATTTAGAAATTTTATATATGTTGTAAGAAATAGAAATAGAGACATAAATATATTGATATCTTCTATTTTACCGCGACCAGTTGATTTTGTTCAGTTAGGATATAAGGTTGTTCATATTAATAAAGCCTTAATTGGTATTTGTAAAGATGAGAAAATAAGTTTCATTTAATCTTATAGAAGATTTTTATTTAAGGGCTCTCCTAAAAGAGATTTATTTGCAATTAAAGATGGAGGTTTGCATTTAAATGAAGCTGGAGTTGCCCAGCTTAAGATGTGTTTTATTCATGTCATTTCACATTTGTAAATTGTATATGTTTAATTATGTAGTTGTAATTTATAGTATGTTAATTCTGATTTGTTCATATTTTGTAGATAACCATTCTAGTATGTGGCTTACAATAAAGTTCTTTATTCGTTGAGTCAGAAGATTTTCAAAGAAGTAACATATTCTTTGGATCTTCAGTAGGAGATTCACAAGAACGTATCGTTTTTATGTCTTGAGTCTCGTCAGGCTTACACAAGTGTACATCAATCTGTGGGTCTGAGTTATTGCTATTCTAAGAGTGTTTTGTTTTGTTGTAAGAATATAGTTTTCTTTTTTTATTATTATTTATTTTTCTTTTTCTTTTTTTTTGTCTTATGCGGGCTTGTTTTGCGGTTTATTTTTGTAGGGCCCGCAATTGTGTATACTCTATGTAATGTATGTGTTTAAATGATTTGTTAAATGAACTTGTACAATAATTTTCAGCCAAAATAAAAGTTTTATTTATCTTGTTTTATATTCTGAGCCAAAGATAATTGTTTAGTTTTTAATTCTAAAAACGCATAATTATATGCGAAGTTCGTTTTCTTCGACATTTCGTAATTGTCTACTATCTATAGTATATGTTCAATGAGTACTTCTTAGTAACTTTGTAATCATTATTAGATATATTTTCGATTAGTTACCCTCCCACCCATCCCTAATTTTTAATTATTGTACTTGTGAGTTTAATATTGACAGATTGAATTTGTGCGGTTTATTTTTGTAGAGCCCGCAATTGTGTATACTCTATGTCATGTATGTGTATAAATGATTTGTTAAATGAACTTGTACAATAATTTTCGGCCAAAATAAAAGTTTTATTTATCTTGTTTTATATTCTGAGCCAAAGATAATGAACGAACGTCAAATAGTCAGTTGTGAGGTTTGGCAATACTTTCTACTCTCTTAGGTTTCTTAGAGATACACAAAAAATGTCTTTGTTGGTTTCAGTTAAATAAAGATTCTGATGAAACGTTGGTTGCTAAATGCACATAAAGAGCTTCAATATCATTAAAATGTCGAGACTTGGTAGGAATGGTTAACCCCGAAACATCCGCCCCAAAAAAAAATCAGAAAAACTCGAATGAAGCGAGACGAAACTGATGTTTGGAAATTGTTTCAGACACTGAAAAGCTGGCTAATTCCATTATAACATCTGAGCAGTTATATGGCTTGTTCCCGGGTTCTGTTACTTCTTCAGAATTAATGTCGGACCTTCTTAACGCGTATGAAAAGGGAAAATTTGCGTCAGAAATTTTCATAACGGAACGGCTTATTCAAAAGTCAACTGATATCTTCAAAACACTCAAAAGAAAATCATTGCTAACATTTAAAAAAAGGAAATAACAGGCAAGCAGTTAATGGCTGATAAAAACAACAAAACATTGAGAGCAGATGAACAAAAATGTCGCATGCTTGTCATAGCCAAAACAAGATAGTTGGTTATGCGATAGGTTCTCCAGTTTGAATTAGGTCCTCGTCCAATTTATCTTGCAAACTTTGATGGTACACATGTAATGAAAATTTAAAACCTGTTCTGTGTGGTCTTTTAGAAAAGGCTCATTCCTTAGGGAAGCATGTGGATATTTGATGAAATGGCAGTTATTCAAACCATTACTCAGATACCAAGCACTTTTTTTCGATTTGGGAATTGTTATTTTAAAAACCATCCTTTTAGTTTCAACAAGTGGACCCGCATTGTTTTTGTCTCTGAATAGTATCGCACAATATTCATAACAAAATTAGAACGGCAGGTACTTGGGAGAGCAAATCATTACGATAAGTTCTAAACCATCACAATCGTGTTCTTTGGAATGGAAGACATTTTATAAGTTGTGAAAAACAAAGTTGCTTTTGTTGAATTCTTTTGTTTTGAAAAGAGTAAACAATCCTATAGATTTACACTTGAATGTATCGATTTATTTGTATCACATTGAAGTATGTGCCACAAAATATATGTTGAAAATGAAATAGCGTAGAATGGTTTAAGCTTATAATCAAAAAGGGAGAAGCCGATAAAAAAATGTTTCTTAATAAAATGCAAAAACATGCAGCTGACAAAGGTTACGACTCCATTGTTAAAAGTTGTGGAAGTATTGGCTTACTATTTTCACAGTTGCATATCAATTCTAACATTGTAAGTCTGACAGATACATCCTCCAAATGCAGATTATTAAATGTGCAATCAATGTGTGCTCATTTGGTGAAAATGTTTATAGAAAACTGCTAGGATTTCGCGCCAATACAGGTTGTGATTCAGTAAGTGTTTTGTCTGGTAAAGAAAAAAAGCAAAGCATTCGGCTTTTTGACACGTTATGTGGAGTTTTCAGGAGGTCTGTTCCATCTTGGGGAGACCTTGGAAGATTTTGAAATCTGCCCTTAAACACAACTCTGGTCTGTTGCCAAACAACTATGGTTGGATTTTTTAAACGCTTATATCAGTGTCTATGTGCTAGACCAACCACCAGCGTTAGATGCTTAGTAATTATGATGTGCTGTTCATATACAGCTAATTCTGCCAAAAAAAATGTTTATGTGTTCAACAAGGTTTATCCTCAACAGATAGCTGTATGTTAATGCTCGAAAGCTTGTAGATATGAGCATTATCAAATCGTTGATATTGCTAACGATGACGACGAAGATGATGGAAAAGATGATAATGGTGACCAAACTGATGATGATTCTATAGACTGACCTTATGTGTGACCTTAACACGTGGTGATGGGGTTGTTAAATTAAAAAAAAAAAAATAGAAATCTAGAAACCCTGACAGTTTTGTGTGTTTTAATATGTGAGTTATTTTATGAATGTGATGTATAAATTTGTGACAGAATCGTGCAATTCTGGTTACTTATGTTTGTGTTTGTCGTTGATTCTATGTTTTTGTTTCTTACCTTAATTTTTTTTTCAAAAGCCTTTATATAATTAATGCTGTATGTTTCAATATGAAAAATTATACCATTTTATCAAAAAAACTAGTACGCATGCTTCTTTTCATTCAAAATCATGACTTGTGGAAATTGACCCTCCCCCTTTTTTCTTGGTCCTTTACAATTGAAAAATTAATTAAAATTAGCCTGCGTTTTAATAAGATATGATGTGTTCCATTTATTAAAAAGTATAGTACTGAATACTTGGTTATATTTACATTTTTCTGTAATAATGTGCAAAACAAAATGTTTGATATACCCTGAAATAAGTCCCCTTTTAACCCCTTTTGGACAATTTTTCAAAAGTCTATCACCTCTTCAAATATTCTTCAGATATTACTCTTGAAATTTATACAAAAAAATTGCGGTACCCTGGGGTGTAACACAGAACTGAATTTTTGCCCTACCAGCTGATGGACTAACAGTGGATTTGAAAACAGATCCCGGGAGTAAATTGTAATTGCATCATGCAGATGAACGTCATTAATTTGTTAACTTAAGACGAATGAAGAAGATGGACCATGTAAACCATAATTCAAAAAGTAATCTTTAGTAGTATAAATTGAATTGACAGGCACACTATGTGTTTACTTGTTAGATATGTAAGTGTTAAAAACAAATGCAGAAAATAACGATTCGCCCGGCATAAATAACAACTGATGAATTTTTCGCGGAGAGTATTCATTTTTGCAAATGATGTAGGTGTAGATGATGCTGTTTCTCAAACCAAGCCTTTTTAAGGGAGATCTTGAATATGCAAAGAACATTAATTTTGTTTATATACTAGTTCCCAGTTGTGCTCTCTGTGTTCCATCTCATAGAGACATAACTTGGGTATGTTACCAGTATATATACCTGTGCATATTGTTAACATTGAAATCTGTGGTGGTCCTTCATTCGAGGTAGGGGTAGGTAAGAAAGTTAGTGTTAGTTTAAACTCTAAAAAAGTCAGGTCATATAATTGTTGAAAATATGCCTTATAAATTGACCTTGGAAAATATTGTAGTGCATATGAACTTTCAATTCTAGGATAAGATTTTTTTTCAAAACTTCATAGTGAAAGTGGTACAGTTTTAGCCGTAAAAGGAGTTCATATGGGAAATTGCATTGTCAATATTTACAGATATGCAACCTGTATTGTTCTGCAGACAATCAGTTAGGCCTTAACGCTGCATCCTCAATAGGCTTGAATTAGAGGCAAATACTATGAAAACGTCAATAGGCATTTATAAAGCAGGAAAAGATACAAAAGACATACATATCATTAATCCGGCATTCTGAAATAATCAGATTATAAAATGGTAGATGATGTATGATTGTCAATGAGATAACTCTTCACAAGAGACCAAATGGCACAGAAATTAACAAAGTAAGGTCTACGTATGACCTGTAACAATGAGCAAAAATATAAACCCAATAGGCAGCTATTAAATGCCTATTAATGACAAATGAAAAACAAGATTAGTTATTCACGTTATATTAATTTTAGGTGAAGTCACTGGTATCGCATTCGTCGGTAAAGCGTTTGATTTTGGATATATCAAATGTTATGCCCTGCTATTTGATAGATGCCGTTTAGAGGTTGCATACCGAACAAATGTCAATTACTTTTCGGTGTTTTATGTTTCAAAGTATGTACACATCATCTTTTTTTTTATAACATGTGGTTTATTGATTGCTTGATAATATTTATCATCATAATATAATTTTGAATATAAGGCATTCTGACAAGTAATACTTATTTGGCTAGAAACTAACTTACTGTTTTCTTCTTATTGGATACTTATTTGTTTAATGTTATGAACCCACTAAACTACAACGCTCCCAAATAGTCCAACACACTCATATATATATATATATATATATTGTTGCTATACTTGTTTGTAAACAGCCCATATATTTCTAAAAGTAATAATTCTGTGTTGAGTTCTTTGTTATTACACATTTACTCATCAATAGTTAAGAGTGACATATGTTTATGTTTGTGTATATATTATACATTCTCATATCAGTATTTATACTACGGTATAGATATCAAATTTGGAGCAGGATTTTCTTACACTTCCGAAGCACCCGTGGACACTCTCAATGTTGTTTTGTGTTGTTTAGCCTTAAGTGTTCTATGTTATGGTTTGTGTATTGCTGTTGGTTTCTTTTGGGCCCTTTTCTCTCTTTTTTGGCAAGGGACCTATCAGTTGGTTTATAACATATGAGTTTCAGTGTTTCTTTGGTTTCATTCTCTTTTCTTTTATGATAAGCCTGGACACTTTTTCTCACTATTATTTTTTCCCTTTTGATAGTAATGTTAAGTGTGAAGCTAGTTGTGGAGTGTATATTTTTCAGTTGATCCAATATGCCACGTGTTAACGGTAGTGTGTTAATATTAAGGAAATCAATATTTCCATCACTAAAAAACAGAGAAAAATGTATCATAAATTATAAAACAAATTGATATGGTTGTTGTTGTTTCATTAATATACCTGACGTCTCATTTTATTCATATTGATGTGTGATAAGACAGGCAATGTGCTGATGTTGTGCTTCCGGTAACACAAAATATTCAAATATAAGTCTAAAGACATGGGTGAGTCTCAAACATCAAACTTTCATCAAGATTAACACATACACACAATATTTCTGATGTTAAAACGGTATGTTACCTGCTAACATCTACTATATTTTAACGTTGGTTGAAAGCTGTGTTATTGGAAAGTATACCACATAGGTTTTGTATATTGTATAAGCATAGCAGATTTGCATAACATTTTGGTACTTCTTGGACGAAAGTCTTCAGTTCAGATACTTTTGAGAGACGCTACGACTTTTACAGTCTATAGCGTTACACCTGTCGATACATGACCGAATCGATGAACACATCCGTGTTGAATTTTATATTTATAAATAGTAAGTGTCAGATAATGATAAAGTCTACCTCTTTACTTTTTTTTTTTAATTTCGGTTTAATTAAGCAGATTGTGTAGATATACAATATTATTTCAATTTCAAAACAATCTAAACTTTTTTGTATGAGGCTTAGAAACTGGGGAAGGGCGAGGTTCTATTTTTTTTAATTGACCTTATATTGTTTTTATATTGCAACTAAAATAAATAAATCGATAGCTATTTAAATTGCAACACAAATTTCAAACATATTTTCATCCCTTAATGAACCCCTGACTGTGTAAAAAGTGTTCCATGATGAAACTGACATTGCCCAAAATATAGCTGTGTTACTATATTTAGGAAATACTCACAGCTAGTTGCATTATAAATTGTTTTACATCCCTGCATACACCAGCTTAATGATATCGCACTATTATTGTTAATAGGCTAAGGCTGCATCAGTTTTATCACCAATTGACAACGCATCGGTCAAAATTTTAATATCATTAGATTAATAAAAAGAGGTATAGTCCGTAATCAAACGGCAACATACAAAGCCTAAACACACTAAACGAACATATAACAACTGTCATATTCCTGACTTGGTACAAGGAGTATCTAGTTGAGAACCACCAAGAGTGAAATAGGTACCCTTATATGTTTTAGTTTCTAGGCATGCTACAATATCATTTTTTATACCTAAACGTGAAGCTGATATATGTTTTTTTCATTCGAAGTTAATTTTTTGCAGCGTTTTGCAGATGCTTGGACCTTCAAGCATTTAGTATTGGAGATACATTTATCATGCAATGTTCAAAGTATATGTTTGTGTATAACATGTTTATGACATTGAATGCTTAATACGACAGAGAGAAACATTATAGTTCCAACAAATGTGTTCCATTTTTTAAATACAATAAATCATATGATCTCAAAAGAGCAATTGCCATTGATTTAAAGAGAACGAGGAAGTTTGATAAGATAAAGGCAATATGTTTTGACCCCTGGTTAAATTTTAATTGTTGCAATATGAATTACAAGTACTACTCAAATGACATACGGAGAAAATACTTTTAAAGTGCATACACATTCCGCCAGAGCAATTGAAGAAGCATGGGCTCCACTTAATCAAGCAAGCATCAACAGTATAGAAGACTCGGCTGATAGGTCGATGAATACACAATTTACTAAACTTTACTTTAAAAATGTGAATCTTGAAGTCTTAGTGAAAAGACAATGCAGATATACTTTAAAAATGGAAAGATACATTGTACATGTACAGTTTGATATAGAAAATCAAACAACTTCTTAGATAAAGAGAGAGACAAAAAGATATGCAGAGCCAAATAAAAATAGTCCGACCTCTAATGGAAGATTATGCTTTACAGTCTTTATTAAATCAGGTAGTTTGTAGAAATATAATGTAATGAACGATTTTATTGATGCAGGTATTTGATCAGATCATTTAGTTTCGTGGAAAACTAGCGGTATCTTAAATAAACTGGAAAGTTTACATTTTTTTTTGCCAACATATATTTCAATAATCAAAACATAACTGAATAACAACATTTAAACAAATGTAAAATACAAATTCAAAAGACTGATTGACATTCAAAACATATGTAGTAACAGAGTTCAAACTAAAAAAAAACCGTGATATTATTGATGTTCATTCCAGGTGGAAATAGAGTTGGTGATGAAAACAGATTTATTTGACAGAACAATGATTTTATGTAAAGGTAATGCTTATATATATATCATATTTTCTGATTTTTTTTAAATTCCTATACAGTTTCAATTATCGAATTTCCTCGGCAGAGACATAATGTAAGGGTACCCAAATTGCACCGAGTACCCAAATTGCACCTATTTAGAAAAAAATAGCAATAAAAATCTTACAAGATTTCCTAGAGACTAAACAAGTTGTATTTTTATGATTTGATACTATGCCCGTCTTTCAACATATGTAAACATATTTAGTTATACACAAAACGTTCACAGTATTTATCAACAGATGGACTGTTTACTGAAAAAAACAAAATGTACGAAAACGTCACCATGCGACGTCATCAAAACTTCATCTTTTTGAAATTGGCAAATACAATATATTATAAGTATCCATTTCGTATGAAATATGAATAGTAAGCATGGACAAATATCCAATTGTTCAAAATATTTGAAAAAATTAAACAAAAGCTCGGTTATTAGACTTTTGATGAAGTAAATTTAAGCATGGATGCAATTTGGGTACTCCTCCTTACAGAATCATGGATAGTTTGGAGGTTGATTCAAACCCATTTTTTAATGCCTCAATATGGACTAAAAATTAAATTGGTGTACCTATATGACAAAGAAGGATAGGGCTACAAAATAAACACAGTATGGACATTTTTTTCCTGATCATAAAAAAACGTAGGTGAAAAAACTGTCAAAATAGGTGCAATTTGGGTACCGTCACATTAGTTTTCATTCGTTATTTGAACGGTGGCAAATATTACATAGCTGCACATAGACAAATTGTTCGTGTAAATACATTGCTTCGTGATATAGTTTAGTTGGTATTTATAGACACATTTTGTTCAATAACTTGGACTTTTAAGAAATTTCTCGAGAGAGAGAAAAAATAGACTACAAATATTCGTAATAACACGCTTGAAAATAAGATTTTTATTATATAACTGTTCGTTTATAATTTTCCTTTTTGCTGTTTGAAATATTATTCGTCAATAATTTATACATGCTGATACGGGAGTATCAGAATCAGAGCGACAGGGTAATATGACCCGAAAATTGTTTGTTCAAAGATCACTTAAAGGATTTGGTACATATTTTTATAGTTCATGCTTTTTATTATCAATCCGAGTCGTCATTGGTGTTTAATAATTCAATATTTCATTGTATCGTACACTTTTCAAAAGTTACTTGTATTTTACACTTAACTTTAATCCTGTCATTAAAATTAATTATCAAAAGTTTGTATCCGTCGTTATGATACAAGTTTGTGTACTAAAGAATACATAATATAGACACATTGACACTAGCTGATAACTGCTGAAAGCCATTCTTGACCTACTTATAAGAAACATAGTGTAACGTGTAACCGGGCGATCAATGGATCCGTATCTGAGTAAATCAGGATTTCAAGTGTTCAACTGAAATTTGCACCACAACCAGTTGTTCTATTCAAAACAATTAACACATCCTCAAATTGATTCACAACAAAAACTATATACACAGCACAATGCACATAATTCAAAATGCAAGGTTACGTACATCATTCACAATGCATAAACACATTGTATCATAACAGAATATATATACACAATGTCACTATGCAATCGCTATGCAACATGTTTCAGACCGATTTATTCACAATGTCACTAACATTTTCTATGCAACATGCATACGGCCCTTTATTACACAATGTCACCAACAGACTACTTTGCAACATGCATCAAGTACGTATCACACAAAACGTATGAACACAAATTCACATATATATAACTTCTATATACAACGTCCACCAATATTTAATATCACCTTGTTAATCTGCAACTAAACACAATGACACATTTACACTTGCATAACTTCTTCAATGCACAAGGAATATATATTTAAACACAGCTGAGCTCACACACTAACTATCCTTTTGAGTTCCCACACAATGAATATTATCCAACTGGTAAGGTTTAACACAGTGCACTTTCACGAATACACTTCAACAATATTACAACTTGCAACACCAGCAAGTAAACACCTTGTATTCTCACTAATACAAATCTATGAAGTATTCACACTTCCACATAGTACAACTTGCAACACCAGCAAGTATACACCTTGTATTCTCATTAATACAATAACCACTTATATATATCAGATTCACTTTATACATTGTATCACAATCACTATTGCAACATCCACATATAAATCCGAACACTATTTATATATCCTTTGGAATCACTTATTTCACTCTACTTACCAGTTGGAATATTTAATCCTGATGTTAAAATTCAACGGTCCACATAAAACTGACAGAGTTTCTCTGTCTTGAGCTGGTTTATATACTACCATATGGAACGGTCCATTATACGTGAAGGGGTGAAAATCAAGACTATACCAAAATTAGGGGTGTTTTAAGTAATACATGGTGCTCCGACTATGGAGAAACTTATATACATATAGAACCACAATTAACAGGGAAAGACAACTGGTGTTTCACGTAAAAATAAATAAGCTATGACCGGTTTTCGTTACAATAGTTTTAATCCGCAGACCCCTGCTTTTGACAAAACGCGAATTTATATTATTTGATAAAAAGATATTTGATTGGTTCATTTTCTGCATGTCATTCCGTCTTTTGTATTTATTTTTGATGTTGTTATTTAGTTATATTTTGATGATTGAAACATAGTCCAGAATAATGAAATTAATGCAAAACATGAACATACATTAAAACAATTAATTTGATAATATGTTGTTTAAAACCTAATTTCACACTGTACAGTCCAAATAGTCCGGTCATATATACCCGTGAGTTCTGAAGACACGTCCGGGGTCTTAATGTTTATATGAAATATTTACGAAAGTTTCATCTATGGTTGTGGTGTCCTCTGTAACGATAGTTTTGGTTTGAATAATTATTTTTTCTTGCCTTATCCCGAAAATTGTCTAATTGGTCTTCAAGCTAATTAATTTGATCCTGCATTTGTTCTTTTGTGTTGTAAATTGAATTGCTGATCGATAGCTTCACAACTTTGATCGTACATCCCAAAACTATCTTCTTCGAGAAATGTAACGGGGTATTTTCTGGTCAAATACAACGAAAACTAATCTAGGGTTCTGTTATTTTAATACACAATATTTTAGACCCTACAACATATAATAACAAATAATAAATATTCACATGACAAGACAGTACATATAACATATGGGCTTAAGGAATAACTACAATTCATATTTATTCCTTTAGATATCTATATACTGAAATAAGTCCTAAAAGCACTCAAATCTAAATCTTTGGTTAACTTTCCAATACAATATTCATATGTATTTCATAATAATTAATAATTATATACATCTCAAATCCATTAATGAGTTGTCCATTTTATAAATATATTTGTATACAAAGTATACAAATTCTGACCAACATAAAGATATTACATAAACTACACTTCACATAAACAGACAATTACTTGTCAATGAATAAAACATTTGACCAATCAAAAGGTTAGAATTTTCCCTCCAAAATGATATGAAAGAAAAGAGGTTCATCAAAGGGAAAAGAGAATGATACTAGAACAATAGTGCTAGAAATAGAAACAATGAATAACCAAACTATCAAACACTCCAATAAAATTAATATCATCAATATCATATTTGTTATATCAATCAAATATGACTCTGCCTTCACGTAATTGTTTCCTTTCTCTTTGATCATCTGCACATTTGCTTTGGGAGATTTTCTTGATTGCTAACGTTATCTATATATTCCCTGTTATATTCAAATATCTTTTTTTATATAAAAAAAATATAGATTCGCGTTTTGGCCGAAAGCGGTGATTACGGTTTAATAACAAGTCTCGAATAAGTCTGTCAGTTATCACTTAGTGTCAATTTAGCTTCATTCTGTTTAACACAAACTTTATAAATAAATGCAAGGATTATAGTTAAGTGGAAAATACAAGTAACATTTCAATATTGTACTATACAATAATTCTTATATCATTTGCATATCTATAAATACTTGAATTGGATTGGTCAAGACGAATTTTTCTCTTGGTTAACACTTCGATAAACCATGTTTCCGAAACTACTTTTGTAATCTATTCATGCGCGATACACATTCTCGCAGGGATACTGGGATGTTCAGCAAGTTAGGATTATAAAACAATTGCATTGACAGTTGTTTCTATTATAATGCACATACATGTATAACCCCAAAAAGGAAATAAAATAAATGCACTAAAGCCTCGAAAATGTATAAAAATAAAATTTAAATAAAATTCTGGGAAATTTCACGAATGATTTGGCGACATAACGTCATGGCAAAACACAACGTCATACGATTGAAAACTTTCAGACGGAAGATTATTTCGTTACGCGTTCGCTTCAAAATCGGATAGTTTCTAATTAAAATGAAGTTTTTGAGGTAGGTGCTAGTTCATTCTAGATTCTGTTGCATTTATCAAATCTCTTAATTTTTTAGAAAGTCAAGATGGCGGCGTACTCCTTAGTTACGACATGACACTGTGCATCTGATGGTACATATAGTAGCCATCAAAGTAATAGATAAATGTAAATTAATAATTGCGTATGTTTGGTTGAAGAATTAACCACCCGGTTTACACATCAATAACCTCTAGAAAAAATGTGTGTAATCCTAATATGAGGAAGGCGCTACTGGAATGCCAGCTTTATACTCAAACAAGGTCCTATATATTGATTGGTGTTTAATGGTCAGTTGCAAATATTTCATGCATGTTCAGAACAAATGTCCAAGGCTACATAAACGTATTGTTTATGTCTAAATTAAAATTATAAGTTCAGATGGAAAATGATTAGGGAACGAACATTGAACTTGAAAAGGCATGAGGAATTATTTTATTTTTCCTGAAAAAAATATTCTGATTCCCAAATTGATAAATAAAAAATCCGTTCAAGCATAGGTCAAAATAAATATTTTGAATCCAGATCTTTACCAAAAATGATTTAATCTTTCAGATATGCAAAATAAATTTAACTTTTGAATATCTAAAAACATTAAAACTTCCCAAACCTCACATGTCAGTCTGCACACAGTATTTT
Source organism: Mytilus galloprovincialis (assembly GCA_037788925.1). Classification (NCBI taxonomy): domain Eukaryota; kingdom Metazoa; phylum Mollusca; class Bivalvia; order Mytilida; family Mytilidae; genus Mytilus; species Mytilus galloprovincialis. The sequence continues at coordinate 29,506,054 of CM075343.1, read as the reverse complement.
TTAGGTGATAATAAGGCCCTATTTGCCAATTTGTTATGATAAACTTTAATACTAGTGTTAAATTTTGACTAAGTAATTTTAATTGATAGCACTGAAAGGCTTCGGTAATAAAAATCTGACTCGAATTAAAAAAAACATCTGTGTTTCTGATCATCTTCAGTTTGTGAGTTCTACATCAATACCATGTACTATTAAATTCAGAGTCGGTTTTATGTTATTTCTTGCATATATTTTTTTTGTTACATGTACATGATGTTTCTTACTTTTCAAGTTCTTAAGACAGCAAAATAAAATTGAGAATGAAAATGGGAAATACAAGCATGTAAAAAATTTGCTTTCGAGTTATGCTAAATCATGCCATAGTTGTTTTCAAAAAGACACATTTGGTTTCAGACAATAATTTGAGTATAAGTTAATGGATCTCCATGCAATTTAACTAGGAGTTTCAATACACAAAAGGAAGATTAGAATTGATTTTTGAGTTATAGTGCAAAATTATTGGGGGTGTTTTTTTTTCTCAAAATTTTGTTTTTTTCTCATAAAAATTACCTTATTTACATTGATTATACTTATCAAGTATTTATATAGACGCAACAAATACTGATTTGGAAGGAGATGTACTCAAAATAGGGTGTTTTAAATATTTTATCTGTAATTTGTGTATTTTTCCTATGATATGTACTTCTTGATAATTTTGAAGTGAGTATCATGAAAAAGAAAATATATTTGGTATGTATATATTCACAATTGACATGCGCCAGTGCGCTGCAAAAGGATCTTTTTCCCCTTTAATTCCAAATATTGCACATGAATTTTTTTTTCTCACAGAAACACATGAGTTATTTGGTAATTAAAACACTTGTCATTGTTTGAAACTTTTAGTAATAAAATTAGCTATGCATTTTTGAATGTTTCATTGATTGTGTGAAAATTTTAACAGAAAATGTACAAAACACTTGATAAAATTGCATTATCTGCAGAATTATTGATAACTTTCCTCACAATATATTCACAAGGACATAGAACTAACACATTGCATTTGAAGGATCCAGGGGAGGGGGGGTATCTTGGGGTTGGACCCCCTTTTTTTGGCCTATCAATGCACTTGAATGGGGAAATAGAGTAGTTGGAACCCCACCCTCTTTTTTTCCTTGGTTGGGAACCCCCACTTTTTAAAATGGCTGGATCCGCCCCTGTATTGTCCATGCTATTCTGATCCAGGCATGGATCCAGAGGGGGGGAGGGATTCCAACCCCTCTTTTTTTTGGACGATCAATGCATTTGAATGAGAACATGTAATTGGAACCCCCCACCCCCTAACTTCGGTAATTTCCGTGAATTTAAACAAGCTACACAAGTTATCAAAATTTCTGAATTCTGGTTTTATCAAACAAATAAAAAATCATGTCGTATTTAACATCGAAATTATTCCGATCTGTCCCGTTTTTTCAAGATCGCGTTCAATCGTTAAATTCGGCCGACATTAAAAAAAATAATCGTACGAGATTTTACAAGAGTAACGAAACTTTACAGATGGGTCGTGCATTTGGAACTATGGTTTGGCCGTTTTTCAATGTTATTTGCGGGCCGGTTGTCATATATTCACAAAGACCACATCTAGGGTCTTGTATTTTGATACGTTGTACTGTATTCCATTTAGGTCATAAAACTTAGCCCTTGTTAAAAAAAATTTAAGATTTAAAGGCTGTCTTTAACTTTTCAGGAATTTTTCTGTGGGGACAAGCTTTTTTAATTTTTTCGTTTTTTGTAAAATCGGCAAATTTGCTTTTATGACGTTACATATGTCAGGATTGTACGGGTTATGAGTGCTTACAAACGGGATCAGTTCTGTATTACTCTCTTTACGCTGAGTTCCGTCATTGGTATCGCTTTTGCCTTTTCTATTCCCTTTTCTATTAGTGGGTTTGGATAGTTTTGTTCTTTCAAAAACACTCTCAGTTCTTTATTCAAACGTAATTCCTTCGTGAACTCATCACTAACAATTGTACATACACGTCGTGCAAGAAAAAACGGGATGTTTCTTTTCGTATGTGAAGGATGACATGAATGAAAATTCAGGTATTGGTGGGTGTCCGTCTTCTTATAATTTATATCTGTGGTTAAGGTTGTTCCATTCTTTAATATTAAAATATCTAGAAAATGGCAGTCTATGTTCGCTAGATTCGATGGTAAATTTTATCGAAGGATGTTATGTGTTTATCAGATTATGAAACTTCTCTAAATTGTGACTTTTGTTTAAAATGATAAAACAGTCGTCTAAGAATCGCTTCCATTCCGATTTTATGTACACTTTAAAAGCTGTATCAAATTCACTTTCAACTTGTTGATACATTTTATCCTCCAGAAATCCCATCACGAGAGTTGCGTATTTGGGAGCAACTTTTGTTCCCATAGCTGTACCAGAAATCTGTAGATAATATTTTCCATCAAAGAAAAAGGTGTTACTATCTAGTATGATTTTCAATCCCTCCAACAAAAAATTATTCGAAAATTCTTGGTCAATAATGTGCCTATATGACTCTAGCCAAAATTTTACAGCATCCAATCCTAGTTTGTGCGGTATATTGGTGTAAAGACTTGTTACGTCGAAGCTTACCAATACTGCATCTTCTTTGACTTCGGCTGGTTAATGATTTAAAAAATCAAAGTTTTCACGGATAAAACTAGGTACATATTGGCATAAAGGTTTCAATATTAGGTCAATAAAATGGCTCAATCTTTGAGTTGGACACTGCGGTCCAGCAACAATAGGCCGACATTTTAAATCTTTTGGTGAATTTATTTCGATATATGCGCAACTTTGTTGTTGATCTGCTGTTTCTATTTCCTTACTTTTGTGGATTTTAGGTAGTCCATAAAAGTTGCTTGTCTTTACCTCAAATTTCGTAAGATGGGCAACTTCCTTTCAGTAGTACAATGAGGAAATTTTGAAATAAGTTTGTTTATATTTCTCTTAGTTTTCTTTTCCATATTGTCGTTGAGTTCCCGATAATATTATGTATCATTGAGCTGTTCCTGAATTTTGTCCCGGTAATATATTCTGTCCATTATTACTAATGCACCACCCTTGTCAGCTTCTTTTATAATTATCGATTCATCATTTTTGTAATCTGTATAAAGCTTGCTGTTGTTTAAACCGTAAATTAGTTTTTACTTTGTCCTGTGGTTTCGGTATTAATGGAAAGTTTGACAGATGATTAATGTACAAGTCTAAATCTTCATTTTTTTCTTTTTCCGGTGTAAATGTAGATTTATTCCTAACAATTGATTCGTCAGCTGTCTTTGATTCTTTATCCCCAAAATGATTTGTTAGTCTTAATTTTCGGCAAAATTCTTTGATATCCACTGAGAGTGTATCAGTGTCAGCTGGAGGTGTTGGAGTATATTTCAGTCCTTTATTTAACACTTTCATTTCATCGGAATCAATTTTGCGATTAAACAAGTTAATTATTTTTGGGTCGACCCTGTTACTTGTTTCAGATTGGTTTCGGAACGTTCCTCTATTTGGTAGGCGGTTTTGTTTCGACCCACACCTAAAAAATGAATCCGTTTTGTTCTCCGTTCCACATCGTTCTGGTCCACATTTTTGTTCTTAGATGGTACACTTTTATTTCGATTGTTTGGAGTCTGGTTTCTATTAGGTTTCAAGCTAGGTCTTTTCATATTTGGTTTCGAAGTTTTTTTTTATCACGATTTTTAACCACTTCGGAATACAAGGGTTTAGTATTTTTTGTTTTCGGTCGATTTTTACACCTGCTATTTGACCGACTTTGTGATTTGTTTTTATTCCACTGTGTTTTTAGTGGTGTTTTACTCCTCTACCTTTGTTCGGTAAAATTCTTAGGTTTCCGTTGTTTTTGATTCTTAGAGTTTTGTTGCTGGTTCTGTGGATTTTCTGGCTTTCCATAATTTTCTGCATATGATTCCAGCCACTTCTGTTTTTCACCCCAGCGTTTTACAGACTTTTCCTCTTCATTAGAAATTTCTTTTGACCACATCTCCCCCAGTTTATCGGCAACACTGTTTGTTGATTTCTTGGTTGATAAGATTCTCACTTTCCTTATATTTCTGTTCGTATCTTTCTTTTTTCGCTATTAAAAGAGATACTTCCGTATGGATTCTTTGAATCGTAAGATCCCATCGTAATTTTGTTTCCATTTCTGGTTCTCATTTTATTTCCTTTATCAGAATTTTTTGAGGAATAATTGGTATTTCAGCGTTAATCCAATCATTATATATGTTAGCCTGTTTTTCACAGTTAAGAGAATTCCAAAAGTTTTGCTTACGTGCATTAAGAAGATTTTTCCATAAGGTATATTATGTTTAGGTACGTCAAAAACCTAAACTTCTCTAGTACGACATACCTATTTCTCTCATGCTGATAATCTGCCATCCTGCTGCAGTTAATAGTTGCAGAGGACCCATTACAAGGTGTCAATTACAAAACTTTATCAACTTTGTTATCTAAAGGTTTTAAATCGATGAGGATAAAAACATATGTTTTATTCTTTACGGGTACAGTAGCTGCATGTGCAGATAAGAACTTATCGAGTCGATATTTATTGAATAAACTCAGGTGAGATTTAATTTAATTTAATTATATCACCAAAAAATAAAGAGTGTTTTTTAATTTTAATTTTAATTCGGTGTTGTAATACTTTTTTCCATGTGTATATTTCACAGCAGTGACATAACTTCTGCTCCGACGTACGGTGTTTATATATCTCAATCCGTAACTATGCACAAACATGCATGGGCTGATATATACAATGTGTCTTTGTCTAATTCAAATTACAACGTTTTACACATCTCTTAGATTGTAGCTTAACAATGATGTCGTCTTGTTAGTACATGCTTGATTGATTGTTGGTTAGTACAGAACGTACGCTATTCCCTTCTACGACTACTTTTATCCAGTGTAAATTTTCATTGTCTCAGTATCGATATATCCAAATTTCATATATTCCGTTGTTATTGTTGTTTCTGTTGTTTGTTTGGATGTATATTGTGCATGTTGTGTTATATCTGATCGTTTTGCATATGGTTGTAGAGGTTGTGAAAATTTGTTTGAAGTGTATGTTTATATTTTTATTTCTATGATGCTTTACACAACGAGTCGTATGAATGTTATTTTTTAACATATTAACCTGAATTTAACACCTTGTTTATTACAAAATGTAACAAAAAGACCTGTTAAACTACATGACCTGTAATTTGGTCTGCATTAAACGCATTTTATGTTGACACGGCTTTTGCAGCGATGTTGGAATAAAAAAGCCAAAGAAAGTGTTCTTGATAAAACAATTAAAAAGCTTACATCATATTTCCTTCTAAGAATTTTGTCTGGGATAGAAAATCCCAAGTATTTCTCAAATTGTTTTATTCATTAAATTTGAAAATAATGATTGTTGTAAATAGATTTTCTGTCAACATATCATTGCCGACTTGAAAGCATTAGATGCCATTCAATTTCATACTTGACATGTTCAAGAAATATTCCTCAATATTTGAATCAATTTAACAATTGATATACGCATAATTCTTCTTCTTTGACAAATTCATAGTCATCTTTCATTATTGACATTCTGATGTTAGAAATAAAGATGTTTTGTGTACTATTGTCTTACAGATTTATTTATCAGTTTCATCCATGCAAATTTTATGTTCGGACGATCGCAACGAGGAAAAACTTTTGTGTATTGCTTATATACTGCAATATGTCACAATTCATTAGAAATATATATTTTAATGTATTGAGTATGTCTATCTCGACGACTCATTTCACGTCAAGAATTATTTACAGCGAGAATGAATATTTAGATTTGAATAAAAGATAGATGCTTTGTAGATGCCTTTATGTACCAACCAATTACTTCAGATAACACAAAATTTTCATCAAAAAGAAATATTTGATTTTTTTTTCACTTTTGTCTGATTAAATCTATTTTGATATAGAGTCTGTTATTATTTTTCAAAACTCATGTCAGTCTATTTGGCAGCGGGTTTTTTTCTTGGCCCAATGGATTTTTTTTACCAACCCGACAGGGAAAACGTTACAGACATTGGGTTTCAAACTGCGTTTAGAATATGCAAATGATAAAAACCAACCGCGTCTAAATAGATTAAAGACATTAGCATTTTTTTTGAGAGAGTGCAAAGCTTCTTTTTATGTTTGAAAACACTGCAATGATTATTTGAGGGGTACGTGTGTGGCCTGTCTCCATGCTTCCTTTCTATCCCAGGTAACCTTTATTCTCCAATCGGTTATTAAAATTTCCGCTCTTCATGTTGGTCAATACTTTTTATTTTACCTTATTTATGTGTGTATTAACTTTGTATTTGTTTTCATCCTAAACATTATAAATATTTCTCACTGGACATAAACAAGAAAACAACAATCACTTAATAAATCAATCAATCAAATATTCGTCCCCAAGCATTGCTTTCCTATGATAATAGACATCTTTTCGGATTCGTTGGTTCCTGATAATATCTTATTTTTTAATAGTTGTGGTTTTTGGGTGCTTGAGTCACTTCTTATTATATAAATATACAAATACTCAACCATTCATTTGGTATTTAATAAAAGGAGATAATGTCATACATCAATTCGAAAGAAATCCAACGACTCAGACTATGCAAAATATATAAATTAAACATACATTGAACATTCTTTAAAAAAAAAGATGTCTATGCAAACAAATAATCTCAAAACCGTTCTGATTACAAAATACGTTATGGATTTAATAATATTTCTGGATAAAGTATCTATACAAGCCCTACACAAGTTTGTGTGTTTGAAAAAATACCTGCACTTTTATTATTAGTACCAGTGGAAATAAATGATATGGTGAACTTCAAAATAATACTATAAAAAATAAGATCGTCTTTAAATGGACACTAGCTACGATACACTAAACTCTAATATATAAAATTGAACTAAAACTTAAGTAATTGTTAGCAGGACTAACGAAGGACAAATGTTTCTGACTTGGGACAGACTCGTTCTGCGGCGTGTTTAACATGTTTTGTGAGATTGCAAACCTCTAGCTAATGTAGAGTATACAAGCATACACAAGACATATCAATTTTGTCAATACTGTTTAACTATTATTTGAATTTGTTTAGAATTGTCAACTAGGAGAATGAGGCAAGCGTTTTTGTTTAGTTTCTACCTTTATAAGTTTGTTTTGTTTATGGTCAATTAAACTTCAGTGATCAGTTAAGATTGATTCTAAAAGACATCCTCACAAAACAGGCTTTTTAAATTCTGTCAATCTTCAGGCTCGCGGTTCTCGACATTTCTCTTTTTTCATAGGTCTTTTATATCAATATCAACTTATTAATAAAACTTCAACAAAGAACACACGTTTAATGAATGTAATATTTTATTTTACAACAAACAACACACAGGATGCAAACAACAAAGCTTAAATCATGATACGTACATGCAGTACACAAATAAACACTATAATTACAGATATTGCAAAATATGAGGTATTTTACTCGTACATTTGTCCTTTTTGAAAAAAATGATTCTTTGTATATCAGTTGTAGATTATTTATAAGAATTATTTACACTTAATATTGCTTTATGCCTGTTATCGTCTTGGATTCAAAGTAAAGGATTTCTTGTAAACTTCCTTTAACGGACGTATACTTATATGTTGAGTTACTGTGGATTCATTTATTTTCGTGGGTACCAATTTTCGTGGATTAAGAAAAACTTGCATACTCGTGGATATATAATTTCGTGGTTTTACTGCAGTCTGCATACAAACCGTTAGAAAATTATCATTTGTTGAATATTTAATTTCGTGGTTTGACTGTGCCCACGAAATCCACGAAAATTGGTATCCAACGAATAATAATGAATCCACAGTAATCTATTTAAAATTGTTAACAGTTAACCATCTACGAAATGAAAGGATGAAATAATCATGTTTTAATTGTCAATTTTGCCGAAATCCTCAGAAAGTAGGTTCGATAAAAAATAATTCAAACTGATAATTAATCTGCAAGATTTCCCCCTCACTACGGACAAATCATGAATAATGGCGTCCTGCATATATTTCTATTTTGAATCTTGCCCTTTTGCCATTTTAGGTATTTAACATAGCACTTATATCACGGCTACACTTCTGATTTTAAGCTTACCAAATTAACAACTTGAAGGAAGAAAATATACATTTGTTCACGAACAGAAAAAAATAAAGCGTGTACAATTCACCTATAAGTGTACAAATTGTTAATTGTACTTAGGAATTGACATATTATAACTTAAATATCGTCCTATTGGAAGCCTATCGCCATGGAAACTCAATGTGCCTCAATGCTATCAGCAAAATACCTCAAACATTTACATGTGAAGCTAAGAATGATAGAAACATTAATAATTAATAACAAAATTTAATCCTGATATAAAAAAATCTAAATGATATTCTACGTTTAACTTAATGGTTTAATTTAAAAATACAAATAGAAAGACAATAAATATGAAAACTGTCCTTGGTCTTTTAAAAACGGTCTGCGTTTATTAATTATATTCTTATTACATTTGTTGATGCTTTTAAGAAATAAAACAATTCTTTTAGAATAGCGTCATTTGCATATTATCGAACTTAAGAAAATAGAAGTATGCATCATCATCTAAAACTAACTAGATCCAATTATGTATTCACATTTATATATATATATTAATAGTTGTATCTAATAACAATTATATAGGAAGCTCTGACTATGTGGTATTGGCTTTAATAACTTAAGAATGTCGGAAGGTGACCTATTTTTTTAAATTTCTGAGTCATTTGGTCACTCGTGAAAAGTTTTCTTATAACCATTAATATTAGATCTTCCTCTTTATTTTAAATCTACCAGGTCTGCTTTTTTTTTATTTACAACTCGTTTAAGTAAACACATGGTAAAGATACTTCCCTAAACAAACATTGACAGAGGTTCGAACACACCTGTTTTGATGAAAAATTGAAAGATATTACATTTAGTTACTTAGACAGCATTCAATTGTATATGTGGTGTTCATAGGTGTATTTACAGCAAATCAACAACATATGTATATATATTTGCAATAAAACATTTATCACAAATATATAAAGCATCATACACGATATGGGTTTTGATTGATTTTGAGCTTAAAAAAAAGTATGGATAAATAATACGTTACTGTGATTGGCAAAATGCAAATTAAGTATGAATGAATGGAGACCAATAAGAAAAATCATCATCAGTTATAATCACGGCAATCAATCAAATAAGTTGTTCATATTTATCTAATTCAAATCACTTAATACCACACAAAAGTCTTCCTTCAGTCTAATCACAATATTTTGTCAGATCAAATATCGCAAATATCACTTATCAAGCAAACAATCATTGCCCTTAATTTAAGAAATAATTCCTTCATGTCATGCTCTATGCTCATTTTAACATTGGTAGGCATTACATTTGTCGATATTTTACACGGAGCGTTAGCGATGTGTAAAATATCGACAAATATAATGCCTACCCATGTTAAAATGAGCATAGAGCATGACATGAAGGAATTATTCCGATTCTAGTAGGACAAATACGGTATTTTTATAGGTCGAAGCGTACGAGAATACCTAAGGAATGTTTGGCTGTTCCAATTTCCTCCCAAATAAACGTGTACAAGATATACAGGAAAAAAAGGTTCATCAATGGAATTATGATAGAAACAGATATAAAACACTTTTGATAAACAATTTGAACATTTATTATTCTTAAAAAGAACAATTAGATATCAAACAACAAGTTTTTGTTTCTGTTCAGATATTTCTTTACGTCACAGCTTACAACGATGGTGGAAATGGCGGGGGATGGTTGCATATGAAGGTAAGACACATTTATTCCTTATTTATCACGTTGATATGGATTGTTCCCCCAGTGATTGTAGCATTGGTGAAGATATTTAAGTCAGACAGTGGATTTCTCGCTAAAGAGGAAGAAACAGCGAGCTGGCATGAGTTATTCTGTGCATATGTGGCGAGGGCAGTTGACTCTGTTTTGTTTTCAGAATTTGCGGTGGCAACTCCATGAAGTGTATTGGAAAGCTCTCTGTGTTGTTTTTCGGTTGGACCTTCAATGTAACTATACCATGATTTGACATTGCGGTGTCCCGTCACAGACATTATAGCCCGGTCATCGACCCCCGCTCTTTTTAATCCTGTCGCCACAGTTGCTCGCAGGCAATGATTGGTATATCTTATAGATAGACCTGATTCGTCAGATATTCTTGACATCATACTGGCCAATTTGTTTTTCCCAATAGGCTGAGCTGCATACCATACCGTTTGTTTGGGGTACTGGAGTGCTTGCTGGAAAAATGCTGTACACCTTGGACTAGGCTTTCCTAGATAAAAGCCCAAGCTAAACACTGGACAGTGGATATCCCCAGGTTTAGCATACATTCGTACGTCCCTTGAGTTTTCTTTAGAATCTACACCATGGTGTTTTTTGTCACATTCATTATAAGTCATTTTGTAGTATTCTTGTCCTTTGTCATCTTTAGATTTGGCATAAGATGTCTTCTTTAATTCAGCAAGCCCTTCCTGTCCCCTCCTTCCAAAACTGAGCATTATGTCACAGAAAACCTTATTTTGAAGGGTTACTGGGTGATCAGTACTGAATATACCACTTGTATATAGCTTCTGAAAATCACCCCCAGCTACAGCCTTTTTATGTACTGTTATGTCTTTCCCTTCCCTTTTCAATTTCTTCATCATTCCCGTGATTACATGATTTGATGGCATAAATGATTTGTCAGTTATAATGTAATGTCACGTTAAAAGGTGGACCAGTTATATGTCTTGCAATGGCTGATCGAATACCGACGAGTGCTGACTTTGAATAATCATTGCCTTGTTTGGTCTGCAAACTTGCATAAAAGTAGCACAATCTGTCATTTAGGGTAGTTTCATCTAGTTCCTCAAAACTGCTGCTGTACTTGTTTTCAGTTAGCCAACCTGAAATTATTTTTTATGTATTCAAGTAATTCTTATAAATATTTTATTCAATTGTGATGAATTTTAGATGAGTATAATTTAATTCAAAGACATGATTCATTTAAAATAAATAACAGAGGCCTGCATGTTTTAATTAAGCGTTTTATGATCAAAGCATGTTGGTGTCTTTGCATGTAGACGAGAGCGAACTATGTATATACATGTACAGTATTCTATCAATATTTATTTAGACTAAAAACATAATATTCAGCTAGTCTTCTTTTCATGTACATGTACCAACATGTTTGTGTCATTCACAATTTTGTAGTGATAATACGTTATGCTTTTGCTGCTGTAATACAGAACAAAACATTAAACTCTGGTAGTATTTTGGAAGTACACCTATCTGTAGGAGGATGGGGTTCGATTCCCCACCGGGGTGTTTTGTTTACTACTTCAGCATGCTCATAACTGTTTTATTAATTTCTTTAATATATTTTATTTTAAGCATTTTTATTTTTTGCATATATAATAAATGACACTACCGTACATGTATGTACAGAAAAATATAAAGGAATATTTTTATTTTAAATCAGCATCTTGACAGTGACAATCGAATTACATCTCATTTAATTGCAAGAATACTATATTTTGTAATTTGAATCATTTGATTTCTTGTTTATTACGTTATAGTTCCTAACACTGAAGAGTAAATTTTATGTTTGAAACAGTAAACAAATATTGCTTAGGTTGCTGACTCGTTGCCGAATACTCACGATTTTCTAGGTTTATCATTAAAATGTTTAATTTACAATCAACTTATGATTATATTTTCCCATCTACGAAATATTTTTGCATTTTATGGTTTTTACCTCTTAAAAGTTTTACACCCCATTATGTCTGCTGGTTAGTTCTTGGCTCAGTTCTTACCAGCGCTAACTTTTTAATTTCTTCTTTGCTAGGCAGCTCCTTAAATCTGGGCTTTTTGGCAGGTGGTTCTTGGTTTATGCAGTTAGCAGTTAAGTCTTTATCAATCTGGGATAGTTCCTCATCTGACTGTGACTGTTCATTATTTTCAAAATTGAATATGGTGTCCTCTGTCAAATTTGAGAAAACTGAACTAACTCTGGCATCGCATATCTCGTGTCTGAAAACCCTTTTTGTTCCTCCATCAGCCATAGATTGTATTATGTATTGTCTAACAGCATTTTGTTCCATGAAGTGGTCTGTTATTTTATAAGATGCCCCTTTATAATCTACTCTGAGTCCAATTTTCAACGGCGATACTGTGTATCTATTCATTTTGACAGCAGACGATGAGTCACCAAACATATGCTTTTACATGGGAGGTTTGCTAAATGGACGGAACTGCCATAACAACGAAACCGGTTGCAGCCATTTGCAGGCATTTTCATATTAAATAAGGTTTTAAAAACTACTAGAGGGCAATCATATAATGGTTTATGTCAATAACTAATAGATTGTATGTAAGCAGATGAAATATATGAACTTTATAAAGATAAAAATGAAAACAACGAGAATGTAAATAGTCAGTTTATGCGCATGTGTCAAACATATTTTTTGTGCTGATTAGTACACATCTTTGTTTACAAAGCGTAATAGGGACGTCATATTAGAAAACTAAACCGAAAGTCCGAATCAGTTAATAGAACATCACTTGGCAGGTTTATTTTGTTAAATAATGGTTAAAAACTGATGTTAATAAAATTAAAAAAACCCGGAATAAACATATTTTAAAAGTTTTTTTTCATTAAATAAGGAGCCTATTTAGGTGAACTGTTTTTTGTACATTAACAGATATATTGAGTGGTTTAGTTATAATTAAATATATAACAAAACCAGACACTAACCAAGTAAAAAAGCAACAAAAAAGGATCTAACATGATAGTTTTTTGCAATTATGTGTAAGACAATTCAACTCTTCATATATTGGGAAATTATTGAAGTACAGGCGTGCATGCATTCGGCGATCTTTGTCTTCTACATCTTTCCCTTTCTCCAACTTAATTCAAAAAATCTGAAATAATTGAGAATTGAACATGTGAAAGAAACAACAATCCCACCAGAGAGATAACATAATTCTGAAAAATACTTTTAGAATAACTAATCCAAATGTAATCAAAGAATTTAAATACAGAAAATTAGTTATTCATGTTATTCTAACAATTACATTGACAACGGAAGTTTTAGTATTCACAGTTGCCTTGATGCGACGTCATCGATGACGTCTTGACCACATATATTGTTCATGTTGTTGTACGACGTCAGATTATTGAACTAGCATAGTTTATTTCATTTTGTATTAACTGGGAAAACACGGTTATACATCGAAAGTAATATACTAAATACAATTATATACAGATCTTCAGATATTCAAACGGGATACATTCGTTAGTATGATTTCCCTTTGGCTTACACATTTTTCTCAACCTGTGCATGCGCTATAAACATAATTGGGATGCTGGAGTTTGAATTTGAGTTTGAAATTTTGAAACAGTACAAAAACATGCCTTTGCTTATTTTAGATATGTGATACTGACTTAATCTTACAAACGACGATTATGTTCTATAACAATATGTTTTATACCACAACTGTAAAGAGCAACTTAAGTGATAACTCATAAAAATACTACGTATTTCCCGTTCCATGTCATGAGAGAACTGGTATAACAGACGACGCACAGTTTTGTTTCTAAAATTCTACGAGAGACGTGCAATTACGTATACCTCACTTTAATTGGTAAATCATAGAAACATTACATAGGTAAACAAGTGATACATTTAAAAAATGTATGTATGATATTCCTAAAGACATATATACATGTAACAATTCGTCTATTGTTGTTTTTTGTCATATTTCTTAACTAGTATATCTGTTGTAGCAATTACAACAATATGATGATAATTTGCCGAAGAGTAGTAAATTCCGTAAGTATTATTTTAGGTAGTTGCAAAAAGATAAGTTATTTTTGTCAAAGGAAACATATCATTTAAAACGTTAATGGTCGTATAAAACAGACGAAAACAAAATTTAAAACCATGTGCAAAGCGAGAAAACATCAGGAAAAGAAAAATGAGTTTAATAATAAAATGCACGTATGTATTGAATGACAGATGAAACACAAAGTTTAAAAGGAATCAGAATGTTTTATGTGTGGTCATCTTAACTTACTATCTAGCTAAACAAAACTTTTGTGTCTAATGTACCTAAAGAAATGCCGAACTTTGTTAATTGTTAGTTTCATTTAGGGGTAAAATACAAATTTTAGGATCCTCAATGCTCTTCAACGTTGTACTTGTTTAGCTTTATACATATTTTGATATAAGCGTCACTGATGAGTCTTATGTAGAAGAAACGCGCGCTTAATTTCGATTTATGATTTTTGAAAAGCGGAATACTGCTGTTGACTTTATTTGAATTAAACGTGCAGGCATGACTTGATTTCAAAATGGCTGAAAAAAAGAGCATGTTAATCACTTACTGTCGCCTGTTACTGTATATCATATTTGTTGTTGTTCAAGTATACGGCCGTTGGTTACTTGATTATATATAATAGCATTTCATGAATTTTCGTAGTCTTAATGCTGAATTGGTTTCGCTCTTCGTTTGTACGGATATCTACTTTTGTTTAGATCTACACCATTGTGTACTATTATTTGTCTGATTGTCTTAATATTTCCAGCAATTGCTTTATCAGTTTATTTTCTAACTATGAGTTTGACTCTACCTATGGTATCTTTCGTCCCTCTTTTATAGCTGGTTCACTTACTTGCATCTAAATGCATTGCTTATACATACTTGACTCGACTGCTGACGTCTTAAACTCATTTTCACATTTTGAATCTACTTCTACAAGCATTCCTTCCTCAGCTTTGCAGGCAATCTGTAATGAATACATATATTTTTCTGAATAACAGCCCAACAATAAAAAGTAAAAACACCAAAATACTGAACTCCGAGAAAAATTCAAAAAAGAAAGTCCCATATTAAAGGTAAAAAATCATAAGTCCAAAGACATCAAACGAATGGATAACAACAACAATGTTAGATCTGTAATTTTTGAAGCACATGTTTTGTTTTTTCCTGATATGGATTCGACACCTTTTTAGTTTTGAACCTTTAGAAAGAATAAGCTTCAGACAATATATCAAAAATTATCAATAATGATAATCAAATTTTATAAAGAAAGTGATAAAACAGCTCGTCTATTTACCCAGATAGAATATCACTAAATGTCAAAGTAATGAAAGCAATATGAAATACATTTCGAATAACCAACCTTAGCATCTCTCCATGTTTTACGTTCATCGCTGAAGAAGTAGCATTTGTTTCCGTTTTTAACCATCCGTTTGGGCATGCAAGTGAATCTGAAATTTATTTATTAAATGATTAGCTTATAGAAAGATATATATATATATATATATATATATATATATATATTTAAGGGTTTTTAATGAATATCGAGACGCAATTCAGTGACAAATGATGATTTGAAACTTAAATTGTTTCTGTTCATCAATGAATTTTTTTGGTAATCACAAGCTTTGTTTCTATTATACATTTAACGGAAACTCTATAATGTAAAGTGTTTAAGACTGAAGAATGCTGCTTATGCTTGAGAATTGTACGAACTAAGAATTATAAATACACTTTTAATGTGGCTGTGTCACGTCAGGAGTCTAAAGTCAGTGGTTGTTGTTTATGTCGGTTTTATTTTGTTTGTACATTGTTTAAAATCATTTCAGCCGGTAGTTTCTTATTTGGATTGAATCATATTTTGAATTTCGAGGCTTTAGATATCTGACCATACGGTATAGGTTTCATGTTTGTCGAGTGGCCGTTCGATTGACAATACGATATATATTTTATGTTTGTTGAGAGGCCGTCCAATTGACTTTAATTACTTACGTTCACTTTATGGGAACTTCGGTGGATAGTTGTCGAATTGGTTATCGTGTCGTTTTGTTGATAGAAAATATAAAAGTCTAATGTTGCAGTGTAGATTTTCCCATATTATATATAAACAATACACACGATGCTTGTATTGGCACCACACACGGGTTTTGTCTACAATGGACTAATCTGTGACGCTTGATTTCGTTTTGTTTTTAAAAGGCCAAGAAGAGTTTAAATGCATGAAATAACCATTTAATTACAAAGCACAAGTATTGCTTATTTGACTTAATAGTAGTTTAGTTTACAGAGTTATGTGTTGTGATATTGTTTCAGGTGAATGTCAGGGTTGGTGCCTAAAGAATTACAGACTATATCAGTTTATATCGCTACCTGTGTGACGTTAAGGTTCTGACGTCAAACGTGCGAGTCTACGTTAGATTCTATGTTGATATGGCTAGTACTTAAGATATTTTTATCGTTTTTGGGTGGATTTGACATACTATAAAATACAAAAATAAAGGAGCTTGGATCTGACATACTTAATTTAATTTTAAAATAAGGGAGTAATACATGAGGTTGCTTATTTGATGTGTGTATTTTTTGTTCTTCTTTGATAACTATCTATTTGTTTTGGTTGTGATTAATATACTTTTGGTATTTGTACGTTCTGTTATTATTAATTGTTAATGATAATATCGTATTCCTGTCTTTCATTTTTGCTATGTGCTTTGTAAATTTGCCTTTTTATGTGTCTTTGCTACATATATTACTAGACTCTGTACTTTTACATCCTGTATGATCTGGTATGTTTCGATTGTATTTCATAACATAACGTTATCATGTCAACAGTCGATAAAACAAAATGTTACACAGTTAAATAATGATAGTTTAGAAGATCCAATCCGACAGATAAAATATGCTTGTCAATCATGATCCCAATAATAAAGCTATCTGAATTCAAATAAAAAAAACACAGGCATTGGTGATTTCATAGTCCGTAGTAGTTTGACAGTTGACGAACCTAATGTGTTAAACGTTATTATCTTATGAACCTAGTATAGATAAGTGTAATAACACGGTAGGTATAGTGTCTTGCTAGGACCGTGGTTTTTCGAGTGATTCGGTCCGTTTTTTCGAGTTTAGTTCGGGCTTTTCCGAGTGATAAAACTTGCGATAAGTTCAAGTAACTGCTTTTTTGTAATTAAAATAGTTTTTAACATTACTACCATCTTATATTCAATACTTTACAATTTTTGATTAACAAAGAAGCACAATGTCCTTGTATTTAACCAAATTATTTAGTATTTATTATTGTCCAGGTTTTTTCGCGAGCAACTGTGAAATCGTTCAGGTTGTTAAGCAAATGGTTCGGGTTTTTTTCAGAACATTTTAATAAGAAAAAAGGTATTCTAGACTTTAAAAATGACATTTTCTAGCATATAACTTTAATAAAATGAAGGACAATATCGTATATTTCCGACACATCATCAAAAACATGGAACTTCGTTGATCAAAAGTAAGCTTTTTCACTTAAACGCAAATTTTCTGTTTGGAGAGCGTTCTACAACTTCTTTCCAGTGTTTATTTGGAAATTACTTGATCCTTAACAAAACGGTGTTTAGAACATAGTACAGGGCACTCATTTTCATGTTTAACTTCATTACATGCTACTTTTGATTTTACAGTTAATATGTTTTTTGTGGTGAAACCCGGCGATTGAAAAAAGGTGTAAAAAAATTAATAGACAGCAGATAAGAATTCGAAAAATGCCATGTTATGAAAGGTATTCTACTAAAAAATGGATGCCTCAACCCAAAAAATCCATATATAAAAAAAAAAAACAAAAAAACACGCACACGCAATCCACCCCATTTGTATTGCCATAACGAGAACTGATTTAGTCAATTCTACCTAGAACTTATTATGACAGTTCTACGCAGAACAGTTCTAGGGTAGAACTGTTCTAGGACAAGTTAGAACAGTTCTATGACAGACCATTCTGACAGTTCTAATATGAGTTTAGAAGTGATCTCCACTGTATGTGTCAATCATGATTTATCCGTTGGAGATAAAGGACGAGTTTCAAATTACATACAGACAAAAAAAACTTGAAAGCTTTTGTAAATTGTATATGGCAATGACAATGAACATGAATGATGATCGTAGTATGAACACAGTCGGGTCGTAAACATAACGTGATGAGAACTGCATTTGGGTATTAAAATCGTACTGTGATCTTGAACAGCGTGATATAAGCGTGGAATAAACGGGGTATAAACCTAGTATAGTCGCAAAGGAAGTGTGTATCGGACGCAATAGGGAACGTAATAGTCGTTGGGAGGTCGTTGTAAGGTTGATGTGTGATCGAAGCGCATTCGCCCCGACTAGAATCGAATTTTTGCCACGCTGTCGATAAGCTATCTTTGCGATATTCCTACAGCCTATATTCGCTAACACTACTATTTTACAAAGACCTGATTTTGCCACGACCGCACCACGATTGTTTTGAACATATTTAAAGTTTGCCGCGCTAATCACGAACATGAAAACCTCTCCACAACCGTGCTACGACCTTACTGTAATCTGAACCATCTCACTACAATCGTCAAAATTTTCATTCTTCACAGATCGTGGCCTAGAGGAACTGCGGTTTAAACTCCAACGGTTAAATCATGTTTTACACATATGCTTTATCCCTTCTATCGTTCACTTAAGCATCGTCATTTAATCTTAATAGACCAGCAATAACAAAAAATATTTGTACCAGTGGAAATAAGTAAAATGGTGAACTATGAATATGTCGAGGAAAACACTTTATAGTAACGACAAAATGCCGGATGTTAATGGATATCTGTTAGACGTCCATTCAGAAATTGAACGCATATTTAGAACGAGAAGATCTAAATATTATATGAATATAAATCTTGATATATAGTTTGCCAAAAGCTGAGCATGAACTTTTAACGTTTAGATTCATAAGAAACCGTTCTCCGGAAATTTTTTTTCTCTTCCCAGACCAACTCATAAATTCAAGTCTACCAGTATTTGCTCGTACTCTTAACTGGATCAACATCAATTTTAAATCCTTGTCCTACTCGATCAGGGTTATAACTAACAACAACCTTCTCTTAATACTCACATACTCATACGAGACTACCTTATCATACCATCAAACTCAAATCAAATGAAAAAAAAACCAATTTCATAAAAGTTTAACAATTGGTAAGGCAAGCTGAAATAATCTGATCAAAATAAGTTACTTATACGATACAGGAAAATCATTTTTACAAGACTAACGAAGGTCAAAGGTTTGACTTGGGACAGACACACAATTCGGTTGGGTTTAAACATATTTTGTGAGATCCAAATCTTCGTACAATGTAGAATAATAAACATGGATTAATATAGAGTAAACAAACATACACATGGCACAGCAATTCTTTGAATACTGTTCAACTATTATTGGAATACGTTTATACTAGGAAAATGAGACAAGTGGTTTTGGTTTGTGTTTACCTTTATATGTTTTGTTTTTGTTTGTAGTTTAGAAGTGTCACCTACCGAATTATACCATTTACCGGATTTGTTATCACATAAGCAACACGACGGGTGCCAAGTGTGAAGTAGGATCTGCCTATCCTTCAAGAGTACCTGCTATCACCCTTACTTTTTGGGTGGGGTTCGTGTTGCTTATTTAATTTTCTATGTGTGAATGTTCTATTGTTTGTCTTTTTCTCTTCTTTCATTTATAGCCAGGCGTTGTCAGATTCGATTTATAAGTGTGACTGTCCCTTTGATATCTTTCGTCCTTACAAAACGGGTTATGTCAATCCTGCGGACCTTCAGGTTCGCAATTCTCAACATTCCTTTTTATACATTTTTTTATTTTCAATATCAATATCAACAATGACCAACTTATAAATAAAACAACAACAATGAACAAAAGTTTAATGAATGGAATATTTTATTTTACAACAAAGAGCACACAGGAAGTATACAGCAAAGCTTTAATCATGATAAGTACATGTAGTACATAAATAAACAATATTACAGATATGACATAAAATAATATATATATATGTTTTATTCGTATGATTTAAGCAACATGCCTTTGCCCTTTTTGATAAAATAAGTTCTTTATAAATAAGTTGTAGACTATTTCTAAGAACAATTAACGAAATTACAAAGATCATTTAAACCAATAATAAACCTGCAAGATTTCCCCCTCATTACAGAAAAGTCATGAATAAAAGCGTCCTAAATATAACATTTCTGTTTTAAATCTTGGCCTTTTGCCAATTTCAGGTATTTAACATAGCAGGTATACTACGGCTTCGCTGCGATTTTCAAGCTTAAAACGTTTTCAAGGTAGACAATAGCCATGTATAAGTGTACAAATTGTTTATTAAACTCCAGAGTTGACATTTTAGAAATTTGGTATTAAACGCACATATCATCCTATCGAATGGCTGTCGCCATGGTTAATCAATATGCCTCTTTAAAATACCTCATACCTTTACATAAGATGCTGTGAATGATACACATATTAATAATGAATAACATCAAACAACATTTAATCCTGAAATAAAAAAAAAAAATATAAATGATATACTAAATTGATGGTTTAATTTGAATAGAGAAACAGAAAAAAATATGAAAACTATCTTTGGCCTTTTAAAAATGGTTTAGGGTTAAATGAGTCTATTATTTTTTTTTGCAATTGTTAGACATGATGTTATTTTAAAAATAAAAAAATAAACTAATCTTTTATAATAGCCTTATTTGCATATTATTGAACTTTCGAAATAAAAGTGTGCATCATCATCTGAAACCCACTAGACACAAATATGTATTTACATTAAAATATGTCTGGTTGTGTTAAATAACAATTATATACATGATATAGGGAGCTTGACTATGTGGTATGGGCTTTATTAACTTTAGAATGCCGGACGGTGCCCTAAAAGTGTTAATATCTGAGACATTTGGTCACTCGTGAAACGTTGTCTTATAACCATTAATACTAGATCTTCCTCCTTATTTTAAATCTAAAAGCCTGCTTTTTTTTTACAAATCGTTTAAGTAAAAACATGGTAAATATACCTCCCTTAACAAACACGCAGAGTTTTGAAAATACCTGTTTTGATAAAAAGTTGTTTGCAATTTGAATTATCAATCAAAATATATTACATTTAGTTTCTTATACAGCATTCAATTTTATGGGTGGTGGTCATATGTGTATATACAGCAAATCATCAAAATATGTATCTAGGTTACCAAAAAAACAATGTTTCACAACAATTAAAAACATATATAAAGCATCATACACGATATGGGTTTTGATTGATTTTGAGCTTTAAAAAAAAAGGCTGGATAAACAATATTTTACTGTGATTGGCAAAATGCAAATTAAATATGTTTGAATGAAGACGGCCAATAAGAAAAATCATTATCAATTATAATTACGTCAATCAAGCAAATAAGTTGCTTATATTTATCTTATTGATATCACTAAATACCACAAAATACTCTTTTTTTAGTCGAATCACAATTTATTTGTCAGACCAACCATCACACATACCACTTATCAAGCGGATAATCATTGCCACTAATTCTTAAATCGAAATTCCAAATCAGTTGATAGCAAATTAATTGACAGGTTTATTTTGTAAAATAATAGTTAAAAACTGATGTAAATAAGATTTAAAAAACGGAATAAACATATTTTATTTTTTTATTTTTTTATCAAATAAGGAGCCTATTTAGGTAATTTGTTTTTTTTATACACCAACAGTTATATTGAGTGGTTTATTTATCATTAAATATATTACAATACAATAAAAAAAAAAGCAACAAAAAAGGATCTAGCATGAAAGTTTTTTACAATTCTGCGTAAGACAAATTAATTCTTTATATACTGGAAAATTGTTGAAGCACAGGTGTGCATGCATTCGGCAATCTTTGTCTTCTATATCTTTTCTTCTTCTCCAACTTAATTCAATAAATCTGTAAGAGAAACATGTATAGTTGAGAATTGAAATGAGTAACATGTGAAATAGACAACAATCATACCAGAGAGCAGATACCATAACTCTAAACATTACCCATAGAATAACTAATCCAAATGAAATCAAAGAATTCAAATACTGAAAAGTAGTTTTTTTTTTAATTACATTGACAATGGAATTTTCAGTATTCACAGTTGCATTGATGCCACGTCATCGATGACGTCTTGACAACACCTATTGTTGTATGACGTCAGATGAGTAAAATAACATAGTTTATTTCACTTTGTATTTAACTGGGAAACCACGGTTATACATTAGAAGTTATATAATGAATTTAATTATATAAAGATCTTCAGATATTCAAACGGGATCGATTCGTTAGTATGATTTCCCTTTGGTTCACATATTTTTCTCAACCTGTGCATGCGCTATAAACATAATTGGGATTCTGGAGTTTTGAATTTCTTTGAAATATTGAAACAGTACAAAAACGTGCCTTTGCTAATTATCGATATGTGATAATGACATAACCTTATAGACAACGACTAGGGTCGATAACAATATTTATTATACGAAAACTGTAAAGAGCAACTTAAGTAATAACTCATATTTCCCGTTTACTCGTGTAACAAACGATGCACAGTTTTGTTTCTAAAATTCCACGGGAGGCGTGCAATTACGTATACTTCACCGTAAATCAAGTGGTAAATCATAAAAACATTACCTAGGTAAACAAGTGAAACATTAAAAAAATGTATGATATTTCTAGAGAAAAGTAACAATTCGTCCATTGCTGGATTTGTCAGACTTATGATACAACAATCTAAGTTTGATGATGGTTTTTCAAACAATAGTAAATTCCGTAAGCATTATTTAAGGTAACTGCAAAAAGATAAGTTATTTTTGTCAAGGGATCATATCATTTGAAACGTTAAAGGTCGTATAAAACACAACAAAATATAAAACCATGTGCAAAGTGACAACATGAAGAAAAATATCTTTAACAATAGAATGCACGCATGTATTGAATGACAGATGAAACACAAGTTCAGAAGGATTAAGAATTTATGACCACTGGTTTCCATCATATTTTGATGCTTACAGAGAATGGCTCTTAAATATAGTCCTCTAAACTTATCGGCTTAAAAAATAGAAAAAAAAAACCCCAAAAAACAAAACTTTTGTGTTCAACTTACCCAAAGATATGGCAGTTATTTGATTGAAAAGCCGACATACTTCGTAATGTGTTAATTTTATTTGGGGTAAAATAATGTTGCAAAAGTTATAAATTAAAATTAATGCAAAAACTTGAATCTAAACAAAACATACGAGCATTCTATTGATTATAATGAATTCATTAAATCAGAAAAATAAGTAATTTACCTTTTTCACAGATAAATTGCCATAACATGTGAGATGGGTTATCGTGCCATGCATACCCGGAGAGCCCATACAATAAAAGAGAATGCTCATTTCCGTTGCCATTGCTTGGTTCTCCCTTTCCCCAATCAGTAAAGGTGATAACGTTCTGACTGTGTGACCATATCCAAACACCTTCTTCTTGTTCGTCTGTTCCACCTAACCAGTACCCTAAAAATTATACCACAACAGTATTAAAACACCGTATTTTCTTTTTATATGTAAGCCTCAAATGTCATTTTAGCCTAAAATCTGTAACAATTTCAATATTCTCTGACCTGTGTTTTGACGCAAGCAATTAACAAAAAGTAAAATCACAAAAATACTGAACTTAGAGGAAAATCAATTCGGAAAGTCCATAATCACATGGCAAAATCAAATAACAAAACACATCTAAAACGAAGGGACAAGAACTGTCATATTCCTGACTTGGTACAGGCATTTTCAAATGTAGAAAGCGTCATTCTAGTATCTAGTAAAGTTTTCAAAGTACATGTAAAGTACACCCCCATCCCAAGAAATAATCAAAGATGAGCAGATGAGCTAAAATTCATATTGAATGGTAAAAGCCACACGAATAAATATATACTAGTAGTACATTTAAATCACTGATTTGTGTCTTTTTGGCTTTTGTTTTAGTTACTGAGTCATTGTGTGTATGTTGTTAATCGGATCAGTCAAGCACTTTCTGTCTAATGTTTACAGTATGTTTTGTTTTCGACATCAATGAGTACTTATCCCTTCCCTATACTTGTAACAGCGCTTATTGTATCTAACCGCCACATTCTTTAGTTATCCCGTCCAAAGTCAAGTCATCTCACTAAACGTATCGTGGCAAAGTAATATATAGTAAAATACGTTGATATTGTACATGTTGTAATAAGACAATAATGTATAATTACCCAAGTGCATATGCCTTCTTTTAAACAGTTATAATACCGATGCACACATTTTTATGTTAATGGATGAACTTGACATGAGGGATATAACACAATCTTCGGAGATTTCCACCTGTTAAAAACTGTATAAGGGTATATAAGTAGCATGAGACATACCTTGCTTACTTGCTGTCATCTTCAAATAGTCATTTTCACAATTTGAATCTACTTCTACTAGAATTCCTCCATCATCTACGCAGGCAATCTGTAATGTAAATATATAGGATAATACCTTTTTATACTGACTTTACTGCTGTAAGACTTAGGATTTGTTCATCCTTTATTTTGTATATCAGTAATTTTGAAAGAAAGAAAAACTCTATAATAATAGAGAAAACTACAAACGAACTACTGTATTACGTCAATTCACGTCAAATCACACCAAACTTCACTGCCTGTATTGCAGCATTACAGATTTTGTTAGAGTTGAGTAACCATAACTTTCCGTAACAACGTATACAAATTACTAATAAATATATTATGGTACATGAAATGAGGTAGTTTATTAACTTTATCGTCGTTATGATTTGTTTTAAATTTTGCAGGAATATGATTATCACAAACATTATTAAAGCAAAGCATTGTATTCTAGCTGCTCGATTTTTATGTCATTTAAGGGCTGTATAGGTCCGTGTAACACTTATCAATTCAAAGTTTTAAAAAGTTTTCAAATTTTAGATTTTTGGAATTTTAATCAAATTTTTAAAATATCAAAATTGCAAATTGTGTAAAAGTTTTGAAATTTTGAAATTTTAACCAAATAATTAAAATATTAAAATTCTTAATATCGGTTAAAATTTGATAGTTTAGAAAGTTGATTAAACTTTAAAAAAGTAGACCTAACATGCAATTTTGAATTTTTCGCTTGTTTAAAGTTTGATTTTCTAAATGTTTGATTTAGATATCGAAAATAGAAAAGAGGCGATAAGAGGGGTATCTGTCGAAACGAAATAAAAGCGGAACAAAACGAAACAAAATGAAATGAAAACATACTGATACTTAAAGTTAATGTATAAAATCATACCACAGGCAGTAAGCGGTAAGAAATTGGACGACAAAATAAATATTTCTCAAAAGAAGAGAATTCATTTTAAAACGAGACGCATGGCTCTGATAATGACCATACTTCTTGCTGGTTTTCCCAGCACCCATATGTTAGGAGTAAGAGTAAAAACTTACCAACTCACAGTAGTTCAAATAGTATGGTTAGGTTGAATATGTATATATATTTTCTATTGAACTTTAAGCGATAAAATGGCTCAATACACATTATATTATCTCATTTGATTTCATTTTTTTTTGTTTTGCTTTACAACTTCTTACTTTCTAGAATCATGTCGGCAGATTTATATATCACTCCCTGAACATTTTGAACTATCATGTTTAATGTTTCAATCAACTATTTCTGTTCTATATTAATTGTAGGCTTTCAATTTTCAGCTTTGGACGTTTCTCAAGAAGGCCAGACAAGCGCTTCGGTCGTATCTTTTGGAATCTAATAGATACATATTGTCACTAAGTTGACACGTTTTTTTTACTTGGATACTTCCACAAGGGGTTTCATAAAAATATTCTGATCCCCAATGTGAGGGAGGGAAAATATTCTGTGCAAGCAGAGGACAAAACCAATATTCTGAATCCAGATTTTCCCCATGCCTTATAGTGTTAAATTTTGAACCAAATAATTTGATAAATAGCGATGAAAAACTAAATTAAATTATTAGCGCTTAGCACGATTTGGTTTCTCACTTCGACAAAGCAACCTTAGTACCCCCACTTTTTCAGTTAAGTGGTTGCTTCCTAAGACAACGTTTGGTCTGATGATTGTAAACAGTATATGCATTTACTCTATACGTAGCTTTATATGGGTCCTCTATCAACCGTTGTTTTTAGATCGCAAATTAAAGGAAACAGATTTTTTTTTGTACTAAGGAATATCATTGTTCTGTATTTGTTATTTGTGCATATTTAAGTTATCGTACGAAAATCAACTTTTATCAAAAGGAAAGAAAACAGGTGCTTCAGTCAGGATGGGGTGTGTAAAGAGAGTGCCACGCTTTCAGCTGCATGGTGTTTTTCCATATGGATTTTTTCATTTTTGGCCATACACCACGAAATGTTGCTCTCGAAAAACCAGTACAATGTGAACCGCTGAATTCTAAGTAAAGCATTGACCTACGGAACGCTGAAAACTAAATATTTGAAAGTCAAGTAAATATAAGAACCGAAACAATTGAAGAGGTGTTTGGCCAAATTGAGGTTAAACATATCAAAGTTCAGCTGTAAGGGCTTCTTTGCCCGAGGGGTTTGAATCCTAAGTTTCTTTGTAATTTGTATGTAAACACCCTTTTTTACATAACAGATTTTTGGTTGCCAGTGGCAAATATTTCATGAATGTTTAGGAACAATTAAGCAATACATACAACAGGCAGGGATTGTGCTTGTTATTCACATGATGAAGACATAATCTTTCAATAAGTTAAATTAAAATCTGGAGCTGGCATATGTGAGTAACAGCTAGCTTTATAGATATAGTAGTATTTTGTTAATTCATTATCATTGTCTTTTTGATTAGTTTTTTTTGTTTTCTATTCTCACATATGACTTGGATTTCTTTTAAAGTGCGTTTTTTTTTACTGTGCGTATTGCTGTGTGTTGGTTTATTTAACATTGGCTAGAGGTATAGCGGGATGGTTGTGATCTCAAGAAATATGTTTAACCCCGCCGCATTTGTGCGCCTGTACCAAATCCAGGAGATTCTTGTATTTTTAGTCTCGTATGATTTTAGTTTTAGTTCATTGTTATATTTCGGAGTTTTGTATGACATCTATTTTCACTGAACCATCACTGAACCATTTACTGAAACAGTACACTTTTTTTCTAGGGGCTAGCTGCACGCTTAGCACAACGTTCATTGCGACACCATAAATTAAGTATTCCTTCCGTATCATTACTTGGAACTAAAATCAATCATAAAATGCAATATATGTTATCGTCATGCAATCGATAAAAAAGAAAAATAAAGTTGAAAGTTGAAAGCGATCGACGCGCTTTTTTTTTCTGGATCTACCTTCATCAGGAACGTAGCAAAAGGCAAATAATACTATTTGACTTACTGCGAGTTGGTCAGAGTTCACTGTTACTGCTAAATGTTGTGCATTAAGAACACCAAAATAGCTCTGAATTATTTATCTCAAACGCTAACTTTATATTAGAGATTTGATTTAACTTATTTGATACCTGTTTAAATAGGTTGACATATGTTTCTAAAGAGATGCACAACCTTATAATATCAGGGTATTGTTATCCAATCTGATGTCTAGTATGTTTAATGAAAAATAGACTTCTTCTTTTAATTATCTATTTTGTAATTAATAAATATTACATATATTTCGTGCTATTTATTCCTAACTAAGAATGATTATAATCAGTGCCGTGTTTACAGGAACTCCCCTTTTCGCCCCTTTTCTATTTTTGATATCTTAATCAAAAATTTCAAAAATCAAACTTTCAAAAAGTGAAAAAAAATCAAAATTACACGTTTGGTTTAGTAGTTTTAAAATTGGATCAAATTTCTAATTTCTGAGATCAACCCTAGTTTTTGATGGGATTCGTGTTGTTTATTCTTTAGTTTTCTATGTTGTGTCATGTGTACTATAGTTTGTCTGTTTGTCCTTTTCATTTTTAGCCATGGCGTTGTCAGTTTATTTTCGATTTATGAGTTTGACTGGTATCTAATTTGGTTCTTCTTTTCTAAACTATCAAAATTAAAAACGATATTTATAATTTTAATATTTTAATTATTTGGTTAAAATTACAAAATTTCAAAACTTTTACACAATTTGGAATTTTTGAACTTTGATCAAATTTCAAAAATTTTAAAATTTAAAATTTTTAAAAACTTTGAGTTTGTAAGTGTTTTACGGACATGTATATCACTATCTTGTTTAAAGAGAGTTGCAAAAGTAACCAACATTGTTAGCATTTTTGACAATATCAGATTTTTTTTAGCTTGATGGGTTGATGTACCAACAAACAGTCGTCATTTTTACTGGTAGTAATTGTTCACCCAAACTGTATTGTCTGACCGGGTTTTGCCTACATGCATATGACAGAAATAAATCCACCTGGCAAAGTTCTTAATGTTAATTTCCTATATGCTTTGTCACTCAATTACCAACTTCAAAGTAAGGGTGTTATTTCTTTATCCCAGTGAGATTCGAGTAAATGATACTTCTTGAACGGGTTCATGTAGGTATTCTTAAGATCATGATATTGTACTTGATATTGCGTTCCACTTGTTAAATCAATATTGAATCATTACATTTGTGTATAATCACAACAAAATACCGTTACTACTAGGGATGTGCTCTTTACGCAAATAACCGAAAGACAAATATGCATCGAGGAATCCAACCCGGTGTCCATCTTGACACTACGACTGTTGGGTAGAAAGTGAAGGCTTTCAAAATATTTGCCCGCGCATGAACGTTTTTTACGTGACTTAATTAGACAATTCATACGCATCGTATATACAAATGTTTTCCGCTATACTTTGAAATGCGGGAAAATGTTGTTATTTAAACATATAAATTATATGTTACAGTACATAGCATACTTGCTGTGTACAATTAACAAAAAATACGACAGGTCGTGTGTTTCTGTTAATCATATTTGTTTTGCCTTTTTCATGATCAGTTTGAACATAAATCACAGCGTTATTTGTTTTCGTTTGAATAGTTTTTCATGCGTCAACTAGGCGCCTTTTATAGCCTTTTATGCGGCAAAGATTTTGTTCATTACGAAAGGCCGTACAACATGTACAGGTACCTCGAGTTGTTAATTTTTTTGTCATTTTGGTATGTTGTGGAGAGTTGTCTCATTGTCAATCGTATGCCATAATCTTCTTTTAAATTCTTTAAAAAGAATAATCTGCATACAATATACCCACACTCCTTAATAATTGTAATTATCAATTCGAATAAAAAAAGATGTAGAACAGTTTGTCTATTTACCTAGATCGAATATTACTATTTAATGTCAAAGAAGTGCAATCAATGTCCAATAATATAAAATAAATGACGAATAACCAACCTTAGCATCTGTCCACGTTTTACGTTCATCACTGAAGAAGTAGCACTTGTTTTCGTTTTTTAACCATCCGTTTGGGCATGCAAGTGAATCTGAAATTTGATCATTAAATAATTAGCGTTTAGAAATATATCTATATATATGTTGTGTACTTGTATCATTTTGTACAGGTTATTACTTGTACAAACATTCTATACACGTAATTACTTGTATGAAGCCATCATACAAGATATTACTTGTACAAATACAATTGTACAAGTAATTACTAGTACCATTTTTACTGAGAAAAAGATAACTTGTGCTTCTTTGTCTGGTGCAAACAGATAGGCTATTTGATCTATTAGGCTTTACTTTTGTCTCCAATATATGATATTACATTTGCTATAATTTATAATGATTTATGATTGAAATAAATAGCAGAAGGGTTTTTTTTTTTTTTTTTTGCTTTTAACGACTTTGGCTTTTTGCACCATTAGTCCGTATGTGGCAACAAGCTGTTTAGCTAAATTTGCACAAGAAGTCATGTTCGCTTATGATGTTTCTTTGCGTTCGTTTTTTGTCTATCATTTTTTAACTTTAAAAAAATTATACTAATACATGTACACAATTGAAAATAATGAAGAAAAAATAAGCACAATCTAGATTTATTAAAACATACTATGAATAATAAGAAAAAGAAACAAACAAATAAATAGGTAACAGAAAAAAAAATAACCCAACAAATGACAAAAAAATCCAGACTTACAAACCCAAAGAAAGGAGTTTTTGAATAAAACATTTAAGGCAACAGAAGAAACAAATATAACTCAAAGATGTTGTGTTGTACAAATTATTATCTTTTCTCAACACAAATTGTACAAGTAGTTACTGGTACCATTATGTTTGTACAAGTAATAACTTGTATGATGGCATCATACAAGTTATTACTCTTACAAAGTTTTTGTACAAGTAATAACCTGTACAAATAATAAAATGTACACGACATATATGACATAACGTAAAGAAAAAAAATCTTTACGGTTTCGAATGAATACAATTAAGTGAAAAATGTATGATTTGAAACTTAAATCGTTTCCGTTTGTAAACGATAATCGTTATCTGGTAATCAAATGTTTTTTTATCTATGCTATTTTTTACGGAAACTCTTTAATGAAATGTGTTTTAGACAGAAGACTTGTGCTTATGTTTGAGAATTGTTCGAAATAAGAATTATAAATACATTCATTATGTGCCTATATCAAGTCAGGAGTCTGAAGTCAGAAATTTTGTATTTTCGCTAGACGCGTGTTTTGTCAGCAAATGACTCATCAGTGACGCTTGAATTAATTTTGTCTTTAAAAGGTCAAGATAGGTTGAAGAGCATAAGATAATCATTTGAATTACATAGAATAAATATTGTTTATTTGACTTAATCGTAGTTTGGTTTACAGAGTTATGTGTTGTGATATTGTTTCAGGTGAAGGTCAGGGTTGGTAACTAAAGATCTATAGACTATATCAGTTTATATCGGTACCTGTGTGACGCTTACATTCTGACGTTTAACGCACAATTCTACGTTAGAGTCAATGTTGATATAACCAGTTCTTAAGATATTGTAATCGTTAATGGGTGGATTTGACATACTTAAATCAAATTCAAAATTAGAAAACGTGGATTAGGCATACTAAAATAAAAATTCAAAAATAAGGGAGCGTGGATTAGACATACTTAAATAAAATTCATAAACAAGAGAGCTTCGATTCGACATACTTAAATAAAATAAAAAAAATAAGGGAGCAATAAATGAGGATGTTAAATTTTATGTGTGCCTTTTTGTGCTTCTTTGTTAAATATTTGTTTGTTTTTATTACGATTAAGATACTTGTGGTATATGTACATTCTGTCAGTATTGTTCATAATAAACTCATCATAGATACCAGGACTAAATTTAGTATATACGCCAGACGCGCGTTTCGTCTACAAAAGATTCATCAGTGACGCTCAAATCCAAAAAAATTAAAAAGGCCAAATTAAGTTCCAAGTTGAAGAGCATTGAGGACCAAAGTTCCTAAAAATTTTGCCAAATGATATTATTGTATTCTTGTCTTTCATTTTTGCTATGTGCTTTATATATATGTTTTTTTATGTTTCTTTGTTACATATATGACGTGGCTCTGTACTTAAACGTCCTGTCATTGTGTTAATGTACAATGGTAAATTTGTGTATAATTGTCTTAAATGTTTGCTAATATGCTTGGTTTATATAACAATTTGTGCTTCATTGTAACATATTTATTAGGTCTTTCCACTTTTCTGTGGAAAGACCTATTGTTTTTCTTCTGATTATTTTTTTTTTCTTCCGCCTTATTTTGTTCTTGCGATAAACATTTGTTTCGCAATATGTCGCTTAGATATTTGGTATATGATATCGAACAGTTTATGCGCTTTTGAAATTTACCCTGCGTAAACGAATACTTTTCTTTGTAGGAGTTATCTCCCCAAACACTGTTTTCCTTGTTAGCGCAACTCCTTCGCAACCATAAAATATTATGACAAACTTATTTTACAAAATTGCTCGTTATATCCTTTGCATGATTTTTCCTATTTTGACCGAAGCGATATGAACGCTCCATATGAGAGTTATTTCCCCTTATGCATTTGTTATAAGTGATATGCATTTCTATCTTGTAAACCATAAGTGCTAGATACCTAGGATCTTTTGATTTGAGGTCCTTTGTAAAAAAAAATGAAAATTAAGTCAAGGTCAAAGGTCAAGGTCAAATTCTACATTTTGATTTTGGTTTATTTTCACACTTTTTCTTTAACTTTATAAGATTTCGACAAATTATTTTTACTAAATTGTTAGTTGCGACATGTCGTAACTTAAAAATTTTGATTGGAAGGGTGCGTAGACAATAAATGGGAGTTTTTGCCCCTTTTATATTTAGAATTATGTGTAAAGGGATATTACTCATGAACCATACATAATACAGACCTAGGGTCTTTTGATATGGAATCCTTGGTTTATGACCTTAAAATTGAGGTCAAGGTCATAGGTTAATTGGACGTTCTAAATTTTGACCTTTGCTTGAAATTCATATTTATACATCATTAAGCCATAGGAACTGACATTTTCAACTGAATTTTAATATTTTCATATCAAAATAGATACTTATTGGTGGAAAGACCCTCAATTGTTCTTTGAACAATTGGTTTTTAATTGTTTTTGTTTTTGTTTTGTTTAGTGATTAAGATTATGACACAATGTTTACTGCTGTATTTTTGACATTATACCAATTATGTATGTTTGTTTTGTTCACGCAACGTTGTCAATATAAAGAAATTTGATGCGAATGTCATACAAGTGAGAGGTTTTTCTAGCTATAAACCCAGAGTAAATCCGCCATTTTCTACATTAGAAAATGCCTGTATCAAGTCAGGAATATGACAGTTGTGATCGTTTGATGTGTTTGAGCTTTTAATTTTCCATTTAAGATAAGGTACTTTCCGTTTTTATTTTTTTTCGAAGATCAGTATTTTTGTGATTTTAAATTTGTTTATGAAACGTCTTGGCAAGCTGTGTTTGTTTGCACCTGTCCTAGGTGTGGACCTTGATGGTCAATGGTTGTCGTTTGTTGTTGTTCATAAATGTTTCTCGTTTCAAATTTTAGTGTGGTGTTATAGATATTCAGGTACCAGTTTGTTTGTATGATCTGATTGTATTTTATAACATAACATAACCATGTCAACAGTTGATAACAACAAAATGTTGCACAGTAGAATAAATACAGTTTTAAAAAAGATCCCATCCGACAGATAAATGATGCATGTTTATCATGAGCGCAATAATGAAGCTATTCGATTTCAAATTTTTAAAAAACCAGGCTCTGATGATTTCATAGCAGTAGTTAGCACATTTGACGAACATAATTTGTTAAACGTTATTATCTTTATGATCCTAGTATAGATAAGTGTAATACAAACATTTTGGTCTAAACCCTTCGCATATGTATAAACACTGATGAATTCCCAAAATATGTTTTTTTTTTTATGTTTTTGTAGTTAAAATAACATTAAATGAGAAATTTTAACCAAAAGAGAACGTTCTGTACGACACTGTTCAAACATCATAATACGGATAACCTACATACTTGTCTTTAAAAAGGAATACATAGTTGATTTTCGATATTAAACCGACAAACAAGTGACCTGCATATACCTTATTCTTGGTAGTAGATATTCTGGCAAAAAAAGAAATCATTTCAAATTTTGAAACAAGATTGAATATGTGTATTTTAAAATATGTAATCCCCCTACGAACCACTGAACTAACTATCATTCTTTTCTTTATGAATTATTGGACAAGACTCACCGTTTCATAACAATGAAATCGCATTTTAGGGAACAAGCAAAGGTTTATGCATTACATATAACAAAAATATAAATCCGTCCTGCAAATATTTATGATCAAACGTGAGTGCTTTCACAAACACGAAAAAGACAAAAAACTGTCATTTCTGATGAAAGAAAAATAGTGAAAACACAGGACAGTCACAAACATAAGAAATGTTAAACTAAATATAGACGTCAAAATTCTATATAGTCGATGGATAACTCAGCTAAAATGATAACACCAGGCTAACGTTACACTGTTACTAGGATATAAATCGTTATTTATTTACAATCAATAATTGGATAACAAACAAAATAATTGTAAATAAAACGAATTTTGGAAATAAATAAATGGAAAATGCCAATGCTATCACCTTTATTTTTTCGTTTAGACACAAGATGGATAATCAGATATTTACACATGTTGCATGAAGAAACGACATTAACATGAGAAACTATTTAGAACCCCCCTTCAACACCTCCCCCAAAAAGAAAACCTAGACCTAAACAATTCAAAAAGTATCAAAAACAATTCCTTTCAAATCGAGTTAAACGACGATGCTCCGATTGCATAACTATGTCTTATTTAACTTGTAATATTTATAGTGTTTAAGAAGAAGGTACTTTGTTAAAAGCTATTTTTGTTGTTTTTAAAATGTAACCGCGTAAAACTACTTTACATGTTTAGTGAATAGTTTTCTGGTACATGTATTATAATTGTTTTTAAGATTTTATTCGTAAATTACCAACAATAGGCAAATGTGTAAGTTAATAAAACATGATCATCGTTGTCCAATAACGCTAAACTATTTCGTTTATCAAATTGAACTTTTAAGGTAAGTTTGCGCAATTTTTTTTTATAAATTAAAATAGTTTAAGGGTTATACGGATATAACAATATTAATAATTGACGTATATTGTCAAACACGCTTTCAGAAAAAACAAGGAATAATATATTAAAATCGAAATAATCTTGAATGAAAGTTACCTGATCGGATCTTCAACATCAGTGCATCTTCTGATTGCTCACTTTCTGGGCAGCAGGATTTATTTAGGATGCATTGCTTTGTTTTTCGGTCATAGCTAGCAACACAGCATGCTTTATGTATTGAACAAAAAGACGCACACGCTGACGGTGATCGTGATTTTTGCTGAATAATTGTGGTAATGTTAGGAAGAATTCTTCTGTCTTTTGTAGTAAAATAGTCACGTTTTACCACATTCAGCTGTGCAACACATATTGCAAACATAAAACACAAACATACAATCGAAACATTGACTTCAGTTGTATGCAAAATAATCATAGCAAAAGAATGGTTAGATTCGTCTTATAATCAATATGATATCAATGTTCGTATGAAGATAAGTTGTTTCCAAACTAGATGTTTTTAAAGCACAGACTTTAATGAATTGCAAACAAATGTACATTGATCATTAAAGGTTTATACATGAATACGAAACAAAAGTATTGGCCAAGTGAATGCTTATGAATTAATTGAAATGTCATTACATATGCTGTGGGTGTTTAATGTTACAAAACAATCCAATCATAGTATTCAATTCATACTGTACCATGGATACATTACTATTTCATAGGCTGTAATTTAATAGAATTACAGTTTTAATATAACTCTCTAAAAATTAAAGTCACATTTTTTTTTATGTTGTAAGCAAAATCCTCGACACTACTTTTTGACAACAAATGCAGCTGCATGCATATACCTCAACGCTCCTTTTAAACTACAGATGCAATTGTGACATAAAAAACCTGGCTAAAAAGGGACAAAAGACGAAGCATTGCCTAGCTATCGACTATTTTAAACAACAAATACGCGCACGAAAATAATAAAATTAATGCAATAAATATTAACATGTTAAATAATTGGTCTTTAAATTTATCAGCAGTAAAAATGTGGCATAAAAAGAACACCATCCTCTCAATATTAACAAAATTGTTGCAATTAAAACAAAAGTAAGGGCTATAGACAAGATAAGAAAATAATCCATACGTTTAGTTGTATGTATTGATTATATGCACCCACCTTACCATGCTTACTTTGAAGAACTCGTTTTAAACCTTTTTTTTCATATGATTTTAATATAATTTCTAATTTAGTGTCTAGAAGTTAATATAATAGTCTTATGTTAGGTGACATCTACCATAGGACTATGCTATATTGATTTACAGTTATATAACAGGGATTTTTAACAGTATGGTGTGTTTATCTGTTCTTCAAAAGTCTAGACGTCAATTTTTCTGTTCAAGCTTGCAATACCGCTACAGTATGGTAACGATCTGTGGTATGGTCAAGGGTTGGTTTATTTGGTCATCAAGTACTAAACCAGACTAATTAAGTTAAGTCGAGACCTTGTCGAGTACTCTTAAGTACAGTTTATTACAGTCGAGATAATGTCAAGATTAGTCGAGTAAAATGTGTGCTCGATTTTACTGGTTGCACACAAAAACTGGTCAATTCAGACTCTGAGCAGTTTGTAGTGATAGATAGCACATACAATCGACGATAAAACCCATCAATATATTTTTAAATCATCAAATCTCAATTTTCTATTACAAAACATACCCCCGCAAAACCCAACAAACACAAAGAGTGTCTTTGAGAATTAAAATGGAAAATATTCACAGATATTATCATGTAAAAAAATATTGTGTACAGTTCAAAAGCTGTCTGCGGAAAGCATCACACTTTACAAAACATGTTAAAATCTTGACAAATATTTATAGAATAGAAGAATTAAACATATAGAAACGAGTGGCCGACCAATACATTTATTCATGAATGCGCATAGCTCATGAGTTAATTATTAGTGTTGTTCGTTCATGAGTTAAATATGTTTCGATATTGGAATACGTTGATTAGTTATTTTTTTCATTACATTGACCAATGACATGTAAATGATATCAAAGTAGAACATGTGAAGTCTATTATCTTTTTCTCCAGAACCACAAGTTGTTTTTTGGCGACGTCAGCAACGACGTTCGTACAACACGTATTGTTTTATGACGTCAGAGGGGTTCAAGTATCGGTTTCATATTAATGGGTAATCACGGTAATTCATAATAGCCAAAAGAAAAACACCGTCCAACAAAAAAATAAAACAGGAAAATAAAATTATCTCTTTTGTTCAACATCTAAGTATCACTTAAACTAGTAACAGTCTGAAATGGACTATATCCGAAGCGACCATATTGATCTTTCTCGACCAGTCTAAATCGGAATGAATTTTACTTAATATTACTCGACCCCAATCTTGACCGTGCTGCACTGTATTGATTTTTATCGGTAATTTGTACATTTGTCCTTTGATGTGTACTGGCTGATAATGTCAGTATTAGTGGACTGGCCGTGATATAAAAATTATTAGGTTACGCGTAAGAATCTACGTTCCCCTTTCATTCACAAAATTGCGCGTATTTTTTTTCGCAGAAACGCACGATATTTTTTGCGAATACAACACTTGACATCGTTTGAAATGATTTTTGTGAAAATGTGAACATAAATGCATAAAAAAAGATGTTTAAAAAAAGAATAATTGATATATAAAGTACAACTAACACACCGTCCTTGAATTGATTCCAATCCGAGTTTTTATCCATAAAATACCTATACATAGCCTGGAACTGTTCCAAGTAGTTTTCTTTTTCTTGAGAAGTATTTCTTTTACCTGTTCAGTAACTATTATTAAAGTGTTACAATTCAAATTTTAACACAACACATGATTAGTAACCAAAACGGTCCTGCTATCGCACCAGATAAGCTAGAGAAAGAAAAAAATACGCATTTTCGACATTTTTGAAGGACCATCATACACAATTTAAAAAATGTCGTTTCATTGTCAATATAACAGATATGCATAGAACAAAGAACAAAAAAGTGAACCGTAATCTTCATGTATGCGGATCTAGGATAGATTTTAAAAAGGGGAGTATATTAAACCGGGCGCACCAAACTATTAAGTCTGCTTTGACCAGAATTGTAGCCTTTATAAGGGTCACCTTCCCCTAAATTAGCTTCTGAAATTAAAGGTAAACTCTGAAGTTTCATTTTTCTGGTCCGTGGTGATAAATAAATAAACATGACTTTGAAAAAACAAACATTATAAGCAGATAAGGTAAAAGTTTAGTGACGTCTATTAAAATGTTTGAAATGATTATGCAATCGACAGGAAATGAGCTTGTTCAGATAATTTACAGTCAGCTTATACTAGTAATACATTGCCTCGGGGAAAAGGGAGTGGGTCCTGAGTCCTGTATAAATGTCTCCTCACAGTGCGTTCTTAAAATTATTTGATATCAATGTGATCATTTTCATGATGAACACTGAGCGAATAATGACAAAATTATGTAATTTTATCCACTAAACTAAGTAAAATATAATTAAAACTTGTCGTTAAACTCAAAATGATGATCAATGAAAAATCTGCTGATTCATATCGTATCATTCTTATTTCGGACTATCACTATGAGGATGCTTTGTGAAAAAATAAAGAAACTTGACTAACCATGCTACCCTTATAATTTGCTATTGTTAGTGTCATGTCCAAAGCAGAATATAAATGAAACGCATGCGATAATTCCTTTTCAATTTTTTGTGTGCATGTTTACTGCAATGTGACAACATTTCAAATGACGTTATCGACACCAATTGAACAACAGATACCAGACTCAAAAGTAGGACATTCATAAACATAGTGGGTTGATGTTTAGACGGGTTGTATATGCATTATGTACATATACATGTATCAACATTGGTTGCTTGTGATCCCATGGATAAATCTGTTTTAGAGTTGTCACTGACTCAGACGTACTTATAGAGAGAGAAATATGATTCGAAGTTTTTACAAAGCATGCTTTCTTACGATGAGTAGAAGTTAAATTATTTATACTGTAATTATCCAAAATGGTATGCTTAATTATAGGCGAAATTATTTTCTATATTACTTAGATTGAATATGTAGTCTGTTATACTTTTTAACACACTGGCTCTTTATTTTATATCTATAATTTGTACTGAATGAATTTGTTCAGCATATAATTATACCATGTATTTTAAAGATAATTCTGTATTGGAATATTTAATTGAACTGATAAAATGTTGAAATCAATGATTAGGACGAAGTAATGACGAGATGTATGTTTGGTCGTTTGAATTTGTTACAGTTGTTAAAATAATTTGTAAATAATATATTAGCATTATCACTTAATGAAAATTTTCATCATATATTTCATCATATATTATATATACCACGTATTTTAAAGATAAATAAAATCGGAATATTTAATTTAAATGATAAATTGTTAATTAATTGATGTTGAAATTAATGATGAGGAACAAGAAGTGACGATATGTTTGTGTGGTCGTTTGAAGTTGTTACAGTCGATGAAATAGTTTGTAAATAATATATTATCACGGCACGTTTTATATTTCGACCAAAGTGTAGTTAGTACACGATGAATAACGTTTTTGATGTATATGTAATAATTCCTTGAGCTGAAACAAATTACCTAGACATACAGGAATATATTGATTTGGAATTATTCAAAAAGTCTATGTACTAACAAATTGCAAGCTAACATAACTTTACAAAACCTTGTGGGTAACTATAAAAACTAAATGATTCATGAATAAATGAGTCGTATTGCTTCTAGGAATATCAGATCATTTAACACGATTTTCAAAAGAACATTCGACATATTTGTTAGAGATCTCGTTAATCAAATAGAAAAGTTTGTTTGAATTATTAATAGTTTAACATGTTTAATGAAACCAATTTTTAAATTGTGAGAATTATTAACAAAGCATCTGCGTTTCGGACTTCAATATGTTACGGTATTTTTAAAATAAGATCGCATAATGCATTTTATAAACATTATAAAAGATCGATATCTAAATTTCATTTGAATTTGATAAACACAGATATTTTTCTTATAACAAAATG
This sequence comes from Mytilus galloprovincialis, assembly GCA_037788925.1. Lineage (NCBI taxonomy): Eukaryota > Metazoa > Mollusca > Bivalvia > Mytilida > Mytilidae > Mytilus > Mytilus galloprovincialis. The sequence goes on along the minus strand of CM075343.1, from coordinate 29,466,351 downwards.
CGATTCTAAAAAGGAACTGGAAAAACAAATCGACGACAAATTGAAAAATTACCCTTATCATAACCCTAACCCTTAGTCTAACCCTAACTACATCTCTAACCCTAACTCTAACTCTTACCCTCACTCAAACCCTAACTCTTACTCTTACCCTAACTCTAACCCTGACTCTAACTCTAACCCTGACTCTAACTCTTACCCTAACTCTAAACCTAACTCTAACTCTTACCTTAACCCTAACTCTAACTCTGACCCTAACTCTAACCCTAACTATATCTCTTTCCCTTACTCTTACCCTACATATCGTAATACGTTTAACCAAATGAGCAAATACATAGTTCGTCTTCTTCTTTCTTCAATCGGGCTTACACAACATACTCTTTATAGTAAGAAAATATTTACGATTGAGTGAAACAGATTGATTGATCCATCACCGATAAAAGATAGGCGCTAAGTACCAAAATGATTTATAAACTCAGTAGTCAGAACCAGTTGACAACGGCATGACAACAATGGAAGTAGAATAAAAAATGCAGTCATTAATTCACGAAATAAAATAATGACCAAGCAACAGACTCTGTTCATGTCATTTACCAAAACAGCAATGTCCTCCCCTTATTTCGCTAAACATTGTTCAGGAGCCTGTAATTTAGTGGTTGTCGTTTGTATATGTGTTACATATTTGTTTTTGTTCATTTTTTTTACATAAATAAGGCCGTTAGTTTTCTTATTTGAATTGTTTTACATTGTCTTGTCGGGGCCTTTAATAGCTGACTATGCAGTTTGGGCTTTGCTCATTGTTGAAGGCCGTACGGTGACCTATAGTAGTTAATGTTTGTGTCATTTTGGTCCTTTGTGGATAGTTGTTTTTATTGGCAATCATACCACATCTTCTTTTTTATATTACCATACAAAATTATGACAGGGACATTAATAGAAAATGTATGAGAGATGTAGTTAAACCGTGTTAGTTCATAAAGATGTTTGACCGTGTAAAATTTTTGACGATTTTAGGGAAAACAATATTCAACATAGCAACATTATAATATCAGTTGTATGTCTATAAACTAAAAAATAAAATAGTATTTTTATTCGAGCGTCACTGATGAGTCATTTGTAGACAAAACGTGCATCTGGCGCAGACACAAAATATCAAACCTGGTGATAATTTGTGACCTTTATATTTCGTGACTTAGATGGAGATTTGTGTTATTGGCACTCATACCACATCTTCTGATATATATAACAAAACATAAAGAAAACAAAGGAATAAATTTCAAAGAGATAAAATTCACACTGTCCATTCAAATCAACATATAAATGATATTAATACAACAAACCATAAGACCCCTAGAAAAAGAAAATTTAAAAGACGGAAACAAAAAAGTGAAAGCATTGTTGTGAATTTGTCATCTAAAGAACCTACACGTGCTGAGAAATCTGTTTTAGGTAAAGGTTTAAACTTCTGTCCTATTCCATCAACTGTAGATAACTTTCAGCTAAACGAAGACCTCGACCAATTCGCTAGACGTTTACGATTGAAAGATTTTTTTCTACAATAGGGGCAAGAAAAACCTTGAAGAAGTCGGATTAACAGATTCAGATACTGACACCAATGAAGAAGTCACGACCATCCCAAAATTAAGAAAAAAAAGTTCATGGAAACCACCAAAGAGTAAAAATGATAACTTGCAGTCATTCATTAACTACGTGAGGTCTGATATAAAGTCCTGAATAACAAATACAATAAATTATAATTTATTCAAGTCAGAAAGTATAGCTTTGAAAGCATTAAAAGATCAAGAGGATATTGTAATAAAACCTGCCGACAAAGTAGGCGCTGTGGTTGTCTTGAATAAAACAGAATATATAGCAGAGGGGAATCGCGAACTTTCAAACTCCATTTTTTATAAACAATTAACCACAGATCCAACGCTTAATACTATCAACACCATCCTTCAAGAGATGTTCGACAAGAAGCATATAGACAATGACACCTTTGATTATACCCGACCTCTTGAAAACAAAGCAAAGGCCGGACGATGCTATATGTTGCCTAAAATACATAAACTGGCAATCCAGGTCAACCAGTTGTGTCCCAACTGAAAAGATATCAGAATTTGTAGACCATCATCTAAGACCTCATGTGAAAGAACTACCCTCATTCATTCAAGACACAACTGATTATCTAAAAAAAAAATGGAAAGCCTCAATCCTTTACCAACCAATACTATACTTTGCATCCATGGACGTGTCTTCTTTATATACCTACATTCCACAAGACGAAGGAATAGCAGCGTGTGAAGAGGCATGGAACACTCGTAGTGAAAAAATCCTCCTACTGATCGAGTGCCTTGTTGCACTTCTGAAACTAGTACTGGAAAATATGATGAGCATAGGCTCCGAGTTGAAGGTCGTACTTTGACCTATAATAGCTTCCTCTTACAAATTATGACTTGGATGGAGAGTTGTCTCAGTAGATCTCATACCACATTTTCTTATTTCTTTTCATTACAAAAAACACCATTGAAAGCACAGTCAGTTTTAAAAATATTTCATAACAATAGCTATAAAAGTATCTATTCATGCATACTATGGCGAGATGGTTTGTTTTATTAAATGTTATTGAATAATATACATCTGTAAATGGTAAGATGTATAATGTAGTATTGAATATGTAAAATGATATTAAATCTAGTATATCATATAATCTATTCAACTTCAAGGAAGAGACCGATTTCATTGAGCCGCAATTCCTTTAAAACCATACAAAGTCGGAAATATGTGTGATATGGCGTATACATGTGGTGTTTTTAACTCTTTAACTTGTCTTTGAACCATTTTTTTTCTCCCACAGAAAACGCCAATTATGTGAGAAAATACCAAAGCTAGAAATTTCCAAGCTAGTCGACGAAGTGCCCTCGAAATGCGAAATGGCCGTGTTGGGTAATTATAAAAAAAAAACGTACGGTTATCAACAATGAGGACATATTTGCATATATACAGTTTGTTTATTTTCAACTTATTTCAATAGAGATTTTTTTAGTTGCAAATAAAATTCTACATCTTGAATTAGCGCTTTAGAACCAGGTTTAATCCACTATTTTCTACATTTGAAAATGCCTGTACCAAGTCAGGAAAATGACGGTTCTTGTCCATTCGTTTTTGATGCGTTTTGTTATTTGATTTTGCCATGTGATTATGGACTTTCCGAATTGATTTTCCCCTAATTCAGTATTTTTGTGATTTTACTTTTTGCGTATGTCAACAGATTTTGAGAGGCGTCAACGATTTCTGAGATATAAGGGGTTGATTCCTGATGAAGAGATCAAGATCTGATTTTTCGTCCGATTAGATCGGATGTTTTCTATTGTGGTACTCATTTTGAATCTTTTCGGTTATGTCAACGGATTTTATATAGAGGACACAGTTATTGAGTGAAAAGAGCAAAACAAAAAAAAACACTGAAAATTACAGTTTCCCATACTTTTTTCCAATTTAGGGTATTAAATATTTAGATTTTCCAACCGAGATAAATAGCGTGACGCCCGTCTTTTGCATTATGTTCCTCGTTTTCGTCTCTTAAAATAAAAAGCATTAACCTTGTCATTATTGTGTCCACCTTATTACTGTGTTATCACTCAAGCTCTTTGTTTCAACACTTGCCCACTCGCTGGTATCTCCGTGTATCATCGGTACAGCGGATACAGATACTTACCAAGCAGTCGTCATCGATTTTCCTTCTGACACAGTACGAACATCTTTGTGTTGTTTACATAATATCAATGTGTACTTCAATCAAAACATAATTTTTTCAGAAATGATTTGGTCGAAGGTTCATTATTTCCCCAAAACAAGAACCATTACTAAAGACATGTGGAAATACTTGTCAAAGAAACTGACGCTCGTCTCATCCGATGTGGTTCTATGTTCATTTCAACTCTTATTCTTATAGAAGGCCACTGTGAGTGCGTAATATGTATAGCTGTTTCAACAATTGACATAGACATCTTTTATATATACATATTATTTTTCGATATTTTTTTCCGACAAGAAGCGTTATGTATGGTGTATACTGACCACATAAATCCTTCTGTACGGTGCATAGTTAAATGAATGTACGGTATATGGTTGTTCACGTTTCGAAGTTCCTATAAAGCTATATACGCTGTACCGATGATACAAGGTGGTAATTATAATTCGGAATACTTTGCTTGCGTGTTACAATGGTGTTCGTTATTGTTGATTGTTACCGACAAATGTTCATCTAATCTGTCCCAGTCAATGGGATAATTTAGGTTGTCAATCAATGGCCAGGACCACACTGTTTCGAATATGATTCTATCAATCCCTTGCTGGTGTACGGATGCGACGCATTAGTAATAATTATTATTAGAAAAGATATTCTGTAAATTAGTTTTAAATCTGAAATCCTCAACACCAAAACATATGATGAACTAAAAACTGTTATCTGTATAAGCTAAGATTGTGCGACCAGTTTTTCCGTTTCGGAACTGTTATTCGCTAGTTCCAAATGCTTACATTACATTAAATATTTTGTTAACGGGATATACTTTGATCGATAATGGTCATGTTAATTTTTACTATCAACTTAATTCATGAGTGACAGGTTAGATAACGAAAACAAATATCTGTCATATATTTTCCACATTTCTCGGCCATGATAATGACGCTTTCATGTATCAACAGATGAAGCGTATATGTCCTGGACATGGTCTAAATGTTCCTGTCAATGGTTTTATCCTTGCAGACAGACAAATACAAGATTTGTGATAAAGCAGTATAAAGCAAATGAATAGCAATATTGTCTAGCAATGAAAAAGGACGAATCAAAAATTTAACAAACTGCACAAGTAGAAGATATTTTTTGATGAGCATGTTATATAAGAGCTTAAATCTTTCCGGGTTATCAGTTCAATTTACCACCACAGTAGATGGAAACTATCTTGTATACTTTAGGTGTGTACTGGACTTGCAAAGAAAAAGAGCTGAATTTATCAATACTCTTGATTAAGAACAAGCTGTTCCTATGGTTGCCAATAAACCCATACAAGATTTGTTTTTTTCGTTCTCACAAGATAAAATTGTCAAGATTAAACACCTTTTCAGTCCAATTACACTCCATGCGGTAAATGAATATTGGACGAGTCCTTTTCATTTTTTAGGGTTTAGTTGAGTGATCAGAAAACACTTGAATAAACTCATTAACTGTAATTTGCAAAATTGGACTAAAAGAACAGAAAACTAAAAACAAAATGTGTTCTCGGCCATTCAACATCTTTTATACTTTTCAGATCGATTTGGTCCTGTCAGTCTGATTACTTGTATCGGCAATCAGTGGGACATTGTACGTCGTCACTTCGAAAACATTTTTTGTGCAATAAGTTTGAATTTATAATACAGACAAGTATAATAAATGGAACGTGTGTCTCTTGATTATATGACTCGTAATAATTTATTGTCAGATACATCGAGGAAAAACGATATACTGAACAATAAAGATGTATTTAATAATTTCAGTTGACCACAATTGCAAGAAAGTCAAAATCATTGGTAATACTCAGTAGTTTTCCTGCACACCACACAAGTTTATTGTGTACTATAGGCAAAAAACCATACGTTGGAAATAATGTACGCAGTGGCTGTACCAGGGGTGAGAGGGCTGTGATTGGATTCTACCTTTTTGTCTTGGAAAATTACAATTTTTTTCTTCTTCTTCTTTTCTTCTGAAATCTTTCTTTTTTAGAACAACGATTTTGCTATGTATTCAAGTTTATTGCAGTCTGGATTATCACGAAGCAGATATTGTCTTATAGCTTCTAGAATTAAACATCAGAAACTCAATTCTCATATATATTGGAAATGATAGAAATGTTTGTCGTATATGTACAATTGAATGAATCTTCCTTAAAGTTTTTCAAATACACAAAACTGATTTCTTTCTTTTAATTTTAAAATATTTTCACATATTTTTCTTTGACTGAACACCCTTAAAGCATTTCAGAGGCAGTTGTCAGAATAACACAACAGTTAATTTCAGCGTTCGGTATGTCCTTACTTTGAGCAAATACACGAATATTTACCAATCATACATGTTGCTTCATTCAGTTGTGATTGTCACGTATGCCTATTAAAAAAAGGATGTTGAATGATTTCCCGTGAGACAACACACCACAAGAGATCAAATGACACTGACATTACCAATTGTTTGTCAACGTATTGCATTAAGCATTGAGCAGATCCCAATTCGCATAGTCGGCTATAAAAAGCCCCTAAATGGCAATGTAAAAAATTCAAACGAGAAAACTATGTACAAAAAAAAATGAACGAACAACAAACATGTAATTCATCAACAAACGACAACCACTGAATCACAGGCCCCTGACTTAGACCAGGCACATACATACAGAAGGTGGCGGGATTGTACATGTCAGTCGTATCCCAATCCTCCCCTAACCTGTTACAGTGGTGAAACAGTAAAACATAAGAACGAGCTATACAAATCAGTTGAAAAAGGCTTAACTCTGACATCAGATGGATACAAATACAAATACTAAAAACACCAGCCTAGTTTTGCTCCAATATTTAAGGCAAAGCTACAGTAAAAAAAATATAAATATAACAATTTCCGAAAAGCCTACTCGACATGAATCATCTTTTATGGTAATTCATTTGTTTGGCAGTTACGCCAGTACAACATTGCCATCTGACATGCAATTTCTATAAAGTTAAAGAAGGTAACACAATGCTACCATTGATCTCTCTGCTTGTCCGTCGGGGCGTCTGTTTGTAACATCCCTGTTGACACTCTTAAATCTGCATATAAGAAGGGATTGTAAACATGGCAAATTTATCACACTGCGAAATTTTTTTTCTTCACTTCTATAATGAACTTTCCAGGTACAGTTTTGCAAACAGCTTTTCTTGGTAGATTATTTTAATGCCACACAAGACACAGAGCATTCATTTTAAAAAAGAAGAGCCGAGTTATCAATAAGACAAAAGAAAATATGTTTGGAGTTCTCACAAATAATCACAAAAGTCCAAAATTATGTTAATGGCAATCCAATAGATAAACTCCTAAAACTATCTGATAAAAATAATAATTAGTGTATTTTTGATATGCCTATATTAGAAAATCATTTCAACGTCCATGTATGTATTTACCTAAATTGCTGACATTCTGTCCTGAATCTTTATCCAACTTTATCCTTTGTAGAACAAATGTGTTTAAAAACTCATTTTCCCGTACATACTCTTTGAAACCGGCATTCCATATTCACAAATTAGTTGAAAATAAATATTTTTCTACGAAAATAGGACAAATGGTAAACTGTATTTTATTCAAAATATACGTGCATCCTCTGTGAAAAAAGTTTGCCTTTTCGTAAGTTCAGATATACGACTAATGTAAACTCTCGCTCGTGGAATACGCTTTTTTGTAAGAGATTTGAACAAAACGGAGAAAGGGAGACAAACACAATTTTACAACAACCAAGTTTAGGTATATTACGTACGTCAAATAAACATAGTTTACAAGTTTAATGGTAAACGGGAGATAACAAAAGACATTTTTTTACATGTTAAGGTATGTTACGTTTAAGTAAGCCAAAAACCTTAATTTCTCTTATGATACGTAGAGTTTCACGGAAACAACCCACTCATGCAACAACACTCTTTGTAAGGGTAAGAGTAGATAACGAGTATGAGTAACGAATCATAATATACTAGAGATATGTCGGACAGAACAATCACAATTGATTGCTGGTCCATCAAAATCAAATGACGATGCTTTAGTGAATGTCAGTAGGTATGATACATACAGTGGAGTTCATTTCTTACCTCTCATTAAATATGTCAGAATCTGTCACGAGAACTGTTCTAGGACAGAACGTAGAACTGTCAGCCTGACACCTTTAAGTCAGTTCTAGCTAGAACATTTTTAACCTAGAACTGATGTGGTCTGTTCTACCTAGAACTGATTTGGACAGTTCTACCTATAACAGATTTGCACAGTTCTACCTATTACTAATTTGGACAGTTCTACCTAGAACTGATTTGGACAGTTCTACCGAAAACTGACAGTTCTACCCTTGAACAATTTAAGACAGTTCTAGTTAGAACTGACCAAATCTTTGGTCAGTTTTACTTCTAGAACAGTTCTACGGTTAGAATTGATTTCAAATTCCTAGGCTAGAATTGATCTATAAAATCTACGGACAGAATACATTTTTAAATTTTACGGCTAAACTTGATTTATAAATTATACGGCTAGAATTGATTTATAATTTTGAAGAACTCTTTGTCTACATATAAAGGCTTCGGCAAAATAGCGATGAATATCATATACAGTTTTGCTATTTTGCTTGTTTTATTCAAGATTTATAATCGGCAATTGCGAGAGAACATGTTTAACCCCGCCATAGTCTGAATGTATGTGCCTGTTCCATATCAGGAGCCTGTAATTCAGTGCTTTTCTTTTGTTGATGTGTTACATAAATTATTTGTTTTTCTTTCATTTTTTGTTCCACAGATTAGGCCTTTAGTATTATGGGGGGCATTATTATTTGTTTTACATTTGTTAATCCAGGAGTCAGGATAGCTCGTTATCACATAACAACATTAACCAAATGTAAAATTTGTTTACGAATAGATTTCACACCTCGGACGGAACTGTTTAACGCAAATCTTTTGACCTTATCAATCTAAACTGACATTATTTGATCTTTCTGTCTGCAAATCTATATAGCTGCACAGTACTTCAGTTTTAATTTTAGTTCGAGAGGGACTATTATATACAAATTACAGCAATATTGGAAATCAATTTTGTTCCCTTCATTTTATAGTGACAGCTTGCAGGGCAGAACCAGCCATTTAAAAGGTGAGGTTCCAACCATATGCTCCAAATCAAATGCATTGATCGTAAAAAAAAGTTGTTCAAACCCCTGCCCCCCCCCCCCCCCTTTGATCCGCCAAAGAGCATGTCCTCTTTTGTATTCAAAATATTGAACCATACAACAAATATCAGCATTTGTCATTCTTCAGACTGAGTCGTGTAATACAATCGTTTGACAGCATCAACCAAAACTAACTTACCATATTTGCCTTTTTATGTAAATCTATTTTGCTGCACAGTAATTCAGTTATAATTTTAGATCAAGAGGGACTGTAGTATATAAATAACTGCAATATTGGAAATCAATGACCACAATTTTGCATTTCGCATCATTTAAGAGTGCCAGTATTTCCTATTTAATTCAAAATATCGCATCAAAAACAAATATTAGTAGTTTTCATACATCAGACTGACTCGTGTAACAAAATTATGTGTCTGCATTAATCAAAACTGACCATATTTGACAGCATCAACCAAAACTGACCATATTTGCTCTTTTTCGTGTAACTCTTATTTTTTGACCGCATCAACCAACTATAGTCGCATAGTAAATCTGTAATATTTTTATGTAAGGATGAATTGTATACAGGGCAATCATGATAAAACAAATAATATAAATATTGGAACACAATGCTACTTAATTTCGTTTGAATCAATTCCGAGTGCCAGCATGTACTATTTTTATTCAAAATATTGCATTATAAAGTTATCAAAATTATCAAGTCATCAAGTTAAACAAATATCAGTAGTTTTCATACCTGAGACTAACTGGTATAACACAATTATTTGTCCGCATAAACCACAACTGACCATATTTGCACTTTACTATGTACATGACGTCAATCTTAATAGCTGCAAATTAAATCACTTTTATTTTTATATCAGGATGGATTGTTTGATATAAATGAAAGCAATATTGGAAAACAAAATTATGCTCACATAAGTTTATAGTGCAAGCATGTCCTTTTTTAATCAAAATTTTGAATCGTAAACTTATTTCAGTAGTTTTGATTTCTCAGACTAACTCATACATATAATACATTTTTTTGTCGACATCAACCAAAAATGACCATATTTGACAGTACTAATCAAAACTGACCATATATGACAGCAGGAACTAAAACTGATCATATTTACACTTACTTAATCTTAATAAATATATAGTCGCATAGTAAATCACTTACATATCACAATGGATTGTATAATTCAAATGACAGCAATATTGAAACAAATTGGCTACAAAAAAAATCCACATCAACCGTGAGTACCAGCAAGTCCTCTTTTTATTCAAAATATTGAATTGTAAACAAATTTCAGTAGTTTCGATATATCAGACCTAGTTGTTTAACAAAATTATTTGACCGCATCAACCAAAACTGACCCTTATTTACACGTTATCATGTAAATAATAAAACATAACTGGCCTCTTGTAAACTAATAATATTTCTATGCCAAGACAGATCGCATGATAAACATGACACCAACTTTGGAACACAATACACCTTATTGCTAATCTGGCTGACCTGGCCTCTTGAACTTTTAAGCATACAATAATAATTTGTCCATTGTGGCGTCAGTTAATTTGTTTTATGACGTCAACATTTTTCGGGAACCCTTATGATATCCAGTCATGTCAAACAAAAAGCGATTATGTGTATTTATACCATTTCTAAAAATCTAGCGCGCCGTTTTTTTCCTCTCTGTATCAATAATAATGAACCGTCACTAAAGTTACTTTTAAAGTAAGTGCATATGTCTTGTATGTAGTTTGTGATGTTTTTTTTACAAAACTACTTAACGGCATCATCCAACACTCACATGACTGATTTCATATACCTTATTTTAAAATAAAAAAGTGCAAAGTCATGTATGTGAAGTTCTCTTTTTGAAGTAGTATATTGTTAATATAATTTGAAGAAGGCAAAGAAAAATGCATGATTTTGTTTGTAGCCGAACGTCCAGGGGCAAATGTTTCATTCCTGTTCAGATCGAGTATATTTTTCTGAGTTCCAGACTTCCAGATATCATTTATTTTATAATCGTTAATTATGGATAAGTCTGACTAAAATGATGAGATGGTGCAAATGTATATAGTTTTTTTTTACGATAAACATCACTTTTTTTTTTATTATTATCCCATAATTCATCCACTGTACAATTTTCGTTTGAACATTTTTCAAAACAGAATCTTAAATGAACGTAAATACAAGGCAAACGAGGTTAATTTAAATATACGATTAAAATTCCATGAAATAAATGCGGAGTTATATTTGAGGAAGAGACTGTTAAATTGGTCTGTTTCTGTGTGTGTTGCGTTTCGATGTTGTGTCGTTGTTCTCCTCTTATATTTAATGCGTTTCGCTCGGTTTTGGTTTGTTATCCCGATTTTGTTTTTTGTCCATGGATTTATGAGTTTTGAACAGCGGTATACTACTGTTGCCTTTATTAAAAACGGGGAACGAACAAACGTAAACAATGATGTTGCCGTATGCAATCTTATAAAAATATTTCTCCGATGAATGGATAACCTTATATTCACTTCGATATTTATACATGTAACGTTTGATCAGTTAAATACATAGAAAATCTGCAATTGTATGGCAAAGTAATTAGAAGTGATTTATTTCTTCTAAATTCTAATGTGCCCTTACTTCAGTAATGTGATTTAGAACTGTTCTACAGTCCTGACTGATTTAGTCAGTTCTGCTGACAGTTTTTCGGTTAGAACTGATTTGGACAGTTCTACCTAGAACTGATTTGGACAGTTCTACCTAGAACTGATTTAGACAGTTCTACCATAGAACTGATTATGACAGTTTTACTTAAAACAGTTCTAGGGTAGAACTGTTTTAGGACAGTTTAGAACAGTTATATGACATAATATTCTGACAGTGATTATTAATTATTAATATTCTAATGAGAGGTTAGAAGTGATCTCCACTGTATAGGTCAAGAATGATTTAGCCGTTGGAGATATAGGAGGTTCTAATTACATACAGACAAACAAAAACTCTAATTGTATATGGCAATGATCGTAGTATGAACGTAGTCGGGTCGTACACATACCATGACGAGGACTGCATTCGTGTGCTTAAATCGTACTGTGATCTTGAATTGCGTGTTATAACCATGGTTTAAACGGTTGAAATATTGTAATTTAAATGTTCACCCCCCCCCCTAAAATCATGTTGTCCCCTGTGTATTTTTGAAACCTAAATCATTCAAATAATATCCAAATTAATTCAACAGGCGTCCAATTCTCACATATATGATATTTTAAATTAATAAACTTGCCTCTAATTTGTCTTTTTATATTATAACTAGAGCATGTAAATTTTTCAAATTTTAAGAGAAAAAAAAATTGTCCCTAGGGGTGATTTCCCTCCTGTTACCAGTAGGAATTTTTATCTGTGGAAACGTGTCCAAGACCAAGAGTTATTTTCCCATTATGTATTTTGAAGATCATCATTTCCTGAATGCATTAGTACAAAGAAATAGATGGAAAGGCGGCCAGGTTTGAAAATTCAAGCCCATCTGAGGTACGAATTTATAGAAAAATACTTATTGGTGTTCTATCCTGTTATAGCCTTTTCTTACACTTTCTAAGAATAATTTTAAGTGTGCACCACAACATTAAGTGTGTTTTTATATAAAAATTTTTAAAGTTATATGTCACAGGAAATACACTTACATTTAATGTGATAAAAAGGACAACAACTATCGCGTAATTCCTTTCTGTTACGTTCTGTCGTGTTACCTGATAAAAAGTAACAGCATTACCATCATCAGTAACAGGAAGGATGTTCAAGACAGTTTCACTAAATAATCGAAATGTTAATCTGCTATATGCCAACCTTTTCATTTAATATAAGTTATCACCACCTTATCAAATAAATTTCAAAATAATATACAGTATTTTGAATAAAAAATTGTTTTTCCCTTTGATTACAGCATAGAACATCTAGTATAGTAGATAGTAACATCAAAGAATTTATTTTAGAATTTTTCATTACCTAGGCAGATTTTTCATCTTGCAAATACAGTTTCAAAGGATAAATGACATTGTTTGCTGTTATCTTCTACTTGTGACCAATCTAAAATGATGTATTTTTCTTAAACATAAAAATAAAGCAGAACAATCCTTTCTGTTACCAACTCTTTCCTGTTACCGTTGTCATGTTACTCAAGATTCTTTCATGTTACCGACATATCTGACTATATTTAAGTATAATTCTTAACCTTTTGTATTGCAAATGCTAAAATCAATAATTGGCATTTGATAAACTATTGCAAGATATACTAGTAAATAAAGGCAAAGGTAGTATACCGCTGTTCAAAACTCATAAATCCATGGACAAAAAACAAAATCGGGGTAACAAACTAAAACCGAGGGAAACACATTAAATATAAGAGGAGAACAACGACATAACACCGAAACGTAACACACACAGAAACGGACCAAGCATCAAACAAAACACCACGAGAATAACAAATATAACATGAAAACCAAATACATGAAATTGGGATAGACAAGTACCGTGCCACGTCTTATCTCAATATCTCAAAAATAAGAGAAAACACAAACGACTCAACGTTAAAATGCAACACACACATAAACGAACAATAATATAACAATGGCCATCTTCCTGACTTGGTACAGGACACTTTTAAAGGGGAATAAAAGTGGTGGGTTGAACCTGGTTTTGTGGCATGCCAAACCTCGCACTTTAATGGCAAAGTTGAATATAACATTGAGATGACAACATAATATTACAGGACTACAATACAAATAAATAGGAGAACATATTAGACAAAGAAAAACATAATTAATAGATAACAAAAAGCATCAGGTTTAAAATTCAATACACCAAAAACGCGCCTTGTCCACACAAAAATCAACAGTGACGCCCAGATATAAAAGATCGAAAGTGAAAAAAGTACAAAGTTGTACAGCACTGAAGATCAAAAGTTGAAAAGGTTTCGCCAAATACGGCATTGTTTTTATGCCCGGGATAAGAACATTCTTATTATATAGAACAATTCATGCTATTACAAACAGTAAATTTTATCAAATGTATATGAAAGAGTTAACATAAAGAAACTGAAGTATTAACTAATTACAGAAAACTAAACCCGAATACATAACGCCAAGATATAAAAGATCGAAGGTGAAAAAGGTACAAAGTTGTACAGCACTGAAGATCAAAAGTTGAAAAGGTTTGGCCAAATACGGCATTGTTTTTATGCCCGGGATAAGAACATCCTTATTATATAAAACAATTCATGCTATTGCAAACAGTGAATTTTAACAAATGTATATGAAAGAGATTTACATAATGAAACTGAAGTATTAACTAATTACAGAAAACTGAACCCGAATACATAATGCTATTAAAGTTTAACACAGAATTGACAAAACCACAAATAGTGTCTTAAACTTATTCCTTATTCCCATTAGAAACTTTTTAAAATTGATTCACTTTGGTAACAGGAAAGAACTGGATTTTTGTTGTACCATTTTTAAAATTGCCATTGTTTCCTTAATAAACAATTGTTTGAAATACAGACAACAGTTCCTAGATCCCAAATGTGTGTTCTTTGATTGGTGCTATTAAAATGCTGGGTCTAAAATCTTCTTTTTTCTTATTGCCAAAACCTAGACCTTTTCAGATATTGTCTCATATCACTCTTTAAAGCGGTCCTAGCCTTAATAGAGTCTTTTAAGAAATTTAATTAATAATTCAAAATTCCGTTATCAAAACCATGTTTGTACTGCATAAGTCGTATTCATCCATATTTACGCAAACCACATTGATCCGTTTTGTAAATACCCATCGCAATTTTGGTTGCTTGCTTAACACAAAGTCTCTTTAAATTTTTTTTTAGCAGATTTAAGCACACTCGTATAAAACATCCTTAACGTTTCACAAAATTGACAATATAACAATGATAACATAAACCCAATCAAAATAAACTCACGCAAACTTTAGTGGTACTTTATTTCATCGAGGGTATTGCTATCCAAGTAGTCAGTACTTTTGTGTAAACATTGATTATCATTGATATGGTCATATTTTTAAATAGACTAATTATAAAACATAGAATATTTCGAATACTAAGAATTTGTTACACAAGGAATAGTTCATCGTAGCTGAATTTGACAAAACCTTTCGTTATACTGGGTTCTAAATGATCTTCTACTTCGAACGTTATTTGTGTTTTTAAACTGGTTTATTTGAGCGTCACTGATGAGTATGTTTGAAGACGGAACGTGGGTCTGGCGTACACAAGTGCAATACTGGTATCTATGAAAAGTTTATTTTACAAACCATATTGATACATTAAAGCACACACTCTTTCAACACAACATTGCAAACATACAATGATGATACAGCATTACACAAAAATAAATAGCAAATGATTGAAATTAGATTTACGTTTTGTTGAATGTCATTGATTCTAATTTCGCATTATGAAAACAAAGGATGCAATCACTGACATATAGGGAAGCTAAAATATGTTATAATAATCTATTTTACTTTGCCACTAACGAACAAGACTAAGAATTATGTATTAAACGTGTAGTGTTTTGTTCGTCATTCTTCGGAACTTAAATTACAAGAACTTTCTGCGAATTCCTTTTCCGACGTTTAAAACATTTCTTGAATTGAGATTGGATTTCAGGTATTCTCCATGCATAAATAAAAGGGTCTACAACTACGTTTAACATATGTAAGATAAACAAAACTACTTGTGTTTGCCTTTTTACAACTGTACTTGTCAATATTTCTACCCAAAAGGTGGCAACAAACGGACCAGTGAAAATAATTGACGTCATAACTAGTATAACACATGTTGAAAATGCCCGGATTTCCCATGTCTTTCTATCCAGATGTTGATCAGATTTCCAGGCTAAAGACATTCTCTTAAATCGTGTTAGTGGTTCAGACGATATTGAATACACTTTGCGTTTGCGTTTAGAACTCATAACGACGCCATTATTCTCTCTATTGTCGTTTGATTGCACGTTGGTTACGTTTTGAATGACGTCATTTCCTACATAGTTATCTCGATATTGAACGAACACAGATTGAGGGCATCTTGTTCCTTGTTTAGGCATGATCTCGCTTGAGAATTCGGCCTCTTGATCATGACTGCTACATGTCTGTTTTCTTCCGATATTGACTGGGTGCACGTGACTAGAAAAGAATATTTTCCAGATACGAATTCCCGTGACAACTGTTATCGAAATAACGATAAACATCAATAGTGTCCCGGGCCCAAAAATAAACGAGAAATATATAACAAAGTTATGTCCATATATCTCATTTGATGAACACAGAGTTATTGATTTTGTAAATGGCGTAAATAGAGTTACTGTTAGAGCATATAAAAACAAGAAACATATAGTTCCTAATAGGAGTAGATATCTATACTCCTTAAAGATCTTATTGGTCCCGAAATTGTATGATTTAAGTGTGAATAACCTTTGTAAACTAATGACAAATAGTATGCTATACTGTGTCAAAGATCCGAAGGAGAATGCAAACATCTGAAACAGACACATGCTGACTAGTTGATTTAAAGGTTGAAATAATTCAGAGAGACCAAACCACATATACGACAATGCCATAAAGGCATCACTTAATAGAAGTAAAAGAACGGAAAGCCAGTAGAAATCCCTCCTCATCTTTCTAAAGCATGCTATGACACATACAGCGTTGATTGTGATAGAAAATGCCATCAAAATAGAGATGGCGATGCTTGCAACTGGTGGCGTTTCTGTACCATGCACTGAAGAATTGCCGGACGAAATCTGAAATAGAAAATATATGTTTTCGTCTGCATTTGAACACCAGATATTGATTGGTCTCGACGTTTCCATATTTGAGACCTACAATTAGTTTTTATTTTTGGTAAACATGTCGGTCACATATATATAATGTATGTTAAGAAATAAATTCGAATATGTCTTATTTTGAAAATTAGGTATGATAATCGTATAAATTCACCTTTTCAGAATCTAATGCATTCGTCGGGTTGTTCGCTCTTTGATACATTCCCCATTTCCATTCTCAATTTAATTTTTATTGGTAATATTTTCAACACCTTATACCAAAAACGGTGGAATTGGTTTAAACCGTACTTAACAATGAACATTCAGCCAATGACGTAACGCTATTTTTATTTTGGTGTACGAACAATAGCAATACCCATAGTTCTTTAGATTCTAAAGATTCTTTCGTTGAAAATGATGACATGGTTTTTAAAAGTCACTTACAAAAAATATTTAATTTAAGAAAAAAGTCTTTAACTTTGAAAACAGATCAGACCAATATTTTAGATTCATATACAAAAAGGAAAAGGTTAAATACTACTTGGTCATGTTTTATGAAAATGTATTGCCCGAGGCGTAGCTAATGGTATTTTAAAGAACATATTCACACATTCGTGTGCCATTAAAAAGTAAGTCTTCCCTACTGGAAAATTAGATATTAAACAGTCAAGAAAAATCAGATATGAAACAGTCTAGAAGAAAAAAATAGTAAACATTTCAGAAGAAATAAGATTTTAAACAGTCAAACACTTAAATAAAAATAAGATATTGAACAGTCCAGAGGAAATCATAAATTAAACAGTTTAGAAGAAATCAGATATTAAACAATCCAAAAGAAATAAGATATTAAACAGCCAAGAATAAATTAGATATTTAACAGTCCAGAAGAAGTCAGATATTAAACAGCCCTGAAGAAATCGGATAATAAACAATCAGAAAAAATCGGATATAAAACAGTCCACAAGAAATAAGTATTAAACATTCCAGCAGAAAAAAAGATATTAAACAGTCAAGCAGAAATGAGATATTAAACACTTCAAAGGAAATTAGATATTGCATAGTCCAGAGGAAACAAGATATCAAACAGTCAAGAAGAAATTAGACATTAAACAGACCAAAGAAAATCAGATATAAAACAGTCCAAAGCAAATTAGATATGAAACAGTCAAAAAGAAATCATATATGAAACAGTCAAGACAAAATCTGATATAATACATTCCAGAAGAAATAAATATTAAACATTTCAGAAGAAATAAGATTTTAAACAGTCAAGGAGAAATGATATATTAAACACTCCAAAGGAAATTAGATATTGAATAGTCCAGAGGAAACAAGATATCGAACAGCCAAGAAGAAAACAAGGTATTAAACAGCCCTGAATAAATCGGATAATAAAAAGTCAGAAAAAATCTGATATAAAACACACCAGAAGAAATAAATATAAAACATACCAACAGAAAAAAACATATTAAAAAGTCAAGGAGAAATGATATATTAAACACTCCAAAGGAAATAAGATATTGAATAGTCAAGAAGAAACACGATATCAAACAGTCAAAAAGAAATCAGATATCAAACAGTCCAAAGGGGATAAGACATTTAACAGACCAAAAAAAAAAAAGATATAAAACAGTCCAAAGAAAATCAGATATTTAACAGTCAAGAAGAATTAAGATATGAAACAGGCCAGAAGAAATAAATTTTAAACATTCCAGAAGAAATAAGATATTAAACACTCCAAAAAAATTAGATATTAAAAAGTCCAGAAGAAACCAAATACTAAACAGTCCAAAAGAAATAAGATATGAAACAGTCCAAAAGATATAAGTTATTAAACAGCCCAGAAGAAATCAGATATTAAACATTCCAGAAGAAATAAACAATAATCATTATAGAAAAAATAAGATATCAAACAGTCAAGAAGAAATCCGATATTAAACAGTCCAAAGAAAAACAGATAAAAACACTCCAAAGGAAATAAGATATTAAATAGTCCAAAGGAAATAAGATATTAAACGTGCAAGAATAGATAGATAATAAACAGTCAAGCATAAATATCAGATATTAAACAGCCCAGAGGAAAGCAGGCATCAAACAGTCAAGAATAAATCAGTTATGAAACAGTCAAGAAAAAATCTGATATAAAACAGTCCAGAAGAAATAAATATTAAACATTCCAGAAAAAAATAAGATATTAAACAGTCAGGGAGAAATGAGATGTTAAACACTCCAAAGGAAATTAGATATTAAATAGTCAAGGAAAAAAAAGATATCAAACAGTCAAGAAGAAATTAGATATTAAACAGTCCAAATTAAATCAAACATTTAACAGACCAAAGAAAATCAGATATAAAACAGTCCAAAGAAAATCAGATATTAAACATTCCAGAAGAAATCAGATATTAAACAGTCCAAAAGAAATAAGATATTAAACAGCCCAGAAGAAATTAGATATTAAACAGCCCTGAAGAAATCGGATAATAAACAATCAGAAAAAATCTGATATAAAACAGTCCAGAAGAAATAAATATTAAACATTCCAGAAGAAAAACGATATTAAACAGTCAAGGAGAAATGATATATTAAACACTCCAAAGGAAATTAGATATTAAATAGTCCAGAGGAAACAAGATATCGAACAGCCAAGAAGAAATCAGATATTAAACAGCCCTGAATAAATCTGATAATAAAAAGTCAGAAAAAAACTGATACAAAACACTCCAGAAGAAATAAATATAAAACATACCAACAGAAAAAAACATATTAAAAAGTCAAGGAGAAATGATATATTAAACACTCCAAAGGAAATAAGATATTGAATAGTCAAGAAGAAACACGATATCAAACAGTCAAAAAGAAATCAGATATAAAACAGTCCAAAGGGGATAAGACATTAAACAGACCAAAGAAAATCAGATATAAAACAGTTCAAAGAAAATAAGATATTAAACAGTCAAGAAGAAATCTGATGTGAAACAGTCCAGAAGAAATAAATATTAAACATTCCAGAAGAAATAAGATATTGCACAGTCAAAGAGAAATCAGATATTATACACTCCAAAGAAAATTAGATATTAAATAGTCCAGAAGAAGTCATATATTAAACAGGTCAGAGGAAATCAGATATTAAACAGTTCAGAAGAAATCAGATATTAAACAGCCAGGAACAAAAAAAAGATTATTAAACAGTTCACAATAAATCAGATATCAAACAGTTCAAAAGTAATAAAATATTAAACAGTACAGAAGAAATCAGATATTAAACAGCCCAGAAAAAATAAGATTATTAAACAGCCCAGAAGAAATCAGATATTAAACAGTCCAGAAAAAAATCAGATAGTATGTGAAGTATCACAGGTTTTTTTTCAATGTGTATCCTTACTTTTTTTCTAACGATGAAATGCTCGAAAACAAAGGCAAGACCTTTTCCGGACAAAGAAGTGTTTCCCAACGTGTCGAGGCTAGACTAATTGAAAGTATGATACTCAAATATTACAATAAGAAACACAAGACATAAAATCAGAAGCAAATTAATAAACTAGACAAGTGATGCACTCCCTCTTTTTCCCTTTACTCCCACTCCACTCTGAAGTAACTGTAATATTACACAGTCAATGTGCTTTTTCTTTAGATATTATAGTGTCTTGAAGACACAAATAATGCCACCTGCAGATTCAAAGTTTTATCTTGAAATTCACAAAGTTGAACATGGGGCACATACATTTAAGGGTTATTTTAGGACTACCTGTTATACAAATAAATACTAAAATAAAATGACAAAGTTTAACCATCTTGTATAAGGAGGACGGGATTCTTAAACAGTACACCACAATAAAATAAATCTATTCACGTGAACATCTTAATATTTTAAACTTACATTCATAGAAGGATGATCGTCCATACTCCGCTCTGTAATAAAAACAAAGAAAGACTATTTAACACTCATTTATGTCCTCAATGTTAAAATCGTCGGAATGATTGTTATTGTAAATGAATTAAAATACAGAACAAAGAAGAAAAACCAGAAAAAACTAAGAAAGAAGGAGCTACAAAAAGACAAAATCATAATTTTTTTTGTGTTTTTGCTTTCGCTATATGTAAGCAAATGTTTTGACTTCATTTTACGGTAAAGGTAAAAAAAAAAGAGCCATACACTACATCAATTATAATACTCCTGCTTAAATCGTCTGAATATGTGTTGTTTCAATAATATCATAATATTTTATCAACAAATATATAAAAAAACCAATTTGTATATTGTAAAAGAAATGATAGAAAAAAAAATAAAGGCGCCACTATTTCTATCAATGTTTATTTTTGTACTCATCACCAATTTATAGGTCAGCAAAAAATCTGTAATTTAAATAAAAAAGGCGAGAACGAATTTTATTTCATTTTACAGTGTGCTTGTTAAAATGAAACATGGAGACAATATCTATATTAATATTTTAGACGTCCAACATCATTTAGACTCGTACAATTTTGAGCTACAACAATGATGAAGAGATAATAAAATGTAACCAGTTTAAATCTATATTCCGTATATTTTTAGTATCAATAACGCATTATAAATCATTATTCTTCTCTAGTGCATTTATTTATCAGTTTATTAAGTATTAATGTATCAGTTGGTGTATTATATAGTTATTTAATCATACCGACTTCACAAACACGGCTTTTCCTTACCAGTCCTTACATATTGACTAATAAATACAACATAGCAAACCCAAAGATAATTTTCCTGGCCTCACCGTCATAAATCTTTCTAGCATGATTTTTGTATTCAGACTCGAAAATCAAGAAATCAAATTGCTTGATTTCATGTTTAGAGCATAATTTTTATGCCTAGAGCACTGAGCAAAGTTGTATGCCTTCAAGGCCAGGTATCCGTAATTAACACATCATAACTCGCAAACACTCCGAAATATCCGTGAAATTAAAAAACAAAAACGATTGTCCATGAAACTAATTTTCCGTAAGTAACGTGTAAATGTTGTGCACATCCGTAAGTATCGCACACCACTCGTAACTACGTAACTTCAGGAAATATTTGTATCAATATCCCACTTTGTTGTTATTGAAAAAATATAGAAGGACTGGGTATATTCATTGCATATCAAGACAGCTATGCTACTGTGTAAAATAAAAGAACTGATTACAAAGAAAACTGACATTATTGGACTAAAATAAAAAGTCACGCAAGCATGCAATAGCTATTGGACTATCAGTCATAAGAAACGACAGCTACTAATGTTTTATCATACTTTTATCTATTTTATGGGATTCTAAGTATGCTACTGTATATGCTATGCATGTTATATAAACAATTAATTGAGTAAACCCCATCGGGTTAAAGTTAAATCTTGTATTCTAAATTTTACAAAACTCTCACTTAGAAAATATAATTATATACATTTTAGTTTTAGATTTTGAATCATTGAAATATGAGGTTTTCTACGCGATATAAAAAAAAAACTATCCATTGATCCAGACCATGCGAATCCACGAATATCTAATATTATGACTTTTTAACAGCAGTACTGTTCCCCTAATCTAATTTTTAAAAAATCGAAATTGTGACTGCAGATATTATTACCAAGCTGTTATAAATGAGTTTTATCCGTTTTAGATGTTATAAGTTTTTTAAGTTCTTGTCGTACGGATTTGTAAAGATTAAAAACATGTTCCCTTTTTGTTTTTTTTAACCTTTTACCTATATTTTATTTAATAAATGATTGTAGCTCCATGTATATTAAGAACGTAAACTACTAATAGAATAAACGCACATACTTAAAATTAAGGCGGTGACCCTATACATAAATTGGATATCGATGATGTTAAATTTTCCTTAAATCGACCATAAGACCGTAATGGTTCGCGAGTTAGTGCAATCAGTAAGAACTCGTAAAAAGTCCTTGTGTGTAAAGAGGGCATATCAAAGTAGTAAAACCAAGCTTACAAATGTTCCATTTTTTATTAAAAGTTCACAATTCTATGTTTTTATACACGCAAAAAAATCCTCAAAAAACAGTAAATTTGTCCCTGAATACTAGTAGCACCGATAATATGTTTGATTTTACTTTTATTGGTTGCTCTTTTTTTACCGGGTACTATGATGTATTTCCAAATATAAGGTTACATATTGTAAAATTATATAATCCGGAGTCACAAGACGGTAATATGAAAATAGTCTAATAAATTGTACTCACGTTTGTATCGTCTGAATGTTTGTTAGACATAGACATACATGTACAGCCTTATTTAGATACAGTATAATTAATACAATTACAAAACCATAAGTTCTGACGAGCGTTTATAACCGACAAAAGACAATAACAGAAAACAAAGCATACACATTCAATGTGAACCACATTCCCTTTATTGTAATGTAAACATAAAAAAAAAAAAAAAAAAAGACATCATTCTTGTAACATTTATATTGTTTACTTACAATTGAATCGTGTTGTTTGATGATTTCAAAGGATGCTGCAAATATAATATCCTTTGTTAGGTAAATCCGTAATAGTCTTTCAAATAGTTGATAATTTGATGATAAATGTTGAAAATGATGCAGATTAAATACAGATAAATCATCGCATCACCATAGTAACAAACCGTGTAACAAATAACTAATTTATTGAAAAATCAGTTTTGTTTTGATTAATTAGATTTTCTCCAGGTTCATTATTAACTTCTTATTTATAGGAACAAACACACACATTTTACACAAAGGTATTGGTAGGTGTGATATTATGACCGTTATGTAAAAGTACACGTGGCTTAGAAAAAAACAATGGTGAAATATTTGATAAACGAGGTTCTTTCCAGATTTATTGATTGATTGATTGGTGGTTGATTAACGTCCAGTGGCGAATATTTCATGCATGTTCAGGACAAGAACAAGTTAACAATAAATACAATAGGTAGGTCTTGTCATAATAGATGCCATTCGGGATGTTGGTTGGGGAAATTTGGACTGCCACTGGAAAAATGAAGGTATATTGGATAGGGACAGAAAGATTGCCTTGCAAAAGCGACCTACGGACCCTTTTAAGAGTTGTTGCAAGGGTTCTTTACGTGCAAAGGGCGTGACACTCTTTTTCCACGAAGCATCGGATTTAACATCCCCATTCTGGCCGGACGTGACTGCGAACTTGATACATCCCGCACAGCCAAATGAACGCCCCACTTCTGCAAGCGTTCGATATATCAAAGGCAAGAGTGTATATGAAGGTATTGTTAGGTATGTTATGACGATCGTTTGATGAAAGATGTAGTGTTTGCTATGTATACTTTAGTATATGAGTATAGAAAGAGAGATAACTCTGTTATATGTTGAAACAATGTATGTGAACTGCTTGTCTCCCTTTGTACTGTTATATCAATCGGAACAACTCGGCCTTTCTGGTTGCACGAAGAAATAACCTCGTATGCATTAGGCGGAGGAATCATTGTCCGGAAAATTTTCCGATTCGATTCAAAATTATATTTTTTCGACTGGACTGGTACATTTTTTTACCACTACTGATTTAACTTGCTCCTGTCCGGAAAATTTTCCGATCCGATTGAATTTTATATTTTTTCGACTGGAATGGTACAAATTTTTTACCATTACTTATTTACTTTGCTCCTTCTTTCGCGCCAAAATATTTGGCAGAGTTAAAGTTCTTGATTACTCTGTGATATGTAACCAAATTATAGCGCCACCTGGAGGATAGAACTTCTTTGTGTCGCGGATCACTACAATTCCGGCCAACAATTTAAGAAGAATTTCTCCGTAGTGCATACGAGGCTATTGTACTGCGTAGCGAGAATGGCCGAGTAGTTACGATT
This sequence comes from Mytilus galloprovincialis, assembly GCA_037788925.1. Classification (NCBI taxonomy): domain Eukaryota; kingdom Metazoa; phylum Mollusca; class Bivalvia; order Mytilida; family Mytilidae; genus Mytilus; species Mytilus galloprovincialis. The sequence goes on along the minus strand of CM075343.1, from coordinate 29,441,767 downwards.
GCTGTTATATATACAATGTGCTGAGTTTCCGGTTACGTAATAAATGATGTACCTTCAATGGTGTTTGTTTGTAAGCCAGTATCAGGTTCAATCCGAATGTGCTAGCCACAAACAGTATAAAAGGTACACGTGACTGAACAAAAATTACCAGAAGTACTAAATTTATAAGATTTTCCCAAGATATATTTTACTCTTATCTATAAGGCACATAAGTTTACTATGAGAAATTATCGAGATACATAATTCAATTCTAATGTTAAAGGAATAACAAAATTATAATGTTACACCAATATGTTGTTACAGGGATGATATATATCGAACACATCATAGAAAGTTCATGTGACTGTTAACAAATATTATTTTCTTATTCGTGCCCTCAAACGCAAAAGTATTTATGTACAAAAACTCAAACACATACACGAGTGCAGCTAAGTTTTATTATCAAATAATTCAACTGTCCTCAAATCCCGTTGCCAGCACACTAGGACCGATGCAGCATATATGTCTTACAAACATGTCTACAATGAAAAATAATGAAATAGAATCTTTCATATCACAGAACAATATTTTCATAATGTTCTTTTTAACATCTGCCAAAATAAACATACTGCGTTTACAACATTATAAGCTTATACAAAACATATACTCACGGGGAGGGGGGGGGGGGGGGAGGGTTCACTGCACTAAGACTGAGTTTCGATGGTCAAGCTATGATAATGTAGTTTCAATGTTAACTTTTACCGCGAATGCCCAGTCCGTGCCATCATACAAAGAACTTTAAACTCTTAGCTTGGTTAAGGTGACTTATTGTTATGCTAAAATAATTTAAATATTATTTTAAAGATAAACACATGTTCCCAATATAACAACGAACCCATGTGCTATTGATAGTCAATAAATACATTAATACATTTTTTTCTCTCCAGATATATATTCAAATTCTTGTTCTTTATTTCTTATTTTCTTATTTTTTTGTGTTTTAACACCATTTTAAAAAAAACACAGCATTTAGGCTATTTCGTGGCTTCAAGTTTGTATTGGTGGTGGAAGCCGGAATGCCAGGAGAAAACCAACGACCTCTGATAGGAAAACCATCCTAGTCAAATAATATTATACCGGCTTTACACATCAGCGTATAGCTCTGACGTACGCCGGGCGTGCATGGAATTACATCATGTACGCTTTCAATACGCTAGTAACTAATTTTGGATGCGTTCAACCAGCTGTACATTAATACATCTGTATCGTGTGCACAACGAGTTTTAAGCGTGAATTTGGCGTACGAAAAGCGTACCTAAGCGTTTATCGGGCGTTCAAGTAACGCAATTTGGCTTATGTCTGGCGTTTGCATAACGAAGATTGAATGCACGTTACGAAGGACAAAAAGTCTTTTGAACGTATTTGAGACGCGTCCCGGACGTATCTCGTACGATAATACGTGCTTTCGGAGTGTGTGGGAGGTTTAATTATGGGATGTTTGTTACAAACACACCCGCATACGTTTAATACCGGCGTCACACATCAGTGTATAGCTCCGACGTACGCCGGGCGTGGTAAAAAATCATGTACGCTGCCAATATGCTAGTATTTTTGGATGCATTCAACATGTCAATCATATTTGTATCCTGCGCACAACAAGTTTTAGGCGTGTATTGGACAAACGAGAAGCTAAACGTTTATCGGCGTTCAAGTAACGCGTTGTTGCGTATGTCTAGTGTTTGTCTAACGTAGATGGACTGCACGCTACGAATGATAAAAAGTCTCTTGGAGGTATTTGAGATGCGTCCCGGACGTATCTGGAACGATAATCCGTGCTTTCAGCGTATCTAGGACGTTTAATTATGGGGTGTTTGTTACAAACTTACCCGCATACGTTTCAGTTACAGTCGAACGATCTTGAAGGGTATACAACGTGCCTTTAATGTGTCTCAAACTTATCTGTAGCGATTTCAACGCGCTTGTATCGCATGTGGTACGTGCGAGTAGTTAACAGGTATACGCTTGGCAATCGCTTTAGCATGATGAAAATGTTTATGCTGCATAAAAAAATCTTTGAGTTGAAGCGTTCACGAAGCCTATATCTTTGCATTTTGACGTACTTCAAACTTACTCAACACGCGTATAACGATTGCTTAGCGTACCTCAAGCGCGCAACTAACGTATACGGACTTCGTCAACAATTGTTTTCTCTGTACGTCTGGTACACCCCGGTTTATACGCCAATGTGTGACGCCGGCAAAGTTAAAATAGAACGAGCTTGAAGCGTAAGATATAACTCGCCCTAAACGTGTCTGAACTTATCTGTATACCGTTTTCAACGCGCTTGTAGGGTATGTATTACGTGCATGTGGCATACAGGTATACGCTTGGCAAACGCTTGAGCTGGATGAAAATTTGTATGCTGCATAAAAAAATCATGAAGTTATATACACTTAAAATTGAGAATGGAAATGGGGAATTTGTCAAACAAAAAACAACCCGACCAAATAAAAAACAACAGCAGAAGGTCACCAACAGGTCTTCAATGTAGCGAGAAATTCCCGCACCCGGAGGCGTCCTTCAGCTGGCCCCTAAACAAATTCTAGTCCAGTGATAATGAACGCCATACTAATTTCCAAATTGTACACAAGAAAATAAAATTAAAATAATACAAAACTAACAAAGGCCAGAGGCTCCTGACTTGGGACAGGCGCAAAATCGCGGCGGGGTTAAACATGTTTATGAGATCTCAACCCTCCGCCTATACCTCTAACCAATGTAGAAAAGTAAACGCATAACAAAACGCACATTAAAATTCAGTTCAAGAGAAGTCCGAGTCTTTTAGAACAAAATTTTCATCAATTGTGCAAATTAATATGTAGTTCAGGGGTATAAAAAAAAATCGACAGAATTTTCTTATACTTTGTGAAATTTAACTTTGAAGTATTGTAAATGAAAAAATGCAAAAAAAATTGGGGGTCACCGGCCATCTAAGAGATATTTTGACCTCTGAAAATGAGTGCAAATAGGTTATAGGAAATTATAGGGAAAATGGACACAAATACACTTTGATTGAAATTTCAGAGCAAAATAAATGACAGAAGTGGCTAATTTTTTCATACTGTATAGCTTGATGTCTCTATTTTATAAAATTGAAATAAAATTTGGGGGTCACCGGCCACCCAAGAGATTTTTTGACCTCTGAAAATGAGTGCAAATAGGCTAAATATAGGAAAAACAGACATAAAATCTCTTTGATCGATTTTTCAGAGCAAAATAAATGACAGAAGTGGCTCATTTTTTCATACTGTATAGCTGGATGTCTTATAAAATTGAAATAAAATTTGGGGGTCACCGGCCATCCAAGAGATTTTTTTGACCTCTGAAAATGAGTGCAAATATGCTAAATATAGGAAAAACAGACATAAAATCTCTTTGATTGAATTTTCAGAGCAAAATAAATGACAGAAGTGGCTCATTTTTTCATACTGTATAGCTTAATGTCTCTTTTAAAAAAAATTAAAATAAAATTTGAGGGTCACCAGCCATCCAAGAGATTTTTTGACCGCTGAAAATGAGTGCAAATAGGCTAAATATAGGAAAAAAACAGACATAAAATCTCTTTGATTGAATTTTCAGAGCAAAATAAATGACAGAAGTGGCTCATTTTTTCATACTGTATAGCTTGATGTCTCTATTTAATAAAATTGAAATAAAATTTGGGGGTCACCGGCCATCCAAGAGATTTTTTGACCTCTGAAAATGAGTGCAAATAGGCTAAATATAGGAAAAACAGACATAAAATCTCTTTGATTAAATTTTCAGAGCAAAATAAATGACAGAAGTGGCTCATTTTTTCATACTGTATAGCTTGATGTCTCTACTTTATAAAATTGAAATAAAATTTGCGGGTCATCTGCCATCTGAGATTTTTTTTTAGCAAAATAAATGACAGAAGTTGTTCATTGTTCAAAGAGGGGTTGACCTCTGCGGTTGTATAAAGCTGTGTCCTGCGGAGCATCTGGTAATTATTGTGCTTAAACCATATTTGTGACAACATATGAAAACTGTGAGCTGACAGTCTGCTTAGTTTTTATCCATAAGTCTCAATATGACTTTCTATCTAAAAGGTTTTTATGTGTCAATATTTGTGTTTCAATACAAAAGGAAGATATGGTATGATAATTGATTGTTTATGAGGAAACTCTCCGCAATAGACAAAATGACACAGAAGTTAACAGCTACAGGTCAAAAGCCGTTATCCCATAGTGAGATGTAAAAGGCCCTTCAATGACTAATGAAAAACAATTCAAATGAGAAAACTAAAGGCATATAAATGTACAAAATGATGAACTAAAAAAAATATGTGACACAACAAAAGACAACCACTGTATGAATTACAGGTTCATGACTTGGGACAGGCACATACATAATGAGCCACTTCTGTCACATACATAATGTTGTGAGGTTAATGTTTGAAGGTGACAACCCTTCCCCTTAACCTGGCCATGGGACAGTGGTGTAATTTGGTACAACATAGGGGTTTTATCAATTTGTATTATTCATTTTTGAACTCTAAATCTAGCGAAAAGTAGATTATCACAGATAAATTTGCAGAATGAGTTGTATGAATAGTCAGGACCCTTGTTTTACAAACATTATGGAGCAAAAAAAATGTGATGAGGTTTGTATGTACATAAAGTCTGTCATAAAATTAAAGGTTTCAGTATATTCACATTTTACAATATTTTTTGTAACTGCTGTACATGTATTTCACATGTTATTTTTCTTTTCTACTGTAGGATAGTAAGTGGTTCAAATATACATGTATGCTTCTTGAGACTTAAATTACATGCAATAGAAATCAGCCCCCCCCCCCCCCAAAAAAAAAATCAAAGAGCTGATAGCTCTGAAGTGGAAGAAGGTGAATAAAAAGTAACTTGAATTACCATAAAAGCAGCCCCACTTACCCAGGCTGCTTTGTTCCATTATTGTTAAAATGTATTTTTTCTTCAAACAAGAAAAAGGTCATAAGTACATGGATTTCCCATCCATACAATCTCTTTCTATGTTCAGTTGACTATGAAAATTAGGTAAAATCTTTAATTTGGCAGTAAAATTAAGAAGATCATATCAAGAGGAACACATGTGTACTAAGTTTCAAGTTGATTGGATTTCAACTTCATCAAAAACTACCTCGACCATAAACTTTATAACCAGAAGCAGGACGGACGGACAGACTAGAAAACATATTGCCCATAAATGGAGCATAAAAATAGTAAGACTTGTTACATACCCGCCAACTTTTGAAAGTTCCCATATGGGTTTTTACTGCACAACAACAATTTTAAAGGTTACAATTTTTAGCGACGTATTTTGCAAGATCTGGATTGTCTAGAAAAAGTGTCATATTTGTATGATGAACTTACATGCCTTTTCCTTAAGTCTGTTTGCATGATTCTAGTTATATATTAAATCGGTAGAAAAAATATACATGAAGCTAGCAGACCAGGGTTTATTTTCCAGATTAAGAATATTAGATGCTTGTTGAAATTTCCAATTTTGAATAATGCACAAAGATGGAGCTTTAACAGGTTGGGAACAACACTCCAAATGAGGGTAACCTTACTGGAAGATCATCACAACCCACTGTAAAAAATGAGCACAAAAAAGTCATTTATATTAATATTATTTGATGAAACTTTTCCCCAAGAACTATGCATCTATTAAGTTCTGAATGGTCAAAACATCATGTTTTTTTATCGACATCAATTTTGTGGTAAATGTAACCAAATGATGTAGAAATTGTGTTTTTTCTTCAAATTTCCATCAAATTGTAATGTTTATAGTTCCCTTATTGCCTCTCTATTTGAATAAAATAAAAAAAATAAGAAGAATCTGTTTCTTGTTTTGTTTTGTTTTTTGACAAATGATTGTTCACTGCTTGCAAATGAATCATTATATTTATATATCTTATCTGTATATATTTTTGTTCATGTCTCCATCTCCTTATCATTTGTAAATGTTTAGACAAATAAGAAAGAAATAAGCTCCACATGTATATTTGCAACATCGTAAATTAATTAAAAAAAATAACATACACTAACACTAGTACTGCATGGATTTTAAGCATTATGAAAGTCATATTTGTAGAAAGCTTAAAAAGATTTAAAAACCGTGTAAATTTCTTGCTATTTCTTAGCTTACACAATAAAATCTAATATATACTATCATTTACACATTTAAATTTCAAGATTTTACTAGGAATTAATCTGTCTACTATACACCTTTTATTAGTCTAGTTGCACATATTATCACTTCTAATAATTAAGAAACAACTTTATCAAATAAACTTCAATGTAATCCTTGAAAGGAGGTCTAGATTTCTAAAATAATTTATAAATTTTATTTTTTTTACTTGTCCAAAATCATTTAAATTCATTTAATTAACATCATTTTATGATTATTTGATTAAAATATTAATCATTTATAGTCTTTTTACAATTTACATTTTTAAAAGCATAATAACTGAAAACAGGCTAAAACAAAGGGAAGTAACAAAAAAGTATTTCAATATTCCCAATACACATCGTTTTGATAACACAACGGCAGTTAGCAGGAGGTAAACATCGTTGATTACCAGTATGTTTGACACCCAAGCTGTCAAGTGAAGCCATATAATTATACATCTTCTTTGATGTTCAGGTAAAATTTAACACAGGTGTCAATTACACCCCACTGTGTTACACCCGTACTGTAGTAAGAAATGATAAAATATGGCGTCTGAAAATTTTCATTCATGAAATATTTCATACACGGGAGTTTTTTCTCCTAAACGGGAGGAAGGGAGGAGACCCCTGAGAACGGGAGTTTTGTTCTCCCGCCGGGAGGTTCACATGTATGTTACAAAGGGCATCTAATTCACATGACAAAGGAAAACCATGAATGAAGACAACACTTTATATATCCTTTTTATTTATATAAAAACAAAATCTTCTTGTCTGCAGGATTGCAAATTCGTAACTTCAAGGGCGAACTTGTAAACAGGGCGAGTTGTCCCGATACCAAATTCACGCATGCGTAATACAAATATCTACAGTTAAAACATCCTGTTACAAGTAAACAAATAACGTTCATGTGGATGAGATGAAATCTAATAAATTACATAAATAAAAGGGTCATATTTACGATAGTGATTGTTTTACAATCATAATTTACAAATTAAATGATTCAGATGCCTAATCATGTGTAAAAATCGGTGTCAGGAATCTAAGTTGTTTTGAAATTGTAATATACGAAATGAATGCGGCATACAGAGACTCAATGCCAAGGGTCGGCCCCTTAAGTCTTCAGAAGACTTGACGTCTTCTTCCACTAAAAAGCAAATTTTAATAACTTCAGCTGTAATATGCATTTTTAAATGTAATGTATGTGCTAGGGGCCTAAGGATTTTTAATACTTAAAGTACTATTAAATTATTACATGTATATTGTAATATACTATGCAATTGGTAATTTCCTTTTTATTTAAAGTACATTTTAAACATATGGGAGGATTCAGAGGCAGCCCTAGGAAAAATTTGGTTAATTATATTGGGAATCACTGGAGCATGACCTGAGTGGGTCCCCTTTAGGGCAGTCAGTGAGCCCCCTCTTATGAAAAATTCTGGATCCGCCACTGGGATTTTTTATACAACAAAAACATTCATGAGGTTTTAAATTGCAGGAAAATATCACCTCTTCATACAAGCCCCCCCCCTTTTTTTCATTCAAAAACCTACTAAACATGCTAAAAGTCACATACATTTGTACTTATACATTTGTATAATTTTGACTTTTGAATAATTATTAAACATTCTACATATATCAGATACATGTACATCAATTTAGTCTGTAAAAACATTTTGTCTATAATATATATCTTATAATTGCCATGAAACTTGGTCCGTAGGCTTTTAATTTAGTAATCTCTGGTCATACAAAGTTGGTTAAGATCAGTTAGTTCCTACTATCCTATTACACTTTAAAAACATCCTTTGATTTTATCTTTATTTACAAAATAAAGACTCTTGTGTGGACATTACCATGCGTTCTACATGAAAATCAATTATATAATCATTTTTGTAAATTTGATTACATATCTTGAAATATTTTTTTCATACACCTTTAATAAATATGCCTTAAAGAGGAAGTATTTTTAAAAGAGTTGAAATAATACTGTAACTTTTGGTCATGAATGGACCACCTAAAAAACCTTAAAAAATGTCTGAAGCCATCATTGAAAAGAAAATGACACCAACTTAGTGCAGGTGTAATTTTTTAAAGTTTGCATTTAATGTCTTTAACATATTAAAGAAATGCACTTCGAAATAACTGTGTAGACCCCTAACAAGCTTTTAAATTTAGAAAAATATCACTTTATGACAAGACCACTTTTCCTGTTTAGGTAGTAAAAGTTTTGTTTTTCTCTCATGAAGATTCTGTGGGATCAAATATATTATACATGTTATAGGGGGGTAAGGAAAAGTTTTAAAGAATAGAGAATAATGCATGTAATGTTCACAATCAGGGTTTCCCCTGGGTCAATTATTTTTTTCGCCACCTCTTTCGCCAAAACAATATACTTTTCGCCACTTTATGAGTCACAATACATTTGTAAATAAAAGAAAATAGACATACATGTAACAATGAAGAAAAACTGGGTTGTTAAATTATAAGAAGTACAGAAAAATGGGAAAAAATAAATAGAGATAAATGGTATAAAGAATTAGTTAGGAATGAAATGAAGGACCCTCAATCCAGACCATTGGTAAGAAAGGTAGTTTTGTGAAATGATTCATTTTAAAAAATAATTTATATGGTCTAGATCCTGCTAACTTGTTTAAACTCGCCACATTATTCATGTATGTGTCTGTCTCAAGTCAGGAGCCTGTAATTCAGTGGTTGTCATTTGTTTATGTGTTACATATTTGTTTTTTATTCATTTTTTTATATACAAATAAGGCCGTTGTTTTCTTGTTTGAATTGTTGTACATGTACATCATGTACAATTTACATTGTCAAATCTGGGCCTTTCATTGCTGACTAGTATGTATATACATGTATGTGGTATGGGCTTTGCTTATTGTTGAAGGCCGTACGGTGACCTATAGCTGTTTATGTAGGTGCCATTTTGGTCTCTTTTTGGATACATTGAAGTTGTCTCATCCAAGCAATTATACCACATCTTTTTTATATAGATGGGTTTTGTTCTAACATGTCTAAATTTTAAGTGTGCATGCTTAACCAAAAATGTTATAACTAGAATCCCGGCAAAATCAACTCCATTCACATTTGAATACTCCAGGTTTACAACAAGAAAATTCTTTTTGCATATATATATATGCATGTAATACACCTCATCCCTATTAGCCTACTTGGCCGGCCAACCTGGTCGCTTGACCTTTTGACGCATTCAACAATCACTTTTCAATTGTGACATCAGATATTTTGTTTTATGATGTCAAAATGTACGGGAACCTGTGTGATATCCAGTAATGGTGGACAAATAGCGATAAGGTGTATCATTTTTGATGCGTTTTGTTTTTTGATTTTGCCATGTGATTATGGACTTTCCAAATTGATTTTCCACTGAGTTCAGTATTTTTGTGATTTTACTTTTTACATGTCTTACATGTACATGATGTATATAAACCTTTACTTCCATGAAACATGACCTTTACTCCCAGAAACCTAAATGGTCTGAACCCTATGTAGATGACATATTTCTCTGGTCCACAAATTTCAAATTTATTACATGATAAAAGTACCATGAGCTATGCCTTTGGTTGCATTAATAATTAATTTTCAGCCTGAAAAAGGGGGGGGGGGGGTCATTGTTTTGTTGTTCGACACGGATATTGTTCTAAAATCATTTACGCTTGCATGTTATTTTTCAGTGGTCGTGAATCGCTCTTGAACATTTATATTCAATTCAATAGTACTTACTTGTCAGTTTAAATTTCCCCTTTTTCATGATTTGTTTACATCATCTTTCGCATGTTTGTCGGACCTTTTCTAGTGTAAGACAAGAGTGAAACTGCTTCATAAGCTACCAAAATGAAGATCGTTATCTATAATTTCGATCTGCATTACAGTATTCATGAAAAGCAGTTCACGTGTTCGATAAATGTGAGTTATTCTCTTTTCATTCTTCTCCTTCGTCAAAAACATGGCATTTATTTTTAGAACGGAAGTCCTATTTCAACAATGACAATTGTAACAATAAATTTTATTAAGTTTTAAAATTGCATTTAAAAGTTATTCAACTCTTTCTCAATGCATTTGAATAAAAAAGATTATTTAAATGATCATATTTTACTGTTACGGAAAATTACGACTATGTACATCACTTACGATATCAATGCGCAACTTTATGCGCAGACGGCGCGAAAATTTAAACCCCCGAACTACCTTAACGGGCGCGTACATTTTAAAAGAATAAAATGAATAAAAACTATGGTTCCTAATTTGTGCATTGTGATAAAAAGTTCGTATGTATCATTCCATTTGTTTCTTACTCTTTCTTGTATTGTTCTTGTTCTATTGCAAATAATCAATTTCATGACTGCATCAAGTGTGTCTATCAGTGTCATCAGTTTACCATAGTGATATCACATGGGAAGGTTAGAAACTAATCAAGTTAGCAAAATTTGATGTAGGAATGCAGATATTTAATATGAATTTTCATTTATAAGAACCAATTCATAAAAATATTACTTATAAATATTAATATTTTTGCAAAAAATTATTATTTTTGTTTGCTTTTAATTATTTTTTTAAATTGCTATTTTAAGGGGAGGTAACTCTAAAATAGTGCATTTTCTAAAGGATTTTACATGAATTTTCCTATTTTGTATTTTAACCTGAAAAAAATAACGGTGACCCTATCTTTTCATTTAAGATTCTCAAAGCATTGTCTGAAAGCTATCTTTTCCTTAAGTATTTAACAATTCTATCATTTTGTTTAGTTGTAAACCACAAACTGGTGTTTTTTTACCGTATAATCCTTACAAAATGTGTCATTTTGTCGCGTCCTGTAGCTATCATTTTTATGTTTTATTTCAACATATATTAAGAGATACTAGTACGTTTTGACAAAGTACGAACAAATTCTATCATTTTTATTTTAGACTCCCCCATACCACCTTAAGTGTTTTACTGTGTTATCTTACCGTTTTAATTTATTGACATAACTGCACGATCCAATTTTCAATTTGTGGCACGAGAAACTTTATATGATCTTAACCTTTGCCGTCATTGTACAACTTGTATATTTTGTTTGAAGTATATGGAGAATCGTCTGATTGCACTCATATCCCATATTTTTATATCAATATTAAATATTTAGATATATTTGTATATTTTTAATTGTAAGATCGGTTTTATGTATTGGAGTTTGAACTAGTACACATTTTGTTAAGGGGCCATCTGAAGTCCGCCGCCGGGCGAGGGATTTTCTCACTTTGTTAAAAACCCATTGGTGACCTTTGACTGCTTTTTGCTTTTTTGTCATGTTACTGTCTCTTTAATACGGAAGCGTATTAGGGACATAGAAAAAATAAAATTGGCAGTAAACTTTTTTTTCAATGTCGAAATTTTGACATTTCAAATCTCGAAATTTCGACTCTATCTCGAAATTTTAACTTTTCTTATCTTGAAATTTTGAAATTCTAAAATCTTGAAATTTCGACTTTTTTGAAACTCGAAATTTCGACTTTTTCTAAACTCAAAATTTCGACTTTTTCTAAACTCAAAATTTCGACCTATTTCACACTCAAAATTTCGACTTCTTTTAAACTCAAAATTTCAACTTTTTTTAATCTTAAAATTTCGACTTTTCCTCAGTATTTATACTTTTGCGATTACCACTTTCACAGTCATTTATATCAGCAAGGCGGAGAGCCATATACATCATAAACTTCATAAGCATATTTTAATAAACTAAACCATTTTAAAGAGGTTATTTTAGATAGAAAATCTTGTTTTTGCCGAAGAATAAATAAAAAAATGTTTCATGTTCAAATACATTTTTGAAGTCTAGACACACCTATATAACGACATACTTTTATTCAACAGACTAATATATAAAGAAAAGGGTTAATAGTTGTGTTATAAGAATGCAAACTTCCCAAACTAGAAAACTGAGCAGCTCATTGGTTGTTCTGAATATGTATGGCATTTTTGGATACTTGATTTACCATTGTTTAAACAAGGCAAAGTCAGTGACTTGCTATTGGGATACCAAACAGGCCTTTGAAACTGTGATGCTAAATGTACTCAGATCTGACGATCATATGACAGTGTCGTGAAAACCAAAACATGGAATAGGGGGGGGGGATTCTGTCAATATGCATGCTCTTTATGAATAATTTCTTCAATATTAAATGCTAATCCATATCTTAATTTAAGAACAAAACCAATTTCTGAATATAAATTGCCAAAATATATGGATGACGCTTTAATAATTTGCGACCATGTCTAATCCTTCTAAAATTGTTATAACTGTGTTTGAACACTAACAGCAAAGTTTTAAAAGTACTTAGAAAGAGTCAAAATTTCGAGATTTCAACAGTCGAAATTTCGATTTAAATAAAGTCGACATTTCGTGTTCAAAATAAGTCGAAATTTCGTGTTTCAAAAAAGTTGAAATTTTGAGTTTAAAATAAGTCGAAATTTCGAGTCTAAAATAAGTCGAAATTTCGTGTTCAAAATAAGTCGAAATTTCGAGTTTTAAAAAAGTTGAAATTTTGAGTTTAAAATAAGTCGAAATTTCGAGTCTAAAATAAGTCGAAATTTCGAGTTTTAAATAAGTCGAATTTTCGAGTTTTAAATAAGTCGAAATTTTGAGTTTAAAGTGGAAATTTCGAGTTTCAAAAAAGTCAAAATTTCGACTTTTCAAAAAGTCGAAATTTCAAGATTTTAGAAAGTCAAAATTTCAAGTTTAAGTCAAAATTTCGGGATTTGTAAAGTCAAAATTTCAAGTTAAAGTAAAAATTTCGAGATTCGAAAAGTCAAAATTTCGACTTTGAAAAAAAAAGTTCACTGCCAATTTTATTTTTTCTATGTCCCTAATACGCTTCCGTACTTTAACACATTGCACATTTCCATTCTCAATTTTTGATATGAAGAATGTGTTGATCAAATGAAAACTAAATCTTTTAATTGCCGTGAAAATAAGAAAGAATAGTTACTTCTCTAGTAGCACCATGTACTGCAAGTTGTGTTAGATTGATAATTCAAAATGGTTCAATCATTTTACTTTGGATTTCATTTGATGGACATGTTGATATGGATAGTCTGTTTAAGCATCTTAAAAATCACATGAAGGTATACGCATATCAGTAAACTGAACTCAGTGCGAAGAACCTTTAAAGTACACTTAGACAAAGAGCTCAATCTAGTGAAACACTTTTTCATGCTGGTCACTGTCTGTTATCAAACTGCACCGCAATCCTAAAAAAAAATATGCAAGTTAATTCTAATATATATATATATATATATAGACGTAGAATCCAAAGGAAGTAAATAAACCGTTTACTGAAATAAATGTACAATATGTCTATGGGCCACAGATGCCCCTGCTTGTGAAAAGAAAACACAAGTAAACTCCACATATAGAAACAGGATTCACGTAATTTTGACTGTTAAGTGACGATAAGCATTGTGTATAAGTTTCAAAACATTTGGTTGAGGCAAACTAAAGTTAAAGAACAGAAACAACAGATTAAGCATCTTTCCTATCTTTAGTCTTCGTGTTGATATTTGTATCATTAGTACTAGTACTAACTTCTTATATCTAATAACTCTTAAACAGTAACACCACCCAATATTGAACTTGATTGAGCTGTGTTATGGGGTAATAAGCATAACGTATAAGGTTTATAAAATTTGATTGAATCAAACTTATTTAAAAGAACGAAAACGCAAATTCAGCATTTTCTATGTTTTTAAAGGAACATGATAACTATTGTGTTGATATTTTTGGTAATGGTGTATATGTACGTTGTACCCAACAATTGTAATACCTTTTGGTACAATCTAGGGGGAGGCTCACGGTAGGAGGCCGGAATCAACAACGGAAAGAAAACCAAACTAGAAAATCAAGAAATACGCTATTAATTTAATAAAGAGAACGTCATTATAATTATAATACAATTTCACAGTACAAATATTATAGTCAAAAATAAATTGAAAACAATAATTAAATATCACAATTCAAATTAAATATAATATAATAACAATAATAATTACCATTAAATTAAACCTTTTTTTAAAATTAAAATATAAATTATTTATAAACTTTGTCTTATTTTTCCAAAGTAAAATAAAATAAAAATAATTTTTAATCTAAATTAATTCGAACACCAAGAGACTCACCTAGAAAATCAAGAAATACGCTATTAATGTTTTAGCGACTTGATTTCCTTATATACCAATTTCTAAGTGTCATAGAGGCCATGAAGCTGTTATTGTTAGTCCACAATAAATTAAAATAAGAGTGACCAAATATAGTTATGGTCCAGAACTAAGACATAATTATCATTTATGTAAAAGATGAGTTTTCTTTAATTTCTGTAATTTCTACTTTTGAAATTACCAAAATATGTTTCAAAATATATTCATTAATATTTTCTTAACCTTAATATAAAACAATACACAACTTAGAATCTATATAAAAAATAATATAAAATAACATTATAAATTTTAATTAAGATATTGATGATACTAAGGTACTAGTTTGTGCCCTATAGTTTATCAAAGTTAATTTATGGACGTAAGTTGACCATGTCACTACTTGAACCATTGTCCGAAGTTTATGACTTGTTTGTTCATCCTTCACTTTCAAACAAAGATTTAAGTAGTATTTGTTCTATCAGAAAGTTATTTGACCCAAAGAAAGTTAGTTTGACCATCGTGAAGTTTATTTGAACTAAAAACTGGACATGAAAATTTGGCCTTTACAGTATAACAGTTAAACAATATTTTGTTATAAAATATTTTTCACATTAAATTTTATATGCATTAAATATTGAACTATATGAAATCAAAAATAAAGTGCATTTTTCTATTACAATAATCGCTCTCCCTTTGAAAAGGAGATTGTTCCATCAATCTAAAAACATAAGTCATATACAAAAAAAATAACTCACAATAATAAACAAGATATATATAATTTTTTTTTTTTTTTCATAATATTTTTTTCCATTTTTTCTTTTCTTTTTAAACATGATGCAATGAAATACACAAATACACAAAAAGCACACATAATATACCTATTAAATATATAAAAAAAAATACAATAATTATAACACATACATTGAAGATTTAAAGGCCTTTAATATTTACAGATGTACATAATGATATCAATTAAATGACAAAATACAATAACTATTGTATTGTAAGTGTCATAAAATTAAGATCTAGTTAACTTTTGATTTTCGTTAACGATTTTTTTTTCATGAAAATACAAGTGACTTATTTTTTTCCATTGTTTGGATATAGTGGGTAATACCACATTGAATTCTTTTATAATATGTCTATTTTTGATAATGGCATTGAGCTAATACATTTTTTTGTATTATACAAGTTTTCGCGTTTATCCGCGCACTTGAATTTATTGTAGGCGATTTAGGAATTAACAATTAATGGGGATTTTACTGAAATAGTCTTAATCCTTTGTAATAATGATAAACTAAACATGAATAAAGAATAAATGAAAGTCGCATAATATGATATTAAAAATGACAGATTTTATAATTTAACGCAAGTAGTTATTTATCTGTCTAATATAAGATTTGTTTAATTGTTCGAAATAGTCTATGTGTAAAGACATAGAAGAGGGCAAACTATTGTAAGGTATATCTACCTCATTTTCAATAATATTTATAATACAGTTAACATAAAGGGTGTCATAAACAAAAGGGTCGAAATTATACGACAGGAGATAATTTACGGCATCACAATAGTCCAAATCTTCAGAATGATTGGACAACATGGACCAGACTTGTTCTGGAGACATACTGAACATGTCCATGTTTGGTAAATCTAAGGAATAGAAGAAAAAAAAAATATTAATATAGATATGAACTAGTGAAGTGTTGTGTGACATTAAACATTTTGCATAAAAGATTGACAAGTTTGCCTAAATTACTTGCATGTCTATCAGATACCAAATATCGACAAGCTCCATATCTTGTGAAAATTTCCGAATATAAAATGTTTGCAATTTCTTCAGCTTCTTGAGTTTTCATTGGAAAACTTTCACACCAATGTGAGAAAGAATCTGTTACTAACAAAATATATTTGTATTTATCTTTTGAAGTTGGTAATCCCCCTAAAACATCCATGTGAAGTCGAACAAAAGGTCCTTGAACTGGCAATGATTTTAAAGGTGCTTTTTTAGCAGTACTGTCTTTTTTCACAGTTTGGCAAATTTGACAACTAGTGACATAATCATACACATTTTGATACATTTTTGGCCAAAAATATCTTTGTTTAATAGCTTCATAAGTTCTTTGAACACCTAAATGTGAACCACCTGCTTTTTGATCATGGAATGATAATAAAATATCATTGCGTAATGGTTGTGGAATTGCTATTTGCTTTATCAATTGATGTTTTGATGTCCTAGTTTTGGTACGGGGCTGAAAGAAATGATACAAAGTATCATTTAGAAGCTCATATTGACTAGTCTCATACGGTATAGCTTGTGCTCTTTTCTTATCATTTGGTAAAGTACCGTCTTGTAAGAAGGAGATTATTGGTCCAAAATATGGGCATTTTTTTTGTAAAGAAGAAATATCTTGTACGGAAAAGATCGGAACTTTTTCTTCAGATTTAGTAACTTGTTCTAAAGTTTCCCCTGGATAAATGAAAGTAATTTCAGTTAAAACTTGTGTTGATTCTGATTGTTTTTCATAATCGCGTCTGGAAAGGGCATCACAATGTTGATTTCGTGATCCCAAACGATGTATAACGTCAAATTTGTATTCCTGTAGTTTTAACGCCCATCTTATCAATCTTGAATTTGTGTGTTTAATAGTTTGTAACCAAGTCAAAGCTTTATGGTCTGTGTAAATAGTAAATTTATTAGTAGCTAGATACACGTGAAAATACGCGACTGCTGATACTAATGCTAACATTTCTTGTTCTGTAACGGTATAATTTTTTTCTGCTGGGGACAATGCTCTACCCCCATATCCAATGACATGTTCTTTTTCATCATCCCCTACTTGTGATAAAATATAACCTATTGCGGAACCAGATGCGTCACAAGATACTATAAACGGTTTATTGAAATCTGGAAAATTTAAAACTGGAGTTGATGTTAAAGATTCCTTTAACGTATCAAAAGCATTTTGACAATCTGTAGTCCATTTAAAAGGAGTATCTTTAGTAAGAAGTCTATTCAGAGGTGATGCAATTTTGGCATAACCCTTAACAAACTTCCTATAGTAATTGCATAAACCTAAGAAACTGCGGACATCATGTTGATTGTTTGGAATCGGAAAAGTTTCAACAGCTTTTGTTTTAGAAGTGTCTACTTTAATACCTTCTTTAGAAATGATGTGTCCCAAATAAAGAATTTCTGATTGAGCAAAATCACATTTGTTAGGTCTCAATTTTAAATTTGCTTGTTTTAGCCTTTGAAAAATTAAATCTAAATGTTGTAAATGTGATTCAAAATCTTTTGACCAAATAATAACATCGTCAACGTACACTAAACAATGTTTCCATGTTAAACCTCTTAAAACTTGTGTCATTAAAGATTGAAAACTTTGACAAGCGTTGTTCAAACCATAAGGCATTCTCTTAAATTGATATAGATTATCATGAGTTATAAACGCTGTTTTATGTTTTGAGTGTTCGTCCATTGGCATTTGATAATAGGCTGTTGTCAAATCAAGTCTTGAATAAATTTTAGCATTTGATTGGCCTATAGCATCAAATACATCGTCTAAACGAGGCAAAGGATGTTGTTGAAGAATTGATTGTTTGTTAAGTGAGCGAAAATCAATACAGAGCCGCCAGGTATTATCTTTTTTCTTAACAAGGACAATTGGTGAACTATATTCGCTAGTTGAAGGTTCTATTATATCATGTTTAAGAAGCTCTTCCACTTGCCTTTGGATTTCTTGTTTCGCTGCTGGCGATGTCCTATAAGGACGAGATTTTACGGGTGGAGCATTTCCGGTGTTAATTTTATGCTTATAAACATCAGTTTTCCCTAATTCTTGTAAATTGGTTGCAAAAACATTTCTATTTTGTGTTAAAAATGATCTCAATTGTTGTTTTTGTTGATCTGTTAAATCAGCTTTTGATAAATCAAATTGAATATCAGCTTGGCTTGATTGAGGTTGTACTGAATTCATATATGTACTTGTGGATTTATTTGTAGACTTATCTTCGTCTAAAGTAAATATATTACCTTGGTCTACCTCGTTAAGAGTAGCTAAAATTAAACCAGACTTTAAAGTAATGACCTCATTAGTTGGATTTAAAACCTGAAGGTAACATTTGTTGTTACGATTTTTAATTAAACATCTAGCTGTCAAAAAATTGTACTTTAAATTTTTGAATGGCTCTAATAAGTAATTTTGATGCGGCAAAGCTTGAGACAATCTAACACAAACGTTCATAATTGTATTTGGAGGGATGGTTGATTTCCAATAAACTCTAGCATAACCTGGTGTTACTCTTACAACATTGATTGTAACTGAATCTCTAATTAAAGATAATTTATTAGTGTTCCAATTTAAACAAACACTTTTTTCTTTGCAAAAATCTGTGCCTAAGATCATAGAATGTCTTAAAGCTGGTATAATATAAAATTTTTGAGAAAGAACTACTCCGCTTATTGTAAAATTTAAATTAATTTGACCTTTAACTGGGTAAGTAGCTCCACCTGCTCCAACTATTTGCTTAATATCTGAGTGTAATAAACGAGTATTTGCAAATTTGGTTTTCAAGAATGTTTTTTCATTGATAGCAGATATTGTTGAACCAGTGTCCAAAAGTGCTTTAATATGAATACCGCCAAAATTTACTGGAATAAGACATTGATGCATGTCTGTTACAAATTCTTTTGATTGAGATTTTGAATTTTCATGAGTTGAACAATTGTGTTTAACCTGGTTAAACTTTGTACGCCTGTCCAAAGTAAAAATTCTTCGAACAGGCCTTGATTGCTATTGTTGTTGCGTTCTTCTAGTAGATAGACAAGCTTGAGAAAAATGTCCAATTTTGTTACAAAGATGGCACATGACATTGCTAGCGGGACAGTGGGATCTATTATGAAAATACCCATTGCAGTATGGACATCTATCCGATGGTGCTTGCGGTTGATTTTGATATCTAAATGGTTGTCGGAAATTTTGATTGACTGGATAGCGAGGAGGCATTCTATTGAACCGTTGACGTTGATGTTGAGGTTGTGGTGCCCTATACCTATTCGAAGGATACATAGTGTGATATGGTGTTCTTGGGGTATGATAAATTGGCTGTTGTACATAAACAGAGTGTTGAGGCGGTTGATAAGATTGAGAAGGTTGGTAAGATTGATGTTGGGTAGTATCTGGAGATGTACTATTTACATTAATAGATTGGATATGCTCCTTCAATGAATGAATTTCATTTAAAACAGTTTGATTCATGGAATTTACAGAATTTACATTTGAATCAATAGCTTTTTCTGCCAAAGTTGCAGCATGCCTAAATTCTTCAATATTTTTAGGTTCCTTTGTCATCACAATTGTTTTTAAATCGGCCTTTAAACCGTTCATTGCTACCGCCAGCAATATATCATCAGATATATTCCTGTTTGTAGCCAATTTCAACAATCTTGACAAGAAATCAAGCACAGACTCATTTCTTCCCTGATGCGTTTGTAAAATAGTTATATCTAAAAGATGTTGCTTATCTTTAAAACGATCTTTAAAAGCAGCAATTAAAAAATCAAAATGGTGTTTCTTTGAATCTGAAACAGTGTCATACCAAATTTTGGCATGACCTTCCAGATGGAAAGGAAATGATTCTGCACTTTTTTTCTTTGTTAAATCATAAAAACTACAATATTGATTAAAATTAGTTAACCAAGTCTCAGGATTTTGAGTATTGTCACCTTTAAATTTCTCAATTTTCAAAATAGATGACATGTTAAAAATGTTTGTAGGAGGTTGTACTGTCCTACCTGATGAAATTGTAGAGGTGGATGAAGTTGGTGCGGTTGTTATTTGTCCTGTAACTGTTCCTATTGCTGATCCAATGCTTGTAGTCGTTGTAGAGGCTGGTATTGATGTTGATACGGCTGTGGATATGGTAGATGTTACGGTATGTCCAGTTGATATTGAAGTGGCACTGGAACTTGCAGATGGTGTCGATGTCTGTAAAGAAGGATATATTAAAGAAAAGTGCTGAGGCGTTTGAAGACTAGTTGTTGGAGGTGGTGGTCTTGTGTTAAAAGAAGATGGAATCGTTGGTCTACGAATAATGGAAGGTCTCAAAGGTGTGATGTGAGTTGGTGCTACTGGATATCCGGTCCACGATGAGAGAAAATGGTTGCTGCTGCCTTGATGAATTGGCGATGATTGCAAAAAGAGTTGATCGTCGTAAGGAATAGTTGTATTGTTGTCACAATCTTCAACAGGATAAGATGATGGTTTGTCTGTTTTGAAGGTGACAACGTTGTCTGTTTTATCGAAAATATCCAAATTATCAAATGCTGAGTCAAGTTTCTCCTGAATTTGTCGATGGTGGCTATAATTGGATGGTGTCTTTCCTGGCTTGTGTGTTTTTTTTCCATTGCTATACATAGTCCTCTACCATTATATTGTGTTGATATTTTTGGTAATGGTGTATATGTACGTTGTACCCAACAATTGTAATACCTTTTGGTACAATCTAGGGGGAGGCTCACGGTAGGAGGCCGGAATCAACAACGGAAAGAAAACCAAACTAGAAAATCAAGAAATACGCTATTAATTTAATAAAGAGAACGTCATTATAATTATAATACAATTTCACAGTACAAATATTATAGTCAAAAATAAATTGAAAACAATAATTAAATATCACAATTCAAATTAAATATAATATAATAACAATAATAATTACCATTAAATTAAACCTTTTTTTAAAATTAAAATATAAATTATTTATAAACTTTGTCTTATTTTTCCAAAGTAAAATAAAATAAAAATAATTTTTAATCTAAATTAATTCGAACACCAAGAGACTCACCTAGAAAATCAAGAAATACGCTATTAATGTTTTAGCGACTTGATTTCCTTATATACCAATTTCTAAGTGTCATAGAGGCCATGAAGCTGTTATTGTTAGTCCACAATAAATTAAAATAAGAGTGACCAAATATAGTTATGGTCCAGAACTAAGACATAATTATCATTTATGTAAAAGATGAGTTTTCTTTAATTTCTGTAATTTCTACTTTTGAAATTACCAAAATATGTTTCAAAATATATTCATTAATATTTTCTTAACCTTAATATAAAACAATACACAACTTAGAATCTATATAAAAAATAATATAAAATAACATTATAAATTTTAATTAAGATATTGATGATACTAAGGTACTAGTTTGTGCCCTATAGTTTATCAAAGTTAATTTATGGACGTAAGTTGACCATGTCACTACTTGAACCATTGTCCGAAGTTTATGACTTGTTTGTTCATCCTTCACTTTCAAACAAAGATTTAAGTAGTATTTGTTCTATCAGAAAGTTATTTGACCCAAAGAAAGTTAGTTTGACCATCGTGAAGTTTATTTGAACTAAAAACTGGACATGAAAATTTGGCCTTTACAGTATAACAGTTAAACAATATTTTGTTATAAAATATTTTTCACATTAAATTTTATATGCATTAAATATTGAACTATATGAAATCAAAAATAAAGTGCATTTTTCTATTACAATATAACTCTTGAACGGTATTAGTGACGCCACCAAATTTTAAGTTAATTTTTTTTCTGTGGAAATAACCATTGTCCCAGGTTATGGAGATGGTGAAGACCCCGCTAACATGTTCAACCCCGCCCTAGTTAGTATGCATGTGCCTGTCGCAAGTCAGTTGCCTATACATTTGTTCATTTCTTTCCTCGTTTGAATTTCGTTTTATTGTGTTTTTTCTATGTTGTGATGTTATAGTATAGTTTCATCCGGCAGCAAATGTTTGCACCTTTCCTAAGTCAGGAATCTAATGTACAGTAGTCATCGTTTGTTTGTGTAATTTATACGTTTTTCTCGTTTCTCGTTTTTTATTTAGATTAGACCGTTGGTTTTCCCGATTGAATTGATTTACACTAGTAGTTTTGGGGCCCTTTATAGGCTCCGTATGAAGACCGTACATTGACCTATAATGGTTTACCTTTATAAATTGTTATTTGGATAGAGATTTGTCTCAGTGGCACTCATACAACATCTTCTATACCTATTTGCTCATTGTTGAAGGCCGTATGGTGACATCATGATAGATGTTGATTTCTGTGTTACCTGGTCTCTTGTGGAGAGTTCTTCTTTGGCGCTCATGCCACATGAGGTGAAGGGTGGGGATACTGCTAGCATGTTTAATCTGCCGCATTCTGTTTGTATGAACCTGTTCCAAGTCAGGAGACTCTTATTTATGAATTGTCGTTTGTTTGTGTGTTACATATTTGTTTATGTTCATTTTTTGTACATAATTTGTCCGTTCCTTTTCTCGGTGCTTTTTATAACTGACTATGCGGTACGGACTTTGCTCATTGTCGAAGGCCGTAGGGTGACTTATATCTGTTAATTTCTGTGTCATGTAGTCTTTCGTGGAGTATTCTTATTGGCACTCATGACACATCTTCTTTTTATTTTGTGTATAAGTTTTGTAGTATTTGTTTGAGGCAACTAAAGTTAAAACAACGGAACCTTTTTTTTTTGACGTTCGGGACGAACGGACTAGACTAACTCCGCAGTTTATGCCCCTTTTATATGGTACCAACACAGAAGTTCTGACTAGTGTGCTGGTGCTAGGCATTCCACCAGCACTGTTATTAACACACGCACACAAAATTTTATTTATAAAAATATTCAATCTTCATTTTAATTTGATTCTTTATGACCTATAATGATTATGTGCATGCCCAAATCTCACAAGTAGTATCAAATTTGACAAATTTATTGTACATAATACATTTTTGTTATATTCTATAACTTATTTTTCAATTAAACTTAAATTGATCATCTCTTTCTTTTTATATGTCTTTTAAGATTCTATTTTGAACAAAACGATTTGTTACATATATACTTCACACGTATTTCTATCAAATCTGACATTATTACAAAGTAGCTATTAAATAAAATGCATTCGAACTTTAAATGTGCATTTAAATATATATGCAAGTCGTCAACTGGTGAAGTGGCTAGATGCATATATATCGTTGGCCAATTGAACGACAGGTCTCCAAAGTTTGTTGTTTTAAAACGTCTAGAAATATTATCGAAAATAAATAAATAAAAACAGAACGACTGAATTAATTAAATAATGTTCGATTTAATGTACCATTTCGATTTATTTTTAAAATTTAAACGATGCTTTATTTTTATCTAGTTTCCTAATCATTAGAATGAGACAATAATACCTTACAGCTTCTTTTACCGTCGATCCTGAAATGATTAATGTTATAAAACAATTTTAGCGTCTTTGACCTACTTTACCTTTTTATTCGGATACTTGTGGTTATCTTCTTCAAGTTAAACGGGAACATTAGAATAATCTAGAAAAGAACCCAGATGGTACATGTTGTTCCAGGAATCCGGGTTGCTACATTGTATAACCAAACAACCCGGATGTTGAACCGTTTACATTTGTACCATGGTATCGAACGAAAGAACCAAGGTTCAGAACCAAACAACCCAGATGGAACCAGGGTTTAGAACCAGAGTGCCCGGATAGAACCTTATTGCATTCGGAATTCTCATGACTTTTTATACCTTCAACGTATTTTCCAAATCATTTATTTATTTAGTATATTTATATATAATTTATATATAATTTATAGCGTTCGCCCAGCGTATACCTTTGCATTTGGACGTATTCTAACTTTAACGTTGAACGATTGCTTAGCGTTCCTCTGGCGTACAATTAACATAATATACGGACTTAGTCGATTTTCTCTGTTCATTTGTACGTCTGGTGCACGCCGGTCTATACGCCAATGTGTGACGCCGTCATTAGATTGGAGTTGAGTGCAACCGCACAAGAAGGGTTCGTACTCACAACCTGAGTGTTGACTGGCTGGTAATTACAGTAGCAGCTACTTAGACCACTAGTTGCCGAGGCCCCTTCTTGTTCGTTAAGGCATCAAATGTACTATAAGGTATTACGTGCCGATCATTTTATAGAAAGTACATGTTCACACATGTGTGAAAAATGGCAAATATATGTGATTAATTAGATTTTCCAGAAATATAATTATTTTTTTTATTTTAAGGGACCAACAAAATCAAAATTTTACACCAAGATGCTGTGAGGTACGATACATACGATCACGATCAAATTTATTTGATTAATAAGATTTTTTCCAGACATCCATATTAATATTTTTTTTTGTAAGGCAATACATGTACTATTATGTATCATGCATGTACATATAAAGAACACGTGCAAGTAGCTGTGAACAATGACCACAATATGTGATTTATAAATGAGATGTTATCCAGGTATTTAATAAAGTTGTTATTTCAAAAAACCAACAAAATCAACATTTTACACCACGATGATATGAGGGTGATGATATAACGATCACGTCATAGAATATACATGTGACTGTAAACACAAGACTAGACGTATGATGTAATAAAATTTTCTCCAAATATATAATTCAATTATTAATTTCCAAATGTAGTCTTAGGTATGAAGTGGCGATCTTTTTACAGAAAGACCACGTGCACGTTACTTTGAAAAAAGGTTGACATTTTCGATAAACGATAGTTTATACAGATTACCTTGTTTGAGGCACCACAGCATGCAAATATTACGTCAAATGTATTGTAAGGCATACGTTATAATCATTTATTAGAAATACATGCGTCTTTGAAAAAAAGGTATGTTTGGATAACATGAGCATGCATGTTGTTCTGAGAGAAAGATCATAGTGAAAGGGTTGATCGCTCACAAAAATGAATAACCACACCATGTTGTGATTGTGCCTGTCCATAGCAAGCAGAACTGTAGCCATTGTTGATTGAATTGAGAATGTGAGCGTTAGTTATCGCATTTGTTTTAAATACTTTGTGTAACATGACGTTTATATCTTACTTTATCGCTCCGCGGGTAAAATATAACGTTGTGATTGGTTTACCGCCGTCACGTGGTAACCCCTATGAGACTGTATGGGGTTAGTAAATTTCATAGGGGGTTCATGACGCGTTAATGGTGACGTCATCTATTAATGTTGTTCTGTTTCGTTGTTTTTTTCTTCAACAAAACGCAGCAGAAATGGTCCAGCGTGCGATAAATTCGCTTTACGGTTAACTACTAACCCCCTACGGATCCATAGAGGGTGGATAAAATCCATAGGGGACTTGGCCTCCGGCCTCACCCCCTATGGATTTACTAACCCTCTATGGATCCGTATGGGATCAGTAGCGAACCATATAACTTATAATATGGAATTGGTTTTCTATATTGTAAATGCTGTTCGGGGATCTACATGTATAGTTGATAGCATCTGTATCGTGTAGTCTTTTAAAGTGGATAGTAGTCAATCATACTTTTACCACATCTCCTTGATTTGTATCTAGAAAATTGCACAGAAATAAGAACATTAATGACATATAGACTAATCCAACCAGACGTCTCCTTTCGTTATATTCGATATTTTTTTAGATTTTATTCGGGAAGCCATACATTACGTTATATATCCCACGCCTTTTACTAAATTCAATTAACTTATCTAAATCATGAAAAGCGTAGCTTTGAGTGGATTAAATATTTTAATGAGTAAGGCGTGTCTACATATGATTTATAACAATAATGGGCTATGACCCATGTCAAAGGTTAAACGCTGACCAATAAAACTTTACTGCACTTTTCAATAAGTCAATCAAAACTAACACATGCAGCAGATATCAGATGGATTTGTTTGTCCGTTAAAGTTACGTATAAAACGATTAAAAGAATTGTTGCCGTGGGATTCATTCTCGATATTCATTTATGTGTTGTTGAATATTTGTCTTCCCAAAAATTCTTCAAAAAGGGGGTGTAGTTGGGAGAGAAAAAAAGGGGGGAAGGGGAGGGGTAATGCAAAACTTTATTCTATGTGTATTCGTCCTTAAATCCGAAAAAAAAGACGTGTAGTTTCTAAGGACGTTGTGATAAAAAGGAAACATATCCCTAGTACCAATTATAAAGGTAAATTGATATCTTCTTTCATTCCAGAAAGCTTGGGAAAGATCGGATAATTGACTGCAAATGTTAGAGTAGTTTAGTTTTCCTTGTTTTTTTTTTTTTGAACATATAAACTAGATATATACGATGCCCACTCTGATCAGGATCAGATACACAAAAAGAAATTATAAATTTAACACTATATACATGTATGATGATCTTTTATTTCTAATCTGCTTGAATGTCTACACTTGATGGACAAAATGTCTAGTTTCAACTTTCCAGTTTGAGTGGTCACCAAATTCAATTTCAAGGTACTTATCAAGTATTTGAAATTACTAATAAATCTTATTTATTGCATTAGGCACATTAAACTGTGGTAATACTAACAATGTTTCCATTGTAAAGCAAGTGAAAAGGAAATGAAGTCAAACAACCGGGTTTTGCCCGTTCTGAGCTTTAATACCAAAAAAAATTAACATGTCTTAACACCCACCCACAATTGTGAGTATATTTGCAAAAAAAAAAAAACGAAATATAAAGCCTCAGCACAAAAACTATGGAAGTAGATAGCCGGACTAATCATGGTCTCTCTGAGCAAGTACAACAAAAAAGAAATCCAATCACCTGTCATTTTTAGAAAATACAAATTCTGTGGATGATCAAACCTCTATTATGTGTAGAAAGCACCTACAAAACAATAAAGTGGTGGCTCACAAACTATTGGAAGAGATAGCCATACATAAATCTCTAGAGTTAACTGTAAAGACAAACGGACGGACTGGCGGACGGACAGAGGTAAATTATTTTGCCTCTCGACATTTTGTCTCGAGGAAAACGCAAATGTTCAATATTTCTTGTGAAATTTACTACTGGTATACAAATCTCGAAAATTGTATGGGGTCGCTTATGTTTCTTTTAGAGGATAAAATTGACCGTGAGAATTTACACGCGGTACAAGATTTAATTTTCCCATTACGACGTGACGCGGCTGCGTATTCATACATCTCCAAAGCTTAAACTGACTCAAAATGCTTAATGATACATATTACTATAGACACATTAACGCTTAGGAGGGTCTGAATGGGTTTTACAGAAAAGAGAATTATGGGGCGATTGTATAGAAATAAGTTCCAACAAATTAAACGAATACAGAAAAAAGACCACAACATTAACAGAATAAAGAGTAATGTACACAATTTATAAAGAATAGTAAAAAATAACAATTTTTTTTTTTTTTTTAAATACAGAAATGAACCCCATTGCAGATCTAGACTCTAACTTTGGGGTCTTTGGTCTTATCTTCAATTACATTATAAGTCTACATAATTGCTCCTATAAAGATTAACTATTCCTTTTTTTGTCATGTCGCGATGCTTAAGAAGTTTTTAACTTTGAAAACTATAAAATATTTATTCGTCCATATGTTTTATTTCTAAGATCTGATATCATGAAATACGGGCACATATGTGCATGTAGAACGATGCAACATTTGAAGCGGTAATGATAAGAGGCCCCATAAGTAAATGAAAAAGTCAAAACACCTAATTAAGGGTTTTAAAATATGCACAACAATGTGCGTGTAGAACTGCGTAAAATTTAAATCGGTAATTGATAAAATGCTTTGTTATTACCGATATTTTAATCTCGTAAATCCATTGAACAAATCATTGTAAAATTATACAGTTCATGTATTTTCTTTAAAGTTGAAATGATAATGTCAGATACAACTGTACTTAAATGGTGTTAAATATAATCATTGCATCAAAGACGGTACATCATTTGAGAGTGGTAATGTGGTGAACATTACCCCTAAAATAACGAAATTAGCAAGCGTGATATAATAAACAGTAAAGCATAATTTTACGAATTTTTGTGCTTTACAAATGGTGTTATTAAATGATTAATAAACGAACAATGAAGTCCTTGAACTCTTAAACGTTTTATCATCTAGCAAAATTAAATTTTCTTTAGGATCAAGAGCTATGATATTTATGAACAGGTCTATTTCTAGCTTAACTTGCAAACAGTAACAAGTGGGCTTTTAACATCATTTTGATTCCGTTTACTTTTCCAAAAATTTCTTCTGAACCTCCAGGACTAAATGGTATACCACTCGCTCAAAATCATCATTTAGGTATATAGGTTAAAAATGTGTTCAATGAAAACACTTGCCAACCAAGATTGCTAATATGGCTAAACATATACCACAAGTTGCTTTCTTTAAAAAAAAAAGAAACGCAATCGTAAACCCAAAAGCTTAATGTGTTTTCTTCGCCAAAATACTCACATGATATACGTAATTTCATTTAAGAGTTAACTGGCATTGTTTTCATATAACATGATTGATAAAAAAATATGGATATATGCGACGGTATGATTGCAAAAAAGACAACTATCCAACAGAGGTCAAATAAAGTGGAGGTGAGCATTTACTTGCAACCGTATGGCCGTATTTTATTCTGTTAAAAATTTAAAAGCTGTTCGAGTGGGGCGCTCATATTCGCCGTGGACACAATTTCGCCGTTTTATGATTTTGAGGTGTAAACACTTAAAAGGATGGTTGAAATGGAAGAAATATGTCGTTAAATTATATCTTTTTAACAAATATGATTATTTTTGAAAATGAGACTAATTTTCGGCACTTATGGCAAAGGACCGAAAAATGGACAACGATTTTCAGCCAATTTCCTGAATGACAAAAACGATTTCAAAGAAGCATTCCTTAGTAATTCTTTGACTGATTGCCCTAAATGTCAATTTTTTACACCTTTCAAATGTCTGCTATTCGTCTTTAATAAAAGTTATTTGATAGATATTATTTAAAGCTGCAGTTATTTGGTTTAAAATAGATATGTAAAAACGGCGAATATGTGTCCCCCGTTGGCAAAAAATTAGGAAATTTCAAACACCCTTTAATCCAACTTTTCAGATGACTTTACTCAAAACAAACACGTTTTCAAGCTAAGAATATTTTGCATTTGAAGTTATCTTCATATAAAAATATAAGTATACTTCAAAAATATAAAGACCTGAACATAAACTGAAGAAAACATGGAAAGATAAGGCGAAAATGAGCACCCCACTCTAAATGGAATACGCTCTATTTTTTATTTCGCTTACAATAGCAAAAAAATAATATCATACAAACAACTTGTCTTTGACAGTCTCTTAAAATCTTATCTCATATAATAGCATAGCTTGTGCTTCAGAAAAAGGAGTAAGTTCAGTAAGACCCCTTTTTTTGGCCCCAAATGTAGAGAGTCAGAGACTTGGATTTAAAAACTAAAAATTAAAGCCACAGTTGTAAACTGTATGATATAAACAATAGATGTACATTGTTGGAGTTACTAAATGTATGTGCACTCGTTACACATGCGTTAAGAGAAAACCTTTAAAAGGTAAATATAGGTGTCCAGTTCCCCAATAAATGTTGACAATAAAGTTTTAATATAATAGTGATGCTAAAAATAGGAGCGAAAGATACGAAAAAGAAATGCAAAATTTAGCTAGCACCTTTTTTTCTTCTGAAAACATATTAGATCTTATTTGAAATCAGCCGTACATCAACCATGGGACAAGTCGAACAAGTAGAGGAACACAGTTTGTTGATTTGCCTATTGTTTGTTACAAAACGGGGCATCTAAACGTTAAATAATATGTTGTAAAAACAGAAATGAAATATCTTGATAATAATTTAGATTATCATGATTATGTTTTGTGTGAATCGGAAAAGAATAGCTTTACCTCGCTGATATATATTTCTGTTTTTACGTTAGCATTTTTTAATAGAACGAAGACGCATTATTATTATTTGAAATTTCAAATTTGGAGTATTTGTTAAAAGTATAAAAAAAGATGCGATATGATTACCAGTGAAAAAACTCTCTACTAGAGACCAAGATGACACAGAATTTAACAACTATTAGGTCACATTACGGCTTTCAAAGCAAAGCTTATATCACATATTCTGCTATAAAAGACCATGAAATGACAAGTGTAACACAATTAAAACGAGAAAAATAACGGCCTAGTTTATGTACAAAAAAATGAACAAAAAACAAACGTGTATTACATCAACAAATGACAGCCACTGAATTACAGGCTCATGACTTGGGACAGGCACACACATACAGAATGTGGCGGGGGAAACCATGTTAGCGAGATCCCTTCCCTCCCCATAAATTGGGACAGTGGTGTAACATTACAACATAAGAACGAACTATAAAACTCAGTTGAAAAAGGCTAAACTCAATAGATGGATAGAATACATCTAACAAAAGCACAGAGTTGATGTGGCCATGTACTTGTTGATCCCAACAACCAAGATACACTGAGTACTGATCTGAGTGTCTACAAGTATCACATTCTTATCTGTCTACTGTTTCCTCTATTTTACAATCAATGTCGCACGAAGCATGTTAAGTGAACATATATCCTTTGATATATAAAATAAAGTTGTATGGTTTTTTTTTATTTTTGAAACACGTATCATATTTTAAAATTCTGTTCTCTTCAAAGCAACCTCTTACCATGACGGTCAATATGAGAGCAGTTTTCAAAACAAACCTTCACTAACACATTTTTCACATATGATATACATGTATGCCTTGCTATTTGTTGAGAATGTTGACATAAAGACATCTTTTGGATACAATTCCTTTTCTGTTAGAGTTCAAGAATCAATGTTGTCATCATTAGTACATGCAGTTGCCTAATCATAGCATATAGTCATTTTAAGACGAATATATTTAGATTACTTTTGTTCAGACACTTTGAACACCATCTCTTAACCTCACCTCTCTGACACCGTTTGATAGAAGCGTATGCCATGCTCTGAACTGCAGTAGATCGCAAAGTCATTCTGATTGGACAATTCATCTGGAGCAATATTGCTTTGACTAATTTGTTACAAAGTAATAACACGACAGGTGCCGTATACGGTTCAGGAAATGCTTACCCTTCCGGATCAGCTGACTTCACTCCCCGTTTTTAGTGGAGTTCGTGTTGTTTCTTTATTATTATTTATAACTGTTGATGTAAATGTCCTTTGGTTTTGTGAGTCTTTGTTTACTCCTTGGGTTTGATTGTTATTGTTTTGTTATTAGTATTTTCGATTACACTGAACGAATGCAAATGCTTCTAGACAGTTTCCCTGAAACACCAATACTTTCGTTGACTGGACACTTAGACGAAATAACCGCAGTATAGATTATACGTGAGATGCGAGAGTGAAACCTCAGAGTTGTTTGAGCACAATAAAACGCTACATTAAAGACAATCATGACATTTAAATGATATGAATAATGCTAGTTTATTGGTGTCAGATAGAATACCGTTAAATTTTATGTCATTCCATATAATTTATATACTTAATCTTGATTTATAAACAGCTGAATATATAAATTTATATTCATTTGAAAACAAAGCTACATCGTCACGTTACACAATACATTGTTAAGGTACAATTACATTATTACAAAGTAAATTACAGAGATATGATAAATTGCAAATATCAGCGTACTAAAGCCTTTTTTTAACAATATATATGCTCAACTAAATATTGTCTTTTATACATTGTAAAATAACACTAAATAAAATGAGAGCCATTCTATACAGAATTATAAGAGACTATTAAAATGCATAGATATAATACATTATATGAAATAAAATACTATATACAATATATAAAATTTCTACGTCTTTTTAAAATTAAATGACAGGCTTTGGCACACACACGAATCATATTTACATCTGAGAATAAAAACACTAACTTTTGATTATCATCTAAAGTATTAAAATTATCACTAAAAGTTTCAGCAACATGATATAAATGGTTTCTAAAATCGTCATAAAGAGGACATCCTAATAAAACATGCGCTTCATCTTCAATAAAAACGTCACATACATGTATATGGCACACTCTATTTTCTAAAACAATATTAATATATTAACATGTTCTTCTTAAAAAGGTTCAATTTGATATTAATCAAACTAAATGATTTGTAGTTTTTGAAATTGTGAAAGTCATAAAAGGTGCTGAATAAAAACACATACTAGGATAGGTTCAGTCAGCATGGTCAGATATAACATGTTTGGAAAATTGTGAAATTGCATTTGCATTCATACCCTTCCGATATGAAACTTTCTGTTCACTAATTGAAAACATGCGTATTTGCTGCTTTTTTTGTGGGAGATTTTGGTTGAAAAGAAGATATTGATGGCTTCATTTGATCTGCTAAGTGATTAAGATAAAACATGTTGATGTACGCTTATGTTTACGGAGTCATATAACCTTTAACTGTTTATCCTTATAAAAGTCTGTTTTAATTTCATAAAATAAAGTGTTTTATCATATATTTAGTACAAAATACAGCTATTTTGTATATCTAATAAAGGTTGTTTTTCCAGTCTGTATCACCTACCCTGTATCGCATACCCCGTATCGCATAGCTAAACCCGTATCGCATACCCCGTATCGCATGGTAAAACCCGTATCGCATACCTTTTTTTTTTTTTTTTTTTTTTTTTACATAAAGTTTTTTGTTTTTTTTTTGCTTAAGAAAAAAATTCCTCAAAATAGGTCATTTTTTTTAATGACGTCATTGTTTGGTATGTAACGTCACGAACGTCAAGTTTTCATATTGTATGTGACGTCACGAACATCAAGTTTGCATATTTTTTGGCACACTAAATGCAACTATAAAAAATACAAAACACTCAAATAAATACAATAATAAACAAAATATTTTTAAAACAGCAGCAGGCAAATGGTAAGGTAACCCAGGTGCTTTGTATAAGCAGTTATTTTAAGGCTTTGAACCAAGACAAAAGCAGAACTGAAGGTAACCCAGTGCTAATCTATCGGGATCAGAAAACAGTTCATATAATATAATACTCTTCTGTTGAAATATATGATAAAGCGTATAATACATGGCAAAATCCGTATCACATGCCGTATCACCCTCGACCAATATCATCCCTCGGGCCTAAAGGCCCTTGGGCTGATATTGATGTCTCGGGATGATACGACATATGATACGGATTTTGCCATGCATTATTCTCTATTTATCTCACAATAACCGATTTGCAAAATTATTGTATTGAACCATGCTGTTGACATGCGTCGTATCGTTAATAAATACAAAAAAGTACAAACAAAAATATATAAGATAGAATAAAGTTTCTAAGAAAACACATTTAAATTTACTGTTAATATAAAACATAATATAATAGAATCAATAAAACAATATTTCGAAATGCATTTACATCTTTTCTATCATTAAAGCTTCGATTAGCCGTGGAATATTGCTCTTAAATTTATATCTACATAAAACCGTTTGAAAATTGAATATCTCTCTTTTCCAACATGTATTCTAATGCATTGGTAGCTAACTATCTTGTTATTCCAATTCAATGCATAAATATTTTACACATTAACCTAAATATAAGCTAGAATAAGTTATCGAATACAATTAAAATCGAAGTCCCCTTCTGACTAGGATTTCTGAAAACATAACAAACGATATAATTAGATGCTAATCCGGCGAGAGTGACTCTCATGTTGAACAATACAGGAAATACACCTTATCGCTATTTAATCCATTCCGGGAAAAACAGTCATTTACACAACTTCCTGTTTGGGTCAGCCCGCCGATAGTAGAGGTCATTAATAATGAGCTGAGGGAGGAAAAACTTTTGAAAGCAATCGTCGAGAAACTATGATAGAGTATGATTCCCTTATCTGCTTATTTAAAATAAAATTGAAGTAAAAAAAATAAATTTGTTTGAAGTATTTACCATGCTTACGGTAGTTTAAACATGTCTCATTAAAAAGTATCATACATGGTGAATTGTTTCAACAGGATACCAAATAGCTTCAACTGTATGGAAAAGTTGTGTAATTTTGGAACTTATCCGGAATGGAATAAATATCGATTAGGTGTATGACAATCATATTAAAACAAAAACGAGTCTAATAGAATTGGAATGAAGAGTCTCAGGATTTGTCAAGGTGCGACTTCACCTAGATTTTCTGCTTTAAAACTAATTATTGTATTTAATGTCATGTTTATTATATGTTGACAGAACCCTTGTATCTACTTTCATTGGTTCATATTTTAACTGTTTAGACCTCTAGGAACCTCTACTATCAATACATTCTGTTTTAGCGTCATTATTTGTTTAACAGTCTTCAACGTCTCCTCTAAATCCTTCTGCATTATATCTACGTCAGACGACAACACGTGAATTTGTTCTTGCAAGCTGAGTTCTGTATCTTTTTCATAAATAGCTTCAAACCTGAAAGAATAATAATAGGAATTTCAAATACTATTTCTAAAGTTTTACAAACTCTAAACTTTAATAAAACAGGCTTTATTTAGTCTTTTCCTATTCATTATTGGTAGCATGAACGAAAAGAAATCTGAATTTAAATTCTATGTTAATCAATTCCTTCATCGTTTATCAGATTTCTAAAACCCGAAGTCTGAAAGATTTGTGAAAATGTAGAGATTTGTTATTCTAAATATTCCTAATAAAATTCTGAACATAACTTTAAAATGATTTTTACGAATGGATTGAACAAAGATGAATATAAAAATAATGTCGTTAAAAAAAAAACTGAAATATGAGAACAGAACATACCCGTCCTTTTCAGCATCCATATTTTTGGCCCGACGTCTCCGTAATCGAGTTGACGAATTCAAATGACTATATACTGCATCTTTTTCTAGAATAGCTAATTTTTCATTTTCTGCATCCTTGCCCGTAATTTCTGTAAAAAAGATGTTCAAAGTGTTGATTTTTTTATTCTTCAAAATGACGTGATAGATAGATTTGTGTATGCATTTGATATTTAAAAAAATAATGTAAAACACGAACAAGTTCGCTACTCAGTTCCAAAATAGATAGATTTCTAAACACTGGTCTATATATTAATAGGGGAGTATTAAAGCAATAAAAAAGCCAAAAACTTTTGGATATCTAAATTATATATGTCTCATGACAACATAAATGTTATAGACTTAGTCCGATTGTAAAAAGTGTCAGCAGTTTGGTTTGTCGCACGATTTATGAAAACAAGTAGACGTGGCAAGACTAATATTTAAGAATCAGTAGGCACTAAATGATTCGATAGATACAGTACATGTATATTCAGGGAATGCTATGTTTTCTATACTAATATAGAGAAACAATGAGGGCAACCATTTATAAAATTTGAACAGCAATATAAAGACTGTTGCCTTGCTTTATGTGCCGTGCATAGCTTGATTTTGAATCATAGATAGGTACCACATATCCTATGAAAAAATCTCTACAAACTTCAAGACAATTAACCGGAGTCAATACATCACAATTGCGACAAAGGTAAAATAACCATTGACACATTTTGATTATCTAGTAAATGGACTGCTTTATGGCAAACATTTTCTTGTAGCAGTCAAAATTCTCGGACTTTATTTCAATGGAATCATATTGCATATAACTTTGTCCCTTATGTTGAACAAGCACCCCCCCCCTCCCCCCCCCAAAAAAAAAATAAAATCAACCAATTTATAGAATCAAAGTGGAAAATGACCATAAGAAAAAAATGTACCAGCGATGATCTGATTTTTTAGCACATAGAACACGTTTAGTAGTGTTTTACGTTATAAGGAAAACGTTGTGATAACAGCAGGGCAAATCACTTTTCTGAATTATTTTATTCACATTAGACAATTAAATTTATTGTAGATTCACTCTATACAATTGAACGATTGGCAGATTTAAAACTTTTTATCTTTCATTGAGGACCACGTAGACCTATTCATACCATTTTGCTGA
Source organism: Mytilus galloprovincialis (assembly GCA_037788925.1). Lineage (NCBI taxonomy): Eukaryota > Metazoa > Mollusca > Bivalvia > Mytilida > Mytilidae > Mytilus > Mytilus galloprovincialis. Next base: position 29,405,543 of record CM075343.1, on the reverse strand, counting down.
TTGATGCCGTTGATTATTGACAATTAACCTACTTCATTTGTAATGAAACCGTATTACTTACTAAACTTGTTTTTTCTTTTATTTCCTGTACTTCGATTTTTGATGTACAATATAAATGTCCTGAGATGGCTAAGGATAATAAATGGTGGTACCAAAGACGATCTATCATAATACTCTTGAATGAGCGAAAATCTGTGGAATTTCCAAACCAGTTCGTTGTTGTCTTGAACTTTTGTAAACGTATGTCTAGGATAAAATAAAGACATAATGCAAATTTTATATATTTACATACTAGGCATTATTATAACTTGCCTATTACCAATTTCACAAACAAGGTTCGTTATTTTCATATCTACGCCTTTACTTTATTTTAATAGGCGTCTTTTCAAAATTTCTTATAAAAGCAAATTGTTACATTGTCAACTCCAAACTTTTCAACATGACGGACATCTGTTCTCAGATTGCTAGTCAGAGTAGGAATTCCGGATTCTGTACAATCGTTTTTTAGTAGAAGAACAATGATGTCACTACCTATACAAAGATTCCGACCGTCCAGAACGTTGTATATAATGAGAGGGTTCCGAGTGCAAATAGAAAAAAATCAAACAGAATGTGAAAACAAACAAAATCGTTCCCATGCATGTAAGTAGTGACTATCCTTAACGTAAAACCATAGATATCGTATAGATGAGGAAAAACTACTATATATGCAGCCGCTGCTGAAATGGTCCTTTACAGACAGAGAATATGCACCTGTACATGCATTTAGAAAACACGCATTTAATATTCTAGTTAACTATTTGTGGAATATATTAATATACATTTTTTTATCTGGCTTTTTCATCAATTGCAAAGAAGTAGCAAGTCCTAAAATTTTTTTGGATAAGTAAATACTGCAAGAAATGAAAAAAATCAGGTTTTGTATGTTTACAACAAGTATTTAACATGGTTGATTTAGCTAAGCATCGTCTTAAGACATAAAATAGAACAGAAAAAATGCAAATGATCTATATACATTTGTTATCTGATATACAATGCTGGTTTTTATAAGGGTCGAATTGCTCAGTCTTTAGTTTTTTTGTCTTTTGTTTTTATATTCTTATGGTCGTCTTGCTTTTGTTGTATTTTCCATGGTAATTTAAATTTATTTTTCAACTTTTGAAATGCAATATTCCTAGCTTCTCGTTAACACAAAATTCAAAGTACAAGCTAACTATACATCAAATGGTCTTAATTATTTATCATACTTACGTAAACATAGCAATTAGAAGATTTACCAGAACTATATGTGTTACCACCATGTAAACAGCCAGTACAAATGTATTTATCTGGTTTCTTTCAGGACATCTATCCATAGTCCCATTACTGTATAGTTCTATATTTTCAGTACAGTCGTCTGGCAGTGCTCCTTATTAAAATAGCAGTAACAACATATACAAAAATGACTGTATTGTTTAGAAATGCATTTCTTCTTTTCATTTATATTTTCTTAGTTTATTATCTTCTATATTTAAATTCAAGTGACAAACTCATATTGATATTGTCACAAATAAAGGCAACATTAGTATACCGCTGTTCGAAACTCATAAATCGAAAAAAAAAAACAAACAAATCGGGGTTACAAACTAAGGGAAACCAATAAAATATAAAAGGAGAACAACGACACAACAGAAACACAACATTAGAATGTAACACACACATAAACTAAGCATTATACAACATTGTTTGGATCTCCTGTCTAGAACATTTTGAAGTTTATCTTTCTTGTAAGTCCCATTATAAAATAACAATTTGCATAAATACATACAGTTATTTCCATGCAGTGCAATTGTTATTTCAACAACGAATAAAAGTGAATACGTTTGCATAAAAACAAGTACGATTAATGCTTACATCAGAAAAGCTACAAGCCAATACACCCCTCCCCCTAAAAATACCGAATTAAATTAACATTCAAAACATAATAATTGGCAGAATCAAACTACCAAACACATCGAACGAATGGAAAAAAAGTTACTTGATGCTTTAATATATTTTATATATTTTATATATTTTATATATTTTATATATTTTATATATTTTATATATTTTGTATATTTTATATATTTTATCATGTTTATATTTCAAACATTTTATATATTTTACCTCAAGACCAAAAAAATGTTCTGAATTGAATCGGAATTTGAATTATTTATCATCCCGTTACAAAAAGTGTTATGTTATTCATTTTACATAGATAATATTTGCAGTGACTGATATATTGACAGAACTGAACTATTTACACGTTAACAACGGCTGTAAATACATAAGTTACCGTAAAATTGTTCTAGGAACAATTCTCCATACAACTGCCAGTATGGCAAAAAAATGATATTCTGAAAAAGTGGAAATCCAGGTTCTGTATTTGGGTACATAGTTGCTTGGTAAATGACTCCAAAGCCAAATAAAAACACAGCAAATATTAAGATGAAGAAAATGACGTCGAACATCTACAAGAAATTAAGGTTCATACAGTATGTTGTAATTACAAATAAAGGATCAAATTTACCTTTGGTTCAAATAAATTTTTTAATTTATTTTTTGCTTTTATTTTATTTGAACATCTGTATGCTTATATAAAAATAGATGATCTCTTGTATACCTTAGAAAAAAGATTACCTTTATTAGCTGTATTTGACAAAACATGAAGGAATATTTAGTCCGCAATGCTCTTCAATTTCACACCTCGTTGGCTTTCTAACTTTTTTTTATTCGAGCGTCACTGATAAGTCCACGTGGATAAGTCTTTCGTAGACGAATCACGCGTCTGTCGCAAATACAAAATTCCAATCTTGGTATTAATGATAATAAAATTTCAACAAAAAATAAAATAAAGATTTATCAGGAACTTGTGAGTAAATTTTGTAAAGCAGGATCTGCTTACCCTTCCGGACACCTTATATAACCCGCAGTTTTTGGTGGTGTTGGTGTTGCTTAGTCTTTATTTGTCCAAAGAGTATCATCAGTTGTATCGTGGGTAGCAATTTTTGTGATTTGAAGGGAACAAATCCGTGATATTTCCAAAGTGATAACTTAAACATTTGGCAAATTCATACCTTATTAAAATAATCAGAATTCAATCTAACATAGAAATCTACGATAACTGTTAAAGAACACATACTATTGAATCCACAGTATTTTTGTTAACGTCAAGAATAATTATTCATTTCTTAACAGAGAAACTACGTTATACTTACTAACCATTCTTCCAATCATAATAACTTTCGGTCCAATCTGTTTGGAAACAAGAAAAAACTGCATGCTGTTGATGATAAATGTTCCTAATGTTACTGCATACATCATTCGTGCATTATGAAAACTCCCAGCTGGCATTGTTAATCGAAGAAATACAGACGTAATAAACATTAAGTACATCAACATTTCAAACAGTGTCCAAAAGGCGAACCAGGTCATTGCATTCAGGCTCAGTTGCCTCCACTCGAAATTTTGAAAGATCCTCATAACAATAGCCTGAAAGAAAGTGTTTCGTTTAACATAGATAAAGTTGATGTTGTGTATACGTTCATAGTAGATCAATATAATACAAGGTTATAGACCCTTCAGTAAAAGGTAGCATACCAAATATTGAATCATTGACTTTATCCCACATTGAAGAATACTAGATAGAAGTATATATGGCGCATTGTATATCCTCTTGTGATTTTATTGATCACGATAGGTCATCAAAAATACTTAACACGTAACACACACACACACATTTTTCGAAAGACTTTGTTTTCCTTTTGGCCAACACAAAAATCAGTTTACATCATTGGTATCTCATGTATCATTATTCTACATGCATATAGATATAGGAAGATGTGATGTTAGTGCCAATGAGCCAACTCTCCATCAAAAACATTAATTTATGAAAGTAAACCATTCTAGGTCAATGCACGGCCTTCAACACGGAGCATTGGCTCACACCGAACAAAAAGCTATCAAGAGCCCAACAATTTCTAGTGTTAAACCATTCAAACGGAGAAATCAGCGATCTAATTTACTGTGAAAGTACTATAATTCGTGAGTATCAATTTTCGTGGTTTGATCAATATTAACATGTTCGTGGGTTTTTAAATTCGTGAATTTTTAGTTTTCTAATAAAAAAAATAATTGAACATTAATGCCTTTTGAAACGAAGGTTACAAATAGTCTTGATTGAAGGAAATTGCAAAGTAAACATTGATCCGTGTAAATCGTAATGATAACACTAATTAACCCATGATAAAGTGATCAACAGATTAAAGACCATCAAAGGTGTTACATGTAATTAGGCCATAAACATGTCACCTTAAGAAAACAGTAACATAAACAAATGCTTTAAACGTATCTTGAATTGTCAAATAATTATTATCAAAATCAAGTCCAGCATGAAATTGTTATTTCCCATATATACGAGAACTATGAGGATATAAAATGAACACTTTATCATACTGGCACATCAATACCGGAAATCTGACTTTCGTCGATCAACAATATTTTTATGAGAATAGAAAAATATCAAACGTTGTACAGTTTAGGTTATTAAAGATTAAATGGATATAATCCTGCATGCGGTTGTCGTTCTGTGACTGCTATTAAAGTATACTCAGATTTGCCGTAATTCAATATTTCTCTAGATCATATCAAAAGTCAAACCTACCGATGGGGATCTTTCCATAACTTGATTTGGACAATGGTTGTTTTGTTTCTTTGTACACTTAAATTATTGGATAAAGTCATCCACGAAAACCACGAAAATTGGTACCCCACGAATAAAAGTACTTTCACAGTATATGCAAAACGAGAAACGAGAAACACGTAAAAATTTCACAAATAACGACAACTGCTGTACATCAGAATCCTGACTTGGGACAGGTGCAAACATTTGCAGCGGGATTAAACGTTTTAATGGAACCAAACCTTCTCCCTTTTTTGTTTTCAGTTTCTTATCTACAATGGAATAGATCTTTCTACGAGATACACCATGGGAATTTTACCTGTAAAAATACTGTTGAGTAGCTGCGAAATTGAAATTTCCGGTAGCCTCAGAACAAAATATTGTGGAGTACAGAGTTTGAGTATAGACGTTAGGCTTGATATCTTGAAAATTAACAATAACTGTTCAAACATGTGGTATGAGTGCCAATGAGACAACTCTCCGTCCAGGCCACAGAGTACTTTTTTCTGATTTTATTACACTAAATGATCTTGAGAGCTTTTTTTTGGTCAACCAAATCATTTTAAAAAATTGAATCGATGACTTCCATTGAAAATCAGTTTGTTAAACATTTTTGTTACTCGAGTTACCTTTCTTATAATTTGTACTAGAAATCATGCTAGGTGACTTTTTGCTCCTCTACTTTTTTAGTTCTGGCAAAATATTTGGAATCCTCTGGTTTTATTCATGAAGTGCCAATACAAAAGAATCCTCAATTACTCCTACTATTCATTTTATAATTCAAAACGCAAAGTCATTAATCAAATAGCAAAATCAAAGCTCAAACACATCAAGCAAATGGATAACAACTTTCATATTCCTGACTTGGTAAAGGCATTTTCTGATGTACAAAATGGTGGGTTTAACTTCGTTTTATAGCTAGCTAAACTTCTCAATTGTATGATAGTCGCATCAAATTCCAATATATTGACAACGTTGATAATGAGAACGGTATGAAAAATCTAGACTAGAGAGAGATATATCCCTACAAAATTTCAATGCCTTATATCTCAAAATTAGTACAAGGATCCTTAGTGTTATGTGTCTTTCAGCTCCTTGATTTATATACTATCAATCTGTAACACACTTTTAAAAAGTTGGTTTCTTTAAAACAGAGTAGTGAGCATTCTTAAACATAAACCATTCAAAACAACAAATGCTTCAAACGGTCTTTACTTGTTTATCAAACCTCTACCGTCGTTCAAAGTGAAGTGAACGATAAAACACCTTTCAAATTCTGTTTGTGATATCTCAATGCATATTCAACAGCTTCATTAAAAAATGAAAACAACACGTAATAAATTGCGTGCATTCGAAGCTCTTTCACGGAATAACCTGAATTCGGAACGCTCATGGTCGATTTTTCAGAGCCAATGGTGGATAAGAACCAAAAAGTTAAAGATATATATAATAAAAAAAAATCCATCTATATGTCAAATTTGGTAGAGGGAGTTCTACACCTTATTTTTTTTTAAAATAAAACATTATTCACTTTGAACCTATTATACTTTCAATTTCGTTGTTCATGTTGTTGGCTTGTTCACTGTTACCTCCAACTGATGTATCAAACATGTCATGATTATGTATTACAACTTCCGTGATACTGTAGAAATAGGATTGAGCGATGCTTTAACTACATGTAATGCGACACTGGTTACTAAAAAAATATATCACAAAAATATTGAACTTAGAGGAAAATCAATTCGGAAAGTCCATAATCACATGGTAAAATCAAATAACAAAACGCATCAAAAACGAATGGACAAGAACTGTCATATTCCAGACTTGTTACAGGCATTTTCAAATGTAGAAAATGGTGGATTAAACCTGGTTCTTTAGCGCTTACCCTCTCACTGTAATTAACAAATTACAGCTTGAAGTTTAGTAAGAAAAATATCAGTCGATCAACCATACCAATGTAGAAGTAAATCAATGAAGGAAGAATCTCAATTTATAAGAATAAAATTGAGAATGGAAATGGGGAATGTGTCAAAGAGACAACAACCCGACCAAATAAAAAAACAACAGCAGAAGGTCACCAACAGGTCTTCAATGTAGCGAGAAATTCACGCACCCGGAGGCGTCCTTCAGCTGGCCCCTAAACAAATATATAATAGTTCAGTGATAATGAACGCCATACTAATTTCAAAATTGTACACAAGAAACTAAAATTTAAAAAAATACAAGACTAACAAAGGCCAGAGGCTCCTGACTTGGGACAGGCGCAAAAATGCGGCGGGGTAAAACATGTTTGTGAGATCTCAACCCTACCCCTATACCTCTAGCTAATGTAGAAAAGTAAATGCATAACAATACGCACATTAAAATTCAGTTCAAGAGTAGTCCGAGTCTGATGTCAGAAGATGTGACCGAAAAAAATAAACAAAATGACAATAATACATAAATAACAACAGACTACTTGCAGTTAACTGACATGCCAGCTCCAGAGTTCAATTAAACTGACTGAAAGATTATGATTTCACCATATGAACATCAGGCACAATCTTTCTCGTTAGGGGTTTAGTATCATACCATCATAACATATATGAGAAGAACATAACCCGTGTCATGCCAACAACTGTTTTTAGAATAAATGTGTTTAGTTTCGATGCAAAGACCTTATCAGTGACTCAATATTAACGCTAAATATGCAATATTTAATGACTTGACAACAGTATCGTAATTATATCCCTTCTCAAGGTGGTATGGGAGTCTAAAATAAAAATGATAGAATTTGTTCATACTTTGTCAAAATGTAGTATCTATTGATACATGATAAAAAATATTATAAAAATGATAGGTCACCGTGCATTTTCTCAAGCTACAGGTTGTGACAAAATGACAAATTTTGTATGTATTATACAAGAAAAAACACCATTTTGTGAATAAAAACTAAACAAAATGATAGAATTGTAAAATAAATTAGGAACAGATTGCTTTCAGACAATGCTTTGAGAATATCAAAAGAAAAGACAGGGTCACCTTACGTTTTTTTCCGACTAAAAGACAAAATAGGAACATGTCATGTAGAGTCCTTCAGCTGTTATAGAGTTACCTCCCCTTAAAATGCCAATTTGAAAAATATTCAAAAACAACCAAAAGTAATCTACACTTGTAAAAATATTAATATTTCTAAGTTATATTCTTATAAATTGGTTCTTTTAAATGAAAATTCACATTAAATTCTGCATATCTGCATCAAATTTTGCTAACTTGAAAGGAAATATGGACCTTCGATTCTCTGTTTTTTTATAATCCAAGATGGCGAAAGACACCCATACCACCTTAATAAGTCTATTAAAATGTTTTGTTAGTTTCTGAGGTGAATACTGACATTTTTGTGCTTGATAAAGAATATTTCCATAAAAAATTGGATGTGAAATACCTGCACGTATAAGAAGTCTGCATGTTGAGCTATATTTACGAGTGATGTCCTTATACCGATGATAAAATTTAGTAATTGTTTTGACTAGTTTGTGATATCGAAAACCCTGATGTAATAATTTTTAAGAAATACATAAATTTCTCTCGTTAAAATCTTAAACATTGTTACATAAACGAGCGAATCGTACACGTTGAAATATATAAACACCGTAAGATGGTGACAAGGGAACGTCACCATCTAAAAATGGATAATTAACGATAGGAAATGAAAAATCATCTCTTTTATCATCTCTTTTATTATTAATGTCAACTATCAGTTGAACAAGAAACGTTCAATATGGTCTAGTGTTAGAGAAGTGTGACATTGTTATTTAATTTGGGCGTTTATTTTGTCATCTTATATAAAAACTGTATCTTAAATTAAATGTGATATTTCTAGCTTTCGGTAATCGTGTTTACCCGCATATTTTTTTCAGTTACTAGTAGTTTCTTTTCGTATACAAATGGTTTTTTTTTTGGTTTTTTTTTAAAAAGGCTACATTTTAACATATTTAAAAATTAATGATTGAAGCATTTTAGGATAATTCTTGTTTGATGCAATTCATTGAGGAAAAAGGTGATAACAATGATATGTGACAACTTGCTTATAACTGATTTAGTACCAAGCCTATAACTGAATATTACTCATTTGATGTCATACAAATTATTCATGAATAACTTCAACCTCATGTTGGCATAACTGCACTCAAGACTTGTTATTGCAGTTAAAAATAAATTGCACTGTTACCTGCCGTATTTCTTCTGTTAATGAGGATGCAGCCCATGCATAAACAATGTATTCATAAATTGAGGGAAATTTCTCTTCCATGGCATGTAAATCTGTTAGTACAAACATGCTGAATACCACCAGCATTGTCACATACGTTAACTATTTAAAAAAAAGACAAGACCATTTGAAAATTACAAAAAAAAATGGTTTTAGATTTAACGAAAACTAATGCGTTTTAACATGTTCAATACTAGTTTTCGAGTTTCGGAACTCAATACGAGATATGGTTCGCATATTTGCGATAGGATTCACATTCCCTCATTGTGCGCTGGTTTACACCTTTGAATTTGCGTTGTAGTGGTATTATGGGGCTTCAGTTAATTAATTGTTTTGTGAACTGTTGTATTTTGCATTTGTCTTTATTTGCCATGATATTGTCAATTTTTCTCGACTTATGATTATTCTTATCCGTTTTACACATCCTACCCTGTTTCTCAATTCAAATCAGAAAATAAAACTACTTGCTATCTGAAGATGTCTGTTTGGTTGATTACATGTTGATTGCAGTCGAACCTGATGTAAATGTTTCGTGATTACTCGTTTCTTAAAACACAAACATTTAGGATAGGCCCTCACATGGATCAGCTGTACAAATATGTCTACTAGGTATGTTTGTGAGTGCATATTGCAAACTTTCAATCAAATAAACAGACATCCTTTGTTTGGAGAAGATACATTTGAGACCTTTTATTTTTTTTTTTTGGGTTGATTCTTATAGGAAAAGTTGTAATGTCCACATATTGCATATTATTATCTTCCTTTATTGCCTTGTTTGATTCACCTTCCATCACGAAAAAAAATTATATCAATGCAAAGGTATTTTCTAATTTTTGCCTTTTTTAAGATAGTTTATAAAATAAATTACTACATTTATGTTGGAACAGCACAATTAATTAACTCAAACAGAAATAACAAATCCAGACAGTTAATATACCTTTTAGTGGTAGCAATATAGCACTTATCACTGTATTATAGTATTACGTATGTGTCGAAACCTTTATTTCAACCTTAGTGAAACTAAGATTGGGACATACCAACTGTCACTCATATTTTCACTCATACAAACTAAATTGAATCTAGATATGATATTTCGTTCCAGCCTCTCTTTTTTGATTATGGATCTCAACCCTTCATTTCATTTGTTTTGCATGCATCTTTTTTGTTGTATTTGTATTGATGTATATATATATAAATATATTTGCATTTAAATGAAAAAGTAATGATGTATTAGAAAATAAATGGTTGAAAACTTACAACAGAAAATAGAAATTTGATTAAAGGTGCGTTGTAAAAGTAATATAATTTCCTCATCCAGTTAGGAACAGATTGTAAACATGTAGATTTGTTCTGCTGGTCTTTTTTAGCCCACTTGTCTGATTGAGTGATTTTGTTTTTTGCTCTTTCTCTATTTTTGTCTAACTTCAGTATGTCCCATTTCAATATAGGGAAAAAAGTAACAGCACACACTATTGCCTATAAATATATAGATACATAATTATATAAAACCAAATGTTACAGTTCCTTTTTTCACTTCAACAACAAATTGTAAAATAAAAATGTTTGAATTTTCGCTTCAAACTTATCGACTAAAGTTATTTTTATTGCAATTCACGTTGATCATACTCTCTACGTCCCCCTTCCCACCTCCCAACACACACACCAAAATATTTTACATAAATGAATAAATGCACTATCAACACCACGCCATGGGTTAGTTTGGCATTGTGCATGACGATTTAACAGTTCATGACGTTTGATGTACCTTATGTATCGTTAAAACAAAATTGTAAAATACAATATATGTTGAAAATGAATATGATTAAAAATGATATGACAGAGAAAAAAACCATAGTCCAATAAACTCAATTTGGAATGCTTGATTAGATAATAACCGTAATAAAATAATTTCATAACTATTTAAACATCTAATACAGTATACAAGTAAAGATCATTTGTTATTGTCAGGAATTTCGATATTATAATGGTTATCAATGGTCATTCCTATTTTGACTCTGGAATAGATTCTTGGTAAGTTGTTTTGGCTCTTAGAATCATATCAGCAACAAATCTGTCATTTGCACCAATAGATGCAACCGCTCAGCACTAGTTAGTTAATTTTACAAAAAATGTATTGAGAGCAAAACGAATAAATGTGTGCATTCACTTTGAACTAAATAGATCGGTTTAATTGCTTGCAACAAGTGAAATAAAAAAAAAATCAATTTTAAGTTCCTATTTGAGTAAATAAACTCTTCAAATATACTAAAATTGAATTTTTACATTTGCGCAAGACACGCGTTTTGTCTACAAAAGACTCACCAGTGATCCTCGAACAACAAATGTTAAAAAGGCAAAACAGGAACAATGATCGTTTATCTATTTATCAAAGAACCGATAGCTGCCTTCTCCGACACCGAAGTTTCTTTCTTAGTGTAGAAAGTATATTTCTGTAAATTTAGCACTGAGACAGAGAAAACGAACGATATCTTCATATACCACTTGTCTAAATCGTTTTAGTTTTAGTGATATAGGTCCTTATTATTGACGAATAAACCCAAACATCAACAATGGTCAGTCAAATTTCATTCTAGTCAACCAAAAACGACTCTAACTACTTTTTACAAATCACTTGTTTCGAACACACATACGGTCGGACGTGTTGACTTTACGTTTCACAATGTAGAATCACATTACTACAACTATCGTATTATTTTTCACAGAGTCATTGCTGCATTTTCTAATTTTAAACTACACAGCGTGTGATTTAGAAGTGTGTTCAGCACAAGTTACTGTCCTAAGTGTATAAACTTTAATGTAATGCTCTATGATACTCGTACACAGTTTTAAAGAATTAACAGTTCGGAGACACAACATGCAACATTCATTGAATTTTTAAATGATTGATGTATGTGTTAGCCACAGCTTAAAAAAATACCTTTATATTTGATGTATCTCCTTTTATACAACCCTTCCATATCTTATTCAGCTTTGTTTGACATGCAGCATGTCCCATGAACTTCATCAGTGAAAATTTTTCCGTTAATTCAAAAATTGTAATTGAATTATATCTTTTCACTTCTGTCACCAACAGCTGCCGAGCGTGCTTTCTATCATTTAAATATAACTCTGTCACCACACTGTATGCAAGGTCTTCGTAATGTCTAAAAAATCATCACTGAATAAAGCATGAATACTATAATAAGAAAACATGATGTCATTATAGTGTTTATGTGCATGTCTAGCACGAGTCTTAATTAAAGTGCCCATATACCATGTATAACATATATATTATCATACATACCAGGATTACAGTTGTGTGTGTACACCAGACGTGTTTTATGTCAAAGTTAAGTCAGTGATACCTTTAACTATTCCCGGTTTTTAAATATAATCATACATGCATTTAAAAGGCGAAATAAGTATACAATCATCTGAAATGTGTTGTTCTGAGAAGTTCTTTTCGAAGATGTTTGCTCTTGCTTTTTGATATTCATTACCAAGTGAAAAAAAAAACAAATATCCATCATATAAAGTAGATACAAGTAATAAAGAACAATTGTTAGGCCTTCAACAAAGATTGGAAAGTTTTGTTTCTTATTTTGCCTGTCATAGCCGACTGAACGGGATGGTGTTTTTTCAATGTTCAAGGCCGTTGAATTGCCTATAATATGGCCCTGATCATACATTCTCCTTTATGTATGAGTTGTTCCGTTTTGCCACGGAATAACCCAAATCCGTGAATTGACACGTATTGTTAATTACATCAGACGTATTTATAGTGTTAAATATGAAATATAATCATAATGAAAAAAGTATACAGTAATGTAAAGCTTACCTAGAACTTTCCCATAAAGCTGTTTGTTCATCCATGAATGCTTCAGCGCTTGCGTTTTCAGCCAACCTTTTAGCAAGTGAACTTGCAAATAATGCAGAACCTAGATGAGTCGTTATGAAAAACATACAGTTATAAGCAGACAAAACATAACATAAATGAATTCAAATTAACGCCATGTCGAGTGTCCATATTTCGGTTGGTTTTTTTATTGTTTTTTAGTTAATGCGCCTTTAGCAACGTTACATGAACGCGTTTCAAATGATTTGAATAAGTAAATTTTAATGATAGTGCGGAAACGAAAAATTGGACAGACGGAACAACGGGAATACGGACGATCACAGGAAAAGACTTAATGCAATCTTCACAATGCGTCGGTTGCATTAAAGCACATGTTTAACAAAATTACAGACAACATTTGACAGTGATGATTTGTTTCTAGCAAAATGCAGTCCACAAATAGATCATTATACAACATGTACAATGAACGTGTAATATAACACATGTATGCTTGTATTCAATTCAGTATACAGTTAATGAATATTTCTTTTAGACACCCATTGGGATCCGCACTATGACAAGTAGGTCAGGGGTATTGATAAAAAATGAAATAATTTTCTTATACTTTGCCAAAATGAAAATTTTACTATCCTTTTTTTTTATGTATAAAAAGAAATCTATTAGACAGAATTTTGAAATAAAAAATGCAAAGATAGGATTTATAATATATTTTAAGAAAATAAAAATAAAAATGTTGCCACCGAACTTGCTTTTTTTCTAAAAAATGTAAATTTCCCAATATGTCCAGTATAAATTATGTACCATTGAGTTACCTACCCTTAAATGGCTTATTTGAAAAAGTCGTCTATACATAAATAAACAGTGTAACCAATCAATTGAAAATCTGTCTCCAAATTTGCAGATTTGGGCAAAGAACTAGACCGAATTTTTACAGTGTACAATTCAAGATAGCGTTATACCCCTGAACTACCTTAAATATTGCTTCATATACCTTTAATTACAGTTGAATACTTACATATATAATCAACGTCTCTCTTCCAAAACAACATTGCCAAATCTCTGCGATTCATCAGGACTGCCCAGATAAAAAGGTGCTTGAAAATATCATTTATACCTATCTCATCTTCTACAAAAGATAAGTTTCAAAATTAATGAACGCGAACAGAAAACGTGTGTATACTTTTAAGTGAACCGTAAACCTAAAATGACCTACTTATTGATTAAAACTATATCATTGCCATGATGAGTATTCTACGTACTAAAGCGATAAACTCATTGGTTAAACTTATACCTCCTTTCCTTTATTTTTTTTCTAAATTACATTTCAGGAAGATATTAACAAGAACAAATTATACATGTAAGTAATATACATTTTGTTATGGATTTTGCATCAGCACTTTGCAATAAATATACTCATGATGTTTATATAAAGTGAACAGTGGTCTTTTTCAAACATCACAATGTAGTTTAGAATCAAAATGTTCTCTCATGCACAATACATCGTTTCTTTTATCAATTCTCTTTAACATCAGCTTTTAGACATATAAACATTTCATTTCCACTAATAGAGACATATCATAACTTGTCGGAGAAAAAGGTTTTCCTTACTCATGTCTTATTAAAAAACAGCTGACTTACCTATTGCCTATTATGTTTGAATTATTTGAATAGATTAAGCTACTAGTTATGTTAGGCTCGGTGAATTTGTTAAATCTTTCCTACTACAAAATAAACAAACTTAATATTAAAATTGAAACCTTATATATTAGAGATAGTACGATGAGTTATATATTATAAAACTCGAGATATGACTTAAAAAAAACATATAGATGATAAGTAAGAAGTAATAATACAATTATTTCTAAATTTAGGAAATACATATTAATGACATTTTCCACTTAACACTTTAACAATACCTTTCTCAAATGGCTTCATTTCTTCGCTTCCGAGTATCTTAATCACAGCAACATTAATCGTTTCCACTATTTTCTTTTGTGTGATTGTTTTATCCTTAAATATATTTAGTGATAGTTCTAATAATAAGCATGATTATCTCAGATAACATAAATATAACAGGTTACAGCTAAATGTAGATAAACGTACCTGTGCATTTTATTATTGATACAATATCATCGATAGTTAAGCATTTGTACAAATAACCAAGCTGCCTTAAATAATTCTTAATAGTGTCTCATACTCCTTTTTATTTCTTAACACTTCAATATTTCAAACTGACTACACCCTTTTATTTTCTCGAAAATTATAGCAAACTGTGATGTAAATAAAAAGATTGCTATTTCATTATTATGTAGCAACATTCCAATCGCCTCCACACACGCATGATGGTTATTTCTCCCAGTTTTTTGGATATAATATATAGTGTGGTTATTATATATACAGGAGATATATCTTCGAAAGAAAAAAGTTAAAAGTTATGAAGACAATCTGATTTTATAACTGTATCCACACCAAGCTTAAAATAATCTGAGGCAAACCTGATTTTAATACTGTATCCAAACCTAGCTTTAAAGAATCTGACAACACACGCGTTTATTTTCTGTTCTGATAATATTTTGTAACCTTTAATGATTTTTAAGTAAGTAGAAAGGATTAATGGTAGATAGTTGTAAATAGAGCGTGGAAACGTGGTATGTTTTGTATTGAGATTGCTAGTACGACACTTACGGAATAAAAAACAAATATAAAATGGTGTTGTTATTTGTACATGTTGTAGAACATTAAGGTTATTACATGATTGTACCTTTAATTCTGGAACAATGTATTTTCCAAGGCAGCTCTCGGTCTGAAAGAAACAAAGTGGTAGTTAATATGAATATAAAAAATGACAACTTCTAAGTTGTGTTGTTTTACTACATTTGCAAATACCTGTACCAAGTCAAAAATACGACAGTTGTTCACCATTCGTATTTGATGTGTTTTGTCATTTGATTTTGCCATAAGATTAGCAGGGACTTTCCGATTTTATTTTCCTCGGAGTTCAGTATTTTTGTGATTTTACTTTTGAATACTATCAATTTGATACAATCTTTTAAATTTATTTTTTTGAATTTTTAACAGAGTAGCTACATTGAAAAATCCTTAAAGTAAATTAAAATTTTATTTCAATTACGGAAATATCCGTGTACACGTATTTTGAATACACACCCATAGTACTAGTAAACAGGAATACACATGTGCTTGCGTGTATCATTCTTACAAATACAATTTACATACTTCAACATTTCATTATTAGGTGAGAATTCAGAAATGAATCAAAACAACTTTCGTAATGATTCTACCTAAATTACGTAAACACACGTTCGAGAAGTATAGTATTTGTGTTTTACCTTGAAATATGTAGTCGTGATTAAATAAACCGTTAATCCTAAAATCGTTTGTCTCTATATGCTGTTTGCACTCTTAGTTTTTTCATCCTTTTTTCGGAAAAAAGTAAGAAATAAAAAGATAACTCAAAAATAAAAATATAGGAGGAACTCCAAACGATTATTACAACTTGTCTTTACTATAATCATAATATTAATCAACATAACGAAAATAACACGATAATAATAATAGCACCGTGGGTTGAATAATTGGTCTGTGAATATTATCGAATTCGTAATCTGAAAATATCATTTTATCGACAAATATTTAAATATGTTCACATGTTCATGTTTTCAGGATATAATCAAATTGGAATTTATCAGTTTAAAAATTTATTTGATTTTTTTATTAGATTATGCAACAAAAACCATAAATGTATCCATTTTGACACATGGCCGTGCATCTTTTTTTAATGGTATACGCTATATTCTGTTTAGATATACAAGCGTTATAACTATACATGAATGTTAACTTACCTGATATAAGCCTTCAAGTGAGTTATCTAAGAAACTTTTATACAGATTCTTGTCTAAAATATATTCGAGCACTTGTCTCACCATGTCAATCCTATCGTCCTTCAATGCATTGGTGAACAGCTTTGACAGTGTGCTCTCTTTTTTGCCTAGTTCTTTCTATTAAAATATTAAAACATTTATTTTATGATTAAATATACAATGAAGAATATAGGTTGTTAAGGATATGATTTACATGTATTTCGAATCAGATGGTCTTAACACTATAACATACCAAAGCAAACCAAATATCCTTTACATAAAGCAGAACATAATAGTGTACAGATCGGTTTAGGACATCTCCTGTATTTGAAAATAGTTTAAAAAAATAAAGAGAAGTAGATAACTGTATAGCCATCAACAATGAACGAACTCTATGCTATAGAGTCAATTATACAAATCCATATATGATTAATTATGAAACAATTAACACAAATAAAGCAAAGGCCTGATCAAGGAAAGATCAATAAAAGAAACACAGACGGCAACCAACAGCAATAATCATGATAATCGAGGTACATGCTCGCGACTCAAGTACATACATAATATTGTAAGCTATATATTTTGAGTGCTCAATCCTTTCCCTAACCTGTGACTTTGGTGTAGCAATATAGATTGTAAACGAAATGTAAAATGTATTTGGAAAAATATAGACTACTTAGATTCGCACAAAGCACAGACACGAAAATCATTTTTACAAAAGACACAAGGCACCAATATCTGCGCTCAAATAGCTTCGTTTATGACTTTAAAATCATCCTGCAAATTATAACTAATCCATTACATATCAAAACATCGCGACGCAGATTTGTTGACGATTGGTTGACCGTTATGGAATAACCGTTTCCCAAATGATAACGGATATTTTCCTCACGTCGTAACTACAACCCCCTCCCCTTTCATGAATGTGACCGACCGAATTAGACTATTTACCGGATTTGTTATCTCGTAAACAACACGACGGGTGCCACATGTGGAGCAGGATCTGCTTACCCTTCCGTAGCACCTGAGTTCATACCTGTTTTTTTGTGGCGTTCGTGTTGTTTATTCTTTAGTTTTTTATGTTGTGTCATGTGTACTATTGTTTGTCTGTTTGTCCTTTTAATTTTTCGCCATGGCGTTGTCAGTTTATTTTCGATTTATGAGTTCAATTGTCCCTTTGGTATCTTTCGTCCCCTTTTTGAAATCTAATTCAATAAGTTTGAATTTTTTGTTCAACATAACACATACACTAATTAAAATAAAAAACCATATATAGTCACTTTAAGGACTGCAACACTGATCAAATAGTATTACTATTGTAAACACTATTTTAAATAAAGGATTGATGTTACAGCAAGATTAAGCAGTATAACTGTTGAGCTTATGCCGAATTAATACCAATCTATTTGTCAGAAGGCAGACTCAGTCTAGCTACAATGAGTTTACAAAGAAAGAACATGATATATATGAGATTTTATTGGCCGGAGTGGATAACAAATCGAACTGTAACAATTATATTTACTTGTAATTCTTCCAAAACTCTACTGTTTTCTAACTTAAATATTTTCTTCTCTGCAATATCAGGTCTGTTCCACAAATCAACAAAATGTAATATGTTATCTGTAAGCTTGTCTTCATTCTGTTCGTCTAAATATAAATCAGTTTAGTATGTTACCATAATACGTTTTGTATCTGTTCAATTACATTTAACATTTGAAAGAGTCTAAATTCGGTGGTTAAATATTTGTATAAATGCAACATGGTGTACCAACGTATTTTATTTTTTTTTAAATAGTGTCTTTAAAAATGTTCATGACCTGATGTATCAAATTATATATGCACGCTGTGCAAATTGATCATAACGATATATACATCAATGATAATTAATATTCTAATGTGTTCACTTAATTCGACCAAAGAAACGATTGCGAACCATTGTTTTATTTCCAGATGCAAATCATGCACGTATGTATGGAGTGTTGTATCATTGGCACTCACACCACATCTTCATATATCTATCTATTCGTACATGAATGCGCTTTTTCGTAGGTCTCGTTAACCATGTTTACTCTAACATAGACGTGTACGATTCTTTCCTTATGCAACAATGGTGGATTAGACCTGGTTTAAAACTCTAATCAAAAACCGCTTTTGTTGAATACAATACAATCTTTTCTGAGATGTCAAAACTATTCATTCAGAATACATTTTTTACATTAAGAAAAGATAAATGTACTCAATGTGCGTACAAAAAGCAAATGCATATATATGACAACATTAATACAAGTAATCAAAAGACGTCTCAAAGACTAGATTAAACTCGTAATTGTATAGTTGTAGATAAAGTATACATAGGAAATGGATGCTTCTTTGTATAAATGTAAGGTTAACGTGTTGAATATGATAAGAAACGTACTTGAATCAATACTTTACCTAAACATGAGATAACCAGAATAAAATAATTCCATTTTGAAATAAAAAAAAACATCACTGGACTGGCAAATCTGATTTTCATTAACAGTCAGCGTTAACAATGTACATGTACTGAAGCTCGATTGTAAAATTCATATACTGTTAAAACATTGATGCGTTGTTTGTTTTTCTATTAGGTTGCTTACTCTTTCTTCTAACTTATTATATCCTTTCATTTATTATATTGTATTGCAGCAAAAAAAAAAAGAAATCACAAAAATACCGGGGGAAATTCTAAGCGAAAAATACCTAGTCAAATGGGATAATCTACAGATAAAACGAATAAACAACAGCAGCCATATTCTTGCCTCAGTACAGGCATATGCTTGTGTTATTTATACATATAATTTTTCATTGTTCGATCTCTTTTACTTATTAGTGGGTGAGTAATGATATTTTAAAGATGATATAAGTAAATTTGGGATGCAGATACAACAAAAATTTTTTGTAACTATATTGAATTTCGTATTTTTTAGTAAAATGTATGCTTTCTTCATAAATACAATGTAATATATTGGAATTCAATTTGATAAATGATTTAAACAGTTCATAAAAAACAAATGCTAATATGGTAATCAAACCTAAGTAAAAGACGTCAAATAATATATCCTGAATTGTTTTGTCTAAGGTATATGTTGTTTCATATACAGAGTACACATGGATCTGAAAATAATAAAAATATATGGATACATTATTTTTTTTTTATAAATTTGCTATGACATAAAACAACATTGTTCCTTTCAATTACAACCACGTCATAACAGGTTTCTTATTATGCGATTTCATTAAAATTAAGAGGTGTAATACCACTATGGATTTTCGTCTATAAGTGCACTTTTCAAACAATTGTGCAGAATTTGTATATTAAATAAAACAAAACTTGACATCAGTAAATCTTTATCTTTATTCCTGTCGAGTACTAAAGACAAAGTTTCGCATAACATTTTACTGTAGTCAAGAAAATAACCATCACTGGAAGTTAAAAAATCAAATGACTTTTGTGTTTTTGTTTTTTAACCTGTGTACAAGCTTAAGTAACCATGTAACCTTACGTTTTCAAAATATTTTATAGAAACCCCATTAAAAAAAATGGTTCATGTAAAATACCCAAGATATATGTTTATGACACAGATTTTTTTTACAAACTGAAACGAAATGTAACATAAATCTTCTACACATGTCAAATTCACGGGTGTACGCGCCTTTTTCGTATGCAACCGGATGTAATATACTTTGAGTAATATTACACCAATAGCCTCTCATTGAACATGTTGAATTAACAAGAAAGCAGATAAATAAACCATATAGATAAACTCATCATACATACCTAGCTTATAATTGTGAACGACAAACTAGCGTATTTTTTACAAAAGACTCATCAGTGAAACTCGATTCAAGATACATTTGTTGCTTAAAATTTCAAATAAAGTACGCTGTTGAATAGCCGATACAGCTTTACAGTTATCTATTAGAAAATCACAAAATGCTATAGTCTTTCCAAAAATTGACAATTTCTACTTACTACTTCACACATGGACAACACGATATACCTAATTATTATCCACAACTATTTTGTTGATCAGTGAGTATGTGATTGCTTCTTAAATTTAAAATGTTAATTATTCCTGTCCATGCTAATGCTAGGGTATTTTTTTAAATGTTATCATGTATGTGTTATTATCGACATACTTGATCAATGAATAATGCATACCGATTTCGAATGTTCTGCCATTTCATCCTGTAGTTGCTTTATTAATTTTTCACATTTAGTTTGTATTGTATTCGCCTTTTCGTCATTTGAACCATAAAGCATGTGTGCTGCATGTAACAATTCAGATTGATATTCCGCACTACAAATATACGAAAGACAAAGTAATGGTGGATATATTCGTATGAATGAACATGTACATGCATATATAAAGACACAATTTATTTGGATTTGGATTCATCAAAAATAATACTTTGCAACACTTAAACATATTTCAATCGATAAACCCAATCTGTATCCACGACAGTAATCCAGGAGCACTATAAACTAGCAAACGTCATGAATTGGTTTTAAAATCGTGACTCACCAGACGGATGTAAAGCACACACAACATGCACAATGACTTACACAATTATGAAAACCAAATATAATGCATAAGAGATTACCCGCAGTTTATCATCTTTACAGTAAGTAAGTTCAAAACCATTTCCTATAGATATATAACATACCTGCTGATATTCATACCCATTCTGGATCCTTTACATATAAAGTCTGCCGCTTTCCCAGACCCATCTATGACCAAAATGGGAACACTTTTCTTTAAATTCACCAAAGCAGTTTCGAACGAGCCTTCCTCGCCACCAACAAGCATGACTATCAACGGGATCGCTAAGTGCTCTAATGTAACACATATATGACATGTATTTTAAACATATTTTCAATTCTACTAATTCAATAAAACACTGTCAAACGTTTAGACTGGTGTCCAATACTGTTGGTGTTGTACTGATGGGGGATATTTTGCGCCTTAAATATTTTTAACGTCACATTCTTCATGTGCCTGTCCCGATTCAAAAGCCTATACTACAGTGGTTGTCGGCTGTTTAAATATATTAATTTTGTTCATTTTTTAGATATACATTAAGTCGATATTTTTTCGTGTGAATGGTTAACATTTGTCGTTTTATGACCTTTTAGCTGACTATTCGGTTCCTGTGTTTGCAAATTTTTAAGCCGTACGGTAACCTATAAATGATAATTTTTGTGTCAATTGGTCTCTTGTCGAGAGTGTGTTCTCTGACAATAAAATCACAGATCTTTACTTTTATATAAATAAATTGTTACCTTACCTTTAATGCAAACTTCTAGGTTACCTTCGAGTGTTTGAAGTATTGTGGTTCCATTTTTATTTCTGGTGTGCGCCTGCAACTTTTAATATAATGCATGCATTTAGAAATATCCGAATTAATTCTGACACGTTTAGAGCTGATCTATTAAGTACAGGTCCATGTAAGAATCAGGCAAACAGTGATAAGTCCATTTTGGCAAATTGATCAAATTTCCTATTATAGATATGGATTTACCTTATAAGAACTTGAATATGAAATTTTTTTTTGAAAAAAATAATTTTTGTGTTAAAAATATTCATTTTTAAATTTCCCTCAGATGGCCCCTAAAAATGAGCAAGGAAAACTACCAAAACGCACGTTTTTAAAGTAATTTATCTTGCTTTAATAATATATTTTTTGTTGCTTGTATATACTTTATATAGAGTTCATATGTATAGTGATATGAAAACAGATTGAAAATGGATTTCAAATATTTTCTTCTCTAGCAACCGTAACCATGGAAATGTGATCAAAATGAAGTTTAGAAAAATGCAAATTTCATCTAATTTCATTTTATTTTTTTTAGAAACAGCAACAGTATACACACTTTTGTTATATATTCCCTTTTAGTAGAAGCCCTATAGAATAAATCGAAACAAAAAAAAGTTCGGAAATATTTGGCTGTTGTAGGTGGCAGCACCATCAAAATCGTCAATTTTTCAGGTTTTTTATTATCATTTATGATTTTTACGCCCCATGTTGATCAAATTTAGGTGAAATATTCACTTATATCATGCCAATTCCTATACATATGATAAACCAGGGTGTAAAGGGGTAATATTTTGCATTTTGAGTGGAACAATATATAGCTTGTTTGTGTATGTTTGGGGAGGAGGGTCGCCTGAACTTTTTCCAAGGGGAAAAATGTTATGATTTACATAAGTAATGAGCCAAAGTCCACAATAATTGTGTTGTTACCTTGCAAGCACCAACAGGGTCTGAATAGATATAAATGAAGGATTTGATTTCTTAGAAACAAATAGTTTTCTCAATATATTGATCCAAATATCACACGACACTTTAGTGTAGTAATTTTAGCAAACGATTACTATGTTTTGTGTCTCCCACATTGATTGTTTTTTTATTTCAGATGTGATAGACAGGTACTCCTGCAAAATATTTGTTCAGTGGTACAAACAGTTAATAAAAAATAAACAGGTCACTGAAGTGTCCCCATTTTCTTCCTCAATATGTAAATATGCAAGAGTCAATGGTCTTGCATACATATTTTTTCCCATTGGAACAGAACATATCTAGTGAACTAACATGCATTTTAAAAGTGAAACCACCCTTATTCACATATCGATAATATTGAACTTAAATTCAATGTTTACTACCAGGAAGAAAGTCAATTGGAGATAATGGAAGCAAAGAATAAAAAAAAGATAGATAATAAGTTGTTCAAATGTTTAATTTTCTAAAAACTAAATAATTATATGGTCATGATGGTACAAGCAAAATTTTTTTTAACATATATTCTAATAATACTTAGTTTTCATTGATCAAATATGTATCTTAACCTTCTATTCAAAAGAGTGATTGCTTAGCATGCTTAGTAAATGTTCTTTAATAATATGCGACAAATACTTTTATGAAAAAGATAATAAGGAAATCTTGATATTCTCCTGTCTTTCTTTAAAGCCTCTCTCATAATTCATCTTCAGTCCCCTTTGTTGATGTTGGTTTATTTTTTTGGTTGTAAATACCACTTCATTGCACAACCTGGCCCAATCAGGTGTCAGGTTGTTTCCTGTTACAACTGTTAAAAATGCTTTCCTATATATATATAGCTATCAAAAGTTGGGTTTCAAGTCAATTTAAGGTAGCAAATCTAATGACACAGTCAACTTTTGAGCAAAAGAACAGCATTTAATCAGAACTTTCTGAGTGATGAGAGGATAATATGGTTGAGTCTTCACCATTTTCTGTTTTTATTTCTGGTCCTCCATGGGAGATTAACTGCACCAACTGTTTTAGGTGTTTTGATTTTTCCAGTTACATTAACAGGTTAATAAAATCCTGATATTAACACACATTTTTCTGTTTTGTTTTCCTGCCGGTTACCAAAATCCATTTGGTCTATGGATTTATAAGGAATAAATTTTACTTTGACGATGTTGTAGGCTTTCCTCAGTAGTATACCATATTCTTCAACTCACAACTCATTAAAATCATTTATTCCATTAAACTTGTGTGTTATCAGTTTGTGTTATGAGGTGTCGTTAGTACATTCAGAGACTTGACATCCAGCAACACCTGTGAAAAAAAATAATAATGAGGGGAATAATAAACCGATTCAAAGATCATGTTTTCAACTTCAACACAATGTGTGAACATTACTACATGTACATAGGTCAACATGATATTTTGAAGAAAAGACTAATTTTAAACTAGAGGCTCAAAGGAGCCCGTGTTGCTCCAATGATATTTTATTTACAATTGATGCATGGAATAATGCAACTGTTGTAATACTTTTGCTCTAGTTTCAGAGATACATGTATGGACCAATCAAAAACTGCACTATTTCTGATGTTCTATTTTCAGCCATGTCTGCCATGTTTTAGGCAGACAGGGTCACTGGACACATTTAAAAAAATAAATACCCTAATGTTTATTTGGGGTCAAGTTTATTTAAATTTGTCTCAGTTGTTTCAGGAAAGACTTTTGTAAAAGAGTGCAAAAATTTACCAAATATTGTAAAATTTGACTTAATGGGCAATATCTCCTTATGAAGTCAATTGACAATTTTGATCCTGTTCACTTATTTGTAGAGCCTACTTTGCTGCACATTATTGCTGTTTACAGTTTATCACTATCTGTAATAATATTCAAGATAATAACCAAAAAACAGCAAAATTTCCTTAAAATTACAAAATCAGGGGCAGCAACCCAACAACGGGTTGTCCGATTTATCTGCAAATTTCAGGGCAGATAGATCATGACCAAATAAATGATTTACCCTCTATGTCAGATTTGCTCTAAATGCTTTGGTTTTTGAGTTATAAGCCAAAAACTGCATTTTACCCCTATGATCTATTTTTAGCCATGGTGGCCATATTGGTTGGTTGGCTGGGTCACAGAAGTTTGGTTTAATTTGGCCCAGTAGTTTCAGAGGAGATCATTTTTGTAAAAGTTAACGACAACGTACACAAAGTGATTAATAAATAACCAAAAACAACAAAATTTCCTTAAAATTTCTAGTTCAGAGGAAGCAACCTAATAAGTTTTTCAGAATGATTTAAGGATACATATATCTTAGCTTAATGAACATTTCTGCCTATGTCAAATTTGCTCTTAATGCTTTAGTTTCAGAGATATAAGCCTAAATTTACATTTTACCCATATTTTCCTATGGTGGCCATCTTGGTTGGTTAGCCGGGTCAATGGACACACTTTTTAAATTAATACCCAAATGACAATTGTAATTTGATCATAGTTTAGTTCAATTTGGCTAATTAGTTTCAGTGGAGAAGATATTTGTAAAAGTTAAAAGACAACGAAAACAGAAAAGTGATGAGAAAAGCTTAAGGGCCGTGTGAGCTAAAAAAGTTAAAAAAAAGTTGCAGGGCATGATGTGCTGTTTGCACTATCATATCAAGGGTTCGGTTTTAAGTTTGATATTGAGACAGATAGTACTATAAGGAAATTATGCACTAAATTTACCCTGAAAAATAACTGTTTTAACGTAGATAGTTTTTTTATGATATGGGCCTAATCTGGCATACAATTTGATTTTTTGTAAAAAATTGTGTAAGAAAAAAATTAAAATCATAATTTCCTGTTGATATGCACATCTGCATAGTATGTCCTTATTATCTACAAAGTTTCATGCAGATCTGTTGTGTAGTTTCAGAGGAGTTGCAAAGACACTTTTGCAGAAGTACACAAATGTACATTAAAGCAAATAATTTCAAAGGGGCTTAACTCATAGAAAAAAAATTGAATCTTAATTTCCTGTTGACACACGGTTGATATGCACATCTACATAGTATGTCCTTATTATCTACCAAGTATCATAAAATCATATTGAATATATATCAATATATGTTCTATGAATTAACTATATAATCATAGTATCACAATATATACTTGGGGGGGTAGAAGGTTCTGGGGGTTGGAAGCCTCTTTTTTTTTGGCCGAACAATGCATTTGAATGAGGACATAAAGTGGAACCCCCCCCTTTGTCCTGGGTTGGGAACCCCCTTTTTAAAATGGCTGGATCCGCCCCTGATATGTATGTGAGCCTCAGCCTGTGACTCAAGTCTAACATTTTGACATTATTATGTCAGATTTATTTGTGAAATGAAATTTACTTCTGAGAATCAGACTGTCTCTGAAATTGTGTATAGAACCAGATTTGCTTATTCTAACAGGGCACATTTAGTTCGCAGTGGGTTTGTGTTGTACTTATGTTTTCTGTTTGAACAATGTACATTTTGTTAATTTACCTGTTCTAGAGTGGAGGGCAGTTTTCATATCAGCTGCTGTTACAATGTTTTTTCCAACTTGCAACCCAACTTTTCATCTTTTTGCACATATTTGCCATCTTTGAATCACAATATGACTTTCCTGCATGGGCTTCAGACTAGCAATACCCCTGAATATTGATCCCTATAAAATATAAGATATTCATTACTCTGCAATTTAAAAGTACAAAAAATAACTAAAAAGTATTGTGTATAAGTTTTATTACATTAGATAAAGGCAAACTACAGAAAGAGGAAGAAAACTAAAAATTTAGCAATTTTACCATTTGTAAAGGGGCATAACTTTAGAAAGGCTAAAGTGACGCCCCCAAAATTCAAACTTGATTGTGTTTAGTGGTAATACGCATTGTATTAAAGTTTACTAACATTTGGTTAAGGCAAACTGAAGGTTATCTATAGTTGTTAATTTCTGTGTCATTTTGGTCTCTTGTGGTTAGTTATCTCATTGGCAATCATACCACATCTTCTTTTTTGTATAAATAGTTAGAGTACATACATAAAGTGGTTGTCGTTTGTTTATGTGTTCCATATTTGTTTTTCGTTCCTTATTGGTTCATTTATCAAGCTGTTAGTTTTCTCTTTTGAATTGATTTACATCGCCATTTCGAGGCTTTTTATAGCTGACTGTGCGGTTTGGGCTTTGCTCATTGTTGAAGGCTGTACTGTGACCTTCAGTTGTTACTTTACGTGTCATTTGGTCCCTTGTGGAGAGTTGTCTTATTGGCAATCATACCACATCTTCTTTTTATGCAGGGGGCATAAAATAAGTTTATGAGTAACATTTGTACATCTAAAATAATATGAAGCTTATAATAAAATGCACTCAAATTTCCTTTCGAAAAAGGGCAATAACCTTCAAGTGTTGCCTGAATCATCAGAAAATTTCTTGTTAGATAGCTTTTGACATGGTGAACAATTTTACTACTTTAGTTTTCCCAAAACTATAATTATATTATTTTATAGATATAAATTAAATGATATCTCTAGGTTGTTTTTTTCCAAAGCAATGTCTCAAGAAACATATGTGCTTTAATAAAAATTTGTAAGGGTTCCGCGGAACCCAGTGTCTCGCCTCCTTTTGCTGTAACTCCCAGGCTCAACAAAAATGAGGAAAACAATCAATAAAAATATTCCTCTTGATACTATCTTTTGATTGTAAGAAGATTCTGTCCAAGTTTGGTAAAAATTTCAGGATAGTTTATGAATCGAATAAATGTTTTAAAAACTTTAACTGCAGACTGTATGTAATGTTAACTAGAAGAAAAACTAAGTCTATTTATAAGTAAAATACAAATACACAGGTACCAAATATTAACAAAATTTCCTTTCTATATACTATCTTATGATCATAAACAAGCTTCTGTCCAAGTTTGGTAGAAATCCAGTATAGTTTTAGAAAGATATTCAAATTTTAAAAACTTTAACCACAGAGTGAATGTAATGTTTCCCCGCAGAAAAACTAAGTCCATTTAAAAATAAAATACAGAAAAATGGAATTTTATTTTTACAAAACTTACTTCTGAATACTACCTTACGGTCATTAACAAGCTTATGTCCAAGTTTGGTAGAAATCAAGTAAAGTTTAAGAAAGTTATTAAATTTTCAAAAGTTTTAACCACAGAGTGAATATTTGTGGACGCCGCCGCCGACGGAATGTAGGATCGCTTAGTCTCGCTTTTTCAACTAAAGTCGAAGGCTCGACAAAAATAAAGATTATAGCTAATTTCCTAATGCATGTACACAAGACTTTTTTTACTTTGTTTTTATATTGTACAATAGAAATTTAGATAACATCCAATTGCATTATTGTTTTACTCTACAAGCATAAAGAAATTAGCTGTAAGATGAACATTAAACTACTGTCACTTAGGGAAAACATAAAAAAATCAATGGAGGATAATAAACTTACTTCAAATAGTTTAGGGTGGGGGGGGGGGGGGTAAACATTGCTGCAAGTTTTCTTTAATTGAAATGATTTTATCCTTTCCTGTGGTCAATCAATTTTCCCCAAATTAAGTAAGAGGAGAATAGGGGGGTCAGTGAAAAAATATATATATTCATATATAAATAAGTTTTTCTATCCTACATTGAACTTTTGATGTTGTCTATAATTCTGATATTGTTGTCTTCTGTTTTTACCTTATATTTACTTAGTCCAATTTTTTTTGTAATATACATTGTATGTTACCTGTTCTTTTACTTATTTCTTGTAAGCATAACCAGATACATGTATGTCCACAGTGGTAAATGTAGCATGCTGCATTATCTGATAGAAGATCTAACTTCTTACATTAAGGAAGTTGATATTTATAGTCATTATTAAATTCTGAAGAAGTGAAGCCACACACAACCACAGATTCTAAAACATGGGTGAAAATTCTATGCTGAAAAAGAAATGCACAAGACATTTTTTATAGATGTTGATACTGAATTCATTCCAAATAAAAGACTACATGAACATTTATTTATATTCATTTCATCGTGTTTATAAGAATCTATTCCATTAAGACATGTAGGAGCTTAAATCAAGGATTGTTTTGTTTGTTTATAGTCAGTGTGATACATGTAAGTACACTAGTAATTTTGGGGCTTTTATAGTTTGTTGTTCTGTGTGAGCCAAGGCTCCCTGTTGAAGGACGTACATTGACCTATAATGGTTTACTTTTTTAAATTGTTATTTGGATGGAGAGTTGTGTCATTGGCACTCACACCAAATCTTCCTATATCTAAAGATTATATGTGGTATGATTGCAAATGAAGTTACTCGGGGTTCTCATTACAGATGTTTCAAATTTCCATGAGTCCAAAACTCACAGACTACTGAGAGTTACATGTATGAAATTTTCCACAAGAGAGCAAATCTCTTAGAGGTTAATTATAGGTCAGGGATAAATAAATAAGCTTTATTTAGAGTCGGCAAGGTATATAAACATAAGATCTCAGAATCAAGGATTTTGTACCTATTTTAAAAAACAAATTGGGGGGGGGGGCTTACCCTAGACCCCCTTTGAATGCTGCACAAGCTGATGTAACATTGTACAGTGTGTCCTTTAAATAACCAGATTAATAAAGTTTCCCCAAAGCCAATTGCAACATTTCACAAACTGTATTTCCAATTACATGGGCCCCTTCGCCTAAACTCAAGGACAATCACTGAATTGGTAAAGGGTGGTTAGTAATGAGCAAAAGATTTACTACATAGTCAGAAATAAATGACCCTGAAATACTGACTGTGACATTTTCCATATCCTGCATCATATTTATCTTTTTAAAATTTATCAAAAAAATCTATACATGCTATACACTTATATCCAGAAATAATTACTTGCCTTTTATTGTTGTATTCAAAACATTGAGAGAAAATATAATGGACAGAACCAACCAATTCTAGAACATTTGGTTAATGAGCGAAACAACAAAAGGTTGAACAGTTTCATGGTCTTAACATCTCTAAATTACCACAATTTTTGTATAAGTTATATATACATTTTATATAATACAAAAAATACAATTGCAAAGTAAACATGGTAAATCTTAAAAGGTTTCTTACCCATTGTGGAAATTTGTCCCAACCTAGTTTTGACTAGTTTTTTTTTAGCCTAAGAGGACTCAGAACATATGGTACTGCATGTACTTTGTGGATGGATGCAGTTTCTATAGTTTGAAATTAGTTTCAGGTTTGTGTTCACTCACAATGTGGTCATGTCTTTTTTTTTTTAGTTTTCTTTAGCTGGATAATTAGTTGTAAATCACTATCTATACTGTTCGCAATGTTTCATAGGAGCTACTATTTGATTTTTATTAGGGGCTAGGATGATATTTAAAAAAGGCAGGACAGGAGTTTTGATTATAAAATAAAATGCCAAAAATAAAGGCAGGATGACAATTCAAGTAAAAAAAAAGATAACCCAATTAATATTGGCAAGACCTGTCGATGATAGAGCGGGGAAAAAAAATGCAAGACAGAGATTACAAAAAAAAAATGCAGGGTAAAATTGTTCATCCTACCTCCCCCCCCCCCCCCCCCTAAAAAAAATAAATGGTAGCTCCCTTAACAGCTTGATGGATGGGTGCACTGCCTATTTAGCAATAAGACTCCAGTTAAGAAACCCTGTAGCTGTAGTTAGTCCTGTGGAACTGGAAACCTAATAAAATATACCACAAATAAAAGATATTCTATTCTTTTCTATACCGGGCATAAGGACATGCTGTAATGTGTATCATGGGTGTTATCACTTGTTCTATCTTTGTTTGTATTAATGGTATTACTTATTGTACAAACAGAGTGTGGGGACAGAGGCAGCATATTGATTTACCTGAAAATACCACATCTCAGTGCTATCAACTCTCCTTCATTTGCATTGTCCACGGCTGGTTCGTGTAGTCTGGCAACCTCCACGCAGTCTGAGATCTGTCAATGCCGCGGCGTTATATCTTATAACATTCAGCGAGCTTACGTACACTTTTATCCTGATTACATACAGGATTAAACCCCACATGAATGGGTTAAAACAGACTTATACTGCCCTTCGTGTCCGGCGGGACCATCTCGTCTGCCATTTGTTATTGTTGTTGTGCAGATTACGCGCCTTTTTTTAAAAGAGGTAACCAAGCAAGGGAGATAAACAATACAGTCAATGACGCGTTTCGATGATTTTACTTTAGTGAATAACATTTTTCAAATAAAAATTTCCAAACTTTTTATTAATTGAAAGAGAAGATAAGTATCAAATGATTTCAAATATAAAAAAAATTGTGTGCTAGGCATCTGCTGTTTACAGAAAATCAATATTGAAGTTGACCTACTTTCAATGCATTACACTGTCGTAGATGCGGACGGCGAATGCATTCAATCTATTTTTTTCTAGACAAATATGGCATACATCGATGTAATACTATGGTTTTGTCACTTTTATTAATGGATTACAAAGTTCCCAAAATTTCACCATATTCCGTGTATATGGACTTATCAGTTTTTATTTGATTTGCCTGATTCTTACACGGACCTGTACTTAATTAACAATTGTAGTATAATGCATACGTTCAAGACAAAGCAAATAAAAAAAAACACACAAATAAAAACTAATGTCCTATTAAAATGAAAATTGTTTCATCAATATGCTCTTCATTGCCTTAAGTCTTTAAACGTTGTACAACATCGAAAATGGACCATCGATGGTCTACTACTAACATTTATGTATCTTAAGGTAAGTAAAGATAGAAAATCAATAAAAGGTTTTCAAACTATTGACACATCGTATTCAAAGCTGGACATCAAAGTTACTGTACAACTACACAAGAGATAATTTCAGCTTCCAATACGTGAATTCAATTTAATTATCGCAACAACGCAACAAATTGTAATTACAATCCCGTCCTTTTTCCCTTATTTTAACCAGCCCAACTAGAGTTATCATCTAATGATTTAAACCAGCAGTACAAAAGATGCCACATGTTGATCAGAACTCGATAAAAATTTTGGGCCACCTATGAACACCTCAAGTCTTTAATTTTCTTTGTTGTGAGTGTCTACTTTTTGCATACTTTTTTTGTTGGTCTTTTTTGTTGTTAGCCCTGGCGTTTTCATTGATGATTACGAGTTTGAATGTCCCTTTGCTATTTTTCACATCAGTTTGAACAATCTTAATAAATAGTATTTGTACACTATTGAATAAATGAATTTTAAGTCAAGAAAAAATTGGCTTAAGATTGGAATTAAATCAAAACATAGTTATACATGTAACTATCGTCCAATGATGGTTATATTTAGATATGATCTTTAACCGACAATTACAGTTGCGATATAGACAGTTGATGTTTTTCGTTTGATGTGTTTTATCTTTTGAATTTGCCATTTGATTAGGGACTCTACGTTTTGAATTTTCCTCGGAGCTCAGGTTTTTTGAAATTTTAATTTTTATAAGAATTGAAAAAGGAATAAGAATCTGCCGAATTTTCAATTGAAATAATGATAAGGGCAAGAACAGTGCATGTAATAGCTGTTTACTGTTTGTAGATACTTTGAAAGAAATTTTAGTGTGTTTGAAAAAAAATATGTTTTACAAGCTTCACTAAAGTGTATTGAAAAATATGACGTTATTTTTAGTGTCTTTCAAATGTGCCGTACAATATCATCCTTATGGCAACAACATGATTGACTTTTGTCTGTGTTTTCTCGAATCACTTCTTCAACAATCTCCCCAATGCAGGTACCTTTTCCTTCGGTTATTATCCATATATCTAAAAGTAACCAAATAATTATGGTTATTGTAGTTTTGAAATGGTTATATAGTTTATATCAATTGAGACAATATGTGTGAAAAGATACATTCGCTTAAAATGGCGTGACGTTTGAACTGTAAAACATAAAATCACAAAATTACTGAACTCAGAGGAAAATTTCAAACGTGACGACCCTTATCAAATAGCAAATCAAATGATAAAACACATCGAACGAATGGACAACAACAGTTATATTCCTGACTTGTTACTGTCATTTTCAAATGTAGAAAATTTTGGCATGAACCTAGATTTATAGCGGTTAACCTCTCACTTGTATGACAGTTGCGTCAAATTCCATTATATTTACAACGATGGGTGAACAGAACAGACATCATAGGTAAGATAGCAGAATCTAGGCAAATATACAGCAGTCATCACTGTTTCACAATCTCTAAACAACAAAATAACAAAATTAATGAAATAAAACTGCTGTGTTTTTTTCAATTCAAACTAAATACATCACACCATACTATTTCATTTTTAAATGTATAAATATAGTAAATATTCGCTTCTAAACCGACAGAAAAGATTCGAAGAGAAATATTATATACAAACTCAAAGAAAATATGTAATACAAAACATCTGCTTACTTGTTGTATTCATTAATTCAAGCAGACCACTTTTAAGTTGAATTTTTATTGTTTCATTAGGAAGATACTTTTTAGTCTCTCCTATGATAGACAGCACAGCAACTGGTTTTTCCCTTTCCCAGTTCTTCTGTGAGTGTTTGGTTTTCTTGAGTAATCGAACACACTGAAAAAGGGAAGTAATTGTTTATCTTAGTAACTGACTACAATAATTAACAAAATACATTTGCAAAAATAATCAGGAACTTCACGTTCTATTCAACGTAAGGAATTAATTTTATGAAAATTGCATGGGGAGATTGTTGATTTAACCCAAAACTAGCCACTATCCAATTGTACGGTCGGAATGCCCAACTCTTTGAAGGGTCTTGAAATGGCCTGTTGATTAGCTCAATTTGTTTTCCTATCACATTTGAACTGATCCTGTCCATTTCATTATACAAGTTGAACCTATACTCAATTTTCCTTTGTATTTATTTGTTAATCAATTCCCTGTTACAATCAATTGCAATCCTTTCAAAAAGGTAATACATTTTTAAATGGTTAAAGAGGTCAGAAAAGGGGGTACTTATTGTTGGTTTTTATTCAAAATATATAAAATATCTCCAAATATTTAAATTGTTACAATAAAAACGGCAAATAAAACCGGACATACAATAAGAACCTATTACGTGAATCAATAACTACATTTGAAATGGCATACTCTCTCGAAGAGTAATTTCGACCAATACATTTTTAATGATATATGTACAACTCAAAGAGGGGCTTAAGATATCAGAGGGACATGCAAACTCATAGATCGAAATTAACTGACAACGTCATGGCATACCAAACGCGCAAATAATAGTGCACAAGAATTAAAATAGAAAATTTAAGACCAAGCAACACAAACCCTTACTAAAAAAGGGGGTAACATCAGGTGTTTTGGAAGGGTATACAGATCCTACTTCACATGTTGCACCCGTCGTGTTGTTCATGTTATAAGTACTCACTAAATTTGATTTGTGTAAACTTATAATTTGTTTGGTCAAACGCGGGATTTTTGATAACTCATACATCTAATAACAAATCAGAATAGGAAAAAAAAACTGATTTTAAAATTGAAAACAGACTGATATGACACAAACACATATTATATTGACAGACAAAAAGACAGAAAAGCAGATAGGGAACCCAAAACAATATCTTCAACAAATCACTCGATATCTATAGTAATCTACGATGCACAAGGTTTCACAAGTATACGCTAAGTTCTCGTTCAGTGTGAATAATGTATTATAAACTATAACATAAGGTAAACAATTTTGTTTAAGAAATTTAAAATAGATATATGCATATCGTAGTGTAAAATATTTTACGAAACTATTAACTTGTACTTTTGATCGATACCGTTATCTAATTTATTGCAGTCTCGGTTGTGTAAAACACCAACCATCGTTTGTGTCTTAATAACGGGAATAATCTGAGAAATGACTTAAATAAGCAACACATATTTCGAAAGGTTAATAGTAAAATCACAAACACACTGAACTTCGAAGGAAATTAAAAGAGAAAAGTATCTAATCAAATTGCAAAATGAAAAGCTGAAATACATCAAACATGTCAAACGAAGGGATAACAACTGTCACATTCATGACTTGGAACAGGCATTTATCTGTGTAGAAATTGATGGATTGAACCTGGTTTTATAGTTGGCTAAACCACAAACGTGTATGACAGTCGCATCATATTCCATCATATTGACAACACAAACCTCACAAAACAAACAGACTCACTAGGTTTAAAGTCACAAGTAGGGGTACATAAGTCAACACTGTGTTATGAGCGTTATCACTATACAAACATACACACAGTCATGTAACGTTAACTTGATATGAAGAATCCGGTTTTGTGACTTTATATACTCATTTATTTCTGTCGAAACGTTTGATCAATATATATGTTAACACTCCTATTTGATTTTGCTTGTCAAATATGATGACGCTCTGATGAAGTTGTTGAACAGTAATTTGAATTGAAGAGAAGATAAAGTTTAAGCGTTGCCTACTCTAATATGATAAAAAATTCTGCATTTCATATAACCCCTTCTTTTGTCCATCCATTGAATACTTGTTTTCGGTACACATTTGTTATGATGATACATTGTATATTTTGCCATTGCCATAGTTATATTTATAAGATAGTTGTATTGCTATGATGTGACCCATAATGATGAGACCTAATCATTTGTTTTATATTAAGATACGTACAAGTGGACAATTCGATGTGTTCTGTAAACTGTAACCGGATTTTCCCCATCGCTTTCTCCTAAAACAAACAAATACAAAACAAACAAAAAATAGTTACAGTAATGCCTATAAAAATTAAAAAAAAAAAAAAAAACATTGATCGTTATGTCTTTCAATATAAAAAATGCAAACATATATTTGAACCAAGTTTCCAAAAAATATGAGAGTGACTTTTTATAAAGGTAGCCCAACCTCCCATCTGTATTATGTATGTTTATTGTTCTTCCCTATTGACATCATTAGGTTTGCAATCAAATTGGACATAAAAGGTTAATCTAAGAATAACTGTTATCGAACACAAACAATTGCATATAATTAAACTATAATTGAAATATAGAAACAACGTAATTTTTTTTAAACAAACCGTGCAAACACCTCTGACGTCATGCAATAGGAACGTCTTCAGTAAACATCCCTAAAGCTAGATGCACAAATTCCGAGTCACGTCAAAAGTCTCATTCGCCCAAAGATGTAACAATACCATAAACATCATTTCCGGAAACAATAAATGCATTTATATTTCATAGAAATTAAGCGCTGGTGAGGTCCTTGACAACAGAGAGCCAACACCATAGTGTAGTGTTCTTTGAGTGTTCTTAGTGTTCTTTGGGACATTTCAATTTCTACCTTTGATAAAATAAAATCGACCAAACAATGTATCATACAAATCACTATAATTAATTAATGACTTAGAAAAATATTATTAAGGTAACCAATAAAACTTTATTATGTCATTTAAATGTCCGAGTCATCGGCTCGATTGACTAATAAATACGATGGTAATATTTATCTCAATCGCAGTCATTATTTTGAAATACTATTTTATCTTACTCACGTATAATGGTTGTTTTAATACTCACTGAAAAAGAAAAAAAAGGGAAAAACTGTATTAATAAAATTTAAAATGTTACCTTTAATTTATAACTCAAAAACGTTTTATGATGGTAATCTATATATCTCTCTGTTTTTAAATTTTACGAAGATGTTTAAATTTTTATGCAGATATAGACAAAATCAATCAGTGTTACCAATATACCAGAATACGTTCGGTGTGTTTTATTCAATATAAAGAAGCAATTTTCTTTTCAATTCTACGCATTCAAAGGCTTTATAGATGTATAACTTTACCTGTTAACTATCACACTATTTCACATGTATTTCCACGGAGAATGTGGTATAATTGTTAATGACACAGCTATCCACCAAAGTTCATTTTGAGTGGATTCAAAATATGTTATTTTATTTTCTAAGAGTCTTAAAGTTTTAGAATAGGATGCACTTTTTACTCTTAGATAATACCTCTCGTTTCTTTGCTACATCTTCTCCAGTTTCGTTCATCCGTCCATTTTCAAAACTGTGTCTCGATGGAGGAGTTTCTGCCCTATAGGAGGTAGAACGAGAAGCCATTGATGTCATATTTCTATTTCAAGTACAGGTAGTCTGAAAATACCATTCAATTTGTCAACATTTAAAAGCATTATGTATAACATATTTGAGCGTAAACTTATTTTATTAACTAAATTCAAGTTACTATATACACAGTAAAAATGTACACAATTTGGCACTAACATATCAATACAATTGAGTTAGTAGAAGGATCCAGAGAAAAGTTATTAACTTATAAAAATCCATTTCCTAGTTAACATTATGCAATAATCATTGAGTTGAATGTTCAAAATTATAAAAAAATATATTGATAGCAATATTAAGCAAACAAAATAAACATAGATGATATCGTTTGATAGTCATATTAAAACTGATGGTTGGAATATGTTCAATATTGTGCATGTTTGCTAGATTATAATTATGGTGACTAAAAATTGGCATCAATAATGGTGTTTCTATCATTGATCCGGCACCTCTAGAGATTCACCAACCCAGTAAACTGTTTGTCAAACTTACCAGAAAAATAGAATAGTGTATTTTAAATTGTTGTTACAAATATTTCTTTATTCAGAAAAAAATATCTCATTCAGGCATTGATATGTTTATTTCCTTGTCATGCTATGGAGATATATTTTGTCAATTTTGGTTCATAAGCTCTTCCATATCTTTGTAGAATACGGGCATTATACCCCAATTGAAGTGTAATCGATTCTCGAAATTCGCTTTTCATGCAGGTAAACCAATAACGTTTACGTTATTACTACCACTTGCTCCTCTCTTCATATTGTGAACTGTTATACAAGTTTAAATTTTCCTCAACTGGTTATCTAGATCAGTGTGAGAAACTGTATGTACCTTTTGTATTATAGTTCTATTTAATATAAAAAATAATATGTGGCTTGATTTCCAATAAGAAGACTCTGCACAAGAGACCAAATGACACATACATGAACACGTATAGGTCACATGTCAACAATAAACACAGTATACACTACAAACCATTAAAAGTCTGAAATGGCCTATATCTGTACTTGACTGTACTGATTTTTACTCGACCAGTCTGAATTCGTCTGAGATTTACTTGATAATACTCGACTGTAGTCTGAATCATACTTAACAGTCTGAATGTGTACTTGACCAGTACTTAACCATTTTATACTAGTCTGAACCGTACTCGACCTAGTCTGAACCGTACTGGACCTAGTCTGAGCCATACTCGACCAAGTCTTAACCATACTTGACCTAGTCTGAACCATACTCGACCAAGTCGTAACCAACCTAGACCTATTCTTTGTATTTATCAACTGAATCTTATCAATTTAGGATTTTTTTAAAATAAAAATGAAATTTGAACAACAAATTGAAATTAAAAATGTATTCAATACAGTATTGAAATTAAAATTTCACAATAATCAATCATAATATAACTTCAACACAATATTAATCAACACTTGCGTAAAAATATATATCAACTTTTAAAATATAAATAAAACAAGCTGATCACATAATCTAAAAAAATGAATTGTGACTAACAAATGACTAATATTTTCAATATTTATTCAAAATTTTATGAATACTTCGGAAGTATTTTATGGTAACTTGACTATTTTCACCATTAACATAAACCTAGTAAAGATTTAGTTGAGTTGAATTAATAATGCAGTGAATGTTTTGTTTTATTAATATATATATGAAATAGTATATAAAACAACTTAATAAATTTAAACCAGGTGCTCCGCAGGGCGCAGCTTTATACGACCGCAGAGGTCGAACCCTGAACAGTTGGGGCAAGTATGGACAAAACATTCAAGCGTGATACAGCTCTGAATTTGGATTGTGATCAAATTTTTGACATTACATGTTTTTTTTTTTACACAAAACAAATGTCAAGATTTTACAAATCAATTAAAGATTTCTTCTTCAAACTTTTTAAATCTAAAATTAAATAGTTGACACAGCATAGGTTTCTGACACAGAATGAATGTGGTCTAATGAACTTAAAAGGTTTTTTTTTTGCCTTTGAGCAATTCACTATGCTGTTGAATATTAATCCTCTCAAAAAAATGTTTGAAGAAATTTTCTTTTTATTTATGAAATCTGAAATGAGAAAAATTTAAACCCCCCCTTTTTTTCACATCCCCGCTTCCCTTTTTCCAAACCTGATATCAATTCAAATTTCTAATGGAGTTTGCAACAATAACTACTCTTTTAAATACATCATAAAATATTATAATGTAAAATAAAGTATTTGTTATCACTGAATGGTAAAGATTGGTTGGTAGTAAAAGTGAATATACATTGTTTATTGTATAAAACAATAAAAATAACTTCATCAGCAACATTTTATATTGGCAAATTTCCAATGAAGTTATTTACATAAAGTTATTGGCAAATAAAAATAGAAAATGACATCATAGTCATGTCTGGCAAATGTCCAACATACATTATCTAAAAACATTTTAGATAAGATAAGGAAAAAAAGCTTCATCAGCAACATTTTATATTGGCAAATTTCCAATGAAGTTATTTACATAAAGTTATTGGCAAATAAAAATAGAAAATGACATCATAGTCATGTCTGGCAAATTTCCAATATATATTATCAACTACTATTCTATACAAAGAAAGATGACTCTAATTGAAAATTAATTGCTATTGCACAATATTGTGCAATTAGATATTTCTTGCTATTGTGCAATACTGTGCAATTGAAAATTTCTTGCTATTGCACAATACTTGATATGGAATCCTGATTTGGACCAACTTGAAAACTGGGCCCATAATCAAAAATCAAAGTACATATTTAGATAAAGCATATTAATAAGCCCAAGAATTTAATTTTTGTTAAAATCAAACTTAGTTTAATTTTGGACCCTTTGGACCTTAATGTAGACCAATTTGAAAACTGGACCAAAAATTAAGAATCTACATACACAGTTAGATTTGGCATATCAAAAACCCCAATTATTCAATTTTTAATGAAAACAAACAAAGTTTAATTTTGGACCCCAATTTGGACTAACTTGAAAACTAGGCCAATAATTAAAAATCTAAGTACATTTTTAAATTCAGCATATCAAAGAACCCCAAGGATTTAATTTTTGTTAAAATCAAACTAAGTTTAATTTTGGACCCTTTGGACCTTAATGTAGACCAATTTGAAAACAGGACCAAAAATTAAGAATCTACATACATAGTTAGATTCGGCATATCAAAGAACCCCAATTATTCAATTTTTGATGAAATCACACAAAGTTCAATTTTAGACCCTTTGGGCCCTTATTCCTAAACTGTTAGGACCAAAACTCCCAAAATCAAACCCAACCTTCCTTTTATGGTCATAAACCTTGTGTTTAAATTTCATAGATTTCTATTTACTTATACTAAAGTTATGGTGCAAAAACCAAGAATAATGCTTATTTGGGCCCTTTTTTGGCCCTTAATTCCTAAACTGTTGGAACCAAAACTCCTAAAATCAATCCCAACCTTCCTGTTGTGGTCATAAACCTTGTGTCAAAATTACATAGATTTCTATTAACT
This sequence comes from Mytilus galloprovincialis, assembly GCA_037788925.1. Taxonomy (NCBI): domain Eukaryota; kingdom Metazoa; phylum Mollusca; class Bivalvia; order Mytilida; family Mytilidae; genus Mytilus; species Mytilus galloprovincialis. The sequence continues at coordinate 29,364,942 of CM075343.1, read as the reverse complement.
TAAACTAAAGTTATAGTGCGAAAACCAAGAAAATGCTTATTTGGGCCCTTTTTGGCCCCTAATTCCTAAAATGTTGGGACCAAAACTCCCAAAATCAATACCAACCTTTCTTTTGTGGTCATAAACCTTGTGTTAAAATTTCATAGATTTCCATTCACTTTTACTAAAGTTAGAGTGCGAAAACTAAAAGTATTCGGACGCAGGACGACGACGACGACGACGACGACGACGACGACGACGCCGACGCCAACGTGATAGCAATATACGACGAAAAATTTTTCAAATTTTGCGGTCGTATAAAAAATGAGAGCTTAATTGTTTTGTTTTATGAAACCAAGAATTTAATGTAATCATGATAATAGAATTTCCATAGCAATCCTTGATAACCTTTTTAAAAAAAGAAATGTATTCCAAAGTAATTTTTTTTGTCAAATTAACATAGCATACAGAAAGCACTTTAATATGTTCTAATTATCTGAATACATGTGTGTTTTACAGGTAAAAAGAAAGCCCTATTTTCTTAAATTCGTGTATTACTTATCTAGTACATACATGTATATCTGAAAGGCCTTGTTATTTAACTTAAACAGGATGTTGCAATTTTGAATCAATGTTATTTAGAATTTAATACCTCTGACCAGGTGTGATCTTATCTATGAGTTTGCCACAAGCAGAGGTTATTCTTTATATTTCACCACTAATCAGAAAAACAATTTTATTTATTTACTTAATATTATCCCTTTTTGATATAAATTTTATATAATATATTTTTTTTCATCCTAAATATAATCATAGATATATTTCTATTATAATAAGGTTAAAGTTTTTTATAAATTTTGTTGGCTGTTGTTATATATGTCATTAACTAGAAATTTATTTTAAATTTTTTTGGTCTAGTATGGTTCAGACTGGTCGAGTACTGTTCAGACCTTTGGTTAAGTATGGTTCAGACTGGAAAAATAGGTCGCGTACAAGTCGAGAATGAGTTAAGACTGTTTCAGACTGGTCGAGTAATAGTTCAGACTATTTTCAACGGCAAAGATAAAGGTCAAGTACGATTCAGTACAGTCAAGTATGGTTCAGACTGGGGTCGAGTAATGTCAAGTAAAAGTCAGACCAATTCAGACTGGTCGAGTAAAAATCAGTACAATCGAGTACAGATATAGGCCATTTCAGACTTTAATGGTTTGTAGAGATAGTTATTTAATGTTCCGCAAAATTATATGTAAAGCTAGTCACACGAGAAAATTATGAGCAAAACGAGAAACAAATATGTAACACAGCAACAAACAACAACAAATTAATTATAGGCTGCACGACTTGGGATATACACATAAAGTGACGGAGTTAAATTCGTTTACAAAATATTGAATTAGTTTGCATACTCATTACATAAGTTATTAAATTTATTAAAATCTAAATAAAACATAAATACAGTTGTTAAAAATTAGTATATCGACACTTGCGTTCATGCCACCATTCGGTATCAAATATTCAGTAAGCAAGTTATAAAATTAAATGTAAATCAGATTATCTGAGGTACAAAATACTATGTCCCCCCATGCCCCCTTTGTTGTTCGTTTAAACCGGCTTACTTTCGTTTTGAATTGTATGATTATCATTGTTCCTTTTACGTTTATATGGTATGGGCAATTGCATTTTTGTCGCTATCTAAGCTCTACAAAACAAAGAACCGTATTGAGGACAATAAGTGCAATATACTGTACCTTATATAAATCCTTAGAGCGTAGTATAGGAGAATAAAATATAACATGAAACGAAAGCACTTGGCCTTTTTAAAAAATATTAACATTCTCATATACATTTAACTAAATGTTATTACATTCAATAAGGTATAATTACATATTAGTATATAAATTAAACGAATGAAAACTTCATAATATATTAAAAATACTGCAAGTACATGTACAGAGTACAGTTATATTCACTACAAAAAACCCGATTTAATCAATAGTAAGGATTATATCACTCCTAAAAAATGTTTGAAAGTTTTATATGAAGAATTAAACAATAACGTTCTAATTCCAAAACATATATTCAATTATTTAAGAAGAAAAAGGGGCGATTTGGTAAACAGGCCGTATCGAAAACCTATATAATGAAGTTGCACAAAACAGCGGATAAAATATTAAGTTTCATGTATGTAGTCCGCAAATAAATTAACACATACGAAATATACTCACCTATAGCAAATCATCCTTGGTTAAATGTCCAAATTCAAGAACAGAAACCTTTCGAAAACGAAAATTTAAATTGACATACGTGCACTCAAATATAAAAAAAATAATATGACTCTTCAAAAATCAGCAAATTAAAATTCTTAAACGAAAAACATGTTTATCAAAAGAAATTCAACACCCGTTGTTACACAATTATCGATCGTTGGAAAAAACCACTGTTTTTGCATTAGAAAAAATATATTGTGATGTCAAGAATACAGATCTTTAATAATTATAGACATGATATTGTGATGTTGTCATTTAAACGAAAGCAGACCTTTGATTAAAATAGTTGACACAATCTTCTTTAAAAATCTTTATATATGGTGGAAAAATCTTTATATATGGTGGAAGTTTTTTAACTGCTTTGTACAGTTCTAGATAATTCATTTATATGTATATGCGTTTTGTTAATATAAAAAGTGCAGGCAATGACTATACATTTACCTTATTACATTTTTACATTTTACTGAACCACTTTGAAATTAGAAAATGATCGGTATTTATATTATTAACTACATATAATCTAATTGCAATTAAACTCACGCACATGTAATTGGCTTTACCTTTTTCATGTCTTTAATTGTTAAGAACACACCAACGTCGAACTGTGTGTTAGCATTGCCATAATGATATGTTCATATTTAAATTCAGTTATATAACATTGTTAATAGTCGAAAATAATCGAAGACCAAATCCGGTTTCAATGAAACAGTTTACTGAAAATAAACAATGTTTGGCATATTTTTTGTTGTAAATATTGAAGTTTCTATTGCATCATACTAATGCATCTCGTTGCAAGTCTAACGATACAATGCAAATAAGATTCTATAAGATCAAAATAATTCCATAATATTTAGAACTTATCGGACGTTATGCATTTCATTACAAATATCAGAGTCGATTTTTTTTATCAATTAGTCATCAGAAATGTGTATATAAAACAAAAAAACATTGAGCCCATCACATTTAAAAATTGAAATCTTTGCATGCTTGATTAATGGTACATACTGATGTTCAATGTTCATGACGGTGCTCAACATATAGTATATTTAGTGATAAGAGGTTGAAAATTAATTATTGTATCAACCGACCTACAAAACTACAAGAACTATTTTAAATTTTTTTAGTGTGTTTCCCTCAATAAAATGATATCCATTCCCAACAAAAAAGGTATTAGTACATGCATGAAATCAGTTCAGTATTTTTGTGATTTTTTTTTATTCAATTTATTTAATTGTGTATTACATATGAAATAAACACATGCACCTGTTATTCAATTTATTTGATGTAACAAATAATAGTACTCACTTTCAAAAGAGTATCCTAATCTAAATATCCGAAGAAAAACATAGAAATATTTGACGAAAGAACAACAATTTGGTTTAGAAAATACAGACATCAAAGATAAATAGTCATCGTCAATAATTATTCAAAATATTATTCGTAAGTGTCTAAAGTTCATTTTAAATCAAATACAATCCTTCATGTTAGATCAAACCATTAACAAAATTTGCAACTGTTCAATAGTTCTTAAATATTATAAGACTTCAAATGACAGTTAATTACCTTATTATGTATTCAGAAATATTTAAAGACCTTGTTCTTGTTGACACAGATTTCAAACATCTGTTTGCACATAAAAAAGTGTTTTGTGTAAATATAAAATTTAAACTGTTCCCGTTCATTGGTTTCAATTTACAATAATGTCTGTTTATTTTGTCATTGTATAATACTCTTTTTTGTACGATTATTAAAAAATCATAGTTAAAATCGATACAAAAAACTTTTATTATCTCTTTTATATCATTTGTTCAATAGTAAAGAATGATATTTTTAACAAACCAACAACGGAAACAAAGTTCGTCGCATTTACGTCAATGCTTGTCATAATATTTGTAGGATATGCGTAAACTATAGTGGATAAATGGTATAAGATGCGAGCAGTAGAATAATCGCTTTAGAGAGAGGAAAACGCCAATATATTGTACTGAAATAGCAAACTATATAACATGTATTTCTAAATACCACAAGCAATGCGTTTGTGAATTAACATTGCTTCACCTTCTTACTATTTTGATCTGAGCGTCACTGATGAGTACTTTATAGGTATAACGCACTTCTGACGTATTTCATTATAAACGAGGTACCTTTAATAGCTATAAGCATGTCGGAATGAATTATTTTATGTGTGTATTTCTCTGTCCTTAATATTTTTGCATTTATATTAACCGTACTCCTGTCATGTAATGTTGTCATTTAAATGTTATATTAACCATTTTCAGACAAGCGCGATGTTTGGGTAGCCACAAAATCAGGTTCAACTCATCATGTTCTCTCAAAATACCCTGTTCCAATTAGGAAAATGACAGTTATCTTATAGATCGTTTTTGTGTATGTTACATGGTCGATTGTTCTGTATTTTTTGTTGCAATTTAGTGTGTTTTGTTGTTTCGTTGTTTTCTTCTTAAAGTTGATGTGTTTCCCTCTGTTTTATTTTGAAATAGATATTAAGAATACAAAATCATCATCATGGATTCATCAAAATATTATTCTTCAGTGTCTAAGGGTATTTAAAGTTGAATACAATCCTTCATTTTATTCAATCAAAAATGAAATTTGTATCTGTTGAATAGTTCTGGAATAATGTAAGACTATTTAAATCACAGTTAATATGCCCTATTACATATTTCCGTCATTCAGAAATATTTAAAGACCTTGTTCTTTAAGACTAATTCTTTAAACGTCTGTTTGCATATGAGTGGTTCGTGTTGAAATTTAATTAAATCGTTCTCGTTCATTGGTCTCAATTTATTAGAATGTGTATTTATTGTATCAATGTGTATCTGAAGCCTTACGTATATTATAAATACAGTTTATTTGCTATTAACTACCAGCCAGGCACTATATATTAAATTTGTATAATCATAGTATATATGTAGCTGAACTTGAAAATATATCCTCTTTCCGAGTACTGTTGAAGATCATGTGTAAGTTTAAAACCGGAAGTCTTGTTCATAACTTAAAATTCGGTCTGATGACGGAAACAATGACCAGACGCCTTTTTTGTCGTCCCACCCCCTAAAAAAAAACTCAATATTAAAAACTCATAAGAATAAATGACAAATGCGACTATGCATGGTACATATAAGACACAGAGGCATGACGATTAACACATTGGGGAAGAAAGAGAAGCGGCACTGAAAATGAGGTCTTACCGTTTAATATTATAGCTATATGGATAGTACGTCTTAACGAGCATATGTTCATAATTCTGCTCAATTCTCAAGAAGAACACATTTAAGATTCCGTGTTCTTTGTATAATAACGTATATGTCGCTTTTTCTTCTGAAATGTTTCAGAATGACACCTTTCAAAAAAGATTAGAGGATTGACAAAGAATTTGCAAAAAAGATTTGTTATTATTGATGTTGCATCAATGTACAAATGTAAAGGACGCTTTCTTTAGAATACAGTCACTATATGTATGTGTAATATATGTACATTTTTACAGTTTTTTTTCTATAAAACTGTCAAATATCAAATGTCTTCGTCCATACGTACCGTGGATTGACATGTTTTAAGTTTACCTATTTTCATACGTTTCTGTATTATTTTTCTCGAGTGACAATGTATACAAATGATAAAACAATGCAAATCAAACCTAGTCACAGTGCTGTGAGTTTTTGAAGATGTTTTTTAATGTTGTAAAAGTAAACGTGCGTTTACTCCGTGTTTATGTAAAATAATGGGCGTCTTCTATTTTTGTCAAAAGTATCCTCGATAAACTGACCTTAAGTATCAAATGATAAGTCCTGATGTTTGGTTTTATATGACTGTAAAACAAATAAGTGTTTTGTTTCTCCCACTCTGATTTTTTTTTTATCTAAGATGTGATAAACTGGTACTCCTGCGAAATATATTTTCAGTGGTATAAGCAGTATAAAAATAAAAATGTGTCTGTGGCAGGATACCCTGCATGAATGGGTTGAAAATAGACTAAGACTGCACTTCGTGTCTGGCGGGACCGACTCGTTTACATTTTGTTAATGTTGTTTTGCAGACAACGCGCCTTTGTGTAAAAGAGTTAACCAAGCAGAGGAGATAAACAATACGGTAGATGACGCGTTTCGATTATTTCACTTTAGTGAATAATATTTTTCAAATAAAAAATTCCAAACTTTTATTCATTAGAAGAGAAGATATGTATCAAATGATTTCCAATATTAAAAAAAATGTGTGCTAGGCATCTGCTGCTTACTGAAAATCAACATCGAAGTTGACCTACTTTCAATGCGTTACACTGTTGTCTATGCAGACGGCGATTGCGTTCTATTTTTTTAAGACAAATATGGCGTACAATGATGTTTCATAAATGATTGGAAAAATACATATCTAAAAAATTTGAAAAGACAAAATTGATATTGGGTGTACAATGTTTCTGGTTAAATAATTTTTTTAGCCTTCATTCATTTTCTCAAAATTTTGGCTAAAAAGACTGCCTTGATTGGTAATAAAATTTGAAAAATTTATTTCCTAATATTACTTATTGTAAATACACTTTTTTTTTCTTCACATAATTTAGTCTGATTAAGCTTTCTATCAATTTTAATTTTGTTTTCCACTTCTGTGACATATTCTGGATATTATTTCAGAATGAGATTTCAACGAGACTAAAATACCAGAAGAATACACCCGTAATGTAAAATTATGAAAACCAAAACAAAGTATTTTCAGAAGATATAAACGAAAGTATATCAAAGTTCCTAAACTTTCCAAATTCTATTACTGAGACTTACCGATTAACATTTTTTGCATATATAGATCTCGCAGTAGCTTCTGAATTTACATTTATTATAGTCATGAATGTACAGCAAATGGTACAGGATCCTTTACTAAACAACATACGTTGTTTCCCTTTAAGACATACACAGATTTGTTTCACTCTTTGACTGTTCAGACACTGTTATTGCCATGAATTAAGGTTTGCTAACTCCAATTATAAATGGATGATGTATACATTTACAAACATAGTAAAAGTCTTAAAAGGTTACTGAACTGGTTAGTGAGATTTCTCAACGCTTTTAACGGTACGACGTTTAATTAACTAATATCACAGCATTGCAAGTTGATGTAATGTATACATGTGTGATTGAAATATTTCTCGTCTGATGTCTCAAATTTACAGTCTGAAAGATCTACCATTTAACCAACATATCAAACAATGTAAAAACAAAACTCTTTTATTAGCAATAAGTCAAAATTGCATCAACAAGGTTCTGGATTTTTTCCCCTGACAAAATGTTTTTTCTTCTAGAGGTCGTGTTATAGTATAGATCTCTGTTAGTGTAACCACAATCCGTTTTGTTACATACAGATTCTGACATAACAACGTTTAAACTCACAATGAGTAACAGGAAGGGTAACATGAGTGTCCCTTGGCTACTTCCGATTTATAATAGGCTCCATGATGTGCTGAACCTTATATTTGGTGTCACGTTATGTCATTTATGTTCTATTTTTAATTGATTTCCACTGACCATGATGTATGTTTTTATTTTACTTGATTTAGGTTATAACTACATGTACTACTTACAATATATTTCACTGTATATTGTTATTGCCAACACTTTTCATGATTTTACACATTCATGTTTGCTTGAAATGCTTGCTCATTTAAACACATTTTGGGTTGGACTCTGAGCTAATCTAATGTTTTTTTTTTTTTTTTGTAAAAACGATTCGTTTGTATTATACAAAGTATATATATATATATCATGTATATAGAAATGATTTTTTTTTGCCAAAATGTCAAAAAGCAAGGTAATGTAAACAATGGCTAAGTGATACTGAAAGAGAGTTATTGAATTTACTTTATGACTTTATTTAAACCTAGGTATACTTTCGCCAAGGAACAACACAACAACGATCTGGTTTGAAAATTCTACAGATTTTCACTCATTCAGGAGTATTATGATAAATCCTCGTTGTTACAATGGATTTTTATTATTAGTTACGTTAAGAGGGCCGTTATCTATATCTTTAATACATGTAAAGATCAAAGAAATAAGTATCTAAGTATTAAAAGTCGAATATGAGATATACGTTAATGAGCAACGACACTAATAAACAAACGATGATTACATAGTCAACATCGTCTTCAATACATAACATATCTTAAACTCTAAGTTGTGCTGCGTAAGTCTAAAATTAGTGGCAATAACCAATGAACAAATCACTGACCGAGTATCATAATCGACTATGTGTTTTATAGAAATAACGTAGTAAAGTGTTTTTTTTTTATCAACTGTATTGGTCAATTGTAATGATGGGATGAAGATTCAAAGTGAGACACATCAGATATTAAAATCTAGTGCAAACCAAAGATATGTCCATTATCATCTCACTAGTTGGAATCGTGGTTATATGTGTTAAAATGCCTGTATTTTGTTTTGATGTTATATTTGTTTTTCTCATTGGATTTTGTATAATGCTTAGTCTGTTTCTGTGTGTGTTACATTTTTATGTTGTGTCGTTGTTCTCTTATATTTTAAGCGTTTTCCTCAGTTTTAGTTTGTTACATCGATTTTGTTATTTATCCATGGATTTACGAGTTTTGAACTGCGGTATACTACTGTTGCCTTTATTTACCCAACTCACATATCATTCTATCCTGGTAATCGATTACAAAACAAAGTAAAAACAAGAATGTGTCCAAAGAACACGGATGCCCCACTCACACTATCATTTTCCATGTTCAATGGACCGTAAAATTGGGTTAAAAAATCTAATTTGACATTAAAATCAAAAAGATCATACCAAAGGGAACATGTGTACTAACTTTCGAGTCGATTGGACATCAATTTCATTAAAAAAATACCTTGACCAAAAACTTTAACCTGAAACTCTCATTTTCATTTTCGATTTTCAGCGGACCGTGAAAATGGGAACAAAAGTCTAATTTGGCTATAAAATTAGAAATATCATATCATTTGCAACTAGTGTACTAAGTTTCAAGTTGATTGAACTTCAGCTTCATCAAAAACTACTTTGACCAAAATGTTTGACCTGGAGCAGGACAGACGGACGAACGGACGCACAGACGAACGAGTAGACAGACGCACAGACTGACGCACAGACGGACGCACAGACCAGAAAACATAACACTATCGTAGTTGGGGCATAACAAGTGTCTTTCATAGTTATCGCGTGTTTTCAGGCGTTGGAATTTAGCACGGTTGCTGTGTTAAATATGTAAATATGAATAACTAGTAACTTTTGTTAAAATTGCAAATCTTTGTGTGGAAAAATAAAAGAAAAATTCTTTAAATGTTTTTCACCTCAAAACCGAATGTTAAAAAGCCAAAGATACATTTTATGTAAAAACACACGAAAAGATGTTGGGCAACGATATATAACGTTCTTACTTTACTAATATTGATCATACAATTTTTTGGGTCATTGGTAAAATGACAAAACCTCACTCCCTGTCGTTTAAATCATACAGAAACCAATCATAAAATCATTTATTAGCTTATCTGAAAAAAAGTGTTTGGTAATCTATTTCTAAATATAAAAATATCTAGTCCAAAACATTATGATGTAGGTTCAAAAAATAGGTCAGTAATTTAACATATGACAAGGTTGCTGTTAATAAACAAAAACAACTGAAGATTTGTAATATTGTAGCATCAATTTTAAGATATAATATAAGGCATTAACTATTGATAGAACATGAATACATGTGATATTGCTCCTATATTACCATTTAAATATCATAATTCAACTTGTATTTTGATTTGATTTTGGTTTTACGTAATTATTCAGTGTGTTCTTTATCATTGAAAGAAATAAAACTAATTTGAAAAAACACCGCTGCATTCGTGTGTATATCATTACAGAAGAAAAGAGGAGTGATGCAGCGAATGAAAAGTTAGCTATTTTAGAAAAAGAAGCTGTATGCAGTTATTTTAATTCTTCAATCCGTCTAAGAAGACAGGATGCAGAAAACATGGAGGCTGCAGAGACAGGTATTTTCTTTTTCTTATTTTTTATCTGCAACCATTTTTGTTTTCTAAATAAACTAAAAAACAATAATTGAGTTGTCCATTAAATATGCAAAGTTTTGAAGCATTTGTATTTTTTTTAAATAAACTATCAATAATTAAGGCTTATCGCAGTATGAATTCAAGGATAAGTTCATATCGAGTGCAACTTTCTGTCACTTTATTGGACCAATTGTTTATCACCAAAGAATAAATAAATCATCTAGTTCACTTTTTGAGATATAAAAAGGTTTGTTCTGATTGTTGTGACCTTTTCAGGTTTACAGCTAGTTACGAGGAAGAAACAGATCCACGTTTGCAAGAACAATTTTAGTTTATTCTGGTGTGATGTAAATATAATATAGAAGAGTATCGTAGAATCTCGTAGAAACTCTAAATTCTGTAAAAAAAACAATTGAAACACTTTAACACAGAAACTTCTAAATAATTTGTCTGAATCCATATCAAATAACAATATAACTTATTAGTTTTCATACAATTACTTGTTATTACTAAGTGTGACATAGTATGTGAAGGGAATTACTTAAAATCATTAAATCATATTGGGCAAATCAGCCGTTATCACATAAAGTAGTACGTCATTGAACATAACATTCGTCGTTGTTTTAAACTTATGAAATCCATAAAAACTGATATACCGCAAATAAAACTGAATGTACAGTACATTTTGTATTTATTCCAGTAGAATGTAAAGATATTTATAGATTATCGTTGATCATCTCAACGAGATTGATTTTCTCGCTTGAGCTGGTACAGCGAAAGTGAGAAAAGCAATCGATTTGAGATGACCAATGATGATCTATTTATCGCTATTTTATCTATGACAACGTTGTCAATTTCATGTCAATTTCGTTAGCAACGCCACGTGCTTGCTTAGTTTCTAGTGATAATTTTTCCATCTCAAGCGAGAAGCATGATATGAAAATTATCACAAAAAAAGATCAAAAGAAAAATGCACAAAATAGCGATAAATCGTTTTATTTGTAAATCAGTATATGGGTGTGTCAGATAAGTAAAAAGATAATTCAAGCATTCACACGGTTAATTGCAGCTTAATTGATGCTGAAGAAGTATATTTTGTTTCGAAATATTTATTGATTTAAAATATTGTGTTTTTCAATAACAAAACGATTTAAGTGAACTTCAAATCGTACTTGCTTGTTAATTAGACCTGTTGATACTTTTTGCAATATATTTGTTTTGATATTTAATGTTAACATGTATCTGGGCTATATACCAGCTTTGATGGTTATACACTGCTATTAGTTTTTTCCCTTTTTCGTACAATGTATGTATGTTCTGTATCTCACTCCTTAGGTAAACAGTAAGACTTTTGACAAACTGTATCGGTACAGATTTAATGTGAGATCTGCCTATCCAATTTTACAGCCTATCCTGTGTCACTACCAGAAAATTAACCTTTCACAAGAACCACAGCTAAAGTACAAAATGAATGTAATAAAACATACGAACACACCCACTCACCTGATTCGCTTATTCTCAAAAGTATAAAAACATGCAAAACATAAACTCACATTATATACAAAAAGAGGACAAGGTCACATTTGATGCCGCACAAATACATAGACAGCAAACGTGAATTCGAAAAGGCAATATTTGAAATCCAAACTGATACCGCTAAATGTTCAGCTATTTACCTGGTAAAAAAAGCCGAAAATCCTACGATAAAGGATCTCGAATTTGGTCTGATAGTTACCCACGTGCAAACTACTAATAGATCCTATGTTACTACATGTCTCAAATAAACCTGAAAATATCTGCAGAAACCTTCTTCAACAAACAAATATAATCCAAATCATAAAATATACGATGTAAGGATAATAATATTTATCCATGACACTAATTTGACAAAACGGTTTCAATTATGTTGAAGAATTCTCTCTGCAAATTTGTTTTCGTCCGCTCTCATTGGCCTTCTCGATTCGACTCGAATGACAATGAACATCAAAATTATACCCTCTCATGTATACTGTATATACGTAACACCTCTGGCACCTGTACAGGAAGAACACGAAATTTTATCGAGCATCAATTGTGTAGTTTTATTGTTGATATTCACACCACGTTTACCAAGTTTTAGAATAGTTTAATTGATATACAAGAAATTTCTTTGTATTCCTTAACAGAAGTATACTTAACAACAACATCATTTTCATTTACCTGTGTATAATATGACGTAATATTTTTCAAAGTTGATGTTTTTTTTTAAATTGTTTTTTTTTTGTTTTTGTTTCTGTCCTTTTAATGAGTTAATACATTTCGAAATTATGTGTCATCTAGTACAGGTGATTTCGAATCAAGGCAATCTTCAATACTGTGGTCACCACATACATCTACATTTTCTTAGTTGAGTGTATGTATTTTTAATGAAGATATATTTATTGTATTTTTTAATATTCTCATTTTAATTCATAGGTCATCTACTTATTTACTTGTCTATGTAGTATTGTTATCTAATAAATAAAACATCAAATTAGATTGTACATGACTCAATATGTAGTACAGGTATTATACATATATTGTCAAAATATGATACATTTTTTTAATTCATTCAGAAGCGAGCATTTCCAAAGTAGCACTAAGGTAAGCGTGTAACTCTTTCACCTGGAGTTAAACCTCTACTGTGGTTGTTTTTGTCTGAGTGTGTGTTATTGTTTTAGGGAATTTGTAGAGGATGATTTTCGTTCAATATATTTATTGAAAGAAACGTTTGTACAGTATGAAACAGTTAACACATCAAATTCTCTCTACTTACTGTTAATTAAATGACTCATTGGTATCATTTACTACCCAGGATGACAAAAACTTCTTCTAAGCATAACAGTTTCTTGTTTTGTTTATATAGATTAGACCGTTGGTTTTCCCGTTTGAATGGTTTTACACTAGTAATTTTGGGGCCCTTTATAGCTTGTTGTACGGTGTGAGCCAAGGCTCCGTGTTAAAGGCCGTACTTTACCCTATACTGGTTTACTGTTTAAATTGTTATTTGGATGGAGAGTTGTCTCATTGGCACTCACACCACATCTTCCTATATCTAATAACAGTTGTCTAGTGAAAATTTAAAAAAAATGTCAAACGGCAATGATGTTTTAGTTTAGTCCACTTCTTTAGATGACAACAGCCCTATTACATATCAAATCTTTCTTAAGAGCGCGAACCATTGTAAACAAAATATAATATCCTGTTAAGGTGGCTGGTGGGTACAAAAATTTCAGCAAAAAATTAAACCTTTATGTTTTCATAACAAATTTTATTTATTACACTATTAGTAATTAATTTATGATATGGTACAAAAATCAACCCAAAAAAATGATTCGGTTTGACCCAAAGTGACTTTTAAAATGTTTATATTATTGCAAAAGCTCCAAATTATCTCCCTTTGGTGCAAAAATGCCGTTTTTTGTCATTAAATTTGAAATATCTTTTTTAACTCATCGGTGACTTATATTTATATATTATTGTTTTCAAATAAGCTGTACATAAACTAAATAATTGTAAAATTTAAGCAATTTCTTATATTAGGTTATTTTATTATTTCGAAATCACCTCAATTTCGCCTATTAGTTCAACAGAAAAAAAGGACATTAACAAAAATGTATGCTTCTTCTGGAGACAGATTGTGAGCTTAAATGAACGGTGACCCCATTTTTTTTATTTAATTTTTCTTTTAAGTATATGATAAAGTTTATTTATAAAAAAGATTTAGCGAAATCCTATATTAGAAAAAAAAATGATTTATACCCAGGAGCCCCCTTAAAATTGACAATAGGGCAGTGTAATTAGAAAATTAAGATAAATAATGCTCGCAATTTAGTAAAGCTGTCTATCATGAGGATTCGGATAATTGGGATGAACGAAGAGATGGTATCAGCGGTGTAGATGTATTTCACAATGTTGTAGATTTGAATATTCAGCGTGATTGGCTTCCCTGCAACCAGATATTTCTGGACAATTCATATGTTATAACATGTATAATACGCATCTTATGTTCTTTGATTAGATTTAACGGTGCAGCCCTAAATTATGCTTTCCTTTTTTTAATTTGTTTATAATTCTGTAAATCCAGAAATTAGTGCGTGATTTATTATTGCGATTTAGACATTTTAGACTGAAGTTTGATTTCATTTTTTTTGTGATATTCAGAAAAATACTGTTTAATTCAAAATGATTTTTTAAGTATTGCAATTATAACCCTGTTGCATGTTTAGCAATAATAAAAACATCGCAATAATTTCTAAATTTACAGTATACTAATCTGTTTACTCAAGATTATTGGAATCGGAAAACCACTAAACATGAAACACAAACACAATTGATTGATTAATTAATTGGTGTTAAACGGCACTTTCAGCACTATATTGCCATTTCGTGGTGGCAATTTTAAATGAGTGGAGGATAGTAAGCCGGATTCCCAATGTGAAATTATGTTTATATTTCTGACGGCAAACACGCAAAACAATGAATGTGTTTTTTATAGGGATGTCAAAAAATCAGATTTTTAATACTCGGATACTCGGTTATGATACTTGAGTACTCACGAGTACTTGGATGAATCTTAAACGTCTATAAAAAGATTAAGATTTTAGATAGGATGCAGTGTTTTTGTTATAACCTTTCGTAAACATATTAACGAAAGACGAACGTACTACAAGCAAAGCTTGCACCTCTGTTTGATGTGTCAATTAAACAACGAATTACCGACTGCCGTTTCTTCAAATAACTTATCATTATAGCAGTTATCGTTTGTGTACGTGATCATGAACCTTATTCTAATAAAATGAGAAATATTTCCATATGAAGTCCGACAATGTAGAAAATATATGTATCATCTGTACCTAAGGAGTTGGTATTTTTATAAGACATTAATTTGTCCACAACAATGTATATTGGACTTCAAATTACTTGTGCTTTTTCGTGTTGCTCGGTCTAACTTTTTCTGTGCTTTGTTTTATTGCACTTTTTTGTCTAATTATCTTTTTTTTTGTCAGTTTATTTTCGACTTTTGGGTTTGAATTTCGCTTCGTACTTTTAAATTGTAAATTAAACACTTCTACCTAATCTATCTTCAAATACAGACTAATTAAAGTATGTACATCGCATACCAATCACGATTACATCGAAGTCTTGATTAACAAACAAAGGTATATTTTTAGGCTTTTGGTGAGTTAATTATTAATCAATGAAAGTGTTGATCCGTGTTCAAACACCGTTACAAGTGTCTCTAATCAGTTGCGTAGGGTTCATTGCAGGTCACTTTGGTTTTGTTCTTGTTTTGAAATATGATCTGGTCAACTATATCAGACGAAAGACGATTTGGCTATCTATTTTTGTTACAAGAAGTGCACATGAAACATTCCCTCGGAAGGAAAGGACGTTGCTGGTACTACTATAACAAATAGTAGCCTCAGGATAAACATATGTATGCTGTTAATTGACTTTATAAAAGATTACTTTAATTTACGAAAAATGGTTAAAAATTGACTATAAAGGGTAATAACTCCTAAACGGGTCAACTGACCATTTTGGTCATGTTGACTTATTTGTAGATCTTACTTTGCGTAACATTTTTGCTATTAACAGTTTATCTGTATCTATAATGGTATTCAAGATAATAACCAAAAACTGCAAAATTTCTTTAAAATCATCAATTCAGGGGCATTATACCTGCAAAACCAGTTACCCTATTCGGCTGAAAATTTCAGGACAGGTAGACCTTGATCATATAAATACTTTAACTTCTTGTCTTATTTGCTCTAAATGCTGGAGTTTTTGAGATATAAGCCAAAAACTGCATTTTAACCTGTGTTCTATTTTTAGCCATGACGGCCATGTTTTTGACGAAATAGAAAATAAAACAAAACTATATTTTATACACCCTACTGATCATTCAGTTGAAGTTTGGTTGAATTTGGTTGAGTAGTTTTAGAGGAGAAGATTTTTTAAAGTTAGCAAATATGATGAACAAATTGTGAAAAATTGTCATTAAAGAACAATAACCCCTTAAGAGGTCAATTGACAATTTTGGTCATATTAACTTATTTGTAGATCTTACGTTGCTGATCATTTTTGCTGTTTACAGTTTATCTTTATCTATAATAACATTCAAGATAATGACCAAAAACTGCGAAATTTCCTTAAAATTACCAATTAAGTGGCAGCAACCCAACAATGGGTTGGTTGATTCATCTGAAAATTTCAGGGCTGATAGATCTTGACCTAATGAACATTTTTACCTTGTCAGATTTGCTCTAAATGCTTTCGTTTTTGAGATATAAGCCAAAAACTGCATTTGACCCCTATGTTCTATTTTTAGCAATGGCGACCATGTTTGTTGAAAGATCAAAACTTCGGATACAATTTATAAACTAGATACCCTAAGGAACATTCAGTTAAAGTTTGGAAGTATTTGGCCTAGTAGTTTAAAAGATGTGATATGAGGGCTAATGCGATAACTCTCCGTCTAATTCAAATTTGTAAAAAAAAAAGTCAAACCGTTATAGGTTTAACAACGGCCTTCAACACGGGTCTTGGTTAACAACGATCAGCAAGATATTAAGAGTCCCCAAAAGACTAATGTATAATCATGTAAAAATGAATACCAATGTTCTAATCTATATAAAAAACGAGAAAAGAGAAACACTTATGATGAACCTATTCAGCAAACGACAACAACTGAAATATAGTTAGTTAACAGCTATTGAGATCTTACATGATTCACTAGTGCATATTAAGATGCATGAGAAAATTTCTAAAAATCACTGCAAACGATACCACTCAGAACAATCACAAACAAGTCATGAGTACTAGACATAACGCCTTTAATTTAAAATGTGACAACTAAAATGTATAAAACTACGATAATAGAAAACAAAACGTCAACTATATCCCACACCTAATATTTATATTGATTGATAATGTTTTTGTACGAATATTTGCGAAAATGTATGGTAAAAAATGTACATTTGCGTTAAACTGAAAATGTTATTACAGATTTAGGCGTTAAAAGGGTAGCATCAATGTACCCAAATTGCATCGAGTACCCACATTGCACCTATTTAGCACAAAAAGCAGCGGGAATCTAACAAGATTTTATAGAGCCTAAACAATTTGTATGTTTATGATTTGATACTATGCACGTCTTTAAACATAGAAAAATATATTTAGATAAACACGAATCTTCCGCAGTATTAATCTATAGATGAAGTGATTACTGAAAAAAATGTACGAAACTGTCGCCATGCGACGTCATCAAAACGTCATCGTTTTAAAATTATTAAATATAATATGTTACAAGCATTCAGTTTCATAAAGAAACATAGAGAAATAATGGACTTACATCCACTTGTTCAAAAGATTTGAAGAAATTTAACAAAATCTCTGTTATTCGACTGTTGACGATGCAATTTAGGTACTCCTTATTACAGAATCATTGATGGTTTGGAGGTCAGTTCAGACCATGATTTTCTATGATTCGATATTGATTCAAAATTTAATAGGTGAAAACATGTAGTTAATAATGATACATCTACAAAATAAACACAAAGTGTACGGAGCATATATTGACGTAGGTTAAAAAAACGGTCAAAATTGGTGCAATTTGGGTACTCTCACGATAATTTTGATCACTTTATAGGCACTTCCATTGGTACAAATATTTGGCCATGTGTTTTGGAATTAACATCCACTATCAATAGCTTCTGCTGTTTTTCTTTTAATTGGTTAATAGCCTGCAAAGTTTTGAACTGATTTTCCTGCATTGAATCCATTTCAGACGATAGTAAATCAAATTGCTCTTGTAAGTTGAGTTCGGTATCTTGTTCATAACTAGCTTCAAGCCTGAAAAACAAAAGAAATAAACAAAATATCATCTGAGATCATTCCTTTGTTTTAATTGGGATCTGTGAATGATGATGTTGCTAGGTATTTTATCATTTTTTGTGATTTATATTCTATTGTTTTTCCTTTCTTCGTCGTTTTCCGTTTCCTGCCATGACATTTGTTTACAGACTGATTAGTTTGAATTTTCAATATGGGTTATATCCTGTATAAAGTAATAGACATTTGGCCTACATGTATTATCCAAAAGTTTTACTTTAATCTGAAAAGAGAAGAAACACTTGTTCCTTAACTTTTTTGGTCAAGTGAAAATAAATAATTTGCATATGGAATAAATTTCTCACTAACTTCAGTCAAGCTGTTAAAAGAGAACAGGTAAAGGCCTATCAATATGAAGTCTTTGTCTTAAATTGGTTTTAATGTATATCAGAGAGAATCATTAATAAGATTAAACAGTTATTATTACAAACATACATTTAACACTTTAAGAAGGATAAAATAAATAAATAAACACTCAAAAAAATAGAAAAATTGAAAAATACTCGTCTTTTTCGGCCTCCATGGTTTTGGCATGATATCGTCTCATCCGAGCTGGCAGATTGAAATATCTGTAAACTGCCTTCTCTTCTGATTTGTTTGACAAATCAGTTCGCTTCATCTCTGAAATTTAATATTGTTTATAGCGACAGTTGGTATCATTACACATTTGTTTGTATATGTAATTGATGTTTATACGTAATTTTACGTAATGTAAAACTTTTTAACACGGTATTTACAAAGAAGAAACGAGTTTTCCGTTTGATTTTACAGCGCTATAAGTAGTAGTAAAATAATAAAGTAGTAGGATTGTGTGTTTATGTATATATATGGCAAAATCAAAGACACTTTATTCATATGATTTGTAGTTGTTATCAATACATATTTGTTTGTATATGTAATTAATTTATATAATTATACATAATATTAAGCTTAGGTTGATAGCACGGTATTGACAAAGAATACACGAGATTTCCGTTTGATTTCACAGCGCTAAATGAAGTAGGATTGTGTGTTTATGTATACATATGGCAAAATCAAAGACACTTTATTAATATGATTTGTACCACGTCACCTTGGCCCTTGTGAGTGAATTACTTCCCTTAGTTTAGGATCGAAAATATAAATTATATTAAATTTTCGGATAATCTAGTCTTTTTCCGTCATGGATCTTAAACTAATGTGACTTTGCAAACTTTCTTTGCCGGATATCTACACAGATGTTGTGTAATTTTAAGAGCAAATGCTAAAATTTTTACTTTTTACGAAAAGGGAAGGTTGAAATCATCATGTTTTTAAAAGAATTTGGCCGAAAACTTAAGAAAGCAGGTTAATTGAAAGTTATTTAACTTTTGAATTAAATCTACAAGGTGTTTCACCATATGCGGACAAATCATGTACAATATCTTGAAGATATTATGATTTCTGTTTTAAACCTTGCTTTTCCACGATTTTTTTTAGCAATTATACAATGTTCAAACAAAAATGGCCGAAAATTTTCTATCTTCTTTTGTATACGAACAGAACCCTAAAAACATGTTCAACTGACCTATATACGGACAAATTGTTGACAAATTGTTTATAAAGCATAGGAAAATGCAAACTTTAATTTTTATTTGAGGGCCATATATAATTCTAATGTAAAGAATGTCGTCATGATAACTCACAAAATGGATACTATGCTTATCAGCAAAGTACCCTAAATTTTGCAATATGATTAGACAGCAAAAACGAAATAGAAAAAAAAAAGTATTAGGATGATTTAGAGTAAGACAAGTATTCACTAGAGTGACACATACATGTTTGTTAGCAATAATAAGCAACCAAACAGCTTCAAAACCTGAGATAGACAGGTGACGTGTAGTCGGCTTCGAAAGGCCCAGACATGCAAATCATCTTATGTTAACTAAGCTAAGCATTATATATATATATCAATTTCTTTACACCAAACGTTGAAAAACTATTTTGACTATACAATTATTGTTATTATTAAACTAGTTAACACTTTCGCTGAACTTTTATGAAATCAAACGTGTCATATATATTTACTTTTTATGAATTGTTACTTGGATGGAGAGTTGTCTCATTGGCAATCATACCACATCTTCCTACATCGTTTTACTGTTAAACTGATTCCATTTATAGTCCTAGTTAGCAACACCAAAAGACATGTTCATTTTGAACTAACATAACAAAGTTGCATTTAATCATAAACATAATAACTCAATTTTAAATCTATTTCATTTCCATTATACGTACGGAACAAGTTATGTCTATGTGTGATACCTCGACACTTAAGATATATACACTTAACCATGCTGACCATGTGACTTAAGATAATCAGAGGTGGTATCAGCATAGATTTATCATAATACTCCTGGACGAGGGAATATCTGTGAAACTTCCAAACCAGCTCGTTGTTGTTTTGAACTTTAGTGAATGTATTCCTAGGAATTAATGAAATCATATAATATATATGATAAAATAATGATAAAACTGCAAGTAAAATATTAAAACCACTATAACGTTAAATTATTTTGACATTTTTAGTTTAAAGCAGTATTAAAAGTGAGCTAAAGTGTTGTTTTTACCAGGTTTTTTTTAAATATCCCTTACAGTTGGATAATTAAATTGGAATAAGGACTTATTTTAACCATTAATGCAACCTTCTTAATAGATAACTTATTTGAATGTGAAGAACAAAAGACGTATAATAACAACTGACATAAGAAATTAAGGAAATGTTACTTCACTATATTTTAAAAACACAAAATGGTCAGTTCTAATGTGACAATATCTGACAATAATATAATAATAGGTTAGTATGTTTTTACAATATTCAAATGTAATACACATGTAACTATTAGAAATTCTTTCGGATTCTGCTTTATATTGACAGTTGTAAGATTTTCTCTAGGGAGAACCAAAGAAAGTACAAGATTTGCAGGACGAAATGGTCGATGAAATCTATCTAAGTCCTTTTCGATAAGTTACGCATTTTAACATCTGAGGTACTTTTGTGTAGACTGTTACATTTGATATTATATCAAAAGGTGTTACGTGTATGTTGCTATGAATTCTTATGACTGCTTTTGTCACATATATGAGTAACGGTGACAGTTCTTTTTGAAGCAATTCAGGAAACTCGTCATTATTCTTTAAAATAAGCAGGGTTAACAATCTTCTTAAAGGTATTGATAGATGTCTATCTGTGGAAAGCATGAAGGGCTATAATCGAATACTAGTCAATAGCTGTAATTTATAATTTGTATTTCATTTTATCCTCAAATTAAAACAAAGAATTGATTTTCGTAATTAAAGACATGTCCAGTGTACTAAGGTGATTCATTGCAGAGAAAGAATTTTAAACACTTGGGTTTGATTTTAAATGCAAATAAAGACAGGAAAAATTCTGAATTAGTATACTTACGAAAACATTGCAATTAGGATATTGACAAGAATTATGTGTGTTACCACCATGTAGAGAGCCAACAATAAGGTGTTGATCTGGTTAACCTCTGGGCATCTAGCAATAATTCCTTTAGAGTAAATTGTAACATCATGCGAACAGGTTGACGGTTCTTTTCCTATAAAATGCACAACAGAAAGTAGTGCCTAGCAATTAAAACTAGAGGCTCTAAAGAGCCTGTGTCGCTCACCTTGGTCTATGTGAATATTAAAGGAAGCAGATGGATTCATGACAAAATTGTGTTTTGGTTATGGTGATGTGTTTGTACATCTTACTTTACTGAACATTCTTGCTGCTTAAAATTATCTCTATCTATAATGAACTTGGCCCATTAGTTTCAGTGGAAAATGTTAGTAAAAATTTACAAATTTTATGAAAATTGTTAAAAATTGACTATAAAGAACAATAGCTCCTAAGGGGGTCAATTGACCATTTCGGTCATGTTGACTTATTTGTAAATCTTACTTTGCTGAACATTATTGTTGTTTACAGTTTATCTCTATCAATAATAATATTCAAGATAATGACCATCTAAAAAAATTTAGAGCAGATAAATGTTGACCTGATAAACAATTTTACCCCATGTCAGATTTGCTCTAAATGCTTTGGATTTTGAGTTATAAGCCAAAAACTGCATTTTACCCCATGTTCTATTATTAGCCATGGCGGCCATCTTGGTTGGATGGCCGGGTCACCGGACACATTTGTCAAACTACTAACTCAAAAGATGATTGTGGCCAAGTTTGGATTAATTTAGCCAAGTAGTTTCAGAGGAGAAGATTTTTGTAAAAGATTACTAAGATTTACGAAAAATGGTTTAAAATTGACTATAAAGGGCAATAACTGCTAAAGGGGTCAACTGACCATTTCAGTCATGTTGACTTATTTGTAAATCTTACTTTGCTGAACATTATTGCTGTTTATAGTTTATCTCTATCTATAATAATATTCAAGATAATAACCAAAAAGAGCAAAATTTCCTTAAAATTACTAATTCAGGGCCAGCAACCCAACAACGGGTTGTCCGATTCATCTGAAAATTTTAGGGCAGATAGATCTTGAACTGATAATTTTTTTTACCCCATGTCAGATTTGCTCTAAATGCTTTGGGTTTTGAGTTATAAGCCAAAAACTGCATTTTACCCCATGTTCTATATTTAGCCATGGCGGCCATTTTGGTTTGATGGCCGGGTCACGGGACACATTTTTTAACTACTAACCCAAAAGATGATTGTGGCCAAGTTTGGATTCATTTGGCCCAGTAGTTTCAGAGGAGAAGATTTTTGTAAAATATTACTAAGATTTACGAAAAATGGTTAAAAATTGACTATACACATTATAAAGGGGAATAACTGGCCATTTCAGTCATGTTGACTTATTTGTAAATCTTACTTTGCTGAACATTATTGCTGTTTACTGTTTATCTCTATCTATAATAATATTCAAGATTATAACCAAAAACAGCAAAATTTCCTTAAAATTTCTAATTCAGGGGCAGCAACCCAACGACGAGGTGTTATCCGATTCATCTGAAAATTTCAGGGCAGATAGATCTTCACCTGTTTAACAATTCTCTCCTGTCAGATGTGCTCTAAATGCTTTGGTTTTTGAGTTATAAGCCAAAAACTGCATTTAACCCCTATGTTCTATTGTTAGCCATGGCGGCCATCTTGGATGGTTGGCCGGGTCACCGGACACATTTTTTTTAAACTAGATACCCCAATGATGATTTTGGATAAGTTTGGTTTAATTTGGCCCAGTTGTTTCAGAGAAGAAAATTTTTGTAAAAGTTAACAACGACGACGGACGACGGACGACGGACGCCAAGTGATGAGAAAAGCTCACTTGGCCTTTTAGGCCAGGTGAGCTAAAAAAAGGCTATCGTAAAGTGCACATGACTACAAAATAGGTAATCACATTCGAGGCTGGCAAATCGAAAATCGAATTTTAACATTAATTTCTACCAAAATATTTTATTAATTGCACTGATTACAAGTTAGTTACATTGTGGATGAGTTAAACCGGGTTTTGAACATTTAACTAAGATGAAAGTGTGTCTAATGAGGTACTTATACTTTCATTAATATTAGGTAAACGTAGTTTAAAGGAGATTATATTTTCTCGTATAGTTAACTTATAATAGACAACCAAAAAAAAAATTATAATAATTATATAGTTTAACTCATTTCAGCACCGACGATACTTGAGTTATTATGATATGTTCATAATTATGAATTTACTGTTAAAAAACTTTGTTTTTTTGGAATAAGGCTTTTCTATCTCAAGGATAGATTACCTAAGCTGTGTTTGGCAAAACTTTTAGAAACTTTGAGTCCCCAATGCTCTTCAACTTTGTTCTTTATTTGGCCTTTTAAACAATTTTTGATTCAAGCGTCACTGATGAGTCTTTTGTAGAAGAAACACGCGTCTGGCTTAAAAAAAAATTAATCCTGGTATCTATGATGAGTTCAATATAATAAGCTAACGTATGTTTTGGTATTATAATAACGAATAATTACCTTCGAATTCCGGTAAAAACAGTTCTCCATACAACTGCCAATACGGCATGTATATGATTTCCTTGAACAGTTGAAATTCTAGTTTAGAATTTGGGTACATCGTTGATTGATAAACGACACCAAAGCCAAAAACAAACACAGCAAATATCAGTATAAAAAAGAGGATGTCGTACATCTAAAATGAAACTAAGAACTGTAAAAATACGCCAAAAAAATACGATGACAAGTATGAATGCTAAACAGCAAACTAATTCCGAAAAAACACAGAAAAAAAGACATTTATATAATTAGTTTCAAAGTAAAATGACAAAATTACCGAATTGCAAAGACAAAACAAAATGGAAATCCCTGATCAAATAGTAAACTCAAAAGCGCAAGCGCATTTCATTTATTAATAAGTTACTTTTTTCTGATTTAATTCGTATCCGTCTGGAATATCTTGGTTTTAACGTGTTCCACATTAACTTGATTTTGCTTTCCATTGTGTTAAAACAGGATCAACTGAAAATGTTAACAAAATGCGTGCTAGGTCTGAAATCTGTGTATGAGCTTTTGTTATGACATTTGCCTACGGACTTTCTGCTTATATATTTCTTTGGAGTTATGTAGTTTTGTTATTGCAATTGTATCTTAAATTAATTAAAATTAAAACCAAAACCAAAAACATCAAGTATACAATGCAATTTAAATACGAATAAGAACTTGTTATAGCATTTTCCATCAGAAGATAATCCATTTCAAGCATATGTTAGAGAATAAAGTTCTTATTCTAAAACTTGAGTTTGCTGTTTGAAGGGGAAGTGTTTTCGCCCACTGTCTCATTGTTCGTTTTAAAATCACATTTCAATTTATCGCTTCAAATAATAATATAAATGTCCCTCTGTATTCGTTGATTACTATATTAATAACCTAACTATTTTGACTTGTTGTTAAAACTGTTGCAATATGTACCATGTCTCCATGCTTAATCAATAAACAAGAACTAGTATATGTTTGTATTATCTGTGAGAGTGTCATTAAATTAATAAAAACACGAGGCATAATATTTTTGATAACTGAAGTAAAGCAATGTTTAAGTTACACTTCTGTTTATATAGACTATGCAATTTCCCATAGTTACTCTTTTTTCCAGCTACAACAGTGCCACTTTGACTATGAAATGAGAAGGTCTGGTAAGGGTTATTTTGGCCTCAAATTTCAGGTTCTTCTGACAAAAGATTTTGAACACTTTTTAAACACTAAAGTGTCTATTTCAGTTGATTCAATGAGTTTATGTGAAAGATTTTAACTGATTAAGTCATAAAAAAACGCTTCAATCTAAGCTTAAATATGAAAAATTATCAAATGTGCCAAAAAATTTAACTTTTCAGATGTTTTTTTTTTTTTTTTAAAGTTGCCACATCAGTGTTCATCCTCAACCTTTATATAAGTTATGTATCATCATCAAATACATCTTACATTTCAATATGGAGAATGAACACAAATGCAGGCACTTTCATTTAAGACGGCAACCGTCTAAAATATAACTTAAATGCTAAAATTGTGAAGATTTTAGTAATTTAGCTTGAATTAATGATGCTAGTACCCGATATATGTCGATGTATTGTCAAAATAGCCCATATTTATGTAGCAAAAGAATTCCAATAAATAACTACAAATTTACATTTTAACTTAGGATTTTTTAATTCTATGCATAGATTACCTTGGCCGCATTTGGCACAACTTTTTGGAATGTTGGATCATTAATGCTCTTCAACTTTGTACTTGTTTAGCTTTATAATATTTTGATATGAACGTAACTGTTGAGTCTTATGTAGACGAAACACGCGTCTGGCGTACTAAATCATAATCCTGGTACCTTTGATAACTATTGACAATTTTGTAAAACTGCTATATTTTGGGACCAAATAGGGGTCCTACTGGACCTACTCTTTTCGGAAAACAATTATCTGGGAATGGAATTAAATCGCTGTATGTGTTTGTTACATAAAAAAAACAACCATAAAAAGGTTTTAACAACAAGCTGCGTTTTTTGTTTTGTTAGAAGGTAAATAAAAGAATAACTATTAAATGAAATATCTCTACACATGAAGAGTGCATAGTGGATCAGTTGTATCTACCAATTACAAACTATAAAATAATAATCAAATATACCTATGTTTCATAAATGGATCAACACATCAATTAAATGAAAGTTCATTGTTTTATATATCTGATGGATGATATCAAAATATTGGAAAACTGATATTATTGTAACATAGTATCTAAGATATTATGGTGACATACAGTGATGTTCAGTACAATATATCGTTAAATTATGGAGGCTCGCGGGTATAAGGTTTTCAGAAAAAAAAATAAACATTAACTTTTCATTACAAATTTTATGTATTATCTTAAGTAGTTGTTACTTTATCATATGGTACAAAAATCATTCCAAAAAATCAATTCTTGTTGGCCACAGGTGACTTTTAAAATGTAGATATCCTTGAAAAAGCTCCAAATTATCTCCCTTTGGAGCAAAAATGCCTTTTTTTGGCATTAAAATTGAAATATCTTTTTTAACTCATCGGTGACCTATATGTTTCCTTGTTGTTTTCGAATAAGCTGTACATAAACTAAATAATTTTAAATTTTAAGCGATTTCTGTAATCTAGTTTTTTTTTATTTCGATATTACCACTATTTCTCTTATTAGTTCAACAGAAAAAAATGACATTTACAAAAATGTATGCCTCTTTCGAAGGCAGATTGTGAGCGTAAATGAACGGTGATCCCATTTTTTTATTTCATTTTTCTATTAAGTATAAGATAAAGTTCATTTATAGAAAAATATAAAGAAATCCTATATTAAATTAAAAAAAAGATGTTTAGACCCGCGTGCCTCGTTAAACGTTTAGGTGAAGTAATGTTGCCTCTGCACTCTACTTTCAGAGAATATTCTTCTTTCTTAATACATGTGTACACCCTACTATCTTTGTAAAATCTACCTGTATATGTACACACACACATTATGTTATCTTCACTTACCATTCTTCCAATCATGATAACTTTTGGACCAATATGTCTAGAAGCAAGAAAAAACTGCATACCGTTGACAATGAATAGTCCTAATGTCATTGCGTACATCATTCGAGTATGGAAGAATTTCTCCGCTGACAAGGTCAATCTTAGAAATATAGAAGTTAAAAACATACCGTACATCACAATTTCATATAGGGTCCAAAAACTGAACCAGGTCATTAAATTCCTTGACATTTGCTTGATAACGAAAGCCTGAAAGTAAATTTATTTCAATTAAATGTTGGACAAGACGTTGAATTTGTGCCGATAATACAGCAAACAGTTGTAACAAAAAAACACTGAATTGTTACGCGGGTCCGAACATATTTAACGCGTTTCGTTATATTCATATATTATATCATGACAATGCGACATTCAAGAAATCGTTCCATAATTGTGTTTTTTTTTGTTGCAGTAAAAACGCACGTATTTCATATTTCTTGTTTCGCTTTGTTGAATAAAGTGTTGATATGCTAAAAAGTAAAACAATAAAAATAAACGAAGTTCGTGGAAAATTCAAAACGGAAAGTCCTAAATCAAATCTCAAAATCAAAAGCTCAAACACATCAAACGAATGAATTACAACTAATATATTCCTCACTTGTTTCTCCTGTAGACAATGATGGATAAAACTTTGTTTTATAGCTTGCCTTAAACTTGTATGATATATGCTTAAAATTCCCTTAAATTTACAACCATGTCTAAACCAAACAAACAGACATAATAGGTACAAATGTCAAACATAGGGTACAACAGTCTACATTGTGTTATAATCTTAATCACTATTAAAACTTGGAAAAATGTGTAAATAAAGTGAAAACAGTAATCTTTCTCCCTTATCTATTGAAATTTGATTATTTAGAGACAATTCATGCATTATAAAAAGTTATCAAAGGTACCACATGTACCAGGATTATAATTTAATACGCCAGACGCGCGTTTCGTCTACATAACGCTCATCAGTAACGCTCAGATCAAAATTGTTATAAAGCCAAACAAATACCAAGTTACATGCTTAATACGCATCTTCTTTTCTTTGATTAGCTTTAACGTTGCAGCCCTATATGCTTTCTTTTTCATATTTGTTAAGACTGAAATTCAAAACGGAAAGTCCTAAATCAAATCTCAAAATCAAAAGCTCAAACACATCAAACGAATGAATTACAACTATCATATTCCTCACTTGTTTCTCCTGTAGACAATGATGGATAAAACTTTGTTTTATAGCTTGCCTTAAACTTGTATGATATATGCTTAAAATTCATGACTTAAAAACGCACGTATTTCATATTTCTTGTTTCGCTTTTATGGAACGATATCTTGAATGTCGCATTGTCATGATATGATATATGAATATATGCTTAAAATGAATTTTATGCTTCTACCATAACCATATACGCCATCTATTTAAAAAATTTGTGGATGTATTTATTATTGCGATTAAGTCATTTTAGACTGAAATTCAATTTTATTTGATGTGATATTTAGAAAAGTACTGTCTAATTCATATACATAAATTAAAAATGAAAGTTTTAATTTTTGCGATTATGACTCTGTCAGGTGTTTAGTAATAATAAAAACATCGCAATCTTTTCCCAATTTACAGTATACTAATCTGTAAATACAAGATTACTAGAACGGAAAACCATGTACAATGAAACATAAATACAATTGATTAATTAATTATTTTGTATAAAACGCCACTTTCAGCACTATTATGCCATGTTGTGGTGGTAAATTTTAATGAGTTGGGAATAGGAAGCAGGATTGCACAGAGGGATCCAACTACCTTTGGTAGGAAAATCCCAGTCAATTCAGAATTCAGTCAAAAGCACCTGTTCTGTGCCGCATTCGAACACATAGCATTAGAGACAACAGGATAGTGAAACATTAATTTGACTACTTAGACCACTCTACCAACGAAACACCTGAACGCAAACACAAGCGTTTACCGCTATAGACAATCAATAGATTACCTAATGTATTACCTGTCTGATTTCTTCTATCATTAATGAACCTGCCATTGCATAAACCATATATTCATAAACTGATGGATTTTTCTCTGATATTGGGTGTAGATCCGTCAGTACAAACAGGCAAAACATTACTATCATAACCATATACGCCATCTATCGTAAAAACAAAAGGAACATTTGTAAATGACCAAAACAATCATTTCAAAATAAAAAGAAATATTATACATGTACATTATATACATGTATCACATGCAACGTTGGGTCAATGTATCCTTAAAATGTAACAATGTCGTTTTGCTGATATTTTGAACACCATTGTTTTCTGATTAATATGTTCATTTCTATATGACCTTTAAAAAGTAAAATTACAAAAATACTTAATTCCGAGGAACATTCAAAACGGAAAGTCCCTAAATAAATGGCAAAATCAAATGAAAAAACACATCATACGAATGAACAACAACTGTCATATTTCTTACTTGGTATGTTCATACGAATTTTATTTGTTCATTTTTCGAATTGAAAAAATTGAGAACATATCCTATTATTCTATTCAATAGGAAATATCAGAATGAATTATAAAAAAACCATCAAATGCTAATTCTTGCAAACTGGAATAGACCACATAATCATTACACTTATAGTTTATTGAAATATATTATCTTTATAGCTGACCTAGATGGCAATAGAAAAGGCTATAAATTGAAGGAGATTTGTTGGATTTTTTATAGAGTGTTTGTCTATCATTTACTATAATTTGTAAATTGAAGTCACCTTATTATTTTGTTTATGTTTTGTACTTTAAAAAAAGGATATACGTTATTTATGCATTTAGAACATGTGATTAGTATCTAGTACAATAGTTAAACTTACAAGATGGAAAACAAATTTGATCCTTGGTGAATTGTAAAAGTAATATATTATCATCCAGTTGGGCCATTGTTTTTCATCTTGAGACGTTCCAGTTGTCTCCGTTGATTCAATCTTATTATCATTTACCTTCATGAAGCACATTATCAACATTGGAATAAAAGCAGCGGCTATTGCCTATGAATACAGAACATGACACTTTTGCAGAGACGACATTCAAAACAACATAATTTTGTAAGAAAACACACTTTGAAATTAATTTTAATTAATTAAATGAAAGCAGAAATAAAATGACTACCAGCAGTAATACAGATTGATTAATCTCTGAAACACCCCATCAAAGAATTCAAAAAAAAAAAAGGAAAATTATCAGCTGAAGGCAGTATTTGTTTCTTCAGAGGATTTCGCTATTTACTGTCATATGGTGTTGTCTTTGGTGAATTATCTAACTTCAAACTATAATATAAACATAATAGATTAAAAATCACAAATGTTTAGTCTTATAATTTAGAAATAAATGAAAAGACTCACTAAATAAATATGTAAGATATTATTCAGTAACTTCACTTGTAACAAGGTATTAAATAAAACTGGAAATCAACATCAAGTTTAGAAAACCTCCATTTCTTCTTACCTCTTAATTTCATGGTGTTAGTTCAATTATTTTTTAATTTGATGTAATTACCTTTTTTTTCTGTTTAGTTGATTTTTTCATATTCAACCTATTAATTATGATTTAAAGACATATTGTGCATTATAACTTACCTTAAGAAATAAATTGCAAACACTTGACAGTATGACTAAATCTTTTCATGATATGTAAACATGAAAACTAAGGAACTAAGCTTAGTCCATGCATGCATGGACGAAGGTAACTAACGTTACTTAGTCCATGCTTGCATGGACTAACACAACAGACTTAGTCCATGCATGCATGGACTAAGGCAACTAACGTTAACTTAGTCCATGCTTGCATGGACTAACACAACAGACTTAGTCCATGCATGCATGGACGAAGGCAATTAACGCTAACTTAGTCTATGCTTGTATGGACTAACACAACAGACTTAGTCCATGCATGCATGGACGAAGGCAATTAACGCAAGCATGGACTAACACAACAGACTTAATCCATGCATGCATGGACGAAGGCAACTAAAGTTAACTTTTTTAAAGTTAAAAAATTTATAAATGCAAAATATTACAAAAAAATCGAATTATTCAAAAATTAAAAAAAAAAAAAAAAATTAAAAAAAAAAATCTTTGAAATTTAATAATAAATGGAAAAAAATGAAAAAATAACAAAATTAACAAAAAAAGATTAAATTCCATTTTTTTTTCAAAATCAAATAAAAAGAAGGAAAAAAATTGTTAATTATCACTGTGTATCATCACCACCAGATATAGGTACCCTTGGATATAGGTATAAATGCCACATGAGAATATTCACGTCTGCCAAAAGATTGAAATGTGTTCACATTTCATTTCAAAGGTAAAAACTCTTCACTGAACAGATCAGTTGGAGGTGAAAATTTGTTTAACATAACCTGGACAGTAGCTGCAATTAGTTCCTGAAAGTTCCTAATCCTTTAGTAGTGGTAAGTGTTATTTCAGTTTATTAGTATTATGTCTGTAATCAACATGTTTTGTTGCACTATGATTTTTGCCTTTGTCTCAATAGCAGCTAAAAAGTAAAAACACAAAAATACTGAACTCCGAGGAAAATTCAAAAAGGAAAATCAAAAATCAAAAGGCAAAATCAAAAGTCCAAACACATCAAACGAATGGATAACAAATGTCATATTCCTGACTTGGTACAGGCATTTTCTAATGTAGAAAATGGTGGATTGAACCTGGTTTTATAGCTAGCTAAACCTCTCACTTGTATGACAGTCGCATCAAATTCCATTACATTGTCAACGATGCATGAACAAAACAAACATACTCAAAGAGTAAAAATGTCAAAAATAGGGGAACAACAGTTAATATTGTGTTATCATCTTAATATCACTATATAAACAACAAATGTAACAAAGTAGCACAAAAAGGCATACATCAAATTTAACATTCTCATTTTGCTTTTCTTATGCCAAAAAACTTCTTATAACTTTTTGTATATATTGTACATGTACATGCAACTCGTCTAAACATCAACATCAACAATGTTAGATCTGTAAATTTGCTTTCGCAAATTTTTTGTTCTTCCCTCGCCAGGATTCGAACCCATACTACTGAGATATCGTGACAAAAAATCTGTACAATTTTAAAACACCAGAGAAGAGCAGATGATTTAAAAGAAAAACACTTTTGTGTAATCCAGCATTATATAAGATGTTTTTTGTGTCTAATGTTATGGTGCAGTTTGAGCACTCAAAAATATGTTATTATGTCCACTGGTCGTGTTTTGTTGCTGTCTGCCATATTAAATGGATTTCCTTTTTTTTTGCTATTTGCTTAAAATAAATTGTCTATTAGCTTTCTCTTTTGAAATTAAAAATAAACAGCTGCGCCATGAGCGCATGATATGCAAGACGTCTCGTGGTGAAGTTTTATGCAATAATCATAAATAGTTTCTGAGAAAGTTTTAAGCAAATACCATTTATTGCTTTTGAGACACGCCGGGACATGTGAAACCCCCCACCCTGTTTTTTTTTTATACAAATATCAATAAAATAAAATTTTGAATCAAACCAAAAAGTATACAGATCTTTAGATCAATATAACATAGAAGTGTGTACAGTTTCAAGCAATAATCATAAATGGTTTTTGAGATACGGCACGACATGTAAAAAAAAACCTCCCCTTTTTTACAAAATACTCAATAACTCAGAAAATAAAATTTTGAGTCATCACCAAAAAGTATACAGATCTTAAGATTAACATAACAAAGAAGTGTGTAAAGTTTTAAGCAATAATCATAAATCGTTTTTGAGATACGGCACGACATGTAAAAACCCCCACCCCCTTTTTTACAAAATACTCAATAACTCAAAAATGAAATTTTGAATCATTACCAAAAAGTATACAGATCTTTAGATTAATATAACAAAGAAGTGTGTAAAGTTTTAAGCAATAATCATAAATCGTTTTTGAGATACAGCGAGACATGTAAAAAACCCTCCCCCTTTTTTATAAAATACTCAATAACTCAAAAATGAAATTTTGAATCATCACCAAAAAGTATACAGATATTAAGATTAATATAACTAAGAAGTGTGTAAAGTTTTAAGCAATTATCAAGAATCGTTTTAGAGATACGGTGCAACATGTGAAAAAAAACACACCCCTGTTTTAGTTACGAAGTGCTGTATCTCAAAAAGTTTAAATCTTATTTTCACCAAAAAGTATACAGATCATTAGACCATCATAAAAAACAACTATGGTAAGTTTCATGAAATTTAGATCAGTCGTTCTCAAGTTACGGTGTGACATGTTTAAGCCGGACAGACAGACGGACGGACACTGGACATTTGTATACCATAATACGTCCCGTCAAAATTTTGACGGGCGTATAAAAACAGTTCACAAATTAAGTGTGCTTGGCTTATTTTAATTAACCTTCATCAGAAACATACAAACAAAAATGTGAAAGCAAAGGATGTACCGGTAGATACCATTATCTTGGGACTTAATAAGCCCATGTATAACGATCTTTAAGTTAAGGATTTTGCTCATTGTTGAAGACTTCAGGTGACCTGTACTTGTTTACATCAGTGCCCTACTATGCAGGGTTAGTAGTTGTCTCAATTGCAATCAGTCCATGTATCCTTGCTTTTGCATCATGTAAAGACTTCAATTCTTCAATCATATAAGTTAACACATTTTAATTTCAAAACATTCAACAGATATTTCCAAATAACAAATTTTGTGAACAACAGATATAATTGGTGAGCTGGTAATTATTTTACAGTCAATATGTTTTAATAAATTTATCAAGAGACATCATAAGATAGATGAATGTAGATGAATCATATTCATTAAATTCTTTCCTTGTCAGACTGTCACTGAGCTCAAAACCAGTGAAAATTGCAAGTAGCTTTTAGTTTCTAGTATGTTGATAAGATGTGTAATTTTTCGTCACTTCTTTTGATGTTCTGTCATATCCAGTCGGACTATTTCACCAAGATGTTTTCAAATTCTCCTAGTACTTCTGACAAAGTGCTCTTTTTTCAATAATAATCTGAAATACACAAAATCAACAGTAACTTCATAATGTACAAACTTTAACATGTCAGATTAATATGATTAAGAAAATGATGCGCAGAGCGCAGCCTTATTGGACTGACCAGTTGGTGCATGTTTGGACACAATATTCAAGCTTGATAGACTGTCTGTATTTGGATTGTGATCAAAATTATGGATAAAAAATCCCCCCCCCTTTTTTTTTAACCCCCTTTCAGTAATTACCCCAAAACTTAATCCCAGCCTATTCCTTTGTGGTATGGTACCTTGCAGTACAATTTTAAAGAAATCCATACACCTAAACACAAGTTATTGTCTGGAATTAGAAAAATGTTTGTTTTTGACCCCTATTTCCTGAACGTTTGAGGCAATTACCCCTTAAAAAATTCCAGCCTTCCCTTTGTGATATGGAACCTTGAAGAACAATTTCAGAGAGATCAGTACACTGACACACAAGTTTATGTCCGGAAACTACAAAAATGCTTGGTTTTTGGCCCCTAATTTCTAAACTGTTGGTACCATTACCCTGAAAATCAATCCCAACCTTCCTTTTTGGTATTGAACCTTGTAGTAAAATTTCATGAATATCCATTCGCTTAAACTATGTAATTATCCGGAAACCATGTGTCGACATACATCGCTAACGACGACATCATACCATAATACGACTCAATTTTTTTCTTCGAACTTATAAAAATCAGGATGCTGTTTTTACTTTTTAATTGTTTAACATTTTACAATGCGGGGCTTTTATTAATAGCTTATTACAATATATATGGTAATCATTTTTGCTAAAGGTTGAAAGCAAACCACTGAACTGTCATTGTTCATACAAATAGTTTTCATGGGCAATCTTAGCACATCTCTTTATTTTTACATGATGATCATTTTGAAAATCAGTCATGGTTATTTGTGGAAACCCTTCTTGGAATTTAGTGAAACTTGAATATAAGCTTAACCATTTTTATGATAAAAAATTTCAAAATATTTTCATTTCCTGTATCCTATTACTTATAATAAGAGAGAATTTCACATTACAAACCAGAGGCTCCGCAGGGCACAGCTTTATACGACCACAGAGGTCGAACCCTGAACAGTTGGGGCAAGTATGGACACAACATTTAAGCTTGATACAGCTCTGAATTTGGATTGTGATTAAATAGTTGACACAAGATAGATTTCTGACACAGAATGAATGTGGTCTAAGAACTTAAACTTAAAAACTTAAAAATTTTAAATTGGACATTTACCTATTATGGTCCAATATCCAAAATCTAAATACATGGTTAGATTCGGCATATCATAGAACCCCAAGAATTCAATTTGTGATGAAATCAAATAATGTTCAATTTTAGACCCTTTAGACCTCAATTTGAAAACCGAGTCCAAATATTAAAAATCTAAATACATGGTTAGATTCAACATATTGAAGAACCCCATATATTCAATTTTTGTTGAAATCAAACAAAGTTTAATTTGGACCCTGATTTGGACCAACTTGAAAACTGGGTCCATAATCGAAAATTTAAGTACATGTTTAGATTCAGCATATCAAAGAAGTCCAAGAATTCAACTTTTGTTAAAATCAAACTTATTTTTATTTTGGACCCTTTGGACTTTAATGTAGACCAATTTAAAAACAGGACCAAAAATTAAGAGTCTAAATACACGGTTAGATTTGGCATATTCTGTACAAGAACCCTTATAATTCATTTTTTGATGAAATCAAACAAAGTTTAATTTTGGACCCTTTGACCACTAATTCCTTAAATGTTTGGGACCAAAACTCCCAAAATCAATCACAACCTTCTTTTTGTGGTCATAAACTTTGTTTTAAAATTTCATAGATTTCTATTTACTTATACTAAAGTTATAGTGCAAAAACCAAGAAAAATGCTTATTTGGGACCTTTTCTTGACCCCTAATTCCTAAACTGTTGGAACAAAAACTCCCAAAATCAACCCCAACCTTCCTTTTGTGGTCATAAATCTTATATTTAAATTTCATAGATTTCTGTTCACTTTATACTAAAGTTTTTGTGTGAAAACCTTGAAAAATGCTTATTTGGGCCCTTTTTGGCCCCCAATTCCTAAACTGTTGGGACCAAAACTCCCAAAATCAATCCAAAACTTCCTTTTCTGGTCTGACATAAACCTTGTGTTTAAATTTCATAGATTTCTATTCACTTATACTAAAGTTATAGTGCGAAAACCAAATGTCTCCGGACGACGACAACAACGCCAACCTCATACCAATATACGACCAAAATTTTTCATTTTTGCAGTCGTATAAAAATCTTAGCTTTTTTTTCAAGTAGTCACTGAACCATGAAATTAGGTCAAGGACAATGGACATGTGACTTAGAAAAACTTGGTAACCTGAGGCATCTTGGTCTATATACAAAGTATGAAGCATCCAGGTCTTCATCCTTCTAAAATATAAAGCTTTTAAGAATTCAGCTAACCCTGCTGCTGGCCCCACTGTAGCCGCCACCAGAACACTATACCTATATCGAGCTTTCTGCAACAAAAGTTGCAGGCTTGCCAATAAGATGATGTGGTATAATAGTCTATTTTCACATTATCAACTTTGGACTCCGATTCTATAATTTTCCAACAGGTTACCTTCTCTGTGGTAAGACATCCTGGTACTCGGTCACTACGAACAACCGAAAAAAGTAAATTCAAAAATATAAACGGTGCAATTTTGGGGAAAAGTTTACTGTTTTCTGATGATTTAGTCATGTAAAGAAAGCATAATTAACAGTTAACTTCCCTCAAATTTGTTCCGATTAAAGTTCCGATTCAAGTGGGTACATGTAATATGAAATTGGTCTATTGCCAATGACACAATATCCACCTTCAATGTCATGGACATCAAATAACTGATACCATGGATACTGTGTCATACTTTCATATATTTCTATGAAACTTTTGCAGATATATGCTTTTATGATTGCATTTTTGGTTGTGCTAATGTTGATGGTATGTTTATACATGTACTGCCCACTTTAAACAAATTTTATTGTTTCACATACAGTAATTACCATCTTACCCAATACATCTTTGATGCATACTCGTGGTACATGTATTACCAATATAACCATTACTTTTAATTTATGTTTACCTTCATTTGATATCCTTTATCTTCAGTCCAACTTTCCAACTCCTCAACAGAGGAAATTCACCTTCTTTATCTACAATAAAATCCTAATTAAAACTAGACCATACAAAGAACTCTGTGGCTAATTTATTAAATAATTAGTTGACTGACAATTTCAACCATGCATGATACTTATTTGTTGATCTTGTCTTGTTGATCATTTTTGCAACTTAAACTAAAACTACTCTCCATATATGTGTTATTTGTTTAGATGACATCCAGGGATGGCTATAACCATTTATTTGTAGGTCTAGGTTAGCTTTTAAGAGAAATTCAGCCGAATGTGTTAGGACAAGGATAAAATATTGATTATTTGAACTTGCTTTCAGTAACTGCTATAAATCTCAGATGTGTACTTCGTGTGTTTTTGTTTTAGGATTTTTATTGTGCTTTGACTTTGTATTGATCTTAGAATTAAGCCCTTTTCAAAATATTTTTATAGTTTACTAGTTGTTCTGTTACACCACTGTCCTAGGTTAGAAGGAGGGTTTCATGCCAGCAACCATTTTTAATGTTTTACAAACTCCATGTGCCTGTCTCAATTCAGGAGCTTGTAATTCAGTAGTTGTTGCTGTATATCATAACAGTTTATTGTTCAATGTTTTGTTAATAAATCAGGCCCTAAGTTGTTCATTGGTAATTTCAAGGCCTTGATGTTGTATAGCTCATTGTTGAAGGGTGAACGGTTACCTATGGTTGTTAATTTTTGTTTCACTGGTCTCTCATGGAGAGTTGTTTCATTTACAATCATACGACATCTTCTTATTTTTACAAAACATTTATATAAGTGTTGTACTGCGCTATACTTCACCTTAGGAGCTGCAAAGAAAATGGTACAGTCCAGGTTTCTTTTCTCTTTCTTTCTTCAACATCATTTGTATTATGAATTTATCTGCAACATCTACAAGGAAAAATTGTTTGGAGAGTGTGAATTTCAGTCCAGGTGCAGTGTTTCCTATGGCAAATAAATATATACCTGTTTCTACATAATATCTTAAAGCTTGCAGTAAAAAAAAGGAAATTTAAGTAAAATAATGTTGTTTTTTTATATTTTTCATAAGACTTGAGACTTACACACACTTATGTCTTGTCTGCTTTATTGACTTAATGTTGAAAGCCTTAAAGATAAAGTTTTTACTAAAAGCTTAAGTATCACATAAACTTAACATTATCATTGATTTACTATAGCTAGTATGACAATAAAGTCCAGTAGGCAGTTCAGACCCTGCCACATTCTTTATGTGTCTGTTCTAAGTTAAGAGCATGTAGTTCAGTGGTTGTCATTGGTTCATGTCTGTCAGATTGGTTTTTATTACATGATTGTTTTGTTACAAATTAAGCCCTTAGTTTGCTCGATTAGCTTGGTTTTTTATGTCTGGGCCTTTTCAGCAGACTTTAGGATTTGGATTTTGCTCTGTGACGAAGGCCATACGGTTGCCTTAAATTGTTTACATCCTCTTCATTTGAAATTTGGTGGATAGTTGTTTCATTGGCAATTATACCATGATAATGAGGTGGAGGTTTGATTAACCCTGGCAGACAGATAAATACATCTTACAATCATTCCATACACCAAAATAGTTAACGTATTACTTATAGAATCTGAGAAAAGGACCGAACTACAGAAAATTAATACTGGCCAATAAACCATGGAAATGAGGTCAAAGGCAGAGCAACAGAAGATACCTGCCAGACAGACATATATACACTTTATAATCATCCCATAAACCAAATAAAATTGTCCAATTGCTTACTTAGTTGTGACTGTACTTTAATTTGTGGGTATCAATTTTCGTGGTTTGAGCAATATTTACATGTTCGTGGGTTTTTAAATTCGTGGATTTTAGTTTTCTAAAAATTTACCTCTGGATTATATACCTGGCATCTTCAGATCATATTAAACAAGCTTTTGTCCAAGTTTTCTAGAAATCCAGGAAAGTTTACGAAAGTTATCAAAAATTTAATCATTGTTAATTAGCTATCAATGGTACCAGGATTATAATTTAGTACGACATTTGAATTTAAAAAATTTTCACCATACAGTGAATGTGATTTTAACTGGCAGAAAAACTAAGTCCATTTATAGGTAAAATACAGATAAATAGGATTATCTTTTTACAAAATTTATATCTGGATACTATCTTTTGATCATAATCAAGCTTTAGATGCATGATTTTTTTATTAGTTGTTAGTGGCTTTGAACTAGCTGTCAGATAACTGCGAGTACTCTCAGATCTGTTCATTGTGTTTTTTTGTGACGGGATGTATAAGTACCCGGCCACGTCCACTTGTATTTTTGTCCATCTAATGAGTTAAGCCTTTTTCAACTGATTTTTATAGTTCGCTCTTATGATGTACTGTTATACCACTGTCCCAGGTTAGGGGGAGGGTTGGGATCGCGCTAACATGTTTAACCCCGCCACATTATTAATGTATGTGCCTGTTCCAAGTCAGGAGCCTGTAATTCAGTGGTTGTTGTTTGTTTATGTGTTACATATTTGTTTTTTGTTCATTTTGTAAAATAAATAAGGCCGTTAGTTTTCTCGTTTGAATTGTTTTACATTGTCTTATCGGGGCCTTTTATAGCTGACTAAGCGGTATGGGCTTTGCTCATTGTTGAAGGCCGTACAGTGACCTATACATTTTTTGTAGTTGTCATTTTGGTCTTTTGTGGATATTCAAATGATAGTTGTCTCATTGGCAATCATACCACATCTTCTTTTTTATATACATGTATTTTGTCCAAATTTGGTAAAAATTCAGGATAGTTTAGTTATTAAAATTTCAAAAACTTAAACCACAGAGTAATTATTTTGGACGCTGCACCGATGGAATGTAGGATCACTATGTCTCGCTTTTTCAACAAAAGTTGAAGGCTCGACAAAAATGTTTACCTTTTCATTTATTGCTTAATTAGGTAAAAATGTAACCTTTTATCATATTGGTTGAATTTTGTGTGGTGTGTTTAATAAGTGGAATATCACATTTTGCTTAGACTCAGATTCCTTATCTTATGTAATGTATACACTGGCAAAACTATTGGCTGTGAAAATAATGACAGGGTTTTTCATACAAGTTTTTAACAAGTAAAATATAATGGGAAATTGCTGTATGGGTTTAGCCTGAGACTATTATAACACTATACTACTCTTATACAAATGTATTACATTTAAGGGGGCTTAAGGGTCTAAAACAATTTTTTTTATTTTATATAGGATATCACTATATCTTTCTATAAACATGATAAATGTACTTAAATCTTATGCTTAATAGAAAAATAAAATAAAAAAATGGGGTCACCGTTCATACGCAGCGCTCACAATCTGCCTTCGAAAGAAGCATACATTTTTGTAAAGGTACTTTTTTTCTGTTGAACTAATAGTAGAAAAAGAGGTAATACCGAAATAAAAAAAGAACTTAATTACAGAAATCGCTCAAATTTTACAATAGTTTAGTTTAACTAAGTACAGCTTAATTGAAAATAATAATAAAAAATATATAGGTCACCAATGAGTTCCAAAAATGTCATTGTTGTACCAAAGGGAGATTATTTTAGAGCAATTTCAATGATATCTACATTTTACAATTCATCTGAGGCCATCACGAATTGATTTTTTTGAATCATTTTTGTACCATATGATAAAGTAACAACTACTTAAGGTAACAAATAAAATGAGTAGGTACGGTAAGGGTTGATTTTGGCCTCAAATTTGAAGTTCATTTTACAAAGGATTTTGGACACTTTTTAAACACTTAAGTGTCTATTTCAATAGACTCGATTAGTTTATGTGAAAGATTTTGACTGACTTAGTCATTAAAAACGCTTCGATTCAATCTTAAATATGAAAAATCTATCAAATATGCAAAAAAAACGTCACTTTTCCGATGGTTTTCGACAAAAAATGAAAGTGGCAGCATCTGTGTTCATCCTCAACCTTTTTATATATTATGTATTATCATCAAATACAACTTACATTTCAATATTATGAATGAACACGAATGTGGCCACTTTCATTTAAGACAGAAACCGTCTAAAATTTACCAAAAAATCTAAAATTTTGAAGATTTCAGTAATCTTAGCATAACTTAAGGGGGTTCGCGGGTCTAAATCATTTATATAGGATTTCTTTATATTTTTCTATAAATGAACTTTATCTTATAGTTAATAGAAAAATAAAATAAAAAAGTGGGGTCACCTTTCATTTGCACTCACAATCTGCCTTCGAAAGAAGGATACATTTTTGTAAAGGTGTTTTTTTTCTGTTGAAGTAATAGGAGAAATAAAGGTAATATCGAAATAAAAAAAGAAATTTATTACAGAAATCTCCCAAATTTTACAATAATTTAGTTTAAGTACAGCTTATATGGAAATTATATTAAAAAAGATAGGTCACCGATGAGTTGAAAAAGATATTTCAATTTTAAAGCCAAAAAATGGCATTTTTCCACCAAAGGGAGATAATTTAGAACTTTTTCAATGATGTATACATTTTAAAAGTCATCTTGGGCCAACACGAATTGATTGTTTTAAAAGATTTTTGTACCATATGATAAAGATAACAATTACAAAAGGAAAAAAAATAAAATTTGCAATGAAAAACAATTGTTTGATTTTTTTCTGAAATTTTTACACCCTCGAGCCTCCTTAATGATGCTAGTACCTGATATATGTGCATTGTATTGTCAAAAACATCCCATATTTATTTAGCAGAAGCATTCTACTTTCCAATAAATAGCTTAAAGATTACATTTTCACAATTTTGTAAAACTGCTATATTATGGGGCCAAAAAGGGGTCTTACTGAATCTACTTCTTTAAATTTGTAATAAATGTTTATTTTTCTTTGTTTATTTTTCTCTAAAAATTTTATACATGTACCCTCGAGCCTCCTAAATGTAACTTATAGTTGTTTCTGGCTTTGTCATTGTTGAAGGCCATACAGTGACCTATTGTTGTTAATTTCTAATGCAATTTGGTCTCTTGTCTAGAGACTAGAGTTGTCTCATTGGAAATCATACAGTGTACCACATTTTCTTTTTAATTTGTTGACCTAATAATATATTTCTGAATATTTTCAACACCTATTCACATATTTTTAAACTAGAAATTAATGACGGATCTAGAAATTTTCCGGGACCGTTCAATATTTATCAGATGGATGGGCCACTGCAAAATGAGGCGGGACAAGCACTTTTTTTGTGGAAATATTTGGATGGGCGAGAACTTTTTTTAATATATATAGAAGATGGGCTAGAACTTATTTTATTTGAAAAAAAATTGCTTTCAATTTTATCGGTGTGGAGGAAATTCCTTTTGCAGGCACAAAAAACATAAGGGACATGGTCTCAACAATAATTTTCAGTTTAGGCCAAATCCAGATCGATAGTCATCTTTAAAAATTTTTTATAACTTTTTCAAATCAACATGGATTTTTATAAAACTCTACAATTATTTCATTTATATATTGATCTTACAGAATACCAGATTGTTTGGTAGTTTGGTGAATTGCTGTCATTCTATGGATTTAATAAAAGGTTAAAAAAAAAGCTAAAATTTTCAGTTTTGGCTAAATCCAGATAGTCATCTTTAATTTTTTTCATAACTTTTTCAAATCAACTGGCATTTTCATAAAACTCTACAATTATTTCATTTATATATTGATCTTATAGAATACCAGTTTGTTTGGTAGTTTGGTGAATTGCTGTCATTCTATGGATTTAATAAAAGGTTAAAAAAAAAAGCTAAAATTTTCAGTTTTGGCTAAATCCAGATAGTCATCTTTAATTTTTTTCATAACTTTTTCAAATCAACTGGCATTTTCATAAAACTCTACAATTAT
The DNA here is from genome assembly GCA_037788925.1 of Mytilus galloprovincialis. NCBI lineage: Eukaryota > Metazoa > Mollusca > Bivalvia > Mytilida > Mytilidae > Mytilus > Mytilus galloprovincialis. The sequence continues at coordinate 29,321,667 of CM075343.1, read as the reverse complement.
TTCATTTATATATTGATCTTATAGAATACCAGGTTGTTTGGTAGTTTGGTGTATTGCTGTCATTCTATGGATTTAATAAATAGGTTAAAAAATGCTAAAATTTCAGTTTTGGCTAAATCCAGATAGTCATCTTTAATTTTTTTCATAACTTTTTCAAATCAACTGGCATTTTCATAAAATACCAGGTTGTTTGGTAGTTTGGTGAATTGCTGTCATTCTATAGATTTAATAGAAAGGTTAAAAAAGCTAAAATTTTCAGTCTAGGCTAAATCCAGAAAGTCATCTTTAATTTTTTTTATAACTTTTTCAAATTAACATGGATTTCCATAAAACTCTATAGTTATTTCATTTATATATTGATCTTACAGAATACCAGTTTAGGCCAAATCATTGGATAGTCATCTTTAAACTTTTTTATAACTTTTTCAAATCAATTTAGATCTTCATATAACTCTACAGCTATCTTATTTATATATTTATCTGACAGAATGCCAGGTTGTTTGGTGTTTTACTGTCAAATGTTCGGATTTAATTAATAGGTGAAAAAGGGTGCATCAAAGTCAAAAATATGTCTGCCTAAATTGCTTAAAAAGACCATAATTTCTTTTTTGAAAGATTAGACAATGTTAGATAAAGGGACATTGGTATTTGAACTATATTTAACATGCTGTGTTATTAAGACAATAATTAGTAATTCAGCATATGATAATATTTTTACTAGTCCAAGAGTTATTGTCCCTTAGTTTAAAATTATTTCCTTTATTTTAAATCAATATTGTATCTGAGGCTGCAAATATAAAATCAAATATATACATGTATATTCATGCTGGTTTTAAAAACAATAAAATGTATGGTTCTGATACACACTTAAATATTTATATATAAATGGAATTAACTACATGTAGCACATTTTAAATTTTGTATTTACACCAAAGTCTATTCTTTGATTTCAAGACATAAACCTGCAAACTTTCAAATAGAAAAAGAACTTTAATATTTTTTGATTGTTTTAAGCTTTAGAAGGGCAAGGACTTTTTTTTATAGATTTTTTTAGATGGGCGAGGACTTTTTTCCAGAATTTAAAAGGATGGGCATTAACTTTTTTAATGAATCAATATTAAGAATGCACCGGCCCATCCATCTGATAAATATTGAACGGTCCCTAAGAGGGGGCCCATTGACTACCTAAGAGGGGGTCCCCACTCCAGTCGTTCCCTATATAATCAACCAAATTTTTCCAACAAAAAGGCCCCCTGATTCTGCCTATCAGAAAATGTGACCTATATCTGACTGCGGGAACATATATACATTTATTAGATTTACTGTTCTCAGCTGACACCTTATATGTATAGGAAGTAAACCGGTAAATTTCAGTATATTTATATAAACATTATATATATCTATTCTACAATCCATGTATACAAATATTGGATTAAGGGTAAAACTTAACAATGAAAGTATAACCGAAGCCTTTCCTTCAAATATTGGTGTTTTTCAGGGAGACAACCTTAGTCCTAACCTGTTCAATGTATTTATCAATGATATCACCAAGATATTTGATTGCTCCTGTTCACCAGTTTCTATGGGAACTAAATCTATTAACTGTTTGCTATATGCCGATGATTTATTGTTGATGTCAGAAACTAAAGAGGGTCTTCAAAATAGCATGAATAAAGTGTTTGAATATTGTAATGACTAAATGAGTGGGGACTTGGCATCAACTATCGAAAATCAAAAGTACTTATATTCAATAAGGGAAGTAGAATTCCTAAAGTTAATTTCTACATTGGTGAATCAGAAATAGAAATTGTAAAACAATACAAGTATCTTGGTGTTATATTTACTGCAAATGGTAGTTTTAATAATGCGCTAAACATGTGCTAAAGGACCTATACACCCGAGGCCAAAAAGCTTTTTTCAAAATAACTAATGTATTTAAAAAAATGTCTTGTGATGCAGAAAATTTTTTGTATGTATTTGACCATACTGTCAAACCTGTACTTTTATATACATCCGAGATAGTGGGGATGTTTAAACCCTCTTTAGATGATAACTTATTTGAACCAGATGCTCCGCAGGGCGTAGCTTTATACGACCGCAGAGGTTGAACCCTGAACGGTTGGGGCAAGTATGGACACAACATTCAAGCTGGATTCAGCTCTAAATTTGGATTGTGATTAAATAGTTGACACAGCATAGGTTTCTGACACAGAATGAATGTGTTCTAATGAACTTAAAATTTTTGTTTTCTCTTAGAGCAATTCACTTTGCTGTTGAATATTAATCCTCTCAAAAAAATGTTTGAAGAAATTTTCTTTTTTATTTATGAAATTTCAAATGAGAAAAATTGAACCCAATTTTTTTAATCACATCCCCCTTTCCCTTATTCCAAAACTAATCTCAATTAAAATTTCTAATGGAGTTTGCAACAATAACTACTCATTTAAATGCATCATAAAATATTAAGATGTAAAAAAACTGCTTGTTATCACTGAATGGTAAAGATTATTTTAATTTATCAGTTGGTAGTAAAAAGTGAATATACATTGTATATTGTACATAACAAAGATTTAAGTTGATTCTGGACAAAGAAAGATAACTCCAATTAAAAAATAAATCTTGCTATTGCACAATATTTTGCAATTAGATATTTCTTGCTTACTATTCTGGACAAAGAAAGATAACTCTAATTAAAAAAAAAAATTGCTATTTCACAATATTGTGCAATTAGATATTTCTTGCCATTGCGCAATACTGTGCAATTGAAAAGACTTGCTATTGCACAATACTTAATATAATAATTTTAGATCCTGATTTGGACCAAATTGAAAACTGGGCCCATAATAAACAAGAGGCTGTCACAACGACAGCAAACCGGATTTATTAATATTTATTTGTGTCCTGGCAATATCACAAGAACCATTACTGATGAATGGTGAAAGTGAAAATCGTCAATATCAAATTTGACCTCTATTTTGTCATCAGTAACAACATATAAAAATTTCAAAAGCTTTGGTTGAATGATTCATGAGAAAATGCACGGACACGACTGGAAACACCATTTTTCAATCTTTCAAGAACCATAACTCCTGAACGGTAAAAGTCAAAATCGTCATTATTTAACTTGACCTCCATTTTGTCATCAGTAACAACATATTAAAATTTGGGAAGCTTTGGTAGAACAGTTCATGCGTAAATGCACGGACACAACTGGAAACTCCATTTTTCAATCTTTCAAGAACCATAACTCCTGCACGGTAAAAGTCAAAATCGCCATTATTGAACTTGACCTTCATTTAGTTGTCAGTAACAACATATTAAAATTTTAAAAGCTTTGGTTGAACGGTTCATGAGTTAATGCACGGACAACATTTGATTGCCGCCCGCCCGCCCGACTGCCCGACTGCCCGGCCGCCCGCCGTACATCCCCAAATCAATAACCGACATTTTTGTCACAAAAATCCGGTTAAAAATCTAAGTACATTTTTGGATTCTGCATATCAAAGAACCCCAAGATTTCATTTTTTGTTAAAATCAGACTAAGTTTAATTTTGGACCCTTTGGACTTTAGTGTAGACCAATTTGAAAACAGGACCAAAAATGAAGAATCTACATACACAGTTAGATTTGGTATATCAAAGAACCCCATTTATTCAATTTTTGATGAAATCAAACAAAGTTTAATTTTGGACCCCGATTTGGACCAACTTGAAAACTGGGCCAATAATCAAGAATCTAAGTACATTTTTAGATTCAGCATATCAAAGAACCTAACTGATTCATTTTTTGTCAAAATCAAACTAAGTTTAATTTTGGACCCTTTGGACCTTAATGTAGACCAATTTGAAAACGGGACCAAAAGTTAAGAATCTACATACACAGTCATGACAGTTAGATTCGGCATATCAAAGAACCCCAATTATTCAATTTTGATGAAATCAAACAAAGTTTAATTTTGGACCCTTTGGGCCCCTTATTCTGTTGGGACCAAAACTCTCAAAATCAATACCAACCTTCCTTTTATGGTCATAAACCTTGTGTTTAAATATCATAGATTTCTATTTACTTATACTAACGTTATGGTGCGAAAACCAAGAAAAATGCTTATTTGGGTCCCTTTTTGGCCCCTAATTCCTAAACTGTTGGGACCTAAACTCCCAAAATCAATACCAACCTTCCTTTTGTAGTCATTAACATTGTGTTTAAATTTCATTGATTTCTATTTACTTAAACTAAAGTTATTGTGCGAAAACCAAGAATAATGCTTATTTGGGCCCTTTTTTGGCCCTTACAAAAAATGTAATTCCTAAACTGTTGAAACCAAAACTCCCAAAATCAATCCCAACCGTTCTTTTGTGGTCATAAACCTTGTGTCAAAATTTCATAGATTTCTATTAACTTAAACTAAAGTTATAGTGCGAAAACCAAGAAAATGCTTATTTGGGCCCTTTTTGGCCCCTAATTCCTAAAATGTTAGGACCAAAACTCCCAAAATCAATACCAACCTTCCTTTTGTGGTCATAAACCTTGTGTTAAAATTTCATAGATTTCCATTCACTTTTACTAAAGTTAGAGTGCGAAAACTAAAAGTATTCGGACGACGACGACGCCAACGTGATAGCAATATACGACGAAAAATTTTTCAAATTTTGCGGTCGTATAAAAAGTTTATAAATATCTCCCATTGGAGAAACTTAATTTGTCTTTATGTAGATATATTTTATCAGTTAATAAAAAGACAAGCAAACTGGCCTTGTATGGTGAATTAGGTCGATATCCAATTTATATTGATATTGTTTCGTCTATGTTAAAAAATATTGGACTAGACTTGAAAATGATAAAACAGGTGATAAACTTTTATCTCATGCACTTGCAGAGAATCTACTCATGATTGAAAATAATAAAAATTGCTGGTTAAGCCCAATAAAAAATATTCTCAAGAAATTTAATATGTTCAACTCTAATGAGTCAGAATTAACTCAATTACATGTTTCTATGAAAAATGGTGTCATATCCAAAGGATAATAAAATCTACTAAAAGTAAGTTTGAATCTAGATGGTTTCAACAACTTCAAACCAGTGGGAAACTGAGAACATATAGAACTTTCAAAAACATTTTCAAATTTGAAAATTATCTTGTTAATATTTGTAACGAAAATGATAAATATAACATGAGTAGATATAGAACTAGCAATCATAGACTGCAAATTGAATTGGGTAGATATACAATACCAAAAACACCTGTTAATGACAGAACATGTAAGAACTGTTCCTCTTGTGAAGTAGAAGATGAAAAACACATTTTATTAGATTGCCAAAAATATTTTACTATTAGGCAAACCTATATAGACATTTGCGGTCTCCTTTTGGTACAGAAAGGCTGGGAACAGTTCCTGAGAAAGGTTAGGGAATATTACTACACGAATATTTATTAAGTCGCAACATCCCTAGAAAGATCAATAAAATACAAACGTGTATTGATATCATGTTTTGTTCTATAAAGAACGATGAAATGTCTTGTCATTCTAAATCAAATTAAAACTCGACAGCGAACTATTTTTATGTGCATTTAGAACTTTGTTGAAAGATTGCGATTCGTACTCGCGTCGTCTGTCAAAGATAGATTTGCAATTTTTCATAGAAGCCAGAAGATTGTTTGAAAATTATTCACAGGAAAAACAGTTTGTTTTGAGACAAACACAATCAACATTCAATTAAATAAAAAAAGAGAGTAAACGAATTTACGTGGTAAGATTTAGAACAAGTGAAAAAAGGATCGCAAATACAGTCTGAAACTGCATAAGGGTGCAACGGTTGAGCAACCATTAGATTTTCTGGGAGAAAAGGGGGGGGTGCTTTGTTTTTTTTTGGAGGAAAAAGGTTTGTTTCTAGTTTTTGGAGAAAAAGATAATTTGTTTTTGATTCTGAGAAAAAAAAATGTTTGTTTCCCCCTCAGCTGCCACTATGTGTAATGCTAAAATTGAAAGAAAAAAAATGTTTTCGACTTGTCGCGAAAAAAATAGATTGTTTTGCGGCGAAAAAAAAGTTTGTCCAGAAAAAAAATCATAGCCCCCCCCCCCCCCCCCAGAAAATCAAATGGTTGCTGCCTATAAAAGAGGGACGAAAGATACCAAAGGGACAGTCAAACTCATAAATCTAAAACAAACTGACATTGTAACATTGTATAACTCATGAATAAAAATGGGTCTCTGGTCTCAGTTGGGCTTCAGTGTCAGAATTTGATTCTCAAAGTGATACAAAACTCTAGAATTCTTCTGTATACACTTATGTACACAAATACACAGTGGTTGATCCAGAACTTAATATATATAAGGGAAAAAAGGGTCTGTGGTCCGGTATCGGGACCGTTCGCCCTAATAACATGTTCGCCCTGAGTTCGTTCGCCCTACTAAAACAATATTAATATTCAGGGCATTGAAATTGAATAAACTTATTCAGAATATTTCTATGGAATATATCATGTATATTCTTAAAATTTATGGAAACAGCGAAATATGTAAAAGTTTATGGCTTGTTTAGGATCATTATAATTGTTCAATGACTAGATAATTCGGATCACTGATTATTTTGATACTTGTCTTTTGATGGATTATTAATAAAAATCAAACATTTTGTTTTGATAAAATATTCAGCTTGAAATTAATTAATAAAAACAATGATGTATAACTGTAAATCATGAAACATGTTTGTTTACAATTAGTTCATTTAGTATTATACTCTAGCTGAGAGTAGTCATCAATAAATTTAAGAGAAATACATTGTATTCCTGTCACAGGGTCATTTGGCCACATGGTTTTATTCTATTTGGGCTGATAAGTGACTAGTATAAGCTTTCCAATATTTTATTCACACTGAAAATACATTAATAAATGAATTACAATTATGTAATTAAAAGTTTCCTTATAATTTGGACCGTGAATTTGACAGGCAAAACATGCAATAAAAGGCCTTTAAAAGTGAAAATGTGCTTACCTGAAAATAGGGAAAAAGTTATACAATCTCATTAAAAACCGATCTCTCATCGCTCCTGTTTCTGATATGTCGCGTGGGAGATCTAACGAAACCCGCTTTGAGGTCACATGTGAGTGACCTCGTAGGTGTGTCTTTTTTGACCAATAAAATTGAGTCTTCCACGATCTTGGAAGTTTAACGTAAGGCAAAGGGATGTAACTCATTTTATTTACGACGAAATCGTCAGTCAAAATAATTCATAAACTTTTTTGATTGGCTTATAAATAGGTCGTCAACTCATTTGCATATCTTTATAAATTCATAACTTTTAGTTCACTCACATGTGACCTCAAAGCCGGTTTCGTTAGATCTCCCACGCGACATATCAGAAACAGGAGCGATGAGAGATCGGTTTTTAATTAGATTGAAAGTTATAGATCCCGCAGCTCTAATGTGCTGAGTAAGTGTGAATACCCGTATTTTTACGGGTAGACAGTATATATAGTACAGACAATTTGTGGCAGGATTACATGCATTAAATTATCGTGCAGAAAGTATAGTGAAAGTCTATTGTCATAGTCTGTCAATGAATGAATGAATGAATGAATGAATGAATGAATGAATGCGTAAATGATAGTAAATCATAGTAAATCGAAATCAGTATAGTATTTCTCTTTCTTTATTCAGCTGATAATTTGTTACGGTGACATTCCAGTATTCTACTAAGTAAATCAAAGATAAATTGATATAACAGTAAATTTGGTCTGGTTGTAAAATTTGTCCACCAGACTTCTTTTCCTAGTTAATTAAGTCCATGTGATGTCCATGATTTTACTAATGTTCCTAGGAAAATCAGTCCATAGCAAGTAAATTATGTCTGTAACTTGTTTTCCTAGGAAAAATTGTCACAAGACTTTAATATTGTTTTTCTTATAGTTTTATTATATCATAAAATATATTCAAAATAGAAGAAATTCTGAAAAAAATGTTAGATAAGATTGGAAAATTTCCTTATTTTTTTCCAATAAAAATGAAGGACATTTCCTTTATAACCTAATTAAAACATGAATATTGAGTTTCCTTTGCTTATAACATTTTCCTTTTATTATAAATATTTACAAAGACATGGACATTTTTACCTAGGAATTCACTTAACTAATGACTTAGACATAATTTCCTAGGAAAATTAGTCTGGGGACATAAATTTTATTTAAAAAATTGACACACAACTCTTTAACAATATTAAAACATACATGTATTACATTTAATCCTGTACGAACTGTGACGCCTATATATGACATGGAAACCACTGTTACCAGGCATAAAAATCATACTTTATCCTGGCTGCATTGCAGTGTTTACAAATGCATGTCCAGGCGTCAACCAGGCGTAAATTAGGCGCAACTAAGGCGTCAAATTATGCGTAATATTTAAATGAGTATGCCTGGTTCACAAAAAAATAGGCATAATATGCAAATGAGTACACCTGGTCAATAAATAAACCAGGCGTAATATCCATACATAATACGTAACACTTATTTTAGTTCAATGTATTAACCTAGCTGTGTACTTTTGTGTATTTAATACAAACTTCTGTACAGTAAAAAGTAAAATCACAAAAATACTGAACTTAGAGGAAGATCAATTGGGAAAGTCCATAATCACATGGCAAAATCAAATAACAAAACGCATCAAAAACGAATGAACAAGAACTGTCATATTCCTGACTTGGTACAGGCATTTTCAAATGTAGAAAATGGTGGATTAAACCTGGTTCTATAGCGCTAACCCTCTCACTTTAATGACAGTCTCATCAATTTCCGATATTTTTACATTGATACGTTAAATAAACAGACACAATAAATATAATAGTCAAAATATGGGTACATCAGTCATCAGTAACAGTGCTGCTTTTATTTCTTATTGTTTTAACAAAAAACTTGAAATATTAACCCTTGAAGAAGCTAATATATAGAAATAAATACATTTTATTGTATAGCAATATAATATTTCCCACAGAAAGTAACCAAAAGTTAGCGTGCAATAAATTCCATTATTGCAATAGTGCAATAAATCTTCAAAATTCATGACGTCATCAACGACAAAACCTCAGTTTATACCAATTTTTACTTTCAAATATTATATTGCTATACAATAAAAGGGTTTTTGCATGAATATTGGGGAATATTGTCCCTCGTAGAACATATATTGCACTCGCAAACTCGTGCAATATAAAATATTCTACTCGGGACAATATTCCCCAATATTTATGCAATAACCCTATATTATGCAGACAATGGCTCAAATAAGTTTAAGTTTAAGTATTTATTAAGAATTATGACAATTATTTTTTCTTGAAATAAAAGTAGCATTTTAACTAACATGACTAAGTTGTTTTTGAATATTTGTCTTTGGAACTAAAATATAAATGATAATACTGCAATTTAACTTAAAGTAAAAGATTTTAATGTAATTATCCAAGGAAAAAGGTTTTGGGATTTCAAAAATTCTGATATTTATAACATAATATTTAATAACTTAGTTACAGGGGCGGACGCAGCCATTTTAAAAAGGGGGGGGGTTCCAATTACATTCTCCCCATTCAAATGAATTGATTGTCCAAAAAAAAGGGGGGGTTCCAACCCCCTGACCCCCCCCTTTCTGGATCCGCGCCTGAGTTATACTCACATTATTATTATCTACCATGTATTACTACTTTCCTTTTATTTCACAAGTTTCATTAATTTATTTGATTCAGTATTTCCAATTTCAGATTCTTCCAAAAAGCACAAAACAAGCAAATTGTCCCTGAATATATATGCCATGTGTCCAACTCTTGCAAACTAAAACCAAAGAGCCAAATTAAAAAAAAAATCCCATGATCCTTTAAAGAAAGCATTATGGGTATTTCTATTTACACCATACCAACAGTTTTACGCCCGTAAGAAAATTTACGCCTTGCTTATTTTAATTTACGCCTGTAAGAAAACTTACGCCTTGCTTATTTCAATTTACGTCAGGTTTACTGCTTTTTTCTACGCCCGTAAGGACCACAAATTTACGTTTCCTGCTCCCTTACGCTTGGATCTAGACATGTAACTACCACTTATGCCTTATTTCTTAAGTTTAATTGGAAATTTGCCAATAGTTTTAGCATAAGTATATATAAATTTTTGAAGTTTGAAACCACAAAAAGGAAGGTTTGGATTGATTTGGGGGTTGATTTATGGTCCCTTTGGTGTAGGAAAAAGGGGTATAAAAGGGGCCCAAATAAACATTTTTCAGACTATAATTTGTAGAACAGTGTATAGAATTGCCTGATTAGTTTCCACACCACAAAAGGATGGTTAGGGTTGTAATATTGGAGTTATGACTCAATCTGTTTATGAATTAGGGGAAAACAAGGGTTTCCTGGTTAATGGACAATTACTTTAGCTTTGTTTCTTTATGTTGGTACTCTGTGCTTTTTTTTTTGCTAGTTCTAGTATGAATTTTTATGCCCCGGCATAGTAGAAGGGCATTATGTTTTCTGGGCTGTGCGTCCTTCCGTCTGTTCATTCGTCTGTTTGTTCGTCTGTCCGTCCATTCTTGCCACTTCAAACTTAGTATACATGTTCCTTATGATATGATCTTTCTTATTTTAAAACCAAATTAGACTTTTGACCCCATTTTCACGGTCCACTGAACATAGAAATTGAAAGTTCGAGTTTCAGGTTAAAGTTTTTTGGTCAAGGTAGTTTTGATGAAGTTAAAGTCCAATCAACTTGAAACTTCCCAGCAGGCACACCAACGTTGAATCAACATTGAATATACGTCAGATTTCAACGTTGAATCAATGTTGAAAAGTAGTGTTGGATTGAAAATTGATATGACGTTGAAAACATAACGTTGTTTCAACGTCAGATTTCAACGTTGAAAAAAAGTTGAATTTTGGTCAAAATTTGGTTGCTGTAAGTTGAAAACAAGTCGATTGATGGTTGAATTGTGGTTGTTGTATGTTGAAATCAGGTCGAATTGTGGTTGTTGTATGTTGAAATATGGTCGAATTGTGGTTGTTGTATGTTGAAATCAGGTCGAATTGTAGTTGTTGTATGTTGAAATCAGGTCGAATTTTTGTTGTTGTATGTTGAAATCAGGTCGAATGTTGGTTGTACTGTGGTCAGTGTATGTTGAAATAATGTCGAATGTTAGTTGAACAGTGGTCACTGTTTGTTGAAATCAGGTCGAATGCTGGTTGAACTGTGGCCAGTGTATGCTAATAACATGTCGAATGTTGGTTGAACTGTGGTCAGTGTGTGTTGAAAATAGCCTATAGGAGGGATACGTTCCCAGGTAGACTGTTAATCCGGTAAATGTTGAAAATAGGGTGTTGAACATTGGTTGAATTGAGGTTTGTTAACAGCTGAAAATATTACTCTTTATTATGTTTATCAATGCCATTTTATGGGTAATAAAACTTTCGCAAAACTGTATGTACTTTTAAGTGGGAGTAGTCATGTGTTGATGGTTGGTGCACATGTAGTATGTTGATCAGTTGGTATACATTTTTGTGCCTTCATTTTTCTTGATAGACATGATCTTGTTGTACTTATACCTATTCTGTTCGTACTCAAAATATGATTGTGACATAAAACAGTATTTATATAACAAGTTGCCCACATATGCATCTTACAATTTCAAACAAAAACAATCTGAATACTTAATTTTATTAAAAAAGATTTAGTCCCTCTGCAAGACACATTCCCAGATATTTAAGGGGTATATTCCAGGCATCTTGCACTGCTGTTCCATATTGTGGTCTCTATTGTATATTCGAAACTGGCAACTACAGCATCTGCAACAGAAACAATATATTGTACTATCTTTAACATAACTTGGTTAACTTTATTATGCTGCTCAAATAAAGAACACTATAGTGTCATATGTGAACAAATAATCACTGTGCAATGCTATTGTTATTTCTTGAAATATTTATCGATAGCAACTATATCTTTTTTTTTTAAATTGAGTTCAGATAGTAAATAATATAAATAGTTTTTATAAAAAAAATATATATTTTAGTAGACAAAGATGCTAGAGCACTTTTAATAGATATTGTGACAAAATCTTATACACTTTTAATGTAGAAAAACAATGGTATATATTTAAATACTCACCTCTAATTATTTCAAACAGTCAAGCTTGAACCACCATAGGCATGTTTATATTCTTTTTACCCGAGATGTATTTTTCAGACAAGGGTTCATTGGTAAGACATCATCTACAAAAAAAATACGCTTATTAAAGTGCAGCATATTCAAATTGTCAACTTCCTCCTAACTAATAAATAAACACGCTTACAAAATTTGGACATTCTAAATCTTTCATTGGGGACATTCCGTTTTGAATTTTCCTTGGAGTTTAGTATTCTTGTGATTTTACTTTATTTTTAATTATTGGTTAAAAATCAATTATTATCATCAATGTAGCATTACGGGAAGTTTTTCCTCTAGAATCCAATACGATTCTAGAATCAGGGGCGGATCCAGAAATTCCCTTAAGAGGGTCCAATGACTGCATAAAGGGGGAGGCGCTCCAGTCAAGATTCAGTGATTCATTATTCAATCAACCATTTCCCCCCTCACACCGTCATATTTACTACATTTGTATTTCCTTGAATTTTGTGTGCCTTAATAATTCTATGTGGTCAATTGGTAAAGCATTTATTTCGACGTTATCGTATACCAGACATATATACCTGCATAATTATAACAAAGAGGTCAGATTGTGTATTAATTTGTTAATTTGGTCACACGTGTTTCTTATCTGCCGTATTGCTTCACTTATACCAATGGCATGATTGATAAATCCTAGGAATACATGCTGAGAGAGACATCTATTATGATCAACAGAAGATTATTTGTTTGTTTCAAATGTGTTTCAAGGTCAAGAATGTCATGTGTGTTGTAAATCTTTGACTTTTATAATTACATCAACATATAGAAGAGCGAGTTTAATAATTGTTTAATTATTTGCCAGATGAATAAATCCTTTAATTTCATCCGATGTTTAATGATATATTATAAATTCACCTTCCCTTCATATCTGCAATAATAGAATAACTTGCCGTACGCTAGCTTTGCTTTTTACCAATGGCAAATCATTAATTGTTTATACCCAACCTCATTTTTTCAAGGTTTTACATAGTGTATGTTACCTTACCCAATACACAATTAAATTTACAATTGGTGTTCCCCGAGGCTTCAGAAATTTGTATCTTATCTGCTGAATTATGACAACTACGTGACTGTATAATTATAAATTATATCGGAAAGATCTGCTTAATTCACTATACTGATACTTGCAGGGATTACGAATAATTATAGCTTCAATACTGTTTCAAACATTAAATTATCATATTACTATTATTAAAGCAAACAATCAATGAAAATGTTACTTACCTTGCACTGCTTAGAGCAACTGTTAACTTGTTGTGGTAATCAAATTGGCGCTAATAAATTCAAAATGTCGGCCTCATACGCATGCGCCAATCGGAAAAAAGATCCGTTTCGAGTCATTCAAATATTGTATCGCAATTTGAAGATTAATTTATATATGCACGGTAATCATTGAACTTATTCAAAAGCACCAGTATACCAATATCAATAACAAGAGATTATTTCAGCAAAAAGGACTATACAAAGTCGGTTCAATCTCATTTTCAATGAAATTTCGGTCGACGCTTAAAGTCATCAACCTTAAATAAACCTTTTATCAACGTTATATTTTCAACGAATTAAAGCATTGAAAGTATCAACTTAAATTCAATGTCGATTCAACGTTGACAGTTCAACGTTGAAATGTTTAACCACAAATCAACGTTGATTCAACAACGTGATTTAAACGTTGATAGGATTGACGTTGATACAACGTTGATTTTTCGTTGATCAACGTTACAACCAAATTTCAACATATTTTCAACGTTGGTTCAACGTTGTGTGCCTGCTGGGTTAATAAGTACACATGTTTCCTATTTGTTCAATCTAAATGAAAAACCGATCTCTAATCGCTCCCGTTTTCTGATATGTGGGAGATCTAAAGAAACCCGCTTTGAGGTCACATGTGAGTGACCTTGTAGGCGTGTCTTTCTCGACCAATGAAATTGAGTCTTCCACGATCTTGAAAGTTTATCGTAAGGTAAAGGGATGTAACTCATTTTATATATATATATGAAAAAAAAAAGCTGATTGTGTTGTTTCATATTAATTAAAATTTATTTACCTAATTTATAATTTCAGCATTTCCAGAATATAGAACATGTAGTGTCTGATAAAAAAAAAAACCACCAAAAGATTGCTACGATAAAACTGTTGAGTAACTATTTGTAATACAGAATGCATCAAGATGGTGGTATGCTACATATATAATATTGATACTATGACAGATGAGAAAAGAAACCGAAGTCATAACATAACCAAGTGCTGAACAGCAAAGGTATGATTATAACTGTTACTGATGTTTGAAGAAGTGTGTCATTATAGCATCTATATATATTTCAATCATACATGGTCCAGTACTTCAGACTTGTTTTAATTTAAAAGAGTTAAATGGCTACTTAACTTAATATTTTTACAAAATGAATACTAAACTACAAATCAATAGTTTCCCTCTTAAACATACAGCATGGAGCTGCATTTTTGCATTCTAAACAGTGTCATGTATTTTCACATCCGTTGTTTCAGCTTATTAACTTCCTGTTAAAAAAATGAGGGGCGAAAGCTACCAGAGCCTGTGCCAGTGAGTCGGAACAGTCAAACTCATAAATCGAAAATAAACTGACAACGCCATGGCTAAAAATGAAAAAGACAAACAGACAATTAATAGTACACATTAGAAACAACATAAAAAACTAAAAATTGAGCAACACAAACCCCACCAAAAGCTGGGGGTGATCTCAGGTTCTCCAGAAGGGTACGCAGATCCTGCGCCACATGTGGCACCCTTCGTGTTGCACATGTTATTACAAACCTGGTAAATAGGGTAAATAAATAGTCTATTTTGGTAGGTCACATTCATGAAAAGGGAAGAGGATTGTTACTTAGGTACGAAGTAAGAAACAATCCGATATCAGCTGTGAAATGGTTTATCCATAACAGTCAACCAACTTGTGATGATTGGGTAAACTATCATATTCAGGGGTTAATCCATACATTTCTAAAGGGGGGTTCCAACTATATGTCTCCATTCAAGTGCATTGATCATCCCAAAAAAAGGGGGGTTCCAACCACCGGAACCCTCCCCTTGGATCCACCACTGATATTTGAGAAATAGCCACAGTACATTTTGTTGATATCAAATTAAAGTTGAGAAGCTACGGTAATCTATATATGTTTATCTACTTTTCATTGTCTACGTATATATACTGTCACCTTGATTTGTAAATAAATAAAAATCATGTTGGAAGAAAAAATCATGTACATGTATATATTTTATAGGAACTAATTGTGGTATAATTCATAGGCAGATCCAGGGGGGCCCTGAGGGGCCCATGCCCCCCCTTTCGTTGGAAAAATTTGGTTGCTTATATAGGGAATCACTGAAGCATAACTTGATTGGGCCCCCCTTAGGTCAGTCAGAGGGCCCCCCTTATGAAAAGTTTTGGATCCGCCACTGTATATTCTTCAGATGGAAACATGCAACAGAAAGTTCAATCATGACCATAAAGCAGGCAAGACATTTCAGTATGTACAATTTTGTAAAAATATGTGAAACTATGTCAAAGCATATTTTTTGTTTTGTTTTTTCAGATTAAGATATAAGGAGTAGATATTTTCCTGAAGATCTAATTAATGTCTCGAAGATAATGTGAAGGGAACAGAAGCTGCTATCATGATGATTCTTTAAAGAAAAGATACAGAAACACAAGCTCATGTAGACACTTATGAAAAAGAAGATGTTTTTGCAATGAATATGTGTGAATGTGATAAATTATGACAAATCAACATGGTCAATTAACAACAATATGTTCTACAAATTTCCTAGATTTATAAGTTTCATAACATTTAGTTGAGGCAAACTAAAGTTAGATAAGGGAAAAGAAAAAAATCACAATTTTTTCTATTTGTAAAGGGGCATAACTCTAGAATGGTAAAAGTGACGCCACCAAAATTTGATCTTGATTGATGTTTTGTGGTAATTCGCATTGAGCATCAATTTCATAACATTTGGTTGAGGCAAATTTAAGGTAGAGAACGGAAACCATTCTGGGATGTACAGACGTATGTTACGTACAGATGGACAAGGGTAAAACTTGATGCCCACTCTGCCAGGGCAGGGGCATAAAAGCTATAATAAGAAGGATTGACAAATCAAAAAACTAGGTTGTGCTGAGGTAGCACATGAAATCTGTTTAAATTATTGAGACATGATTTTGTCCTTTTTTATGCCCCACCTACGATAGTAGAGGGGCATTATGTTTTCTGGTCTGTGCGTCCGTTCGTTCGTCTGTCCGTCCGTTCGTTCGTCCGTCTGTCCCGCTTCAGGTTAAAGTTTTTGGTCAAGGTAGTTTTTGATGAAGCTGAAGTCCAATCAACTTGAAACTTAGTACATATGGTCCTTATGATATGATCTTTCTAATTTTAAAGACAAGTTAAACTTTTGACCCCTATTTCACGGTCCACTGAACATAGAAAATGAAAGTGCGAGTTTCAGGTTAAAGTTTTTGGTCAAGGTAGTTTTTGATGAAGTTGAAGTCCAATCAACTTGAAACTTAGTACAAATGTTCCCTATGATATGATCTTTTTAATTTTAATGCCTAATTATATTTTTTACCCATTTTCACGGTCCATTGAACATGGAAAATGATAGCGTGAGTGGGACATCCGTGTACTTTGGACACATTCTTGTATCACTTCTTTTTTAGCTCACCTGACCTGAATGGTCAAGTGAGCTTTTCTCATCACTTGGCGTCCAGCATCTGTCGTCCGTAAACTTTTACAAAAATCTTCTCTGAAACTACTTAACCAAACTTGACCACAATCATCCTTGGGGTATTTAGTTTAAAAAATGTGTCCGATGACCTGGCCATCCAACCAAGATGGCCCCCATGGCTAAAAATAGAACACAGGGGTAAAATGTATATTTCGGCTTATATCTTTTAAATAAAAGCATTTAGAGCAAATCTGATTGGGGTAAAATTATTGATCAGGTCAAAATCTATCTGCCCTGAAATTTTCAGACAAATCAGACAACCTGTTGTTGGGTTGATGCTCCTAAATTGGTAATTTTAAATAAATTTTGCTGCTTTTGGTTATTATTTTGAATACTATTATAGATATGATTAACTGTAAACAGCAATAATGTTCAGCAAAGTAAGACCTATAAATAAGTCAACATTACCAAAATTGTCAGTCAACCCCTTAAGGAGTTATTGCCCTTTATAGTCAATTTTTAACAACTTTTCGTCATTTTTTGTTACTTGTACAAAAATCTTCTCTGAAACTACTGAGCCAAATTTAACTAAACTTGGCTACAATCATCATTGTGGTATATCGTTTGAAAAATGTGTCCGATGACCCTGCCTACCAAACAAAATGGCCGACATGGCCAAAATTAGAACATAGTGGCAAAATGCAGTTTTTGCTTTATATTTTTTAAACTAAGACATTGAGGGCAAATATTTTAAGATTTAAATGTCCATCAGAATAAGATCTATCCCCTCACACAGTCTTTACGATGAACTATTAAATCTACAGGCCCGGAGCTCAATTTTCAATTTTTTTTACTTAGATTATGTTGGCCTGTAGATATGATTTTTACAGGCCCGAGAGCAATTTTTTGGGCTGCCACTCAGCATGAAGACTGCTCACAAATTTTCAGATGAATCGGACAACCTGTTGTTGGGTTGCTGCGCTAAAATTGGTAATTTTAAGGAAATTTTGCAGTTTTTGGTTATTATAGATAGAGATAATCTGTAAACAGGAATAATGTTCAGCAAAGTAAGATCTACAAATAAGTCAACATGACCAAAATTGTCAGAGGACCCCTTAAGGAGTTATTGCCTTTTATAGTCAATATTGAACAACTTTTCGTCATTTTTGTAACTTGTACAAAAATCTTCTTTTCTAAAACTATGGGTCAAATTTAACCAAACTTGGCCACAATCATTACTAGGGTATCTATTTAAAAAAAGTGACTAATGAACCCGCCTACCAACCAATATGGCTGACATGAGTAAATACAGTAACAGGTGAGCGACACAGGCTCTTGAGAGCCTCTAGTTTTGTTTGTTAAAAAGATGTCAAAATAGAAGTGAAGTAATGTGAATTATTTCTTTTTTTGAACTGACTACATCATGCTGGTCTGATGATGAGCTTGTAGGTTGAAGCCTTTATTGTTTTTTTTGCTGCAGTTTGTAATAACTGTTGATCAATATTTTTAAGGCAACTTACATTGTATTTCTAGCTAATCTATAAATATGTATAAAGGACTTTATCAATTAAATTTTATGAAATTTTCCTTTGATTTTGCTGATTGATTATTTTCTTTCTCTGCAGAGTCGAGTGATATGAAAAGTTGTTCAGAAAATATGTGTTGCATGCCTATTGCTTTGAAAGGTGTTTTTGATTTGTGATATACATTGTAGTTGTTTTTCCTTTTAGACAGCAGCCATCCTTTGTTTAAAATGTATCATGTTTATAGAAAAATGTTCAAAGGAAATGATATCTGAAATAAATGTTGTTATTAAATACTCAGTTTTAGTTCTTTTTATTTTGATATTCAAACATATAGTGTAAGATAAAAACTAGTTATACATCTAAAAAATTGGTAACCCTCCTTGCATTACAAGTTGCATAATTTAGCATTTATAGATGAAATATAATATCATATGACAGAACATCAAAAGAAATGACGAAAAATTACACAGTCTGACAAGGAAAGAATTTAATGAACATGATTCATCTACATTCATCTATCTTATGATGTCTCTTGATAAATATTAAAACATATTGACTGTAAAATAATTACCAGCTCACCAATTATATCTGTTGTTCACAAAATTTGTTATTTGGAAATATCTGTTGAATGTTTTGAAATTAAAATGTGTTAACTTAAATTATTGAAAAATGGAAGTCTTTAAATGAATCAAAAGCAAGGATACATGGAATGATTGCAATTGAGACAACTACTAACCCTGCATAGTAGGGCACTGATGTAAACAAGTACAGGTCACCTGAAGTCTTCAACAATGAGCAAAATCCTTAACTTAAAGATCGTTATACATGGGCTTATCAAGTCCCAAGATAATGGCATCTACATCCTTTGCTTTCAAATTTTTGTTTGTATGTTTCTGATAAAGGTTTATTAAAATAAGCCCAGCACACTTAATTTGTGAACTGTTTTTTTTTAAATTTCAAATGAGAAAGCTAATAGACAAATTTAAGCAAATAACAAAAAAAAGGAAATCCATTTAATATGGCAGACAGCAACCAAGCACAACCAGTGGACATAATGAACATGTTTATGAGTGCTCAAACTGCACCATAACATTAGACACAAAAAACATCTTATATAATGCTGGATTACACAAAAGTGTTTTTCTTTTAAATCATCTGCTCTTCTCTGGTGTTTATAAAATGTACATGTACATGTACAATATATACAAAAAAAGTTAGCTGCTATTGAGACAAAGGCAAAAATCATAGTGCAACAAAACATGTTGATTATGGACATAATAACAATAAACTAAAAAACACTTACCATTACTAAATGATTAGGAACTTCCAGGAACTAATTGCAGCTACTGTCCAGGTTATGTTAAACAAATTTTCACCTCCAACTAATCTGTTCAGTGAAGAGTTTTTACCATTGAAATGAAATGTGAACACTTTCCAATCTTTTGGCAGACGTGAATATTCTCATGTGGCATTTATACATAGATCTGGTGGTGATGATACACAGTGATAATTAACCCTTTTCTTCTTTTTATTAAATTTTGAAGAAAAAAATGGAATTTAAACTTTGTTTGTTAATCTTGTAAATTTTCCTTTTTTTTTCTATCTATTTTTTTAAGTATAAATTTCAAAGAAAAAAAATTTAAATATTTAATTTTTTTTTTAATTTTCAAAAAATTCGAATTTTTTGTAATATTTTGCATTTATAAATTTTTAACTTTAAAAAAGTGAACTTTAGTTGCCTTCGTCCATGCATGCATGGACTAAGTCTGTTGTGTTAGTCCATGCTTGCATGGACTAAGTTAGCGTTAATTGCCTTCGTCCATGCATGCATGGACTAAGTCTGTTGTGTTAGTCCATGCATGCATGGACTAAGTCTGTTGTGTTAGTCCATGCAAGCATGGACTAAGTAACGTTAGTTACTTTCGTCCATGCATGCATGGACTAAGCTTAGTTCCTTAGTTTTCATGTTTACATATCATGAAAAGATTTAGTCATACTGTCAATTGTTTGCAATTTATTTCTTAAGGTAAGTTATAATGCACATTATGTCTTTAAATCATAATTAATAGGTTGAATATGAAAAAATCAACTAAACAGGAAAAAAAGGTAATTACATCAAATTAAAAAATAATTGAACTAACACCATGAAATTAAGAGGTAAGAAGAAATGGAGGTTTTCTAAACTTGATGTTGATTTCCAGTTTTATTTAATACCTTGTTTTGTGTAAGAATTGGGAAAACCTTAATGCATTTAGAAAAGTCGACTTTCATATTTAAAGAAATGTCATGATTCCATATGTTAGTAGTGCTATGTTTTTTTCCATATGATTGTGATGACCTTATTCATGTTATTGTTTATTAAAATTAACGACTTCTATCAAAACTACGTTGACAAAAAATAAAAGGGTTCCATACATAAGAGCATGCCCTTTTTATGTTGGTTAAAACGAATAACAGTGGTTTTGAAATGAATGTAATGTTAAAAGACTCAATTATTACATTACAAAATGTATCTCCCAAACCTGGTTGACTTTGATTTTTATATCCTCAATATGATAATATTTACCTTCGAAATCCACTTTCCTATTAACAGTTAGGCTTTTTTTTCAATTTGAATGTATTTGCAAAGAGTCAATAAAATAAGAAGATATCATCTGGACGAGTAAAATTGTCAGTTTAGTTTGTGCATCTTGTATGCATACATGTACATACATGGACATTTTTAATCACATCATTTGTTAACATCCAGTTCCAAAAGAAAATAACTAACAGTAATATTGTTGTTTTTTATTTTGCATGTCTGAGATTTTGTGTTAAACCCTGTGATACAGGCATTGTGAATTTCAATAGTGAAATTCAGTATCGCATATTACGTTCAACCAAACATAATGCATATAAGTTAGTGTGTTTCCTTCAACTTGTAGTCCGGATTTGTTTTTGTAATCGAGTAATAACTTTCAAACAGCGGTATACTACTGTTGCCTTTTTTTATTAAGCATTTAAATTACATCAAATGAGTCAACAAGAGTTAACATTTTCCCGTATAAACGTGTTATCAAAAGTTTGACTTCAACACTGAATTGATTTGTATGTGTTAGCCTTGCACGTACTCTGTACATAATCATGCACTGAATGGAAATTCCTTCCGTATATGATCATGATGATGATATTGTTATACACTTACATTAACAGTCAGGGGCGTTACTTGTTTTTTTTTCAATTACATGTACTTATTAAATTAAAGCGGGTTCCAGTTGAAATTCACGTGAATTGCACGTGAGATTTGCATAAAATCAAATTCACGTGGAATGCATGCGAGTAAAATATCATTATGTAATTGTGCAGCTGTCGTGTGATTTTCGTTTCGTTCTTATGGGTAATGTTTTATCTTTATCATAAAAATATATTATTAATACCTGAGATTTATTGTTATAAAAAAACATGTTGTTATGTGATTTTTCATTGAACAAATCTAACTTATTTTGTTATTTAAAAAAAAAAATTAGTAATTTGAAAGAATTTAAAGAAGTATACAAGAAACAAATAAATGATAGAGCACCTCTTTGATGATCTATGTCATTCCATCTGAATTTATTTTAACGCATTATTCAGTTTTAAAAAGGTCAAACAGCATTTAACTAACAATCTCAGGGTTTTATCTTTTAAATAGACCTAGTCATTTATTAACTAGCATGAAACATGCTTCATATGATGAGTCATAAACATGATTAATGCATAATCCTATTGGTTTGACGTATTTTTCTGGCAAATAATTCAATTCCACAAAGCTATGCATTCATTTATTTCACGTAATAGACCTACACTTACCTTATATAATGTCGCTAGATTTTGTTGTAAGAACTTTTCAAAAAAATTTCTGTCCTGGATGTAATCAAGCACTTGCTTTACAATATCTACTTTATCCTTCAACAATGCATTTTCGAATAGTACGGATAATTTGCTGTCTTCATTGTTTTTATTCCCCTACAAAAAAATGATTCATTCTCGTTTCTTTCAAAATTATATTATAGTAACTATGATATATGAGGTGGAATTGTTTCTACAGAGATATAAAATTGCGAATAGAACTTGATTCAGATCTAGATTACCTAGAAATATTCGATACCTATTAATTTTTGTAATAATACATTTGGCGTCATGTTTTTTTTTATTTATAACTTGAACATTCCATTTTGTAGGGTATTTTCGTCCATTAAAGCATATCGGTGACAACAATCGATAAGTTATCTAAGAACAGAAATGAAAAACACATTTTCAGATGAAGGTTTTTTGGCAACACCACTGTAAAAATTATAACGAAAGACTCTTTTCGGACAATGAAACAAAAAAAAATTACTGTCTTAATTAATAAATAAAAAATCCTAACCTTCAAAAGATAAGTTAACCTTTTTTGATACATCTGTCTGATTTCTCTAGCCAATATTTTGTTTAAAGAGAACTTCATAAAGTTAAAACAATTAACAAAAACTTTCCTGCACAATTTGCACATTTGACCTTTTCATATTTTGCTTCGTTTTGAATCAGTATACTCTTTTCATAAGAGTTTGAATATACATTATTAACACAACGAGCAAACTTCAGGAGATTGGCCAGATATTATGCCTTCGAATGTTATATAATTGTTCTGAAAGCAAAAAAATATTCATCTCAGTGATATTTAAACCGAACCCTTTTTAACTGTCGTTTTCCAATACAATAACACGAAAGGCCTTTTATAGGGTGTATTTGATACGTCTCCTGCATATACTTGTGTCTTGTCATAGTTTATTTTATCGTTATCATCTTGGTCCCAAGTGTTTTGGTTCTTGTTCGTGGTTTGAATTTTTCAATGATGTTTTGCGTACAAACTGTTGGTCTATTATTTTATGCGTTTAAGTCGTCAGTTTATGTTCTACTTCAACATGTTCCACGTCATTACAGAAAGTTGACTGGACAATAGGTATATTATTGATAAGGATGAATAACATTTAAAATTGAAGTATACCTGTAACGTTTGCAACACACTGCTGTTTTCTAAATTAAATACTTCTTTGGCTGCAATATCAGGCCTGTCCCATAAATCAACATATTTAAGTTTGTGTTCTATAATCCCAACGTCTTCTTTGTTGCCTGAAAGTGGTGAGACAAGTTTGTTCTTTAATATGATATGCTAAAAAGACTTATCAAAGGTACCAGTCTAATAGTTTAGTCTAATGCATGAACAAATTAGTGCGAGAAATACATACAATACTGCATGCAACTTGAATTTGAACGTAACTATTCATGTAGATCTATTTATTTACTTTATTACAACATTTGACCAATAAACCGAAATTGTTTTGACTTAAGCAGGTATGCAGTAAGTTATGTTTGTCATTTACATCATATTAGTAAAAGAGGTAAACTGCCTTGAATACTGTTTTCTATAGCATTTTTAAGCTAATTCGGTATACTGTAGCACAATGACATGAATTACGTTATACAGCTATCATTTCAAAATTAATGAGTGTCGTTTAATATGAGGATCTGATTGAAGTTGATGAATTTGACAAAAGGACACGTAAATATTCAAAATACTGGGTAAAAGATTGCGAATTAATAGATTATATAGTCGATCGCAATGTAGTGAATTGCATAACAAGTAAAAAATTTGACCCGGCAATTGAAATGGGGAAGCGCTTGACAATTTAATAGAATGTCTTTGGGTAGTTATTTAGTTTAAGAAAGTAAAAGTTTTTAATATCAACATTAAAGTTTTGGCTTGATAAGATTGTAAATATTAATTTTCAAACATTAAATCAATATAATTAGTCGCATGTAATGCTATATTCTGATACTAGCAGCATAGCTATAGGAACATGTACAGTTGATTAGTAAAGTAAAAATGTTCACACCATTAGGAAATCCGCTAAATTACTAGAGAGTTCAACGTGGAGAGAACTGAATCTTTTTTCTATTTTATTTTATTTACTATGTCTGTTTTGTTCATGCATCGTTATAAATATAACGGAATTTAATAAGAGGTTTAGCGCCATTTTCTATATTTGTAAGTGCCTATATTTGTAAGTCAGGAATATGACAGTTGTTGTCCATTTGTTTGATGTGTTTTGTCATTTGATTTGCCATGTGATTAGGGACTTTTACTTTTTTCAAACAAGGAGTCATCTTGCTGTCGAAAGATAAAAAAGAAAAAAACTTACTCTTTTTTAATTCAAAAGGGGGAAAACTCATTATGTTTGGAATGTGTTAAAAAAAATTGACACGACCCCAATAAGCACAAGACAGTGACAGGGCGTTCACTGAACGCATATGCTCTATCAACTTAATTATTGTAGATAGCAGGTGATGCAAGTGGACTTTCTAAAAAGAAATCGACCCATAATAGAACGGTAAATAAAGAATAAAAATTGAACATTGATAGCTTAAAGTTTAATTTCGTATATGTTTGTGGGCTGACCAAAAAAAGCAATGCTGTCTCTGGATTTTATTGACATCTTTCTTTGATATTCTATCTGAATATTTGATGAAACAATGTTAACGAACAGAGATGCTTTAAACCTACTAGACTATTATATTTATTTAAATTTAGTTGATTCTTGTTCTGACTTGGTCGCTTTATAAATAAACGGGTTGTCAATTTCCCTATCGAAGGTCTACGGTTTTCTCCGGGCACTCCGGCTTCCTCCACTAATAAAAACTGGTCGACACTAAATAGCCAAAAAGCGGCGCTTAAAAGTGACGTTATAACACTAACAATCAATCAGTTGATTTTTAAGATACGAAAGGCTTTCATACATAAACTAAATAGAAAAATCTCTTTGAACACATGTTTAACACAAGGATCAGTGAAAAAAGCTTCATATGATTTTTTTTCTGATCCTTTGAAGCGAAAAAGCAAGTACAAGCATTAAACATAGTCAAAATGTTTTATATAGTTATTTAGACACTATAACAAAATACGGACTATGATTAAAATTTTAAAAAGATACATTTCGCCCTTATTTTTACCCAATCTTAGTTTTTTTACAAAGGCAATAATTAAAACTCAATATTATGTTTTGTTTAAAGTGCAGTACTGGTTCTGAAATCTGTTTTCTTACACCCGTCTTTATCTATTTTTCCTTAAAACAACCCAATTCTCATCTATTTTGGTATGTTCGAGCCTTTTGCAGGTGACCATCAATCCAATTTTTGAAAGGGTGTTCCAACACTTTCAAGTCAAATAGAAAGCGATGTTCAAATTATATGCCCCTATACAAAAGCATTAGTAGTCAACCAATAACAAATGGGGATAAACCCCCGGAACCTCCCACTGCTTCCCCGCTACTGACTAATGATTACTGATAAAAATATAAGTTCTAATAAAAAATATCTCAGTTAATCATTCGTCTTTAGAAGAAAGTGATTATATGAAATTGTTTAATCGATAATTTGTTTCGTATACATGTTGAATAATTATAAAAACACAATATTCTGTTCAGTGAAATGGTTAACTTTCAACATTTCTGATTTCAAAATCACTGAATCAGATTACAGTTGCATTTAATTGTATGTGTATTTTTTACATTATATGAAAGAACAAAACAACTTTCATTGAAATAAATTGTAAAATATTGGATGCGAGTTGGTACAAATAAGAGTTGGTAAATATTGAGTACGAGTTTGCGAAGGTACGAGTATATATATGGTTCCACAGCGACCTCGTGTGTAACAATATGAAACTATTTCATTCTAGACTTGTAAACTTCTAGACGTGTCAAACTTATTGATTTGTAACATGTTGATTTGTAACTTGATTTTTTTTCATAAGAAACGAAATTTCTCATTGGCTGACAGCAGTCACAATTATACAGACTCGATCTCACCAAACGTGATTCAAACAAATTAACTACATTTTACAAATTAAGAAATTCAGAAATTCATGTAACAATTGTAGAAAATACGTAAACAACCTAAGAAATTGTGTTTCTTTAATTCTTCGTCAATTTATCCCTTTCTGCACTTATTGTATAAAAAAAGTTTAATCAACGTGTGGTTCGTTTGATCTCAGTACTTCATTGGTTAAAATCCGATTATGACGTCGAATCTTTCCTCTGAATTTCCTATTGTAACGGCATTAAAAAAGGCGACCATGTCTGAAGACGTCACATAGAAAGAACAAATATTTTTGCAGATCATTCGAAAAGAAGGAAAAAGTTATATTATTTTTACGAAATAATATTTAACAAATTAAGAAATAATATTTTTAAGAAACAACATTTTACCAATTTAGAAATAATATTTCACAAATTAAGAAATTGCATGTCACGAATTAAGATATTGCATTTCAAAAATTAAGAACTGAATAATTATGTCGGATACAATGTATTCCCTACCATATCGTTGAACCGACTAATTTTAAACTACCTTCTAAAATAAATTATCTACTAGTATATCAAAGATAAAAAATAATGTTTAAGATAGCTACAAAACATGTAATTGCTTGTAAACCTAAAGGTACTTTAATTTTACCAAAATAGAGATTTGGAACTATTAGTCTTTCATTTTTGATAAAATATGAATTACATAGATTACATATAAGATGTTATTGAATTTAAAAAAAATCATAAAAAATAGAAAATACTTTTCTGGCACTGAGCCTTTTATTGCACAAGTATTGGCAATAAGATTAGGACAACAAGGAGAACAAGGTCCTAGTGCACTTATATCATGTGTATTGTAGCTGTCGAGGTTAAAGTGACGAGGCCTTTGTATAAAGTAAAATCACAAAAATACTGAAATCAGAGGAAAATCCAATCGGAAAGTCCAAAACCACATGGCAAATTCAAATTCAAACAAAAAACATAAAAAACGAATGGACAAAACTTGTCATATTCCTGATTTGGTACAGGCATATTCAAATGTAGAAAATGGTGGACAAAACCTGGTTTTTTACACATGTGTGTTGTGGCAGATACGGTCGTTGATGATAAGGCCCTAGTGTTTGTATACATCATAGAACATATGGTTGTATTCAACACGGTCCTAATGTATATAACATTGTAAATGGCATGGTCAACTAAAAATTGGACATGGTCCTGTTAGTTTTACATTGACTTAGTTGACTTGTATAAGTTTATTTTTTTAAATATTTTATAAAGTTTGTTTCTCGATTGCATATGTTTCAGCTGATCTCATATTAAGGTGTTAAGTTTATTTTGAAAATAAATGTATGTTCGCTATAACTTTCGAATATGAATATGATAAAATTAAGAATGGAAAT
The DNA here is from genome assembly GCA_037788925.1 of Mytilus galloprovincialis. NCBI lineage: Eukaryota > Metazoa > Mollusca > Bivalvia > Mytilida > Mytilidae > Mytilus > Mytilus galloprovincialis. The sequence continues at coordinate 29,293,998 of CM075343.1, read as the reverse complement.
GGGGAATGTGTCAAAGAGACAACAACCCGACCAAATAAAAAACAACAGCAGAGGGTCAGTAGCAGGTCCTCAATGTACATGATGTAGCGAGAAATTCCCGCACCCGGAGGCGTCCTTCAGCTGGCCCCTAAACAAATATATACTAGTCCAGTGATAATGAACACCATACTAATTTCCAAATTGTACACAAGAAACTAAAATTAAAATAATACAAGACTAACAAAGGCCAGAGGCTCCTGACTTGGGACAGGCGCAAAAATGCGGCGGGGTTAAACATGTTTGTGAGATCTCAACCCTCCCCCTATACCTCTAACCACTGTAGAAAAGTAAACGCATAACAATACGCACATTAAAATTCAGTTCAAGAGAAGTCCGAGTCTGATGTCAGAAGATGTAACCAAAGAAAATAAACAAAATGACAATAATACATAAATAACAACAGACTACTAGCAGTTAACTGACATGCCAGCTCCAGACTTCAATTAAACTAACTGAAAGATTATGATTTCATCATATGAAATCAGGCACAATCCTTCCCGTTAGGGGTTTAGTATCATACCATCATAACATATATGAGAGGAACATAACCCGTGTCATGCCAACAACTGTTTTTAGAATGAATGTGTTTAGTTCCGATGCAAAGACCTTATCAGTGACTCAATGTTAACGCCAAAACATGCAATATTTAATGATTTGACAACAGTATCGTAATTATATCCCTTCTTAATAATATATCTAATTAAAGTTATGTTCACTGGTATGTAAACATAACCACGAGTATTTGTTTATAACTTTAGATGTGTTGAAAGTATATAATCATCATACTATGTGAAATGTTTTGCATTAGTCTAGTTAGAACTGACCATAATATTTGAATAAGGTAAACTCAAAAATTGCGTGCTATACTTTTGGTGGTTGTGTGCATTTAAGATAATTGTCATTCGAGGATCGTGTGTTATGCAGTAAAGTTTCTGACCCTCCCAACCGACTCAATGTAGTTTTCTTGTGTTATTTTTATAATCATGTTAAAAATAATGTGTGTAAGAAACAAAATCTATAATTTGATTCATAATATGCATTTGCGAACATAATGAAAATTGTTTTTATTTTTTTTGGATGGTTTTTTGCTTGTAACCTGCAGCTGCCTAGGCAGACCGTAACAAATTAACGGATACTGGTACCTTTGCCAACTATTAACATTTAGTGTATTGTATTTGTCTTTAATATAATTTAAACTTTGCTACAAACTGTCCCATACAAAGTGATCGAGTTTATTTTGTAAAAACTTTATGTTCGCTTGTTGTAATGAATTATAACATAAACGATTATAGTACATACTCTTACCTGTGCAAAACAGCTCAAATAATATATTTTGAATGGCCTTGTCAAAACTGTGTGTGGTATCGTTGATCGAGTGCACGTGAATCTGAAAAAACAAATCCAAGTGTATTATATATCATGTTCTGTGTTACGACGCTAGAAGAAAACTGACGAGGAAAGGTAACTCCAGTCCACCGAAAACTTTTTTATGTGGACCCAAGGTAGTCGAGTGGTCAAGTGCATCGGACACAGTGCAGGCGATTTCGTGTCACGATTTCTCAGTAGCATGAGTTGGAATCCCGGCGAGGGAAGAACAAATTTTCTAGACCTGATATTATTAGGTTAATGTTTAGACGAGTAATATATATTATATTTTATTCTAGCATGTGGATTTACAATGATTGCTTTGTTTTGGTAAGGGTTATGCGTTCACAGACATGTCTTATGCCGCTATAGTCTGTTAATTAATAAAACAAACTGAAAACGTTAGTAGGAATGAGTCAACGAAAAATCAACAAAAATAGAAACACAGCGAAACAATCCAGCACCCGGAGGTGGGCTTCAGCTTTCCTTTAACAGACATGTACTAGTTCAGTAAAAATGGACGTCAAAATAAACTCCAAAACATATATATAGTATAAATAAATTAGAACCGAAAAATAAACAAGACTTACAACATGAACAAAGCCCATAGGCTCTTGAGTCGGAGCATTGTGCGGTTAAAACCTGTTCTGTGATTTCTCAACTTAAAATCCATACAGTGATCTAAAACTCCTATTGGTCTTTTGTGCAACCATATCCTAGCTACCAAATGACACATAATTTGATAACTATGGGTAATCATACGACCTTCAACAATAGGAAGAGCCCATATCGAATAATCAGCAATTAAGGGCCTCGAAATGACAAATGTAAAACAATTCAAACGAGAAAAATAACAAACATGTAACACAGAAACAAACCAAAACTACTGAATTAAAGGTTCCTGAATAGGGACATGCGCAAACAGAATGTAGTTGAATAAAACTTGTTCGGCGAGCGACCAACTCTCTCCAAACCTGGGAGGTTGTGCAACGAAGAACAAACTATCCACAACAGTTACAACAAAAAACATATATGATATAAAAAAAAATATATACTGTATTACAGTGTCATATAGTGCAATTTAGAGTTTTGTCAGTATATGCGTGCATATTTGACTTTGTATGTAAGTACAAGCAAATGTGCCGTTTGTACATCAGGAATATTACGTTTCAATTTCAGAGACAGAATGTATACACTAAATAGCCTCACAATAAAGATGACACTTAAATGAATTAACTTAATTCTGTCTAAATGAAAACAAAAAATACAGTTTAACAATACAAAAGATTTCGAGTCACATTCATGATTTCTTGCAAAATTTGCTGTAATCATGAATTGCACTTGAAATATTGCCTACATACAAATTTCCATTTTGTCTCCAATACGCATTTGAGTTCTCCTGCTAATTTCTCACAAATCCCTTTTTCAGAAATCTTCTTTTCATCATCAAAACCAAAAAAGTATTTTGCTGCTTCTGTCATTTCAAATAGAAATGTATCAGCCAAGACACCTTTGTCTTCGCTGTGATAATACAAAAGTCATTCTTCACTGTCAGGTATATGAAAATTTAAATCAACGTACTTTTCAAAGTCCATTATTCATTTCAAACGTAACGTGTCAACTACATTTTTTTTTCGTTGTTGTTTTTCGACATTTGTGCCTTCTTCATATATACATTAATTATAATTCCTATCTGAATCCCGATCTCTTGCGGGTGATATCGAATGCAATCTTAATTGACTAGGTTTGCCAGTTATCCTATCGAAGGTCGGTGACTTCCACACCCCACAATTATAATATTTATTAAAGATTATCTAAAGCGATGTCTTTAACTGTTTAACATTACGTTATCGATCTGCGAAGAAGTTGAATGTTTTTATTAGTCGGTTGGTTAATTAAACATTGTACAGATATCATTAAAAAGGAAACAGAGAAAGTGTATAATGCAATTTTGATATACAATGTACCGACAATGTGTTACACATGTTACCTACAATGCATATTTATATTAACATAGCACATGATAATTGTAATAAAGAGCTGAAATAATATGTCGGGAGGAGTTTATTTACGAAATTATACCCACTGCACTATGCATAGATTTCTAAACAATTTTCAACACAATACGATATATGTTTACTACTTGAAAAATATTACTACAACATTGTTTACTGTTAATGAAAAGAGAATAAAGCAATACGAAACTAACCTTGTTTTAATAGTACTCAATCTGTATCCCTTACAGATGAAGTAAAACCGGATAATTCATCTTCAAGTAAGTCATGGCGGTAATAAATGAGTTTTCGTCACCTCCAATAATTATCATTATTATTGGAATCTTTAAGTGATCTGTTATTGGAAAGAAGAAGCACAAGTATGTTAAGAAGCATTGGTTTATTGTTTTTAAAGTTTCAGAAATTAAAATCTTATTTGATAATTGTGAATAGACATCTGCTATAATAATGATGTCTGTATAACCATTTATAATGCTTGCCTCCTTCGAAGGAACGTAGATGATTTTCGGTATAAATAATCAAGGCGACGAATGAAGTTGATTGTAATGCAATGTTCCTTAATTCAAAAGAAAAAAAGAAAACACGGACACAAAATCAGACAAAAGCACATAAAAAAAACATTTACTATTAGAGGAACAGCTCTTGCATTGCTCTCTACTCAAAATTGTAACGAGTCCTTGAAGATATAGCAAATTACCCACCTAATTTCAAATTATAAAAGTCAAATTTAATTGTTTTGAGTGAAATTATGTTAAGAAAATACATTCACAATTAGCGCTTAAAATTTGTATTTATAAAATGAAGGTTATTGGTAACATGGTAACATTAATGTAGAAAAGTTAATCAAAAGTTGCCAAATTCTGACATATCTAATTGTTCTATATAATTTGAAATTAATGAGAAAATAAATAAAGCATCTCTTAATTGATATCCGCATATACTGTCCATTTAAATCAAGCCGGTTTAACCTCGATTACTTATTTGGTTTACCGCTGTAGGAAGTTTATCACAACTTTTTCGCTATGAACAACATTTTGATAATTGTTTGTGTAATACATGTATTTTCACATTTGATGAATGCAAATACTTTTCTGTTACATATATAACATGTGCATGTTTAAAGAATAGTTATTGATAATGCAGGACGATCAGGAGATATATGTTCAAGTTGCTGACGTTGTGTTTGATTTTGATTAGCAACACAGATTTTTCTGGAATTTTCTTTTAAATTTGTTTTTAACTGACACTTTGGAATATAGCGCCTCTTTTATGGATTTATTGATCGAATGTATTTATTCATGTCATTCACTCGTTCTTTCGTTCTTGTTATTCATTGATCATTTCGTTTCAGCCATTCATTTACTAATTATAATATAGTGATTTGGACCATTACCCATTAAAGGATTGACTTACCGGTGATGCAAGCTTCCAGAACATAGTCGGTTTGACCCAAATGTGTAGCCTACAAGTATTTACGTCAACATTTGAAGCAAAACAATTTCATTTTTATCAGGGCAAATGATTCAATGTTTCCTTAAATAATTGATATTCGAAATATAATCAACTCATTCAAAAACTCAAATATAGTTATATATATCAATGTATATCATTAAATATCTGCAAGTTTAATATATAGTTGATTCTTTGCCATTTCTTACAAAATTATATTGAGTAGAGCACTTTTGGCGTTCTCGACGTTTTGAATGCAACTTATTTTTACGTTTTGAAAACATATATTCGTATACGCTGTTAAACGATACTATTATGAGATTTATTTTACATGTAACATTTTTCATTTTTTATTTTATTGGGGAATCACGGCTATTCATTTAAACCACTGTACCAAAGGCTTACATAAATTCCGGGGAAGGCAGTTCAGCGGGGATACGTAAGGGAAAGCTACGACAACCGTAGGTCGTTACTAGACGTGTTTTTTAAGGTCTGTTGATAAACTGTACTTTTTGTCTTTGTTTTAATAATGTTGTTTGATTGGTTATATTTTAGATAACTCGTTTATTTGTGTTTTATTTGATCTATTTTACTGTTCGGTAGTGTTGGTGATGAAGACCAACCGACACGCACACGTGTGAAATGATTTAATAGTATTAAATAAACTGTTGTGACTTGAATCCTTTAACTTCGTTGAATTCATCTTATCTTACCGTGTGATTTGTGTTATATTCTGATATCTCATGAAACACATGGGTTAAGTTTTGTTCTTCATTTCTAACAAATTCGTCAACAATCTTCCCAACACTTGTATTTTCTCCATCGGTTTTAATCCATACTCCTTACATGTAAATAGCAATGATTTGATTTAAAAATTATTACAGTTAAAACATTACCAATGATAAGAATACTAGTACAAATTAATTAATTAAAACAATAAAATTATTATAATAATACAGTGATAAAAAAGATTTACATTCAATGTAGTACCACTCTTACACTCTTACTACTACGAATAAATATACAACCACTACACATGCAAATTTAATTCCAATCAATTTCACGTGAATTTAAATACATGTGAATCACACGTGAATTTCACATGAATTTCATCTCAACTGAACCTAACGTGTATCTCATATAATTCACATAAAATTTATTCACGTGAACTTCACATATCTTTCTTATTAAAGTAATTAAACAACATCTTAACTTTTAAATTTAATTCAAATCATGAACAACCCAACTCTTTTGTTAAAAGTTCATGTGAATTCATGTGAAATAAATCACGTGAGAATCGTTTAATCTCAATTTACGTGGAATTCACATGACAATTTTCACGTGAGTTTCAGTAATAAGCTTGTTTCAGGTGAATCTCAGGTGAAATTCATGTGAAATTCACGTTATAAAATTTTGGCTGTTTACTATTAGTTCTATTAATTATGATGCTAAGCATGATAATAATAATAGAAATATATAACAATATTTTCAAAATGGTTAAAACGCATGGCAAATGTTTGTCCTATCAGCATCTTTTGAATTGTATTTTATACATTCAGTTATGTGAGTCTTTTAAGACGAAAACATGCCTCTTCCGTCCTCGGATTACCCTCTATGTCAAATAGTTGTTTGAGTGTGTCTCTTTAAGGTTCAACAGTTTTCATCGTGCATGGCGTTAAATGTATATTAAACTGATTAGATAGATTAATCTTTAGTGTTTTTCTTGACATGACAACAATGGAAGTTATTTTCAAATGCAGTTTGTTTTAACGTAGTTCTCTCCTTTCATAAGATGTGCCTTTAAAAGTATATTTTTTACTGAAAAGTATGTTAGCAAGACTACAAACAAAGCAAAGACATGTTGTATTCACATCTTATAAGTTGAAATTATGTATTGTTATCTTTATATTGTGTTTATATTACTCCAGCTTTGCAATGTGTGGTTATGTTGACTCTAATTTGACGAAAACCAACATTATTTAAACAGATATATAAAGACATATCGCTTGGCATCAATTAAATACTGTTCCGTTAATTTTTAGCCACCAATGACCAGTAGTTGTTATTTAAGGGCATACGATACAGTTACAGGGGAGGTAATGACGTTGCTAACGTAAAATGTTATTTTCGCGACGTCAAACTATGACTTATCGAGAAAAGATTCAGTTTTCGACTGATTTTTATCATTCAAATTTATTTAACTTGAAAACGAGTGCATGGACCCCTATTTGTTTAAACGACATTTTGTTTCATTTTGCAGGGAAATTTGTGGACCAAATTTAATAAATCTGTAAATAGTGCATTTTTTTAATATTTTGATAAACATACAGCAAAACATTACGTTTTTTTTTCTCAATGCATGACCATTTGATAAATATGAGTTATTTTAGAATAAAAAATGCATACATTTTTAGGATTCTTATAAAATACAGAAATTACAATTATTTAACCAAAAACAATTTGTGTTTATCTTTTAAAACAAAAAAGTTATGGCTTTCTTTAGAAAGGGAAAATAAGCCCACAAATCCGAATTTTAAGCAAATATTCAAAATTTCGACCTCTTTTAACTCAGAAAGTAACATATGAAGGTATATTTTTTATTACATATTTGATTTAGTCAGGCAAAAAAAAACCTATATGGAAATATTCATCAAACTGTAAATACGGGATCACAAGTGTATCGTATGCCCTTAACTGTATAAATCAAGAACTTAATTGAACAATTATATCACATAGTATTAGATTGACGAAAGTATCCTCAACTTTTAAAGAAACATAAGTTTGTTTTTTTTTGTTTCATTTTGTATAATTGTTTTATTTTCTTTGTCATGTTCATGCTGTTGTCTCTTGTTGGTTTTTTTTCTCACTGACAATATATATAGCTAACCACCACTACTTATATTTTTATCAAACTAGTTTGGTACTTCAATTGTTTTATTGTTTGTGTATCAGCTTGTTGTTTTTGTTATAATAATGCTATGATAATGTATTTCGAATTGATATGTCTATCACCTCTTGGTATCTCTATTTGTTTTACTGAGACATCGTCTAGTAAAATATATGTTTATTTTCATTTAAAACCTTCGTAGACAAATTTTAAAACTTAAACTTATAATTATGTTACTTAATTAACAAAAAAATGTATTATAAAATCAACGCTTACTAGTTGTTTCCATTATTTCTAGTAAACCATTTTTAAGTTGATTTTTAATCGTTTCGTTAGGCAGATATTGGTTTGTTCCGCCAACGATAGAGAGAACTGCGACTGGTTCTTCTTTCTCCCATTTTTTTAAAGCATTGGTGTTTACATAGATTTCAGGAATACACTGAAAAAATTAAACTCATTATACAGAACAAGATAACTGACAAAGAAAATATGTGCAAACATCTTTCAAATTACATTCCAAGCATTCTGTTTTAAACTGGCGAAACATGTATTGTTCCTAATATAGTGCATATCGATTCGCCCAAAATGAGTTTTACTACCGCCGGCATGAAAAAGCCTAATTTCTTTTTTTTTAAATATTGCATGTGTTATTCAAATAAATAACAAATAATCCTTGTTGTCTTTGATATTAGGAAACAAGAGCAGTCTTTAAAATTTCCCTCTCGGGATGACTTTTTAACTGCTTTGGGGGGAAGAATAACCAGCAAAAGACAATTATCCCATTGATTACCTTATCAATATAATCAGTGCTACTCTGCTTTTTGTCATTATAATCTTAACAATTGGCTGGTACTGTCAATATCGTTTTACCATCTCAAAATTTGTAAATTTATGGCTTCCCTTTTTAGAAAAATACATGTAATATTTTCTTATTATATGCTTGCTTGTTGAGTGTTTACGTCGTCCAAAATGTATAAAATTTGTGATTGAAGAAAGAATGTGTATACATGTATATATGTATTTTCCTGCTCGAAGTAAGTTGTTGGCTGTCGTTGATTCATGTGTAACACATTTGTTTTTCGTTCAAATTTTTACATAAATTAGGCCGTAAGTTTTCTCCTCTGAATTGTGTAATATTTTCCATTTCGGGGCCATTTAAAGCTGACTATGTGGTATGGTTTTTGCTCATTGTGGAAGTTCGTACGGAGAGCTATATTTGCCGATTTATGTGTCATTTCTGTCTCTTTTAAAGAAATTTCCCATTGACAATCATACCACATCTTCTTTTTTATTGTCCTTGTCAAAATTGAACAAAATAATTGGGCAATTTGTAAAGATATATTTCTTATCGCATACCTCCTGCAATTGCACCATATTTCTGGCATCCCTGGTTTTCCAATGTTAGGATTTGAATGTTCCTGATAAAGAGTATTTTAAAAGAGCGCTTTGGATGTTAACAATTTAAAAAGTGCTAGTTAAATTTATCCAATACATACCAATGGACAAGGTTGACTTTTCTGAAACTCGTTGAACGATAGAAATCTCGAAGTTTGTATATGGCTTGTCCTTAAATCGGAAATACATGTTTTGATACAGTACACACATATACACATACGATTACATAGATTAAAATATAAAAATATTGTCTGATATATTTTACAGAAGTTCACTTAATGGACTACATCAACAATACAATAGGTAAAGTAGGTATTACGGTTCTAATAAACTCATCACAGATACCGTGCACCGCTGTAAAATGATGTCAATAACAAATGTAACGTACCTATCGCCTTGTCTAAATCGTTTGGTCATGTGCCGCCATGTTTACGTTAATCTTCTTTTTCAAACAGTGTAGAAAAATGTGTTGACCGATACGATGTTTCAACTTAGAACCGACTTCTGTTGTTGTTTCAGGATCTTCGTCTTATTTCATAATTACCATGATAACCGAAATAAGCCTTATTGCCTCTTGTCGAAAATATTATTCAATGAGGAGTTTTATTCATGTGATACAAGCACACAAAGAAACGTTTACCTTGTTGCTGAACCTAATCAGTCACTCATTTGTAATCTTGATTTGTATATAAAAAACTATTTATAAGCTTGGAACTATGGTTTACTACCGTTTTGTCGTGTTTATTTCGTCTTTTAAATTTGTACAACTTGTATGTTGTTATATCGCGTGAGGGCATTTTCACAGTATGCAATACGTGTTAATATCGTTGTATGGCAACCGTTTTGTGGCGATTACAGATACAGTAGGAAATGGTCACTGAAATGTTTATCCATTCTGCTTGTATGTGGTCTGTTAAAATAATTTAAGAATAACAGTTGGAATGAGTACAGGTCCATAGTACTAGCTTTACGTGCGTTAACTTTGAAATACCAGTGTAAGTTATGTTTTATAACTCTATATCAAAAGCGTGGTTTATTTCGCAAATAATGCTTGCATACTACCTTTTTGTTTAATACTCACTGAAATACAAATTTTAGAAAAAATATCATTTTCATACAAATATATTAGATCATATAAGTTGTGTAATTCATTTCGAATAAAAAAATTCAAGTAATTGATACATTATTTTCCTTAATAAAAAAACAATAACTCATCCCTTGTCATGCTTGTCACTGACCGAGTCGAGAATACACTAGTAAATCATTTTTAATATGAATCTGTCTTTTATTTATCTTAAGTTAGATAATTGATCTGTTACATACTTTGAAATATCCATCTTCATAATGCAAAATGTATTCTCATAAAAAATATACATGATATAGATGATTTCAGGTGTGATAATTCTGCGTTCCTAGTTTTTCTCAATGCATGCCAATGTTTAACCTCAGATTACAAAACATCTTTTAAATTTTCGTTTCGAAAATCTTTAAAATTTGTTTGCAGATTTGTTATGTATTAATTCGACTTGAATATGTTTGAGGCAAGTAACGGTTACATTTTCAGAAAGAAGGTAATCTTTCTTTCGAACAAAATGTCCGAGAGCAATTGCATTTATTTTGAACATGTTTTGAATACCTACTTTCAAATGATAATGATTATCCATAGACGAGATATAACTGATATTGTTTAAACTTTTAATATAAACCGTACCTTTAAATGTCTTTTGACTTTATTTCGGCATTTTTCTGCGTTTGGTATGGGGGAAAGTTGATATTGTTTAGGGACACAAATTATTGTTTCATTCGTCTCCATAGTTATATTGTAAGCATGACCATTCTGAAAATAGCAAAAAAATATATCTGTTATAAATGTTAACATGGTAAACGTAAGACAAACATTACAAGTGAAATAAAACGAAAAGTAAATGAGTCATTCGGGATAATGTTTATATCAGTCCGATTTGTCAGGCTTTATCAAGCCCCTTTTGTTTATTTTGCCCTGATATAATCACCAAAAACTTTGCTAAAGGATATACATGTACGTGTATAGTTATTCTTTTTCGATAACTAAAACAGAGGAGATATGGAATTATATAGTATATCGTGTTGAAAAATATAAAAAAAGAAGACGTGGTATGATTGCCAATGAGACATCTGTCCACAAGAGACCAAAATGACACAGACATGAAAAAAGTGAGATATTAAACACAAAGCCACGGAATATACTCTGTTAATAGCAATATAAGCAAAAATGTTAGCTACTCACACAACTAGGTTCAATCCCTTAATTGTTTTCTTAAAATGTCCAGTGCAAATTCATCCATATACCAGTTGTAATTCAAACGTCCGTTTCTGTGTATTTTGACGTTGGATGTATGTTGCACCACAGTGATTCTGTTGTTCCGTTATTTTCCTTTAACAGTTGATACGTTTCTCTCGATTTTATTTTGTTACCAGGATTTGTTTTCTGTTATTATGACATTTGAAGAACTGTATTCTACTGTTACCTTTGTTATTGATTCTAAAAAATATTTGATAACTATTGATCTAGCATGATGCAAAATTTAAATTATCGGTGATTCAAGTAAAAGTAAGTAATACAAAAAGTTCCTCAAAAGTGGATCGAAATATTTAGTATGTTTTATACCGGATATATACCCAATTTTCGTAAAACACATCTTGTTTTGCTCGAACTACACGAATACAATAAAATTGAGACTGATTAAGTAAGACAAAAAAAGAGTTACACGATTATTAAACTAAACAATAGTGCATTTGGTTACACATTTTATATGTAATTATAGTAAAGCTGTAATTAATTATTACTTGTGGGACCATAAGGTTTATAGTTTATGTGGATACTAACATTAGTACAAGTACCGGGTCGGATCCTTTAAATAGCCATTTTTTTTAAATCTGGTCTATTGCTTAACGTGTAATTTTGAATCGCTAAAACATTTCTAAAATGATAAATATTTAAAACTTAACTAGGATTTTAGCACATGTAGCAATTGTTTAAAGAAACATTTCTACGAATAACTTAAAGTTTACTTTCATTTTTATTTTCAAATCTTTTGAAAAGCCAACTAATATACAAAAAGCGTCAATTATAAGACTTATGGTAAATATGGTAATGTTCAGATCATTCACTAACAAATTTAGTACAGTTCCGTAGTTTTTCAGACAACGCAGAATGTTGTTAAAGGTCAAAGACAACTACTAAAAAGTCTATAAATAGATTAAAGAGATCATAATTGAAAAAGGTAATATCACAAAAATACTGAACTTCGAGGAACAGTTGAAAAGGAAAGTCCCAATTCTAAAGACAAGATCAAAGTTCAAACACATCAAATGAATGGATAACAACTGTCATATTCCTGACTTGGAATATGCATTATCTTGTGTACACAATAGTGACCTAAACCTGTTTTTTAAAGCTAGCTAAACCTCTCAATTGTATGACAGTCGCATCATATTAAATTATATTGACAATGATGTGTGTACAAAACAAACATACACAATAGGTAAACAAATAAGGGTACAGCCGTCAACAATGTTTTATAACCTTGGTTATTATAAAACCAAACAAATATACAACAAACAAATGGAAGTTTTTAACGATCTTGACTGGCCATACAGCCGTGCACGGTCGGAAAAAATGTACAACAAAGAAGCACAAGTTGTCATATAGACCAAAGTATATTTGATATAAGCACAAATTAAAGACAAGAATACACAAATGTATCATAGTACAATAACACAATGACGGGATGTACAGAGCCACGTCATATACATATCAAAGAAAAACCATAAACAAGAATGTGTCCATTGTACATGGACGTCATATCTGCACTATCATTTTCTATTTTCAATAAACCGTGAAAATGGAGGGAAATCTTAAATTTTGTATTAAAATGACAATCTTAAGATCTTATAATAGGGAACATGTTTTCTAAGTTTGAAGTTGATTGGACTTCAACTTCATAAAAAATAACCTCGACTAAAAACTCTCACCTGAAGTGGTACAGACGGACAGACGAACAGACGAAAAAATGAATGAACGGACTATCGGACCGACGCACAGAAAAGTATAATGCCTATAAACGGGGTATAAAAATGCATATAAACCAAGCGCATTAGCAAAAATGAAAGACAATAATACAAAAATGTACAATAACGGGATGCATAAGTACAAATCCACGTCAAATGTATCCAAGAAACACCAAAAGTCATATAGACAAGGCACATAAACAAAAATGACAGACAATAACATGAATAATACAAGAAAAAGGTACAGTAATCAAATAAAAGAAATAGACACTGAATCATGTGAGTTCTATTGCACATTCCAATTTAACACTAATGGATAAAGTTTGCAAGTACTTGGCCAAATAATATTGTATTGTACTGTTAAATGTTTTATAACAATGAGATCAATAACGGTATCACAATGCATACACGAATCATTTACATGTTTCGTTTTCAAAAACAATTATATGATATATGATATATATTTTGTATTGTAACATGTGTAATGTGATCACACATTAGAGGACCCAAATTGAAATTAATACTACGTTAGCAATTTAAATTGAATAAGGTTAATAATGTGTTTTACTGTAATTCATTTTAATTAAGAATTGGTACTAAAGGTAATTCGACAACTTTTCCATGTAGGTAATATTTTGACAATTTCGAATGCATTTCCTAACACGTAACGATTTAAATTTCTTGATATAAAACATGTTAAATGTCGATTCATAGAAACTACTAATGAAGCTCAAGTTGGTAAAAATGTGATAACTGCTACACACACACACACACACACACACACACAATTTGTTTTAGTAATTAATGAGATCTTACGGACATTAAGTATTCTTTTTCTGACGTATTACTAAACATAACATAGCATTTACTTACAATTACCAGTAAGTAATGTTTTTAACTAGATATGAACAAAATTACATGAAACAAGTAATTGTATTTATTTACTAGAATTGTATGTACATGTTAGCGGCAATAAGTAAAATTAGGCATGAAGCTTAAATCCTAGGCAATAAGGTAACGTCTAGGCATTAAGTTATTGTCTGAAATTTTCATACATTAAGCTTATTACCTGAAATCGTATGATGATAATTCATCCTATTGCCGAACATAATTTTAGGCAATAAGTGAAATCTGGAATGAATGCATATTTGGTGATTTATTCTTGATATAACAGAGTTACTTCATTTATTTCTAATATACATGTAACAAATGACAGATATTCAAATTTAGTAATTTATTTAGTAAATTTTAGCAGTTAAAAAACAAAGTTTACACATACTTTTTTCATGTTTTTGTGATATTACAATATAGATTAAAAAGATTTAAAAAAGTGATTGTTATAATCCAATTAAAGAAGGGTGAGATTCTATAAAATAATTTTAATATTTATTTGAAAATTATTCCCTTCACTAATCGAGCTGATTTAAACTGGTCATAAGTAGACAAAATTAAAATGTGATTTTTTTGCTCACACCATTTTTCAAATTTTATATATAGAATAAGTAAAGTTTCTCTATTAACAGTTTCACAACTTGTGATAACAAAATTATTTGAACACAAATTTTTATCAAGTTTTCATATTTTTAGATTATTATTTTAATATAGATAACATATCTTATTAGTGATTTTATTTCCAGTCTCTTGTGGAGTTTTGAGACAATTCCATTTCAGGTCCCTCAAGGCATGATTTTACTGATTATATGTAAAATGTTAACTATTAGCAGTCAGTTTGTTCAATTCTAATATAAAACGTAGTTATATTTTTTACTTGTGTTTTGTTTCAAAGAGTTTACCATGTACAAATTATTATAATTTAAAACTAATATTTATTTTCTAATAATTAGTCGGTTTTTAAATTAAAGTTGTTGGCTAAATTGATACAATATTATTTTTTTTTCATTTGCAATTTTTTAACGCCAATACGCGGTTAGGACATCCTAGCTAAGATAATCCTCAAATATCTTCAATGTGCATGCTGAGACATGTTGTAAATAAAGGCAACAGTAGTATACCGCTGTTCAAAACTCATGAATCCATGGACAAAAAACAAAATCGGGGTAACAAACTAAAACCGAGGAAAACGCATTAAATATAAGAGGAGAACAACGACACAACACTAAAATGTAACACACACAGAAACGGACCAAGCATCAGACAAAACCCCACGAGAATAACAAATATAACATCAAAACCAAATACATGAATTTGGAATAGACAAGTACCGTGACACGTCTTATCGCAATGTGAAATTACACTAAAAAATAAGAGAAAACAAACGACGCAACGTTAAAATGTAACACACACAGAAACGAACAATAATATAACAATGGCCATATTCCCGACTTGGTACAGGACATTTTTTAAGGAAAAAATGGTGGGTTGAACCTGGTTTTGTGCCATGCCAAACCTCGCACTGTAATGGCAATGCTAAATATAACATTGAAATGACAACATAATATTACAGGACTACAATGCAAATAAATAGGAGAACGTATTAGACAAAGAAACACATGATTAATGAATAACAAAAAGCATCAGGTTTAAAATTCAATACGTCAAAAACGCGCCTCGTCCACACAAGACTCACCAAGTAAGTCGGTCCTAACTTTATCACAATTTCTGTCCTTAGAATATCTTATAGGATCGATCTTAGGACAGTTTCGATAAACAGGCCCCAGTTCTCACAATGTTATTATTTAACAAATATATTGTTATTTAAATGAATAAATGTCTTTTATTTACCTGCATTTATATTTTAGGCATTAAGCTTAATGCCTGCACACATTTTTAGGATTTAAGCTTAAATCCTAGGATTTAAGACTAATTCCTAACATCATCTAGGCAATAGACATACTGCCTATGCGTCACCTTATTGCCTAGGATTTAAGCTTAATGCCAAATTTCACTTATTGCCGCTAACATATATAAAAAAAAATCTGAAACAAACAAAAATACTGATAGTAATTTTACTTTCTTCTTACTATTTAAGAAAAAAGAATTTACATGACTTTAGTAAAATATTTAAAGTACAACATATATTCATTTTTTATTACTGAAATGTTTAATAACGATAGTTACTGGAATAACTTTGAATAACCAGGAAATACTACTTTTTATTACTAAGTAGGATAAGGCACCATATTATGTCGTTTACATGCATACGTTTTAATAATTTTAATAACTAATGCTTCCTATAAAAATTGTCTAATTTCAACATACATACATGTATATGTAGGTTTGACAGTCTTCAAATTTCATATTTCTATGACATTCTGATAACTAGAAATTTTCTTTGAATACACATATTACTTTGGAATACTTCAACATTTGCCTTGGAAAACTAAATTATACTTTGAGTTTTACTTCAGATTACTTAAAATACTTGATATATTGAAAATACGAAATCCATTACCTTATCTATTTTCATATCAAAATATCTCCAAATTGTTATTATCCAGTTTTGATATAACTGTCATAATATAAACTTGGTCTTACTAAAAATTATTATAAAGGTAATAAATTGTATCATGTTTCCAATAGTGTTATTTTTTTATTTGAAAATAGAAAATATTCAGCAAATCAGGATTAAGGTTCCATCTGACTTTGATAAGCTTTTTTTTTTTGAAAATGGCTAGAACTCATTCAAATTTCAAATGAATCGAACAGTAAACTGGAGCTTCTCTTTGTGTACTCTTTCAATAAAAATAAAAGTTAGCACAAAGAATTTCGGGGGACGTAGACTATATTAACTTTCGATAAAAAGAAAAGAAATAGATTAAAACAGGATATAGTATATGATCATTTTTTGAAAGTTATGTTACTTTTAAAAATAATATGCATTTATAATAAAAATAAAAACATTTTTTTTTATTCCTCTCTGTATATATATATATATATACCTATGAATAATGAATAAAAACCTATAAATACATTACTTATTCAACACATGAATTAAAAGTTTTTTTCCCCAGAATTTATAGCTACTTGCCATAAGTAAAACAATGGCTTACAAGTGATAAAAAATTAATTAAGAATATTAAAAGAAATACAAGTGCTCAATATTTATCAACAGAATTAATTACAACTAGTAAAAGAAAGTATTAATGTGCATTACAATAACTATTACTATAACTTAAAGAGATACTTCATGTGGTTTAAAATAATTACTTACTATCGTAAAAGAAATACTTAATGTGAATAAATTATGTATGAAAAAAGTTACTTAATATTGATTAAAAGAACTTCTTAAGATACATAGAACATTTATTGCATTTAATTACTAGCTAATTACTTACAATTACTTAGAATTAGTAGTAATAACTCATTTTTCTCTTCGTTTTTTTACTTGTTTTTTTTTACTTGATTTGAGTAACAACAATAGTCGTTTGAAGTAAAATCTAGTATTTTTCTCTTTGGGTGCATCAATGTAACGTTATTCAATAGACCCAAACTATCCCTGGTAGCCTTAAATACCGAAAATCAGCGTTTGTTTCATTTGGCTACTAGTAAATAATATTGAGGTTTGTTGTCATAAATATTTTTTAAGTTAAAAGACATTACTATTACAAGTATTATAAACATATTTGTATCTTATTTTCGAATATATTTTACACGGTCACACTAATATGTATTATCCGAAGATATGAAATATACTCACATTTTACGACAAAATTCACGTCTGAGAATGCATCGTCCATAGTGTATGCATATAAGACAAAGAAATGATTACCCGAAATATTAGTTTTCTTTTGTTGATTCAGCAATGTAAATCCAAAAGTTACTAACAATACTTTCTTATCAATCTAACACCGACTCTTTTGTTTTCCAAAGTATTAATCTTTCAATGAATAGTTTTAAAATTGAAAGGCCTTTGTAACAATTATCTGTTATGTCTGCAGTCTTTAAATTAAATAAATATTTGGAATATCTATCTGTGATATTATCAATGTAAGACAATAAGACCATTCGAATGGAAATGTAGAAATTGGTTCTCGGTTATAATCTCTATTAAATTCTGTTATGACCTTGAAATATAGATTCTTACATTGATACAAGTAAATTATAGGATTTATACAATCGAGATAGCTAAATTATCATATATTTGTTTTGCTAATCGAGTGCTTTCTATTTTCCACAAAGTTATCAATTTCATTAAATCTGTGTGCATATTTTGTTCATCTAGTGAGCTGATAATGGTTATGACCTTCAAACTCATTCAATCAAACCTTCTGAATTCATCGTCAACCTCACGTTGATTACATTGTTTTAAATAATGGGTTCGGTAAGGGTTAATTTACCATATTTTTAGAGAAACATTCTTACAAAAGTTAATCCTCCAGAACGAGTAATTTGATAACGATTGACCGAAATGTGGTTTATATATACATAATCTTCTTGTTGCACCTGCATCGTCAACAATAAGCATTGAATAGTGTTTATTTTGAAATTTACGTTTCAGGCGAATTATTTTCTGGATTTTGTTACAATCAGTTTAAATTCTAAATAAACATGAACTATTTACCATTAAACATGTTAAAGGTAAGTATCATCGAATAAATCCTATATTACCGATATTTAAATATTTCTGATTTTGTTTTGATACGACGATTATATTCACTGCGTTTGAAAATGATGTACCTCGTTCTAAAATGTTTCATCAATGTCGTTTAATGATTGCTACTTCATAGAAATTTAAAAGAATTCCAGAGTTTTGTTAGTTTTAGATCTGATTCAGCAACGTCTAGATACATGAGATACAAAAACGATTTTTTTTAATTTTACTGGTTGTCTAGCTAATTATAAATAAATATTTAAATATAGCTTTGCATTAATATTATTTAATAAAAATATGTAACATGGATATGTTGATTGAATTCATTCCAAAATGAGTAAAATTCAGAAGAACAATTCCTGGAGAGAGATTGATTGGTTGTTGGTTATTGAAAAGTCCATTGGCAAATAATTCATTCATGATCAGAAAGATGGAGAGATAGTGGCAACAAATAAAATTTTCGGGTAGTATGACACAACATGGTATAGTGGATCTGTAAAACACAATAAGTGCACATTTAAAAAAAGTAATACATCGCCATTTGAAACTGATCTAAGGATCAGGTATTATTTCAATTGTTGGATGGAAGGGATTTTAGTACCCTTCATATGGATAGAAAAGTTTACAGATTGAACCAACGGAGTCCCAAAGTTTGTTCAACATTAGCAAGTAATATTCTATCATTAGATCAACGTTGGGCCAATGCCCTGTATAACACCTTACAACGTTGTTCCAACGTGTAGCCATCACGTTGGACCAACATAAGGGCACTTTGAACTTAAACATTGGACCAACGTTTAAAAACAACATGAACAAAATTGGGCCAATGCATGTAGATACGTTTTGCCAACGTTCCAATGTTGGCTGGGTTATGGGTCTTTTGTCTTATCTACCATTAAATTATAAGTCGACACACTATTTATTCGTTCAAATGTTTTATTTTCTTAAATCTTATATAATGAATGGATTTTGAAAAAGGAGCAAATCTGTGCGTGTTGAACTAGCAGTAATGATAAGAGGCCACATTAGTTATGGAAAAGTCAAAAGACCTAATTATGGGTTTTGAAATAGGCACAACAGTGTGCGTGCAGAACTACGTAAAATTTAAATCGGTAATTGACTTTGGTAGTTATCCGATGTTTAAATCTTGTAAATCAATGAAATAATCATTATAAAAATTACATAGTTCATATATTTTCTTCAAAGTTGAAATGATAAACTCTACTTGAATGGTATAAAATATAGTCATCACATCTTTTATGTCTAAATCATTTAAAGTGGTAGAGTAATAAACAAATACCCCTTAAATAACGAAATGAGCTAGCGTGATATTTTAGCTTTTATAAGCGGTAAAGTGTAATTCTTTTGTTGTTTATACAAATGAAATTATAAAATTATAAATACACAAACAATGAAGTCCTTGAACCCTTAAACGTTATATCATCTTGCAAATTTTACTTTTCTTTAGAAACAACAGCTTTGATATATGTATGCACTTGTTTTCTTTTAGCCTACCTGGCCCAAAGGGCGAAGTGAGCTCTTCTCATTATTTAGGGTCCGTCGTTCGTTACATTTAACAAAAATGTTCTACTGAACCTCCAGGGTCATATGTAATCACACTTGACCACAATCATCATTGGGTATCTAGTTTAAAAATTTGTCTGATGAACCCACCTGTCAAGCAAGATGGCCATCATGGCTAAAAATATAACATAGGGATTAACTGCAAGTTTTGTCTATTATTTTGAAACCGTTTTAAATATTTCATCCTTTATTTCAAGTTGGATAGGATAAATGCGTTGCATATAGGCACCAGCTTTGATATATGTATGCACTTGTTTTCTTTTAGCTTACCTGGCCCAAAGGGCGAAGTGAGCTCTTCTCATTATTTAGGGTCCGTCGTTCGTTACATTTAACAATAATATTCTACTGAACCTCCAGGGTCATATGTAATCACACTTGACCACAATCATCATTGGGTATCTAGTTTAAAAATTTGTCTGATGAACCCGCCTGCCAAGCAAGATGGCCAACATGGCTAAAAATATAACATAGGGATTAACTGCAAGTTTTGTCTATTATTTTGAAACCGTTTTAAATATTTCATCCTTTATTTCAAGTTGGATAGGATAAATGCGTTGCATATAGGCACCTCACTTTGAAGGTTGAAGTGAGAAGACATTGCATATGCAGCGGAACGTAACGTTCAAGGTAAATGCTAAAATAGAGGCGAAAGATACAAAATGGACATTAAAACTAGCTAGCTTCTTTTTATTCTTCTAAAAACATGTAGAAGCTCTAATGTGAAATCTGCAGTTTATCAACAAAGGAACAAGTCGAACATGCAGAGGAACACAGTCTGTTCCTTTGTACTATGTTTGTTAAAAAAAAGTCAGCCGAACGTTAAAAAATATGTTGTTAATACAAAAAAAATGAAGCATCTTGATTATGTCCGATTTAGAGTTTTATTTTGTGTGAATCAAAGAAGTATTATTTGTCCTCCGCTACCCTAGATTTGTGTATCTACGTTGACCATTTTGTATGAAACGAAGACCAAATATTTTAATTTGTTTTAAGCTTTGAATAGTGAATATTTGTTAAAAGTCTTGACAATTAACACCTCTCTTTCTATCTACTGTTTCCTTTATTGTACAATTACTGTCCCCTTAAGTGTTCACATATCCTTTGATATATAAAATAAATAAAGTGGAATACTTTTTAACTTTATCAATGTTTGCATTTTACACGTATCATATTTGGGAATTCTGTCTTCTTCAAAGCAAATCCAAACCATGTCTGTCAATATGAGAACACATTTTAAAACAATCCCCTTTTTATCATCCTGCACTGAGGGATTCAATTTATGGTTCATCAACATATTCTTATTTTGAAGAATTATTTGGCCTCAAATTCTTCTGATCCTGCTATATAACAAATATTTTACATGAGATATGTTTTTCCATGTAGTGATGTTATGCTATTGTTTCATAAAAATGGAGAAGGTTTGGTACCATTCAAACGTTTAATCCCGCTGCAAATGTTTGCACCTGTATTAAGTCAAATGTACATTAGTTGTCGTTTTTTATGTTATTTATATGTTTTTCTTGTTTTTTTATATAGATAAGACTGTTGGTTTGCCCGTTTGAATGGTTTTACACTAGTAATTTTTGGGCCCTTTATAGCTTGTTGTTCGGTGTGAGCCAAGGCTCCGTGTTGGAGGCCGTACATTGACCTATAATAGTTTACATTTATAAATTATTATTTGGATGGACAGTTGTCTCATTGGCACTCACACCACATCTTTCTATATCTATTTGTTATTTGTTCAAAATGGTAGCACAATGCCATCTTTTGGATACCACTCTTTTTCTGAGAGATTTCAAGAAAGGTTTCATACTTGGTATTATTGTTGTCTTCATTAACAGCTGTCTTAATTTTATCAAACAAGAAGGATTTACTGGGGTTTTTATGTTTGTTCTCATACTTTAATCACAGGTCCATCCTCTGAACGTCACTCCTTCGATACCATTTGGTTTAATCGCGTACCATGCTGTGAACCTGATCATATCACCATGTCATTTGATAAGACAATTTATATGGAGCAATGATGCTTTGACTATTTTCCGATAACACCTATGGAACGCAAATCCTCCAAGACAGTTTCCCTGAAGCAACAATGCTCTAGGACATCTAGACAGAACAACCGAAGTACAAGATACACGTTATCTGAGTGAGTGCCAACCTCATTGTAGTTTAAGCATAATTGCATATTGTACGAAACATATGGCGATAAATGTAATACCCATATAATCCATATACTTAATCATGAATCATGAACAGTTTATATTAACATATAATAATAATTTATTTGAATAACTTCACAGACAAGTAAAATAATACATGGTTAAGGTAAAACTACATAATTACAAAGTAAAGGTACAGATATAATAAAATGCAATTATCTCCGTACTTAAAGCCCTATTAAACAAAATATATGCTCAACTAAATGGTTTTAGTTACCTAGGCGAACATATACATTGGAATAATGTTCGATTTGAAATTGATTAAACTAAATGATTTATAATTTTCTTAAATTGTGAAAGTCATAAAAGGTCATACACATTTTGAATAAAAACAAACAGGAAAGGGTAAGTCAGAAACCAACACGTGGGGATAATGGTCTAATAACTTGATAAATTTTCATTCAAATCTTTAGGAGTTAAAATCTTCTGTTGTCTGGTTAAGAACATGTGTATTTCCTGTTTATTAGAATTTACTGTGTCCAGAGTTTGGTTAACTTAAAGTAAGTACTGCCTTCATTCGACCTGTTAAACGACCAAGGTAAAACTTGTTGGTATATACGGACGTATAGGCAGCCGTATTACCTTTAACCTGTAAAAAGTCTGTTCGAATTCATAAAGCTTTTTTTTTCACAATCAACACTTTACAAAATTATGTTATTGACACATGTTGTGGTCAACAGTCATTCATAAAAGCGCGTCCGATCGTTAAGAAATACAAAAAGTACATACAAAAAAGAATTAAAATAAAGTTTCTAATTAAAAGATAACACGCTTAAACTTACTGTTAATGAAAAACATAATATAATAAACCAATAAATATTTCGGAATACATGTACATCTTCACTACCATCACAGCTGCGATTAACCATTAGAAGATTGAAGATTGGTCTTAAATTTACACCTACATATTTTATACCAAAACAAAAGTAAAATAACAAAAAAACCGAAATCCGAGGAAAATTTAAAACGGAACGTCCATAATCAAATGGCAAAATCAAAAGCTCTAACACATCAAACGAATGGATAACAACTGTCAACTGTCTTATGTAGAAAATGTTAGTTTAACCTGTTCTCATAGATAGCTAAACCTCTCACTTGTATGACTGTTGTATAAAATTCCATTATAATGACAACAATGTGTGAACAAAACAAACAGACATAATAGGTAAAAATGTCAAAACTAAGGAAACAGTAAACAACAGTCAATGCATTGATAGATAGATATCTTAAAATTCCACTTCAATACATAAATATTATGTATTCAAACGAATATATCAGCAAGAATAAGTTATAAAATAAAAATAAATGAAGTCCCTATATATCTATAACCCTGGGTTTTATAAAGCTCTGCAAACGATACGATTGGATGCAAATCTGCTGATACTGATCCTCATATAAAACAATACTGATAGTGACAATCATATAAGTAAAATACCGATACCAATCTGAATGGAATGAAGAATCTCACGGTGAAATTTCTGCTAGATTTTCTGATTTGCATCTAATCATTTTATTGAATGTCATGTTTATAATGGTTTGACGAGGCCCTATAGATGATTTCATTGGTTCATATTTTAACTGCGTATACCCCTAGGAACCTCTACTATCAATACATTCTGTTTTGTTGCCATTATCTGTTTTACAGTCTTCAGAATTATATCTACGTCAGACGACAAAACATTTATTTGTTCTTGCAAGCTTAGATCTGTATCTTTTTCATAACTAGCTTCAAACCTGAAAGCAAGACAAAAATAACTAGAAAATATCTTATACTAAAAGTTCGACAAACGTTTATCTGTGATTTTAAAAACAAATGCTTCATTTATACTTTAACTTTTTATAATTGGGCGCATGAAAGAAAATAATTTTGCATTCGCTATTCATCTCTCCCTTAATCGTTTATCAGATTGCTAAATCCCGATGTCTGAAGTGACATATTAATATATATATATAACTATTTATTTCAAATATTCCTAAAATAATGGGAAACAAAACTTGAAATGATGTTTACGAATATTTTAGAAAAAAAGGATATAAAAGTTATGTTTAAAGAAAACCGACATATGAAAACAGAACATACCCGTCCTTTTCAGCATCCATATTTCTGGCCCGACGTCTTCGTAACCGAGTTGATGAATTTAAATGACTATATACTGCATCTTTTTCTAGAATAGCTAATTTTTCATTTTCGGCATCGGTTTCTGTAATTTCTGTAAAGAAATATGTTCAAAGTGTTGAGTTTTTCTTCTTCAAAATGACGTGAAAGAAGGAGTAAAATTGAGAATGGAAATGGGGAATGTGTCAAAGAGACAACAACCCGACCAAATAAAAAAACACAACAGCAGAAGGTCACCAACAGGTCTTCAATGTAGCGAGAGATTCCTGCACCCGGAGGCGTCCTTCAGCTGGCCCCTAAACAAATAAGTGTATTATTTCAATGTTACTCAAAAATAATATTAAAACATGAAACTTGAATATACTTTAAGCGGAATTCGGTAATGCAAACAAGAAGAAACTTTTAACGTCGCCGCCCATTCATGCACTTGTCCCCTTTTATTAATCTTATTAGTGATTTTGTTAAATGATTGCTTTACTTGTTGGTAAATTTTGCATATCTTAATTAATTCTGTCTCATTACAACATTTATATACTCAGTCCGTTTGAAAAATTGTCATTTTGTATAAAACATGTCAGCACTATAGTTTTGTTTGTCACACCCTTAATGAAAATAAGGAGACGTGGTAAGACTTATATTTAAGAATGAAGAAGCACTAAATGGTCCAACAGTTACATTACATACAGGGATGTACATATACATGATATGTGTGTACTATATATAGAACCATTGAGTGCAACCATTTATAAATTATCAACTTTGAAATGAAGAACAGCAATACAAGCGCTATTGCTAGCTTTTTTTTGTGCATATATTGATTTTGTGTCATGTGTCATGTACAAAATTCATCCTTTGTCAATTCGTTTGGATTTGGTTGTATGCTTTATATCTGTAACGAGACGGACTTTAATATGGCTTTGAAGAGTATTTGCATAGCAGGTATCTCTTCAAGCTGTTAATGTCAATAACCAGCGCGGAGTCAAAATGTCACAATCGTGATAAAGACAAGTTCGGTAATATTACAGAGCAGACAACTCAACTCGTTTTTAAAGCAACTCTTTGATTGGCTAGTAAACGGACTGCTACATGGCAAAAGTTTCAAAAATACAACCGTGTTCTACTGGCAGTAAAAATTCCAGGCCTTCATATCGGTGGAATCATTAGCAGAACCTTCCTATGGCATATAAATTTTGTCGATTTCTTTTTGAATCTTAGCACACATTTTAGAAACGTTTTCGTAAAGTGTATTTGTGTAATTCAAACTTGACAAAATGAATCGGTAGGGAATAATATGCTATACTTATACAAACAATCCTTAGCAATATTAGCACATAATGTTATTTTACCGTGATTTAAAACAAACTTTTTGCAAAGAAAAATCATACATTCACATCTACCAGAATTACGTCTAATTCAGTATCTTACTCACACGTTTTGAGTTTTTTGCGTTTTTAAAATATATTTCTATGAGCCAGTGAGTGCATACACAACAATAATTTGATTTTATTGCCGATCTACACATGCGAACAATTTTACCAGCTTTTTACTAATACTTTTTATTTATTTTGTGTTTTCACAAGTTTTTCTTAATATCTATGCATTGTTAACAAATAATAAAGCTATGTAAAATATTGCCAAAGGTACAAAGTTTACCGTCCAACCAAACAGAAAAACCTCGTTTGACCGTGGCTTATTGAACAAATTTTGTTTTCTTACTGATGAAGTTGGCTTATCGTATCAATATAAAATGTCAATGGAGAAACTCTTGTCTGTAACCTCGCCAGACAAAAGTGTACATTTGACAATTATCTTGTTTACACGATTTTCACTTGATAATAATACTTTAATGTTCGAAATCCTTTATTTTTTATGAGCTTTTTTTTATTTGCATCATTAACCTATAAATGATTGAAGATTGCTTTCGGTACACGTAAAGCGTGAGTAGCGAAGTGTTTTTATCAAAATGTAGGTATTCTAAAACATGTGTGATGCATTCTGCTTGACATCAAGGAGAAGGAAACAACCACAACAAATAAAAGAGGTGAAAGATTTGAGTTGGATTTAACCAGTAATGACGTTCTTGAATTTGGACATGTATGTTTCATCGTTGCATTAGTTTTTTTTTATATCAACATTCCGCATCACAAAGAACACGTTTTAGTGTTTTACATTATAAGGAAAATTTGTGATAATAGCAGGTCTATTTTCTCTTCTTTTTGATTTTATCCTCAATAGTTAATCAAACTTAAATCAGACTCACTCGAGACAATTGAACGCTTGGCAGACTTAATAGATTCCTATCTTTTATTGATGACTGTGTTGACCTATCAATATCTTTTTGTTATGTGTGCCGTTGCTCATTGACATTTACCCTTATCCTACTTATTCATCTTCTATAAATACGTATTACTTACTAAACTTGTTTTTTCTTTTACCTGTACATCTATTTTTGATATACAAAATAAATATCTTGAGATGACTGAGGATAAGAAATGGTGGTACCAATGACGATCTATCATAATACTCCTGAATGAGCGAAAATCTGTGGAATTTCCAAACCAGTTCGTTGTTGTCTTGAACTTTTGTAAACGTATATCTATGATTTAATAAAGACATAATGCAAATTTAATAAGTATACTTAAGCATCATATTGATTTGCTTATCAGATTTTTACCTACAATGTTCCTTTTTTTTATATCTAAGCTTACTTTATTACAATAAGCCTCCTTTCAAAATCCAAAACGTATTGTTACATCGAAAACACAAGACGTGTTCAATATGAGGGACATCTGTTCTCATATTGTTAGGCAGAGTAAGCATTCCGGATCCTGTATAATTGATTTTTGTTTAGATGAATATGACCAGTGATTTCAATACCTACTGTAAATTCAGAAATTATTGCGAGGTTTTTATTATTGCGAAATATGCGACTGAGTTGTAAACGCAATAATTTAAACTCGCACTTTGAAATGTTTTATATGAATTAAACAGGATTTTTCTCAAAATCGTAATAATTAAAATCGCATTTTAGTCTGAAATGACAAAATCGCAATAATAAATGCACGCAATAATTTCTGAATTTACAGTATATAAAGAGACCGACTGTTCAAGATCCTCATGTGTAGTCAAGGACGTTAAAAAAAACCTCGACGTCGTATATAAAGAGGGGATTCCGAGTGCAAATATAAACAAAATTAAATGGAAAGTGAAACAAACAACAGCGTTACCATGTAAGTAGAAACTCTCCTTAACGCAAACCCTGGGATATCGTATCGATGAGAAGATACTACTCTATGTGCAGCCGCTGTTGGAATGTTGCTTAAAAAAAGAGAATGTGTAAAGTGTGAAAATTTAAATTTTGTGTTAATCATCTGTTGGATGTTTAACGAATTAAAATCCAAAAGAAAAATTGGAAATAAGAAATAAAGTCTTTAGAAAAAACAATAAAACTCATTATACATGTGAGCGGCGTCGTATAGAAACCGACCTCATGCAAATAAATATAAATACATCTGCTAACATCTTTCAGATTGAAATAATCTCTGTGGAAAGTCTGAACTGTTTAAATTGAGTTGTCATAAGAATCATACGAAACATACCAAGATTTATCTTTTATTTAGTACTTGAATGTTTCAAAAATCAATCAAAGTCTTACATATGCACATGTGTACGTGCACTTGCTTAAGGTCAATTTATATCCGTTTCAGCTCATGTTATACTCTCAAGAGTTTGAGAATAAAAATAATTATAGATTATCGTTCCGGCTCAAGCGAGAATATCAATCTCGTTGAGATAACCAATGATAATTTGTTTATCGCTATTTTACCTATGAAGACGTTGTTAATTTCCTTGACAACGGCACATGTTCCCTTCGTTTCTAACGATAATTTGCATATCACTCGACTCCACCGATAACGAAAATTATCAGTCAGGAAGATCAAAGGAAAAATTCGTAAAATAGCGATAATAAACAGTATTCTGCTGTTTAAAGCAAATGATACAAACATAACCTTGTAGACACCACATTCGGAGTTCATTTGATTAGTTAAGTTTTTTTTAATCCTCTTATTCGATAAATCTTATTACTAAATTTGTTGCATAAACTCAAACGTTTTAATGTTTTTTTCGGGGTTTCATGTTTACGAGACCTCAATAAGCCATAAGTAAGCCATAAAATGAACTTACACACATAACTTCAAACGGTGCTTACAGTGGTGTTGGATCTACTTATACAACCTAAAGACTAACATTTTTTTTATCTGTTTTGTGGACAACAGTTTTAAGTCTTTTATGTAGTATAGTGCGGACTTGTTGGTTTTTGCCATCCATGTCTTTGGGTCATGTACATAGACGATGTTTTATCACTATATATTTAACGGTTTTGTGACTATGTTGAACGCATCTTTTTTATCGAACTTGAAAAAAGGATACATCATATACAGTGAAGACTTCCTCATATATTGACTTACATCTAGAAATTGACAACGAGGACCCGCTATGATCAAACCTTTTCGACAAGAGAGATTATAGCTTCCTTATTATGAACTGTCTATTTCTATGTAGCAACATTCCGGCCTGCATATTGAATATATATCTTCCAGTTGATAAGAACTAGCCTGTTCCTTGATGTGGATTTCTGCTGACAGGAAAGGTATTAAACAAGAGCTCAAAGTTCAATCTTCGAAAAAGTAACATATGCCATCACGAGTTGATTAGCCCATTATGAAAGATCTGTTTCACGGATGACGACGGACATGTTTAAAAAGTCGTAGCCACAAGCATGTCCTCTTGTTATCAGATGTGAAGTATTGAACTAGACATATTCCAAGGTGAGCACTAACAGAGCAACACAGCAAGTGCCACATGTAGAATAGCATCTGTTTACCCTTCCGAATGACGTGAGAAAAACGCTGGTTTTGATTAGATTCGTATTGCTCAGGCTTTAGTTTTCTTCGATGTTTTTTATATACTAATGTTCGTCTTCTTGTTATTTTTTTCGTTGTTTTTGCCATGGCATTTTAAGTTTATTTTCAACTTTTGAGTTCCAATATTCTTCGCTTCTCTTTGAAAAAAAAAATCAAAGTACTAGATAACTATACACCAAACAGTCTGAATCATTAACCATACTTACGAAAACATCGCAATTAGAAGATTCACAAGAACTATATGTGTTACTACCATGTAAACGGACAGTACAAATGTATTTATCTGGTTTCTTAAGGGACATCTATCCATAGTCCCATTACTGTATAGTTCCACATTTTCAGTGCAATCATCTGGCAGTGCTCCTAAATTGAATATTAGTCTTCCTTATCATATATAATAAAAACAGTACCAACGCATATTAGGATTATTGTATTGTTTAGAAATTTGACTTCGTCTATCGATTTATATTATTTCAGTAAAGTATCTTATATATTTAAATTCAACATACCAATATTTGAATATTATTATTTTCACAACATTGTTTAAATCTCCTGTCTTGAACTATTTGAGATTTATCTTTATTGTAAGTCATATTTTTACAGAACGATTTGCCTAAAAACATAGAATTGTTTCCATGCAATGCAATATTTATTTCAACAACAAATAATATTAAATACGACTGAATAAAATGAAAACAAGTACGTTTAATGCTAAAAAAAGAATGTAACAAGCCGATAACAAAAATTAAAAAACAAAAATACCGAACTCCAAGGAAAATTCAAAACATAAAGTCCCTTAACAATTGACAAAATCAAAAGCTCAAACAAATCAACCGAATGGAAAACAACTGTCATATTCCTCACTCGGTACAGGCATTTTCTTATGTAGAAAATGGTGGATTTAACCTGGTTTTAAAGCTAGTTGAACTTCTCACTTTTATGACAGTCGCATTTGATTCCATTTTATCGACAACAAGACACTTTATCTTTGAATATGTCATTTGTATGATAATTTACGAATACGGGATAAGTACAGGCAAAGGTAAGTCAAGCTTTATGAACACGAAATTCAATAGAGAACATGTTTGCTTAATTCAGTAAATGATAATAACGGATAAACATAAATAAAATGTCGACAAAAAAAGATTATTCTGGATCGAATCAGAATTTGAATGACATGTTCACAAAAGTATGATATTATACATTTACTAAAGCTAGTATTTGCATCGACTGATATATATAAAATAATAGGTAGTTTCGTTTTTGATACTGACTATATCATGTGGAATATCTAGACGAGCCCGTTAGGGCGAGTTAAGATATTCCATATGATATTGTCAGTATCAAAAACGAAACTACCTATTATTCTGTTTATCGGTAATTATGACGTCACTCAATGTATGGCTTATATTTCAGTGATACAGGCAGTACGTTGATACTCGAAAATATTAGGCAGTTAGATCAAAGGGAAAATATATGAATTACCGATAAAATGACATAACTGAATTATTTACACGTTAACAACGGCTGTAAATACATAAGTTACCGTAAAATTGTTCTAGGAATAATTCTCCATACAACTGCCAATATGGCATATATACGAGATTCTGAAAAAGTGGAAATCCAGGTTCTGTATTTGGGTACATAGTTGCTTGGTAAATGACTCCGAAGCCAAATAAAAAAACAGCAAATATTAAGATGAAGAAAATGACGTCGAACATCTACAAAGAAATTAAGAATCATACATGTATGTCTTAAAAACATAAAAAGGATCCAATCTACCTTCGGTTCCAATATATTTTACAGTATTCAATGGAATGTTTTCTTTAAATGTATTTGAAAATCTGTATGATTATATACAATTATAAGAATCTCTTTAAAAAATCAGAATGTAAAATACTAATGGTATTGCTCTGTGAATATTTATTACACTTTTATGTCGTATTGACCAGTAGGATACAGAGTGTCTGATTGACCAATAGAGATAAAGAGTGTTCGACGGAGCAGTTATTTTAGAGCCTATGTGTCCTATGCTTACATTAAAAGTTGTATTGTTTAATTAGTAGTAAGTTTAATTTCTACATTAGAGATTGAATGCTGCATTTCAAGCAGAATAATGGCAAATAATTCTCATGAAATCAATTGCACCATAAATGTAAAAATAGGACCTCGTTGAATACTGTATCAGCATTTATATCGTGAGTACCAATTTTTGTGAATTAAAGAAAAAAATATATTTTACGTGCAAATTCCGTGGGATTTCCAAAGTTCCAATCCAAACTGTTATCAAATTCAAACCTTGCTAAAAGAATTTGAACTCGTGGTTTCAATCTAACAAGGAAATCCACGAAAACTGGTATCCAACGAATAATAATAAATCAACAGTATTTTTTTAATAACGTAAAAATCCATTATTCAAAGCATTTGTCAACAAAGGAAATACTTACCATTCTTCCAATCATAATAACTTTCGGTCCAATCTGTTTGGAAACAAGAAAAAACTGCATGCTGTTAATGATAAATGTTCCTAATGTTACTGCATACATCATTCGTGCATTATGAAAGTTCACAGCTGACAATGTAAATCGGAGAATTACAGACATGATAAACATACAGTACATCATCAATTCAAACAGTGTCCAAAAAGAGAACCAGGTCATTGCATTCAGGGTCAGTTGCCTCCACTCGAAACTTTGAAGGTGCTTCATAGCAATAGCCTGAAAGAAAATGTATCGTAGTATACAGTAAAAGTTGTTGTTTGGTATATGTCAATAGTAGAGCAACAGAACAAAAGGCGAAAACAAAATTTAAGGGTCTTCAACAAAAGGTATCTTACCATATATCTAGTCACGGCATTTGCCGCGTATTGAAGAATATTAGCTTATATATACCTTAGCTGTATTTGGCAACACTTTTAGGAAATTTGGTCCTCAAAGCTCTTCAACTTCGTACTTTTTTGGCCTTTTTAACTTTTTTGGATTCGAGCGTCACTGATGAGTCTTTTGTAGACGAAACGCGCGTCTGGCGTATATACAAATTTTAGTCTTGGTATCTATGATGAGTTTATTAGTTTATAGTATGAGATATATCCTCATGTGATTAAACGATAAAAATAAGTCATCAACAATATAAAGTGAAAACTATCATGATTACAAAAACTCAACCAGTGATTAGGTAATGGGAATGAAGACAATTATATTAATATACGAAAAGATTGAAAAACATGAGATAATGTTTTCCTCACGCATATTTGGCTATAACTATCATACTGGTGGTATTTTCTAATTATAAAACTGGGTATCGTCTCCATTTAAAAATGATTGCGGATAACAGAAATTTAGTATAGGTTTAAACTCTTACAAATTCAAGACATATACGTTTTCGGATTTTACTAGACTAGATTATTTTGAGTGCCAAATTTTTCGCATTCTACGGTCGACAAAATCATGGTGACATCTTTTCGAAACAAGGGCTTCACTTGTCAATTATTTTGGTCACCATATGTCTTACACGAGATACCTTTCAAAAAATATGTACTAGAAATATTGCTAGATAAAGTAAGCCCTAGACTATTCAAACAACAGATGCAGCTGTGGTGTTAGTGTTAATTTGGAGACAGGAAGGCACATTGTTCAGATAAGCATAAAATTTTCTTTGCTTGTTTATTAAACCTGTATCAATAAAAGATAAGAAACCTTTTAAACTTTACTAGTAATACCTCAAACTATGTTTAACGGAATAAATGCGATCAACAACGTCATTAAAATATGAAAACAAAACGTAATAAATGGCATGCGTTCAAAGTGCTTTACTGGAAATACATTCATCAGGAACGTTCGAAGCTGAATATGTGAGAGCCAATGATATATATGAACTGAAACAGTTGAAGAGCTATATAACAAAAAAAGATCTAAAAAACAGCCAAATCCATCCAAGGTCAACTTTGCTTACTGGAGGTCAAACCTTAGTTTTTAAAATTTGAGTATATAATTTATATAGCGGAACTTTAAGTTATGATACAATTTCTTATAATTATCTTCGAAGCTGCAATACCGTTAGACACATTTTCAATTCCGTTGTTGGCTTGTTTCCTATTTCGCACCAACTTATGTATTAGAAATGTCATGATTATGTATTTCAACTTCCGTAATACTATCAAAATATGAGCAATGCTACAACTAATGAGACACTTTTTCCTAGTGAACCTCCAGTATGTAATCATTAAGAATATGATACAAAAATTTGCAGCTGGAAGTTTAGCAAATTTTTTTATTAAAAAGACATCAGTCAATCAATCATGTCAATGAAGAAATAAGTCAATGAAAGAAGAAACTCAATTAGCTTTTATAAGTATGCCAACTACTAGTGTCAGTTGAACACTGAGTCCGCGAAACGTTGTATATGGTCTAGTGTTAGAAAAGTAAGACATTGTCATCTAGTATGAATGTTAATTTTGTCTTTTGAAATAAAAAAACTGTTTTTCAAAGGAATAGGTCCAGTAAGACCTCTTTTTGGCCTCAAAATATAGCAGTTTTACAAGATTGTTAAAATGTAAACTTTTAGTTATTCATTGGACAGTAGAATGCTTCTGCGACATAAATATTGGCTGTGTTTGACAATACAATGCACATATGTCGGGCACTAGCACCATTAAGTCATGCTAAATTACTGAAATCTTCGCAATTCTAGCATTTTAGTTAAATTTTAAACGGTTTAGATGTAAAACGAAAGTGGCCGCATTCATGTTCATCCTAAATATTGAAATGTAAGTTGTATTTGGTGATTATACATAACATATATAAAGGTTGAGGATGAACACGGATGCGGCCACTTTCATTTTTGACAAAAACCATCTGAAAAGTGACATTTTTTTTGGCATATTTGAGCTTGAATCGGATCGTTTTTAATGACCAAATCAGTTTAAATCTTTTACATAAATTACTTGAATCAAATAAGATAGACACTTAAGTGTTTAAAAAGTAGTCAAAATCTTTCGTCAGATGAACCTGAAATTTGAGGTCAAAATCGGTCCTTACCGAACCTACTCCTTTGATTTTTTTCCTTTCTGGCTTTCGGTATTTATGTTTACCCGCATCTCTTTTCAAATCCTTTCTTTTCGTTAAAAAAGGCAACATTTTCACATGTTTAAAAATCTATGTTTGAATCAATTCAATGAAATGATTGTTGATTGTAATCATTTCGGAACGTGTTGCAATATGACGTGTGATAGTTTGCTCATACTTGATATATTACCAAGCCAATAACTGAATATATACTCATAAGAAGTCATACACGTTATTCATAACCTTTAATGACCTGACCGTCATATAACTGCACTCAAGATATATTGAATTCAAACATATATTGTACTCGTATAACTACCTGTCGTATTTCTTCTGTTAAAGATGATGCAGCCCATGCATAAACAACGTACTCATAAATTGAGGGAAATTTTTCTTCCGTGGGATGTAAATCTGTCAGTACAAACATGCTAAATGCCACCAACATTGCCAGATACGTTAACTATTTTAAATAAACAAAACCATTTGAAAATGACAAAACAGGTATGGTTCAATTTAACGTAAACTAATGATTTTGAATATCCGACTTGCAGAACGCAACATGCAACTTTTATAGTATAACTAATCGCCGTATTTGAATATAAAAAAATAAGACAACGCGTGACTGAACGACGCATGGATTAAACGAGTGTGCAGCACGAGTTTAATCCATAGCGGCGTTCGGTCACAAGTTGTCTTATTTTTGATATTCAAGTACGGCGATTTGTTATACTTTTTATTACATTGGCTAATGGCTCTTTTTATGAAATTAATGTAGAAAATGAAAGGAACTATATGTTTTTCCTACGCATTCACAATTTGTTTTGATCCGACGTTACCGACGTCTTGACAACGCCTATTGTTGTATGACGTCAGAGAGTGAAATAACCACGTTTATTTCATATGTGAAATTATCGGTTATTATCTAACTGGGAAATCAATGTAATTTATTGCAACCAATGTAATAAGAGTTACATATTTGCTGTAGGATCTGCATTATCCAAAAAAGAAACAACTTAGTATCTGAAGATGTCGCTTTGGTTAATTAATTGTCAAATGCACTCGGTCATGTTGCCAATGTTTCATTAATAGTCAGTTTTTAATAACAAATAAATCTGCACAGGAATTGCATGAAACGTCTAATTAACTGTCCAAATTTCGACTAGATATACCTGTGCGTGCGTATTGCCACATTTCACACAGATAAACAGACGTCCTTTGTTTAGGCATGTTAAGAGTCCCACCCTAGATAAATAAATTTGGGATTTTTTTTTAGATTGGGATTATTGAGAGGACATGTTGTGATTTCAAACTATTACTTATTATCATCCTCCTTAAATCCGTTTTTGGTTCCACCTTCGATCACGAAATCAAAACCAGTATAAACAATGAACGTCATTCAACATATTTACAAGAAGGCCTTAGAAAACATCGACATAATGTTGGTATAAAAAGGTCATTAACGAATTTCAGAGGGAACCTGGTGTTAGGAAATAAAGAATGACGATACGTCAACAAACTACATTGCACATTGTCGGATCTAAGGGGGTTCAATAGTTTGGAACCCCAACCCCTTTTTGTGGCCGATTAATGCATTTGAATCTGGAGATATAGTTGACCCCCCTTTTTGTCCTGGATTGGGAACCCCCCTTTTCTAAAATGACTGGATCCGCCCCTGTTGCATTATCTAGTTATGACATTTCGTTGAAGCTATTTTCTAGTACTTTCTAGTACATTTTAATTGTCATCTGTCCCTCTTTTGTTGTTATGGATTCCAACCCTTCATTCATTTCTTTTCAAGCTTTTTGGTTGATTTCTTATTGATACGTACCTATAATTCTGTTTCCATTGAAATGACAAGAAATAATAGAAACGAAAAAAATGGTTAAATACTTACAACGGAAAAAAGAAATTTGATCAAAGGTGCGTTGTAAAAGTAATATATTTTCCTCATCCAGTTAGGCACAGATTGTAAACATGTAGTATTGTTCTCCTGTTCTTTTGTACCCAATCTCTCAGATTTAGTGACTTTTGCTCTCTTGCCAGGTTTTTCTAACTTCAATATGTCCCATCTGAATATAGGGAGAAAAGTAACAGCAAAAGCTATTGCCTACAATGAAATATAAAAAAAAACACAAATGGTTCAGTTCTAATTAATACTTCAACAACAAAATTCATAAGAAGAAACCTATTTAAATTGTTCGCTTCAAAATCTAAACGACTAATAAAGCTAACTTCATTATTTGACACAAAAATAAAAATAACATCACGCCATTGATTTCATTGTCATTGTCCATGAAGATTTGACCAATCTCAACGTTTTGAGGTACCTCGTGCATCTTTAAAACAAAGTAGTAGAATACAATATATACTGAATATGAAAATTCGTATAATTAAACATAAGATGATAGAAAATACATAGCCCAAAATAACTCAATTCGGAAAACTAAAATAAAAAATTACCAGTGAGAATAGAATTGTTGTCTCATAACTGTTTAAACAACTAATGTAATACACAAATGAAGCTAATTTGTGATGACAAACATATTGTTTGAAAACAAAATGGTTAACTTAATAACACTTCCCTAAATTGTATTTTGTCTTAATTTAATCAAATAATCAACAATTTTCTACTTATGATGACATATACACAAGATAGATTATTAACATCTAATCTCATTATAATTCTCCTTTCTTTAATCATGTTAATATTTCAGTTTCAACCAAGAAACTATATTTTTCGCCAAAATAAACGCTTTTTGTTCCTATTATTTATGTTTATTTATTTGGCGGTGATGTTCCTTATGTCCTTTGTATAACGATGTGAATATTTCCAAACTCGTTAACTAAACACCTGCCGATATTGACATTTTATGTTTCAATGAACTTAGTCTATTTTTACCTGTAAAATTATCACGTCAGGGATTTCGATATTATAATGTTATTAAAGGGCTGTTTCTGTATTGTCTTTGGTATATATTCTAGGTAAGTTGTATTGGCTCCTATACTCATATTAGCAACACATTGAGAATTCTCCTCTAAGTGTCCAAACTTTAATGTTATGCTCCATGATACTCGTACATAGTTCTTAAAATCAACAGTTCGGAGGCAACACGTAAAACATTCAATGGATTCTTTAATGATCGATTTATCTGTTTTACCACAGCTTTTAAAAATGTACCTTTAAATTTGATGTATCCCCTTTCATTTGACCTTTCCAAATTTTATTCAGCTTTGTTTGACATGCAGCATGTCCCATAAAGTTCATCAGTGTGAACTTTTCAGTTATTTCAAAAATCGTATTTGAATTATATCTTTTCACTTCTGTCACCAACAGTTGGCGAGCGTGCTTTCTATCGTTTAAATATAACTCTGTCATCACATTGTATGCAAGGTCTTCGTAATGTCTAAAAAATATTATTACGAAATAAAGCATGAATACCATAATAACTGGCATGCTGCAATTGTATTGTTTATCTGCATACATAGCACAAGTCTTAATTATAATGCCCCTATTATAAACTCATCATAAATACTAGTACCAGGATTAAAATTGCTGTACGCCAGACGTGCTTTTTGTCGACAAAAGATTCGTCAGTGATACCTCAAACTATTTGCCAGTGTTCTAACATGATCATATCATCTATTTAAAAAGTTAAAAAGGCTAAATAAGAACACAATCATAAGAATTGTGTTGTTCTGATAGTTATCAAAGGTACCAGGATTATATTTAAGTACTCCAGCAAGCGTTTCGTCTACACAAGACTCATCAGTGACGCTCATATCAAAATATTTATAAAGCCAAATAAGTACGAAGTTGAAGAGCATTGAGGATCCAAAATTCCAAAAAGTAAGAAACGTTCTTTTTAAAGATGTTTGCGTTCCGATTACTTTTCAAATAAAAAAAAACTTTGTAACATTATTCTTATTATACCCCACTAATTATGTTTTTGGTTGTTAGCACTAGGTCAATACTATTGTTGTCTGTCATATAAGAATAAGATAAATGTGGAATGATTGCCGATAAGACACAAATCCACCAACGTTCACATAAAGTAGATGTGAGCAGTTATAGGCAACCGTAAGGCCATTAGCAATGTTTGAAATGATTTGTTTCATATTTTTCATGTCGGGGCCTTTTATAACTGACTAAAAAGGATGGCGTTTTCTCATTAATGAAGACCGTATGGTTGCATTTAACATGGTTCTTATAGTACATCCTCTATTATGTATAACGGTTATCGTTTTGCAACGGAAATATGCAAATCTGTGAAACGTCACGTATTGTTGGTTACATAAGACCTATGTAAATTGTTTGATGTAAATTATATTTATAATGAAACAAATGTACAGTAATGTATGGCTTACCTAGAACTTTCCCATAAAGCAGTCTGCTCATTCATGAATGCTTCAGCGCTGGCGTTTCCAGCCAGCCTTTTAGCAAGTGAACTTGCAAATAATGCAGAACCTAGATGAATCGTTTTAAAATGCACACAGTTAGGAGCAGACAAAACATAATATAAACTAAATACAAATTAACGCCACGTCGAGTGTACATATTTCGTTTGTTTTCTTCGATGTTGTTTAGTTAATGCGCCATTACCAATTTTATGATAACGCGTGGACAGTCGATAGAAGGCCGTTTTTATGTGTGTCGTTTCGTCAGTAGGGGGTTTACTTGAAATTTCGAAATTTTAGCTTGACGTTCATTTAAAAGTAAACACACGTTTACTATTCGTGTTCACTAATTGGGAAAATTAAAAATAAACTACATAATGTGCATTCTTTTGTTAAAGTTACTGTTGTTTGATTATTGCATATATTATAATATACAACAACAGTACATTTTCCATAACATTGAACACTTTGATTATCTTTTTTAGCTTATTCATATATTGTAGTACACAAATAGATACAGTATCTCATAGCAGTAAAATATTTGCAGACATTGTTTGAAAATAAAATATAGCAAGTTTGTATGTAAAGACTAGTTAATTTAGTGATGAACATTCATATTTGGCAGGTGTGTTTGTCCACAGCTCACATCGCGTAAGTATAAACAAAATATAAATGGAATAAAATCACTAATTCATAGTCCGATTTCTTTCTCTGTTAAATTCAAGCATTAATGGCTACGTTGTTTTATGTTAAAAAAAGTGGCAGCCATTTCATGACAAAAGTATACCTTATCCTGACTTGTGCTGAAAAATTCAAAATACTTTTAATTTTACATAAAAGCGTACTGGTTCCTAGAAGTTTGATAATACAACCACAGCTTCTTCTGATCTGAACAACCCTGCAAATGTGCCTTCCTATCATAATTTCATTATTTTTTTTTATTCAAAATAAGTTTTTAACAGGGTTTTACAGTGAGTCCAAGCCCCCAAACTTTCATTTGATACCAAAACTACCTACACATTTCAGCTATTGACAAAGATACAGCTATGCGTAGGAACTTTTTTGTTTGCAAAAAGTATTACTTTCTTGTATGTTCTTTCTGACCGGGCCAAAATTAGTGGTTTTATACCTACACGTCGCACATAATCGCTTGATCATTTTACAGAAAACAGATTACTACCATTTTAAATTCACTGATCATCTGATGTGATGAATCATAGTACCAAGGATACCATGACGACATGTGTTAAAGTGTATCTCTTAGAAGGTTTGGACAGACAATTGTTTAAACAAAAGTATAAATTGCGCGGTTCTCACGTTAACGCAGAAGTAAAAAAGTAAATTAGCGCGATAAATATTTGTGTCTACTTAAAAAAAACACAGCCATACAATGTATAATTTCATAGTCAGAATGACATGCACTGTTTTAATGACGTTTAAGTCAAAGTCTTTTGAGGTTTTAATCAGAAATTATGTTGTGAAAACCAATAATTCATTTTATTCTGAAAAAACATGTTATTAATCCTATTTTAACTTTTATGCGAGGACTTTTCTTTTTGAAATCATTATTTTTACCGAAATTTAATTAAAATCTCGATGACACCACCAACTAATTTCCATGATTGTCATATAGTACAAAATTCAGCACTAAATTTCACTTCTAAATATCATACAGCTGCTCTTTAATGGTTTGTATAGTTCATTGTTGAGCTAAGACTGCATAGAACAAAAAAAAAAGAAGGATGTGTCTTAGGACACGTAAATAGTAACTACTCAGCCATTCTCGCTATGCAGTACAGTTATTTCTTCGTGCAACCAGAAAGGCCGAGTAGTTTCGATTGAGGACACGAATGCCAGCGCAAATGCTTTGCAATGTTTAAGGTTACAAAGGGACATATTTCTCTAACGGTAAAAGACTTCCTGCCCAAATTTGAACTATGTGGGCTGTGATTTTCAGTATTTTGTATGAGTTTCATAAAATTTGCATTTGGCAAACTTAATTTAGAATGCGGGAACGAAAAACAAAATGCAATTTGCCAAGATATAAAGGGGATTAACGTTGAAACGTTTACTAACTTATGCCAAACTTGAAACTCTGTCTTCGAGTTTTGTTTCTCAACATTGTATTTGAGTTTCAGATGATTTGATTAAGTAAAACTTAAATTATAGTGCGAAAATGAAAAATAGGACCGGACGGAACGACAGACGATCAAAGGAACACTTAATGCCTTATTTGCCAAGCGGTGATGGCATTAACACACATTTTCAACCAGTACAGACACAATTAGACAGTGCTTATATGTTCCTAGCAAAACTCAGTCAACGAAAAGATTATAATACAATGAACATTTAATATAACACCTGTATTCTAGTATTAAATTTAGTCTAAAGTCTAAAACAAAATCTTGGACACCTATTTGGATCCGCATTTATTATTCACTATGACTGTCAAAGATTGCTTCATATCCTTTTAATTACAGTGAAAAACTTACATATATAATCACCGTCTCTCTTCCAAAACAACATGGCCAAATCTCTGCGATTCATTAGCACTGCCCAGATAAACAAGTGCTTGAAAATATCATTTATACATATCTCATCACCTGCAAAGGATCATCATCATGCAAATTTACAAACAAAACAAAACTAGTATCTCTGCCAAGACATTTGAAATGCTGCTAGTGTATGATAATTGAAAAAAAAACGGATTTTCTTAATCATGTAATGTTCGCAAATAACTAAATTCCCAGGATGATATATTTTTTGAATACACGAGAAAATAATGTTAACATAGCCAGCTAAGTAGTCAATACTTCTGTGTTGACATTGAATGAAAATGATAGGCCCCAAATGCACTTCAGCTTTGTACCTGTTTTTCTTTTTTTTTATTCGACAGTCACTAATGAGCGATTAATTTAAAGACGAAACACGTCAGTTTGAATTTTAAGCCTGATATATACACAAGTTCATAAAAATATGGTTTTAATTGTTTAAACAATATATTATACAATAAAAATGAAAAAAGTTATTTTACAAAATCTGGAACCATGAGGAATGTTTGTTAGGAAGGGCTTAACTC
Source organism: Mytilus galloprovincialis (assembly GCA_037788925.1). Taxonomy (NCBI): domain Eukaryota; kingdom Metazoa; phylum Mollusca; class Bivalvia; order Mytilida; family Mytilidae; genus Mytilus; species Mytilus galloprovincialis. The sequence goes on along the minus strand of CM075343.1, from coordinate 29,251,866 downwards.
AATTTTGAAGTGCAATTAATTGTTATCAATTACAAATGACCAATTGAATAATTGAATAATTGATTTTAAAATGAGCTGTTAACAATCACATAGCAACAGTAAAGTTTTGAGCTTTTATTATGGAACAATCATTCACTATAAGAATGCAAATTCAAATATTAAACTTACTAGAAATGTTAAAGAAGAGATGAGAAAGGTAATTCAGAGAGCCATTCAAACTCTTAATTCTAAAATAAACTGAAAACGCCATGGCTAAAAAAGAAAATAACCAACGACAAACAATAGTACATAAATAACAATATAGAAAACTAAAGACTGAGCAACACGAACCCCACCAAAAACTTGGGTTGGTCTAAAAGAGGGACGAAAGATACCAAAGGGACAGTCAAACTCATAAATCTAAAACAAACTGACAACGCCATGGCTAAAAATGAAAAAAGACAAACAGAAAAACAATAGTACACATGACACAACATAGAAAACTAAAGAATAAACAACACGAACCCCACCAAAAACTAGGGGTGATCTCAGGTGCTCCGGAAGGGTAAGCAGATCCTGCTCCACATGCGGCACCCGTCGTGTTGCGTAAGGTGTTCCGTAAGGGTAGGCAGTTAAGTGATATATTATTAAACTTGATAGATGATTTAAAGAAAACACATCGATGACAAATTAGAAGCAATCACACAATTATTTCAAATTAAGGAAATACATAGTAATGACATTTTACTCTTAACATTTCAACAATACCTTTCTCAAAGGGCTTCATTTCTTCGCTTCCGAGTATCTTTATCACAGCATCATTAATCATGTCCACAATTTTCTTTTGTTTAAGTGTTTTATCCTTAAATATAATAGGTAATAATTCTAATTAAGAGCATATCTTAGATATCGAAAAGATAGCAGGTACCAGTTTAAAATAGATAAAAGTAACTCTGCATTCTATTCTTGCTACAATATCATTGATTGTTTAGTACTTGTACGAAAATAATATGACGACAAATATATCGTTTTTTGGGGGGTTTAGTGTATTATCCATATTCTCTTAACAGTATTGTTCTTTTTAATTGACCTGGTTTCCTTCTGTTTTTGTTGACAGAACAAAATACTTTAAAATATCATGAAATATGTTCATCTAGAAAATAACGCCGCTCGATTGATAATTTACGACAAGTGCTAAAATTTTCTACATTTTTTTGCTGAGAAAAAATTCGCATGAATGATGATTTTTGAAAAGCATGCAATTATTAACATGTCGATCCACTCGTGTTTAACAATTTCCTTCATGTCTCATATGTACTCTCTGGTATATTCTTAAAACATTTTATCAGCGGTAATCAACTGTTGCATCAAATTTAGAACTTGAAAAAATGGAGGTCCTTGTAGTTTTTATAGACCAATTGTATCCTCTACATGGTAATATTGGTCTTTGTACAAATGACCAAAATGCCTTAAACAATTTGGAAAGAGTTTCTGCTACTTTTTTTCATGTTAAACCTTTGCATATTCCTCCAAAGAATTCCAAAGTTGTTTGTTGTTGGTAGAATATACATTAAGGTTTATATTCTTCTACGTTTCATAGAAAAGTGTTGTTGACAATGTAAAGTAACTCAGCTGTAGTAAAAATGAACGGGAATCATGCACATACTAATGAGGTTAAATATACCTAACGTCATACAAGTGAGTGGTTTAGATAGCTATAAAACCAGGTTTTATTCACCATTTTCTACATAAGAAAATTCTGTACCAAGTCAGGAATATGACAGTTTTTATCCATTTGTTTGATGTTTTTGAGCATTTGATTTTGCCATTGGATTAGGGACTTTTCGTTTTGAATTGTCCTCGGAGTTCGGTATTTTTCTTTTTTTTATTTTTTTAAAACGACTGCAACTAATTTTTTTTTCGAAAATCATATTCGCAAAATGGGTAGATAAGAATTAAAAGATTAATATTTCATTTATATGTAGCACCATTCCAACAGCCTCCACACACGTATGAGGTATATATCTTTCAGTGCATTTGATATTATAAGTCTTGCGGTTATTATACATATTAATTCAAATAGTGTTGCTACTGACACGGACGATTTTAAACAAGCAATTCCTTTGAGTCAAATTAACTATGTGTTCCTACATTCATATCAAGCACACTTCATACAGAAGTTTTTTTTAGGGGGAATGACAAAAGCAAGAATTATCCGCTATGTAGATGATGTCCTCTTACAAATAATAAACCGTATGATGACGACTGTGTTTAACGCATCTATCTCATCGAACTTGAAATAAAACATACAACAGATACAATTAAGTCTACTTTATATATTGACTTAAATCAAGAAATCGATGCCGACGGTCAATTGAGAACAAAACTTTAGGAAAAAAAAAAGGAAATAAAAAATTGTTATTACCGTCCATTTCTTTGTGACAAAATTCCTGCAGTGCTTGTATACTTTATATATCTTCCAATAGAAGCGATATTCCGGAGCAAAACTTTCAATTATGATTTCTTTGGTAGATGGTTTCTACTTTAAATGAAGCTATTAAACTAAAGGTTCCAAGTCATGAAGTTATAGTCATCTCATCAATTATGTTTGGACGCCATACATATTTTAAAAAGATGACAGAGTCGAAAGGAGAAGTTGATGTAGTTTCATACGGCATGTACGGATGTTACGATAATCGAACTGCCACTGACTTATATAATATTCCGTTATTGAAACATAATGAAGAGGAAGCAATGTATGATAATGATTACCTTATAATCGTCTACATTGGGAAATGGAGTTGAAAATGTTTATCACATATATCGAGATATATATATGAATGTACTGTTGTATGCCTTATTATATTTTGTCAAAGCAACTACAGAGACTAAAATTTGCCAGTATTTTCAATTCAGTGATAAAGATAATGCAAAACCCTTACCAATTAGAACAAGATAGGTTTTGTTTTTAGTTTCACAGGAGATTTCTATTGTAAAGAAAAAAGTTCAACGATCTGTAGACAGTCTGATTTTAATAATGCATCCAAACTTAGCTTAAACGGATCTGACAACACACTGGTCTACTTTCTGTTCTGATAACATATTCGTCAGCATAATATTTGTTTCTGCCTCTAATCAATTTATAGTTATTAGAAAGGAGCCTTGTTAGATGGTTGTAAAAGAAGCGTGGATATGTGTTCTGTTTTGTATTTTGTCTAGTATGACACTTACGTTATAAACATGAAATCAGATATCTGATGGTGTTGCTGTTTGTAAAACATTAATGTTATCATATTACTATACCTTTAATTCTGGGAAAATATATTTTCCAAGGCAGCCGTCGGTCTGAATGAGAAAAAAATGGCAATTAATATGAACATGGTGAAAATAAATGGCAAATGCCGTATTCACTTATCAATCGTTGACTGTGGTACCGGTTTAAAAGACTTATTGATGGTCCTTTTTATCACATGCAAATGAAGGCAACAGTAGTATACCGCTGTTCGAAAGTCATCAATCGATTGAGACAAAATCAAATCCGGGTTACAAATTCAAACCGAGGGAAATACATCAACTATGAGAGGAAAATAACGAAACAACAGAGACCCTGAATTGAACAAAAAATAAACGACAATACAACACACACAGACAGACACGAACTATAAGATAACAACTACCATTTTCCTGACTTGGTACAGGACATTTTAAGAACAAAAATGTGGGTTTAACCTGGTTTTGTGGCTAGCCAAACCTTGCACTTTTATAGAAATGTTAAATATAACACTAAAATGACACAATTACATGACAGGAGAATACAGTACAAATAAATGCAAGAACATTCAGGACAGAGAAATTCACAAATATAAACAATACAATAGTACATTTCGACATGCTAACAACAGAATAAAAACGAACACGTAAAACAACATAGGACAGCACACAATACAGCACAACAGAACCACGAACAGTCTTTCCCACTACTGGGTGAACGCCACAAAAGTGACATCACAGTTAATTTTCTAAACAAAATTGATACTGTTCAAGATCAGGTTTGTAACTATGTCATTCGATGTATTTTATAACAATTAACACAATATTAATGTATAATTGGGTTAGTAATTAGATAATTAATTGTATTATCTAACTATGTCAGTATTATTTCTAAATCAAACTGTACAACAAATAAATAGTGTACATATAGTTGCTATTAACTAAAAACTTAGAAATGAGCTAGGTGATTAGTTATCTTTACTTACATACGAATAGAAAATAAAAAAAAGGGGTAGAATTACAACTACAAACAATTAGACATTTAACAATATCCGATCAGAATTACAAATACAACATCATAACTAATAGTACGGTGACCAAGTAAGAAAAAGTCGCTTATTTAAGGAGTTTAATCGTCAATCTGACTATACGGCTATACATCACAGTATTGGTAGTTCAAAGGTTACTCTTCACATTTTGAATTGTCGTCAAAATATCGTACGGTGCAATTTTTGTAAAATGGGCTTTGAAGTACGTTCCCTTACTTTAAAGAAAAAATTACTTTCAAATTTTTTTAGGTCCACATTCTAAAAGAACATTCGTGATATGCTTTCTGTTATTATATGTCGGGTACATGTTATCATTTTGTACAAGTTATTACTTATACAAACATTTTATACAAGTAATTACTTGTATGAAGCCAACATACAAGTTATTACTTGTACAATTTTTACTGAGAAAAAGATAATAACTCATTATATTTGATTATCTAAAGAAATCATTTCCCTTTAAACAAATAATTTATAACTTAGACACAAAGGTATAAACTTTCAACATGTGTGTACCTTTTGAATAACAAATATATAAGCAAAACTTAAAAAAACAAGTCAAAACGTAAGTGTAAAGATGGAAAACAGTGTAGAAACAATATATCAAGAAAAAATTAAATCTAATAATTCGCTTTCACACGCGTAAGATAGTACAGAGAGAATATTAATAATGTAAAGGAAGCCAAATTCAGTTCCAAAAGGACAGCACCCCAAAAGTTGAAAAATAGGAACAAAAGTTAGAATCATGATTGGTTTAATGAATCGAAATCAAATCGAAAAGATTCAGAGAAAGGATTTGACAATGTTGGACATACCAGAGAGCACTGAGGTATACGTCATGGAAGCAGTACAAGTGCTTTCTTAAAGTGGTAACCAAGATCATGTTCACTGCAGTTGTCGGGGTGGCTGTATAAGACAGGAAAATGTAAATGAAATGATCGAGCAAAGCCCATACCAAATAGTCAGCTTTAAAAGGCCACGTAAAGGTAAATGGAAAACCATTCAAACGATAAAACTAACGGCCTTATGTATGTAGAAAAATAAACGAAAAAAATATGTAACACATCGACAAGCGACAAACATTGAATGACAGCTCATGAATTTGGACAGGCACATACATAATGTGGCGGGGTTAAACATGTTAGCAGGATCCCAACCCTCCCCTTTTCCTGGGACAGTGGTGTAACTTTACAACATAAGAACGAACTATAAAAATCAGTTGAAAAAAGCTTGACTCATCAGATGGATACAATCAGAAATACTACATGGAGTGGACGTAACAAACAAACAAATAAATTAATACGAGAAAAGAGTAAAAGAAAATTTATAATAATACCCGACAATTGACAAAACATTTTGTTTAAATCAAAAGTAGAAGCACATGCACAGACAACTCAAAGAGATTGTGTTGTACAAGTTATTATCTTTTTCTCAACAAAAATTGTACAAGTAATTACTGGTACAATTATATTTGTACAGGTTATAACTTGTATGATGGCATCACACACGTAATTACTTATACAAAGTTTTTGTACAAGTAATAACCTGTACAAAATAATGAATTGTACACGACATATACATTATTGCTACACCTAATTTTAAAGTTTTAAACAAAATTTAGCAAAATTAATCCGTTATTAAAGAGTTTTTGTCAAAATTGAACACTACAAATATTTTGCATTTAATAGAGTACGTTTGAATTCAATTTTATCATTTGTTTTTACGTAAAATGTAAAAAAAATCAACATTTATATGATATTTCAAACCTTTATTAAACAACAATATCAAAATCATTTATCTCAAAAGCATTATTTCATCTTGCGCATTGAAACAAAATATACAATACAAAATCGAAGCTACAGATTTTCCTACGGAAATTCGGACGGATACTATCATTTTAATCTATCAATGATATTTCGTATCACAACGATTTTTCTTTGCTAAAATTTGTTCAGTTCGATCTATTTTGTTTGTTCATGTTCCCATTTCGTGTTGTTCATTGTTTTTTTTAGGGTTTATTTTTTAAAGTTTTTTATTTTCGTATGTTTAAGAAACGAAAGTTAAGGTTTTTTCTTTTTTTTCTTTTTATACATTTCAAAAATTAAGAACCAAATTTGAATTTGGAACTTTAATTATCCAGAATATGTCTGAATTAGAAAGTCCTTTACGATTAGTTCCTAGTAGTTCGAAAAGGCCAACATGTGTTTTAATTTTGAAAATTGTATCGTTTGCCTTTACTGTCAAGAGTAAACGTTGCTTCTTTAGATCAGTTGAGAGACGTATCGATGAAATCTGCTAGCAATTTGTTAAAGAGTATGGGTCGTCTGCCTAAATTTCTAATTTGGTGAATCAATTCGATTCTAAAGTCTCTTGTGCTCTTTCTCTACCTTCCTTTGTCCCATAACTCACAACTTACACCAGTTTGAGGTAATGGTTCAATATATTGATGATAAGAAAAGAAAAACATTTGGTGACCTTGCAGCTGACTATTATAAAAATATGACCTATATTCTCTAGCGCACATTATGAGACGTTTTTAACAGCTAAGACATGAAAAACTCAATAAAATCTGCTGAAAGGAATGCCGCACAATGACTATGTACAGCTATCACCAAAGTGTATCAGTTTATTGAAGGGATAACTACTTCTAACTGGAAGAAGTTTCTTTCTGTTAAAGAAAACAAAGAGGCTCTCCCTAATTTTTTGGTAGTTTTCTTCTTCAAAACATTGACAAATTCCCATGATTCCACCTTAACGTGAAACTTACTTTGCCAGAACGTTTGTAAATCCCAAAATTGTCAAAATTATTGCAGACAAAACTGTTTATTAATGTTGTAACTTGTTCAGCACTCAACAAAAGCCGATACTTGTATGATAGTCCATGCCTTATACTATGACATGAAGTTTAGTCATCTGAGAAATGGGAAACAGTAGCAGAAAAATCATACGGACCTCTGATACGGGTATGATTGTTCTGTGTGCTCACTACTAAAACAGATCACACATACATGTAAGTTGTTGGTGCAGATTGGGAAAATTAGCAGTGTAAAGAATGGGTGAAGATTTTCACCCATTAACCAACTATGTGCTTGCTTTTGCCCAACAATTTTTAAACTGCTGCCTGATGTACACGCTCTTACCGGATACGACTCAACTTCCTCAATGTTTGGAGTAGGTAAGAAAACAGTCACAAACTTTGAAGGACACGCACCACTATTTTAGTTGCAGATCCGCGGGAGTACTGACAAAGATGAAGCCCTTGTGAGTGCAAGAAAGTTAGTTTCAAAGATGAATGATCCGAAACTTTAATTCATTCCATCATGATATGAATAAAATGTGGGTCAAGCTAGCCACTAGTAAAGATGTAGGTTTTGTCAGGGTACCTCCCTGTGAAGTGGCAAAAAAACAGCATTGTTTACGTGCTTCGTTTTAAAATAAAAATTGGACCACATCTCGCATTACTACATACCCTATTCCTTCACCTTAAGAATACGGTTGGCGAAATTTGAATAATTCATTACACCCCGTGTATTTTGAAGGGCATATTAAAATAATTCTTGCAGGATCATGAGGATCTTGTGTTTTCATGTAAGGGAAAATCTCCATGTAAAAAGTCATGCGTTTGTTCACAACAAAACCTTACATGTACGGCTCTTTGCCCCTGTGAAGGATCAGAATTATGTAGAAAGTCCTTGAAAAATGAACCAGAAGATAATCCTAGATTAATTATGTTGTGTGGATCATTTTGATTGGATTTGTTAGTTGGAACTGTTTTCAAGGTATGAAGTGGTTTTTGGTTGTAATGAATTACATGCATGGGCTTTTGCAAAATAAACGTTCAGGATAGTAGGCTTCAATTGAAAGCAATAGTTCTCATTTATTGCCGAGGTTGAATATCACCCGGCAAGGTAACTACTTCAACTTTAACGGGATTTGTAATGATCTTGTATTAGAGAACCAGTGTTTGGAAAACGCCAATTTTCAGAATTCATTGACTGCTAAGTAATTACTTCCTCTCATTTTTTTTACATTTTCGAGATAATTCATCGTCAATTGATTTGAAAAAAAATGTCTGTATCTGACATTTAACAAAAAATGGTGCTTATGTCTTTAAGTTTTGAAAAAAAATAGAAAGCAAATAAGAAAACAGTATGTTGATCTTTGACCTAAATTTATGCAAAGCTGTTACCACATTTCTTTTTGACGACATCGATATTCCAAAAGTGCTCATTTTGCCGAATCCAATGATATATAATATAGCTATATAGTATATTTGACGATTAAATCTTTAAAAAATTGGGTCTAGTCACCGTACTATAAATACATGAATGTTTGATAACAAATACCGTGACAAGTCTTATAGTAATGCAAATTCACACTCAGCAAAACAGTCACATTCGGGAAAAGGTCATGTTCAGTACTTAAAATACCAGACGACGTAAATGGTAAAACATAATCTAAGACGTGGTAAAAATGTCCTTAGTTAGCAAAGCCATTATCAATGCTATTTTAGTTTATTACATAATTACAAAAAAAATATACTGGACCTGTCGTCTAAAGGGCATACTTGTTACAATTACCAATTAAGAACTCTTGTCCTTTGTATACAAATTTTTGATTTCAAAATACACTTTAAATACATGTGCAAAGAATCAGTATGATAAAACGTTTGACTGTCCCTCTGGTATCTTTCGCCCCCCTTTTTAAGCCCAATTTTAGATGAATTAAATTTAGGCAGTTTCAATATTCTGACAATTGAGGATGTTCGCTTTTTTTTATAACTTTTTGTCAGATATTTGGAATCCTCTAGTTTTAGCAATGTAGGGCCAATACAAATTTTGCCTGCTAACACCAATTTGAAAGTTCTTTTCATAATTTTATAACATATAGTTTAGAAAGACATTTTTAAAAATGTCATTAAATTCTTGTTATTTTTTCATTGTTTTTTTTTTAAGAAATAAGGTGCCAATGTGAAATGTAAGAAAATTCTAAAGAAAATAATGAATAGGAGTAGTCCACACATCAATGTCAGTTCGGACACGTTTTATTGGCCATTGGAAGGACAAACGGACAGATATACGGAACAATGGATCTGCAACCTGGTCTTTACAGTTTTTACATGTTATACTACAATCAGATGTGTCAATCTGAGGAACAAATAAAGGACCAACATTTTTGTGATAAAGGGTATGATTACAGAGGAATAGGGATTTCTATCAAAGGTCTAAATCTAAATTGTACTTTAGACCTTAACCGTATCTCAATGTCTTGCTTATGTTAGATAACCCTAAGTTTAAATCAGAAGACACTTTGTCTCAATGAAAGGCTCTGCATATGTTACATGAAATAACCATTAATTCTCAAGTAAGAACAAAAAAAAAAAAAAAACACCCGTAAAAGAGAGAAGATACCAGACGGACATTCAAACTCATAAGTCGAAAATAAACTGACAACGCCATGGCTAAAAAAGAAAAATACCTACAGACAAACAATAGTACACAAAACACAACATAAAAAACTAAAGACTGAGTAACATGAACCTCGAATAAAATTGAGGGTGATCTCAGGTGCTGCGGAAGGGTGAGCAGATTCTGCTCAACATGTGGTACTCGTCTGTAGGAAATTTCATTTCGCTTCATCAAAAAGAATTAAAGTCGTGAGAATATTATATAACTTTTTGAAAACAAATTAAGACAATAAGATTTTAAACATGTAGCAACATATGGAAAATATGTTACCAGATAAGTCTAAAAAAGATTGTTCGATTACATACAAAGCACTGATGACGAGAACGTATCATTTTTTCGATATATTGGGGTTACGTTTGTGTCACTCTGGCAGCAGGAACTGCATATCTTTTATTAGCACTTGTGTTTACATACGGGCTCTTATTACTCAATCAATATTTGTATTTGTAGTGAGTTGTGGACTGTTGCTTTCCGTTTTGGCGTTCTTCTTTTAAGCCATGGCATTGTCGTTACCAAGTCAGGAAAATGGCCATTGTTATATTATAGTTCGTTTATGTGTGTGTTGCATTTTAGTGTTGTGTTTCTGTTGTGTCGTTGTTCTCCTCTAATATTAGATGTCTCCCTCATTTTTAGTTTGTAACCCAGATTTGTTTTTTTTTTTCTCAATCGATTTATGAATTTCGAATAGCGGTATACTACTGTTGCCTTAATTTATATGTGTATTGCACTCTTAGCTTTTTTCTCTTTTTTGCAGAAAAGGTAGGAAATAAAATAAAAAATAAGAAAAAATACCAGGAAAAACTCCAACAAACTTGGCTTTACAATAATCATAATATTGATCAACATAATGACAACAACACGATGATACTGATAGCAATTTCAAAAGGTCTGTGGATTGTGAACATCATCGAATACTGTTCAATCATTATCAAATCCGTAATCTGAAAATATCATTTAACCGACAAATATTTAGATATGTTCACATGTAAATGTTCTCTGCATGTGAAATAGTTTAGAGAAGATAGTATTCATTCAAACCTGAAAGATAATACCGTAACGGTAATTCATTTAGATGACAATAATCATCTAATCTACCGAGAATTTATATATCAGGTTAATAAAAATTATTTGAATTTATTAACCGATTTTGTAACAGCTACCATTAATATATAAATATTTGACACATGGCCATGCCAAGCGGCACATCTTTTTGAGGTATACGCTCTATTCTGGTTAGAAATACAAGCATGTATAACATATACGCAAATTTGAACTTACCTCATATAAGCCTTCAAGTGAGTGATCTAAGAAAGTTTTATACAGTTCCTTGTCCAAAATATATTCGAGCACTTGCCTTACCAAGTCAATCCTATCGTCCTTCAATGCGTTGGTGAAAAGCTTTGATAATTTGCTCTCCTTTATGCATAGTTTTTTCTATAAAAATATTATCACATTTATTTTATGATGAACTAAACAATGAAGAATGTATGCTGTTATAAATTTACACGTATATTGAATCAGATGGTCTAAACAATACAATGTAAAAAAAACAATAACATATACATTTAACAAAACTTAATATGGTACAGATCGGTTTGGGGATATCTGTTGCATGAAAAAATAGTTTAAAATAAAAAGAAATGGTTTTCCGTTTAAATAACGAAGCTTTTATCAAATATAGGTAACTATATAGACTTCAACAATGAGCAAACTCCATACCGTATAGTCAATTATAAATGGCCTGACATAACTAAATGACATAAATGTAAAACAATTAAAACTAAAACATCAAAGGCCTGATCAACGAAAGAACAATAAAAGAAATACATATATAAAAGACAGTAACCAATCACTGCGGTACAGACTCTTGACGCGGGTATATATATAATATGGTGGGTTAAATATTTTTTTTAGCGCTCACCCTTTTCCCTAACCTAGGACATTGGTGTAGCAGTATAGAATAAGAACAAAATTAAAAACTCATTTGGAAAAATAAAGACCCCTCAGACTACGCAAGCACAAACATAAATAGCATGAATACTAAAGACACAAAACACCAATACCTGCGCTCTCATAACTCGGTTTGTGAATTTGTGACCATTATGCCAATTTTTACTTATTAAATCACCGCGACTCAGATTAAATCTCATTCAAAGAGTTTCAAATTTTCTTCCACCTTCTCTCTTATCTCTTTTAAATGACCTCTTGTAGCAAGGACAATCTCAGCTAGACTACACCACTTTTGTTAAACTTTGTTAAGCTATATTACTTTTGTAAAAATTGTTTTATATCAAGTATTGTTGTTACAGCACGATTAAGCAGAATCACAGTTGAGACTTTGCTGAATCAATAGTACTCTATTTGTCAAAGTAAAGAATCAGTCTAGCTGCAAGTAGTTGACATAGAAGGAACATAAAAGCTGAAACATAATTGGCGAGGAATGGATAAAAAATAAAATTGTAACAATTACATTTACCTGTAATTTTTCCAAAACTTTACTGTTTTCTAACTTGAATATTTCCTTCTCTGCAATGTCAGGTCTATTCCATAAATCAACAAAATGTAATATGTTATCTGTAAGCTTGTCTTCATTCTTTTCGTCTAAAAGTGGTTAGTTCAGTATGTTACCGTAATACGTTTTGTATCTATTCAATGGCATTAAACATTTGAAAGTCTAAATTCGCAGGCTTAATATGTGTGGTTGATTGACCATAAATGAAATATTTTGTACCGACTTATTTCACTGTTTAAATAGTTTCTCTTAGAAATGAACATGTCTTGGTGTTCATGTCCTTATTTTGTGTTCGTGTCTAAACCCATAAAAAATAACAATACGCATCCTGTCCCGAATGAAATAGGACGCTGTCCAAATTGAGCATAAAGATAAAACTTGTTTTTGTATAGTTGTACATAAAGTTATAATCAGAATCATATGCTTCTTTTTATAATTTTAAGGTTATAAAAGCGTTGATTAGCCCACAGTTTGATTATGCAGTGTACTTTAATCAACTCCTTACTCTCAAATTAGATTACAAAAAAAAATCATTATATTTTTAACAAAACAAATATATGACTGGACTGGCTAATCCGATTCTTATCAAAACTCAGCGTTTACAAGGTATGGAAGCTCGTTTGTCAATATACTGTCAAAATTGATGTGTTATGTTTTTTTCTTTCTATTGTGTTGTCTAGCCTTTATTCTAACCTGTTAATTCATTCTATTGGTAGTAGTATTTTATTAAGCAGATATATTCTTTTGGTATTTATACATGGAATTTTGCATTGGAATTGATGTTTTTGATCATTTTTAACTTTTAGTTTTATTCAACAAGGGTGTGTACTGCTTTTTTCTTCAAATTGATATAAGTTGTCTTGGGTGCAAATAAAACAAAATATGTATGTAAATATACTGAATTTCATATCAGTAAAATGTATGTTTTCTTCCTAAATACAATGTAAACATGTATTGCCATTTTGATACATGATGGAAACAGTTTTTTAAGAACGTATGCTGATAAGATAATCAAACCTAAGTAAAAGACGTCAAATAATATATCCTGAATTGTTCTGTCTAAGGTGTATGTTGTTTTATATACTGAGTACACATGGATCTGAAAATAATAAATAAAATTTCTATGGAGAAATTTTAGTTTTTCTGCATTTTTTCTATGTTATAAAGCAACATTGCCTCCTTTTAATTACTGCTCGCGTCATTAGTATCCTAACCTTTTTTTTATTCTGCAATTTCAATACAATTTATAGCATCTTCTTTTTTCAATTAACATAAAAGCAGATATATAAACCTATAGATAAAATCGTCATATAAACCAGGTTTATAACTGTGTACGCCAGACAAGCGTTTCTTCTACAAAAGACTCATCAGTAAAACTCGAATCAAGATACATTTGTAGTTAAAGGGGTCAAATAAAGTACATGGCTGAAGAGCATAGTGGACCCGAAATTACGAAACGTCTTTCCCAATACAGCTAAGGTTATCTATACAGGGGGTAGAAAATTTCAACATGCTGAAGTATTTACAAAAATTCTATATAAATACTTACTACCACATACACGAACATAACAAATGCTTTAATCTTGAAATGATGATTATCCAAATGTCATAAATATGAAGAAGCTTGCAGAACTTGAATAAAACCAACATTTAAAAGCATGTGTTTTGATTTCCATTAAAATGTGAATATAATTTAAACAAACACAGCCGGTATTGGCATTTTCAATTCGGGACAAATTGTTTTGTGATGAAACATTATTTAAAAATCTGTTCTTTTGTAATAACCAAAATCAAGTTTTGTAAAGAAATTAAAGAGCAGTTGAAACCTAGGTTCCATTTAAAAAGTAACCAAATTGTTATTCATGCACATGCTAATGGAAAAGGTCATGTTTTAAGATATTATCTGTTATGTGTTTTAGCGGAAAAACTTGATCACTATATAAATGTATTTTCCCGCGTTTCGTGGTATAGCGGGAAAATGTTGTCTAAAAAAAAACGTTTTATAAGAACGGTATATTTTTTGACGGGCTTTGTTATGTGTAGTTGTACACGTGGTTACGTGGACCAATCATTTGGATTGTGTCAATAAGTATTCTTATGTTAATGAGGTGAAAGCGGGTTGTTAATTTTCTTGGGTTTGAAAATCATTCTAGCCGCAGACGTTCAACACTAAACATGTCGGAGCCGGCAGAAATAAACATGCTCATCGACCGGAAAATTAAGGACGCTATGAGCCAGAACCAAAACGAGATACTGCAGAGCATCGACAGATTAATGTCTAGTCGTTATGACACGTTTCAGAGATCCGTCCACGAAACGCAGAGGCAGCTATCAGAAACTCAAATGTCAAAAATTCAGCAGATGAACACTGAAAATTACGTTTTCAAGCGAAAGGGAAACAAACGAGGAGCAGTTCAAGGTTAACACAAAAATCGCCAACAAGATGAAAGAGGCCAGAAATATTTTAACAGAATCGCAGGACAACAACGAAAGTACAGAGGGCGCGATGAGGAACAATTGTGAAGGTTTGGACATTCTAAATCATCGACAAAAATTGATTAAGCTCGCGGATCAGTCCGAGAACGGATGGAGAACAGTTACCGAGTATGAAACGCACAACCTAGCAGATGACTCAGAAGACAAAAACGCCTAATACGAGCAGAAAACAAAGCGTCGAGGAAAATGAAGAGCGACAAAAAGATTAAGACACGTTCAACTCCTTACAGTGCCCCACAGTCTACTCGATTCAGCTCAGTTTATCAACAGAGTACAGTTAACATTCCTGTGGTGCATCGACCCGGAAAATATTATGAGTGTGGTTTGTCAGAACATTGGAGGTCAGACCATTATAAACAGGGTTGGCAAACTCAGAAAGAAAAGTCTGATAAGATAAGTACTAGATTATTTAGTAATGATTTATTTGTTAATTTTGGTAGAGAAAATGTTATAGTTTCATGTAATTCACCTGTAGGTAAATTAAGAAGTTCAATTGATTATTGGCGTAATATTATTTGCGCTAACGAGACAGTTATTGATATCATAGAACATGGATATAAAATACCTTTTCACACAGAGCCAAGTGAGGTATTTTTGAATAACAACAAATCGTCTTTAGAGAATTCAGATTTCGTAGAAAATGATATTTTAAAGTTGATAGAATTAGGATGCATAAAAGAATTTTCATGTAAACCTAAAGTGGTCAATCCGTTGACGGTAGCTAACAATAAAAACAAATTAAGATTAGTTTTTGATTGCAGACACATTAACCCACATCTTCATAAATTCAGATTTAAATATGAAGATGCTAGCGTAGCCAGTCAAATGTTTTAGAAGGGAGATTACTGCTTAACTCACGATTTGAGACCGGCCTACCATCATGTAGAGATATTTGAATCACACAAGACATATTTAGGTTTCGCTTGGGTCAAAAATCGTGAAACAAAATATTACGTCTTTAATGTTTTACCATTTGGTATATCTACTGCTGGTTATATTTTCAACAAAGTTGTAAGGTGTATTGTTTAACATTTACGAAATTCAGGTTTGAAAATTATCATGTATTTAGACGATGGCTTAGGCGGGGCTGACGAAATAAGTCAGGCCCAGGAAACTAGCATAGTTGTTCAGAAAGTACTGAAAGTTTCTGGGTTTTTGATATAAGAAGATAAATGCAATTGGACACCTAGCTAAAATGTGGTATGGTTGGGTTTGGTATGGCAATTTTACAAAGGCATGATTTCAATCACGGAAAGGCGACTTCCCAAATTGTTAGATACTTTAAATAGAATTATACACAAAATAGGTAAAGGAGAAATACACGTTTCGGCAAGGTTTCTTGCTTCTATAATTGGTCAGATCATATCTATGCAAGGGGCAGTCTGCACGGCTAAATGCACTGCTTTGTGTTTGTTATTATTGTAGTGTAGTTAAGACCGCATACCGATTTCGAATTTCCCGCCATTGCATCCTGTAGTTGCGTTATTAACACCTCACATTTAGTTTGTATTGTATTCGACTCTTCATCATTTGAACCATAAAGCATTTTTGCCGCTTCTATCAATTCAGATTTAAATTCCTCACTATAAATATACAAAAGACATAGTGATGATGGATATATTCTTATGAATAAACATGTACATGCATATATAAAGACACAATTTGTTTAGTTTATGATTCATCAAATCTGATACCTTCTACAGTTAAACATGTTTCGATCGCGTAACACGTCTTGTATCCAGGACGGTGATTTAATAGCACAATAAACGAGCAAGCTGTAAGAATCGGTAGCAACTAGTTTGACTCGCCAATTTGATATAAAGCACGAAAAATTACCTGCATAGTTACGAAAAACAAAGAATACCAATGAAAGATTACTCACAGTTAATACCAGTTACGAAAAATAAGTTCAAAGTAATTTATACTAATAAATAAATCACTAACCTGCTGTTATTCGTACGCATTCTGAATCCCTTAGATATAAAGTCTGCCGCTTTCCCAGACCCATTTATGACCAAAACAGGAAAACTCCTCTTTAAATTCACCATAGCGGCTTCAAACGAGTCTTCCTCACCACCAACAAGCATAACTATCAACGGGATCTCTAAGTGTTCTGTTGTAAAAGATATATTACATGTACTTTAACATTAAGTTTACTTCTTGTAATTCAAAGAGAAACTGATATAAGCATATATATGTATGTTTTCGATTTTGCAAGATGAACATTTGCCAGCAGTAGTTTATACCAAACAAATTGCCTGATTGAGTTTTGTGTTTAATGTCACTTTCTGCATTATTGGCTATGTCGGGGTGGAGGAAGACGTGGTGTGGTGCCCGGACGTATTCCCGACTTTTGGCAGGAAAACTCTCTTTTTTATTCATTTATGTTAAAAATTTAGTGATCAATGTTTGTCAAGTTAAAAACACTGTTGAATCTTCGTATTAGATATGTAACAGTGTTAATAGTTATCAAAGGTACCAGGTTAAAATGATAGCCTTTAAGAATAGAAATATTTATCGGATCGACAAGTTTACGCAGATTTGCATATCTAACTGACTGTTTGGCTTTAGTTGGCAGTACTTCGCTTGTGTATACAGAATATGTGTGAACAGTTTTAATTGTATATAATTACTACTTGTTTGTAAATGTACAATAACGTCATAAACGCATTGACGTTACGAATAGTTGAAAGACAAGAATGCAAAAACATGAAAACAGTTGACGAGCTGTACATTGTATTACTAAAAAATTGCAGTTTCACTTTTGAAATGCTTTCATTACTAAAATGCATGGCATTCTTAAAGTCTCGACTTATACAAAAATAGTCATGTTCATGAGTTCATTTTTTCAGTAATTTCTATATGTACACATCTACTTTGTTTGTATTCATTTATTGATATATTTCATCTATTAGAAATTGCAAGTGCCGAAAGCTAATTTAAACAAGTTTTCGTTTCCTATTGTTAAAGTTCCTTTTTTTACGGTGATGTTCCTTTGCATCATTTAATGGTGTTTATATATCACAACTCGTTCGTTATGCCTTTGTCTGTTGTGGCATTTTGGAATTAATTTTATATACATTTGTACATTCTTGGTTCTTCAATCTGCCGATACCTGTATCTTGGCATTGCACAAGGTCATGTTTTTTCTCTGACTGTTAATGACGTCTTTACACTAAATCTATTGGATGTTGGATGTGTACTAATTGATATTTTTGTCTTAGATGCATGTTTTTTTTTTTTATTAGTTGTTATTGGCTTTGAACAAGCTGTCAGTAACTGCGAGTACTCTCAAATCTGTTTAGTATGTCTATTTGTTGTGTGGATATATACATTTTGTAAGTACCCTGCAACGTCCATTCTGTCTTTTTGTTAGATGTGTCCTGCTGATGAGTGAAGCCTTTTTCAAATAATCTTTATAGTTTGGTTTTATATCCCAGGTTATAATGGTTGGCACCTTCAAACATGTTTAACCTCGCTACATTCTGTATGTGCCTATCCCAAGTCTGAAACCTATATTTCAGTGGCTGTCGTTTGTTGCTGTGAAACATATTTGTTTTTCGTTCATCATTGTGTACCTAAATTTGGCCGTTGGTTTGAATTGTGTTTCATTTGTCATGTTGGGGCCTTTTATGGCTGACTACTAGAATAGGGTATAGGTTCTTGTCATTGTAGAAGGCCGTACGATGAACTATAGTTGTTAATGTCTGTATTATTTGGTCTCTTGTGGAGAGTTGTCTCGTTGGCAATCATACTACATCTCCTTATTTTTATATTAAAAAATGGTACCTTACCTTTAATGCAAACTTCTAGGTTACCTTTGTGTGGTTGAAGTATTGTGATTCCATCTTTATTATTGGTTCGTGCCTACAAATTTGAACTAATGCGCTCATTAATGAATATACTAAAAATTTCTGATATGACTCCAATGTTTTTAGCCAATCTAGAACTAGGTATACTAACAATAAGTGTCATTATGGTGCATACGTTCATGACAAAGCAAATCAAGAACACACACAAATAACTAATACGAACTAAAGTTCTCTTAAAAAGACAATGATCTATACAAATAGAAAAATAATTAAAAGGTTTCTTACATGTACTTGAGACAGAACCCTTTATATTGACAAATCTTTTTTAAAGCCGGACTTCAAAGTTTTTGTGAAACTACATAATCTAGAGGTGGCGTGAATCAGATGTACAGTAGATCTTTTAGAGCACATACAATCTTATATTCTTTCATCTTGCAATAGTATTAAAACAGTTGACCTCATTACACCTTACACAGGTATTGCCTATTCTAAACTATAAGAGATATTTAAAGAGTTGGTCATGGTTTGTTTGATAAACAGAATGTTTTATGTATATACAACTATCTTGTTTCAATGAGGAATAAATCATACTTTATAAAATTCAATCAGGTTCAAACAATTTTTTTCTGAAACTGACATTATTAATAAGCTTGATTTCTTAGTTTAGAACATATTTGTTAGGTTTGGAGGACTTGTATTTCAACAAACAATCGGCATTTCCATGGAAACCAACTGTGATGCTCTTCTTGCCGACTTGGTCTATTCATATGAGGCTGACTTCATACAGGAACTTCGTAGGAAGAATGAAAAGAAGATAGCAGTATCCTTCAACTTCACTTTCCGCTATAAAGATGATGTTCTCTCAATAAATAACTAAAATTTGGTGACTATTTGGAACTCATTTATCCCATCGAACTTCAGATAAAGAATACAACAGATACAGTTAATCTGCCTCATATCTTGACTTACATCTAGACATTAGCAATGAGGGTCTGTGGAGAACAAAACTTTACCACAAAAGATGATTTCAGTTTCCAAATCGTGAATTTCATTTTTATGTCGCAACATCCCAGCAGCGCATACATACGGAGTTTATATCTCCCAATTGATACGATATTACAGGGCTTGTATTTCTTATCATGGAAGCAATCAATCAAAGAGTTCCGATTAGAACAGTTGAAATCCTCCCTTCCTGTACATTTTAGGGATGCCATCACCAGTTTGTTGACCGTTATGGAATATCTGTTTCACAGATGACGAGGAATATTTTTAAATTGTCATTACAATCCCGTCACCTTTTCCCCGATTATGACAAACCAACTAGATTAATCACCAATTTGTATTTACAAGATCACCCACAGTCTTTTGATTTCTATGATGTGAGTGTGTACTTTTTGTGTACGGTTTTTATTGTTTGTTGGTCTTTTTCGTTTTTAGACATGGCGTTTTCAGTTTATTGACTGTATAATTACGAGTTTGAATGCCCCTTTATTATCTTTCGCCTCACTTTTATAATCTTTTTAACATTATTTGTACCCTATTGAATGAATGCATTTCATTTCACGAATAATTTGGCTTTTGACTGGCACCAAATTCAAATCATAGTTCTAACTATCGTCTTCTGATGATATCATCAATATGATCAAGATGCAATCTTTTCCCGACATTTGCAGTTGAAATATAGAAATTGCTAATCGTTTGAATAACTATAGAAGATTTAAAGTAAGTCATGGGAAGTGAATTGACTATTTTTAGAAATATTTTCACAAAATATTTGATTCTGACGAATTGTCAATTTAAATAATGATAAAGGCAAGAATAAGTACATGTAATAAATGTTTTCACAATGTTTAAGTCTGTTTTGATAGTAATTCTAGTGTGTTTTCAAAACAATATTAGTATGTTTTATAAGCTACTCTGGTGTGTATTGAAAAATATGACTAAATCTTTAGTGTCTTTCAAATGTCACCTACAATACCATCCTTATGGATACAACAGGATTGACTTTTGTCTGTGTTTTCTCGAATCACTTCTTCAACAATCTGCCCAATGCAGGTATCTTGTCCTTCAGTTATTATCCATATATCTGAAAGAAACCAAATAATGATGATTATAATAGTACTGAAATAACTATATGGTTATTTTTACACCAATTAGGACTATATGTGTTGAAAAGAAAATCACACGAGGAATCACATATATTTAAATTCGTTCAATATGGCCTTGCGTTTGATTTGTAAAATTAACAAAATAAAAGTGCTGTTGTTTTTATAATTCAAACTAATTACAGCACGTCATATTAATTGTTCTAAAATGTATGAGCAAAGTTTATGTTTGCTTCTCAAAAGAATGAGTGAACCTAATTGAGATTTGAAGTGACATATTATATACAAAGTCAAAGAAAGAAAATGAATAATACAAAATGTTTGCTTACATGTTGTATTCATTAATTCAAGTAGACCACTTTTAAGTTGAGTTTTAATCGTTTCATTAGGCAGATACTTTTTAGCCTCTCCTATGATAGACAGAACTGCAACTGGTTTTTCTTTTTCACAATTTCCCAATGACTGTTTGGTTTTCGTAACCTTGAGCAATCGATCACACTGAAAAAAAGGAAATATTTTCTATCTTATATAACTGACTATAATTACTAACCATATTCATTTGTCAAAAAAGAAGATTTAACTTCACGTTCTTTTTTAGGCTAGAAAATGACTGTTAGGGTAATACCATGGGTATATATTTGTTATACGCTTGAATTAGACACTACCCAATGTTACGGTCAAAATCACCAACACTCAACCAATAAGATGTGTGTGTGTGTGTCGCATTAAGAGATACTATTTTACTTAGTTCTCGAAAAAACGGTGGACTGATACGGTAATTTATGATATATATTGTTTTCTACGTCAAGAAACGTGAATCTATGCTATAAATTGTGGTCTTCTCCAAGAATTGGTAATTTATGTTTAAAATTGTGTTCTTCTCGAAGATGCTATATATTTTTTTAATTCTGTTAGGTTTCGAACGAACAACTGTTCGTCCATTATACCATGCTACGATCTCTGCACGTTAAAAAGTACTGCAACAACTATTTGAGGTGTCGTTAAATGGCCTGTTGACAAGGTTAATGTCTGTTCCAATCCAA
This sequence comes from Mytilus galloprovincialis, assembly GCA_037788925.1. Lineage (NCBI taxonomy): Eukaryota > Metazoa > Mollusca > Bivalvia > Mytilida > Mytilidae > Mytilus > Mytilus galloprovincialis. The sequence continues at coordinate 29,230,132 of CM075343.1, read as the reverse complement.
TATGCCATAATTGTTCAATGGCACTTTAAATGTCCAGCCCATTATCCCAGTTGAACCTCTATCGAAAAACCTTCCTATTGCTTTCAATTTTTAGAGCAATAATCTGTAACCATCAGTCATTCACATAATGGTTTGCATATTTCTAATTGGTCAATGAGTTCAGAATTTGGAAATGATCAACCAATCAACTTTCACTTTTCCTATTCAGTTTCTTAAATTTGCAAACAGTTATGCTTTCGACATTTGTTTGTGTGCACAACGAACCATTGTTTTGGTCCAACATGAGTTTTATGAGTCACAAATCTGATAAGTACACAGAATGAGCAAAAATTGTTTTCAGATTTTAGAATTGAAAATAGACTAATAGGTAAATAAATACATATACTATATAAAAATAAAAATAAAGAAAGAAAAAAAAGAAAACAAATAGAGAAAGAAAGATATAGAGACCAAAGAAAGTTTTACAAAAATGCACTCGACATTTGTTTATCTACTATTCACTATATTCTGGTATAGTATAATCAATATCGTTGATTATTAAAAAACTCCGATTACATCCGTCCATTACTTCTACGGTTGACAGTAACATCTATTTTTGAGACAATGTTTACCGTTATTATGATTTATATGTGCATTGTTGTAGGACATTGCATGGCTAAGTAGATGGTGTAAAAATATTTGTGTTTTGTTTACAGTAGTTTATAGTCTTTAGTATTTTACGTTTATCTTACTTGTTCATAGAAACTGAGTTATTCGTATGTATTACCAGAGGCATACATTCGGTTGGGGCTGCTAACTTTTCATGTTAAGACATTTAAATTCAAACAGCTTTTTATGCCCCACCTTCGCTCTAATTATATCAGATGAACCAATCGCTAGTCATATCCATGGTTTTACCATATTGGTTACATGAATAATTTTGATATTTTGATATTTATAAAATTTGTTTTTGATATAATTTTGTACATGTGTTCTCTTGTTTGATATTGGCATTTTATACTAAATGCTCATTTTCGACATACAATTGTGTTGGGTTTTATTTAGAGCGAACAAGCTCCTGTATGTCTCTCTGTACATGTATATCGTTGTTGTAACCGTGTTACATTGGCGGGATCAGAAAGATATTTATGAAAAGCATAAATGAATTTATGGTCCCTAAATACTGCCGGGATTGTTGCTATTGTCTTAGCAGGTTTCTTGTTTAGATTGATAGCCGATCAACCAATGAAAAGTCTCCTTTTCGACAACACCTTCATTTAGAGAGACAAAGACATTTAATTTTATAACAAGAAAAAATTTAATTCGTATAATTACTTAGCCTTCTCATCGTATTTTGAACTAGAACATAAAGTGAAAATATTTTAGAAAAAAGAGACTCAATAGATGAATACATTTACATACATTTCATGGAAACTAATTATAATCAATATATATCACAACACTATCAAGTTGTACTTTTAATAGATACCGTTTCTTTATTTGATGCGGTTGGTTCTGTTAAACATCGTCACATCGTTCGTGTCTTTAGAAATGGAATAGTCTGAGAAATGACTTTAAAAAGCTGTGTATATTTCGAACGGTTAACATATTATTAGGAATCCGGTAATGTGACTATATATTATCATTTATTTCCGTCGAAAACTTTGATTAATTTATATGTTACCACTCCTATTCGATTGCACATGTCAGATATGATGACGGTCATGTGAAGTCGGTTTGAACAATGATTTGAGTTGACAAGAATAGAAAGTATAATCGACGCCATCTCTAATATGATCAAATATTCTACATTAAAAATAAGCTCTTCAATTTTCCACCCTATGACGGCTTATTTTCGGTACACTTGTTTTATGATGATATATTTTGCCCATAAGCCACAATTCTACAAATAAGATTGGTGTATTGCTTTGATGCATCACATATTGATGAGTCAAAATCATTTGTTTTCTATCTAGATACATACGAGTGGACAATTCGATGTGTTCTGCAGACTGTAACCGGATTTTTCCTGAAGTTTTTCCCTAAAACAAGAAAACTATTATCGTGATACCTATGACACGCATGCTTACATGAAGAAAATACAAGCATATGTTCTAAAAATGTTCGAACTAAGTTGAACGAAAAAAAAAATTTACATTAAGCAAATAAATACACTGGGGTTGTCAACAATACCACAAAGAACATACCGTATGTCAAGTTCGTAATCTTAGGGATTCTAGAAAAGTTGTGAATACACGTTATCAAATGTATAAACAAAAATACCGAACTCCAAGGTAAATCAAAAAGGCGGAAGTCCATAAAACTTGACGAAATCAAAAATTAGAATATACTAACAAATAGAACAAATGGCATATTCCTGATTTGATACAGGCGTTTTCAAAGAAAAATGATAGAGTGAGCTAGTTTTATAGATAGCCAAAACTCCGACTAATGACGTTTGTTTGTTGTTCCACTATATTGACAATATTGGACGTGCAATCAAAAGGAACATACTAGGTTAATCTGAAAATAATTTTCATCAAGCAGCCCATAACAAAAATGCATGTGTAAACAAACATCACTGAAATAATAGGACAGACAACACAACTGTTTAAAAAAAATTCCAACAAACACATAAACAAATCTGACAGAGACGCCAGCAAAAAACTTATTGTAGTTGATAGTAAAACATACAAAACATTCAAAACGACCAGCAAAAACAGTTTTTGAAGTTGGTGGTGAAATTAGTTTAATTCAGGATGTACTTAGGTAAAATTAAAAAAATCTAGAATTTAAAATTGATACTTTTAGTCAAAAGAACATTAGTTAAGGAACAACATAAGCTAAAAATATTATCAGGTTATGGTGCTCCTCATTGCGATATTTGTTTTTCTTTCAAAAAATGGCGGGAAACGACTGACTCGGACTTTTACCTTATATTTGCATCGGTATTATTTGGGTCTCAACTCGACCGAAAAGAAATCTAGAACCTACTTAAATTTAGGTAAACGACCTTATATGAGCTATTGAGGTTTCAATGAAATTAAAAATGGGTGTTATGGGGCGAAATATTTTACCCTGTATTGAAGGAAAAAAAGTAGTCCGAAAATCTGACACATATCACTAAACCTCACCTAAGTACATCCTTCTTAAGTAAAAAATAAAAACAAGGGTTAACAAAATGTAACCAACAGTGCAAAAAAGTCGTACATCATATCCTCATATCTAAACTTGCATACAACAGGAACGTTTAAAGCCTACAATCCGATTGCAAGATACACAAATACCGAGTGACTACCAACGACGTAACAAATACCATCAACAACACTTCCGTTGATTATAAAAACATTCATATTTTATGGAAGATAAGCGCTGGCGATGTTCTTGACCCAGAAGAGTAAAGATCACGACGTAGTGTTCGTAGGGATCTTGTTATGTCTACCTTTAATACCATAAAGTGGATAAAACAATGTATAGTAAAAACCACAATAAAAAGTATCTAATATTAGAAAACAAACATTGATGAATGACTTTGTAAAATAAAAATGTGGTAGCTAAAAAAAAAAAGATGTCATATAAACGTTCCCACCATCAGTTCTATTGACTGAACACTATGATTTGTACATATCACAGGGTTGACACTACTAAATTCAATCATTGTCAAATTGTTCCCTATTGTAGTATTTTAGTCAGTAAGACTGTCTAAGATAACAATACGAATACTAAAAATCTGCAAGATTTAATGGACTTAAAATAAGGCGTATAGGTACAGTTTTCAATTAGTTATCGGTCATGACGTAAAACAGCGAATCAAAGAATTCAACTTTATTGATAACTAATATAGGACAATGCTGTTGTTTACAAATACTCCATTCCAGGACCTTTTGTTTTCCAAATAAATAATATCTAATACTAATTATTGATAAGTTCCAGGTCGACGGGTTCAAACAGAAAGCCGAAAAAACTGTGTATCTTATAATCGGCATGACTTTATTAGATAACAATACCAATACTAAAATACGGCTTACGCATAGTTGTATACTTTAATTCAGTCACGGATCCACGATATCATGGGTGTGGTGTAGTAGTATTTAATATTAGGACAACACAATCATTAAAGAATGACTTCGTCAAATAAAAATGTCTTATCTTAAAAAGACAATTATCTCATGTAGACGTTCGTACCATCAGTTCTCTTGACTAAGCACTAAGATGTGTATATAGAGCCAGAGTTCATCGCTCCTAATCTCTGTCTTTCTATTAAAATCTCTAATAATATTATAAACTTACTCACGTATAAGGGTTGTTTTAATACTCACTGAAAAAGAAAGCAAACAAAACTATTACATTGAAATGATATTTGTTACCTTTAATTTATAAATAATTTGGTGATGGCTACACATTTTGGTTGCATGTCAAATATTGTTGTCATGTATGCAAGGATACGTTCAATTTGTTTTATGCGACATGAAGAAGCAAATGTTGTTTAATTCTACGTATTCGCAGGCTTTACTGATTGTAAATGCAGATTGTTAATGTCACTCTATTTCCACGGAGTAATGCTACACGAATAAAAAAAGGAGGTGTGGTATAATTGAAAATGAGAAAACTATCCACCAAAGTTTATTTGAAAAGGATGCCATGAATATTAAGTTACTCTCTATTCGTTCATAAAGTTTCAAATTGGATGCAAATTTTCATTCTTAAATCTTACCTTTCCTTTCTTTTTGGCATCCTCTTGACATTCCTTCATACGTCCGTTTTCCCAAATTTGTCCCGGGAGAGGCGTTTCTGTTCCATAGGAGGTAGACCGGGCAGCCACTGATGTCATACTTCAATTTCAATTACAGATATTCTAAAAATACCGTTCAATTCATCAACATTTAGGTTGAACTTTGTAAATACAGTTGTTTCACAAACCACGCCTCTTTTGGGGAAATATATAATGTTCATAAATTTTTTGATTTGTTAATGTACTGATTTGCAGATATGATCTATATGTTTCATTTCATAGAGACATAACTTGGGAATGTTACCAGTATAAATACACATGGTAGCGTCGAAAATTTAATTCTAAAGAAAACCCAACGTAAGGGAGCGTAGTACAATTTTAGTATAAGTTTAGAAGTTCTGAGCATAGAAATGTTGAAAATATGCCGTATAGTCCTATGTTTTGACCTTTACATAAGATATAAGTGCTTATCAACTTTCCTTTCTAGGATATCTCCGAAACGTCATTGTAAAAGTGGCACAGATTTAGCCGTAAAAGAGGTTCCTATTGGAAATTGCATTGTCTATAGTAATAGAAGTGCAACCTTGATAAGGATCATGTATTGTATCTCTATATAGAAATAAGAAGATGTGGTATGAGTGCCAATGAGACAACTCTCCACACAAGTCAAAATTTACTAAAGGAAACTATTATAGGTCAAAGTACGGTCTTCAACACGGAGCCTTGATTCACACCAATCAGCAAGTTATAAAGGGCTCCCAAAAATGACTAGTGTAAAACCATTCAAACGGGAAAACCAACGGTCTAATCTATATGAAAAACGAGACACGAGAAACACTTATAAACCACATCAACAAACGACAACTACGTACTGAACATCAGATTTCTGACTGAGGACAAGTGCAAACAATTGCAGCGGGTTTAAACGTTTTAATGGTACCAAACCTTCACCCTTATCTGAAACAATAGTGTAACATCACAACATGGAAAGACACACTATGAAATATCAATTGAAAAGGCTTAACTTAATCAAAAGACATATTAACACCAGTCAACATACACTGAACAAATGAATTTGATATATGATGCAATGCACATATTTAAACTGTTAGTCGGTTTGTGTTTAATATTATACAATTTTGCCGGATTTCGGTATTGAGCAGTAAAAACTGGCACAGATAATGTTATTACTACCATTGGGTTGGTACCTCTTGTCCTCTCTATTTGTGCACTGTTAAACTCGGTGTAACGATCGAATTGTCAAACAGGAAGGCAAAAAAGATTAAATGATAAATAGTATTATGTTTTCCCAACAGTTTCCCTAAACATGTAATCTAGATTTGTGTGAATTACCATGTGCACATTTTTTTTTATATCTGTGGTAAATATAACTAGAGGCTCTCAAGAGCCTGTATCGCTCACATGACTCTACTTGTTTATTTGAAATTATTTAAAAAAGATAAAATTTGGCTACAAAGTAAACAACACCTTGTCAGCACCTCAAAGTAAAGGAACAAACATGTTTGGCTTTATTCAATTCAGTGGTTCTTTAAAAGAAAAAATGTGTATGTATTTTCCATAGGGTCCTATGTTAAACTATGTCCCCAGCTGGCGGACATCTTGGATGATGGATCTGCTACAAAGAAGCAACACATGGTCAGCATCTCATAAGGAACATTCATGCTATGTTTGGTTTCATTCCATTCAGTGGTTCTCTAAAAGAAGTCATTTGTTTGCATTTCCCATAGGGTCCTATGTTAAACTAAGTCCCCCGCTGGCGGCCATCTTGGATGATGGATCAGCTACAAAGTAACAACACTTGGTCAGCACCTCATAAGGAACATTCATGCTATGTTCGGTTTCATTCCATTCAGTGGTTCTCTAAAAGAAGTCATTTGTATGCATTTCCTATAGGGTCCTATGTTAAACTAAGTCCCCCGCTGGCGGCCATCTTGGATGATGGATCGGCTACAAAGTAACAACACTTGGTTGTCCCATAAGGAACATTCATGCTATGTTGGGTTTCATTCCATTCTGTGGTTCCCTTAAAGAAATCATTTGTATGCATTTTCTATAGAGTCCTATGTTAAACTAAGTCCTCCGCTGGTGGCCATCTTGGATAATGGATCGGCTACAAAGTAACAACACTTGGTCACCACCTAATAAGGAACATTCATGCAACGTTTGGTTTTCATTCCATTCAGTGGTTCTCTAAAATAAGTCATTTGTATGCATTTCCCATAGGGTCCTATGTTAAACTAAGTCCCCCGCTGGCGGCCATCTTGGATGATGGGTCGGCTACAAAGTAACAACACTTGGTCACCACCTAATAAGGAACATTCATGCAACGTTTGGTTTCATTCCATTCAGTGGTTCTCTAAAAGAAATCATTTGTATGCATTTCCCTTAGGGTCCTATGTTAAACTAAGTCCCTCGCTGGCGGCCATCTTGGATGATGGATCAGCTACATAGTAACAACTTTTAGTCACCACCTCATAAGGAACATTCATGCTATGTTTGGTTTCATTCCATTCAGTGGTTCTCTAAAAGAAGTTATTCGTATGCATTTCCCATAGGGTCCTATGTTAAACTAAGTCCCTCCGCTGGCAGCCATCTTGGATGATGGATCGGCTACAAAGTAACAACACTTTGTCAGTATCTCATAAGGAACAGTCATGCCATGTTTGGTTTCATTCCATTCAGTGGGTCTCTAGAAGAAGTTCAAAATGTAAAAAGTTAACGACGAGGACGACGGACGACGGACGACAGACGACGGACGACGGACGACAGACGACGGACAACGGACGACAGACAACGGACTACGGATGCCAAGTGATGAAAAAAGCTCACTTGGCTCTTTGGGCCAGGTGAGCTAAAAAAGAAGATGTGGTATGATTGCCAATTAGACAACTCTGCACAAGAGACCAAATGACACAGAAATTAACAACTATAGATCACTGTACGGCCTTCAACAATGAGCAAAGCACATACCGCATAGTCAGCTACAAAAGGCCCCGAAATGACAAATGTAAAACAATGCAAACAAAAAACTAACGGCCTATTGTATTAACAATATAATGAACGAAAATCAAATATGTTATACAACAAAAAACGACAACCACTGAATTATAGACTCCTGCATTACTTAGGACTGACAGAATCAGAATGTGGCGGGGATAAGAAAGCATAGCAGTCGGGAATTTGTCAGTCACTGGTAAGACAAAAATCTAAAATATGTTTATTCCCCGTATGATGGAAAGCGGTACCTGTTTAGGTTACACCTGGTGGGAAATCCTAGGCTTATTCACTGGTTTTGGTTATTATTTGTTTGCTTGTATACTCGTATGCTTGTATATTTTTGAATTATTATAGAATTAAGCTTCTTTCGATGATTTGCACTGTCTGCACCACATGCGGGAATTGATATTGCGTAAAGCGGTTCAACAGTAAAACATAATATCAAACCTGATTAATTTTTAAGATGATTGGATTTGAGATCGACAAATACACAAGAAGTTATTAAATATGATTTAGATAACTGAGTTTTCGCTACCAATTTATTTCAAATATTCAATAAGAAATTTGAAAAATTAAATATAAAACAGATTTTCTGTTGTAAGAATTGTATTTGTTGTTTGTTTAAATCTATTTTTAGGAATGATATGCTCCCTTTCAATTCTCATAATTTCGTTTTAAAGTGTTTGATCATTCCTGTTCATTCCTAACTTGTATTCTTTTGTATTCTTTTGTACAGGTAGTTGCACCTTTTTGCTACCAATTCTCTACAAAACAATGAACCGCATTGATGACAATGACTGGAATGGTTTTATATATTATAACTCTTAAGAGCGTAATATATAGAATACAAAATAATAAAACGAATGCACATTGCCTTTTAGTTCATTTAAAAATCGTATATACATTTAACTAACTAAATTATTCAACAGGGCATAATTATATAGTAAAAATTTAAATTGAATGAATAAATATATCATTTTACTAAAGTAAATACATAATACAGTTATTCACAGTAAGATAAAGCCGATATAATCGATGTTAAAGTTTAAGTTTGCACTATTCCTTAGAAAAGTTTGAAAGTTTTAAAATGTTTACATGATAAATCAAACATTAAGGTTAAAACAGAACAAACAAATATCTCAAGTGATTTAGGGGAGGGTGGTTTTGGTCTTATCTTAAACCAATGTCATTTGCTTTTAAAATACAATGAATCATTTAAAATATGAAGTAACATGTATATTGTCCGCACATATATATTCATTTTGAGATACGAACTGTACTCACCTTCTAACAAATCATCCGAAATTAAATTTCCAAAGCCATTAGCACAAAAAAGGATTTAAATTGAAATATATTTACTTAGACATACTTCCAGACTCTTCATAATTCAACACAGTAAAATTCTTATGTGAAAAACATTTATATCAAATGAAATTCAACACGCTTTTTAACTCAATTATCTATCGTTGAAAAAAGTTTAAATTTTAACCAGTGTGTATGCGTTAACAAATACCCAATGAACAAACTATTGTGAAGTCAGGTATGTCGATTTAATACAATCTTTCATACTTATATATTGATAGTATATCTTGATATTGTGATGTTGTTATTTAAATGAAAACAGATCATTGAAGAAAATGTGTGTCCTTGTTGTCGTTGACACAATCTTTTTAAAAATCTTTATGTACGGTGAAAATTTTTTAAATGCCTAATACAGTTCCAGATAATTAGTTAATATGTATATATTTTTGTTAATATAAAATTTACAATCACTTTATATCTACATGTACCCTTTTACTTTTTTAATTTTTATTAAATCACTTTGAAATTGTAAATAGATCGACAATTTACATGGATATATATGTAAATGTTTTGCTGTTTTGAAATGTTAAAAATACATCATCGTCACTTAACTTGCCAACGTCGAACCGTGGTAACCATTTTCATAATGATATGTTCATGCATAAAAAAAAACTATACAAACTTGGAGAACATATTCGAAGGCCCCATCCGTCCTCAACGAAGTTACTTAAAATAAATTAAGTCCAAAAAACAGATATTTGATGACAGGACAATCAAATTAAAACATACAAATATTAAACATACATAAGCATCCTAAAAAATTCATCAATCTATTATTCTTCAGTGTATAAGGTTAATTTCAAATCAGTTACAATACTACATTTTTTTCAAATCAGAAATGAAAAAAAAATATATCTATTGAATAGTTCTTAAATAATATAAGACAGTTTAAATAAAAGTTAATTTGCCCTATATGCAAAATTTGCGTCATTCAGAAATATTTAAAGACCTTGTACTTTTTAGCACAGATTTAAATATCTGTTTGCACACACAAGTGTTTTTTGTAAATATCGAATTCAATAGTTCTGGTTCAATGGTCTCAATCTACAAGAATGTGTATTCATTTTATCATTGTGTATTTTTTTTTAACAAAACCGCCGTAGTGACAAGTGTATAATGCATAAGACATAAGGGATAGAAAGAAGTGGATTCAATTCCTTTATGAAAAATATATGAATTGTATGTACTTACGAGCATAAGAAACACATTCTGCTAAATTATCAAGAAGAACATAATTAAGATTCCGTGATCCTTGTTCCTAAATGGGCTATGTCACAAATTTTAATAAACTTTTGCATACAACGTTGGCTCGTTTTATTATAATGATAAAATAAGAACAAACAAGAATGCATTTGTCTCTTTTATTTTCTCAAATATTACTGAATGAATTCTTTCAAAATAGATGAACATTTGTATAGAAATCATATAGAAATGGCAACACACGTTGTTCAGTTTTTCTTAAAATCAGCTTTTATTTTTTAAAGAATTGCCTACTCGAAGACATTGAATAAGGATACAAGTCACAATCAATGAATACAATTTGTATATTTGACAAAAAAAAGACAATCAACTCATTTTATTTTGCATCAATGTCGGGGACGTTATTTTAAGAAGACAGACACAGTGAATGTGCAATCTAGGAATTTTTGCTTTGTGCAATGACAAATGCAAGTTATTAGCATCTGTATCTTAGAACTTATATTATGAAAAACACTTATATGATATATTTACTTTTTTTCACAAAACGATTTTACAACTTTTTTTTCAATTTTGTGGATCTTTGTTGTTATACTTACGTAATTTTCAATAATGTGTTCTATGTACTGTATGTACCATCAACAACAAAAACGTTTTTTTTCCGTTATTGTAGAATTAAAACTTATCATCTACTACACCTTTTTTGTTGGCGTCTTTGTCAAATTAATATGTATGATTGTTGTGATGTATGTATCCACAGTTTTGGCTGCTGGATTCCAATCATCGTCACATAAACATATCATTATAGAAAAACAAACGCTATTGGTTACCCACCCATGACACAAAAACAGAGCGAACACAGCAAAATAAACACAGAAAGAAAAGAAACGACGCTTTTTTTTTTTTTTTTTCTTGAATATTATCATATTTTATTGAAATCTGTACATTTGTTAGTTGAATACATCGAATACCGGTACCTTATCCTGGCCTCGTTAACATTAGTTAATAACATATATATGCAGATATTAGTATTTGTTAGTAATTTACACATTATAATGACATAATACAAGAAAAATATATACCATAACAGAAATAACAATATGAATGTTCCTTAACAATCTAAATAGCTTAAATTTTACTATACTTTAAATAACAAAATATACAGATATATATATAAAAAAAAATATGTTTGAAGTAGAAAAAGAAAGAATAAAACACAAAATCATAGTGAATTCTGCATTATAGACCAGATATTGGAGAGAACTGATAATTAGAGAGAAAAAATTAAAAAAAAATAAAAAAAGTTTTGCCTAGATGACTTTAAACACTATCAATCATCAAATTAAAAATACAAACTAAAATTAATTGCATATCATCACAATTTGAATTTGTTTGGAGAACAATAAATGTTATTATATTAACAAAAAGTTAATCATGAAGGCAAACAATAGTGAAAACACAACAATGCCAGAAACCTATACAGTGCAGCAAGCTCTTAATATGAACAACGGGACCAGGGATATGAAAAATTTAAGTGCAATGGAGCTTAAACGAATTGCATCATATTTCTATTATTCTGCGCATGTTTACGTGAAAGGTCAAAGTAATTCTGAAAAAAGGCAGTATATAAATGATAAAACACAGTGGTACTAAACACATTGACGAACAGTAATTTGTCTCGTTTAATTTGATTAGAACTTTGACATTTCCTTTGGTATTTTTTAACATATATGAAAGATAAAAAAATATTCAGCCACGAATTTGTTATATAACATTTGACAATACTGAGTTCGAACATAGCGAAGCTGAAAACAAGAGATATTGATTAGAACGTTCAGTTATTTTCTTTTTACACAGTTATATACTTGTAATGGTGTGTATAAGTTTACCAGAGCACCTGATATCACCACTAGTTTTTTTAAGGGGTTCGTGTTGCTTATTCTTTAGTTTTCTATGTTGTGTCATGTGATCTACTGTTTGTTTCGGTTTTTTTATTATTATTTTTATCTATGATGAAGTCAGTTTATTTTCGATTTATAAGTTTGACTGTCCCTCTGGTATCTTTCGTCCATCTTTCACAACATAGTGTCAGTCATTATAGTGTTGATTATAACTAAGGATCAATTATTTATTTTTCATGTCAATTATACTTGTATTTAACGTTATTGCTCTTATTATTAATTTAATAAAATGCAGAGCAAACTAAAACAGACAGGGAAAACCTATAAGGATAATCATCGACGTCATCTGTTTTTATGACATAGCTATTTTGATAATATTTCAAATGTTGTGTCTATAAAAAAAGTAATTCTTCAGCTTGAAATATAATAAGTAGTATGAATTATGATTCACATGTTTTGAATTATTGTTTACCATTAACACAACTTTCCATATGTGTTTTCTGATGCAAGTTGCTGAGACGAATTATCTGCGAGAATTTGCATAATATATAGATCATGTATAAAGACAATTAATAAGTCTTGTTGGGCGTATTAAAACGAATCATTTCACTTAAATCTTAAAGCCTTAAGTACATTTGTATTTACGGAAAACAATAATATTTCTAAAAATGTAAACCTCCTTTAAAGAAGTAAAAACCTGCAATACACACTGTACACCACTGTGTTTGGTCAAACACATTATCAAGATTAAAGAAAACCAAACGAACGCACAAAATAATACTAATGGCATATACAAATATTGTAATTGTCTTCTTGCGCATAGTATCTCTTAACATTACCGAAACCGCCGCCTATTTTGTTTCATATAAAGTCTTCGGAAGTTGGGTTTCGTGATCGTTTGCATTTTCAATTGCATTTCATATTTTATATGTTCGATTCGCTGAACCTCCATTGAGATCGATTATCAACAGATTCTGCTTGGTTGATTTTATTTCTTTTACATCCTTCATAGTTTCCTCCTGATTTTTCTGCATTTTATACACCTCAGACGTCAATAAGTCAAATTGTTCTTCCAAGCTAATGTCTGCTTCTTGTGAATAACTGGTATCAAATCTAGAACAATATTTAAGACGATTTCAGAACAACGTATCAACAGTGTGTTCTACAAAAATGTCTCAAATATCAAAAGAAATTATATGTGTTTTTATTAGCTATTTTAATTGTTTTCATTATCATGTTGATAGAAATTAAAAACAAAAGAGTACATCATGAACATAATACACCAATTTCTAGAATAAAAAATGCACTTCAGGAACGTTCAAAGTGGTTCGTGTTTGTACTGGACAACGCTGCAAAAAATTGTGTTAATGGTATGCCGTAAATTTTACACCGACCTTCTGAATAATGGAATTTTAAATTCATGTTCAGTCACACAGAGAGTCATTTAGTCATTTGATAAGGGACTTTCCGCTCTGAATCTTCTTCGGAATTCAGTATTATTTTGATTTTACTCTTTAGTTAACACACATATCATAAACACATCAAAGTGTAAGGTTTCTTCTTTATATTTAAGGGTTTCTTATATGTATTGATTACCCAACCTACACAAACAAAAAATCAGTTAAAGGTTGTTTCTTCTCGGACTCTAGGAAGTGTTCTACAACTTATTGTATAGTTCACTTCTACCTTTCATTAGTTTTTGTTATGAAAAAAAAACCCTAGTAAAATAAACCATTTTGAAGTGTAATTTCGTTTTTATATGTTTCAATTACTTGATTTTGATTCTGTGAAAAGTTTTTTCGCCTCTTTTTACTTTACCTACACACAATCTACACACAATCTTTTCAATAATGGTCGTTTGCAAAATCTGAATGCAAATATATCTGTTGCCACTCATTTAAAGCCTACCCCTCTAAAGAGAGAGCTATATGTACTTACTGGAGTTGTAATGAGATGCCTTAAGCTGTTAATTTCTCCGTTTTACTATTAATGTTCGCTTCGGCAACATATTAACGAAATTTGATAGGTAGCACATGTGCACTAAATGAATGTCCTTTTCCAGTAAAGACAGGTATTTATTGCATTTAATTGAAAACTCTTACCGTTATCGTGGTAAATAATGTTGTTAAACAAATAAGAAATTTCCTACATATGCTGCCTTAATTTCTCAATGAACTTTAAATAGATCAAATGTAAACCGCAAAAAAATTATTTTTTTAAATTCATATGGTTTAGTTTTACACGGAAAGGCACATACTAAAATTTCGACAAAAAGTGACAATTCCTTTAATTTTTCCCATTTTTGAAATGTGATATACATTTGGCAGCATCTTAGGGTGTTGCTAGATATCACAACTCGTCCGCTTTGTCCTTGTCTCTTCTGTCGTTTGGAATTTTAAGAAACGTAATCTTCGTATTACTGGTTAATTATTAACACAGGAACTGCTATACCACAAATCACGTAAAACCTTTACTAAATTCCTATCATAGATATAATGATGGAGTTTTGAAGTTTGGTTGTACCTATTGAAAACTTATTTAAACGAGATAGCACCTGTTTACTGTTTACTATGCCTTGAAATATAGGAGCGATCCTGGTAAACTTATATATTTGGCCCCTTTTCCAGTAAAGACAGGAGCTAGTAATTCAGTGGTGGTCAAATATTGTTGTGATACATATTTATTTGTTACGGTTTCGTGCATAACTTAGGCAGGTTTTTTTTTCATTTAAATGTCTTCATTTTACCTTTGCCTTTTACAGCCGCTTATTTGGTATCGTTTTACTTATTGTTAGGGGCCGTTCAATGACCTACTGTTGTTAATTCCTGTGTAATTAGGTATCTTGTGCAGAGTTGTTTCATTGTCAATCATACGCCTTTTCCTTTTTTAAATGTTAAAATACTGTGAACAAAGTTTACACATTATGATG
The DNA here is from genome assembly GCA_037788925.1 of Mytilus galloprovincialis. Classification (NCBI taxonomy): domain Eukaryota; kingdom Metazoa; phylum Mollusca; class Bivalvia; order Mytilida; family Mytilidae; genus Mytilus; species Mytilus galloprovincialis. The sequence goes on along the minus strand of CM075343.1, from coordinate 29,215,014 downwards.
GCATACACAAGTCATCGAAAAATTTGAAAGGTGAACAAATTAAAAAGCATATAAACACATAGTATCAACATATACCCGTCTTTTTCAGCCTCTGTGTTTGTTGCGTGATATCTTCTTAACCGGATTGATGAATTGAGATGTCTGTACACTGAATATCTTTCCAGAATAGCTAATTGCTCACTTTCTGGTTTATTACTGATTTCTGAAATAATATATTTTTAGAATTGTAGATGTAGTGTGCTAGTATTACTCTAAATTCGTTCCTGTTGATTTGGAATCTATACAAACAACGGTATATTGCTTGGTCTTCCAAGTGCTCTACGAAACCACTTTCTTAATTATTTAAAACTGTTTATCAGCAATCAAAGACGGGCTTCAAAGTTACTGTGAAACTGCCTATTCTAGAGTTGGCGTGAATCAGATGTGGATACTTAAATATTCCAAAGATCTTTTAGAGTACATACAATCTAACTCTCTTTCATCTTGTAATAGTATTAAAACAAATGACTTTTCTACACTTTATATTCCACATTCCAAACCAAAAGACAAATTGAAAGAGTTGGTATTTCTTTGTTTAATAAAAACGGATGGCCAACGAAGATACAAGTATCTTGTCTTTGGAAGGGATAAATCCTACTGTGTAAAGGATCACTCTGATTTAAACAAACATTCTCTAAAACTGACATTATCATAATTTCTTGATTGACAACATATTTTTTTACGTTCGGAGGACGTTTTTTTTTTTCAACAGACTATCGACATTCCAATGGGAACGAATTGTGCCCCTCTTCTTGCAGACTTGTTTTTTATTATTATTATGAGGCTGACTTTATAACGGAACTTCTTAGGAAGAAAAATAAGATGTTAGCAATATCCTTTAACTCTTCTTTCCGCTATATAGATGATGTTCTTTCACTAAATAATTTAAAATTTAGTGACTATGTCGAACGCATCTATCCCATTGAACAAGAGATAAAGGATACAACAGCTACAGTTAAGTCGGCCTCATAACTTGACTAACATCTAGAAATTGACACTAAGGGTCGATTAAAAACAAAACTTTACGACAAAAGAGATGATTTCAGCTTTACAATTGTGAACTTTCCATTTCTAAGTAGCAACATTCCAGCAGCACCTGCATACGGTGTATATATCTCCCAATTGATACGATATTCCTGTGCTTGCATTTCCTAACAAGAGTTTGTTGATAGAGGGTTGTTGCTCACAAGGAAGCTATTAAATCAACAGTTACAAATGGTGAAGTTGAAATCATCTCTTCGTAAATTGTACGGACGCCATCACGAGTTGGATTACCGTTATGGAATAACCATTTCACAAATGATATCGGATATGTCCCTTACGTCGTAAATACAATCCCCTTATCTTTCATAGGTGACCTACCAAATTAGACGATTTAACGGATTTGTTATCTCATAAGCAACACGACGGGTGTCACATGTGGAGCAGGATCAGCTTTATACCCTTCCGGAGCACCTGAGACCACCCCTAGTTTTTGGTGGGGTTCGTTTTGTTTATTTTTAATTTTTCTGTGTTGTGTCGTGTGTGCTATTGTGTGTATGTTTGTCTTTTTCATTTTTAGCCATGGCGTTGTCAGTTTATTTTCGATTTATGAGTTTGACTGTCCCTCTGGTATATTTCGTCCCTCTTCTGTACAATGTTGACCTGAGAAAAACGAAAAAAAAATGATTTTCCCGTAAATATATTAATAAGTTGAATCAAAATTTTAATCATAAGATAAAAACAGACACATACACATACGATTTAAAAAAAAAAACAAGCTATAATTTATTGTAAACTGTAAAGTAATACACAGTACTTAGCTAGTCGTACATTGTAAATGGTAACATACAAGTAAAATATTCCTCAATTTAATTAAATATTAACACGTACATAATATATATTCGATAAGGCATGACTGTAGAACTGGTATGTAGACGAAAGAAGTATCCCGAAAGAAAATACTTTTGAGCTATTTGTTTCATTTTTTCTGGTATTTTATCATTATACCAATATTGAAATTGTAAACACCAGCCGCACGTTTTTTTTTCAAATGATTTATGGGTGGCGCTAGAAGCAAACAAGCGAAGTCGACCATAAAAATGATATACGAAGCTAAAGCGTCACGAGGAACCAAAATTCCGAAAAGTTTTTCTAATTGCAGCTAAAGTAAACAATATCGGAAGTAGAAAATGCATAGTATTCCGACAATTGAAATTCTGCTAACAGTTCCACTATAATTATGCAAAACCCCGAATATTCAGCTATGAAAACGCCCAAAATTGACAAACTTAGATACAGAAATAAAAACACAAAAAACAACGTTCGGCTTGAGTAATGCACAAATGCAATATACACCAACAAACGACAACTACTGAATTATAGGATCCTGGCATAGGACAGGAACATACAATATAATTTTACCTCGTTCCTCAATTTATCTAGTTCGTTCAGGTATGTTTTGGATATGTTTTTGTTTTCTGGATAAGGAGGATTACTCATTTGACATAGGTCGGTACTTATACAACCCATGATTGTTCAATTGTACTGTGGTAGTTTTGTGTATTCTTTTCGTTCGTGTTTGCTTAATTAAAGCTTTATCGTCATTCCTGCTTTTGTTGTTGACATGCTTATTTGATTTATAGTGATTGGGAACATCCCATAATCATGATAATGTTAACTGATGCTAACAGATGTACCCATTTTACTATAATGTTTTTGTATTTTGTTTACACATTGTTGTCGATATCATGGAATAGCACACAACTGTCACACAAGTGGGAGGTTCAGCTTTAAAACCAGTGTTTTCGACATACATTTAAATCATTTCAACTGAACAAAGTCAGTGATATATCTGGATAAGTTGATGCAAATGATAAAACCTTACACATTGTTACTTTGGATTAAACATAAAACACATCTTTTTAATGAATTACGATATGTAGCCAATTTGAAATGACGACATTTGCTGAATGATCGTTTCCCATAATACAAATGAAAGTTTATGACCAGCAGCGTCTTAGTACATAAACATTTAAACAACATTTATCTACCAAATTTCCTGTTTGTATAACGATTTGCACAATTGTTTGCATAATATTTTCAACTATCGTAGCCAACATCATATTTATCAAAACAATTTAAAAATTCAACTTGACAAGCACAATTCGGTAACCTAGTGAATTATGGAATAATATATATTTTACTGTATTGTGCTATGTCATTGCATGAATGAGATTTGTAACTTGTGTAAGGAAGAAAAGCTTTGAAGTGTTCTGTTGATTCAACACATTATCTGTGTCGTTGCTCTTTGACACGTTGTTCTAGTAATTCGTATTGTATAAACTACTTACTAAACTTGTTCTTTGTTTCACGTTTTTTGAATAATTTACATGCTATACACATAACACACTTTTTTATGTGACTGATGATAATTAACGGAGGTATCAATGACGATCTATCATAATACTCCCGGATAAGGGAAAATCTGTGGTATTTCCAAACCAATTCATTGTTGTCTTGAACTTTGGTAAATGTATGCCTAATATATAAAAAAGTAGTTTTATAATTTATACCAGATGTTTTGCGAGGAATTTAGTGACATGAGACACAATCTAATACACACTTAAGGAGATAAAAAACCGTATGCATAAGAATTTGCACCGTATTTGCTTAGTAAAAATAACATGTTACATTGTATATTCGAATTGAGATACATGATACGAAATGAAATTAAAATGGATCGTTCGTGAAGTATGCAACAGTTTACATATAAATCTGCAATTAGGTACGAAATAGCAATCATATTTTTAACCCCGCCACATTCTGTATATAGGTGTCTGTCTGAAGTCAGGAGCATGTAATTCAGTGATTGTCGTTTGTTTATGAGTTACATTTTTGGTTTTTCGTCCATTATTTGTACATAAATTAGTGTCATTAGTTTTCTCGTTAGAATTGTTCTACATTGTCATTTCAGGGCCTTTTAAAGCTGACTATGCGGTATGGGGTTTGCTTATTGTTGAAGGCTGTACTGTGATTAATGGTCGTAAATTTCTGTGTCATTTGGTCTCTTGTGGATAGTTATCACATCGGCAATAATGAAACATCTTCATTTTTATATATTGAATGTTTATAAACTACTATGATTGTAACATTTAAAGATACATGGTCTCCCATTCAATTTCGTCTGTGCACGGAAAGCATCAATGTTTGTAATCTTTTGAATTTATTAGATGAAAATGATCAAATGGTTAAAGGTTGCAGAAAGTACATTGATGGCTTTGTTTTATCTTAATTTTAAATAAACATTTATTTGTGCCCTGAATCATGTGTATTATTCTATATTGGAACCAGTAAAGAATTGAGCTTTTTTGCGCAGTAAAAAGACATATTGCACTGTTATCCAATCAGAATTTTTGTTCAGTGTTAAGAACCATTTTTCTTCACATCTAAGTTTTGAACTGATTTTTTCTAAGAAAACATTATACATATCTTTCGAAACTTTTCTAGATAAACATGATAAATAGCATATATATTATTCGGAAAAATTGTCCTAGTGTTTTATAAAGCTTGTTTATGTATAGATAGTTATTTAGAGCTTTTTTAGTATGAATGTATTGATGAACATACCCTACTATAAGTAAAACAGTTTGACTTAATTTTATAAATGTTTTAGAATTGTTGAAAAGTCATTAGTTTTCCCTCATCGTTTCATAAATCATTTATCAAAAAGATCCCTTTATCTATCCAGGCTTTGTACAAAATAGATGTTGCTCTGTATGTGTTTATTATTCCAAATACCGAATCTGATGCAAACTCGTCTTCATTTGTTGGTATAAATCTATTTTGAAAATCTGTTCACGCTTTAAAAACTTCTTCCCCAAAAGGGTTTTTACATCTTTTTGTTGGGCCTTATTAAACTAGGTATTAAATACTATTTTTCAGTACTTTCTAATAGCTTAGTTAACGGTTGTTTTTCAACATGTTCAGCAACCGTCTAATCCCTATTAGTTTCAATCCTTTTATACCTTTGTCAATATTTATCTTTTTCAGCCTTCCTAATTTGTGTTCAGAACATACATGTACTTTTTTTTTATCTTGTCAGGTTTGTTTTCTCAAATAAATGAGACAGTTAGTTGTATTTTTGTAAGGTTCTTGTAATGTTAAAAACCATTTTTGAAATAATTAGTGTGTTAATGATAGTTATTTTTCAAAGTGATGTTAATGTTTGATACGACCATATTTCTATTATATTTTTAATGTCTTTAATTCATAGACAATAGTTAAAAAAAGCCACAGAAAAGGTTTACTCCTAGTGATTCAATTCCAATCCCAATTGTACACACGTTGTGTCCTGACTATAATTATTATTCCCTATACACACCACCTTTGTTTTGTCCAAGTTCATATGGAGATCAGCAGATTTTTGAAGTTAGCGGATAGATGCATCTCGAGATTTGGGTAGTCAAGTATTATTGATGTATAATCTGCGTATTGGGAGATAATATATTCTGTGTCATCAATTTTATTCCTCTAACTTCTTAATTGTTTCTGATTAAAATTCCAAGAATTTCATCCAATTAAAGATGTGTAAGGTGATAAAGGACTCTTTTGTCTACTGCCTCTTTGAGTTTGAAAGAAATATGATAAAAGAATAGTTTTGGGATACTGATGAGCTTATATTTGTGTAAAAGGTCTTTATCCCATGTTTCATAGAGTGTCCAAAATTAAAAAAAAAGTCTTATAATTCATTGTTGAATTTCCATGATATGGAATCACAATTTTTTTTCTACAATCTTTGAGAAGGAGAAGACCTGGCAAATCAAAAAAAAAAGTTCAATTGGATTTATCTCTCTTATTAATTACATCAATTGGAATTATAGCCCTTACATCATTGACCTAATGAAAACTGAAATTTTAGTGGCTTTATAAATCCTAATATATTTAATTTTTCACAGTTTCAGATTCAATATCTAAAATTTATTTGGTTAGTATTGTCCTTATATTGAATTTGTATATAATAATATGCATTATAACATAATCAGGATAAATTCGTTACACATGTACAGAGTTCAATTGTCCTAATACGGAATGTATTGGGGCAATAAAAATTCATATCGGGTTTAGCTTCGCCTCTGCTAAACAACTGTATCCTAGTTCATCATGATGTTGTATTCGAAAAACTTATTATCCACCAATTTATCATGCACTGTCTAGGTTTATCACCCTTTGGTAAACAATTAATAATATCCTGCTTTTGGCGTATTTACAATTAACCCTTTTTGTAACCACTTATACAGGTCTGAAAATTAATGTTCCTAAATTTGTCCATAAGAATTTAAAAAATAATTTGTTAAGCTATCTAACCCTAGACTTTTCTCAGTTTTCATTATACGCAAAGCTGTTGTCAATTTATTATAAGTTATCTCTCCCTCTTAAGATTTTTTAAAAGTATCATTTTGTTTTTCAATATCAGAATCAGGAATTTCGCTATTAAGATTTACTTTACTCAAGCTTTCTGTTTTAGTATTCAGATTTTTACAGTAATTTTTGGCCTTTTCTAATATTTTTTTCTAGTTTACAAAATAATGTCTATCGAAATGTTACTTACAGAATTCAGAGTTTTATGCATCTTATAAGAAGAAGAGATAAAAGGGAAAACATATAATTAGAAAAAAAATCAATATGAGGGGATACTATATCAGATCAAAAATGCAATGGACTGACGAAAGATACAAAATTTGAATGATCTTTGATTTAATCATTTATTTAAGAAATAAACGCTATGATTTTCGTTTACTATTAAATTAACACTAAGTGATTAGATGTACTTACGAAAACATTGCAATCAGAATATTCACAAGAATTATGTGTGTGACTACCATGTAAACAGCCAATAACAAAGTATTTATCTGGTTGACTTCTGGACATCGAGCTAGTGTACCATTACGATATAATAATGCATCATCGGTACAAGTAGATGGCTCTTTTCCTGAATTACAGATGCAGATATACAGATTATGCACCTTTGCATAGTACTTGGTAGGTTTCTTGATGTTTTTAGTTTTGTATGTTGTTTCTTGTGTACTTTTGTTTGTCTGTCTGTCTGTCTTTTTTTCTTTTTAACTTTGCTATCGTCAAACTGTTTTCGATCTATGAGTTTGAATGCCACTCTGGTATCTTTTACCCATCTATTGACCATACCGAATTTGTTTCATCAACATATTCGGATCGATTTCGATATTGATATTTTTTTATTTTACTAGAACAAAACGTTCTTTTTATGTTGCCAAGTATGACAGTTTATCACCGGCATGAATAATTGATAAATAATTCCATAAACTGCTCGTAGGTAATATGAATCTCCTCTAAAACGATCGAAATATAAAAGAAACGCACAAATTGATAATTGTTTAACGATTTAGATATCAGGAATGACTTTTTTTTATGACTGGTCATGAGAGGTTCCGGTATTGGCTCTTGGCCTGACGTTAAGCATGTGTATATCAATTCTCGTCCGTCGTTTAGCCAAATAATAAGTCACTCACAGTCATATCATAAATGTCCTCGGAATTGTTTTTGGCTGTGAGTGAATAGGTTAACACAACATAACTGTAATCGTAAATAAGAATTGCTATTGCAAATGCTCAGTGTTTTGGCTATGAGTGTTTTCTCGAATACAAACATGCTGCTATTCTATGGCATGTTTGAACTTTGAATAATCTGAACCAATTGGCTAATCCCATATTGTAAAATCAGCTGTAAAAAGTACCAGACATGATTAAATGTAAACCAATTCAAACGAAGAAATACCACAATGACCTGCTTTTCTATATCAAAAATTAAAAAAACAAACCGGAAAAAAATAGACAGACAGAAACCAACGACAGCAACTGATTTGGGATAGTCAAATACATAGTTCGACGGGGTTTAAATATTTGTGGGATTTTACACTCGGTATTGGCTTAGTACAGTTTCTCAAAGACTTGAGCGCATTCGCATAACACCATGTTAGTGCCAGCTGCTGGTGATTGCTTGACTCAGCACACAATAACAACGAATAAAAAAACATGATAAAAACAAAACATTAAATACGGATCGTAGATTACAAGCTTATATAAGCTAGTTCAATGCTAATAAATAATAACTTGTGCATACTATTTTTTTTTCCAAGAGTGAGGTTACTCCCCTAGATGATATAATTGTTTAAAAGTAGACTTCTTATTTACCTGCAATATTGTCTAGGAATAGCTCGCCATATAACTGCCAATATGGCATGTATATGATGTCTTTAAATAGTTGAAATCCTGGTTCGGAATTCGGAAACATTGTTGCTTGGTAAATGACTCCGAAACCAAATAAAAACACAGCAAATATTGAGACAAAGAAAATGATGTCAAACATCTGAAAAAACAATAAAAGTCATAATGTAAACATGATTATAATTACAAAATACATTACAAATGAAAGAAAACTCTACTAACTTCTCTAAGCTAAACAAAATATAGCTCCTGTGATTTCATTTTTAGTAAAATTTGCTGATCTTGTAGAAACATAAAACCGTTACATGTGATACAATTTAAATAAAAGAAGATGTGGTATAATTAAAAATGACACAACTCTCAACAAAAGGCCAAAATGACACATACATTATCTACTATAGATTACCGTACGTCCTTAAACTCTGAACAAAGCCCATACTGCATATCCAGCTATCAAAGACCTTGAAATAACAAATTCAAATCAAAACTAGAAAACTAACGGTGTAGTCACTAGTAACCCGAATTTAACTTGAACGGACAAAAACGTGTTAACGCTATTTAAATGAGATTGATCGTTTATTGATAAAGATTGACAAAAATTAAAAATTATATTTAATTCATTTCAATTCATATCAATTCATTTTAACGCCAGTCAAATAGATTTCTCTGCGGTGAATCAATTGAAATCAAGTTGCTGGTTACTTGCGTTAAACTAATAGGCCACGCCCCCGTTAAACTATTTCAAACACGCATTAATTCGTTTTAAACATGGATGAGACCCGAGCTTTTTACAGGTAAATCACCCAAGCAAAACGACCTCGATGTATCTATCGTTTTTTGTTTCAAACTTTAAATGCGTAGTCTTATTAAGTCACATGCTCCACAATTTAATTAAACGAACGTATAATACACGTGACATTTTCATATATAAGGCATTTAAATAAAAACATTAAAATATATATGCACGCGTGGTTTAAAAATGTCAAACTAGGGAATCTGTTGAAAATAAAATAGTTAGATGGATAACATAAATTTAATTTGCTCAAATGCACTAGATCTTTATCGCACATATATATATGTGCGTTTCAAAAATTACTGAATGCTATGAAACCTCATGGCATGTAAGTAACATGTGCTCCTTTGCAACTATTTACGAAACTTTATGTATTCCTGTATATTTACCGTTTCTCTTTTCTCTTTTTATGTTTACTATATTGTACTCGTAAATCAAATGTAGACATGGAAACTACACAGCAATTATTTATTGTGTACATAATTTAAATCGATGTATCTTATATTTCCGGTAAGCAACAAATATTCATTCTCTTGCCGTATATTGATATACGGAAAAGCTTGTAATGAAAAACAAGGTTTTGATGAATTGAATAATAAAATTGATGAAGACAATGTTGACGTATGTTGAATATGATAAACAGAAAGTCATACCCAAAATTATAAATGAAGTAGCAGCCCACTGAACTTTTAAAACTGTGTTAAATTGTAATACCGGTCACTGGCCAAATCGGGCGTTAATTGTGGAAGAGAAGCAAATATCAAACAAAAATATTGTTCTTACGATTCTGTAAAAAGATTATTGTGCTGTCATGCACCCTGACGTACTTGTAATAAATGAAAATATATATATGAGATAAATTTTAGTCTGCGATAACGATGGGTAAGTTGATTTAAGTTTAACGACCTAGACTGGCTATTTATCGGCATACTCTCACGTTTTTTAATGTTTTAAAAGAAAACATATATTTACGTTTTGGGCATTAAATATAAGTCTACTTACCAAATTGAAATGAACATAAACATTGTTAAAAAAAATGGAAAAGAAACATTCTGCATTGTTGTTTTCATATAATTTTTATTTCCTATATATTTGAGCGGAAATTTCTAAGTTAAAACTGATTGTAGTATAGATAAAATATTTCATCTAGGTGCTCTCGTTGAAGTTCGCGTTACATATTAAAATGAATTTCATTGGTCGGAACGTTTGCAAACTTTCAATTCAATACACAATATAGAGTCCAGTTCGGCCAAAAAAAATCAAATTAAGACTCTACTTTGTCCGATTAAACAAACAGAATTTAGAAAAATAACACTTTTACGATTCTTTCAACCACGACCAAAATATCTATCTTTTTCTCCGCTGAAAATCATTACTATTGATATTAGAACAAGTCAAAAGTTGCCGGAGCCGGTTGATTTATGAAAAATAAATTATCGGTTAAAACTACCGATTTTTCTATGAGACAAACATTATCCTTATATGAGTCAAATTTGCAATATAGATTCATAAAGGACAAATCATATCCTCATGTTTTTTTATGCAACACTAGTAAGCATAGTTCGTCTGTTCTCGCTTCAAACCAAGCCATCATAAATACACCAGAGATGACTAAAATGAAAGTCTTTTCGCTCATTGAGATTTTTTGGTAGGTATTAAGGTTCAATTCGACCATTAATTACCGTAAATTTTCGATTTTTGCAAAATTACGAAAAATATGTTATAATCCTTGACCTTCCCGAAGCTTATACTTCGTTTAGTCGATTGTATGAAAGTTTTTTTTAAGAAACCGGTCTTTTACTGCAAACAAAAAAAGAAAAAAAAGATAAAAGCGATTTTTGTTTGAAGTAACGAATCTCATTCTTACAAGAAAATGAAAGTTTTCGTGTTTTAGGTTGTGCTGAAGCAAACGTAAAAGTTGAAATAAAAATTACACTCCGAGATTACACTAAAGACATTTCGCTAGCACACATGGGACTAGATTTATTAATTGTTCATTTGCAAGTCAAAATTAATAATCATGCAAAACAAATGATAAAACTTCCCAATTTAAAATTGAGAAAAAAACCGACAGGAAACCAAAGTACAAAGGTACGGCATTTATTTAAAAACAATCTCCATCCAACTTCAAAATGTGAGGTAAATCGATTAGCCTACGCTAGCCAAGCAACCAACAGACAAAATAAATCTTGACTCTCCGATCAAGACTATCTATAGACACGGAATAAAAAATAACGGAAAATAATAGCATGTTAGAAAGGTTACAAACACATTTATACAAACATGAAGAAGCTGTTATTTTACTGAACTGGTCAGTGGTAATACAAAACTAGGGTTTCAAAAAGATGAAGAAAAAGAAAAAGACATTTAAACATGCTAAAGTTTCTGAAAAAGCAAATCAGACATAGTGTTTAACTGAAATTGAAAAAAAGGATCATGATAGTCTATAATATGTAAACATTTATTTCAGAAAGCCAACAACAAAATGAAAGGAAACTATGTATTGCTTAAAAACATTGACCAGGGCCGTAACAGGCTCATGTTTGAAATTTTAAAACAAAGTCACAGTACAAAGGCTTGTCTTCATATCAAATTGTTTTCACGGCGAATGTCTTGCAAGAAGCAAACTCCCATTACTCCGATGTCGCCCCTGCTTAATTTTGCGTGATCCATGCATTCCCTATTTCCATTCTCAATTTTATGTTTCTGAATTACTTGTCTTTTGTTCATTTACTTCCCTACTAAATGTCTATAGTCTAAGTGTTAATTTTCATTTGTAAATGTCTGGTTTCGCAATAATGCATGTCCACCAATATCCAGACATTGTGCGAAAAAATATAGTTTAGAAGATATTATTCTATGCTGAATACAGAAAACATATAGTCGTTTCTTCATGAAGATTTGAACTCTAACATTAAAGAGAACCAAACTGGCTGTCCTTTTTGAGTATTTCCATCTGGTGTCTTACATTTAAGGGTTTAACTAGTATTAACATGATTAAGTCGTGTCAACTTACTGTCAAGACAGACGCCTTTATAGAAAATAAAGGAATATGGGGTAAACATACACGGGACCTAATCGAACACAAAGTCAGAGCTTAACAAAAATACAAATTATCAATGGTCAGCGTTTGTATTCCTGCTGACAGCTAGTTCACACTGTTACGTTTGGAGTCTTCCTGTCCGTCATCCCGCAATCTGATAATTTGATTATCTGTCTCAGGACCTGTGCATATATAAAATACTTGCCACTGAACATTGAACCAAGTAAAATCAATACACATCGTTTCATATATAAAAATCAATCTACAGATGATTATGCATTTCTTAGTTGGTTAGATTCCCTTTTGTGGTAGTTGAACACTTTGCGGGACAATTTTCTTCTCATGGGAAGATATATTTTTCCCATGGGAATATTAGTTTTTTCTTTTCTTTTTTTTTCAGAATTTGTAAAAGTGCTATGAAATATCGAAATGGACTGACAATCATGCACTAGTAACCAATGACTGGAACAATATAACAGGCATTTCAATAAATTAAAAGTATTTCTATCATACTTTTACACTCAAAAGTCTTTTTATATCGTTGAATGATTGATAGAAATTCTACCGTTCAGCGAATGATTTTACAATTTGAATCTTTCACCTTTGTTTTCGGTCAATATCATCGTGCATTTCATGTAATAGTGTTCGCTGAACTGTCACGTATCAGAAACATGCCTTTTGAATTTCAGAATTAAAATTATAATTTTGTTTTAATCTATAATTATACATGGGGAATGACGAATCGTGTTTTTGATTGTTTTCTAATTATAACCTTTTAATTTCGTGAATTTACATCATAATTATTATGAATGTAATTATTCTTTTTCGTCTACGTAACTCGATATGCGTGTTTTTCGCCACTACAAAGATGAGCACGAACTTTTTTTGTTCAAATTTCCTAATCATGCTTATGCAATGTTGTAACTCGTCTACACAAAAATCTTTTATTTCAATTCATTTTTGGTCTTTTCTAGATCTTTTATAACCTCTCAGGTAATTTTCAAAGAAAATCCAGAGTTTTCGGCATTTACAAGGACGCGTACGGATGAGGATTAAATATAATCTTTTTGTGATATATTCACTTGTACTTTACCCGTAGGCTGTCTTCGTGTACTGCAATTTATGGTTTACATGTTTAAAGGAATACGAATACTTTATTTCTCATAAAACTTCAATTATTAGTTGTCAAGAACATACATACACATAACTATAAGGTAAAATTAGTACATGCATGTGTAAACGATACAATTAAATTAGCTTGGAGGACTGACTTTCACATTTATAACTTTTACATAGTTTTTCTAATATTACAATATTTGATGAGTTTAACTGTTGATCAGCTTTAAAGATATAAGGGTTTGACTAACAGTAGTTCCTTAAACATTTCCTTCTTTTTCTATAGTTTATATGTTCTACAATTCATAATGTAATGGTACTCATCATCAATGTTGTTTGTTTCACAGAGACGACATATTCTGTCTTCTCTGTGTAAATCCTGAAACCTTCTGGACTCAATCGGCAACTACCACATCTATATCTGCGTAATATATGAATTTAGAAATGTAAAAAGGAGTTTTCTAATTGATAATTCGTTTTGAAAATATGACAGCATTATGTTTTATGCGATTCTGCATAAAAGCAAAGAATTCTTCTTGAAACTGGTCTTTGGGTTTCTGTTTAATACATTTTGACACCCATTTATCACAAACTGTGCACAAGGACGGAAAACAAATATACGTCCTTGCTGTGCACTATAATTCGAAATAGTTGTAAATTGCTATTTTTTTTAATTTCTATTTTTTCCTCACTAGATAGGTGAAAGTATGTATAACATTTATTGTAAATTGCGAAAATGCATTACGAGCATAAATTTATAATTTCAAGTTAGAATTTAGAGTCTCAACTTTTTTCAAAATCTCTGTAATATTACTCATGTATTATTTATGTTTATGTCAAAGGCGTTTGATTGGATAATAGGTAAAGGTAGGCGTGGTTTTTGGTAACTTTCCTCAAAATCAACTGCCCCATTCGAGAAACCTGTGTGCGCTGATGCGTGTAAACTAGGTATTGTAACGGTACGTGTCTTACATCAGAACCTATCGTACGTGACCAATGTTTATTGTATAATTTCTTGTCACGTGGTCAAATTATCTGAAATACAAGTTCTAAAGGTGCACTACAGCAGAATTACAGTTTCAGTTGTTATAATTCAGACACAAATTAATATGGTTATTTTGAAATCTGCTGCATGGTTTATTCCATTGGCAATCATATTCACGAAAAATTGTAAATCTTGAATATTCTGTAATATCTTTATGAAGCGTGATTGAGAAGTAGATTCACACAGATACTGCAATCATTGTCATCTTTAAAATTTACTTTGCATGCACTAAATTTCTAATCCATTTGTTTAGAACAATAAAATATGTTTAAACTACTAAATATCTAAATGAGATTACATTGGAATAACTTGTGGTGTATTCATGTATACTAGTATGTAATAATAATAAAAAGAAACCAACAGCACTATTTGACGAAGACGAAGACGAAATAAAGGATTGAATTTTAACGTTCAGTGACATATATTACAATGATGTCGAAACAGAACTTGAACTTGACAATAGGTTTTCATAGAACCGTCGCTTTTCCAAAGTACGCTTAGTTGCGATTTCACAACTTCGGGTTCGCATTATAGTTATACATGTACAAAATAACTTACAATAAACAAATTCTGATGATTTCTTCAACTGTTCGAGGACTTTCTAGTTGTAATATAAATCTGTGATTTTCTATATTCGTACTTTCGACGAAGCAAAGCAGTTCGATCTAGATCTGGACATGTATCATCATTAAACATTTACAATATTTTTTTTGGTACATGTAGAACATGTAGAAAAATCCGTCTTTTCGAATAAAATCTTAATTTACGTACCATTGTAAAATTGAGAATGGAAAATGAGGAATGTGTCAAAGAGACAACAACCCGACCAAAGAAAAAAACCAACACTGAGCAGAAGGTCACCAACAGGTCTTCAATGTAGCGAGAAATTCCGCACCCGGAGGCGTCCTTCACTTGGCCCCTTAACAAATATATACTATATATATATATATATATATATATATATAGTCCAGTGATAATGAACGCCATACTAATTTCCAAATTGTACACAAGAAACCAAGATTAAAATAATACAAGACTAACAAAGGCCAGAGACTCCTGACTTGGAACAGGCGCAAACATGTTTATGATCTCAACCTCCCCCTATACCTCTAGCCAATGTAGAAAAGTAAACGCATAACAATACGCACATTAAGATTCAGTTCAAGAGAAGTCTTTGTCTGAAGTCAGAAGATGCATATACGGACCCCGGATTTAAATCAGATATGATCTGGCGGTTTTTGTCTTTTTTTCAAAATACATATTTTTAATTGTGACTATCTTTAGTTTCGAATCTTTCTTTCATTCTAATTAATTTAGTTTAAATGAAAATAAGGAAATTGGAATTAAAACACTGTTGAAGAGAAACTACATATTCGGGTTAAATTCACCTTAGTTTGTTAATTCAAGTTTGACATCTAACATCTTAATCCGTAATCCACATTTACCCGACAACCTTAAATTGTTTATTGAATTTTATCAATCAAATATCCTCACACAGGAAACTAGACAAAATAAGTTATTTGTAATGGTATTTATCAAAACTAAAATGATTGAAAATATCTTTGTAGAATATGAATTTGCCTAATAAGCGAATAATTATAATACATATATTTCAACATCTTCAATTGAGAGATTACTGATAAGATGCCCAAAATATATGTACATGTATACATATTGCGATTAGTGCAATATAGTATGTCAATGATATCGAATGCCCGCTGAGTGTTAAACATGTTTGACACTGCTGGTTTTAATTTTCTGACTCAAGTATAAATTTAAGAAAAGTTAATAGTTTCTGAATATTTTTAGATTCAATATTTTATCATTATTATTATTTTTTAAAGTCTCACCACATACAAACATAAAATGAGAATCACAGAACTAAACAAAACATTTAAACATTTGCATTGTGTGCATCAATCTTTAAAAAGATAAATGAGACGCGTATAAGACACAATATATAAATATAAACAAATTTTTACTCATTTACATTCAAAATTTACAGTGTCCGTATATAACAAATGAAATGAAACATCTTTTTATTTAAGAACAAGTGAAATAAAATGCCGTTTCTTTTCAATAAAATATTGTTGATGTTTTTGGCATCTATTGCAGCAACATTGTCGTTATTGAATAAATATATAAATTTTTCGCTATTTGATATTTATAAATTGAAATGTTAAGCCTAATGTATTATTATATGTCTATAATGGGCATTTTAAAAGGACAGGAATATAAAAAAGAAGATGTGGTATGATTTCCAATTAGACAACAGTCCACAAGAGACCAAAATGACAGAGACATTAACAAATATAGATCACCGTACGGCCTTCAACAATGAGTAATGCCCATACCGCATGGTCAGCTATAAAAGGCCCTGATATGACAATGTAAAACAATTCAAACAAGAAAACGAACCGCCTTATTTATATAACAAAAAAAAATGAATGAAAAATAAATATGTAAAACATAAACAAACGACAACTACTGAATTGCAGGCTCTTGACTTGGGACAGGCGCATACATAAATAATGTGGCGAGGTTAAAATTGTTAGCGGGCTCCCTATCCTCACCCTAGTCTCGATCAGTGGTATAACAGTACATGTACAACATAATAAAAAAAAGAGGGTTTGGATGGGGTTCATTGATTAGAGAATAATGCTCTTGAAAAATGAAGATTAGAGAATAATGGG
Source organism: Mytilus galloprovincialis (assembly GCA_037788925.1). NCBI lineage: Eukaryota > Metazoa > Mollusca > Bivalvia > Mytilida > Mytilidae > Mytilus > Mytilus galloprovincialis. Next base: position 29,198,045 of record CM075343.1, on the reverse strand, counting down.
CATAAAAAATAAAGATTAGAGAAATGTGTGGTCTAAAAATATAATGAACATTGAATGATCAATAAAAGAAAACGCTAAAAGATACCTGAATTTTATTGAATGAATAATAAAAGAAAATGCTAAACATTATCTGGTAACAGAATTTTCTCTTCTTAAAATTTAAAGAAAATTATCAAAGTTATCATTGTAAAAATATGATAAAAGTGAAAACAAACTTGGTAAATCTTTTTTGGTTTCGTGGTAACAGACTATAGGATTCAGTCAATATGAACTGGTTTCCGATACTTCTACTCGGGCTTTAAATTCAGTGGCGGATCCAGAGGGGGCGTAGAGGGCGTACACCTCCCCTTTTGCTTGGACTTTTTTTTTAAATGATTAATCAGACTAGACTTTGTGAATTAATAGGGAGATGCAGCATCTAAAATGTCCAACCCTTACACTTTACCAGCAACTACAACATATGCATGCCCCACGCCAGGAACCGTTTAAAAAGTGCATATTTCACTTATTTTATGTTTTAAGTCCTAAAAAGGGGCAAAAAAAAAAAATTTCGCTTCGCTCCCCTCTTTCAAAAAGCCTGAATCCGCCCCTGTTTATATCTGACTATGCGGTTGGCTTTAGCTCATTGTTGCATGCCGTACAGTGACCTATAGTTGTTAATTTCTGTGTCATTTGGTCTCTTCGAAGAGTTGTCTCATTGGCATATTCTTATGTGTAGTCAAAATCACTGGAAAGAACTGATGAAAACTTGGACTTGTTACTTCATAGAACTAGCACTTAAATCATGCAGAACAATACACACCAACACGTCATTGTTGAGTAACAAATGAAAGCCTTGCTGTTGTTTGGAAATCACCGTTCTCATTCATTTAAAAGAATGATTTTTACTTTTTTTTTTAAAGATTAAAGAAAACTGGGGAAAAATTAGAGAATAATGCGTTAAAAATTACTTTTAAAGAATAGACTTATTTTTTGAAGATTAGAAAAAAAGGGGTGAAAATTAAATGTTTACAGAAAAACAGCCCCCCCCCCCCCCCAACTCAGACCCACAAAAAGATGGAGGGGTAGAGTGTAATATTTGTAACTGGGCGTTAAGCAATCATGAATCATTTAATCTATTCTTTATATTTTCATCTCTTTATTCTGTAATTTAAAGTGCTTATTCCACTATCATCTTTATTTCTGTAAACTTACTTTCATAGCCTCATATATGTACATGTACATGGTATTTGATACAGGAACAATATACCGTCGTATATTACAAAAATTGAGAATGAAAATGAGGAATGTGTAAAAGAGACAAAAACCCGACTATAGAGCAGACAAAAGAGGAAGGCCTAAATTACGGGTCTTTAATGTAGCGAGAACCTCATGCGTATACATACATGCATTATTGTATGCACATGCTTGTTCCAGAGACATATAATACAATTATATGTCTCTGGATAAACATAATTATTTAGAATTAAAAAGTGTATAGTTATCAATAAGTTCATTTTCAAAATCATTTATTTAAAGTGAAAAATCGCGAATTATCCCTTTAAGGCTTGTTGAAGATCTTCATCAAATAACGAATGAATATAAGAAGATGTGGTATGCTTGTCAATAATTTAATTCACCGTACATGTGGAATACCGTATGATAGTTTTTTTGGTCTAAAAAAAATACATCTACTACATGTCTTTGATTTAACAAATGATAAAAGATCTGGCATAAAAACGTGATTCTGAATATAATCTAAAAATTGAAGAGAAAGCCAGACTAAGACGTTATACAATTTAAAGAATACAAATCTTAAAGTTTTATTACTTAGAGGTATACTGTCCCCTTCTTTTAACCTACAAGAAAACTTCACGAGAGCCGATGATTAAATATCCACCTTGTTTTTCCGTATATATACTGAGCCAAAAAGGTTTAGCAACACTTTTTTTTATAATTTTTTTTTTGTTGTTTTTGGAAAAAAATATTTAAACATCATTGATATAATCCTTAGTTTTACCTGTAACAGTCGTACTTTTTTTCCTGCTGATTGATTTTGCGCCATTTCAGCTTTGCACGTGTCAATGATGTTTTACCTTCTGTACCTGTAATTTTAAAACGATATTAAAAAATTCTTTTTCACTAACGTTCAGAAACACACCATTGGTAAGAAAAACACAAACACCGTTGAAAAATTTGCTTGGGGCGTCAACCAGGCCACCCCGAAAATGACAGTCAGAAAGGTCTTGAAACGGTTGATGCCGGAATGAGGGTTGTTGACATCATGGCTCGATTTAATGTGCACTAGGCAACAGTTCAGAGACTAACAAACAGATATCGACAAATTACAACTGCATAGGATAGGTCGATATCTCGTAGACAAGAAAAAACTATCGTCAAGGGAGGAGCGCTTCCTTTGCTTTACGTCAACACGTGACAAGTTTTTTTCGGCTAAAAAAGTACTGCATTGACTAAGGGAAGTTGCTGGTGTTCCTGTCAATCCTTCATTGGTGCACTAAAGGCATGGCTGAGAAATTGATTTTGAGAAACACTATACTCATTTAAGCATTTTGACCCTCCCGCGCTCCATACAAAGAAAATCCTAATTAATGTGAGTGATAAACATTCATGTTGCTTCTGACATATCATAATTCCATTTTTGTGTTATTAAAATTATATGTTTAAATTTTATGATTTTGTAATAAAACAAAATTTCACAATTTTGTTGCTAAACTTTTTTGGCTCAGTATATATATTAAAATAACTTAAGAAGCAATTCAAAGGATATTCAATTTGTTTCAATATTGCCGAAAACTTTTATACATATGGTCGTCTCAGCCGAAAACAATACATAATATTGATAATATAAGCAAGTGTGACAAACCAAATTGAATCACAAATTTGTTGTTTGGGATTATTCATGGTTCACTAGTATTCCTTTCACGAATTTGGCTATACTTTTGGACCTTTTGGATTATAGCTCTTCGTCTTTTATATTAAATTTGCTTTTGATTTCATATATTTTGGCCTTGAGCATCACTGAACACAGTGTAGATACTATTCTGTACGCTATCCGGAAGTCGCGATTTTCGAAGCGAGAACTTTTTGGATCACATTTTAAATTTGATGGGTATACTGAATTAAACGGTAAGTTTATCATCTGCACATTGCTTAATGATTAATTCAGCCGACATCGATATTCTCAAATGGTTTAGAATTAAATTCCGCACATTCAATATTCGTGTCTTTGCCTTAATCAAGAGATTTTCAAGTGCATCACTAAGAAAAATCAGTCGGCGAACCTAAAAACAATCTTTATGCCCTCTTAGTGTACAAATTAACGTAAAAACCAGACTTAATTAACTTAATGAAGTATATTTCAAGTGGTGGTAAAAGTTTCAACCAGATCTTTGAAGCCAGAAATAAGAAAACTACACTTGTTTGAATTTCTCACTGTACGATCAGTCTCGCTTGTTTATTTTAAAACTGTATGATCAGTCTTTTTGTCACTGTATTCTAGTGGTGATTTCAAAGTTATTTACGATACATTAGAAGGTGACATTTTTCTAAATAACACAAATATATTTCAATACATTCACATCCTGAAAACTTTTGAAACATGTTTTAGCTTGATAGGGTGTACTCGACTTACTACATTAAGTATAAGGATGTTTAAATGTTGCTAAAATAAGAGGAATGTTTGATGTATACTAGTATATAAGTTTCAGAAATGTCCTCCGTTATACTTAAAATTGTACAAACACACAGATTTAGTTGTTATATAAAAATGCATGTATTTACACACATTCGACGCCGTACTGCAGCCTATAATTGGTCACAGTTCCTTCACTTTGTTTAAGATGTAGAGCTATATAAAAAAGATGTGGTATGATTGCCAATGAGACAACTATCCACAAAAGACCAAAATGACACAGATATTAACAACTATAGGTCATCGTACGGCCTTGAACAATGAGCAAAGCCCATACCGCATAGTGAGCTATAAAAGGCCCGATAAGACAATGTAAAACAATTCAAACGAGAAAACTGTCTTTTTGACACTCAATTGTACACCACTTTGTCAAGTGAGGGGTTATAGTGATAAAGAAGTCCGTCTTTCCGTTCGTCCGTTGGACCGGTACAATATGTTTCGCCGGTTTTGTAAGCGCATCTGCTCATAAACCACTTAATATACATTGGGGGTTCCGGCCATTTTTAAATGGAGAGGGGTCCAATCCAGGAGAAAAGGGGATTCCAAATATATGTTCCCATACAAATGAATTGATAGTTGAAAAAGTGTTTCAAACTGCCGGATCCCCTTTTTTTGAATCCGTCACTGATATAACTATTAATTACTCTTATTCGGATTCCTTATCATAAATGATAATGATTCAAATTTGTATTGTGTACCGTCTATTTCGAATTTAAGTAAAAATCTTTTATGAGGTTACTTTATATAAGATACGGACTTGAACATTACATTATATGGGGACACCCATCAGGTATTTCCAACACCTCCTAAACCAATCATTAAAGTTTTCTGAAATTGCTCCATTTTTACTCGATTAATGCATTATGGACCTTCTATTTCTGTAAACTTACCAAAATTATATCACATGAATTATCCCCTACGCAAAGCTGTCTTTATCCATTTTTTGTTATTTTAAAAGACAAGCTTGATTTATGTTATCATCAATTGGTCAACGGCAGACGGTGTAAATAATCTTTAAGAATGTAATAGCTAAACAGATAACTGTAACGGTACACTATTACAAAGTCCACAAGCGAATTATGTATTACTTTTTAGGCATTTGATTTTAAATAAGACTGATGGAACAAAAATACAATTATTTTGCCGTCTAAAAATTTCATCAGAAATATATTTGTATTGTCTGATGAAAGTAATTACACGTTATAGTTCCCTGGATAGTTCATAATATCACATATACACGTACATGTATATACCTTCAAATTGCTGTTGTTTTTTCCTCAAAATCACGACTGGTCATACAGTCAAAAAATCTGAAATCGCTTCTAGAATACAGTCAGTACTAGACTGATCGTACAGTAATTTATTTTAAGATCCTCAAGAAAAACATATTTTTTAATGGGAAATACGAATATTCTACTTAAATACGAAAAGAATATTGAAACAGTATATATTTAACTGTAAACTGATGCAAATATTTGCAATAAAAGATTATTTGCTTTGTACTACGAGAGCAAAATTGTCCATCGATTTCACTTTTTTCTACCAAGTTGATGTGATGCACACGTATATTTTATATTCTAATGCATTTTTTTGTTACAGTTACTCATATTTATGATGCTATATATACCTTGAAGATGTTCAAAGCACTTTGTAGATATAGGAGTAAACAAATGATTAGAAAAGTTACCGTAGGCAAAACCGTCCTGTTAGCCAGTTGGAAATCATCGCTTCGAAAATCGCGACTTCCGGATAGCGTACAGAATAGTATCTACACTGTGCTGAAGAGACATGTATTTTCGAAATGCGCATCTAGTGCAAGAAAATTGGTACCGTTAATTGTATTCTATATTAACCAGTGACACGTGTCCTAATTTTTAAAAAAAGGGATAGAAAAAGTATGAATCAAAAATATCCGGTTTTTCAAAACTATATTTTCAAAATGCATTGCATAATTTAAACCGATTTAAAGTGTTTCATTTTATTGTATGTTTGTGCGTATACGAAAAAATGATAGAAAGTTAAACTTCAATGTTCATGACTTACAAGTATTATAATATTTCTTGTAAAATTGATAAATGAGCGGTTTTCACAAATACTGAACATTAGAATATATCGTAAACGTCAATTAATGAACAAGCAACCCAACGAGAAAAATATAATTTCAGAGACATCTACATGTACATGTATAACTAGTTTTGAGTTAGAGAAATCATTCAACATGTTCATTGCCATATGATTCTATTCAGATTTGTGAGTTTTTTCGATTTACGAATAAGTCTATAAGTTACAAAAAATTAATTGAAGCAAAAAAAAAGAAAGAGACATGAAATAACGAATTAACATAAGTTTACAAATACATACCTAGGTGCATTTACCAAAACAACATTTGAACCTATTAATACATGTTTTCATATTATTGTAATTTTATGTGTATGTACCCGATATGGAGTTCTTCTGAAATTAAAAATCACTTGAATGGGTATTTCTGGTGTATATACATGTATCACACTTGCTATCTTCATGTACAATATACGGAAATGACACGGCTGGGTATTTTAAAGTTACTGAAGGTAGATTACTGGCAGGTGTATATCCCCGGGCGAAGAATTTACTGATTTGTCAAAACGGTTAGGTGTAACTTGTCATATTGTAAAGTTTTGAATCGCGCTCATCTCTTTTTTTTATTATATGAATTGCGCCAATAAATAAAACTTGACACATTCCCCATTTCCATTATCAATTTTATTAATTGTGTCATATTTATCTCGAAACTATTAACCTATTTACACGTACATGTAATATTAGAATACCTACTTCAACTGTTGAATAACTTTATAATTACTAAAATTCAAAATTATGTACTTCTCCTTCCGTATGCTATGTTTTTTTGTGTCAATTCTATCTTTCCATCAGGTCCATAGTGCACTTTTTTTGTCAGTCTAAGTGCACTAAGGAGGCCCTTTCAGTTTGCGATTTCTGTACCTACATGAAAATACCTAAAAGGACCTCCTCAGTGCACTAAGAAGAAACATTTGAAAAGAAGTCTATAATATTTGCGCAATTAAATGATTGTTTTATTGGCGCTAATGAATGTTGCAGTTTTTATGATAAAGTTATGCAAAAAAAGAATTCGCGTAATTAACTTGTGGTGCAAATTAATTCTTTTTTAACCAAACTGGATATCGGCCTTCAAAACATTGTGTATACACAAACAAAGCAAGATTTATCTTTTGCGCAGTCTAGCCGGAGAATACAAGTTTTTGCAATTTGTGAAGGATTTTAATTTTAGAATGTAATGAACAAGTAAGAAGATCGTATGAAAGTTTGGTGCGTCGATAAAAATTTCATGGATTCACTTGATAATTGTAAAGTTTCAAGTCTTTAAAAATAACACCCATTTGTAGAACTGATTATTTCGATCCTTCAAATATGCATGTGTAGAATAATAATAAAAAAATATATTATTAAGTCTCTTTCATATAGATACTGTAGATTTGTATTTGAACATCGATTGCAAACATAACGTTCAGTGAGAAATATTTTTAATGTATTCGTACAGAAAACAAATCAACTTCTTTCAGAATACAATTGATTGGTTATTGAAGTAAATGATTTGCGACAGAATCAGTGACACTTGGCCAGAAGCTTACCTCTAAAATAAAGAAATATAAAAAAGGTAGAGTTATTTTTAATTCTGTATTTTACTCATAAAGGACTTAAGCACTTTTTACAGTCAATGCCGAAAATATGAAATACATCGATTTAAATTATGTACACAATAAATAATTTTTGTGTACATAGTTTTCCGTGTCTACATTTGAATACGAGTACAATATAGAAAACCATCATGTTATATATTTAACTATATTTTTTTTCAACAGATTCACAAGTTTTGCATTTTTAAACCGCGTGTGCATATATATTTTAATGTTTTTATTTTAATTCCTTACATATGAACATGATACGTGTATTATTCATTCGTTTCAACGTTTTAAATTGTGAAGCATGTGACTTTAATAAGACTATACGCATTTAAAGTTTGAAACAAAAAAACGATAGATACATCGAGGTCGTTTTGCTTGGGTGATTTACCTGTAAAAAGCTCGGGTCTCATCCATGTTTAAAACGAATTAATGCATGTTTGAAATAGTTTAACGGGGGCGTGGCCTATTAGTTTAACGCAACTAACCAGCAACTTGATTTCAATTGATTCACCGCAGAGAAATCTATTTGACTGGCGTTAAAATGAATTGATATGAATTGATATGAATTAAATATAATTTTTAATTTTTGTCAATCTTTATCAAATAACGATCAATCTCATTTAAATAGCGTTAACACGTTTTTGTCCGTTCAAGTTAAATTCGGGTTACTAGTGAGTTCAGGTTTAAAAATGCACGAAAAACAAGTATGTAAAACATCAACAAACGACAACTATTGAATTACAGAATTGGGTCAGCCACATTCATAGAGAATAAAGCGATGTTAAACATGTACGCGGAATTTCAACCCTCTATCTTACCTGGAACAGTGGTGAAACAGTGCAACGTAAAAACGAACTATACAAATCATTTGAAAGGCTGAACTCATCAGACGGTTACAAATAGCAATACATCTAGCAAAAAAGGCACAGTGGACGTGGCCAGGTTCTTGAATATTCAATAAACAAAAATACACAAGGTGCAGATCTGAAAATACTCACAGCTACTGATAGCTATTCAAGTCTACATTAATAACAACTAATAGGAAAATCATGCATCTGAGACTAAATTATCAATCAGTACATATAGAACATGAATTTAGGTTAAAACATGAACGTCATAACTCAGAGGAAACATGTGCATAACCAAGGTACAGAATACGAAAAATTATGATCATTTTAAAATGTGCATTTGCACACAACAATTATATTGGATTTGCTTTAAATTTACTGCTAACAACATCAATATTGATAACAATAAAAACAATATTCAAAGGTATAATTACAAGGTTGAATTGAAATAAACCTTTTAGAATGAGATTATTCAAAGGATCAAAAGGTTAACAAGGAGAGTTCCTCAATTGAAATAAACTTTAAAACTGTATTTTCATGCTTATCACATTTTGTTTGTTTTTACTAAGGAACGATACATATATCAATACTGTAAATACGGTCCTATGCATGCAAGCATAACTACAGTTTACATAACAATTTAAATGACTGAAATTTATAAAGATTCTTCATACAACTAAAAAGAAATAGCTTTTTGATGCAGAACAGGTTAAGTACAATTGTCAAGTTTTGAAAATTTGACCCGTCCTATTATATAGTTATCAAAAGTACCAGGATTATAATTTTATACGCAAGACGCACGTTTCGTCTACATAAGACTCATCAGTGACGCTCAGATCAAAATAGTTAAAAAGCCAAATAAATACAAAGTTGAAGAGCATTGAGGATCCAAAATTCCAAAAAGTTGTGCCAAATACGACTAAGGTAATCTACTCCTGGGTAAGAAAATCCTTAGTATTTCGAAAAATTCAAAGTTTTGTAAACAGAAAATTTATAAAAATGACCATATAATTGATATTCATGTCAACACCGAAGTGCTGACTACTGGGCTGGTGATACCCTCGGGGACGAAACGTCCACCAGTAGTTTTGTTGTTGTTGCCTTTGACCTACTTTTCATGTGTTTGAATTGTATTGTAACAATAAAGACATTAGTACAAACCAAACAAATACCATAAATCTTTTATCTTTTGAAAAAGCATGTTTCACTGTACGAAGGTTCGAGTTCACATCGCATGATAAGTGTGCGCACGAGTACACACTAAGTAACTGATTTTACACTGAGTAATATGAATCTTTTGTCAAGGTTTAAGTTATTGGACATCAAAATTTGTTTTGTGTGCATCGTTGTGTTGGAGAATTAAGAGGTAGGGGTAAAGTGTTTGAAAAAAAAAATATCTAAAAAAAAAAAAAAAAAAAAAAATGTGTTATGAGCCAAGAAATATTTGTTTGTTTTTTTTTGACAATTAAAGGGAAACAAAATATTCGACTTGATTTTGCCTAACATATTTCTTGTGCTTCTTAGGTGTATAGAAAAACAACAACCGTAAATAAGACACACCCACTCAATGTAAAAAAGAAGCATTTGTTCATTGTAATTACTTATGACTTTGGAGAGCTAAACGCAACAGTATGCAATAAAAGTATAGTAGCCAACAAAAGTAACACTAAACAAGGTTGAACTTAAATTTTCAATAACGACTATTAAATACAAAAAAATGTAAAATTATCTTATGAAAAAACATTTATTTGCAAATCAAATGCATATGATTAAAAGAATCGGACCAAATTGAAAAGTGTTATTGAACACAGTGGTCAAACTTATTTAGTGGAATATGATTACAAAAGCTGGTACCGAATTTCAAAGATTAGACTCAAGTATCCAAATAATGAAATGCATTCAAATTTTAATTTCTATGGTTATAGTTGTATGTTCCAATATCGTTTTTCGAATTCTTGGGTGGCAAATACGATCTTTTTGATTGATGATAAAAAAAATCACGTACTTGCCCTAAATCAATGATTTTGATGAAAAACACTCTGTAAATAAAACATCAGTTCAGGAAATATTTAGGTACAGTGTATCTAATTTATTTATATTTAAATAATACATCGTCTTGTATCGTCATTTTTGTTGATTTGTAATTTATGCTGTTTAGATAAGCTATCCTTGAAAGGTTTTAACATGCCTTTCATATTTTGTAGTGTTTATACACGATTCGCTACCAAAAATAAAGAATACACCCTATTTATGGTTGAGTCACGGAATTTGGGATTGATAGTAGTGAGTAGACTCCCATGTAAACATATGATTTCCTTAATAATGACTAATTGAACATGTCTGGATAATGTTTGATCATGCATTCAGAATTTATAATGCTTAGCAAATATGTATTTTCCAGAAAAAAAACCTCTTTCCTTTCAAAGGCACAACATTATAGACTTAATGAAACAAAATCCGATCGTTCTTGCATGAGTATTGAAATAAGATATCGTCAATGGTGTGATATATTTTGGATCACCATCAGTGAAGAGGTAACATTTAATTTTGATTTAAACAAACAAGGCATGAACTAATTTAAATGAACATAAATGCCATGTTAAGTGCGCCTTCATCTAAAATTCGCAATTTATGTCCAAAAAGAATGTGAGAATAAATGATATACTTATAACATCTTTTTTCAGCAAGGTTACAATAAAAATGTTCATTAATGCCATCAATACTAACTGTTTGGCTGTTTAATATTTTTACACATATAATATTTAAACTTACCATTTTTCCAATCATTATAACTTTTGGTCCAATGTGTTTTGAAACGAGGAAAAACTGCATACTGTTGATGATAAATAGTCCTAAAGTAAGTGAATACACCATTCGAGCATGAAAGAAGTCATTAGCAGACAAAGTCAATCGCAGCAATACCGATGTTATAAATAGACTGTACATCACAATTTCATAAAATGTCCAAAATGAAAACCAGGTCATCAAATTCCAGGACACTTGCTTGATACCTAAAGCCTGAAAATATTTATGTATTGAATAAATAATCGTGAATCAAAAACAATAAATACATTGTCAATGCGTCAACAATCATATATACATTTAAGCATATGCATGAGCAGACAGCGATGTTGCATTAAAATACCGTATAGCGGGTTATTTTCGGGTCTGTAAAGTTTTGCAATTTTCATTAGATAATGAATATGATATATTGTGGTGTTTAATATATTGGTGTATTCATCACTTTTATCAAAATCTTATAGCATGTTCATTTTTTAACTAGCGGACTTCTTTTTGGCGATTTTTTTCTGTCTGCGTAAACAAGCGAAAATATACACCCCGCGATGATAACCCGCTAAACGGTATTCATTTCGCATGGGCAATTGTTGGATCTATTATGATCTACACAAATTTTGCATCACTGTTTTTAAAAGATAATCTCCTTTGTTTAATAAACACTATTCGCACCGTACATAACGTTTAATTCAAATTCAATTTACTGGAGGGTAAACAAAGCCCTTGGTTTTACAGATTACGTGTCTCTGTGGCAAACTCATATGATTGGATTATGTAAGCTTTTCCCTTAACACACACGTTTCTATTCGACAAATAGTGAGTTCGTAGCTGAATTTCTATTTTTTGTTTGTTTGTTCTATTGTTTTGAAGCACCCGTAAACTTAGCTCGTAGTTGCCTCCTTTACAATAAGCAACAACGCTATTGTGTCGAATAAATGCACACCGCAGCAGAGGCCAGTAACATTCAGGGTATATTTTTAGTTAATATATCGGGTAATTGTTCAAGGGCATAGATGCAAAAACAGAACAACAATTTTCACATACGGAAAGATATTGAAAAAGGGAACAACTGAAACACAAACTAGACGATTTTTCATTTCCTATTTTTAATTTTCCTTTTTTAGACAGCGATGTGCCTTTGGCTCCATCATACAGTTTTTATATATTCCAACTCGTTCGGTATGCCCTTGTGTGTTCTGATGTCATAGATTTTAACGAACGTAATCAATGCATCACTTGAAAATAATGGTGTCAGGGATTTCGATATCATAAATTACTTTAAACCTTTACTAAATTCTTTCAAAGATACAAGGATTTGATTAGTAAATTTGGCTGTACCTGTAGAAAACTTATTAAAAATGGTATTTCACATCCTACATTTTACGGTAATATTGTACTTGAAGCGAGGAAATCACTATGTTATCCGTGTAAAATCATCCAAACCTTTTAACAAAGTAAAGGTTATCGTTCCAATATTGTTATTAGATCTCTGAATATAGTTTACATTGGCACTTATATCGATATTAGCAAATTAAAACATAACTAAATTGTATCTTTTTTTGAGGCGGGATGTATAGAGACACACACACGTTAATTTGATTCTCTAAATGAGTCTCTCCTCACTATCCTACTACATATTTATTTTTGGCATTGCACAAGATGTGCATGTCTTCTCTGACTGTTCGTTACGTTAAAATATTAAATCCCTGGGATGTGTTTTAGTTCAATTTAGACACTGACGCATGCGTTTTTATTATTAACTGTTTTTGGCTTTTAACTAGCTGTCAGTAACTGGGAGTACTCTCAAATCGTGTTTTCTTGTTAATTCAAACTGTTGATACTTTTTATAATGTTTTTTTGTTATTTTATATTAATATGGATCTTGTCTATATACCAGCTTTGATTATTTGGAATATCTTCTAATTTACATTTGGATATTCTCCTTAAATCTGTACAGGGAAATTTTAGCTACAAAATGTAGCTCTAATTGTATAGTTGTATTGCTGATATTCACCCAGATTTGTATCTAGAGTTAAATCATGTATTTATATGACAGAACTTTCTTGGTATTATTCCTAATCACTGGAAGAATTTTATACTGATATGTACATGAAGTAGTATACCTAAAACGACAAAGTTAATTTTCATTTACCTGTAGATATTATTAAAACCGTTTTTTTGTCAAAAGTGATTATTTTCGAAGGATTAAATATTTCGCGGTGGTGTCTTGCCATGGCTTTGTTTTGACTTGTTTGTTTGCTTTTTGGCTTTGAATGTTTGCCCTTAATATTTTATTAACTGTGCATTTGCATTCAGGTATCGAAGATCAAATGTATTCGTTCATAGTGTATTAATTCAGGTTTTATGATTGAGTTAATCCTTCCAATTGGTATTTCATCGTGTGTTTTTCTATGTTGTGATGTTATGCTATTGTTTCAGAAAAGGGAGAAGGTTTGGTACCATCAAAACGTTTAATCCCGCTGCTAATGTTTGCGTCTGTTCTTAGTCCGGAATCTGATGTACAGTAGTTGTCGTTTGTTTATGTAATTTATATGTGTTTCTCGTTTCTCGTTTTTTATATAGATTAGACCGTTTGAATGGTTTTACACGTGTAATTTTGGGACCCTTTATAGCTTTTTGTATGGTTGAGCCTTTGCTCCGTGTTGAAGGCCGTTTATTGACCGTTAATGCTTTACTTTTATAAATTGTTATTTGGATGGAGAGAATCGGCAACATAAATACAGGATACGTGTTATAGGGAGGGACACATAATGATTTGCCAAATGATACCTGCGAAATGAAACGTTGACAAATTTTGGTATATATTGGTTTGTTAAGCTATTTTTATTTTGTTAATCTTTCAAAATAAATTATTTTATCACAAACCTGTCGTATTTCCTCTGTTAAAGTAGTTACTGCCCACGCAATAACCATATACTCCATCACAGAGGGATTTTTCTCTGGAATTGGATATAAATCTGTCAGCACAAACATGCTGAATATCACAAGCATTGCCATGTATGCTAACTGTTTAAAAAGAAATAAAAAATTGTAAATGCCCAAAACATTAATTCAATTATCGGATGGAATAACATGTCGATGGAGGTAAATGAAAAGGTCATACTGCTGCGCCGAATATTGTTTTACATTAACGCACTTCCGTTAAGTTGGTTAATAAATATCCTTGATAATGCAATTGAACTTGAAAACGTACATTACGCAGTGTCTTTTATCATGAAACAATAGTGCATGGTTTAGCAAGCCAATATTGCATATTATATATTACAAAAAAATCTTAGTATTCCTCTTACACGTAGATTCATGTGATGTGATAATTAAACATGTTTATAGTTGTAAGTAATCCGACTTTAACTTGTCCCTGGAAAAATTCATATTAACGCATTTTATAGATATTTATCTTTATGATCCTCTAGATAAATTTGTGTTGTCGTTTGTTTGTTTAATAAGTTGAAGCCTCTAATATTGAAAATTGTTAAATCATTTTCCGCTTTAAATTCTCCTCCGCATTTGATATGTGTGTTGTTTCATTTTATGTGCTTTTCATTTATTGTAATAGTACTAAAAGCACAAACACAAATGAAAAAACTTAATTAACTTACAAGAGAAAACACAAATTTTATCACAGGCGAGTTGTAAAAGTAATATAATTTTCTCATTCTGTTCCGCCATGATTCAGTAGTTTGTTGAGGTGTCATATTGGATACATTCTGAGCCGATCTATTATCTTTTATCCTCACTATTTGCATTATCAAAATAGGAATAAAAGCAGCAGTGACTATCTGCAAAGAAATAAACATATTGGTTTCGAGATTTGGTTGAATCTGTAGAAAACTTATTTCAAACGGGAAAGCACATCGGAAATGATCATTTATCATTGAATATTTTGTTTATTGGTATTAGTATTGATGTTCTTATCAGTAAATCAAAAACAAACTACATATTGTTGCTATATACAAATACACATTCATGCATATGCAATCTGTCGATATCTGTAAATTGTCAATGCACACAGTCATGACGTCTTTGACGATAGATACCAGAGGGGCAGACAAACTCATAGATCGAAAATAAACTGACAACGCCATGGCTACAAATGAAACTGACAAACAGAAAAATAATAGTACACATGACACAACATAGAAAACTAAAGACTTAGCAATATGAACTCCCACAAAAACTCGGGATGATATTAGGTGCTCCGAAAGGATAAGCATATCCTGCTCCACATGTGGCACCCGTCGTTTTGTTCATGTTATTACACACCCGGATAAAGTGTTTATCGGTAAGACAAATTCATGAAAAGGAATAATTTAGTCTTAGATGCATGATGTGTTTTATTAATTAAGTGACTTTGAACTAGCTGTTAGTAACTGCGAGTACTCTCAAATCAGTACTAAGTTATTTTTTTGTTGATGGGATATACAAGTACCTGGCCATGTCGTCTCTGTGTTTTTGTTAGATGCATTTGTATTTGTATCCATTTGATAAGTTTAACCTTGTTTAACTATTTTTATTGTTCGTTTGGATGGTGTTCTGTTACACCACTGTCAAATGGGAGAAGGAGGGTAGGAATCCCGTTTACATGTTTAACCCCGCAACATTATGTATGTATACGTATATTCCAAGCCAGGAGCCTGTTATTTTAGTGGTTGACATTTGTTGATGTGTTTTATAATTGTTTTTTTTTTGTTGTACATTAATAAGGCCGTTGGTTTTTCTCGTTTGAATTGTTTCACATTTGTCATTTCGGGTCCTTTTATAGCTGACTATGTGGGATGAGCTTTGCTCACCTATAGTTGGTAATTTATGTGTTATCATAATCTTGGGTAGAGTCGTCTCATTAGCAATCATACAACATCTTCTTTTTTATATAAACAATATCTTAAAAACGTGAAATGTGTATCGAATTAAGTGTTTCAAGGAGGAAAAAACAGTTAATAAAAAAAAGTACTCATACACAGGCAAATCAATAGCATACGTATCAACCGATTGTCGGTACCTAGAAAAACAGATTGCATTTTCACGTATATTTAATGATCTATAGTTACAACATAAATATTTCAATAAATGTGTATAACGCCAATCTCAAGTCGATTGTGTGTTCTAAACGATTGACTTTTCATGGCATTTAAAGACCAAACCACCTTTTCAGTTCTACTAATGATTTGTTCTTCAGAATTTGTCTGGAGGTATTGTATGACTTTGCAGAGAGGAAATACATAGTCACCAACTTCGTTTAGTCACTACAGCAACTGCATTATTGTATTTTCCCGGAAGGTATACGTAACACTATGCTTGATTGTTAGCTTAAAAAATTAAAAAATCCTTATATCAAAATTACAATTATAATTTGTGTCACGTTAAAAAAGACATGTTTTATCCATCAATTAAGCAGTCTTGTTGTTTTGATTTTTAAATGACATGATTATTTTCATTTCTGTCAAAAAATAACACGTAGTATTTAAAAATATCGACCAGTGAATTCTCCAGAGTTTTAAGAAGGTTCCGGGTGCAATTTTTCTAATAAAGCACAACACACAAAGAATATGTCGCACCTTTCGAAAAATCTTTTTGACATTTGATATGACGTCATAGTTTAAGTTTCCTGCATTTTATGCTAATTAGAGGTCTGAATTCAGCATTTATGATACTAACAATTTTCACCTGTCTTATTTCCCGTTAATACAAAAGATCACATGTAAGAATCAGCATCTCATGATGTTACGTTCCTCAATTAGTCTTCTAAAATACGTTGTGTTATAATGCAAACTTGATCAAAATAACCCAATAAATATGTGTTTTTGCACTTCCTCTCTCTCATAGGAGACACTGTAATTATGTTCTCGAAACAATATAACATAATAGATTAACAATGTAACCCGTGTTGCACATTTTGTATAAATCCAATCGCACATTTTGTATAAATCCAATGGCTGGTTTCTTTTGGTTTTTAAAACGTGTTCAAAAATATCTTTGAGAAATGAAGGCTTCAGAGCTAATTCAACATTGGACACTGCGATTTTCAATATAATTAATAGCACAGTAGATTTCAAACAACACTTGGCGGCCAATTTGACAGACTGACATATGCCCTGTGTCTAGGTGCCCCGTAAAACATCATGAAAAAGTGTAATATAAACGAAAAGTAGAACAAAAAAATAAGTAATACTGGCTTATTTATGTGTTATTTGTCTATATCATATTTTATATGCAGTTGTGTGTTCTCTTGTCACTTTAGGTAGTTCGCCCGTCACTCAGCGCACTTTTCAGCGAACTCTTTTTACTCTATTATGTTGACATACGAACACAATTAAGAACAAACTTCACTATATCATGATGTGCTGCTATTGGTTCAAGCGCATCAGTATTTTTCAATCTAGGTTGTTGATTAATATTTTCTCGTTTCTCGTTTTTCATATAGATTAGACAGTTGGTTTTCCTGTTTGAAAGGTTTTACACTAGTTAATTTTTGGGCCCTTCATAGCTTACTGTTTGGTATGATACAACGACTCTGTGTTGAAGACCGTACTTTGATCTACCGTTCCAGTAGTTAATACTGTCACTATTGATATAAAGACATTCATACAATAAGAACAATACACATACAAAAACTGTTTTCTGTTTTAAGGTGAGATGTTGTCTCTTTGATTTATTCTTCGGTTTTAAATGGTGTTTTTATTAATGCTTTATTTTTACCTTTAGAGTTGATGTTTCACTGAAAATATGACCCTTCCAAATCTTATTTAGCTTTGTTTGACATGCAGCATGTCCAATAAACTTCATCAGTGCAAATTTTTCACTGATTTCAAAAACTGTTGTAGAATTATATCTTTTTACTTCTGTAACCAAAAGTTGTCGTGCGAGCGAGTTGTCCTTCCAATACATTTCTGTCATCACACTGTAGGCAAGGTCTTCGTAAAATCTGAAAATATATACCATACTGAAACCTAAATGGAAAACTGATTACTGGCCTCAATTTAAAAAAAAAAACTGCTAACTATCGTCTTATACAAACACCATCGTGGCAAAGAAACGTCAAACACTAAACATACACATTTCAAAAAGGAAAATTAAGTGCTGCAACACTAACCCTAGCTTTGCGTTGTTTATCTTAAAGAACATTTCTCAGAAGGCGTTTCATACGGACACATAACATCAATTTGTCATAAATCAAGATTACCCTAGTGTCGTTTATGTTTTAAAACTGTATAAACAGAATCTAAGCCAATTGACATTTTGTTCAAAAAGACGCATAGTACGCTACTTTAATGCATCTATCTAACATACGTCTATATTAAATACCATTCAATAGCTTATCGTCGGCTCTTTCTGTTTGACCTGTCGTCAATTATTCGTACGGTGCATGCAGGGGTCGAAATTAGCGCAGGTCTGATGGTCCGAGACCAGTAGAATTTGCGTCGGACCAGTACATTTTATCAGCTGGTAAATGAAGGGATTTTATTAAAAAAAATATTCAATCAGACAAATAAAGCAAAATCAACTTCACCGTTACAGTCCAACTATATTACATTACCGCATTTTAAACGTATGTTTTTCTTACATTTAAACATATGTTTTCATATGTTTTGTTTAAATCAGTTAATATCATACACGTATTGCTGAGATTTTCTCTCCATACAAAACGAACAAGTTATTGCATTCAAAGTATTCGAATGTACTTATTTGTATTGTTTTTTTTTTTAAATTAATTTGGGTTCTTGTTAAATTGTAATTGGTTTTCGGAATAGACAATACTTCAGACCAACTAAAACTAAGTTGGCAACCAATTTATTAACGCCAATTTTATGATATATATATAATTTGGAGTTAAGTATGGCGTTTATTATCACTGAACTAGTATATATTATATATTTATTTAGGAGCCAGCTGAAGGACGCCTCCGGGTGCGAGAATTCTCGCTGCATTGAAGACCTATTGGTGGTTTTCTGCTGTTGTCTACTCTATGGTCTGGTTGTTGTCTCTTTGACACATTCCCCATTTCGATTTTTAATTTTATCATAATATTACCAAACAAATTATCCTGGTCTTTCTCTAAAGAAGCTGGTTTCTTTTCCTCACTTTTAAAAATAATTCTTGAAGACGAATTGTTGTGTGACACCTTCACCTTAATGTTAGTCTTGACAGCTAAGTATTCTACATGTAATAATTTAAGTATGTTGTTTGCAAGTTCCAACAATTTTCGATTTTTTTCTACAAAAAGACTCATCAGTGATACTCGAATGTAAAAGGAAGAAATGCAAAATATTAAACGAACTTGAAGATCACAATTCCGAAATACAGCTAAAGTTATGCATTCATGAAATATACAATCTGAAGTGTTTCGAAATTGCAATGTTTTGTTATTAAACAGTGAATGTATAATTACGAAGATGTCAGTGATAATATATGCCAACAGTGTTGATTACCTGGCAGTTGATAGCTTCGGGAGGCAACCCCCACTAGCAGTGTCATCTACCTTGGCTAGTCAGTGGTTGTAAATAAATTCACTATAGACATGATAGATCGATATCACAGGTTTAAAATTTGACAGCAGACTCTCTTTTTGTGTGCAATACACTTTACTGATTCTCGAATAAAAAATGTTAAAATGTTAAAAAAAAAACAAAAAAAACGTGGTTTAAGAGCTGGACCCATCGTTCTGACTTTTTTTGGCAAAATACATCATGCAACTTTTCTATTTCAATTTTTTGTACAAGAGATTTACATAGTTTGATAGAGTTTCTACTTTGAAAAGGCACACATTACTTTTTCAGTGTCTAGAAGATCATAGTTTTTTTTTCGTCTGAAGACAATGCAAGATGTAGACGAATAAACCAAGCACACATATTTTGACCAAATGTTTAAAGATAGGTACATGCATATTTTTAAATTCATCTTTTCAGTAATCACATCGTTAATTATACATATTCATATTAAGTTTTTCGGTGGGCTAGCTTAATAATCATGTATAAAGTCCTGTATTTTTTTCAAATAATGATAATGAAATTGCAAACAAAAATAACAAGTTCAGACTTAACAAAATTTTTAACAGGCTGTAATAAAACTTCATAATAGAATATTCAAGTTAAGATCAATAAATTTCATTTGTCATTTTTTAAAATGTGTTCTAAAATTGATTACATACAACTTTGTTTAAGGAACGACAGCTAGAACGATATATTTTTGTAGGTGGTGCTTTTGAGCAACTTTAAGGGTTGTTTTCATGGCTACCAACTTGTAAAATTAGAAATCATCCGTATTTGATCTATCATCGTCTTTTACCAGAAATTGCACCGTATGACCAAAAACCAAATCAAATAAGCACAACATTGTCTTTAATTGGCCTTTTTTAAATCGTTTAAAAATTACATTTATCTTAAACAGTTCAATCTATTTTATTAAAAACCTGCATATGTATGTCAATAATGACTGTTGGTGTTTTATACCATTTTATTTCAAATAATTTCCACAAATACTAGTTTATACTTAAGTCATATGTTCTAGGGTAATGAAGCTATCAAACTAATCAATCACAAGCCTAGCTTGTCAAATATTTTGCCTAGAGTAATAACTATCGGTATATAGGGTAACCCTTGTATTATCGATAATGATACCTGCCTTAAATGAATTGGTTTTCTTATAATAAAAGAGGAAAAAATCCTTTTGATTTATGTGCTTTACAATGCTTTAGATCAAGGTACACATTTGCTGTTTCCGGTATTGATTATGTTATTTATAATCCTAAGGAGAATACATCAGTTTATTGGAAGAAAAAAGGCTTTAGTTTTGGGAGTTGTTTCTTTTGCACCTGATGGAATTAATTAATGTTTATGAGCGACGTTGATTATTTTGACGTTGAATACTGTGACATCAATCTCGTATAAATAGACAAATATTGATTCAAAAGATATTCGAAAGATAATAAATATTGAATTTTGTTTCTTTAACTTAGTATATTAAATCAATGTCTTTCAAATATCGAGATTGTATTGCCAAGGTTTGGAATGTTTGGAAGGTAGAAATTATACATGGTCTTGATCCAGTAGTTTGTCTTTATGATTTTATATATATATATCTTTTCTGTTAAGATTACCGAGAATTGTAATAGTATTTGGGCTTCTTTCGTTCAGGTGTTAACAGGTGTGAAAATTGTCTGCTTGTAAATTGACCATAAATTGTGTATTAACTTCAAAGTTTTTCTTGAAATTTGGATATAAAGTTTCATGGATATATGACAATCATTCTATATGGGCTGTTATGCAGGGAACACCCAAAAGTAAGAGGTCTAGATCTTCTGAAGGTGAGACACCCCGCCCGCAAAGTAAACAAACTAAAATGGTTAATCAAAATGATCTTATACCTTATATTGCATCAAGTGTTAAGGAGATACAAGAAGGGCAGGACAGTATGAAAGGTATGTTTAAGTCCAAAATTGAGGGCACTGAAATCTGATTTTTATATAGATATGGCAAGAGAATCTACACGTATAGACGAACTGGTGAATTCTGTTTAACTACTAACTACCCGTCTCGGTCAATTGGAAAATGATATACAGTCTGTATTAATCCCATGAATGACGAAAATGTACTTAGCGGGCACGTTGATTCTTCGATCGGTAATGTAATGCGAAGTGCTCGTGTATTAGACCCATTAAATAACACTGATGTAACGGTAACTATCAAGAATGTTCCTATTAACGAGGAAGAAAATTTATAGACAAACAAACATAGACGAAATATATTCAAAACTTTGCGATGTCATAATCGATGAGATGTGTGATAAAATTCCACGTTTTAGTACAGTACAAATACACGAAAACGCCTTAAAATGAATAAAGCGAATTGGAACGACGAACTCAGATTATTATGGAATGACATGCGAACCAAGAAAAATCAGTTTTTAAAATTCAAATGAAAAGCTAGCGTTAAATCAAAACTACGACAATATTTCAAATCTACACAAACTATATTCGATCGTAAACTACGAAAATGTGAAAGACAACATCGACAATCGTTTTGTATTGATATAGAAATCATGACTACGAAAAACCCAAATGAATTCTGGGAAAAAATTAAAAGGCTAGGACCACGAAAAAACAATTTGATTCCAATGGAAGTATATAATACTGAAGGTGAAATCTTGATTGATGAAATTAGGGTTCTCGATAAATTGAAATCCGACTTTGAACATTTGTATACTAATGATAAATCGGAAGAGGATTTAGGGAAAACGGTACTATTTATTCTGCCATAGGCGACAATGTGAACATTTTCTAAATGTACCACTTTTTAAGATAAAAACCTGGATAAAACAGTTATATGTTGTGTTAGTACTTTATTATTCTGTTTTAAAAATTAAAGCCAAATAGTATCATGACCAACTTCCAACGGAGCTTGTTTATGTTATCCATGCCCACCGTCATTTTGCACCAAATTTATGAAATTTTGCAAGTCTTTTCGAATAATTCTCTAGAAAATATTTCAATAGGTTTTAAAATTCATATTGTAAATATACACACTGTAGTTATTCATAGATAAATAAAAAAATATATGGTACCCTTACATCCAATCACAGCGCTCCTAATTTGACTTCCTTCACCTGCCTTGGGTACACAAAAGGCCAACCTAATGCTGGGAAAATCTAATACTACCGTTTTCCCTATAAACTGTGAACTTTATAGGTATGCATTATCTCATAAAACAATATTGGAGGATATAATTTCGGATCCATGACAACGAAGAATTAAATGGTAACATAACACTTGAAGAAATAGAAACTGTAATCAAAAGTGCGAAAAATGGAAAATCAACAGGAATTGATCAAAAACCGTACGAAGTCTTAAAATTTCCAAATGTCTTACAAGTGATTCGCTCTCTCTTTCAATTGATTTTTGACAACAGTATTTTTCACATTGAAGGATCCTTTATCTGACCATCGTATTCCTCTTAATTATCGAGGAATAAGCTCATTGTCTTGTATATCGAAGCTGTACAGTGCCTTCATAAATAACCGACTATCGACCTATCTAGACGAGAACGAGGTTCTTTTCTTGCTGATGAGCAAAATGGATTCCGGAGACATCGTTCTCGCGAAGATCACGTCTTTTCTCTTAGTAGTGTGATTAGAAACAATGCTAATGTAATTGCAACATTTGTGGACCTAAAGAAAGCTTTTGACTTTGTGGACCGAGCTTTGTTACTTTATAAGCTTTACTAAACAATATCGACGGGAAAATGTACAAATCTATCAAAAACATTTATATTTTTTAATAGACTTATAGGTCCAATGGGCCGAGTGTACAAACATTGTATTGACACATATTATTATTATACTGTATATATACACAATGTCACTATAATAAACAAATTCGTAGTATACCTCTTTGATTTTACAGAAACCTTCTGATACTTTGAAAATACACGAAATGATGCAACAAGCAAAAAGTGTATGGTCCCAGAGTCTTATAAAAGCGAAATATTAGTTTGATGAAAAAAAATATTTGTCCTTTAAACTTTACGGTTTCAGATATTCGCGCTTATCAATGAAAAAAAGATAGCACGGCCAATAATGTTATAATATTCAAAAGAGATTGTGTTTGATACAAACCTTTTTTCGAATTGTCATAGGAAAGGAATTAGGTAATTAATGTCATTTTGTCTTCACCATGTTAAACATTGTAGTCTACTTGGGTAAAATCTAGATTATCTTCTGGCAAGTAAATATGGGTTGTTTCCAGAATTATATAACATTTTTTCTCGTTTGGTAGTAAGTGTTGTTTTGGATAGCTGTCTCAATGTAGTATACTCAAAATGTCCATGTACTCATCAATAAAAACTGTAATATAGTTTACTGTCACGTGAGTTTCTACTCACCGATGGCTTGCCCATAAAGCTACCAGCTGATCCGTGTGTTCTCCGGCAATGGGATTTTCCGAAAGCCTTTTAGCGAGTGCACTTGCATATAATGCAGAACCTGAATGAGAGATTGAAATGTATTAAAATATATCCGTATCACACATCAACAATAAAAAAGATGTACACTTTAAAAGTATATAATATAGAAATATACGTTTACATGCAATATATCAATCATGATTGTATTCAAGGGAGAAGCAAAAAACGAACTTACTGAAATATATTATTCTTTATGATGATTATTTCAATGTTAAAGACCTTCGTGTATGCAACCCTTTTTGAAAAGTTTATATGTTTTATCTTCAGATAGTTATTATTAGTTCTCAAACATCGTCAACTATTAAGAGTGTTTTTATTATACTAAATTTGTATTAATTTGAAGTGAACCTAAACAATGAAGGTAGCAAAATAAAAAAAAAAATTGAATGTCATGCTTGAAGCTTTGATGGTAAAACATGAGAGTAAAGATATAATATTATCGACACATGCACGTTTGCATTTGATCATTTTAGTGTAAATCTGCATTCTTTATAAAAATATCTTTGGATGACTATGCAAACCTACATATAAAGTCCTTGTCTTCTTTCTTCCAAAATAACATTGCCAATTCTCTTCGGTCCATGAGTACTGCCCAGATGAACAGGTGCTTGAAAATATCTTTTTCCTGAATCTCTTCTTTTTCAGAATCTGCAATAATGTCATCATCATCATTGCATCAGTTCAAACCAAAGTACATAATTTTTAGAAAAGTCTATCCTAGAACTACTCTAAACAGTTCTATATTAAAATAATTATAGGAGTGTTCAGACAAGTTGAAGGATAACACTGTCCGAAAAAGGCCAAGCGTAGAACAAAGAAAACTGCTCTACGGTTAAACAACTTAAGTAAATACCTTTTTCTAATCGTGGTTTCGAGCGGAGGTTGTTACATTAAGTGTCATTGGATGTCATATAAAAAGAACAACAACAACGTAAACTATATTCAGTGTTAGAAAAGGAGATACATTTTCAAAAAGGACATTTAAACTCAGAAGTAGAAAAAAAAAGAAAACCCCTAAACAAAGGTTATACAAACATTTGACAAACGCTATATACAAAATTGATTTCATTATCTAAGCAACACCAAACACTCTTAAACCCGTTGTTGATCTTCTACAAATTGCATGGTCGGACCTGTTGCAAGATATCGACTACTTCATTACTTGTTTGTGCTTTACTCTGCATTACTCTGTGATGAATGTTCTTGCGTGTGTTTCTATTAAATGGTGTCTTTTAAGTGTTATATTATTTAATATTGTCATGAAGTGGGATGTTTGGCTAGCCATTTAACCAGGTGCAACACACCGCTTTGTCATAGAAAGTCCTGTACCATCTTGTAAAGTCCATTAACACACTCTTGAATGTAAAAACATTAAAGGTGTCAACAAGAGTTTGTTTTACAAGAGAATGTTTATTCAACAGATAAAACTTAATTAAAAAGATAAATAATTACTATATCATGTATAGCTTCCAACAAAATATGAATTATGAATCTAATGTATTCAATGAAATCCATATTTGAGTCATTTGAATGAATTAAATGAATCTATACTTAGATTATATCTACAAAATAATCGTTAACATGATGTATAATTTCAGCATCCAAAACAATTGCTGGGACATACATTGTCGACATGTGCATCTGATAAAATAACCATTGTACGTTTGATAGTATTGCTTTTTAAATTGTTTTTAAAATTATTGTTTTTCTAAATTAAAAAAAAAATAAATTTAGTCACAACAGAAGGTATGTAGTTTGGAATTTTAGTCAACATTGGAAATAATCGTATTCCGAAATGAAGTTTCTAATACACCGTGAATTCTAAACCAAAATCAATGTATAATTTAAAACCAATTGTTCAGAGAACAATTAAAGGTCTTTCCGAATCAAATTTCAAAGATATTGAAAAGAAGTTAGTTCCAGTTAACTCAAAGTTAAAATTGGAATTTCAGTCATTCACGTTTATT
Organism: Mytilus galloprovincialis; assembly: GCA_037788925.1. Classification (NCBI taxonomy): domain Eukaryota; kingdom Metazoa; phylum Mollusca; class Bivalvia; order Mytilida; family Mytilidae; genus Mytilus; species Mytilus galloprovincialis. Next base: position 29,172,065 of record CM075343.1, on the reverse strand, counting down.
CATACTGATGCGATTAATAAATGGTTTCCTTATACTTTTAAGTGAAATAAGGAAGATACTTGAATGATATCCATTCCGGTCTCAAATTATAGCTTCTTTCAAATAGATTCCAAAAATATACAGTTACTATAAATGTAAAACTTTGATACTTGGCCATTTCCGGTTTATGGAACGGCAATTCTGGTATTTAGTTTATGTATGTGTATTAACAAAATATATTGGTTCTGAGTATTTTTGAGTAAACAAAGGCAATCATGACTACTTTCTGTTTTATTAAGGTCACTTCCGGTTGGCATTTACCAAGGTCATATGTTACCCAACCTTTTTTAAAAAGTTTATGTGGATGATACTGAACCAAGTTGAAGTAATAATCAATTTACCTCATATTAAGACAATTCAGGGGCACTTACTCCTATAAGATGTCATTAGATTTTTTCAGACCAAAAGTTACATATCTTCTTTACAATTAGGCAAACTGTTTGCGCTTGTTCTTTCATATATATCTTGTGTTAGAGGAAATGCAAAAACAAAGGAAAGTCAAAATTGAGATCTTGACCTTGATCTTTGACCTCATTTTCTAAGTTAGTACCTAGGAGCCTCAAATACAAATATAGGGTTATACGGCTAACAGTTTATGAGTGACAAAAACATACAGACAAAGGTTTTGGTAAAGGTAGTTAACTCCTATAAAATTCCATCTAATCGCTTTGATCCAAATTCGACAAGATCCCGAGGGTGTAAAGAACAATTTAGAAAAATTGATTTAATCAATATCTTTTTTTTTTGTTACAGAAGAGATAAAACACTTGATAAACAGTAAATAACAAGATGACTCTCACAAAGATAATTGTTCGGCTTAGCAGGGTATAATCTAAAAGAGAAAAGACTGTACGATACAATGAAAGAAATATCTATAAGCGAAAAATTGCGAAACACATATCTATCTCAAGAACAAAATTTAACAGAGGAATAAAATAATTATAATATTGATAATATTAAGAACAAATACAATAGACCTGGCAATAAAAAAGGAAATACCTTATTATCAGGTCAGAAATTTAAGCCATAAATGTCATTGTTAGGCAAATTATAAAGTACACAGCTCAGATTTTAGACGAATTGATTATATTTATAAGTATCTTAAATTCTACTTTAACACATTAATTAAATTTCATTAACGGTATCTAGGCTTCATCCTAACAGTTTGAACAATCTAAACAGAAAGGTGATCTAATCAATTTTTAATAGAAATATTGAGAAAGGATTTGTTTATCAAGATTTTTCTAATGTGTCTTCACTTCTCTTAGATTTGCTAGACTAAAGCTTTCTTGGATGTTTTCTATGGTTACTCATGTAAGATATTTTGCTAAAAATATATTTAACATGTTGTATTTATTGCAATTAAGTATGTCAACCACTATTGATAACACTATCAAACATTGTTGTGTTTGGGCAAGCTAAAGCACGATTCCAGGTAAGGAATTTCCTCGCTATGTTGAAGACTTATCGGCGGCCCTCGACTGTTTTCTGCTCTTTAGTCGAGTTGTTGTCTCTTTGACACATTAACCATTTACATGGCCAATTTTATACTTGTATTATAAAACTCTCAAACAAGTACAAATACTTATAAATCTTACAAAATAAACCATACTTACATGCAATATCGTTAATGTAATGCATTTGTGTTTTATCAATGAATACTCTGAATAGTGTGCCTGATATTCATATAATGAAGACTTAATCTGTCAATCAGTTTAAATGAAGTCTGGAGCTGGCATGTCAGTTTACTGTCTGTTTTATTTTTCATTTTGTTTTTTTTTTCTTTGGTTACATCTTTTTGACATCAGACTCGGACTTCTCTTCAACTGAATTTTAATGTACGTATTGTTATGCGTTTACTTTTCTACATTGGCTAGAGGTGAAGGCAGAGAGTTTATATCTCATGCATATGTTTAACCCCGACGCATGTTTGCGCCTTTCCCAAGTCAGGAGTCTCTAGCCTTTGTTAGTCTTGTTGTATTTATAGTTTTAGTTTCTTGTGTACAATTTGTTGTTTAGTATGGCGTTCATATTTACTGAACTAGTATATATATTTGTTAAGAGGCCAGCTGAAGGACGCTCCGGGTGCGGGAATTTCTCGCTGCATTTAAGACCTGTTGGTGACCTTCTTCTGTTGTCTGTTCTATGGTTGGGCTTTTGTCTCTTTGACATATCCCCATTTCTATTTTCAATTTCATCTTAAAAATTCAGGACAGTAATTTTTGTAATCCAATTATCGCTATTTACTACTCGGTGAAACCTAGATCTTACCCGGTATTTCACACTGTGCAGTGCATTGTTCCTAATTTAAGAGTGTTTGCCGACCTTCCGTACATGTAGGTGCTATTAGTCTAACTTACATGTCTCTACATTCAGTATCTTCTTGACATGCACAATTTACCTGCTGTAAAGGGCTTCATATCCCGGCTTCCGAGTATCTCTATCACTGCTTTATTTACCATTTCGACAATGTTCCTGTTACTGGATGATTCGTCTAGCTTAAATACCAATTAAGCAAAAATCATAAACATATTGTTTATTGTACAGATTATGAGTGCTGTCGTTGTTTATAATCTTAACAACATAATATATTGTCATCTGTTTTTGTTCATTGATTAATATACACCTCATCCGGGATATCGTTGTACCATATTTAGACAATCATAATCTTGCAACTAGACGAATATTCATAAACGATAATGTTAGGCCACACATATCATGTTTTGTTTCAGATTCTATACGTCAGGAGGCAATTGACACTATTCATAGGCCACCCATGTCAACGGATATGAATCCCAGTGAGCATGTATGGGATAATATTGGTAAAAAAATCAACAGGGTTCAAGCTTTTCTGAATGTACAGGATTTACGAGCAGCTTTAATTAAAGAATGACAAAGAATTCCTTTTAGCACATTACGACGCTTAGTTGACAAGGGGTAAATAAATCGCTGATAAATTCTGGATGATGTGTATTGCATACACTTGTCGTTTCATTGTCAAAAGTACTATATAATACCTCGTTGTCATCGTTTCAGTGTAGCAAGTTTGAAGAATATTTTCGTGTCAATCAGGATAGAGGTTAGAAATGTCAAGATAGTTACGTATAAACACTATGTTTACCTAATGTCTTTCATAAATGGTTAAATGTGACCTACAACACATTATAGAAGCAAATGTATGTAAAATGTCAACATCAGAATTTAAATTTCCAACTAGGCAACTTGTGCTACGCTGATCATTAGATTTAAAAAATGATAAGATATCTTCGAATACCATTAAACGCAGATAAAAAGTTGTTCATGTTATGTTTGATTGTAAAAATTATTAAATGTGCTTTGCTGGTTTGCAAAATAATCATACAATTTAAATACTTGTTTGTTTGATTATCTATAAAACTTTAATGTAATGATATTTACCTTATATATAAAGTTTCCTGCTTGGCAACCCGTGTCCTGAAAGAACACAATGTATGTTCATTGGTTGTTTGGTTGTTTAAACACTCAAAAGACCAAATTGAAACAAGTTTTTATACAGATCGTCCCTTACCTATGATGTATGCACATATTGTTAGAATCAAATCGCTTTTTCTTTTGCTAAGCCAATGTTTTTATTTAGATATGTTTAATCTCAACCTTCCATTGTGTAGATACACACCTTGAGATCAAACATAAACACAGTACAACACTTATCCAATTCCCTACGCATATATATAAAGAACCTGGCATGACAACCAGCAGTTATTTTCTTTTTGATACACTTTGACGTCTTAATTATTTGGTTGAACGTTAGGAAATATCTAAATCAAAGATGACACTCATATATTCAATTCCTAACCAAATTTTTTGTAATTTTTTTTTCTCGATTATAACATTACTTCTAATAACTTTCACTTCTAACGGATGAGACATTGATTGCAACATGGAACATGAACTTCCTTTCATTTCCTAATGTATTTGGTTTGCTTGGGGTGTGTCCCAAGTATCCGAGCAATGCTTATAAATTGTGATAATGACTACTTTTTAGCTTATATATCTTTTCTGTGAGTGGTTTACTGATAACATGATGGCATCAATGAAACCAAGTGATTTTTCTTGACGGTTATTATTAAACAAAATTTGTAAGAGGTGAAACTATACAAAGAACATTATTCATGTTATTTAATATAAAGTTGTGCATGTTTTGGTGAAAATTATTCAGAAAAGAAATATAAAAATCGTAATGTGAATAAACATGATAAAGAGTTAGATGTGTCATGTCTAATATATGATCTTCTCTAAATGCAATACAATAAACTTGTAACTAAACATGTAAAGCTAGACAAGATAAAGAGTGTTTGATCACTGAGTTCATTATAATAATATAAATGAAGTAGTCCTTTCGCATAACTCTTTTTCTAACAATTCTGCGTATTCTTAAAAAATAACAATCAAGACTAACACATTTTGAAACTAAGAAGTGAAGTGGGGAATGTTTCAAAGCGACAACAACCAGACCATAGAGTAGACAACAGCCAAAGGCCACCAATTGGTCTTCATTGTAGTGAAAAACTCTCGCTCCCGTCCCTTAACAAATGTGTATACTAGTTCAGTTATAATGGACGTCATATTATACTCCAAATTATACACAAGAAACTAAAAAGCATATAGACCAACAAAGGCCAGAGGCTCCTGACTTGGGACAAGCCATATTAAGAACATGTATGAAAAGTTTAAAATCACGAAAATATTGAACTCCGAGGAAAGTTCAAAACTGAAAATCAAAATCTCAAACAAATCAAACGAATACACAATAGTTAAAGTTCTGACTTAGTACAGCTACAGAGAAATATGTTGGGTTAAAACTAGTTTTATTTCTACCTAAACCTACCTGAAACCGACCCTTATTGTCAATTTCTAAATGTAAGTGAGCCTCATGATAATAAAAAAAACAAGTTGGCAAGAGAGGGATCACAATTGGTTTCATTGGAATGCCGACAGTCTGTTGAAAAACACTTCCTCGATACGTATTAAATCATATTAGTAATGTCAGTTTTATGTGTGAATCAGAGTGATACTTTACAAAGAAGAATTTATCCCTCCCTAAGACATTATCTACATTGGCCATTATTTTTTCATAAAACAATGTAATACAAACTATTTCAATTTGTCTTTATTATGGAGTGTGGAATACTTGTGTAATGTGTAAAAAAGTGCAAACGAACTAAAGAGCTTTGTGAACTTTTTGGTTTGGTATAAATGTCGATCGCGCGTCAACCATTTCAACATTCTCGATATATTTGAGTTTTAAATCAAGCGGTTTTGTTTTTACAAAGAAAGACTTTAAATAACCTTAAACCATTTAGAAATGTCCAGGGTAAAATTCCATTCATGACCCAACATAGAAAACTATATAATAAGCAATACGAACCTCACCAAAAACTAGGGGTGATGTCAGGTGCTCCGGAAGGGTAAGCAGATCCTTCTCAAAATATGGCATCCGTCGTGTTGTTTAAGTGATAACTAATCGGGTAAATAGTTTAATTCGGTAGGTCACATTCATGAAAGGGATGTGATTGTAGTTAAGACGTAAGGAACATATCCGATGTCATGTGTGAACCCCTATTCCATAACGGTCAACCAACTCATGATGGCGTCCGTAAAATTTACGAAGGTATGAATTCAACTTCACTATTTGGAACTCTTGGTTTAATAGCTTCCTTGTGAGCAGCAACCCTCTATCAAGAAAGTCATGATAGGAAATGCAAGCACGGGATTATCGTACCAATTGGGAGATATATACCCCGTATGCAGGTACTGCTGGAATGTTGTTACTTAAAAATGGAACTTTACAATTGGAAATCTGAAATCATCTCTTTTGTCGTAAAGTTTTGTTTTCAACCAACCCTCATTGTCAATTTCTAGATGTAAGTCAAGATATGAGGCCGACTTAACTGTATCTGTATTATCCTTTATCTCTTATTCGATGGGATAGATGCGTTCAACATAGTCACCAAATTTTGAATAATTTAGTGAAAGAACGTCATCTATATAGCAGAAAGTAGATTTAAAGGATATTGTTAACTTCTTATCTTTCTTCCTAAGAAGTTCCTGTATGAAATCAGCTTCTTAATAATAAAGAAATAAGTCGGCAAGAAGAAGGGCACAATTTCTTCCTATTGGAAAGCCGACAGTCTGTTGATAAACATGTCTTCCGAACATAACAAATATGTTTTTTAGAATCAGAGTGATCCTATACAAAATGCATAAATAAAGGCAACAGTAGTATACCGCTGTTCAAAACTCATAAATCCATGGACAAAAAACAAAATCGGGGTAACAAACTAAAACCGAGGGAAACGCATTAAATATAAGAGGAGAACAACGACACAACACCGAAAAGCAACACACAAAACACCACGAGAATAACAAATATAACATCAAAACCAAATACAAGAATTTGGGATAGATAAGTACCGTGCCACGTCTTATCTAAAAAATAAGAGAAAACACAAACGACTCAACGTTAAAATGCAACACACACAGAAACGAACAATATTATAACAATGGCCATCTTCCTGACTTGGTACAGGACACTTTTAAAGGGGAATAAAAGTGGTGGGTTGAACCTGGTTTTATGGCATGCCAAACCTCGCACTTTAATGGCAAAGTTAAATATAACATTGAAATGACAACATAATATTACAGGACTACAATACAAATAAAAAGGAGACCATATTAGACAAAGAAAAGCATGATTAATAGATAACAAAAAGCATCAGGTTTAAAATTCAATACGCCAAAAACGCGTCTTGTCCACACAAGACTCAATAGTGACGCACAGATTTAAAAGATCGAAAGTGAAAAAAGTACAAAGTTGTACAGCACTGAAGATCAAAAGTTGAAAAGGTTTTGCCAAATACGGCATTGTTTGTATGCCCGGGATAAGAACATTCTTATTATATAGAACAATTCATGCTATTGCAAACAGTAAATTTTATCAAATGAATATGAAAGAGATATACATAATCGATCATAATCATGATAACGAAACTGAAGTATTAACTAATTACAGAAAACTAAACCCGAATACATAACGCCCAGATATAAAAGATCGAAAGTGAAAAAAGTACAAAGTTGTACAGCACTGAAGATCAAAAGTTGAAAAGGTTTTGCCAAATACGGCATTGTTTTTATGCCCGGGATAAGAACACTTTTATATAGAACGATTCATGCTATTGCAAACAGTAAATTTTAACAAATGAATGTGAAAGATATATTCATAATGAAACTGAAGTATTAACTTATTACAGAAAACTAAACCCGAATACATGATGCCAAGTTCAATACAGCAAAGACACACCCGAATCAATCCAGGCGTCAACGCAATTAAAAAAAAAAAAAAAAAAAAAATGACGTCACATACGATGGTGAAAAGGCAAACGTTATGCTACATTTGAATTTATGAAATTTAGAAACAGCATGACGTCACACATGAAAAACTATAATTCAAAAGTGAGATAGAATTAGGATTGCTTTAAGATTATATTAGAACTAAATACTGATAATTTATTAAAACAAAATGCATATTGCAATACTTATTAATAGCAATTAACTGTAATATATATATGTCCAGTTTGTTATGAATCCAACTTCAAACGTAATTAATCGTACGAAATTAAATATAATAAATAAAGGCGGTGATTAATTTTTCCATCCGTAACACCTAAATATAATAAAAAGACGTCAACACATTTTGACAAAATGAGAATTACAAATATAACATTAAACATGTAAACTAAATACATGAATTTGGGATAAACAAGTACAGAAACACGTCTTATAGTAATACGAATTCACATTCAGCAAAACAGTCACAATCGGGAATAAGTCACGTTTGGTAATTAAAAGATTAGACGACATAATGACAAACCACAATCTACCATGTGGTAAAAATGTCCTTAGCTAGTTTGGTTAAAGAGACATCATATGGATCCACCAATTCGTGATGGTGTCCATAAAATTTACGGAGTGTCAATTTTAATCTGTCCTCCTCATAACTTGGGATGTAATTGAAACGGAAAATAACGAGAACTGAACTTTTTTGAAAATGAATGTTATTATAAAAATTGTAAAGTACACTTTAAATCAAATTATGTAATATAGTGATGTATTATTATTTATACTTACCGTATATAAGTTTTTTAAATGATGATTCAAAAAAACTTTATATAGAGTTTCATTCTGGATGTATTCAAGCACTAGACGAACACAATCTATTCTGCTATACACCAATGAATTCCTGAGTAATTCCGTTAAAGAACTCCTGGGATCTTTAAATTCTTTCTATAAAAAAATATTTCGTTAGAAAATGCAATCAGATACATGCACAAAAAGCTACGCACAACCTAATGGTAATGTGATAGACACCAATTATCGCGTTTGGCATTATGTTTAGCCACACTTTTTGCAATTTGAGGTTTTTCGCAGGTAAAATAAGTTAGATGATAACCAGTTACTTTTGCATGTAAAGGATTGACAATTGAAACTAAGAAGACAGAAGAATGCACACCCCACTAAGCACATCCAACTCACTGTCCTGTAACTGTTACGGTTTAGGTTCTGTAATCACATAGAGATGCATCTCTCAAGATTGCAAGTTGGACTAGGTAAGCACAATACAACACTATGATTACTTGATTTTGTCCCTTTTTTAATCTCTTTAATAAATGTGAAAGAAATAGACAGAGCAGATCTGTGTTCATACTATTGTTTTTATCAACGCAGACTAATTATATCTATGCCATTAAATGAAAAGAAATCATTGTGTGTATCGATCGCTTTTCCGCCTTCCACAATAAATTAATTATTATGACGCTGTGTTATATAGGTACTATGCCTAGTCGCTTTTTTCATCTAATCTTATGACTATTCAGTTTAAGTTATTTTTCGAGAAAAACGAAATTAAAGACGTCCGGATATTCTTTCCATCATCAGACATACGTTCAAGTCATACAAAAATTCCAGTTTTTACCTTGCAAATAATGTTCACGGGAACAGGACAATAATTTTCGCGTTGATAGAGACTCTCTGTATTGTATAGAAGTGATTGCCATGCAGAAAAACCTTGAAATTGATAGTAAATAGCAAAAACACTTTATTTATAGTATACGTATGTTCAAAGTATATAGAAATGCGAAAACAATGGAATTGAACAGAAAAAACTTTTGGAAAAATGGATATTGCTCAAAAATCTCCAAGTACAAATGTACCTCTGAATTTTGTTGCTTTTTCTGAAATTCTCCAGACATAAGATAGTTTACATAAAAACTCTCTCTACAACCGTTTACATACTTTCAATCAAGCTCTAAATGCCCGCAATGTCGCGGATGTGTTAAACATGTTTTTAATTAACAAGAGGACGGGAGAATAGACTAACCGAACCATGTCCATTTAAAAGAAGATGTGGCTAGATTTCCCATGAAATAACTCTCAACAAGAGACAAAATGACACTGAAATTAGCAACTATATTCATCGTTTGGCCTTTAGCAAAAAGCAATGCCCATACAGCATAGTCAGCTATAAACGGCAGCGAACAAGATGTATATGTGATACCTTTTTTCATTTTCATTTATTATGACTGGATTGAGTTGTCTCATGGGTACTTAATCAACATCATCTTTTTTTTCACTAGTTTTTTCACATGAGTTTCGACGAATGAAATCTCAAGTAAAAAGTCAGTGTAATTGTTTTATCATTAAACAACCTCAACTGAATTCTACATATCGAGTAGGATATATTGAGAGGAAAAGCAAATCGGATTATTCGACGAAAAAGGATTAAATAACCAGATTACCACGTTAGTCTAAAACCATACATAAACACGTAAAGAATGAGTTAAAAAAATTACCACGTTAGTCTAAAAACATACATAAACACGTAAAGACTGAGTTAAAAAAAAAACTATCCAAAAACTGGCGTTATCGGAAAATTAGCAGCTCCAGTCTTTGTTTGCTTTATTGAAAACGAATACCTCTAAAATATTTAACACATCTCTGTTTTCTAACTTAAATACTTCTTTCTCTGCAATGTCAGGTCTGTCCCATAAATTCACATAATGTAGTAATTTCTTTGTTAGTTTCACGTCAACTTTCGGGTCTGAAACAATAAATCATACGCAAGGTTTAAGTATGTATAAAAAATTAAACAAAAACACAACTCAAACCGTTATGTATCATCAAATCCATTTTTTTTAATGGTAAAAACAAAAGAAAATACCAAGTTCCGAGCGAAATTTAAAAGTGAACGTCCCTCAACAAATGTCAAAGGCAGTAATGTCAAACACATTAAACGAATAGATTCCAACTGTCATATTATTGACTTTGATAGATGCATTTTTTGAAAAAGGAAAATGATGAATAAAACCTGTCTTGTTTTACATGTAGCTGACTTTACCTCTAACTTGTATGTCATTCGCTTTTAAAAACACAGCACCAAAGAAAACATGAGTTGAAATATTGAACAATATCAAGTAAAAGATACGAAAAATCGTTATGCATACACCAAGAAGTCAAATGAAATGAAAAGGTAAAACGTACATGATATGCCAGGGCAACAGCTGATATTATGGTATCCACCTTCGAACCATTTTTTTTAATTGATCAAAAGCATGTATCCATGAGACAGTTGGAAGAAAGCATATTTCATAGTTGTGAATACATGTAATTTGAAACTTATTTTAAAAACATACCTGGTAGTTTTGATTCCTGCAAGTAATGTTTTCTTCTGAGATCTAAGATTATAGGTTTGAATTTTTATTTTCACCTAAATCATGAGTAAACATATTTGTCAAACATCTACTTTTTTTTCTATTAATACAATTGATTATTGTTCCAATGTTTATAAATAAAGACAGCTGTAGTATACAGCTGTTCGACAATCGTAATAGATTGAGAGAAAACAAATCCGAGCAACTAACTAAAACCGAGAAAAAGACATCAAAACAAAATGTATAATAAATTGTTATTTGCCAATGAATGAGAAAAATTGGTATATCAAGGCTAATAATTTAGTGAAAATAAAGAAAGGATGTTAACAGAACTGTATGCTTGTGTAAGTAATTGCATAACATTTGCTTCAAGAACTGCATTGATATCAAAAATGGTTCCCACATCATTTGCAATATTGAACACTAAAAACTATTGTGTTCTTTGAATGTAATTTGTTTTTAATGTCTTATTATGTCTTTAATTTTGCTAATACATTAATTTGAAGCAGTTTCATACAGACTTCGCATTGCGATAAGACGTGTCACGGTACTTGTCTATCCCAAATTCATGTATTTGGTTTTGATGTTATATTTGTTATTCTCGTGGGATTTTGTCTGATGCTTGGTCCGTTTCTGTGTGTGATACATTTTAGTGTTGTGTCGTTGTTCTCCTCTTATATTTAATGCGTTTCCCTCGGTTTTAGTTTGTTACCCCGATTTTGTTTTTTGTCCATGGATTTATGAGTTTTGAACAGCGGTATACTACTGTTGCCTTTATTTCGCATATCATTTACGCACAATATATCATTTGTAGATATAAATAATATTTACTAATTGATTATAGTGATAACAGACTTACTTTACTGAATAAATCAAACCAAACATAGACCGATACAAATATCCAGTCAATGCACACAGCTTATATCAATATTCTGTCTTGAGTAAGGAAACTGGTAAGTAGGAGGTTTAGTTGTTTAATGGTTATCTTCTTTAAATATTAAAATTGTTATGCCCTCTGATTTGCCATAGGGCAATAGTTGCATCGCTGGGAGAATAACATTTCTATTCCAGTCATGAATAGTTTTGAATAATTGTATAAATATACGTGGTACCAAACATCTGGTGTTTTCCATATGTTCAATGCAGAGTCGACTTATTCAAGAGTTTGTTATAAAAAAAGTATACTAGATGAATAACAAACCTTCACAAAATGACTGGAATATTATATCTTGAATAGTTCTTTCCAATGGGTAAGTGGTATCATTTACCGAGTGCACAAAAATCTGAAAAAAGAATAATTTTTAAACATTAAACAGTTTTTAAACAAATGTGCACAAGATGGTTCCCTAGTTGTCCACAGCTGCCTATAATTTCATTGCAGTTGATTTGCAATTTTCCTAATTTCTAAGTTAATAATAAACAGTCATGGCAATTAAAATAATTTGATTAATTTCTTAAGTCACTTCGGAGATGGAGCATAAATGTCTGGAATATATTTCTATTTATGCTGCCAGAATATTTAATTTTAGAATTGCTAAAATTTTAAAACTTAATATTTTAATGAATTTAATGACAAACAGAAAGCCTTAAATTATTTCTGTTTTTGATCGGTTGTTTTACGTGTCTGGTCAATTTAAAGACGCCTTTTTTGTTTGGAATATCTTTCAAAAATGAAAACACCGCTGTTAAATGGGTCGGCTGAATGTACATTATCTTTATTGGTAACGCTTTGAGCCGAATATTTAAAAGCCATGAATATATATAGGCCAAACAAAGAAACGACATATCGTAAAGCGGGTTATTTTCACGTTTTGTTTAGTTTCGCTAATTTTGGCCGATAAATGAAAATTTCGAAAATTAATTCCGCGAAAATTAATTCATACTAAGGTAATTTTCCAATAGTTTAAGCTAAAGTCGTTAGGTCACTAACGTTCTAGGTTAATTTTAACAACATGAACAAAAAGTGCATTGCACATACACAGGGATACGTACATATTTCAGTTATTTAGTATGAATACGCTCGCTTGTATGGTTGTATTATGGTGGTATAGGGACCACGTCTTTTGGATGCGCTAACTGAATGTGTATGAACTGGAGTTCGTTATCGTGACGAAATGTTCGCTCCAAACGGCAAACAATTCATGTCAAGGCATGGACAATGATATAAGTTTAAACAGGACACTGATAGGTGCCATATCTCGTGTATCAAAACACTGCACATGATAGAATAAAATGGTCATATGTATATATGGCCAGCGTGATTTCAAGATCAATAACCCATTGAACATTTATGTTATGAACTTGAAAAACGTGTACACAGAGATCATTAGCCAACAGAGTTATTCAAGCAGCTTTTAACCGCCTTATTGAAGGGAGGAATAACACCAAATAAGCATATAGTCAATGTTTTATTGAATAAAAGCGTCGCTGATTTACTGCTGTTATCTACGCAAAGGGAGGGGGGTCATCTGCGATACTAACTCTCAGGTTTTGACAGTCCGTGCAATAAGGACAATTATAAGTTATCTGTTATGGTCTTTACGATTTTGAGATATTTGTACGTTGTTATGTTTTTGTTTTATAAAATACAAAGCTAAAACAAACTTGTAGTAACATGATATAATTATATTCGATGACATATGGATATCGTGCTTGTTTGTGGCTAGCATATAAGAATTAAAAAAAAAACAGTAGCTAAAACAGTATTCAAACTCAAAGTAGGTAAACTTAACATAAGAGCAGACTCATGCTAGTACGAATCCGGTTATGATTCTAATTATGTAGGTCAAATGTTGGAGAAGTGCGTGGGAGATGGGCGGGATTAATATTGTAGCGAACAGATATGACACATTTTACGTTCTGAACTACAATAACACATCGTCTTGTTTGGTATCACACACTATTAAACATTGACCTCGGGTTTTATTATAACAGTTGATGATTCTTTAACATGCTATCAAGAGTATGTGAGACAATGACTTTATCTGAAATAAAAAAAAAGGTAATTGTAAAATATGTGAATGTTAACATCTAATGCATACATATTTTCGATGTTTCTCCAATTCATTATGCAGTTTATTTACTAGTTCCTCACAAACGTTTGAATCAGTGGTCCTACGAATACTGTTTGCTGCTGCAACCATTTCAGATTTAAATGTATCAGAGAACATGATCTTGCCGTCACTGTCAATATACAAAAAGGAATAGCTATAGTATGCATATATCAGTGAGAATCGTAGAAAATCTTCATTCGTTTAATTTATACACTGCATTTATTAATCAGCAAAGACCCAAAGACATCGAATCAAAATCTGATACAAAAATCTAATAATATTTTAAGATATTTGGATGATATATTTGGCCTTTAATAATGACGACTTCAGTATGTATACTAAAGAAATGTATCCTATTGAACTTACGTTCAATACAGCTAATACTAACACTGACCATTGCCTTTTCCTCGATCTTGATATCTATTTCTTTAGTGGAAAGCTTAATACAAAGATGTATGATAAAAGATATGATTTGTCATTTCTATTATTAATTATTCATTTTCAGATGATGACGTTTCCTTGTCACCATATTACGGTGTTTATATGTCTCAACTTGTTCGAGTTGATCGTGTATGTAAGAATGTATAAGATTTTAACGAGAGAAATTTACATATTACTGAAAAATTATTACACCAGGATTTTCGATATCACAAACTAGTCAAATCATTGACTAAATTTTATCATCGGTACAAGGACATCATTCGTAAATATAACTCAACATGCAGACTTTTTATACGTTCAGGTATTTCACATCTATTCGATTATGATAATATTCTTTACAAAGCACAAACATACCAGTATTTACCTCAGAAGCTAACTAAACCTTAAAGGTGGTACCTAACACTATAGGGAGGTAACTCTGTAAAATCAGCAAAACGTGTGCCTTGCGTACTATTGTTTATCTGTTTCTTATTTAGACATTAGTTTTCAGTTTATTTTTCAGTTTGACTGGCCCTTTGGTATCTAACGTCTCTCGTTTAAAATAATTCTTAAAAGATTTGGCAAAGAAATTAAATAGAAGTAGTTAAACAAAGTTATTTTTGCAAAAGTTTTAAGTTGTATTTTATTAGTTACACAGTGTGCAATTGTCCTAATAAAAATTCATATCGGGTGAGGCGAAGCCAAACACGATATGAATTTATTAGGTCAATGGTATAAGGGAGATAATTATAATTAACGTAATAAATAGGGAAGATCATTCCAATCGACGTAATACAAAAATGTACTGTAATTTATTAGGACAATATCAGCCAATCAAATTGCAAGAAATTACAGTATAAATGAGGTTATCGGTCTGTGTTAGACCATGTATTCAAAGACGTGACAGTTAGAACATGACGTTAAACGTTTATCAGCTGAACCGTCCACCGTTTTAGTCAGTCAATATATCCATTAAAACAGTCGCTGTTTAATCTTTTTTTTTTTTATTAATGTAAGATTATCCTTAATATTATCATTACTGTTGTTTATTTTTTTTCTTATTTTCACTTGTCTAATGTCTATTCTTATTTTTGGCAATTAAGGTTATGATCTTACGAGTTGCACTTTAATGACAACGTCAGAAATTTATAGATATATTTGTATAAGTCTTTTCTTTGAGGGGAACTGTTAGACTTTCCAATCCACTCCATGCGTTTCAAACATTTTCAAATACTAAACATCTAGACTTATAGTATGTACAGTTTCAATTTGTTTGCCGACATAAACACGGCGAATCGAAGAATTAAACATCATTAATAGCACAATGATGTTGATTAAACATTTCTCTATTTCAGGCCCTTTTGTTTTCTAAATGATTAATAATTTATATTACCAATTATTGATAAGTTGTAACTCGACAGCTTCAAACAGAAAGTTTTTGAAAGCAGAGAAAACTCTTCATCTTATAATCAGTATGACTTTATCAGATGACAATGCCAATAATTAAAAGAACGGGCTAAAAAAAAGGCTAACACAGAATTAGATAATTTAAACATAGTCACAGACCCGCGATATCGCGGGTGTGTTCTAGTACTATATGATTTTTTAATAGAATTGTGACTTTCCTGACGTGAAATACTATTTGGCAACGTGATCAATCGGGATAAAAAGTAAACTCACAAAAATACTGAACTCAGAGGAAAATCTAATCGGAAAGTCCATAATCACATGGCAAAATCAAATGACAGAACACATAAAAAACGAATGGACAAGAACTGTCATATTCCTGACTTGGTACAGGCATTTTCAAGTGTAGAAAATGGTGGATTAAACCTGTAGTCCGGCGGCTACAAGCATATTTCAGACGAATTGTGAACATCCTGCTACAAGCATGAAATTTGGCATAGACCTTCCTCAATTATTACTATTTTATTTCAGATAGGGAGGCATTTGAAAAAAATGTCTCACTTCCGGTAAAATCCAAAATGGCGGAAATCATACTTAAATCAGCCCTATATCGAAGGCGATGTATGTGAAAATGTGTTATTAACATTCTACTAACATAATATTTGGTACCAACCTTTGTTATATACTACTTTTGGATATATGATATAGATAAGATGTCTTCAAAAAACCCTACTTCCGGTAAAATGCAACGTAGCGGATATAGTACTAGAATAAGATTATTTTAAGGGAGGGTAATTGAAATGTGTTTTAATGTATTGCTACTATCATTACATTGTGCAGCAACCTTTCTTTTGTGCTTCTCATGGATACAATGTACAAGACATATCTCTTTAAAAACCTTAATTCTGGAATATCTAAAATGGCGGACATCATAGAAATATCAATTATCTATTTTAATATTCAACTTTTTTCAAAATGTAAAGAAAATGTTTTTTGATGTTGTTTTTTTTTTTTGCTTGTCATTAAACTATTGGCTTCTAGTTATCATCAAAACCATTAATTTTATTCTGTTGTAAATTTTTAAATAACACTTCCGGTAAAAAAAACCATCAATATGTTGTAAATTTCAAAAATGAGTCCTCAATCCATATCTTTGATTTAGAGTTTTAGATAGATCGGTTAAAACAAAATAAAATTACTGAAGTACTAAAACATTTTTCAAAGTACTACTATTTGGCAAAAAATACATGTTTATTCACAGTCACCACCACATGCAAACAAAGCAGTGCACGGGAGACCCGATTTTCCACATTAACAACGACCGCGACATCCTCTGTATCTGTATCTGTATGAATATATTTTCGATACCAATTCTGGCTTTAATATAACGGTTTGAGAGAGTGTCGCCGATTTATTGACGAGGCGTAAGATCAGATTTGACGCTCTTTACGCTTGATGCGTGCACTACAGTGTCGTCTAGCTGATTCGACGCGATCAGTGTCTTTACAAAGAATGAGTTTTAGTATTGTGGTGTTTTGCTTAGTGGAATGTCAAAACACTTAGAGTGATTCTTTACTTGCTTTTCCACAATATTTGTTGAGGGGTATTCTTCGAACTTATTGGCAGTTATGTTTCTCTTAGGACGTGCTTTTTGAGAAATTCGTCTGATTCAATAGCGGGAATCAGCCCTTATAACACTTTGTACATAAATATCAACTTCTAGCTTGTTCGTCTTGCAATTGTCTGGAGGTCTTGTAGTTCCAGTTGGGCAAGCATATTGGAGACACATCCTTCCTTTCGTGACTTGTAATCTATGGTGATAAATTATATTTTTGCAATCTTGTGGGCAGTATTTCAAGTTTCTTCTTTGAAAGCCTAGTGTTGAATTTGCTTTCTTTGCCACTTTTAATAAGTTGGTGGGCCATTTGAGGTCTTCCGAAATTTGAAGACCTAGGTACGGGTTATGCTTGACTTGTTGTAGTATGTGTCCATTTAAACTGATTTTATGGCTTGGCTTCTGATGCTTAGGATGTAGCTTTTTTTGGCATTGAACCGCATTCCCCAGTACATCTACAATGTACAAGCTTCTGAAATGATGAGGCCTTAGAAAGAGTTATTTAAAAGTGATCCTCTTTGTCCCTTCGCCATCCATTAGCGCCTCAACTGGGTAGCATAAGAGCCAATTCCAAGCTCGTCC
Source organism: Mytilus galloprovincialis (assembly GCA_037788925.1). Taxonomy (NCBI): domain Eukaryota; kingdom Metazoa; phylum Mollusca; class Bivalvia; order Mytilida; family Mytilidae; genus Mytilus; species Mytilus galloprovincialis. The sequence continues at coordinate 29,154,204 of CM075343.1, read as the reverse complement.
TCCTAAACACCTGCCTTAGTATATTGCACGTTTTACATGCTGGAAAAGACTTGACCAGGTTGAGGGAATACCCTCAATTAGTCTTCCCTTTTGCGCAAATAGTTATTTTCTTGATTCGTTAACCATGTTAACCCCATCTGAAAAGTTTGTGTGATCTTACAGTTAAACCTCGGTGATTTAGGCTGATCAATCATCTTTTTTGATGTTAAAGTCACATCTTCAAATGCCATCAATGTCTCCTACGCAGTCTTTTTTTCCTTTTTAAGAAATCAGGGAACCATATCACAACTGGTAAAGACATGCATCACAATAACAGTGTGTAATCACTCATTGCCAGGTGCTATCATTTGATAGGTCATTGATATATATTTATCCAAAGCTTTTTGCCCTCCCAAACACAATGCATCGTTCGTCTACCCCTGTCACGAAATAGCGAAACAGTAACGACAGCATCATCAGTAACGACTATTATAATTATGACTCGTGCAAGTTCGTGTTTCATTGCATCAGACACATGCACCATGATTCTATTAATGTCAGCCTCTTAATGTGAACATGGTGATAAACTTGAAATGCATCTCGAGGTAGATAAAATAGAATATCCTGATCATTTGTTATAAAAAGCAAGTGCTACATTTAGGGGAAAGAGAATACACAGACGAATCAAGATTCAAAACAAGATGACGACAATAAGAAAGAACTTTTAAGTTTTCATTCGCAACAGCTTGCTCAATAGATTTTGAGGAAAAGGTAGTTGTAGCAACAATTGCTCAGGATGTTCTGTGTTATCCACCACATGATGATGTTTCAAGCTTAGCATCATGTTCACATGAAGAGGCTGACACTTGAATCAAGATGCATGTGTCTGATGCAGTGAAACACATACTCAACTAAGTCATCAATCGAACAGTCGATACTGATGTTGCTGTCATTGCTGTTTCGCTCTTCAGTGACATAGGGGCAGGCAAACTTTGGCTTGCATTTGGAAGTGGGAAAAGCTTCAGATATATATCTATCCATGACCATTCAAATACACTAGGCATTGAGAGATTACACGTTTGCTGGAAAAGGAACTGCGTTGGTGACATGGATGGTGTTTAAAGATGTGACTCTATCATTTAGAATGATGATTGATCAGCCAACATCACCAGCTATGGATTTAACAATGTCATTGATAGAACGATACGTGGTTTTGTTGTAAGATCGAACAAACTTATCAGATGGGGTTAACGAGGCAAGAAAAAATGTGTTTTTGGAAGAGGAAATACTTATTGAGGCTATTCCCACGACTCGGTCTAGTCTTTTTCAGCAAGTAAAACGTGCAATATACCATGGCGGGTGCGAATGAGTAACAAGATTGGTTTGGTTCATATGCTAACTAGTCCATTGCTTATGATGGCGAAGGGAAAAATATGATCCATGGGAACCCTTTTGGAAAACTCTTTGTGAGGCCTCTTCATCTTATCAGGAGCTTGTACATTATAGATGTAAGAAACAATACCACGATCTTTGTAAATTTGGAATATAATCTCTCCGATTGTGAATAAACATGTATTTGCGGCCATAAATAAGTCATTCTAAAGATTTTCAAGAACTTTAGTGATTTTATTTTGTTTTAATCTATCTATTCAAAAACTCTACATCATGGTATGGATTGAGGACTCATCTTTGAAATTTACGCCATATTGGGTTTTTTTTACCGGAAGTGTTAACTTTGTATTTAAACATATAAAGCTGAATAGAATGAGTGGTTTTGAGGATGACTTAAAGCCAAAAGTTTAATGACCAGCAAAAAAAAACACCTTTTATTTACATTTTGAAAAAAGTTGAATATTAGAATGAAAAATTATCAATATTTCTATGTCCGCCATATTTGATATCACCGGAAGTAAGGGTTTTAAAGACTGACGTATCCATGAGAAGCACCAAAGAAAGGTTCCTGCACAATATAATCATAGTAGCAATACTTTAAAACACATTTCAATTACCCTCCCTAAAATAAGCTTATTTTAGTACAATGTCAGCCATGTTGGATTTTACCGGAAGTAAGGTTTTTGAAGACATTTAATCTATATCATATATCCAAAACTAGTACATAACAAAGGTTTGTACCAAATATTATGATAGTAACATGTTAATAACACCTTTTCACATACTAGCCTTCGATATTGGGCTAATATAAGTATGATGTCCGCCATTTTGGATTTTACCGGAATTGAGACATTTTTTTTCAAATGCCTCCCTATCTGAAATAAAAGATAAATAGTTGAGGAAGGTCTATGCCAAATTTCATGCTTGTAGCAGGATGTGCACAATTTTTCACAAAGCCGCCGTACTACTGGCTTTATAGCGCTAAACCTTTCACTTTGTTGACAGTCTCATCAAATTCCGTTATATTTATAATGATGCGTGATCAACTAAACAGACTTAATAAATAAAATAGTCAAAATATAGGTACAGCAGTCATCATCTTGATCATCGTGTAACAATTTTAAAAGGAGCATTTAACAGAACACAACAACATCTATCTACAAACACATTCTTTGATTGGCGTGTCTGACGTCAGAAAATTTAATACGTCACATATTTTTTGTCGTTCAATGTTTATACGTCTAACAATTTGAAAATTTCACATGGGCAATGTTTGCATACAGGGTTAAAAAAATCAAAAGTATGTAAGAATTAATTTCAGAAATATACCGAAATTTAGAATAGTCAAAAAGTTATATAGAATTTATAAAAATCCACAAATAGTTCATTCAACTACGCGATTGAATAATTTTAACGTTTTTGATTCAACATATTTTCTAATTCATATAATATATCATAATGACATATAATAGAAGAATATCACACTTACGGGATCTTTTAAATAAAAATAAGACACATTTTACGACGAATTTCAATCATGAGCATGAAAACAATTACATCAACCATAACATGTATTTGCTCACGCAATATTTTGCTTTATATTTGCTAACTGTACTGGCAAATTTATAAAAAAAAAAAAACATCTAGGCATTTAGTCATCATTTAAGATTAGGGAATATTTTCCCGACCATTGATCACGTTACCAAACAATGATCATGTTTGAGAAGCGGCTGTATTATATTGCATCTGTAAATACATACTGTATTTATACAGGGGACTTTTCTACCTTGAAATGTGAATTTTTGCAACGTTAAACTTTGACATATTGCGTATACACGGCCGACACTCGGCTAACCGAGAGATTGGTCGGTTAATCTATATTGAGTATGTGGCTATATCGGCAGTGGGTCTGTTAATCGGGTTGGCTATACGTCTGTTAAGAGTAAAACGCACAATTTAATGTTAAACTCGATCAAATATACAGATTTTTGGAATATTATAAGAATTAAATCAAAAAAAGAAAAGTGTCTGACAAAATGATATCTATCAAAGAACATTTTCCACCTTTAAAAACATTTCATAGTCTGCGCAGTTTTCAGTAAAAGTAAAAGGCGTCGCGCAAGTATGTAGTATTTATGATTACATGCATAGCAATTTTTTAATAAAAGGCGAAACAAACAATTTTAGATACATGTCTCAATTAAAAGACACAAAATACTACTTTGGTTCTTAAATATAAATTGACATTAGTAAATATTTCATAATTGTAATATAACGTGAGTAATACCACGTTTTAGTGAATATTATGTGAATAAAGTCTGTTAATGGGTTGGACAATTGAAATTGTGTCAGTTAAGAGTTATTTAGCCACGAAAATAGTTGTGCTACCTTTATATTTTCCCATTGAAAATGTTAAAAATGAGATGTTCTTGAGTAAAAAAAAATATTGTAAGGGTTCCGCGGAACCCAGTGTCTCGCCTACTTTTGCTGTAAATCGCAGGCTCAACAAAAATGAGGGAAAAAATCAATAAAAAATATTCCTCTTGATACTATCTTATGATTGTAAGAAGCTTCTGTCCAAGTTTAGTAAAAATTTAGGATAGTGAATGAATCTAATAAATGTTTTGAAAACTTTAACTGCAGACTGTATGTAATGTTAACTGGAAGAAAATCTAAGTCCATTTAAAAGTAAAATACAGAATAAATGGAGTTATCTTTTTACAATATTTACTTTTGGATACTATCTTATGATCATAAATAAGCTTCTGTCCAAGTTTGGTACAAACCCAGTATAGTTTAAGAAAGTTAATAATTTTTTAAAAACTTTAACCACAGAGTGAATGTAATGTTTCCCCGCAGAAAAACTAATTCCATTCAAAAGTAAAATACGGAAAAAAATGGATTTACTTCTCGATACTATCTTATGATCATAAACAAACTTCTGTCCATGTATGGTACAAACTAAGGATAGTTTAAGAAAGTTATTAAAACTTTAAAAACTTTAACCACAGAGTGAATGTAATGTTTCCCCGCAAAACAAACTAAGTCCATGATTTATAAGTAAAATACGGAAAAAATGGAATTTTATTTTTACAAAATTTACTTCTGGATACTATATTAATATGATCATAAACAAGCTTCTGTCCAAGGTTGTTAGAAATCCAGTATAGTTCAAGAAAGTTATTAAAATTTCAAAAACTTTAACCACAGAGTGAATATTTGTGGACGCCGCCGACGACGACGACACCGACGACGACGACACCGACGACGACGGAATGTAGGATCGCTTAGTCTCGCTTTTTCGACTAAAGTCGAAGGCTCGACAAAAAATAATAATACGATGCAACACTATCCTTCCAGTAAAAGCATTTTTATTTTGACTTTCTTTGCATTTTACTCAAGAGTGTGTCACTTCAATATAACGTGATCTGGGTTGGTCGCTGGAATATGCATGAATTTATTATTAACGATTTCAATCAGCCTTAATTTTTGTGTCTGCTCAAAGTAGCATGTTCTCAAATCCGATTGAACGTGTCTTTCTAATACAACACAGGGTACATATATAACGTGTTGTCGTTTTCATATGCACATGACATTTGTCACTGGACGTTTAGGTGGTACCCAACATTACAGGGAGATAACTCTGTAAAGTAAGTGATACGTTTTAATTACGTTGTGTTGTAAAGGGAATAATAAGCTTCTCGAAGATCAAAATTGGTGTTTGTCAAACTGCTATATAACCAGTTTTAAATTTTTCTGACAAAACGGTTGGTTCAAATTTTTTGAAATTTTTATATTTCTGTTAAAGGTTCAAATTAAATACGTTGTCAAAATTTTATCCAAATTAAACGAACCACATTGATTTTAGTAAAAGTGTTCGGTACCACCTTAATCCTAATTCCTCAGCATCATCCAATTGTTTTTTTTTTCTTGTATTACTTAATCATCTGTTGTTTACAAATCATTCTAAAGAAATAAATGGAAAGGAGCGAATGCAGCTACATTTGGTTGTATTAAAATTAAATTCATTTTATTCCGTTTAGTTCCTTTTCTACATATGTGCAGAGGAGAACTGCAGGTGTCCACATGTAAACGTCAAGCATTTGTCACCAATATGAGTACATCGCAATCCGTTACTGTTTCAACACCCAGGGGGGTTTCATGTCTTTATTCTTAAACAATTTGTTTTCTTCTCTTTTTTAGCAATGCATCACTCTTTACTGTCCTTATCTTTTATTTTGTATTCTGTATCTCCATCCAGATTCTCGTGTATACCATGAGGGTACGGATTGGGGGGTGTTGTTTATTTCTGTATTCTTTAAATGGTTATGTTACTTTTCTCTACATTTTATTTATCTTACCCATTATTCTTTCTCTATTCTTTATATTTAGGCATCCCAATATACCGATGTTTAGTTACATTACGACGTTAATCTCTGATTTATATACTGGTTACCAATGTAGATGACACATTGGTGTCATTCATGACAATTAAACAGAATCCACATGATATATGCGACCATTCTCGGATAAAATCAATTTTACTTTAATTTAACACTTTTTGAAACCATTTTTATCAATTTTCAATATCCATTGCCTACATTGTTATTGTTCATGTGTTTTGTTCCGTATATTTTATATTCCATTGCTCATGTTTTGTTTCCGTATATAATTTATGTTCCCTTGCTCAAGTGTTGTTTCCGTATATTTTAGCCGCTCGTCTTGAGCCTACCAAATGAACACACCATAAAGTAATAAAATTATACTTTTATTGTCATTCATAACTCTTAACAGACTAATTAACAGACCGGGTTTTATACATCCGACCCATTAACAGACCAGGTTTTTAATAAAGATTGATTTATGTCACCAAAATACAGATTTTCGTGTAGATTTTTCACAAAATGATATCAATTTGGTTAACACTCATAATGCCTGTCTTTTTTCGATGTTCAAAATAGTGCATGCAAGTAAATTCAACCCAAGTGTCATTTTGTGTACATTTTGTGTGTGTAAAATGTGTATAAATTTACTGATGAGTAATTTGCCTTTTCATTTTATAGATCGTACATAGAAGCTAGAAAAATAATAATTACACCACTGGATTCAGTACATTGAATAGTTTTGTCAGACATAAATATTTTTTATGATAAACATATATTTAAAAGGTTATACAATGAAACATTCTGAGTTTTCAATGATTTTCTCGATAACACCTGATTAACAGACTTTAGCCAACCCGATTAACAGACCCACTGCCGATATAGCCGCATACTCAATATAGATTAACCGACCAATCTCTCGGTTAGCCGAGTGTCGGCCGTGGTATAGTAGGTAAAGATAAATTTGTAACAGATTTTAACCGTTTCGTTAAAAGCAAAGGCATCAATACAGATGTGTTAATACAACATATTGCTTGATTATCTGTATGACATTTTTTCTAAACTCTTTATGAAAGAATTTTAACAACTTCTATAAATATACAGCCAAAAATGCAGCTTGCACAATAATGAATGATAAAATCACTAACTCATTTGTACATGTTGTCTTCATGCTCATTCTGTATCCCTTACTGATGAAATCAGCCGAACCTCCAGATCCATCTATTACTAAAACAGGAATATTCCTCTTCAAATGATTCATAGCAACTTCAAACGATTCTTGTTTGCCTCCAACAATAATCAATATCAAAGGAATCTCCAAGTGATCTAGTTTTGAAAAGGTATAAAATTTATGATATAAATGAACAAACTTGTATTATTCTTGTTTCATTCTAATTTGTATTGTTATAACTGTTCTTATATGGACTTTGTGAACATACATGCATGTATTGTCTCGTGATTTCTTTTTTGTACATTGAATATGTTAAATCAAAACCATGTTACTGCTGATGTTCATACGATTTTATTCAGTAACTTTCAAATCCACACATTACCAAGAAAAACACTTAAACTAACTTGCAACATCAAATCATAGAACGTCACATCCAGTTGCATACGAATAAGGGTTGAACAAACATGCCATACATTCCATGTCCGTAAAAAAATACATAATGAACAACTATTTGGTATGCCTATAGTACATGACTATAAAACAACTCTTGTAAAATATTTTTACAATTTTGCACAATTTTTTTGTCAAGATTTAACAAGAGGGGGAGATCGATGGTGTTATTACACCTATACTGTGTACGAAAACCTTGTCATACAACATTTCAAAAGAAGAAAAAAACATGACCACACTGACAGTCAAACACCAAACTTCGTAGATCATTAAATCAATTCAAATATTCAACAGAAGAAAAGTTAAACATCGGTATACAGATCAAGACTAAGCTGTAATTGACATCCTGAATAAAACACGTAAAGGTAATGTGTAGTTGAGGAAAATCTCAATTATTTATGTCATAAATGAGGGGAAAAAGACTACAACACTGATATTTAAAAATATATGTGTCAATTAAATCATAGAGGATCAGTAGGGCGTTTGCAATACTTCTATTTTTGGAAGATCACATTGTGTTCAAAAGATAACAGTTAAGATTAAAGTCGAAAAAAAATTAAATGTTTGACAGACAAAACTGCCGACTAATGATTCGTTTTTTAAACTTAAAACAGTAAATGCAAGTAATTACCTTATGATTTTCATAGAAAATGAAAGTCCATAGTGTTTATTTTTTGTTTAATTTAAAACTGTATACGAAGAATGATATATTAAATTTTGCTGGCTAGTACAAAGATTGCTTAGACATTTTAGATCAACACTTTTTCTGAAATTATAGCATAGATATTGATATAGTTTACCACAAATTAAATGTTTCTATTTAAAACAAACTATTCTGTATATCTATTAAATTCAAGATGTCCAATGTATCACACTTTTACAAAACTTAAAATAGAAAGTGCATTGTTAGGTGTTTGAATAAATAAAATATGTGATCAAGAGAGTAAAACACGTTATTGTACGATGGCGCTAAATGAACGTTTTCTCTTATAATTAATAAATAAAAACAATATTGAATTACCTCGGATGCAATTTGCAATGTTTTCAGTTCCTGATGGAACACTTTGTGGCTGTTTCTTGTTTCGACCCTTCAATAAAGATTAATCAACATAAACTTTATTAGAAATACTTAATACTTGCCAAAATAAATAACTGTAGACAAAACATCTATCGTGAAGTCGTGTTGAATGTTTCTATCATCATCGTCTTAAGTAGCAATATGTTAGTAGTACTGTCTTTAATAGAACGATAAAAACACGATTATTTTATCAAGACACTATTAACTACTGTTGGATTATAATAAAAAAAAAGAGGCGACAAATATTAAAGGAACCTTCAAATTCTTAAGTTAAAAATAAAAAGCAAACACCATCCAACTATATGTCAATTATTTTTAAATTGACTATGTTGTCTATTTTTGTAACTTTTTTTATACAGAAAACTGATATATCAAATGACATTTGTAAGTCCTGAACAATATCCAAGACCGAGATATCATATATTAAACGAAATATAAAACTATGTTCAAAACCATTATAAAGGATATCTCTGAAATAAATTTGATTTTTAAGTTTTTTCACCAATATCTCATAAAGTATTTCCTTTCAAAAATTGATTTTCCTCAGGATAACTGAATTGCTGTTTTCCAAAGTGTCTGTTTGAACTACACCACTGATCATATAAAAAATGCTTCGAAGTTATGATTTCTTACCACAGGAAATAGAGGGTCGTCTAATAACTTATATAGTCTTTTTTAGACAAGGTTATATATTAGTTCCAAGCATTGTTCCTTTTTTAAACATGCCAAACATGACATTTGCTTGTCAAATAACATTGTGTTTTACCGAATTAGACTATTTACCGGATTCGTTATAACATAAGCAACAGGACGGGTGTCACATGCGGAGCATGATCTGCTTATCCTTCAAGAGCACCTGAGACCAACCCTATGTTTCGGTGTGGTTCCTGTTGCTTGTTTTTTTAGTTTTCTATGTTGTGTCATATGTTCTGTTGTTTGTCTGTTTGTCTCCTTTCATTTTTAGCCAGGCAGGCGTTGTCAGTTTATTTTCGATTGATGAGTCTGAATGTCCCTCTGGTATCTTTCGTCCCTCTTTTAAATATATTTCATAAAAAGGTACCGACCAATGTACATGTATACATTTTAAAAAAATCACTAAACAAACAAGTTGTCAAATAATACAAGTCTAATTTGCATTGTGCCTGCGGGTTTTTTTTACATTTATCTCTGAGATTAAACAAAAACATCAATACTACCGTAGGATTATATTTCCAATTACCTTTTTTATATTAGTAAAGTAAGAATCTTCGTCAAAAATATGGAATTTGCATTTATCAATAGATTGGAAGACGTCGTTAATCATCATACCAATGCCTCGTTTTCCATTATTAGTTATCATCCAAATACCTTACATGGAAAACACAATTATAAAATATGTTAAATGAGTAAGAAAATTGATACTAAACATAATTATATCATAAGTCATACCACCAATAATAGATATGATAAAGTTAAATAATAATACTAATAATAATGATAATAATAATAATGATAATAATAATAATAATAATAATAATAATAATAATAATAATAATAATAATAATAATAATAATAATAATAATAATAATAATAATTAAAAACCAATTCTTCACAGAACAATTGAAGGTCTTTCCACCTCGATAATAAGAATGAAATTTAAAAAACGATGTTAGAAAATGTCACTCCTTGTTGATGTAATTTGGTACCTCAAACTGATATAAAAAGTAAGATTAATAGGTATATGCAGAAGATTTCATTGTTTCATAATGAACAAGAAAGAATTTTTAGCAAAGGTCAACATCTAGAACGTCATATTGACCTTTGACCTTGACCTCAAATTCAAGGTCATAGGTGTCAGAGATCTCAAATCAAAAGACCCCAGGTCAATCACTTGTATAGGTGTGAGAAATACCGATTTCAAATACAAAAGGGGAGAAAACTCTGATAAGGGTTGACCAAAACACTTCGACTTAAACGGGTTGAAGTTGTGCCTTATTGTAAACAGTTATTTGGCAAACACATCATGTAACAGTTTATTTTGAATAACGATAACAAGCAAAATTTAAAATTTAGAATATGACCTTGACCTTCGACCTTGACCTCAATTTCAAGGTCAGAGGTCAGTGAACTCAAAACGGAAGACCGGAGGTCAATCATTTGTATGGTTGTAGAGAAATACTGGTTTGAAATACATAAGGGGAGAAATCTCATAAAAGGGTTAACCAAAACACTTTGACTGAAATAGGTTGAAGTTGCGCCTTATTGTAAACAGTTTTTGGCAAACACATCATATCATTTACTGCCACAGTTTCTGTGGAATAACGATGACAAGCAAAATTCAAAATTTAAAACATGAACTTGACCTTTGACCTTGACCTCAATTTCCTTCAAATGGACCAAGGACTGCATATCAAAAGACTGTAGGCCTCTATGACTTATAACGTATGAATTTATCCAACAAATCGCCTATCTTAAATTTTCAAAGGGGAATAACTCACATAAGATGTCTTCCAATCACTTAAGTCAAAATAAACCAAATCATTCTCAAGAGTAGACAAACAATTTGGTGAAAACAGTTTGCTAAAATCTTTTACGGTTTTAGAGATATAGTGATAACAATAAAAAGGGGACGCGGGGAGATAACTCCTATAAGAATAAGTGTTTGGTCACACAGGGTGAGTTTTGAAACCGCCATTACTGTACAACATCATTGACCAAAAAAAATCCATTCGATATGTTGTAAGACAAAAAAAAGCATTTCAGACGGCAGAAAAAAAAAAGAAAAAAAAAAGAAAAAAAAATGGAAAAACAAAAGGTCTTTCCACAAAAAAGTGGAAAGACCTAATTAAAATGTCAACTGTTCTTGAACAATTGAGAGGTCTTTCCTTTTGCAATGTAAAATATATGTTCCAATAGACGTAGAATGTATTGAAAAGTTCTTCAACACATAAAACTATAAAAATATGAAAAAAAATCTACAGATTCGCTTTTTAGGAGATTACTTTTGACCTTGTGACATTTGTGAAGATCATCAATCCACAATGTCATTGCAAATGACCCCATGGATCTAACATTTTGTTTAAGAGTTAAAACCTTATTTTATCTTTTCGGAACCGTTAACGAGGGTTATGCTTCTAAAAATATGTCAAGTCTCTTCGGTCAAAATGTAAAAAAAGTAGTGCCTCAGTCACTTAGACGTTATCACTGTTTACTATTTCTGTAAGATTAACCCTGTTGGAGATATCGACCAGGAAGTTGAAAGGTCAAAGGTCCTTGCTGCTCACAAGGAAGCTATTAAACCAAGAGTTCCAAATGGTGAAGTTGAAATCATCCCTTCGTAAATTTTACGGACGCCATCACGAGTTGGTTGACCGTTTTGGAATAACCGTATCACAAATGATATCGGATATGTTCCTTACGTCGTAACTACAATCACCTCCCCTTTCCTGAATGTGACCTACCGAATTAGACTATTTACCGGATTTGTTATCACATAATTATAAGCAACACGACGGGTGCCGCATGTGGAGCAGGATCTGCTTACCCTTCCGGAGCACCTGAGATCACCCCTAGTTTTTGGTGGGGTTCGTGTTGTTTATTCTTTAGTTTTCTATGTTGTGTCATGTGTACTATTGTTTTTCTGTTTGTCTTTTCAATTTTTAGCCATGGCGTTGTCAGTTTGTTTTAGATTTATGAGTTTGACTGTCACTTTGGTATCTTTCGTCCCTCTTTTACACGTTTGACCTTGAGGTATTGTTCAAAGTCACATGAATTGATGATGAATGGTGATTATCATAGGTGTCTACAACTTACGGTTTCTGAGTTTTGGTGGCCAACCGACACCGGTTAATTTTCATAGGGCATAACCCTACCAATGGTTCGTTGAATCTTTTCAAACCATTGAGGACGGCCATGGACATAACAGATTGTGGACATTTATCAAATACATTGCATGTCTTTGGTTATTCTGCTTTTTACAATTGATGAAGAATGATAACACTGATCGCTAAAGAAGAAGGTCAGAGAGTAAGAGAAAGAACCACAATGCATTTTATAAAACGATAAAACTTAAGCAACTAAAACTTCATAACAAAATTCGTAAAAATGTTGACATCTAGGCAAATTAGAACGATTTTGCTTAAAACTATACTGCTATACTTATTTACGCTGCATGTTGTTTTTTAACGTATTTAGTGTTTTCGTATTATTCATTCATCTCTCGTGTAATATCTCTTTCGGTTATAATACTGGTTTCAAATGCCAATAGACATTTGATTTCTTTGAATTGCATCTCTTTTTTTGACATACAACAATCAACTATAAAAAATTGCATGACTGTATAATAAATTTCTTTTTAGTTGAAATAATTCAATATAAAATAAATCCATTTGAAGTTGTTATATTGATAAACAAAAATTGAATGACGATGAAAAGAATGTAAGCTTACTTATCGTATTTATTATTTCAAGCAAACCACTTTTGAGTTGATTTTTAATAGATTCAGTAGGCAAATATTGATGTGATTCTCCTATAATGTAAAGGAGTGCAACTGGTTTGTTCTTATCACATTCTAGCTTTTTTGTCCATTTATCTTGTCGTGAACACTGGAAAATAAAATAATTGATTTTCTAATCTGCTAAAAATGCAGAAAGATAAAAAAAAAATATTATCTTTGCGTTTTGATTAAACTATCAACAGTTTTGACAATGTGCTGTCGTTTATTGCCGAGCATGCGATTCAATAAAACCTCCTCGAAAAACATGTTTTGTTTACGCTTCCTTGGTGGGAATTTTTCGGTTTCACAATGTTGCATTTTTTTTGTCAAAATCCTTATATTCTTACTTCATCTTTCAATAAAGTCTGATGTATTCTTCATACAAAAAAATGAATGACTATGATCGAATCAGCTAAACCAAAATATGAATATTTCACAGTTGCCCATGGTGATGTACTTAAAGCGTTCGGGAAACATTATATTATAATATCAAGTGATTTATTTGACGAAACATATTCATAGGTAATACAAATGTAATACAATATTATTGTATTAATACATACAATAAAACATTCCAATCCTTTCTGCGAACTATTTTTCTCACATTCTGTCCTTAAAAAAAGAATGACAAGTCGTGTCAATGCCTTTTATATACACAATATCGAAATAAGGTTTCAATTCTGCTGGTTAATTCTTGAATATGTGATAAGGTGTACAAAATATAAAAAAAAGGTGTTTAAAGCATCTAGATCTTTAAATGAAACTTTAAAAAATGTTCAAATATGGCCTTCCACCTTCAGGACCTTGCGTGACATGAGAGCAACAACTGTAGCCTTTGCAATTGGTTGTTTCCATTTGACATGTTTGATAAGAAAACATTTTTTTTGGTAGACGAAAAGTGTGTCTGGCGTATTAAATAATAATCCTAGTACATTGCCCATACATTAAAGAATTTTCTGACTCAATATTGTACGCAATACAGACATAAAAACAACTGTCAAAACTAAAAGTATGCAAAGCAAAATAAATTGCCGTAAAAAGAACAAATAGATCGGAGTGAGAGTATATACTATCAGTTACTGTTGTGTACTCTCGTTTCGAAAAGGTGGCAAAACATTCTAACGTAGTACTTATGGTTAATAGAAAACGACATACGTAATATACTTAACTTTAAACAAACTGTATGTGTACGCAACACATTTCATAACATTTGGAACAATACTGAGAAGTGATTTCTTATTTCTAAAGCATACTTATAAAGTACCGTCTCATGATGTATATATTCAAACTTTACATATCAACATTATTTTACTGGGAATAGTTCTCATCATGCATGCATCAATAAATATGTCCCTTTGTATAAACTGTATTCATGTTAAAATAATTCATTGTGTTTTATACAAGTGATATATCTTGACTTCTTTTGTTTTTAATTTTTACGGTCTTGTCCTCATATGAAAAGTATTTAAAGACTTAAGTTACTAGTTACTTCTTCTAAGACTTATCAGCTGGGTAGTTCAGTCACGTTTATGACGTTTACAGTATTGTATTTGAGTTGATGTCTATAATGATTTTGATGTTATAGTTGATAATGATGTTGATTTTGATAATGATGTTATTTGAAACTTGTTTATTCTTACTGTAAACTTTGTCTTGAGGTAAATTTTATGGCGGATAACAAGTTACGCAACTAGTAACTAAACTGGTAATTTTCGCCGAATTTACTTTAAGCTGTCGTTACACTCATGTTCTTATTCATATCTGTCATTCAATAGCAATGTCATCACGGTCATAGCATACATGCGTATTTGTATACCGTGTTTTAATGACCGTTTAAGCTGCTGTTGACTACCTAGTGGCTTTTGATCTAACTTTTGTTACTGCTGAATCACCCTTTAGTAATTTAATCGACATCAAGTTTTAATTGACAAGTTGGTTGTGTTTCTTTTTTGCAATACATTCCATGACAAATGTACAGACAAATATATTGTATGTTCTTTATTGCTTCTTATTCGTAGTCATGATAGGGTATTTGTTAGATTCATTACATCATTGGGTCAAACAATCAGAATACAAGTTTAAACAGTACAAGTACACGTAAATTTGATATAAGCCTCCTTTTAATATATGTGTGTATAAAAAAGAAACAGTGTATTATGGTCACACAAGACGCTAGTTTATGTTGGATTTTTTCAAACTATTAATCAATACATATGACTTTCGAAAAATTGTTTCACACACAGTATATCGTGTATATAAATATATTAACCATTTTTTTTTTTAAATTCATGGTAACAGAAGTAACCCAAGGGCGTAATCTAATTTAACATGCAACGTGATATGAAATAAAATTCAATGGTATAAGGGACAATACTATCCGCACTATGTAATTGTAATAGATCGATAATACAAACATTCTACTCACGAATAAAGATGTAATTTCTTTTTATTCAGCTTCGACTGAAATAGAAAATATTCTAAATTTCATTTGAGAATTTTTCACTCTTTTTTTGTATTTGCATTCGTTCATAAAAGAAAGGCAAGGCAACCAATGTCCTGTTCAACTTTTCAGAAAACTATGCAAGACACTAAAAATATTCATGTGTTCATATCATGAATAATCCTGTACCATGTGTGTGTGGTTTGGTTTTTTTTTGGCGACATACCATGTATACTGAAACAATGTTCAATGTTAAGGTATTCATGAGGAGTAAATGCATTAAGTAATCTTGTTGTATCTTAGTCGTAAGAATATAATTGGTTTGCAAAGGAAAACCAGGTCAATAAGATCTTCAATTTCACTCTAAGGTCAAAAGTGTGTGTGGGAAGGGGGGGCTTTTAACTGTCACATTTTTGTTATTTATCAATTTGTCAGAATATTAACGATTGGACAAATTTCCGAGACGATTAATGATACCATTTGAAGTTAACAAAATAGGTGGTCGAGTTTACACGGTTTATAAAAAAAATAAAAAAAAGCTACGGAACAACTTTATGTGATTCGAAAGTAACAAAAAACCTAAAAGGTTCAGGAATACATTCATTTGGCTACAATATTGGTATACGTCAAAGTCCGAATTCTTGGTATCACCGCTGTCATCCAAAAACATATTCCGTACAGTGAAAAAAATCATACCAATTATGTTGTACCTTTTGTAGGGGAACACAAAAGTTTCACAGTCACAACCCTTTTTGGTTGACCGAAACGATGTATCATAGTCTTAACTGAATAGCTATAAAAAGAAATGTATGGAAAATTTAAGATCTACTGATACCAGTAGGGTAGTCGCACGTGATTTTGATAGTTCTTTGACTTTTGTGTTTTCTCTTGTTAGTTTTTTGCGATTGAATTGTTTAACATCGCCTTAGGTTATACTTAACATAATGCAGTTTTTATGCCCAAACTACGATAGTAGAGGGGCATTATGTTTTCTGGTCTGTGCGTCCGTTCATCCGTCCGTTCGTCCGTCCGTTCGTCCGTCTGTCTAGTCTGTCCCGCTTCAGGTTAAAGTTTTTGGTCAAGGTAGTTTTTGATGAAGTTGAAGTCCAATCAACTTCAAACTTAGTACACATGTTCCCTATGATATGATCTTTCTAATTTTAATGCCAAATTAGAGTTTTTATCCCAATGTCACGGTCCACTGAACATAGAAAATGAAAGTGCGAGTGGGGCATTCGTTTACTGAGGACACATTCTTGTTAAGGCTGTTCTACCTCAGGGACAGATTACCTTAGCTGTATTTGGTGTATAGACTCAATCTATTCCTACTATCTATGATGAGTTCATTTGTAAATAATAACATATTCGCTTATTTGTCATGTAAATGCACGTGATGTTAGTCACATTGGATACCATTTTTCTTTAGTTGCATATGTGTTCTGATTCAAAATCCAGTTAAAAAGAGAAAATGATACTTATTTTAAAACGTCCATTTTGTATTGTCAATTTTCTTTTTTTTTTTCTTATTTCCTTCTGTGTTTGGTCGAATCCTCAATTTTGCAGTCGTACACTTTTATAAATTGGAAAAATATTTGTCCTATTCCTCACTACGAACAAACATTTCCCTGTTTTAACAATGGTGAATTTACCTGGTTTCTTAGCTAGCTAAACTCTTAGTTGCATACAATTCTATTATGTCAACAAATATGCGTAATAAATATCATAGGTGAAAATTTAAAAAAAATGGATTGAAGCAGACAACATTGTGTTTGAGTCTTAATCACTATAAATAGAAACAAAAGACAAAGTGACATGCATACACTTTCTAAACAAAAATTATATAAGTAAAAGTGAAGGAAAAAAAACAGGAATACAAAATATCACAATAACACAATAACATATAAGCGTAATGTATAAAAACTGAGCAACGTCAAAAGGATGTTACAAAAGTAGACTATTAGTGTTAACTTAGATGACACACTTTAAGACCAAAGCACAGATTAAGTTAAAGTGAAACATTAAACCATAGCACAATAAACCAATTCATAAACACCGCGCCATGCGAAACGCATATTTCCAAAAACGTAATACGAATGTTGATTATCACTACACATCGTCTTTAAATTTATGTTTTTGAATTTAATTTTTTTTCAGTTTTATATATACGGTGTGAAGATTTCGTCCAAAGAAAGAAAATAAAAATGATTTTGAAATGACATATCCGGCAACCAACTTAAAACTCGATGATCTATTTTTGGATGTGATTACGTTGTTCAGAATTGACAAGTGGTTTATTGCAGGTGTATTGTTATTTCACTAACAACAAGTTAACATTATTTCTTATACTATGTGTAGGTCTAATTCAAAGTCACTATAAATCGAGGGAAAAATAAAGACAAATATCTATAAATGAGACAGACACCTCAAAATGTTTCAGTCGTTACACTCATGGTCTTATTGATATTTTTCATTCAATGGCAATTTCATCATGGTCATAGCATACAAGCGTATTTGTACACCGTGTTTTAATGACCGTTTCATAACAATCTGTTTTATGATTTTGATGAAAAAAAATATTAGAGCGAAATCATATTGTTGAAATACGTAGATCGTAAAGCACATACGTTACGATTTATAAATCTATGGAAAAATGCGTCTATGATGATATGTATTTGTCCTGCTCTATAGAAAATATCAATAAAAGAATATAAAAAGACAATAATTCAAATTACAAAATGTACAAAGTTACCAATTTTATCAAATACATGTAAATTTTTAGTGACTAAGAATCCTTTTTGACAGTGATGTTAAACTTTGTTCAAGCAATGTCTCAAAATTGCACAACAAGCTAAGTTATTGCAATGGAGAACTTTAAAAAGATATTTAAAAAAAAGTGTTCACTGTATAATTTTAAGTCATATGAATCATTTTCCTGTTGATAGTTTACGCTGTTAATGATGTAGACCTCTGAGAAGCCAACAATTTCTACAATTAAACTTTTCTTCTAAAACTGATTTTTGGGTTTTTTTGACTGTAAAAAAATAATTGGTGAAGAAAAAATCATATGGTAGTGCGCTTTTTTTGCTACAGCCCTCTGAAAGTATCCAATTTTGATGATATTTCCTAATTTCATCAATTTGTACCCATTTTTGGGCTATTATCGTGATAAAAATCACAGTTCCACAATTAAACTTTTTTTCATACTCTCAATAAAGATGAAGGGGACCAATCTGAATAAATTCAACTAAAAAACTATAGGTAGGTGTTAATATACGTAAGTTTTATCATATTTTGATACTTTTTCATGTCAAAGGAGTAGGTCCAGTAAGACCCCTTTTTGGCCCCAAAATATAGCAGTACTCCTTTACCATTTTGTCAATTTTGTCAATTAGTATGTTTTCTCTGTTTAAAGAACAACATGGTAATTTATGTTTCTTGTAAAATCATTGTTTGTACCCCTCACCCTTTTTTCTCAAAATTTCACTAAAAATGACTGATTCGTAATAAAACTTAAAAAAATCATCACTCAAATACAACTTATTGGAAATACACAATTCTTTCAGAGTTATGTTTGAGATTGATAATTATCAAATTCATTGCTTTTTTACACTTATATCACATTTTTGGGAAATAATTTCAGAACGAGATTTCAATGAAACTGAACGAGACTGTAATGTCAGAAGAATACATCAATAGCATAAAAAAATGCATTGCCGTTTTTTTTTATGAATCCCAAAAAAGAAATATTCTTTTAAATGTATTCTAAAAACTTACTTCTTGTGTCCTCGATCTTTCTTCTTTACTTGCATGGTAATGTTCATGAATAGTTCTGTCTCTAGGAGTAAATCTGTTGTCATTTGACATGAATCTCGACTGAAATATGATCATATCTTCATGATCTTCTAGCATAATATAAACACATGTAAACTGATGTTGTTGTTCATTATCCCTGACTATCTCACCAAGATCATATTGCAATTGATGAGACCTCCGTGTTTGAGTGCTCTAAGTAGTTATCAAAGGTACTACCAGGATTGTAATTTAGTACGTAAGACTCGCGTTTCGTCTACATAACACTCATCAGTGACGCTCATATCAAAATATTTATAAAACAAGTACAAAGTTGAAGAGCATTGAGGATCCAAAAAAAAAATTGTGCCAAATATGCCTGGGATAAGAAAACCTTTATCATATGTAAACAGGAAATGTCGAATTACTGTTTCGCTAGTCAGTCGACAAAAAAAGTTTCAAGTTCGATTCCAATCTTAACTGATTAGGATTGCCAGTTTTCCTAGAAAGGTCGACGTTTTTCTCAAGTAAATCTGCCTTCATCCACCATAATAAAGAAATGTACCGCAAAATAGAACAAAATGTAAAAAGTTGCATTGACATAAATTACTCGATTAGTTAACTAATATTGCCCTCTTAAATTGAGATAGGTACTCATTTTCATGAGCAACACGACGGGTGCCACATTTGGATCAGAATCTGTATACTCTTCTGGAGCACCTGGTATCACTTCTAGATTTTTGTGGGATCCGTGTTGCTTATTCTTAAGTTATAGATGTTGTTTCATGTGTACTATTGTTTGTCTGTTTGTCTTTTTCATTTTTAGCCATGGCGCTGTCAGATTTTTTTTCGAATTATCAGTTTGACTGTCCCTCTGGTATCTTTCGTCGTTTTTTCGTAAATCAATCTCTTTTTCTGGTGACTTTTTTTCTATCAAATTAAGGGCAAATAATCGGAATGAGGACCGCATCAATAATAACTCTGGATTAAATTGTTCTGAATTCGGAATAATAATCTTCTTTGTCTATTCTTCAAAAAGCGCTAAACTGTTTCTGCAACAGTTTAAACTTTAGATTAAAAAAAAATAACATATTTCTATCCTTTCAAATATATTTGAACTTGTAAAATCACCCTTATTAATTCTTTATTCGAAGGGTATCAAGTGACGTATTTTAATCGCTCTTATAATAGTATTTACTTTTTTGATTGACATTTTACTATTGTGTACGGTTTATGAATTTTTTGTTGCTTTCATCGAATACTACATTCATTTACTTCGTTTGTTCTTTTCAATAAAGAGTATAATAAACTACAATTAGTACGTGGTACATGTGTCAACTATCTTACAAAAAAGATAACATCTAGGATAAGTAAATGGGGGGTATTCGCCAATACACCTTATCGCTAATCCCGGCTGACCCGGCCGCTTGAACTTTTGACGCAAACAACAATCACTTTTCCATTGTGGCGTCAGATATTTTGCTTTATGACGTCAAAATTTTACGGGAACCTGTGTGATTTCCCGTAATGGCGGACAAATAGCGATAAGGTGTATTGCACAGTAACGCAATGTCATGATAAACTTAATAGTTGTAATAAAATATGTTCGGTTCAAACAATTTTGTTTGAGTTGTTTTCCTCTGTACAATTTGAAATAATCACATACAGATCTTAATGATGTTGAAATTGACCAATCGTTTTACCTGTATTGCTGTTTTATAAAGTTATCTAATAGAAATATGAGTATATCTTTATTTAGAAAACATACTTCTCGTGTCATCGAGATGTGTTCTATTTCCCGTTCATGGTAATTTTGGCTAAGAGTTCTATGGTTAAAATTCATTCCGTCTGAACTACTTTCCTCGTTTGTATATGACTGGGAACTGGACTAAAATAAAATAAAATATTCGTGTAAAGCATATTTAAAAAATTAAATGATACTATTGTTTTAGCGCATCATTGTAAATAAAACGGAATTTGATGAGACTGTCATCAAAGTGAGAGGGTTAACGCTATAAAACCAGGTTGAATCCACCATTTTCTACATTTGAAAATGCCTGTACCAAGTCAGAAATATGACAGTTCTTGTCAATTCGTTTTTTATGTGTTTTGCTATTTGATTTTGCCATGTGATTATGGACTTTCCGAAGTAATTTTCCTCTAAGTTCAGTATTTTTGTGATTTTACTTTTCAATGTGCTTGTTTATTATGCTACTGTTCTATTGCAATTTGTAGCAAGTTACTAATTTTATGAATGCATGTTTCTATCAATCGAATTAGATGCCTTTTTGACATTGATGATAGACATTTGTCAAGTTATGTCTCAAAATTGCACAAAAAGCTACGTAATTGTAATGAAATACTTAACGAAGATATTTGTTCACTGTATAATTTTAAGTCATACGAATCATTATCCTGTTGATATTAACGTTGTTGACATCGATCAACGATTTGTTTATGCGTTACCGTTTTTTATGAATCCCAAAACAGAAATATCATAATACATTTATTCAGAAAACTTAATTCGTGTGTCTTCGATCTTTCTTCTTCACTTTCATGGTAATTTTCGTGAATTGTTCTCTCTTTAGGAGTACATCTGACTGAACTTGTGATGTAATCTGACAGGACACTCGACTAAAAAATGATCATATCTTCTAGCATCATATAACGCATATAAACTGATACTGTTGTTCAATACGCACACTTATCATACCAATATCATATTGCAATATTGATGTGAACTTCGTTTTTGAGTGTTCTAAGAAATCAAAATACATTGACAATGAAGTTACAAGTTCGATTTCAATCTAGAATGATTAGGGTTGTCAATTTTCCTAGGAAGGTCAATGATGTATTCGGAAATCTGGCTTCCTTCATAAACATAAAGGAATCACCGTAAAATAGAACAAAAGGTTGAAAGTGGTATTGACACCAATCACTCGATTAATCAACTTATATTGCAATTTTAAAATAGACACTCTCTTTCAAGTTAAGTACCCTTTCTGGTGACAATTTTTTTACAGAAACAAAACCGAATAATCTGAATGAGGATCGTACCAATAAGAACTATGGATTCAAGTTTTACTGAATTTTGAATAATTAGTAGTTTTTGTCTCTTCTTCAAAAAGCACAAATAGAAATTTTAATACATATACATGCAATGATTTTCAATTTGCAGTAACCCTTTTGGCAATGCTTTAATGCACTTATAGATGCATGTGTCTTCTTCAAATGCATCATTACGCTAACCAATATCATTGATCGAGTTATGAATTTTGTACTTTTAAATCAGGTCCCTGCTTGTCAAAAACACTACCCTGCTTTTCTCCAGAGGTTCGAAATATCTTGAGCTTAACTCCAACAATTGGAAATACAACTTCAATATACTGATAGATTCAGTCGAGGAGTATGGCAGTCGTAGGATTAAACGCGAGAACAAAGACGTAGATACTCTTTCGAAATGGGTGAAGGCTGTAAGGTCGTTAATACAAATCCGAATTAAGAACCTTAATGGGTTTATCAATACCCACATTACATCAATTATTTAAGACCCAAATGTTGCAAGACACTTGTCCTACCTCCATGTCAAATATGTTGTTTTCCCAGCAAATAAAGCCCAAAACAATATAGTGTTTGTTTTTAAATATTATTAAATAACTACTTGATAAATGAATTAGGTATTGACAATTCGCTTGGTAACTTATTATATACCCTCACGACATTTACCAAAGAGGAAATCCTCGATAATCATAGGTCTGTTCTGTGTTCCTTTGCAATTTCAAAAAGGTTTGGTATTACTTTGTTTCAATAAGAGTAGCGAACGTAGATTCAATTATCTTGTCTGGGAGAGGGATACATCCTACTTTGTAAAAAATCAGTCTGATTTTAACAAACAATTCTCTGAAACGACATTATTATATGGAAGTGCATATGGTGCACCCCTTGTTAAGTTATTTTGTTGCTGATAAGTCGGAATCATTAGTTTTGTTGTGTGTTATAAGTTGGAATTTAATCATCATGTAGCGTTAACTTGTCGGAATGATTAGGAAATAATTGCATTACAATGTCGACTAGTTAATATAAATATAATAACTTAGTAATAAGAAGTCGACATGATGAAATCAACTTGTTAATTGATCAAGTCGACAACTTGTTTATTTGAAGATGAGGTAAAACCACGTGACTACTTTGGAAAAATATAGGTCTATTTGCAAACCGATTTCCATATGTCGTTTGTTTTATGTGCCTCGGTTGTGTGAGTTATTTTGTACGAAAAGGGGGAACGGCAGTCAAATATCAGAAAAAAATGTACTAAAAAAAATGTACTAAAAGATAACAATGTTTCTTTGTAATTATGAAGTTGACTTCATACAGGAACAACTTAGAAAGAAAGATAAGAAGTAAGAAATTCCCTTTAACTTTGTGTTTCGCTATATAGATGATGTTCTTACACTAAAGAAATTGATGACTTGTGATCGAATTTATCCCATCGAACTACAGATAAATAATACTACAGACACAGCTAATATAAAAAAGAAGATGTGGTATGATTGCCAATGAGACCAATATCCACAAAAGACCAAATTGACACAGACATTAACAACTATAGGTCACCGTACGGCCTTCAACAATGAGCAAAGCCAATACCGCATAGTCAGCTATAAAAGGCCCGATAAGTCTGCCTCATATCTTGACTTACATATAGAAATTGACAATGAGGGTTGGTTGATAACAAATCTTTACGACAAAAGAGATGATTTCAGCTTCCCAGTTGTGATCTTTCCATTTCTATGAAGCAAAATTCCAGCAGCTCTTACATAAGGAGTACTTATCTCCCAATCGATACGAAATACCTAGGAATGTATTGCCTATCATGATTTCTTTGATAGATGATTGCTACTCACCAGGAAGCCCTTAAACCAAAGTTTCAAAGTTTAAATCATCCCTTCGTTAGTTTAACGGACGCCATCACAGATGATATCGGATATATATATTCCTTATCTCGTAAGTGCAATACACTTTCCCTTTCACGAATGTGACCTACCGAGTTAGACTATTTACCGGATTTGTAATAACATAAGCAACACAAAGGGTTCCACAAGTGGATCAGGATATGCGTACCATTCTTAATACCTGAGATCACCCTAAGTTTTTGGTGGGGTTCACGTTGCTAAGTCAATAGTTTCCTTTGTTGTGACTTTTTTGTATTTAGTGTCTTTTTGTCTTTTTTTTTATTTTTGGCCATGGATTTATTTTCAATCTATGATTGCGACTCTCCCTCTAGTATCTTTCGTCCCTCTTGTACTGAGTTATTATTTATTTCAGTAAGGACAATTTTGCTTTTACAACACTATACTATTTTTATCAGAGTTGAAATCTTAGATTTAAAATGATACTATACTTCTTTCATTTTAAAGATATGTGAACTTGTTAAACATCTTTTTTATTTATTTATTCGAAAGGCGGTAATAGACTCTGAGACTGTTAGAAAGATAGTTATTTGTTTGTTGTGCAAAACGTGAATTTGAATTGTCTCTATATACTTTGAAAATACATGGAAAACAAACAAAAAAACATACAACATGTTCGAATGATTATGATTTTCCTATAGATGTTACGCAAACTTATCGTCAGACATTTCTTTTCCGAAGTTCGTGTTGGTGAAACACTTGATGAGTGTCAGGCAATTGATAGGTACACATGTAACGCTGTGTAGGTCGTTGCAAATTTAGCGTTAATCTTGCGATAACAAATCATGCAAAAATAAAGACAAAATACCTCTAAATTTCTGTTAATCGTATTTCGGTGTTTATCTTCATTTGATATAGTAGAAAGATCATCTTGTAAAGGATCACAAATTAGTGTTCCATTTGTCTCCATATTTAAATTTTATCTGCAATGTATATCTATTCTGAAAATACCAAATTACAAACACTACATATATTATATTTATATACCTAAAAAAAAACAGTAAAATAACAAGCGTAATACTTCGGTGGTTATTTAGTTGTCTCATTTGCAATCATGACACAACTCTTTGTGTTCATGCATGCAGTACCTGTATGCAGATAGCCAAAGGTAATCGTGTTATGGCGTTTAAAACATTACCTTTTACTTTTGGATTTAAATGTTGTTGTTTTTTTGCTTTTTGAAGTCAGTAAATGGGATCTTACTTGGCTACCTTAATTTACTTTTCACTGTTGACATTGAACGATGATTTTAAACTTCTTGTCTCTTAATGAAATAAATAAATTACTGTTCTTATTGAAATATATATTGATCACGATTTATTATTATGATCTACTAATTATATTGATATATCTTAGAGGTGCCATATAGAAGTAGAAAGGCTTAATTAGTACTCTTAGCCTTAACCGACCGATATTCTAGAACTATCGTTAAATTATTTATGAAATGGTTAAAATGTATATTAGGCACGACTCAATCATTTTTATATGCAAGACCACTATACATTGTAATTTTTGTCCTCATATGAACACTGACACTTCGGACTGCAGACTTCCAACACATGAATGTTTGTTTAGACATTTGATAGCAGTTGCATTACATTAACTTAACGTTAGACAATGTTTACAGTTCGTTTTAAACATATTACTGGATGAGTTCTTTGCAATTAATATGTACACATGTGACGCTTTGTTGCTCGTTGCATATTTGGCGTCAATTTTGCGATGACAATTATAATTACTAGCTTATTTTCAAACAGGATCTTGTGAAGAGAGACATGTACAGTATTTCATAGGCAATTATGCAACATCTTCATTTTTATACATACATTCTAAATAAATATGAGTGCATAAACTTTACATTAGATGTATGTGTCCTTATAATACGATACTCTGATTGGCTTACTGCAATCTCGCGTTATTCCTGCCCTTCATATAAAATGAACTTCGGTCAACACTTATACACCCCAATGAAGTTACAAAAAGAAGCATTAAATTCTTAAGTGGACTTCATTTAGATATAAAAAAAATATTGCTATCGTTAAGAAAATACGGAATAGACCGGATCTTGACTGGCACTGCAAGTCGCCACTTGCTGCAAAGTAATTAATTTGTATTGTTGTATAATTTTTGTTATTGTCCTTTTCACATAAAAAATGAAAACATTGGGTTTTATGAATTTTTACGTCTAAAAAGCTCTTGTAGGTCTATCTTTATCACAAACGTGTAAAGATAAATACTTAAATGCCAAGTATTTATAGTGCAGTGACAGAAGTGTAAAAAGTCGTCTAGATCGCGAGTTTACTCTCCCAAAATAACACACGGCTAAAAATGGTCTTAACTTAAAGATAAATATGTCTTCTTTAGTTTTTGCCCTGTCCTCAGAATTTCGTACGGTCACATTTTTCAAAAAGTTGTTTTAATGACTAGTAGTATATTGGAGACATTCAACCCCCCTTTTTCAAAATGAAAAAAAATGTGTATGTTTGCTTACATTTAATTGAAATAGTTTTTCCTGAAGCTACATTTATATTTCAAAATATTCTATTCAGTATTTCATTTTCTTCTAACCTATAAAATTTGCGAAGTTTGGACTGTTTAAAATTGAGGTTATTTTAATTGCAACTTCAGACGCAAACTTTAGTTTCTTCCTCATAGTAGTAATACAAGTTTTTCATTGAACTAATAAGTTAAAAAAATTTCGGAACCAAAATATGAAAAAAAACCTAAGAATTCAATGGAAAAAGAATGAAGTAAAAAAACTTCAATTTAAACACGGAACTTAATCACTTGCCTTCCGTCACATTTTGTGTATTAGTCAATAATTTGCTCTCAACTGATATATGAAATTACTACCTTTTTCGCTATTATATATGCACATATTTTCAATTAAAGTGCACTGATATTGTTTGTATATATTTATATTCTATGTTTTTTTGTTATAAAACATCAAATATACTTTGTTAGAAAAGTCTTTTTGTAAAATCAAAATAATTGACGGATAGTTTCAGTAAATATTCCGTGATATGTCAAGTCCGTTGCAACTTGCTCCATTAAGTCCAAAGAAAAGACAAAAGTCGTTAAATAATATTCAGTGCTTAATATGCTAAAAAAATCGACTGTAATTTGAAATATTCCACTTGTAAAATGCAGTCTTTACTCATTGATTTCTATAGCAATTCAGTTGTAGCAAAATAACTATTTGAGATGCCATATCAGCTGCTAGTCAATTGAAAACTCGATATATAACTTATATATAACTCGATGAAACTGCATACTGCCAAGACTATTCTCAGGAAATGGCACCAGCGAAATTGCGTAAATGCTAAGCAATTGTTGAGTCAATCGTTGGTGTGGTCAATTTATTTTTACTCCTCTTCATTCAGGATTGGCTTTATAAATGTACCATGAGTTTGGTTCAAAACACCTTGTTAAAACATTGAATGCCAATGGATTTTATGCTTCTTAAAGTAAAGTGCGATGTTATCTAATGTGTTGTGAACCATGAAATTGAGCGAATGTATGTCAAGATAGTGTGTACGTCTCGTATAATGTTTCCCCAGCATCTTTGCATACAAGCATATGGATTTCATCACACCTTCCTAAACCACCTTTTAGATCTTTGTTAAATATTGGATGAATTGATAGGGATGGTTTGAAGCTGGTATTTTTTTAGGAGCAAATGTCTTCGGACTTCCTACAATACCTTGTCTGTACTCAAAATAACGTGTTTGCTTTGAGAAGAAACTTTCATGTGCAGTCCTGTGGCCATGAGTGAAATGTGTCGAAATATTTAAAGATGTCCTGTGACGGTTGATGAAAATGAAGATGATGGAGATAATAGTTGGTTTGGTGTTGCACTAGTACACACAGTCCCAGTCCCCAGGTTAGGGGAGTGTTGGCGCGCCCTCAAAAAAGTTAAACCCCGCCACATTCTGTATATGTCTGTTTCAATTCACGAAACGATATTGCAGTGTCTGTCGTTTGTTTCTATATACTATATTTGTTTCTTTCTTATTTATTTTGTACATTAATCAGGCCGTTAGATTTTTCGTTTGTTTTACATTATTCCTTTCGGGAATTGAAGACTATGCAGTATGAATTGTACTCATTGTTGAAGCCCATACGGGACCTATAATTGTTAATTTATGTCACATTTGGTCAAAAATGGAGAGTTGCCTCATTTGCATTCATATCACATCTTCTTTTTTTATATGGAATACTTTTGAAGTTTGTGGTACGTTGCAAGGAAAAAAGGGGGAATATAGGTACAAAACCTATAATGTGATAGATATTAACCAGAGTACAATACACAACAACAGATAATACTATGGAAGCAGTAATAATTGTGAAGAAAAAAACAAAAGCAACAATTTGAGCTCATATTTGACTGTAGTGTTCTATTGCTTTCAAATTGGTTTGATACCTCACTCAATATGATAGTTTAAAAAATAATTTTAAAGTATTGTCCTTTATGACACTTGATTTTTACCTGAAATTGAAATTTTTCATAAGGTTTAGGTGCTCTAAACATTTTATAGGTTGAAAACTTGATTTTTGAAGTTTTGGTTACAACACGTTGTTTTTGACAAAAAAAGCCTAAATGATTAAGGTTTATGTAGAATAACAAACATTACTTAAGCCAAAAACAGTATCATCTGTATTAAGGAAGAGTTTAGAACTAGTAAAAAATGTCAAAATTGAAACCTTCCCTAATTTTCACAGATTTTTACATGACCTTTGACCTCATTTAAAAAAAATGTGACCATATCAAGTCCTGACGACAGGCATATTATTATAGTACACGATTTCCTCTTTCCAATGATATATTATATAGGTGTGTGTTCGGTGGGGAGATTAAATTTTAAAAAATCTGCCTTCAGTCACCACACTATTAAACAAACGAATCATTTGGAGAATTACACGAGTCGATGTCAACACCTCAGCCATATTCTGTATGCATCTTATTCAAATCAGGAGCTCGTTGTTTTATTGGTCATCATTTATGCTGTGCAATGTTTTAGTTCTGTATTTTAACAATAATCAGGTCTTTTAACATTTGTCACTTCAAACCTTTTATAGCTGACTAACCGTTATAGACTTTCATTGTTGAAGACCTTATGGTGACATATAGTTGTTAGTTTTTGTGTCATTTCAATGATTAGTTGAAAATTCTAAATAATGAACGACATACAAATATAATACGCATCAACAAACAATTCCTACTGAACTACACGCTGATGATCTGAGATAGGCACATACAGATTATGGCAGGATTACCTTATTTTGCGGCCGCCGAATATTCCCCCTGTTATTACACGTAAGCATTATCATATTGTTAAATACAAGTACATTTAGTAATCAGGCTTTCCTCTCGCAATAGTGACAATCAAGCTCATGGAGTGGCGATTTTCGTAGTTCTTTCTTGTTTTTTTATGTATCAGCTTTGTTGTCCCGAACACAGATATGTTAATGAAGTCGCTTTAGTGAGAACATGCAAGTAACGTATTTCTTGCCATATGTAAACATCAATCAATAGAGCAGATGATATGGTTGTAGGATTTAGTATGATCGTAGGTATACTGAATTGCTCATGACTTACGATCAGTTTTAGTTCTATTTTCTTTTGTGAAAACGAATCATGATAGCAAATTAAACAAAATGTGAAAAGTTGGAATATAGGTTCAAGTCGCCAACTCATTTTTGTTTCGAGGGAAACACATATATAAAGCAATATCGAGTAGATTTTTTGGGGTTTTTTTGTATGTCCATGTAGACAGTTGATATTCTGATTCGATATTTACTCTTCCTTTTTCGATTTCGAGATATATAGCTGACCATTATTCAAATCATTGAATGTCCCGATGTAATAGGAATATTCACTTCTTGTTAAATCAGTTAAACCTTTGATTGCAGGAAAATTCTTGTTTTAACCTTGTTTTGACGCAAATTTTAACACAACCCATTAAAGCCATCCGTATAATTTAGTCAATATCTCACAAACAAAGACTAACTTGGGGAAAAAATCAATATAAAGATTAAATGGAATTTCATGATCTGTTTTTTTTTTCAGTTTTAAAGATTTATCTTGGTTTAAAATCAGTGATTGAATTACTTGCCATTGATATGTAATACCTATACTTTGTTTATGTTTTCTTAACAACCATGTTTTATAATCAGATCCGTAACACGTAGTAAACAGAACATTGCCAATAATTATATTGATCAATTGCGCTAGGAATAATCGTTCGTTTAAAAATACCAGTTAGAAACACGGTAAAAAAATTAACTCGGATGTAATGTTTCCTACGCAAACTGCATGTAAAAGTTATGTGTTTATTCAACGATATATTTATCATTCGTAATTTTATCATAATGATATGTCATTATAAATATTCCTTTGATGCCCAGTAAAATATATTGTATTCAGGACTAATACAAGGTATATATTATAACATTGTCGAGTTAGAGTATATACCCTGCCAGAGATCTATATTACACAAAAATTGACGTATTACCCAAGGCCTGTGGTATTCTTATTTTTATTAAGTGCAGGCATTTGTTAGACATTCTCAATGCAACATGTTTATCCATTGCATGTTTATATTGTTTCTTAATATTTTGCAAATTTCACTAAATTTGGCCTTTTTAATCATGACAATTTTTAACCGCTAATAAAATGTTTTCCATCAAGTTTTTACATTTCATATTTGTGTTTATATATGAGTGTGGCTTTGTCTATTACAACACAAACATTGAACAACCTATTTTGATTTCGCATACGTAAAGGATTTTTTAACTTGCTTTGAAATAATTTTTCTTGTAGGTACTAATTAAAAATAACTCTTTAAAACATTATTTTTGTCCGGCCGATTGGTGCAGATATAGAGCAGAATTGCTCCTTTGATGAGGAATTCATGAAACTTTGCACAGTAGTTCTTGGTTTTATACCCTTTGATTTCTGCTATGGACCAACTCAGAAAAAATCCAATATGGCTGCCATTTTCAAGATGGCGGAAAAAACGTTATTAATATAAAAATTGTCCACAGGGTATTCTATATAATTTCGGAAATTAAAGTAATGGTTCTTGAAGAATGATCTTCATGTTCTTAAATTTGTTATCAATCAGTTTTAAAATTAAAATGAAATTTTTGGGTTATTTCTAGAACGCATACATTTGTACATATGGCTGCATATACAAAAAAAAAATAGTGAATATCAAAATATTAATCAATATGTGACATGTTATTGTATTGTTTTTAGTTACAATGGTTGAAATAAAATAGGTTAATTAGACGGTGATATAAGTCTGTTAATTGTGGCGGTGAATTGCACAATAGCCCAATATAAACGTTACAAATCTGAAAAAGGATAGACAATAACAATGTCTTTTGAAAATGAAGTTCAAGAACGACATACGCCTATTGAACGGCTAGTTGCATATCGATCACATTAAAACGGTAATTTTTACTAAAATTACAATTATTTTTGCTACTTTTTTATTAAAAAAAAAAGTTATATTTAAAGTCATAATTAAACGAGTGACCGGTGAAAACAAATGTTATTCCAATTATTGAACCAATGCATTCAAACATCATAAACTTAGTCTTCTGTGCACGATTTTATCATTTTTTCGCTTAAATTTCTTGTAATTGTCAATTTTTTTTTCATCGGTCAGTGTTGTTGTAAAAATATGGCAGGTAATTAAAGTTCGTGTTTTGAAGCCGAAGTTAAAGATTGTCACCTGATTCAAATATGTTTGTCAACAATTTACCAAAAAGCATGGATATTGAGCACGTGTTTAACATGTACAATCAGATAATAGTTTATTTTTAGGACATCCATGCGTATTGCGATCACCGGACTTTTACGAGATGTATCACACTGAGGTCACTTTGCATATGGAAAATATGTCGGGAAATGCTTCCTGGAAGAAGCAAAAAAAAATAAAGTAAACTTTTTCTTAATATGAACAAATTAAAGAATTTTAAAAAGATTTATAATGAAAACTATCCATTGAGTTATAAAAAAAACATATGCATTATTTCTTTTAATTTGAGGTTTCTTGTGACTTTAATCAATTGTCTATGCAAAAATATATTCCGACGTGCCCTTATTACCCTGCAGCTTCTTTCTAAAAGCATACCAAAAATGCAGTATGGTGAGAGCTTCATTGGACGTTAGGGTTTCGTTGTTACTTTGCGAATAGGAGAACAAATAAAGGCGATGCCTCTTGAGTTATTTTCATTTTGTTGTGAATAATATTACATTTCAAATGTGAGGGAGTGGCCGGGTAGAGGGAGCCAGCGGTCAAAAAATATATAAACCCTCGAATATTTCCCTATCTGTGACTGTACAAATTCCGGGGACTGTACTTCTGGTATTAATGTGACTGTTGAGGTATCTATGTAATTCAACTGACGTATACCCACTGTTGTGTCAATCAAAGAAGTTTTTGTAAATCTGTATTTCAAAGAGAAATAATGATGTATCAGATATATGTTGCATTTTTTATCATATAGATATTCAAAAAAAATATATATATATTGAAAAAAATGATACTCACTGTTTATCAAATTGTTAGTAGTTCAATTTCTATGCATTGTTCAACACAAATCTTGGATAAGACAAGTAGCCAGAAAGTTATGAATATTTCCAATTACCTTCAATAGATATATCATAGATAGATTTATGATTCCTCATAATTCATCAAAATCTGGAATTTGTTTGCGAATAATACACGTCTTTTTTAATAAATCAGAAGTTACTATCTTAAACAGGTTTTCCTTTACCACTGTTAATGGTCTCTTTAACTGTTTATCGATCATATAACCAAAGAAGAATAATTATACTAGCAATATTGAAATAAAATAGAAACTTCTAATGTTTGAATTCCATAACTATAAATAAAATTTACAAAGACAGTTAAACAGGTATTGGAAATTTCTTTGAAAAACACATCGACCATATCCTTGTAAAGATTAATCATTAAGCAGTAAATCAATTTAATAAATTGAGAGTATCGTCTGCTAAACTAGAGTTAACTTTTCTTTAATTTTGATGGACTTAAGGGGGCTCGCGGGTCTAAATGAAATTTTTTATTTAATGTAGTATTTCTCTATATTTTTCTATAAATGAACTTTATCTTATACTTAATAGAAAAATGAAATAAAAAAATGGGGTCACCGTTCATTTACGCTCACAATCTGCCTTCGAAAGGAGCATACATTTTTGTTAATGTCCTTTTTTTCTGTTGAACTAATAGGAGAAATAGCGGTAATATCGAAATAAAAAAAGAACTAAATTACAGAAATCGCTAAAATTTTACAATTATTTAGTCTATGTACAGCTTATTCGAAAACAACAATAAAAAATATAGGTCACCGATAAGTTAAAAAAGATATTTCAATTTTTATGCCAAAAAATGGCATTTTTGCACCAAAGGGAGATAATTTGAAGCTTTTTCAATGATGTCTACATTTTAAAAGTCCGCTGGGGCCAACACGAATTGATTTTTTGGAATGATTTTTGTACCATATGATAAAGTAACAGCTACTCAAGATAATCAATAAAATTTGTAATGAAAAATTAATGTTTATTTTTTTCTGAAAATCTTATACCCGCGAGCCTCCTTAAGCGTCTTTTGTTAAATTACATTTTTCATAAGCGGTTTTCCCCTTTAATTGGTATAAAATTGCATGCTTTTCGTGATTTATTCATTGCGTGATTTGAACTCGGAAGGAACACAAAAAGGACAGGTAGATTCGGACATAAGATAAGTACATATGCTTTATTGATAGTTAGATATAGTTACTGCAATTGTATTTTACGGATTATTTTATTTCTGTAATTTGTAAAAGAAATTATTTGATTTAATTTGAAAGTTATTTCTTGCAAATAGCTCGATTCATTATTCAATGTTTGGCTAACTTGAATAGCATGTATGTTTAATTTTGCGGATACATAGTTTAATTAAGTTAAGCGTGGTAATGGAAGCTATTAAAACGTTTTCAAAACGATGTTTATTTTGTTAAAAAGCACACATTGTAGCTGTTTTTAGTTACGTTTTATAATCAACTTCATTTGTATGGATGCATTAAGATGTATCAAAAGTTTAGTTAAGGCTACGCAGTGAACACATATTTGTATTTCATTTTATTTGGAGTTGAGTAATTTATCTTAAGTCAAATTTATATATTTTTAAATATAAACTGGACTTTTAAGACTTGATGTATGTATCTAATATGTCTTTATGATTATAATAGATATAACAATGCCATGAGGTAGAGGTAGACGTCGCCGAAAGGACCACGTTAGATGTCCGGAGCTACGGGTTAGGAGGGCTCCTAGGGAAGTACAACAGCCACAACCAGTTGTCAGAAATGTGGGAAGGCGTCCGCCAGTTGATGTAGAGCAAAAGGCATATATAGAAAGAAGACTGCGGGTTGATGAACCCGAATTAGTTGCCATGCACCCTGTAGACATTGGAGTGAATGAGCCGCAGTTAGCTGCCTTAGGTGAGGTTATAGAAGTTTATGATGAACCTCTAATGTTACCTAGCTTTAATGAAGTTGACATATTTTTAAGCCAAAAACTGAAGGATAAAATTTTGAATTTTGAATACATTGATTTGTCTCTTATGCATCGTGAAATTTCAACAGCCAAACAAATAATGAAAACACAATTGGCATTAATGAGGGTATGGTAGTTATTTAAAACAAAGTTTTAAAAAAAAACATACTGTTAGTTCTGTTGAAGATTGGACTGATTCATTTATTGCCTATGCCCAGGTCCTTATCGAAAGGTATCCTGGAAAGACAAGTGAACTTTTCTCGTATATGTCCATAATAAGGGGTGCAGCAACTAATCATTCTTTTGAAAAATGGTATTCTTATGACCAACAATTTCGTTTAAGGGTATCAAGGGATCATACAAGGAAATGGTCATCAATAGATGTTTTTTGTGGTTACGTATTTTACATTGTAACTGCCAATACTCAAAAACAACAACAAGCTGATGTTAGTAATAAATGCTACGATTTTAATTTTAAAGGTTTTTGCAATAAACGCAATTGCCAATACAGACATGCATGTCTCAAAAGTGGTTTTGATCATTCTGCTTTAAGTTGTCGTCGATTTATGGACAATGAATTTGATAATGTTCCATATAGGTACACTGAGATAATAGGAATGACATTGCACCTTTGCTAAACAACTCTGCTAATAGACAAAACCCAAAAGGAAGGTTTAACAAAAGATAATTTAACATATTTCAGAAATACATCCAGACAAGCTTAATATTTAGGCTCGATGAACATCTTCAATTAATGTAAATGAACTCTTTTCTAATGCTGATTAACATTTGTAGGCTAACAGTGTAGGTGATTTTTCATTTGGGTTGTGCAGTTTATTTAATTTTGGGTCATGGGCATTTTTACAATAGCTATATAAAAAGTAAAATCACAAAAATACTGAACTTAGAGGAAAATCAATTCCGAAAGTCAATAATCACATGGCAAAATCAAATAACAAAACGCATCAAAAACGAATGGACAAGAACTGTCATATAATATATAATTGGGACAAAGTTTTATTAATTGACATCACTTATTTGAAAATAATACCTAATGCTTTGGCCATCTTTTTATACATTAAAATGAATTTCATTGTGATAATATGGCTATTGTTGCAATTTGAAATACAAAAATTATAAAGCTTCAAACAGCATTTCACTTCGCATTTGCTGCATTTTTACGTGTGAGTGAACTTGCCACTACATCAAACGTTGAACATAGGCGATATGTTTATATTGATCCTGTAACATCAGCCTTTTGTTACTTTAAATATTTAATAAACTGATCAAAAAGGGAGATCCATTCAATTATGACATTTGGTTTATTGGTTTATCTTTGTAATTTAGTTCAAAATTTATTCAGTTTTTATAAACATGCATTAAGTTGAACAGTGCTGTTGAATTTACAATTTTGTTCCAAGTTGTAAATGCACAGTCAAGTGAATAAACGCTGTGTTGTACACGTTGTTTATCAGTCAGGGGCATTACTTAAATAAGTAACATTTAAAATTACCTATACTAGTAATGTTGAAAACGAGGCTATTTTAAATATTACTTATATAAGTAACTTTTCTAAATATTATTTTTATAGGTGTCCAACTATACAGATTTTACTAGCTTTAACAAATTTTCACAGTCATCTGCTTATTTTTCCCATGAAATATGAAATCTAATCTTGCTGAAACACTAATTGCCTTCCTGACGCACTTATCTTTCATATCGACGCTTTTGGGTCAAAGATTGGTCTCTTGGGACTATTAAAATATCATTTTCCTCAAAAATCTTGAAGGTAGACAGATATAAAAATAGATAGAAACTTGTGAATTAATTAAGACTTGAAGTTATTTATAATTTGTAACCCAAAACAATTATATATGTTCCTTAAATAAGTGTCATTACTAATTCTTTCAAAGATGTAAAAAATAACTTATTCAAGTAATATTTTTGTCATTATTTTTAAAGTAACCCTTAATCTCTATACTCCTCTTAAATCTAATATATTCTTCATTTTATGATATAAAATGCTGTAAAAATTCATGAAAACTACATTTAGTCCATGCTTCTTTAGAAATTTAAAATAACTCTATTGAGTTATTTTATATTTTTTTTTAAACAAAAGTTACCTATATAAGTAACTAAAAAAAATTACTTGTTTAAGTAATGCCCCTGACTGTTTATAGTTGTACTGTTGTATAGTATAGTTGATATACTCTGTTTAAACTGTTGTATAGTAAAGTTGATATATTATGTTGAACTGTTGTATAGTATGGTTGATATACAACGTTGAACTGTTGTATAGTATGGTTGATATACTACGTTGAACTGTTGTAAAGTATGGTTGATAAACTACGTTGAACTGTTGTAAAGTATGGTTGATATACTACGTTGAATTGTTGTATAGTATGGTTAATATACTACGTTGAACTGTTGTATAGTATGGTTGATATACTACGTTGAACTGTTGTTTAGTATGATTGATATACATGCACTACGTTGAACTGTTGTAAATAAAGTTGATATACTAAGTTGAATTGATATGGTTGAGTTGAAAACCTATGTAGTTTCAGAATTTGTTTTGAGTGTTGAATTTTTTTGTCATGGATTGATAAATTTTGTTTGGCGATGCTTACAAACGGAGTGTGTTGGCATTTGGCTGAATTTATCACAGTTGGCGTCTGGTAGCCCAGTTGCCATTTGGAGAATATTGGAAATATTACGAGGGATTTCAACGAATTTGGGTTATCTTTTATCTGGTATACCGTATTCCTAAAATGACTTCTGTTGGTTTCTTTCAAATATTTAATAAGTTATAAATGCGCATATATAATTACATGTGTTTTAGTATCATTATTAAAATGCTGCAATCGCAACAGTGCATAAATATATAGCAGT
The DNA here is from genome assembly GCA_037788925.1 of Mytilus galloprovincialis. NCBI lineage: Eukaryota > Metazoa > Mollusca > Bivalvia > Mytilida > Mytilidae > Mytilus > Mytilus galloprovincialis. Next base: position 29,116,617 of record CM075343.1, on the reverse strand, counting down.
ACCTATAACTATTAAATAATATATTTCTTTAAAATAGACAATACGAAATTGATAAACGTTAAAAGTGGCAACAGTATCCTTAAAAGGTACCAAAATGAAAAAAAAAAGATAATTCCATAGAAAAAAGAAGATTTGTTTACGAAGCCAAAGTATTTTTATGCATTTTTTTAAAAATATGAATGGACAAAATAATGACAATTTTACCTCATTCAAACCTAACAATACCTGTTTCTGCAATATAGTGAAAGATATTTATTTAGCTATCAAAATCGAGGGAATTGTGCAAATGATGATAAAAGCATGACAGTTAGAACAAAGCATCATTATTATATACTGTTCAAGAAAAAACTGCTGGCCATTAAAAAAATCATTTTTTACCTTCTTTTACTAATAAACAATTATCAGGTTTGACGGCATGTGATGTTTTTGATAGAAATGAATATTTGACATATCCAGGATTTGCGCATGCGAAAAAATTTAACAAAATGCATTCAATAACATTTGAACTATAACTTACTTACGGACGCCATCACGAGTTGGTTGACCGTTATGGAATAACCGTTTCACAAATGATATCGGATATGTTTCTTACGTCGTAACTACAATCCCCTTCCCTTTCATGAATGTGACCTACCGAATAAGACTATTTACCGGATTTGTAATCATATAAGCAACACGACGGGTGCCACATGTGGAGCAGGATCTGCTTACCCTTCCGGAGCACCTGAGATCACCCCTAGTTTTTGGTGGGGTTCGTGTTGTTTATTCTTTAGTTTTCTATGTTGTGTCATGTGTACTATTGTTTTTCTGTTTGTCTTTTTCATTTTTAGCCATGGCGTTGTCAGTTTGTTTTAGATTTATGAGTTTGACTGTCCCTTTGGTATCTTTCGTCCCTCTTTTACAATATATAAAAGTGTTTTTGGATTTTTAATGATATAATGAATTGGTTTGATAACATTTTTCAAGGTTATGATACACATGAGTTTAACAATTTTGCGCATGCACAAACTATAGACATAAAGAGCGATTTGCATGCACTACCAGGGCATACTGGTATTAATGATAGTTCATCTTATTACTCTAAAAATTGTTGCTCTTCTAGACCTGTTCAAGTGAGTGTAACTTCTATAATGCCACTGTTTGAAAACATGCACATTTAGTTGCAATGATCAGGTATTCGATGGATAAGGCGAAAAATGTGGGTAATCCCGGAGAAATATTCATTGTAACTGTAGATCAGCCACTTTTGGTAATGGCTAAGCCAATTCAGTGGGAATGGCCGGATGTGTACGAAGAAGATAAGTTTATCGTCATGTATGGTGGATTGCACATTAAAATGACTTGTTATAAAATTCTTGGGGATATATTGCGTAATAGTGGGTGGACATGTGCATTCACTGAAGCCGATATTGCAACACCTAGAACGACAGATTATTTTTATATATGTTTAAATGTACCTAGGACTAGACACGCGCATCAGATAACTGTATGTGTTTTGGTTGAATTGCTTTTCTTATAAAAGCTAAACGCAGAAAATATAATTATTTCATGACTCTGTACTGTTAAATGATTTGATAGACTGTTGTAAGGAATAGAGTAATATCGACCACAGTTTGATGCCTGGCGTTTAATTATAAATTTATAACAACTTCTTGTTGTTTTGGTAGTATGCTCATATCATGATTCAGATTGTGTACTTGACAAACAGTTCATGTAAACCATGGTACCGTATCTGTTTAGGTCTTGATAGTGTAGATTGTGCAGGATCGTTACCGATCCATTCCCGAGACCTGGCGTCCCTTCCAGAACATCACAAACAGGTGGCAATAAAATTTGAAAAGGATAATTTCACTGTACGTAAGACCAGCAAATTGTGTTTCTTATTACACAATTGATCAGATACAAAACAGAATAATGAAATTGTGAAGGGCAATGTTGGTGCCATATGTTAAACCGAAGATCCCTTTTAAAAAAATGAATTGTAGCTGGACCAGGAGTCAGTAGACTAGACGATGAATTTGAAAGATTTAGTGGTAAGAGTCTTTCTACAACAGATGATCGGCATGATGAAGACTGTACGAAAACACAAAAGAATTTCTTTAAAAATCTTCAGGTTGCTTTTCTGTGAATATTGACAATGCAATTGTCCATAGGAACTCCTTTTACGGCTAAAACTGTACCACTTGTACTATGAAGTTTTGAAAAAAATCTTATCCTATACTTGAAAGTTCATATGCATTGCAATTTTTTTTCAAAGGTCAAAATATAGGGCTGTGTGGCATATTTCCAACGTTTTAATATGCCCTAAACTTATCAGAGTTTAAACTAACACTCATTTTCTTAACTACCCCTACCTCGAATGAAGGGTTACCACAGATTTCAATATAAATAATATGCACATCAAATTGAGAATGAAAATGGGAATGTGTCAAAGAGACAACAACCCGACCATAGAACAGACAACAGCAGAAGGTCACAAACAGGTCTCATTTACTGGTAACATTCCCAAGTTATGTCTCTGTGAGATGGATTACAGAGAGCATAACTGGGAACCAGTATGTAAAAAAAATAATCTTTTATGCATATTATAGATTTCCCCAAAAGGAGGCGTGGTTTGAGAAACAGTTGTATTTACAAAGTGCAACCTTCAAAGGCTTTGTAAGGTGATGCATGAGTTTGGAAATCTAGAATAGTCGTCAGATTTATAAAAAAAAATACTCTATTAAGGAAATTGTTGATTCGGAAGCAGGTAAGATATGTAAATAAACTCCAAGATATTGGTACAAACAATACGCAGATCTTTTGAAGCAAATGCAAAACGAAAGAGAACCTGCTTTTTATAACCAGATCAAAAAGAACTTCTTCCTATTACGGCTGTAAAATTAAACGGGAAACGTCTTTGTCAAAAATAATGCTAGAGAACCTTTAAAGTGATTGTGATATCTTTTCTAAACTTTTCATTTCTTGTCACAGTAGACAGTTCGACTTGGAATATTTCTTTATCCATAAAACCTAAACTGCTCCTCCGTCTTTATCTTAGGATGTCACTTTAAACAGTGGTATTAAATCACTGCAAATAGGTATATTTTGAAACATTCTAGTGCGATATGCTGATCCAAATTCTGACGCATTTATCGTTAATGGGGCAGCAATGGTTAATTCGAGGCCACCAAGCTAGGCAAAAATATTTCATGATTTTTGAAATGCTGTCAAACTGCATTGCATAAAATCTTGCATCAATAAGTATTCAAAAAGTAAAGATTGTATTTGATGTTTGCTGAAAGAATGATTTATATTAAAAGCTGTTAAAGGACAAAGGCAAAATACAAGTTTATTGTGCTAGACCGACAGGTGTTGGTTCTACATGTAGTAGATTACCAAGGGTTTGGAGTATTTTTCCCTTTGAAGATGACAACGAAACGAAATTTTTCAAGTTCCTTGTCGACAGAATTGCTTCTTTAGAGGCTTATAATAATGTTACTCATGGTGAAATTATTCTTTGTAATTTCAATAAGGATACGTCCCATATGGTATCCCCTTGTCATCATGCAGAAGCAGATACACGAATGTTTGTCCATGTTTTGCATGATTATGAAAATTGTTGTAAAAGGTAATTTTAGGTAGTACTGACATAGATGTATTAGTATTAAGAATACACTCGCAAAATCAGGATGGATAAATTTTGGATATGTTTTGAAAGGAAGAAAGACTTTTTATGGCTTCATGTACGTGACATATCAAATGCATCTTGTTCTCATGTAGCTGTTCCTCCTTATTTCATGCATTCAGTGGATGTGACACTTTGTCAGATTTTCAAGGGAAAGGGAAGAGGTCAGCTTGGCTGACATGTGAAAAGTAAAATCACAAAAATACTGAACTTAGAGGAAAATCTAATCGGAAAGTCCATAATCACATGGCAAAATCAAATAACAAAACACATCAAAAACGAATGGACAAGAACTGTCATATTCCTGACTTGGTACAAGTATGAAGTAAGATGTAACGGACGTTTTATTTTCGCTTAAATATGAAGACAAAGGCATGGACATCATAGAAGCATTTGTTTGCATCATGTATGACAGAATAATATCAACATTTGCTGTTAACGAAGCACGATGTGAATTGTTAGACAGAAAGCAGCGGCATTGTGATGCAACTCCGCCTTCAAGAGGTTTTTCTCAGGAGCACACCAAAAGAGAAGCATAGCATGCTGCCATGTTTGGGTTCAGCCTAATTCATGTATTCGACAGGTACATGTACCAAGTCATGAACACTGGGGTTGGGTGAAAAAAAAATAATGACACTTGGAAGCAAAAATGGACTTCTTTCGGTGCCATTGCATCTTCGTGTCAGGAACTTTTGAAATGCGGAGGCAAAAAATCCAGCTGTGTTGGTAACTGTAAATGCTACCGTTCTGACCTTCCTTGTACATGTTTTTGTATTGGCAACTGTCAGATAATTACAAGATAAGCAATCTGTCTTTCTCATTAAACTAGGCATTTAAATTTAACAAAGAAAGTGCTATCACTTGTTTAGTTGATGAAAATTATTAAAAAATTATAATTTCAACGTTTTTGCCGCAATTTTGGAACCGGACGTCACTCGTTTTCTTCAATAACGTGTTGTTTTATCGTACTTAAGGAATTTAAATTTACGTTTAATCAAATTTATCATTGAATTATACATACAACACAGCTTTCGAGGATTTGCGAAATGTCGCCAATTTGATATGACGTCATTTGCAAAATGCGCGATGACCATCTTAATAAAAACGGAAAATTTGTATGGCCAGTAGCTGATTTATTGTAATTATCAATTAGTCAACTTGTATACCAAATTTCATGCTAATATCACAATTTGCCATATTATCTCCCACTATAAGGACAACAAATATTGATATTCAATGTTCAAGGTCTTATTTCAGTTTTCCCAATCCTTCTTTTTCATATTTTTAATTCTTCCTTCTCTATACAAAATCAAAACTGTGTTTAGCTGTTTTATCTTGTTTCCGATAAAGTGTTCATTATGCTTCAAAAAGTAAAATTTTATTGCGATTAGAAAAACACAACAGACTAATGGGAGGTCTGAAGTCCGAACCGACGATCTAACAGGCAAGCGGACGAACAAGCCAAAAATAGATAGATACATGTACATGTATGCCCCGCATCATATAAAGGAGCAATGGAAAATCAACTTTACAAAACAAATCTAAATAGTTTGCTGTTATGATGGTTTTAAAGGTACATGTAGTTACATTAGGTTATAAATATTCAACTTCTGAATTTTTTTAAAAGTTAAAGCAATTTTCTTACTTTAGAAATGGCGTTTACTCTGTTAAGGTCTCCTGAAAGTGATTGTATTATAAAAAAAAATCTTGGTAATGAGATGATTTTTTGTTATGTGTATCCTTCATATCTGTACTGAATAATTAATCACCTTATTCCTTTATTTATCAAATCATTATTTATGTTTTTGCACCCCATTAATCTTTATTCTTTCTTTTTATATTTTTCTTTGCTCATTTTGCTTTATTCAGTACAATTCTCTTTTATATAACTCCCGTCAAACTCCTTGTAAATTGCCAATTGATAGCATTAAAACATATAGTATATTAAGATAAAGAGGCGTGGTATCAAGACTAATGAGTAACATTCCAATTACTCACCAGAGTTCCATGAACAAATATGGTCATAAAAATCAAATAAAATGCACCCGGACAAATTCAGAACATGACATTATGATCATGTCTTGGGTATTATCAAAGATATCACTAACAAGTGTATAATTAAAAAGATTAGAGTTATTCCTCTTTGATTATATAAAAAAGAAGATGTGGTATGATTGTTAATGAAACAACTCATCACAAGAGACATAATGACACAGAAATTTACACCAAACTGTCAGAGTACGGCCGTCAACAATGAGCAAAGCGTATAGCCAGGTATACAAATCCCCGATGTGACTTTAAAGCAATTCAAACTAGCAAACCTGCTTCCTAACTTTTGTATTATAGCACTTCATCTTTTATATAAACATTGGATTTTAAATATTTTGGCCACGAGCATCACTGAAGAGACATGTATTGTCGAAATGCGCATCTGGTACCGTTAATGTTATTATGAACAAAATAATTAACTAAAAACAAGTATGTAGAAACTTAACATCGCAACAAGTGACAACCACTGTGTATACTTTCTAAAGTCTTGATTTGTGTCCCTGTACAAAACCAGGGAACTGCAGACTGCCGTTTGATATTTATCGTAATACATGTAGCATGTTCATTGATGACATCAATTAATAAATTCTCATTCAAATTGCAATTACACAAAAGCAATAAATGTTTTCGAAGCTATGGTCATCCATGGGCAATTACTGCTTAAAGGGTCAATCGGCCATTTTGGTCATGGTGACTTATTTGAAGATTTGCTCTAAATTCTTTGGTTTTAGAAATCTAGGCCAAAATCAACATGTTACCCCTTTGTTCGTTTTTCTAGCCATGGCTGCCATCTGGGTTGGCAGGCCAAGTCATCGGCCACATTTTTTAAACAACATACCCCAATGATTAATGTGGCCAAGTTTGGTTAAATTTGGCCCAGTAGTTTCAGAGGAGAAAATGTGTGTAAAGGTTAACGACGGACAACAGACGACGGACGACGACGGACTACGGACACCGAGTGATGAGAAAAGCTCACTTAGCACTTTTGGCCAGGTGAGTTAAAAATCAAGACTGCCTTTACTTTTTATACCAGTTTCTGAAAAAGGGGACAGTAAGCTTTATAATGTGAAATTTGATTTAAAAACAAAAATATACAATGGACTAGTTGGAGGTCGGACGACAGGACCGACGACCCACTAACTGGCGAACGGACGAGCATACAAAAAAATAAGTAGTATGTCCCATACAATAGGAGCAGGGGTATAATTGAATTCTGTATTAGTTAATGTTTAAATGTTAAGATTTTGTTTTATTCATTACATTATTTGACCATTAATGTCTATTCTGTATAGTTAATCAACATTCTAGTAAATTTCCAAATGATAGCAGAGTCATCTGTACATGTACTTGTTTATTAAGATAAGCCGATGTGGGAGTCAACTGTTCATTAGGGTTTCATTGAAAAAGATGAAAAAAAGAAGAAAGAAAACGAACAAAATGCGACGGGAAAACTTCAATACATGAAATCGTAATCATTTAAAGTTCTTAGATTTCACTCATAAGTTTGTTTGTCAAATATAAAAAAAAATAAAGATCAGAGTTATTCCACTTTGACAACAACATATTCATAACAAAAATTATATGATATCTGTGCGCACAACATGTTTCTGAAATAAATTTCATCAGGTGCATGTACGCCACTGACCAAACTTTAAGACATTCAAAAAAGAATTCATTCATCAAATCCTTTAACAGGACACATTTGGTAAGGGGGCGTCCGGATATGGTTTTGTATAATTATTTTTTTATTTCATCCTGAATATGCATGATATATTTGCCACTGAACGTTACTAAAACTAAAATAAATCAATCATAAAGTAAGGCGTATTATCTAAAAGATTTTATAAAGTGTATGTCACGTGTCAATTAATTTACTTCACATGATTTTAAAAGCATTAAAACTAGCTGCAACCGTGATACAGCAGCTTGGGACCTCGGTCTAACGAACCTTTACAAAGTGGACGTTCTATTTATCTGTAATTGTTACATGTAGTATCCTATGAATCCAGGATTCAAGTTTCCACATATATCGGCATCTAATTAAACATATTATCTTCAATATGCTGTCAGACACCCAATTTACGTAATTTGCCGAAAACAAAATCCTTTCTACAGGCATATCATATGTAAACCTATGATCTCATATGTATAAATGTTCCGGACCATATGAGTATTTGGACCATACGCGTATACGCATATGGTCCAACCGTACGCGTATGGTCGGACCATATGAGTATAATACTCGTTTGGTTATTAACGGGCCGGATCATATAGGTATTTTTTTTTTTAAATTACATTATAAAAGTTTCAATTATACGAAAACTTTATCTAAAAAAAGAATGATGGTTACATGACAATGTATTATTTTTATAATTCAAATACTACGTAAAAATTAAACATTGATGCCATAATCGCTAATTACATTCTTGCATGTAGGCTTGGAGTGACATTTACTTTCACATGGTATCATCGATTTTTTGCATTTGTAAGTCTTGGTTTCTCACGATCCTTTTTATTTACACCTGTGTTTGCGAGTGAAAAGCTAGCCTTTTGTAGCTGCGTACAGTGATACCGAGGTCTTGGGCCATTCCGATATGTCTACGGTGTTTTAAGAAGCTCTAGATCTCAAATATCGTAACATGATTGCAATACACCATATTCACAAGACAACTTAAATAAACTATGTTAGTTTCTAGTGTAGCAGTTTATTAAGAAATTTTTGGAACTTATTCATTTTAGTCGACATATTGCCATAACAAATCGGTAAAGACCATCGGTAATGACCATTGGTATAAAATGTGTTTATTATAGTTTTGACAAGTAAGTAAAATTAACTGTGAAACTTCCAATTTTTGCTTAGCTAATCTTTTTATCATAATATAATAATAAAATTACCTATGTGATAGCGTCTTTTAAATGAACGGTCATACCATACCAAGACTTTAGAAGTATTAAAAGTAAACTGTAACGGATTGTTAATTACCCCGACCATACGCGTACGGTCCGACCATACGCGTATGGTCCAAATACTCACATGGTCCGGAACATAAACAAAGAACGGTATACTACATTTGCCGTTTTGTTTAATTGTAGGATGATACAATAATACTAACCATGTTTGAACGTAAGTTTGCAAGTTCTTATTGTAAAAATTATACTTTTATTTTATTTTGTGAAGAGTGCACTTTTGTTCATGGCACTTTTTGTAAAATTAAGATACTTTCTTTTAACTTCGGTACATGCATAATATTGAAAGACAGGAATCGTAACACGAGCGCTATTACTACAAAGCTAAACAATGTCCCCTTTTCCGCGCACAAACATTTCGATAAACATATGCACTTAAACATCTTTTTAGTCTTTCTGAGAAAGAGTCATTTTCAAGAAGTATTTACTGATTTTTTCAAATTCTATTGAGATGTACAGAATGAATTCTATATACTTGTCTAGTATTCAGTACTATTACATATAACATTAAACATCGATTTAATTGGAAGATACCGATATATTAGATATAAATCGATGTTTTAATTACGCTTATGACATCTAATTGACAGTTAATACATTGCAACAGATATAAACAAAAAGCCTTATCTTTGAATGTTTTTCATTGGTTCATTGTAAACAATTACAAACCAATCAGCTCTCAGTGTTGACACTAAAAATTGCACTTATGTCTTTTGTTTATGGTGTTACACATTTTTGCACCCAGACTAACTTTAATTGTGCCTTTATTTATAGCTTTAACGAAGTATACTGTTATCCTATACAAGCTCCGTGTATTTTTCATCTTATTTGTTCGAATAGGTATAATAAGGTTATTGCATAACCATAAGTGAATATTGTACCGTGTAATGTGTTTTTTTCTTTTGTAAGATGTTATTCATAACCTCAGACACATACAGTTGTAAAATCTTCCGAGTGCAATAAATGAGGCATAATTGTCGCGGATACTGATGCAATAACTGTTTAACTGTTTGAAAACAAAGCTTGATAAACTGTTTAAAGCATATTTACCTACATGTGTCTATAATTTAAATTTACGCTGATGAAATATTACAAAAAAACAAACTGCATGCTACGTTCTGTGGAGTCATATCATGTTCTTTTACGATGATTAAAAATGTTACATGTATTTGGTTGTGTACAATAAAACTGTTCTGATATTAATTTTTACACTGACTGTAGACAAAATGGTGAGGATTACTCGAAAATTGTCCTTATATCAAACATACAAATCCTTGCTTAAACCATAGATGTAATGGGTAATACATCTATGCTTAAACCAAACATCACTTATATCAACTTTTCCTCTTTACATTTGTGCATTATATTGTGAAACATTTTTTAGTTATTATCAATGAGATTTTTGTCAATCTAATTATATTTTGACCTAGATAATTATGCCAATACATAAAAGTTGTTACGAAAAACGTACAAGTCTCAAATACTTCACAATACTGCATTAGGGAATAACACATTCTATAAATGTAATGGCAACGACAAAATCCTGTAATCATGAGGTGTAGGAGGTTTGTTTCATGACAAATTAACAAGAAAAGTTCGCCATAATGTGATAACTCAATTATCAATAAGTAACATTAGACGACATATACAAGTTCTTACAGTAATGGCTGTTTTTTTTCTTCGAAAAGGTATTTGATTAATGGTGGTATACAGACAATAAAGTAAATAATTATAAGAGGCTGGGTATTTAGAACGCTAAGTTAAAGATACATTCATGACCAAACAATTGTTAGTGACAAATCGACATTGATAGTTGAGGAATTTAGCTAAAGATAAAACACGGAGAACTGTTCGACCTGAACATAAAGAAGTTTCCTCAAGTTTTCTATTTATAAGACAGACAACAATTATAATGTGTGTTCTTTTGTTTTCTAATTTGTTTGTTTTTTAAATGTTTTTTAATAGTCTATGCAAATGTACAACATCATCTAACATGTCTTGTTATTTGTGTCTATGATCACCTCATCTCTCTTGATTTTTCACTTTTCCCCATGCTTTAAATTGCATTGTTGTGAATATTTCAGATCACGTACTACACGTACACAACGATTAATGAAATATGGTAAAGGCATGTAAATAAACTCCGAAATGTGTGTGACCATTTAAGTTTGTGATTTAAGATACGCTGCATACAAAATAAATTCTATGAAAATTCAGAATTAAGAGTTAACCAATTTGTGTACACCTATCCTGTTGTAGCATCGCAATGGTAAAACATCACAAAAGCTTTAGAATTTATAGTAGTACTAACATTCATATCACCTTTTGTTTTACTTTGCAAATTTGTGTAGAAGCAGCAGAACTTTTTTAAGTTGAGTTCATCGTCAAGTAGCTTTGTTTTTCTACAGTTTACTAAATAATGCTTTTGTTTGTTTGTTTGTTTACGTTGAATCACACACAACTTTGCAAAGCTACCTCGCACTTTTTTTTTTAGTTTTGTTTAATTCTTTGGGTTGTTATAAGAATTTCTTGAAGTCGTCTCAAGCGAAAACGATATTGTTATTGTTTCCAAATATTGAACATTTTTAGACTCTCAATTGACAAAATTATATTAGCTTTGAATGTGGTTGTTAAGAAAGCATAAAATGTATGACATCAAATTTAGATATTAATGATTTATTTCATAATGTTTAGAGCATAGTTATACATACATGTACGCGTACATGTACATACACATGTAATCGAATTGTCAAATAAATAGTTTAAATATAATACTGAATTTCTTATTATATAAAATACAATATTAGAGTCTTGGATTTCATTGATCTTTGCTTCACATTCAAAATCATAAATTAGGAAATTTACACGTATTCAATGAAACTTGTCTTAAGCACTTTCATCCTTCACCGAAAATATATTTATGTGCAGATATCTAAAATTCGAAAGTTCGGAAATTCCAGTTCGTCATTTACCTCAAGAACAAATTCCAAATTACACGGTTGTTTCTTCTTATTGAAAATATTGAAGAAACGACCAAGGATATTCCTTCCACGTTCAGTCAGACCTTTCAGTAAGTCTTTAGGTAACCACTCGGAATCATTGTCAAGTCTATATCCAGCGCTGATCAGTTTTTTACACACACTTGGTGAACATTTTACGGTTGTGTGTGTAGCAAGGTATAATGCTGTTTGTCCCAGTTTATCCACGATGTTCACTTCACAACCATGCTTTATGAGATAGACACAGAATTTTTCTCTACCTTCTTTTAGTCCAATAAGTAAAGCTGTTTTTCCAGTACAATCTGTTTCGTCAACATTTGCACCTGAAAAAAAAAAACAATTATTTTCTATTTGTAACATTTTTATTTTCTATTGGCAACATTTTTATTTTCTATTGGCAACGGTTTTTTTTTTCTATTGGTAACATTTTGTTTTCTAATGACAACGGTTTTATTTTCTATTGGTAACTTTTTTTTTCTATTGGCAACGTTTTTATTTTCTATTGGTAACATTGTACCTATAATCCTTCCGTCGAAATTTTTGTATAAAACATGTATGTTTGTTTTTCCCTTTGTTACGCGAAGTGGATGTTAACGTGAAATTAAAGGCATACCCTCGAACCCGTATGACTTTCCTAATATGAAAGTCTGAATGGAATTTACAGAATAGAGAATAATTAAATGGCTACAAATAAAAATAAAAGTGGGCGACAATAAGCAAAAAGAAAGATAAGGTAGAGAACAGTATAGTGCTGAAATATAAAGAATTTTAAAAATTGGACATATTAAATTTATGATATAGAAAAATGGTCCAAAAATTAAGAATAAAAAAAAACAGAACCCCTGTCGAGACACTCTAATATGATTATGATGAGATTAGGTCAGTGTGACAACCACAATAACACACACACACCTACACCATAATATCGTTCAACATTTACACGATCTGTTAATATTAGACAATAAAATTAATTATTACATGTAAATCCCTCAAGCTCTAATGGACATAATTATTATTTATGTCATATGTGTGGTGACGAATAGGGCGACCTTGTTGCACATCATTTTTCGGTGTCTTCTGGCTATTCCTACATTTTGTATTTTTCTATTCTGGCTATTCCTACATGGGGGATTAGTGGAATAACAATAGATGTTGTTATTGCAAGATATGTTGTTTTAATCATTAGTCTCTAATTAGGTCCCAGGTAACTTTAACTGTGGATTTTAAATAAAATAACTATTTATATGAAATTTATGTAAAAAATGTTGCTTATTTTTTGGTAGTCGGAAAACCCGTATCAAGTTTTATGATAAAGTGTTTCTAATATGGAATTTCTTGAAAATGAAATCATTTAAAAGAAAAGGTAGTTAAAGCATTTAATAGTACCCACCAATTTCAACTTAAGCTTCAAAGATTTGAATGGTTTCATTATTTGAATAAAAAATGATTTGTTAACAACAAAACATTTAGAAGGTTGACATAATAAACTAAAGAAGTTAGCCAATGCACCACACCTAAACATCTTCAGCATGATCAAGTTGTTGAGTCAAGAAGAAGCCTTCCTTGCTCTTGCTTCACACTAAGCATTAAAGAGTTGGTGGTAAACATGGTACAAGAAGGAGAACATATACAGGGAAATAGATGACAGACTTTGTGATGGTTTTTTTTCTAAATCCATAGGATGTCAGATGTGAACAGCTTGATATTTTAGTCTGAGATTGATGATTTTTTTTTATTAGTTGTTATCGGATTTAAACTAGCTGTCACTAACTGCGAGTACTCTCAGATCTGTACAAATTGTTGTCTTGTTGTGGGGATGTATTAGTACTCGTCCACGTCCACTTGGTGTTTTTGTGAGATATATTTCTATTTGTCACTTCGGGGTCTTTAAGCTGACTATGCGGTATTGGCTTTGCTCATTGTTGAAGGCCATTCGATGACCTATAGTTGTCAATTTCTGTGTCATTTTGGTCTCTTGTGGAGAGTTGTCGCATATGGAAATATACCACATTTTCCAATTTTAGTATTCAAACATTGAAAACAAGGTTACAGAATGATGAAAGTGTGCCAATCTAGTATGTAGATGCTGCTTCTCATCTGCTGAACATTCATTCAGACTTTGTTTATTCTTATGTGTTTAATTAAATGAAATTTTTTACTGTATAAATGCTCTGCTTAAATGTCAATTTAGTGTACTTTTGGTGCTTTATTTCAATGAGTATGTAGTGTAACTCAAAATTTATTTCTTATTTATTAGTGCTTTATTTCAAAGAAAAATTACTACAATTTAGATAACTTTATATATCAATTGGTATCATTTACAAATGTACTTTTATATAATTTCAAATACTTGTAAATTACATTGAGCCTATAAATTCATTTTGTGTTTTTGAATATTATTTACCACAAATTTGCTTTTAACAAATTTATATATAAAATATTGAAATATTGAATGAATTTAAAATATTGTAATAAAATTTATGTTCTTTTTCTTTATTTTCCACAAGAATTACCTGGATTTACCTTAAATAATTAGTTAAGTGTTGTTACAATATAATCCTACATAATCTGATTGTTTACATACAAATTCTGGGAACTCCTACATAAGATTTTACTATTTTACCTATAAAATTCAAAATGTAGGAATAGCATGACAACATTTTGTCCAATCACAGAAAGGATTTTTGAGCATGCGTATTCAGTTGCCATAGTTAAGCGTCCTAGAGTTCAAAGGGAACAAACCGAAACTATACCGACTTCGTCGGAAAAATACTTGCATTTAATAATTAGCTATTTACGTACAATTACTAGTCGTACTCCTTTTTTCTGATTAGATTTTTACTTGTTTTTTCACTTGATTTGAGTAACAACAAAACATCTTTTAAGTATGATATTGTAATGCATTGTTTTGAGTGCTTCAATGTGACGATATTCCAAAGACCATAACTTCCCGTGATATTGTCTGAAGTATGCAGCGGTCCTTAGTATGATAAAGTTATGATTCACCCAAACGGTATAGAAATACTATTTCGTCCTTATATAAATAATAATATGATCGGGCTGGCTTACATATATACAGACCAGATCGTTATTTAACATTTTTTTAAGTCTAGCAGGCAAAACGAATAGACCGCTTATAGAATATATATGTTTATATCATATACCCATATGGACATACTTATTTATATGATAGTATATGGCTTATTCTCTCACTATTTTCATAGTTTATCTTTGGTATAAACTATATCAAATTATGATCTTTATCTATCAACAGCAGACTTGATTATTTTTTAGGTTTTAAATCTTAACACTCCAACAAATAGCTGAAAAGACACCAAATGGGTTATTCGAACTAGTAAGTCGAAAACAAATTTCCTTTTTTAAATATCTTTATTATACAAATCAGGTATGTTTGAAGGAAATCACTATATAAAACTTACCTCTTTAAATATTGTTTCAACCGACAAATCAAAGCTGCATTGACTTTTTTAGTCAGGAGATAGTGAAATTCTATTGACATATTATCTGTGCGACATCTGATTTCAACTCACCAGTTTTTCAAAATGGCCAATATACAAAGAACACTATCGGTTCATTGCTATACTCGTGGCTTTAAGGGGATAACACACGATGAAATAATAAAAGAACTTGAAAAACATATAGAATTAGAAAGTGTTAAATCCATCCAATTGATCGAAAAAAGCTGTGTTGTAACTTTAAGTGACATAGATGCCAAACAAAGGTTAGTACAGTGTGATATAACAATAAAAAACAGAACCGTCAAATTTATTGAGGTGGACAACACAATAACAAACATAACAATCAAAAACCTTCCTTATGAACTTAATGACTGCTATCTAGCAACACAAATGCTTCAGTATGGCAAAGTCGTCCCGGGTTCAGTAAAACGGGGATATATTCGAGGAAAAAATATAGAAAATGGTTCACGATACATTCAAAACATTAATTGTGCTCCGACAATTCCAAACAAAACAACATTTGGTAGATATGATGTCCGGATGTTTGCCGACAATGGTCGAACAGAATGTATTCATTGTAAACAAAGAAACCACCCTTCCTATGCTTGCAAAGACAAACCAGATCATAGTAAGCGCTGCTATAACTGTTCAGAAATTGGGCATTTTGCACGAGACTGTCTTAACGAATCCAAATGTTCCTTCTGCAAAAAAAGCGGTCATGTCCGTAATGATTGCGCTGATTTTAAACACCCTACTATGATTAAGTCTTATGGTAATTATGCTAGCGAAATTCTCGAAGGTAGAGAAGCTCAAGAAAACGACAAAAATGAAAGTCAGTCCATCAACCCATTAGTGGCAACAAACCATCTACAAACACCTAACACATACTACACCAAATCAAAGGGAACAAATGTAATGTTGGGAGCTTCAAATAGTTTGAGAGTTGTTAAATTTGAGGACAATTTAATATTAGCCTCTATAAATGGTGCCACTCTAGAAAAAATAGATGAGTCTTTGGGTGCGGCTTTTGAAAATCATCGTGTGAAAAGCAATGGCTCAAATGTAGGCAAGGTCATCATCAGCTTAGGTTGTAATGATTTGAGTAGAAACAAGCACGACAGTGATCAGGTGAATGTGTACGCAACACAGGCTATTGTCAAAGTTAAACAAGCATTTCCGAATGCAGATATTGGTGTGTGTGGTATTATTCCAAGAAAAGGTAACAGTAACCACATTCACACAGTCAATGAAACAGCTACACATATTTTTAAATTCTTGGAAAAATTGTGTCTCAAAGATGAAATGCTGACCTATATTGATGCAGAAAATATCTTCATAAAAAATGGAAACGTGGTTAAGGCGTATTACGATAAAACAGATGCTAGTGGAGTTCACATCACAATTGAAGGGGCCCAAACAATTCGTGTCAAACTACGTGAATTTCTTCACCCTAAGATGTCACCAAACCAGAACACTCCTCGTCCTTGTGACACCAAGCGCAAACTTAGTGACATATCGCTGACGCCAATGTCTGCAGAGAAAGACAGTAAGCAAAGTAAACCAGGTTCCCCAGATGATTATGAGTAACAATACACAAACCGAAATTTGCTATTTGCTACTTTTTATGTAAACAAATTAAAAACAAATCAACCCGAAAATGTTATATGTACATATGTTCTATTCTACTGATTTGCAGCTTTTGAATTATTATTTTAGATTATTTTTCTATCTATTGTACTTCAAACTGTATCGATGTATCTGTATTGTTATTATTGTAGGTGGACACTTTGAAATGTGTTCACCAAATGTGTATTGTTATAATTGGTCAATGACTCGTAAAATTGAAAGTAAACTTAAAACGGTGGCCTTGACCGTGAATTCCAATAAATCAATGAGGCATAGCGGTGTTAAAATGTAGATCAAATCGTGAACTTTAAAAAAACAAACACTAAAGAATGTCGATCCAAATCATAGCTTTGAATGTAAACGGCTTACGAGATAAAAAGAAACGTAATTTAGTTTTCAATTGGTTAACCAACAAAAAATATGATTTAATTTGTCTACAAGAAACACATTGCACAGTAAATGATGTAACGAAATGGCAAAATGAATGGAAGTTAAATGGGGGCAGTAAAAGTGTTTGGAATTGCGGAACTAGTGATTCTCGTGGTGTCTCTATTTTGCAAACAAAACATTGTCCGGGCGAAGTCGTGTTTGATAATATTAACCCGCAAAACAGTCGAATAATAAAATGTAGTATCAAAACGGAAAGTGCGATTTATCATATTTCAAATATATATGCCAACAATAGTAGCGTCAAGAGGAAACGGCTTTTTGAATCGTTTCATAATTTTTTTGGTAATTTTACAGACGATAGTGTAGACCATTATAATATTTTGGTAGGGGATTTTAACTGTGCTCTTGACAAAACAATTGATAGAAATCCCTCTCATAATCGTGATGATATAGGTACAAAGGAATTACTTTTTTTATTGTCACAATATGATCTAACAGATATTTGGAGAGACAGATACCCAAAAGATAAACGGTATTAATTTCATAAAGGAAATTCAAAGTCTAGAATAGACTATATCTTTTGTGATAAAAGTCTGTCAAATAAAGTTTACAATGCTGGTATCGCGCATTGTCCTTTTAGCGATCATGATCTTGTGTCATTCAAATTAAAACTTGATGAAGTCTGTACAGGTTATGCTAAAAATGCACATGAAAAACGAATTAAAATTTCTTCTGCTACGCTCGGATATAAAGTATATATGCAAAACGAAAATTAAACTCTTTATCGAAAAAATTT
Organism: Mytilus galloprovincialis; assembly: GCA_037788925.1. Lineage (NCBI taxonomy): Eukaryota > Metazoa > Mollusca > Bivalvia > Mytilida > Mytilidae > Mytilus > Mytilus galloprovincialis. The sequence goes on along the minus strand of CM075343.1, from coordinate 29,098,644 downwards.
AGGAAGATGTACTTAGTTCAACTGCTCTAAACGAAAGGTGTGTTCGATTCCATATATACTTATCTTATTGTATATTGTGTATAAAGTAGTGAACACTATGTTATTATAACAGAAAAAAACACACTATCTTTTATTGTAATTATTATTTGAATCTATGTCTGTGCATATTAATTGCATAAGTAAACTACCACATATATTATCCTTCGTAATACATTTGTACTCACCACATGTGCTTTATCCTTTTTTATAATCCATATATATATATTAAAGAATACTTTCAAATTCTGTTCAATCACATCAAAATTCTTCAAGTCAAACAATAACTTACTGTCGCAACCAAATTTTAATGTATTTCCAGTTTAAATCAACACATGTTTTGTTCAGTGAACCGGAAATACGATAGTGATGTTATACAGTGATCCTATCAGGTGGGAAAATCAATTGTAATTAAATATAATTATGTATGTAAAACTATTGTATAAACTCATTTGATATTTTCCCTGGTCAAGTGAGGATGCTAAAAAACAGGGGCCCCTAAGTATGCAACCTGGGCTACTTAGGTATTTATATAACAGGAAATGATTGAATAAAATATTTGTTATCGTTAAAAAAAAAAAAAAAAAAAAAAAAGCTGCATTGATGGTCGATGTTTCCCATGCTATGTTTATTGTTCTAACTACTTAACACGAGAAAAAGATTCAAATGCTTCTTTAAAATCAGGAATCATTTTTAAATTAATGGTCAAATCTCAAATCAAATTGTTATCTGTGGATAATTTGACATTTGTGTATTGCCATTGTTGTTATTATTTACCAACCGTACCATACTTATAATTTAATAGGCCAGACGCGCGTTTCCTCTAAGTAAGACTCATCAGTGACAATCAGATCAGCTCAAATGGTTAGAAAACAAAACAAATACAAAGTTGAAGAGCATTGAGGACCCAATTTTCCAAAAAGCTGTACCAAATACGGCTTTAGTTATCTATGCATAAGAAAATCATAAGTATTTCGAATAGTTCATACTTTTGCACACAGTAATTTTATGAAAATGACATTATAACTGATATTCATGTCAACACCAAAGTGCTGGGCTGGGCTGGTGAAACACTCTGGGACGAAACTTCATCGTTAAAGATAATATCTTTATCTTTAGAGTTGTTAGTATTGCAGAATTTTTAAGAATGCAAAAACTTTTTTTCGTTGATTTTTTTTCCAGGAATTACGAACTATGGGAAGTGTATATTGATGCAACTGTACACTCGCAACTTTCGAGGGGTTTCTTGGATATCGGAGTCATTTACCAGTACATACATACATACATACTATAAGGACTTGCACACACGTCTGTACAATACCACACATCAGCGTGTGTTGCTTTAAGCTGCTGGTAAATAACATTGAGGCTTGCAGAAAAAATATTGCTTACGTTCATAAACATAAGAGACATAATCGTAATGAGTATAATAAACATCACTTTACATTTTTCTTCAAATATACATATATCTGACTATGCGGTATGGGTTTTGCTCATTGTTGAAGGCCGTTCGGTGACTCATATTTGTCATGTTTGTGTCATTTTGGTCTATTGTGGGCAGTTGTTTCATTGGCAATTATATCACATCTTATTCTTATATAAAATTTATACACGTATAGTGTAACCTGTCTAATCCGACATCTGAGTATTCACTCATCCTGATAAAACCGATACACGTTTATGGTCACAAAATAGGCCTATCCTTGCAGAAAAACCTGAGTATTCCGACACCCTGCTTCATCTGATATTTTGTTCTGGTCCACTAGTGTGTCTTATTAGACAAGGTACACTGTATATGTAGATTCCTTAATTGTCAATCCTTAATATGGTCATTGTAATATCCAAAGATAAGAAATATACTCATATTTTAGAACATCATTCCTAATTCAGTGTGTATATATTTTTTTCAAACCTGACACCCCTCGGTGTGTTCTAGCACAGGAAAATTCTTAAAATATGCATTATCTATAACTGAATGATTAACTTTTGTATAAAATGTCTTCCGAGCAAAACAAATGTAATAAAGATTGCAACTGAGATCGAGTTTTACAAATCGAATTGTTCATTGTCTATTACTGATACGCAGACAGTTAGGTATTTGAAATATTTGTGCAATTTAAAATATTGCAGACAAACACATATCTGTTACAAGAGGCCTTTCAATTTTAAAGCAATGCATTTAAGGATTGATTAATACTTTAAGAACACAAAAGAGTAGGTGATTATTTGATATGAAATTTGTGTTAGCTATTTTCGGATTCAATTTGCTGAATCATGAGAAATTATAATAAGTTGTGAAATATTTTAATCTTATATAAATGTGATATGGACGATACACACTCGGACAGCTCTTCAACAGATTTAAAAACGTATAAAATGAAGAAAAACATTGGTTTTTAGACTCGTTTATATATATATATATATATATTCACCATCATTGGTGGCGATACGATGGATAAATCTGTTGTAGAGTTGTCACTGACTCAGACGTACTCATAAATATAATTATTTTCTGTGATTGTATCTTAAATTAATTTGTAGGATCCTTTACTATAGATAATTGAGCTGATCTGTAACAACAACATCTTCATGCCTTATATATCATGTACTGTAGTACGACGCTAGTTTAAAATTGACGAGGAAAGGTAACACACGGCCACCGAAAGATTTATTTTTTTTAGAGCCCAGGTGGTCGTGTGGTCTAGCAGGACAGCTGCAGTGCAGGCGATTTGGTGTCACAATATCACAGTAGCATGGGTTAGAGTCCCGGCGAGTGAAGAACAAAAAATTTGCGAAAGCAAATTTACAGATCTAACATTGTTGGGTTGATGTTTAGACGAGTTGTATATATATCTTTTAACGTGGCATATGTCTCTGATATAATTTGAAGATAAGTTTTAAAAAAAAATAATAAAAAAATTGAGATGTCCGATAACCAGGCTAGAGGGAATATTATACTTTATCGATATTTCCAATATTGTTCCTTGTCAATAGCCGTTAAAGATCAAAGTTTAAAAAAAAATGTTATTTGATATCACATAACTGTATTTATTGAACAATTATGTTTTCTGAATACGGAACTATCCTTCAAATAAATAAATGCACTTTATATAAAAGTAACTCATACTATCAGAATTGCTACGTTAATTTGTTTAAAAAAAAGTATAATTACCATCGAATATCCTTCGAATCAAGATTGTTCAAACAGTATTCACACACTGATTTAAGCTTGTTATAGATGCAACTATTTGCTTTTAGTTTAAGGTTATGCAACCATGTCTTGTATACTTCTTTCTTTTTTAGGGGGATTAAAAAAAACAATGTACACTTTTGCATAAACTTTTGTTTTAAAGATAATCAGGACATATTTCTATATCCCATCCACCACCCGACCCCGTTGTGAGTCACATATATGTTATTTAATAGAATTTTAGAATATTTTATTAGTTGATCATTTGATAGAAAAAGGTATTTATCAATGTAAAAAAGTATAGAACGGACACGAAAGGAGCACGAATTGTGATACATGTACATGTTACATGAAAACGACTATCACAGTATGTTGGTCAGAGTAAGATTTATTATTCAGTGTGAATCAATAAGATTTTTTAAATCTTACACAAGAATATGTTAAATCTGGCTTTTGTTTAATTAGTTATCAAAGGTACCAGGATTATCATTTAATACGCAAGACGCGCGTTTCGCCTACATAAGACTCATCAGTGACGCTCAGATCAAAACAGTTAAAAAACTAAACAAATACATCGTTGAAGACCATTGAGGACCCAAAATTCCAAACAATTGTGCCAAATACGGCTAAGGTAATCTGCTCCTGGGGGTAAGAAAATACTTAGTTTTTCGAAAAATCCATAGATTTGTAAACAGAAATTTATTTAAAAATTACCATATATTAATAATTGAAATTCATGTCAACACCGAAGTGTTGACTACTGGGCCAGTGATACCCTCGTGGACGAAAAATCCACCAGCAGTTGCATCGACCCAGTGGTGTGATAGTTGTGATCAAAGGTACCAGGATTATAATTGAGTACGCCAGACGCGCGTTTCATCTACATAAGACTCATACGTGACGCTCAGATCAGAACAGTTTAAAAAAGCCAAACAAATACAAAGTTGAAGAGCATTCAGGACCCAAAATTCCAGAAATTTGTGCCAAATACGGCTAAAGTACGTGTTATGAAAGTTGTACCTTAAAATTCTTCTGACATAATTATATGATAATGTCTCTGTATTGATGCGATTAATTAACAAAACTTCACATTATGTTATCTAAAATCAAAATGCAAACAATGACATTTGTTTTGCAACTCTCATTGATTGATCTTTAAAAATAAACTTCCAAACCGTCAATAAAAACCTATCAGACGAAAAGTATTTACAAGTTAATTATAGTATGCACAGGTCAGTCAGTATGTTATGCATTGGATCATATTTTATTTAAACATAGATCTGTTGAATTTTTGAAAGAATGATCTATCTTTCTGAAATAAGATAACTCCATATAGGTATATAGTACAAGTAACTTGGTCTTAATTGTCAGATATGTGGTTAATAGATGCATTTTTTACCAGTCCCTTTTATAATAAGCATGGTAAGTGTTAAAGCTGAGGTAAATCTTAAAAGATTAGAAACGGAAATGTACTATTTATATAAATTATGTGTATGTTTTCCGCATAATGAAGATGCACACTAAGACCAAAATTATTGTGAAAACTACTTTATTGCAACAACTATGTTCGTCCAAAATATAAAACCAGTGATAACAATTTTTACCTTTTACACCACAACGTAAATGGTCTAAAAACAATAAGATCGGGGTCAAAAATTTGAAACTGTCATTTTGTATATATATATATATTAAACGTCATATGAAACATGTACACTTCTTCAACATCAAAGTGTGGGTAGACTATACATGTGATACAAAGCACAATGCGGGGAAGCTATAACAATGTTTTAAAGATTTTGTTAAATTAAAAAAAGTTAAATAAGAAACATATCTCCGTGAAAATTCTGGATACATATTCATTAAACTACAAATCAATGTTGACAATGTTCTTTGTCGTCGTGCAATATATGCAAAAGACGTGTATAACTTAACTCTGTAAATTTGTAGTAAACCTGTCAATCTGAAAATCTGTCAATCTGTAAATTTGTTCATCTGTAGTTTGTAAATTCTTGAATTGCAATTGCTAAACACAAATTTGATAATAACGATTTTAGACACTGCATATGAACTTTGAAATTCGACTTTTGTATCTTGCTGGTTCGAAAACAACACACACATTTCTAAATTTACGTTATTGGTATCATTTGTATGATGTCATTCTATCATCGACTATCGGTATTCCCATATCAACCAATGTTGTTCCTCATTTTTGAATATTTCTATTTGTTAACAATGCGTAAACAACATACAGGGTATTATAAGATAGAAAAAAACGATGCTTGCAATATCGTTTAAATCATATTATACTTCATTGATTTGCCACCTCACTGAAAGAACGTACGTACAAACATTCGAACATAAAAAGGAAAAGAACATACAGATTTAAATTTGCTTCAATTTTTTTCCTTGGTCAAAATATTGCAATATTGGTCCGACTTGGTTTAGAGCAAAATTTTCTATTTGAACCTTCTTCTATCGAAGCTGTAACTCCTTTTCTTAATTTTAGAACTGTCACATTCACAAAAGCATACATTGCGTAATGATTCCTTGTTAGGCTATTAATACATTCATGTGTCAAAGCAGACAAAAGATACATGCCAATTCTTGTACAGTAGGCAGTCATCCTCATCTTGTCCAAATTTGCGAACAAATAAATTTAACTTTACATCGAATTGTTAACGCAACGTTTGCACTGGTGGGGCAATGTATGGTTCTTCCTCCAATAAACTTAATCATTCACTCATTGTGAATGTTCCTAATTTTCTATTGTGTTCTTGGTAGCATGTTGTGTTTTGTCGTCAGTTTGAAAAGTGCAAATAAGTCATAGTTATACATATTGGATACTTGTGATTTACATATTTGAAGAAAGCTTAAGAAGTTATATCACACAAATTCCAAAATTCCGAGGAAAATGTCAACTAGAAAGTCCATTCTCAAATGGCGAAATCCAAAGCTCAAATGCATCAAATGGATAGCAAATGTCATATTCTTGACTTGGTACAGAAATTAACATACATTGAAAATGGTGGATTTAACTTCAATTAATGATTTCAAAACTTACATACTAAGCAAATGTTGCACTATACCAAGACTTTCCTTTTCCAATCAGGGCCTTTTATACCAAACTATGCGGTATGGTCTTTGCTAATTGTTGAAGGCCGTACGGTGACCTAGAAATGTTAATGTTTGTGACATTTTGGTCTTTTGTGGATAGTTGTCTCATTGGCAATCATGCTACATCTTCTTTTTTAAACTTTAAACTAATGTAATTTATTTCATCCGTCTTTAAATTTTGTAAATAAAGTAAAAAAAAGAAAGAATAACGATTAGTCTTTCAAATTGTGGTAATTTAATTATGACATATTAATGACATAATTGATTGTTATATAATTAGTTGCACTATTGTGATGTCCGCACATGAAATTAGTTATTCATAGCATCCCAAAATATTTTATAGATTATCGTACAACACAGTTTGACCTCCAAATCCGTGTCTCCACCTGAATTATCAAAGTTGCAACGTTTCTCTATAAAATGACCTTGACCTTTGACCTTGACCCTATTTTTTTTATGGAACAAGAATCTCAAATCAGAAGACCCTAGGTCTTTGTAACTTATGGCTAAAAAGCTACAACTGAATATTTCTTTTTTAAAAATACAAAAGGGGAAACAAGTTACAATTGTGTAGTCTCCGGACCAGTTCCTTCAAAAATATGTGTTAAGATCCTGAGGATATAACAATCAAATTGGTGAAATAATTGTGTCGTAATCTTGAACGGTTGCGAAGGAGATTTGAACACAAGAAAAACAGTGTTTGGGGAGATAATTCCTACATTAAAAAGTTTTCGGTTAAATAGTGGTCCGTTTCAAAGTACCAATAACTTTATGATATCATACGCAAACAATTTAATATGGTACCTGCAGGGAGATAACTTTGTAAAATCAGCTTAACGTTTTTATTACTTTGTGTTGTTAAAGGGATATTAAGCTTCTCAATGATCAAAATTAGTGTTTGTCAAACTGCCATATAACCAGTGTAATTTTTCTGATAAAATGTTTGGTTCAAAAATAATTTTTTTCAAAGGGTCAAAGTTAATACTTTGTCAAAATTTTAAGAAAATTAAACGACCAAAAGTTATTTTAGTTAAAGTGTTGGGTACTACCTTAAGGGCATACGATACAGTTACAGGGGAGGTAATGACGTTGCTAACGTAAAATGTTATTTTCGCGACGTCAAACTACAATGTATGACATATCGGGACAAGATGCATTTTTCGACTGATTTTAATCATTCAAACTGATTTAATTTAAAACGAGTGAATGGACCCCAATTTTTCAAAACAATAAATTGTTTCATTTTGCAAGGAGATTATGTGACCCAAATTTAAAAAAAACTAAACCGCTTATTTTTTTAAATTTAAATAAACATGCAACAACAAATGACGTTTTTTTCCTCTATTCATGAGCATTTGATTAATATGAGTAATTTCTGAAGAAAATTGCATCATTTTTAATGATACTTATAAAATACAGAAGTAACCGATTATTACCAAAAAAAAATTGTGTTTATCTTTAAAAACAAAAATGTTATGTCTTTCTTTCGAAACAGAAAATACGGATACCAATCTAAATTTTGAGATAATATACAAAATTTCGACCTCATTTTACTCATAAAGTAGCACGTGAAGGTATATGTTTTATTTAATAATTATTTGATTTAATCACGTAAAAAATAGCCTATATGCAAATTTTCATCAACTTGTAAATACAGGTTCAAATTTGTATCGTATGCCCTTAAGCCATGTAAGCGGCATATTGAAAAACAAAAAAAAATCACAATAAAAAAAAGTGGCGGAAAAAGAAATAAAATTAAAAATAATCAGAACAAAATCAACAGATCATTCTACGAAAAACCTAAATACCCAAAATTCCACTGGAATATGCAATACAGTGCATGGACATGCAATTTTTACAACAGAGGAAACAAAATAAAATCAAAACAGATTCAATAAGAAAAATACAAAGTTGTGTGTGGTGTTTAAAAATGTCAATAACATGCGTATGTGTCCAGTCATATAATTCGAAGCACTCGAAACGATATACGTTGAAAAAATCAACGTATGTCATAGTCCCAGCGTCATGCGTCTTATATATTCTGACAAACAATAAATAACATTTCGCAAAAAAGGTATTCAGCAAGACGGATATTAAGTTAATGTCAAACAGTGTATTAAGTCAACCAAAAAACATTAAAATCTTGTAAACTAAACGTTATTCACAATAATAGTATTGTTAACTTTAATTCGTCGGATTTTTAACGTGAGTAATGCAAATCCTGTGTAGTATCTTCTTAAATATGATTTTGATGTAAACTATAAACTTCATGTTGTCAAATACTATCAAAGTGCCTTATAGGTACTTCCACTGGTACATATATTTGTTTTCTACCTCTAGGAACCTCTACTATCAACATTTTTTGTTTCGTCGCCATTATTTGTCTGACAGCCTTCAGAATTTCCTCCTGATTTTTCTGAACTAGGTCAACTTCAGATGACAGGAGGTCAATATGTTCCTGTATGCTTACATCAGTATCTTGTTCATAACTTGCTTCAAACCTGAAACAAAACAATTATGTTAATGGAACGCATCTGTAAGTTTATGATCTGTATTGGTCATCCACAGTATCTGAATACACATTGGATTTTTCCTTAGGCAAATCTAAAATACACGGTTACACTACTTTTTTATGCAATAATCTTGTTTGTTAGACTTGAAAATAAGTAGGATGTTTAGATTTGCAATATCAAATCAATATTTAAGTTGTATGCCAAAATGCTAAATACAGACTCTCAAATCCCTTGAATTAAATCTTAAGGTTATACATTTTAGGAAGTTCGCTTGTCATGTTTTTGAATTTTGTCAGATTTTCGGAATCATCTGGTTTTATCCATTTTAATTCCTTAACAACTTTGGCCCATTGACCCCCATTTTCCTTTTTATATATCTGTAACATGTATAGATTATAAGCCAACTGTCAAAGTCTTATAACATCTTTGTTACTTTTTAATATTTTTTAATAGTTTTTGCACTAAATCTGGAAAACGAGCACATTGACCTATATTTGTTTTGCTCTTTTGGAACCTTATATTATCCCTTTTCAATATATACTAGTGTGATGACAAGCTTGTTATGCTGAAACTGAGTAACAAAACTCCTGTAATGTGAATCATGTAAATCACTTGAAAATATGACCAAATAAGGAAATGAGAAAACAAAAAAAATAAACATACTCGTCTTTTTCCGCTTCAACGTTTTTGGCGTGATATCTTCTTAACCTAGCTGATGAATTGAAATAGCTGTACACAGCATTTCGTTCTAGAGTAGCTAACAGTTCCCTGTCTGCTGTATTGAATATTTCTGTAACCAAATATTTTAAAATCCGTTATTCGATATTAATCACTTCTTTCTGTTGACTGCAGTTTAGTATTATCCTTGTTTCTGTTTTGTAAAAAAATTAAGATAAGGGGATGTTGTATGATTTTATCCTGTAATTGGGTGTTCTACTATACAGGTACAGACCTGCAGATATCGATATGCTGTATCTGTATACTATACAAATATCGCTTAAAAGCTGGACTGAGTATTGTATAAACCTACGTGACCTCAGAATGTGTATTGGAGTCGCATTCCAATGACGTATCATTTGCGAATTGACGATAACTTTTATAAGTTCGGTTTGTTTTCTTACATTTCGTTAGAGCAATAAGAATCACACGAATTTTCTGATAACATACACAAATGAACAGCAGTCTTTTTTTACGATGACAACTACCGATGTCAAAACTTGAATGTATGTGATTGTGTAACAAAAACACCTATGCATTTTTAGTGAATGTCGAGTCTGAAGCCTAGGACAACTCGTACACTCCTGTCTCAAGTTTGACAATGTTTTGTTATTTGTATTTACTGTTGAAATTAGTTGTTGTGTTATAATAGATAATTAATCAACTTGAGCGACGTATCATTGTTGACCATTCGAGATTCTTTTTTTTTTTTTGGCGAACCTGTCTTCTGCTGAATGTGTGTTATTTACATATCGACGGTATTACTTTACGGGCCTCAATGGATTTCAAATCGAAAATAAATGCAAAATGTGTGTTTTTGTGTCTTTCAAAACACTAATAATATACAGAACTAATAGCAGGATAAAGACAATAACTGTTTGGTGTCTTTAAATATCAGATGTATTTGAACTCCGCTCGAAACAGGTATAATAGCTCGCTTAAAGCTTGCTTACATCTTGTTGCATAGCCTCGTACAAATACAGCTGATATTTAAAGACACTAAACAGTTATTTTCTATGTAAAGATCCACCTAGATAAAAAAAAAAAGAGGCAATGTAGGCTGTAATAGTAAACTGTTCTACATGCACTAGTAAGAATTACCTTTACCGTATGACCAGATCTAGTAATAAGCTCAAGTGAAATAAATATTAATCATTTTGAAATCAAGTACCAATCAGCTTAAACAGTTAAGTTCAAAATGATATTATAGTTGTTTATTTTCCCTGGTTTGGTTTCTAACTATACAATATGGTTAACACGCACCAGAAATTAAGAATTATTGGAAGATAGGTCTATAATTTGCTAAGATTGCAAAATAATATGGTTTGGTGGGTTGCTTTTTTAGGCCATGTGTTAATGTTCTTACCACAGCCTGATTCTTACAAAGACTTGCACTTAAAACATACGATCCTGCAGGACTATAATGTGGTTGATGATTTACAAGTTTACAGTTGGTTTTCTTACTGATCATGAATAGAACATTTTCAATTCGTGCGAATTGATAAAACCCTATACATGCTAAATAAGACTATGCCAGAAAGACATTTTCATTCGTGAATTTAAATAGAATCTCTTTTTATTCATAATAAAACTTTAAAAAATATATACAATAACCGTCGTGTATCGTTTTTTGTTACCATGAGCCCATGGCTCTATCATTTGTTTAGAATTTAAAGTATCGTCAACAAAAATATTATCTTTTGTTATTATACCCTATCGTAAGTAATTTAAAACAACTTACATACCTATCTTAAATGACTCAATATATATGTATGCATGGACTCTAATACAAATTGATTGGTCATAAGCTGTAACATTTATCAAAGATGACTTTGATAATGTCTTTTCTATAGTACATTTCAACATTAGCTTCCTCAGAGATGGCTATCGTTAGTTAGTGTCTTTTCTTTATTGTTAAAATATATTCATCAGCTGCTTATTTTTCGTTCAAATTGTCTCATCCTTTAAGTTGTTGTTGAAAGTCATACGTCAACTCATTCATATACATGTATAAACATATGGAGGGGGTGGGGTGGGTTCAGATCGAACATGGCTCATTGATATCTCGTGTGTACAGTACTAATTCAACAATGTATTCGCTGTGCTTAAAATAGTCGATATCGAAATCAAAAAGTAATTATAAAGCAGTGTTTTTTTGGGTTTTTTTTACACATTATGTTTTAAATGATGAAACTTTTTGCAACTGTCACACAAGTGTTCAGCAAGCTATAAAAACCGGTTCATTCAACCATTTGCTACATATGAAAATGATTGTACAAAAAATGAAAGATATTGACTACTTTTCTTACTAGCAATCCAAGGATCACAGATGTAATTTAGCTCATTAAAGTAAACGGAGCTTAAAGGATGCTCACATTTTGTTTCGATAAACTTGGTTTAAGCTAGATATAACGCAACCATACACGTGTTTAATATTCCAAAGTATAACATTAGTCATGCTGTACATTAAACTACGTTTACTGTTAGCATTGCTAAGATACATTGTTACAAGAAAAACGTGTGAAACACAGTTGGGTGTAAGTGTCAGTGCGCGTGAGTTAATACACGTGCACTATCAAAGTACTGTTAATATCATATGTGTTATAACATGTAGCTAAATTAAATTCATTTAATTGACAATCCATCAACTTAATAAATAGTTACTTACTGAATTTGTTATTTTTCCTTTTATTACATAACCACAAAATCAGTATCCTCAAGTGGCTAATGATAGTAAATGGTGAAACGAAGGTTGATCGGTCATAATACTCCTGGATGACGGAGAATCTGTGATATTTCCAAACTAGTTCGTTGTTGTCTTGTACTTTGGTGAATGTATGTCTAGGATTTGAGAAAGCAGCAATATGCTGTATTTTATTAAAGCAAACATATATCTAAGATTGGTGCACGAGCACGATTTACGAAAGATATCTGATTTCTCATTGAAGTAGTAATAATGATTTCATTAAAATTAAACAATGCAAGAACAACAAAATATGTTACGGGTAAACTTTTAAAAAAAAACAATAAAATATAACAAAACATTACAGTTTACAAAACAACAAAATAACATGATTTTCTGTGTTGAGGTTCATCTTCAAAGTTTAACTGGGTGGCCTTATTTGAATCAATATTGTTGCGTTTGGCATCATATTACATGTAAGATGAAAGATGAAAACACTAGTGTCTTATTATTATTTTAGATAAGGTCGCAAATGCCTTGATGTAAAGTTGGATATTTCTCCAAGTAATGGCATGATATTTCAAATATTTCAATTAAACCAAAGATATACTTACGAAAACATGGCGATGAGAAGATTGATAAGTATTATGTGTGTAACCACCATGTACACAGCCAGCAAAAAAGTATTCATTTGGTGAATGTCTGGACATCTGTCTATAGTTCCATTACTATATAAAGAAACATCATGCGTACAAGGAGACGGTTCCTTTCCTGTATAAATCAAAGAAGAAATAGCCAAAATCAGATAATCACTCATTATAACGGTCTATTTTTACTTTTACAGAAAAAATAATTTCTTATGTTTATATTGTTTATGCGTTTGGTCCCACACTTTGTAAAATTATGTATACATTGTACATGTTGTATGAACTAGTGCAATAAAGGGTAATAAGTAGTCAATTATTAAAATGTTTACCATATGTTATGACAGGATCTGCTCACCCTTCCGGAGCACATGAGATCAAATCAAATTTTTGTCGGGGTTCGTGTTGCTTTTTCTTTAGTTTTCTATGTTGTATCATGTGTGCTATTGTTTGAATGGTTGGTTTTTCAATTTTAGCCATGACGTTGTTTGTTTATTTTCGATTTATGAGTTTGACTGTGCCTTTGGTATCTTTCGTCCCTTTTTCATGGGGTTAAGCATCATTTCTTTTTTCTGCTTATCTTTTCATTCTTGTGGTGTGTTAAAACTATTTGTTGCAGCTTTCAAATATGACCAAAATTTGTTTGGTGTCATTAGAAATAGGCAGCCGACTTTATTCCTGATTCTAGATATCAGGAATCTCTTAAACTGTGCATACAATATATATTATATTGACTGTTTGTTAATGTTGATACATGTAGATAAAACTAATCAGTTTGGTTAATAATGAGGCAGTTATTCCCTTTTTGGAACTAGTTGTAACAATAATTTCAAATTTACCAGTTAAGATAATGCCAAAAAAAGAAATTGTGAAAACATTTCTACGAAGAGCATGCCAAAACATAAATAGCGGTTTGTTTTTATTAACCATTTTGATGAGAGAGGATTTAAATTGAAAAATAATTAAAATAAAAGTGGGTTTATATCTTTGAGTCATGCTTATAAGCAATGGATATATGAACTGCAAGATGAATTTAAAGATTTTATATTACCAAGTTGTACAGACAAACAGAATTTAACAAAATCATGAACCTAATTAAAGCGTGTAAAATAAGTTTGGAAACCAAGAAAGAAATATCTTTGACATTTTTCTTAGTAGTCTGTCCATATGTTGGTTAAAACATTGATAAAATAGAACAATACAACCTATTTGCATACATGTAAATATGAATATCAAAATAATTGAAAGTTCATGATCAAAACTCAGTATCAAACTGGGGAACCAAACACTCTATTTGTTTTTGGCATAAGGGAAACTAATAGTCTATACAACATCAATATTTGATGAGGAAATACATTCATATGATTGGTCGAGAGAAACTTCCGTTAGTCGATCTTGCCGGTGGTTATTTTCGATAGACGAAGTTGACTGAATTTCTTTTCGTTAAGGAATGACTGCAATATTTTTTTTGTCTATGAAGAAATAACATAAAAAATTTGGTGCACACTGAATAACGCGCGTAGTGGGTTATTTTACAGTGAGCACCACATTTTTTATGTTATTTCGAATAGACAGAAACAATATTACAGTCATTTCTGATAATTTAATTTCAAATTCCATTTTAAACCGTAGAAAGCAATGAAAAAACGTTGATGACGTCACGGTCACATGACTAAATTATGTCTATGGGCTCATAAAAGAATAACTCCAACCAATCAGAAGACGCGTTACATACAAAATTAGATTATTAACCAATGCAAATAAGACGACGGCGATAATAACGCCGACGTTACAATTTTTTTCCCTGCACGTTAGTCGATAGATTAAATAATACACGAAAACGTTCGTTTGAATGACAGTAAGAGTTTTTTCCAATTTTTTTTTGATCAGATAGGAAATTTCATTGAGTACATGTAATATTTTTGCGTTAAACAACAAATATTTACATGCGCCCACATCGTTTCAATGACATACCTATACCATTTACATGTGATAGAGGTCACGAGTGTGGAATAATCTTCATTTTTTGTTAAAAGGCGTTTAATCCTGTAAAATGTCTTTAGCTGTAAAGTTGTCAAGGACAAATCTTATGCCCTCTTCTTAACATTGAAACCTAAATTACCTTCAAATTGATCCAGGAAAAGTTCACCATACAACTGCCAATATGGTTTGTAAATGATTTCCTTCAAAAGTTCAAATCCTGGTACGGAATTTGGATACATAGTTGCTTGGTAGATAATACCAAAACCAAATACAAACACAGCAAATATCATTAAAAAGAAAATTATATCGAACATCTGAAACGGGAATAAATTAAGCGAATATTACTTTTTTATTCATTATCGAATGTATTGTTCTATAAAGACCAATGAAACCATATACGTTAGCGTTGAAATGACATGAACTTTTGATTTGTTTATTTAAATTTCGATTTCCTTAATATTTCAACATGCGTAATATATAATAAATGCTCTTGTTATATTTGACCAAATCACTAATGTCCCGTGAGGCTTATACATGCATAGAGTTATAAACCTTTGAACAATTGTACATCGATTGTATAGAATAACTAAAAGTATGCTCTTGTTCATATTGGTCTAAGTCGCATATATAAACTCATGTAAGCCCTATATTAATGTCTCTAAATGATATCTGACTCCTATTGCAAATGGCATGCTTACCATTCTTCCAATCATGATGACTTTTGGTCCAATGCGTTTTGAAATTAGAAAAAACTGCATGGTGTTGATAATGAATAATCCCAGTGTTATTGCATAAGTCATGCGTGCATGTTTAAATTTATCCGCTTTCAATGTCAATCGCAGAAATACTGACACAACAAAAAGAGAGTACATCACAGCTTCAAAAATCGTCCAAAAACGAAACAAGGTCATGAAATCACGAGATAACTGCTTGAGATGAATAGCCTGAAAATAAATGTTTTAAAAAAAAAAACAATACAAGAAATTAAAAAAAAAACACGCAAAAACGATATTTAAAAAGAAAAAAAAAACGAAAAACCGACAAAAACAAAAACTACATGCACCTACGATCATAAAAATATATCGCACAAAATTTCAAGCAAAACTCGACATATTCTTGACATTCGGAATATGGTCTTAAAATTTCAAGACAAATTCTTGACATTTGAATACTGTCTTGAAATTTCTCAACATTTTCTTGACATTCTTATTTTTTCTCATTATGGCTTGACATATTCTTAACATTTTGAATTGTGTCTTAAATTTACTTGACAGTTCTGATTTTTTAGTTCTCTTTACATAATATACTGTTTTTTTAAGCAAAACATATGAAAGTAAGTCATGTAAAATAATTTAAAAATTTGGTATCTAAATATTCTTACAAATGCACATATGGTATGAAATCTAATGTATAAAATAATTTAAATGTGGGTGTGATGATATAAATCAATTTTTTTTTATTTTTTTTTAAATTACAAATTTTGATTCCTAAATTTTATTAATTAAATGATTAAAACCAATCATTCTGTAGACATATTTCATTCTACATTCATCATGTTCAAAATATTCAAAACATGATAAACAGTTATTGTATTAAAACGTGGTATATATAAATAGCAAATTATGATGATAAACAAATCATTCATTTAACAGAAGAAAACTTTGAGTAATGTCATCTTTTGGAAAATGTATTAAGTATTACATATGGACAGGATGTTTCCCATAGAATTAAGGCTTTCCACATCCCAGAATACACGCAACTGTCAAATAGAAATTACTAATTTACCTGTTAGCAGCCATAAAACTTATCAGTTGACCATTCCAAAAGAAAATTATTATCTACTCCAGGAATATGAAAAAAAGTATTCATAATGGATCCCATCAAAGGTGATCTTATGAAATGGATCTCAAACAGACATTCATAATAAAGATATAAACCTTTTTTTTCTTTTCAGGAAGGAGTTATCACAAACAGAAATGATAAAAAATTATAAATTCAACACAAATTTCAATAAAAAATGTTTTTGGGTTGTTCTAAAAAAAGAATAAGGTTTTTGAATCAACATGAGAACGAATTCTTTAACCTACACGAAAGGCCCCCTCCCTCCCCTCTTTATTTAGCCACACAAACCCAAAAGATGAATTGTTTGGTCCAAAAGAGACACATGGTCACATTTAAAAACTGCCTTCTAGACAAGTATTTTACTAAAGCAAATTTGATATGCAGTTTTTCGAAATTGCAAAAATGTAAATGCTCTTTGTCAATACACCTATCCACTTTCCTGTCAATCATCAGTTAATTGACCAATCACATGTGGTCAATTTACCACATGTGTAAACATTTGATAGCAGCACGTGTTGTCGGACATAACCTCGGTCAAGCTTTCTTATCTGAACAGTTAATTTGATAGAATTTTTTGGAAATTTTCGCAATTAAATCATTAATAATATTGTTTTAGGGAAGTAATTAATGTAGGAGGGTAGAGGAAGGTCAAGTTGTCAATTTCCAACAAAATAAAAGGTTAATTCAATAAATGAAACTAATCAATAAATCAATTAAAAGGGAATAGAATAACAGTGCTTATTGATTTTAAAATATTGTTTACATGCTAATAGTATTTAAAAAACATTATGAAAAAAATATATATTTTGAAACACAAGATATTGATTGGTTTACAAATTAAATAAAATTCAAATTGATATTTTTTTCATTCATTTAAGACTTTATTATACTATTAAACATCCAAGTTAGAATGTATTATTTCTTGAAATTACATTATATATCTTAATGTTAAGATTCAGCAATTAAAGAATTGAATTTAGAAATGAAAGTATTCTTAGAATTTTGTTAAAAGGTAGGGGAAACTTGAATAATTATAATAAAAAGATATATTTGAATAGATGCTCCATTAGTAAAATGAAGTGTAATTTTGATACAACTTGGTCTTCTGTGGGAATATTTACTGATTAAACAGGATTATTATTATATATTTTATAAAAAGAAAAATAAAGTAGTGAGAAGTTTGGATATATTTTATTTTCTTAATTTGAAATTAAAAAGGTACAATGTGCAAATATTTATATCTTAAAAGGATAAGAGTCTATATGAATTTAAAGCCAAGACGAACATCAATGACCAAATATACATGTTAGCAAAACATAAATTAATTTTCTTTTGTTCTTTATTTTTTACTTAGTGATAGGAATTTTAATTATCAGTTAAAGTTATCTATGGACATAAAAAATATAATTGGCTAAATATTATTCAATAAACAATTATGAGGTACTGGAGCAATGATGCTTGTTTTACAAGTTGACCCACTGCTGTGTTTGTCTACACAGTAAATATACTTATCAACATTCATGAGCCATGCTTAATTAAACCTGTAATTTATCATCATAATTTATCTTATCAATCATATCATATTCTATATCGTGTAATAAAAACTACATTTTTGTGAATGAAAGTAATCTATAGTATAGCTTCAAATTTCAATATTCTATTTGTTTCTTTTAATTAAGTTTAAATAGTCAGAATTTCAAAAATCTATCTCCCAACTCTTTGGGAGTAACTATTTTATCACATTTGAACACAAAAACATATATATTTATTGTTCTTCTTTATATGTTTATAACATTTTCTTTACTTTTTTATTATTCAATGTTCATAATAACCGCCATTTTGTTGATTAGCTTGACCTAAGATGCTGGGTTGCCATGTGTTGCTAGGGGGGTGGGCTTATCAGTAGATAGTGGATAGGTGTATTACTTCAACTTATATTCCAAGTGAAAACAATTAATTTAATGTCTAATAAAAATAAATCAAAATTTAAGTACAGCTCTTCGTAAGAACCAGGCAGGGTGCCATATACATGTGATTTATGAGGGTTTCAGAATTTATCTATAAATGGCCTAGAAGAAGCAGTAACTGAATACTGCTAAAAAAATAAATATGAGTGGGAAAATACAAGTGGTTGCCATGGTAACGGACACTCTATTTTTTGGTTGTGAAGCATGGTAAAATCTTCCAAAAATCAGCTAAATCACTACAATTCAGAGCCTGAGTACATGTAGGAATAGAATCAAGCATTTTTCATTCATTGTCATATGTAACATTGATACAACTTGGTTTTAGCATCATTTTAGTTTAGATTGCATGTAAACCAAATTTGTATTTTTTTTGAAAATTTTGCCATAAAATGCATATTTTCAACTTTTCTGAATTTGGGATTTTTGCGAAATTATCAAATTTTCTGTGGTGATTTTCAGAAAAGAGCAACTGTGTACAGCATAGTTTGCACTTTAGTAATGAAGTTTGGATACTACTTTACCTAATTAAATAGAAAAAAGCGTGGGACTTTTCTTAGTTTTATCTCCATAGCAACCGATTTTTTCCTTGGAAACGGAGTTATTATTTCCAGAATATTGCAGTTTTAGAGCTATAATGTACTGACTTGGTCCATACTTGATAAAAAAAATACATTTAATCATAAGCTTACTCTAAATTACCATCGTTAATAGTTGCTGACCTAAATAGTTACCATGGAAATACATATTACCCATAGTAACATCTATTTTAAAATGTATCAATAGAAATTTATGTAAAAAAATACATATATTATATAAGGACGGTGTTTATATTCAAATTGGAATATGACTGCATGCTTTGCTTCACTCACAGTCTTGTCTGCATATATATAATGAAACATTGAGGTAAGAATCGAAGGTTAGGGAAAAAGGGGGGGGATATATTTATTAAAAAAAAAAAATCATACATTTAGATTCTTGAAAAGATAACGTTTGGTCGGAGAGCCTGACTATGAATAGAATAATGATAATGAATAGAATCAATTTTATTTTCAGAAATTTCATATACATGTATAACATCAATATAATTTGGTTTTAGCTTCAGACCTTAGTTAGTATTGCAGTTCAACCCCGACGTTTAGATTTTTTGTTAAAAAATACTTAAAAAAACATTATTTTTTTTCGAAATCATGAAGTATTGTGAAATAATCAAATTTTTTCCTGTGTTTTTCCAAAAATTGAGAATATGTAAATATTTCTAGCATTGTAGTAGTATTGATAGATGATAAACCTGGCGTCACCAAAGTTTCATAACTGCTCAAGGCATTGTCTGAAAACTGGCATATTCCCCCTTTTTATGATTAAAATCACATTTATCTGTGACCTAAAACGTATACAAATTAAAAGTGAACTCCCGTCAATAAACAATAAACGGAAATGGAAAAAATTGGGAGAGTTTAAGATTGCAAAGTGAATTTTTTTTTTTTTCAGTTTATTTAACTTTCTAATTTGAGGTACATTTCTCATTGGTTCATCTTTCTCTAAGCAGATAACCTAAGGCACGAAAAGCAATACATCTATATTTAGTTATGATTTTGCATACACCTTTTTGTAAGTACACCAAAATGGAACTAAAACTGTAGGAGATGTAGGTTTTACGTCAATTACACAACAATCAAACAAAACAAAACCCCCAACTAATGACATTTAGCAGGCAACATAAAGATTTCAACAATACTAGTAGTTATAGGTGTCTACACATTATGTCAAATTATTAATTATTACTGATTTATCTATATAAAGATTTTCTTGAGGATTAATTTATATATAGTTGGGATCCTGCTAACATATTTAACCCTGCCACCTTCTCATTGTATGTGCCTGTCCCAAGTCAGGAGCCTGTATTTCAGTGTATTTTGTTTGTTTATGTGTTACATATTTGTTTTTCGTTCATTATTTATTAATAAATAGGTTTTCTTGTTTGAATTGATTTACATTGTCATTTCGGGACCATTTATGGCTGACTATGCGGCATGGGCTTTGCCCAATGTTGAAGGCCGTATGGTAACCTATAGTTGTTAATTTCTGTGTCATTTTGGTCTCTTGTGAAGATTTGTTTCAATTTGGCAATTATACCACATCTTTTTTTTTTTTATTTCAACCGAAATGATAAAAAAATAAATACATGAAAGTCGAAAAAATATTATATGGTATGTATGACAGAAAAAAGGGTTCAGAAAGGTTTTCTTAAATATCAAATGGTCACTTAGATATTTCTTCACTTAACCAGGTCATTTAAGGTAAACTAAGCAGTTTTAAACTCAGTGGCAGATCCTGAACTTTGTGTAAAAAGGGAGGGTTGCTCCAGTTACACTTTAGTGATTACCTTTATGATCAACCAAATTTTTCCCACGAAAAGGGGAGGGGGGCTGTCCACCCAGGACCCGCCTATGAAACTGATCTGGTTCTCAGTTTTTACAATTTTTAAAGTATCAAACAAAGAAAAGTAACCGGTGAAACGGGCATGACTCGGGAACAGTTAAAGTGACGCCAGCTAAGTAAATTCAAATTGATCTCTGTTTTGTAGTAATAAGCATTATGTACAAAATGATGTATATGTTTCATAACATTTGGTTGAGGCAAACTAAAATTAGAAAATGGAAACCAACTTCGTGACGACTAAATTACTGACGGACATGGGTGAAACTCATGATATGAGACAAATCTTCACAATAAACGAATTGAAACAGAAATAAATAAACATAAGTCACCCTACGTAACGGCCTTCAACAGTAAGTAAAGCACATACCACATAGAACCATATGCTTTGTAAACAGATATCAAACTAGTTGAAAAAAATTAAAAGATAATGATTGTTTAATCAGTAACTGTTATGTTATTTGGCATATGAAATTTCGGTTCATTGATTTTTTTTCGGCATATCAAAGAAAAACGGGCACTTGTCTAAATTGTGTATTCCTCCTATTTACACTTTTAAAAATCACTATTCCTTCAATAGGTTTTATTAATTATAAATTGGTTTTATAACAATCAAGGTTATTTTTAATTAAAAATTCATCTGAGATTTACCTGTATTTTTTAAAAGGAAATATAGTTGATACACTGTTCAGTGGCGGATCCAGAAAGAAAAGGGTTGGTGTTTGTAAAAATACATGGGTGATTATGAAGGGTATTCCATCTTAGGTGCCAAAAGGGGTATCCTATTATACCAAGTTAATCCTTGATTCTTCAAAGTTTAGTTTAGCCATAATAAAAAGGAGTAACAACAGCAGTATAATGTCATAAATAGTGCAGAACAAATCTGTACACATTTCAGACTTAATTCATACTGCTGATATAGTGTCAAGACATATTTAAGAAATGTCAGGAATATGTCAAGACATGTTCAGATATTAAGAATGTCAAGATTGAGTATTGTAGGACTGGTTTTGAATTTCAATTCAATAGCGGACATGTCTAAAGTTTACATCTTAGGCGGTCATAACAGATTTAGGATGACATCTGCTTTTTATGGAAGTGGCTAACTTGATTTTAATTTTTGGGACTGATAGATTAGTCCCGTCGTAGGTTTATCTTGACCATTACAATTTTTTACTGATAATTTTGGGCTGTTCATTGGATTTAAAATTTTAAAATAAAAGTTCGAGATAATTCGGAAGAAAACATAATTTGAAGAAGTAAATGCTCAGTTTAATTATGAACCTGGTAACAGATTACCAAATTAAAGGGAATGTGCTTGAAAACTGCGCAAAGCCTGGCATTATCAATAACACATTTGACTACAAGTTACTTTTTAATTTTTAGAATGTGAGCTATTTATTATATAAATAGATTGCTGAAACCGAATCTACCTTAATCTTAATTCTTACATATATATGACATTATGAGACTTACGGTGACGTCATATAAAACGTTTTTGAATTGTACATGTGTTAGGAGAAGGATTTGTCTCTGAATGTTGCATTATATATGTTCAGCTACCCAAACAAGTATAGTCAACTATAAAATGATATATTTGTTGTCATACAGTTATCATTGGAACCCATATTTGAAGTAAAACAAAACGCAAAATATTTTCCTGAACGATTGCATTGGTATTTATAGAATGAATATGTGGTTCGTTTTTTTGTCATCGTTTCTTCGAAGGTTTAACTTATACAACAAAAATATGTAATGCATTTTTATTTTTCCATCTATTCTTATTTTTCTGATAGCCAGCGATATTTTTCCTTTTATTGTACATTTACCTGTCTTATTTCTTCTGCGAATGATGACGCAGCCCATATAAACACAAAATATTCCATAATTGAAGGATTTTTTTCAGACATGGGATATAAATCTGTCAATACAAACATGCAAAATATCCCCAACATTGCAACGTACGTCACCTAATAAAAAAATGTTTGCAGTTTTAATAAAACAATGCAGTGAACTTCGAATTAACTAAGATACTAGATTAAAGTTCAAATGTACAGCACAATTTCGACGAACAAGCGATATGTATTGTGCAAGTGTTTTTTTTACAACTGGATGTATTATTCATGAAATGTTTGATTTGAAGTGGGTTTGTATTTTAATTTGCAGGAAGACGAGTTCAACACATGGAGTAATATATGTTTAAACTACAGAAGAATCTAATATGACACCATTTTTTTGTCGGATTTATAATCGCTTAGTCCTTGGTTTTCAAGTAGTATTATATATATATATATATAGATGTGTATCTGTCGATCACTTATCGTTGTTCAGTACACAATTGTTCGTTTTTAGACTGATGAGTTTGTTACACCCTTCGGTATTTTGTGCCACTCTAAAACAAAACATTACATGCCTAATTATTATCTTTCCGACTCAAATCTATTTCAATCAATCACCAATTAGAATACAAGGTCTGAATAATTTTCAAATACAACGAAGCATAGACTGGACGTTGATATGTAGCAGGAATTATTTTAAATTCATAATCTTTGTAGGAACATAAAACATACTAGTGCAACATACATTGTAAAAACGATTTAAAAAAAATTCACTTGAGGGTTTCCTATTTTCCATCACGAATATATTTGTAAGTGCCTTGCGTTGAAAATTTTTCAAAAAGAAAATCACAACCTGGCAATACACAAAGCAAAAGTTAAATATGAAGTCTTTTTTGCAAATTAAAAAAGCACATGTATATACTACCTGCATCAATTATGTTTGTGTCCCACAAGTGTTTTATTTGATTTAACCGGAGCTCACATACATGTATGCTGTACAACACTAACATGTTTTTCTCAATTTACTAAAATTGAAATAAATCATACTTTTAATTATTTTTTTTGTTTTGATTAAAATGACACTGGATAAAACAATAAGATATTCATGTTGTTATAAAAACAAGAGGCTCTCAAGAGCCTGAATCTCTCACCTGAATTTTTTTGGTTTAATCTCTCATCAATGATTATTTTGGCTTTTCAATTTATTTAAATGTTCTTTGAATCGTCCTTAATTTTCTTCAAAAGCAAAAAAAAATCATTTTCACCTATGTTCTATTTTAGCCATAGGAGCTATGTTTCTTGACATACAAGGAAATGAAATATAAAATTTATACTAGATACTCTGAAACTCATTAGCCTAAGTTTGGCTGAAATTGATACAGCAGTTTCAAAGGAGAAGATTTTTTAAAGTAAGTCAACATGATGAACAAATTGTGAAAAAAGTCTTTAAAGGGCAATAACTCCTTAAGAGGTCAATTGACAATTTTGGTCAATTGACTTATTTGTAGATCTTCCTTTGCTTAACATTTTTGCTATTAACAGTGTATCTGTATCTATAATAATATTCAAGATAATGACCAAAAACTGCAAAATTTCCTTAAAATTACCAATTAAGTGGCAGCAACCCAACAATGGGTTGTTTGATTCTTCTGAAAATTTCAGGGCTTATAGATCTTGACCTAATGAACATTTTAACCCTTTGTCAGATTTGCTCTAAATGCTTTGGTTTTTGAGATATAAGCCAAAAACTGCATTTGACCCCTATGTTCTATTTTAAGTAACGGCGGCCATGTTTTTTGACGGATAAATAATCGAAGCACACACTTAGTGCAGGATAATCTAAGGAACAATCATGCTAAGTTTCATCCAAATCCGTTCAGTAGTTTCAGAGGAGAAGATTTTTTAAAGTTAGCAAATATGATGAACAAATTGTGAAAACTTGTCATTAAAGGACAATAACCCCTTAAGGAGTCAATTGACAATTTTGGTCATATTAACTTATTTGTAGATCTTACTTTGCTGATCATTTTTGCTGTTTACAGTTTATCTTTATCCATAATAATATTCAAGGTAATGACCAAAAACTGCAAAATTTCCTTAAAATTACCAATTAAGTGGCAGCAACCCAACAATGGTTTGTTTGATTCATCTGAAAATTTAAGGGCTGATAGATCTTGAGCTAATGAACATTTCTACCCATTGTCAGATTTGCTCTAAATGCTTTGGTTTTTGAGATATATGCCAAAAACTGCATTTGACCCCTATGTTCTATTTTAAGTAACGGCGGCCATGTTTTTTGACGGATCAAAAATCGAAGCACACACTTTGTGCAAGATACTCTAAGGAACAATCATATAAAGTTTCATCCAAATCCATTCAGTAGTTTCAGAGGAGAAGATGTTTGAAAAATTGTTAACGACGACAGACGACGACGACGACGACGTCGACGACGACGGACGCCAAGTGATAAGAAAAGCTCACATGGCCTTTTAGGCCAGGTGAGCTAAAAAGGAGATGTAGTATGATTACAATGGTCAATGAGACAACTATTAATCATAGTTCAAATGAAGTGTAAATAAATGATTAGAGAAACTGTAAGTCAACTTACAGCGGAAAGATGGAATTTTATCCATGGTGAGTTGAAAAAATAATACATTTTTTTCATCAACGTAAGAACTGTACTTTGCTCTTGTTCCTGTTTTTCCCCATCTGTTTCTGGAGCAGTCCTATTGTTTGTTTTCTTTACTATTTTCATTATCAAAATTGGTACAAAAAAAGTTAAAAGAGCTGCAAGTGCCTGTAAATATGAAACATGAACAATGATTTAAAAAGATTTAAAAATCAATTTATAAATAATGTGTATCAAAAAATGGAAACGAAATATATATTTGTTTACTAATACATAAAAACAATGACAATGCAAATATCAATGTTGTATTTTTGTAGCATACGGACTAAATATATACTAGTGAATATGTTTTAACTAAACAAGTAAGTATATAAAGTCCCATAGCCATTTTTTCTGTCTAGCTTAAACATGCTTGGAACTTGCTTTTTTTCATATTGTACATTGATTCATATGCGACTGCCATACACGCGAAAAAGAGTAAACAATTCTTTCATTCTCGTGACGTGTTTGTGCTCTTGATTTTGCCTTTTCATCAGGGTCTTTTCGAATTTTAAATTATCTCTAGAGTTTAGTTTGTTTGTAATTTTACTCCGTATGTTAAAATTTTGAAGCATATGTTATAATAAGTATATGTAATGACCCATGTCTGAATTTTAAGATTAAAATTCGCAGCAAAATAGTCAATGAGCAAATTTGATAGATAAAGAAAAAACAATTTGTGATGACCAATTTATAATTGACGAATATACAACACGAAAATAGTTTTACTAATGATGTAAGTGTTCGTCTCTCGGGGTCAAGAAATCTATTTTTGGTACATTTGTAAAAATATTTACCATACGAAGTGATGTGTCAGATGCAATGCGACCCTTCCAAATCTTGTTCAGCTTTGTTTGACATGCAGCGTGTCCCATAAACTTCATCAGTGTGAACTTTTCAGCTACCTCAAAAATTGTAGTAGAATTATATCTCTCTACATTTGTCACCAACAACTGCCTAGCTTTGTTTTTGTTCTTGCAATATAATTCTGTAATCACACTGTATGCAAGATCTTCGTAATGTCTGAAATACATGATCGTCATAATATGGCATTGTCAAATTGCTTAGAACATAGAAATTCAAATGAGTTTTCATTGAATACGATAACACAGATTTGTGATCAATATAACCAAGTTCAAATGGACAATCAAAATATATCAGTAACAAATAATCGTATCACATTAACTAAATGGGCCATTAACGAGTTCGATGTAAAAAAAAAATGAAAAACATGATTTTTCTTTTTGTGTTTCAAATATTTAAAATCATTATAATAGGAAGAAAGTCGTTGTGTTTCGTTATCAACACTCATGTTTTTCAAATTTACCAAACTAAGGGAAATAAAGACATCACCGTCGCATTATTAATTTGCTTCCACACATTTCAATTCGTTTTGCTTTGTAACCTTTAAATTTGACCTGTAGGAAGAATTTAATCGCTTGATTTAAAATATATAAATGAAGGAACAGAGTAACCAGGAATAAACTACTATTGACTTATCAGACACACAAAAGCTAAACGTCAAAACCTCAATTTACGTATCTATTTAACATGTAGAAGGAAATATTTCCACCTAGAAAAATATGATCACACGAGCTCTCCATCTATAATTATTCATATGCATAACTCTAAAGATAATTATAATTTTGTAAGTATTTCAGATATTACACCATCTATAAATGTCTGTCCAGATTACTCCCGCAACCGTCAACCGTCAAATAACCCAAATTAAGCATCAATAGAATTAGATAGAGAGCGCAGACAATAATATTTTTCTAGTTGGATATGTATTTCATTTCACAGGTTCAGCATATCTTTCTTAATATGTCTGTACACTGTGATCTTTCTCTTGTTGGACATTTGTAATATAGATCATCGTAATAGTATGTACACTAAAAGATTTTTGTTGAATTTGACATAATTGATAAGGCATGAATTGTACAGCTAGTGTCCCTTTATAACACGACAGTTCGAGCTCACAGGTAGTAATTACAAAATTCAGAAATAAGCCTTCTAAACAAGCATAAGACAAGGTTCCCTGTTGAAGAACATTCTGTGACCTATAATGATTTTGTTTTACATATTGTGACTAGGATGGAGAGTTACTTTATTGGCACTAATACAACATCTCTTATATATACACGTCTACCTTCAAATTGATATAGCTTACCTAGAACTATCCCATAAAGAAGCCTGTTCATCAATGTATGCGTCTGCACTGCTATGTTCAGCTAGTTTTTTAGCAAGTGAACTTGCATATAATGCAGAATCTGAATGTGATGAATTCAACGTGTTATTAATATGAATAAAGTAAATAAATAAATGTGTCTATGTATGTATATTGTGACATATTTTACGTAAGAAAAAACAAAGAATACATATTTTGATCAACACTCTTTTTGATCATTTTCAAATCTTCCTGGAAAAGGTATGATCAAGCCTAGTAATCGAACAGAAAAACAAATAATGTTGATGAACCAAACAGCATACGTTAAATGTTCACACACCATTTGAATGTCAACCATTCTTATTGAGCTTATTTAAACTGCTGCAATAACATTTAATTAAAAGGAAATGTATGTTAAACATCTTTTTGGGTACAGCTTATACAGGTTTTGACAGCAAGCTTAGGAACTTGACCATCGTTTGTCCGTTATTTGTGAATGACTTCCTTACATTAAATAGTATAACATATGACGAAACTATAAAAATCAATTCAAAGGCTTAACTCATCAGGTGGAAACAAATATGTATACATCCAACAGAACCATAGAGTGGACAGTGCATGAAACCAAGTACATATCTGAGAGTAACTGCAGTTACTGACACCAGTTAAAAGGAGTAACAGCTAATAAAAACATCATGCATTAGAGACTAAATTAAATTACAAAGATTACTGATTTTATCACCAAAAGAAAGGACTTCTAAAACAAAAGTCAATGGATCTCGCCTTATCCTAACACAAATGAAAACCACTTTGTAAAGCGCAAAAGATACAATTTTTATTCCGTATTTACATTTTGATAAAAAAAAATCCATATAGACTATTTTTTATTTGATTAAATAAAATATGTAATAAAAACTATACCTTCATGTGCTACATTTTGAGTAAAATGAGGCCGAAATTTTGCATATTTGCTCGAAATTCGGATTTTTGACCGTATTTTCCCTTTCCAAAAAAAGACAACTTTTTTTGTTTTAAAAGATAGACACAAATTGTTTTTTTTTTTGGTATAATGATTTGTAGTTTCTGCATTTTATCAATATCATAATTTTTCTTTAAATCTTTTATTCAAAAATAACTTTTATTTATCAAATGTTCATGAATGTAGAAAAAAAACCATCATGTTTTGCTGTATATTTATCAAATTTAAAGATAATGAACTATTTACGTTTTTAAGAAAATTGGCACACATAATCTTCTCGCGTAATAATCCAAATGGCATTTGAAAAAAGAGGGGTCCATGAGCTCGTTTCGAAGTTAAATAAGTTTGAATGATAAAAATCAGTCGAAGAATGAATCTTTTCCAGATATGTCACAGTTTGAAGTCGCGAAAACAACAATTTTCGTTAGCAACGTCATTACCTCCCTAGTAACTGTATCGTATGCACTAAAGGATGCTTGAGGGAACAACAAATTCAGAAAAAAATGAACATTTTTAATCATTTCAAACTTTATTTATTACACTATTAGTTGTATATAATAATGATATGGTACAAACATTAACAAAAAATCAATTTCATTTTGCCCCAGATGCCTTTAAAAATGTTTAAATCATTGAAAAATGCCGTTATTTACTATAAAATTGTTAATATCGAATTAACTTATTGTTAATTCGCTATAACCGTTCTTTCTCCTATTAGTTTAACAGAAGGAAAATAACTTCATAAAAATGCATGTTACTCCGGAAGGCCGGTGACCCAATATTTTTATTTTTATTTTTCTATTAAATATAGGATCAAGTTTATTTATATAAAATAATAGCAAAATCCTATAGCTAAAAAAAAAAGATGTATACCCGCCAGCCCCCTCAAGTTCATATACTATGACAAATGTTTAATATCTGACAGTTGCTCAAATCACAATTCATCGAGTCAATTCGATTTGCCTATGTAACGATTCAGAATTTATCACTTGCAGGTAAGTTAAAGAATGTTTCATATTGCTTCACATAACAATTGTTAACTTACATATAAGATCGCTGTCTTCTTTTTTCCAAAATATAATTGCAAGCTCTCTGTGATTCATAAGTACTGCCCAGATAAAAAAGTGCTTAAAAATAGCTTCATTCTGTATTCCCAGGCCCGTATCATTATCTGAAACAGTTTAAATCATCACCATCAGCATCATCAAAATCATTCGCATTGATCGGCAATTTGATATCTTATGTACCAAGTCAGGAAGATGGCCATTGTTATAATATTGTTCGTTTCTGTTTTCTCTTATTTTTGAGATAAGACGTGGCACGGTACTTGTCTATCCCATATTCATGTATTTGGTTTTGATGTTATATTTGTTATTCTCGTGGTGTATTGTCTGTTGCTTGGTCCGTTTCTGTGTGCTGTTGCGTTTTGGTGTTGTGTCGTTGTTCTCCTCTTATATTTAATGCGTTTCCCTCAGTTTTGGTTTGTTGCCCCGATTTTGTTTTTTGTCCATACTACTGTTGCCTTTATTTATGAATAATATTTTTTTTAAACACAAACTGAATAATTACCTTGGGAATTAAAAGAACAGTAAATCTTTGACATGAATGTGCACTTTACATACATGTATATTCGGTTATTAAGATTACAACACAATACTGAATGACAAATGTTACCCAATGAATTTTTTCTTAAGTTATTGTCAATATTATTATATTAGACTGTTATACAAGTGAGATATTTACCTAGTTACATATATCAAACAGATTAATTCATGATTTTTATATAAGGAAATGCATGCCCAAAGTCAAGATAATGACAGTTATTTATTCTCAGTTGGTATGCTCTTACTTTGGCAATTTGAGAATCGACTTTTCCTTTTTGAATTTTATTATTTTTGTTATTTAATTTTTTAGAAATCATTATTAATCTATAGTTGTTTGTCTACCATTTTTGGTGGAAAGATTTGAAACAAAGTTAAACCAGGATGCTAAGTCCGAAATAAACAAAATGCCACGTATTTAGTGTATAAT
This sequence comes from Mytilus galloprovincialis, assembly GCA_037788925.1. NCBI lineage: Eukaryota > Metazoa > Mollusca > Bivalvia > Mytilida > Mytilidae > Mytilus > Mytilus galloprovincialis. The sequence goes on along the minus strand of CM075343.1, from coordinate 29,067,836 downwards.
ATGCATCATCCTGTATTTCAGGTAAGACGCAATAGAATTAGTCATCGAATTACAACCAGAGACTGCCTACAGCCATTCATCTTGATATAAACAAAACTTCGGACAGAAAATAGATAGCAAACTCTAGCAAGTGGAGTTTTCATTTTTCCCTTTGATATACTATAATTGGTAAAAAAGAAAATTGTAATCATTGTTTTAATCGGCATAATTATATATGTTGATATATCATATGAGTCAACACAATGGTTAAACATTGATACACTTTCAGTATTCTTTTCGTTACCTTTAATATATAAATACATGTACGCTTACTGTGAATTTCTTTTTTTTACCGATACCAATTTTCAATGATAAAGAAAATCTTGCTTTTGCATGAATACTTGATTTCATGGACTTATCAAAGTCTGCGTACACACATATTTAAAATGTGCTAATTGTTAATCATTTAATTTGTGATTTATCTGTACCAACGAAACCACAAAAAGTGTTCATCGAATAAGAATGAATCCACAGTATTGCATGAACACAGTGGTATTTCAATTTAAGAATAATAGTATCATATTTACATACTACAAATCGTTAAACATCTTTTTATTGTTTTAAACGTTAGGAATTTGTTCACATAGACACTAAATAAATATAAAGTATTCTTCATTTTGTAAATTTTGATTCACATCTCACGACTAATGCATTGTAGCTCTATGTAAATCGTACTACTACGAGTATTCGGTTAAAGAATTTGGAAAACATGAGCACCAAGGTAACTCCTCATGCACAAACATATTATTTGACAAGGATGACATTTTGGCGAATCACAAGTCATTCAGGTTTCAATTGAATGTCATTGTTCTCAGGTAAAAAAAAAAGAATTATGGTCTTTCATGTTAGCTTATGTGCGTTGTCTATATGCGTTTGCATGTCTCTTTGTTACATGTGACGTGGCTGTTTAATTGAATATCCCGTTATTGTGTTATTGTGCAATGTTGTGTTTTGTATTCATGTCTTTTATTTTTGCTGCAGTACTTTGTCTATATACATTTTTTGCGTTTCTTTGTTACGTTTTATAATTTGTTTGTTTTTATAGTGATTAAGATATTAACAAAAGGTTGACTTGCTGTACCTTATTCTTGACATTGTTATCTATTATCAATGTCTCTTAGGTGTGTGTATGATGAAATTTTAACTGACTGTCATATATTGTTGTACAAGTCACGGGTTTACTTAGTTATACAACCAGAGTTAATACACCTTCTTGTGCATACAAACATGTCTTTACCAAGTCAGGAATACGGCATTTGTTATCCATTGGTTTGTTGTGTTTAAGCTTTTGATTTTGCCTTTCAATTACGGAATATCCGTTTTGAACTTTCCTTGGAGATCAATAATTTACTTTTTTGCAGAACATAATCGTATGTCTTTCAAATTTTCTTGATTCGTTTGTTGTTTCCGTCTATTAATGTAAATCAGGATCTTTTGGGCATGTTAATATTTTAGTTCAGTTTGATGGCTAAGATACAAAGACAAATTATTTGATGGTAGTAAAATCAATGATATAATACATGACGTACAATGATAAGTAAGTGGAATAACAAAATGATAAGCATTGGTGACCTTCTGCTGTTGTCAGTTCTTTGGTCGGGTAGTTGCCTTTTTGACACATTCCCAATTTCATTTCTGAATTATATGATCACCATATCAAAGTTGAAAAAGGTAAACACATTGTAACTGTCTCATAATAAAATGACACATAGTTTTGATTTGTCGTTGGTTTTCCTATGCATTGTTGTGACGTCTTCATTGCATGCACTACCAAATTGAACGTTTCTCTTTGATTGAAAATCAATCTTATTTTGATTGTTATCAGTCTTTTGAGAGTACGGATTATTATGAACAAAACCTGTTATATAATAAAAGGAGTTATAGGACAAAAGCAGTTAAAACAACTAAAATACAGAACTTCAAGGAAGTTAAAAACATAAATTCCATGAATAAAGGCAACAGTTGTATACCGCTGTTCAAAAATCATAAATGCGTGGACAAAAAACAAAATCGAGGTTACAAACTAAAACTGAGGGAAACGCATTAGATATAAAAGGAGAACAACGACACAACATTAAGATGTAACACACACAGAAATGGACTAAGCATTAGACAAAATCCTCTGAGAATAAAAAATATAACATCAAAACCAAATACATAAATTTAGGATAGTTAAGTACCGTGACACGTCTAATGGCAAAATCAAAAGCGCAAACATTTCAAACAAATTGACTCGGTACAGGCATTTCCTCATGTACATGTAGACATGTCTGTATGTACACTTCACTGATTAGTAGCACTGTTTAAATTGCATGAGTATTATGCCATTGATTTTGGACTGGTACTTGTAAATGTTTCTCACACTACTCCCTTCTACTTACCTGTTCTAGATGTAAAAGGCGTTAATTCACTTCTTCCGAGTATACTATTTACGGCTTTATTTATCCGTTCTACTATCGTTGTGTCCTTTGAAAATATGAACACAATCGTTTGATACTATTAAATGTATCACTTAAATCTAGACAGTGAAGATTGGTTGACACCAAATAATGTTTAGGAAAGAGATTTTGTTGTTTCTTTTTGTTTTGTTAATATAATACACTTTTGAAAAAGAATATTTCCTACACTTGTAAAATTAAATGATTTCGTTTTTGAAATATTGAAATACATGTCAGGTATAAATAATGATGTATCAAAATTGAAGATGCAAATTGTGAACGGGTCAAAGAGACAACCACCCGACAAAATAGCAGAAAATAACTTAAAGCCACTCAAATGGGTCTATATCATAGCGAGTAAATTACACAGATTCCCTCTTCACAAAAATGCGTAAAAGTCCATTGAATATGGGCGTCATACTTAACTTTAAAACAAATAATTAAACTTAATTTTAAAATCATACAAGACTATTATAGTGACTCGAAACAGTCGCATCCAATCGCCGGGCTTAAACATGCTTAATTTATTTTATTTAAACATGTTTTATTCATTAAAACGTTTAATCCCGCTGCAAATGTTTGGACCTGTCCTAAGTCAGAAATCTGATGTACAGTAGTTGTCGTTTGTTTGTGTAATTTATACGTGTTTCTCGTTTCTCGTTTTTTTATATAGATTAGACCGTTGGTTTTCCCGTTTGAATGGTTTTACACTATTAATTTGTTGGGTCCTTTATAGCTTGTTGTTCGATGTGAGCCAAGGGCTCCGTGTTGAAGACCGTACATTGACCTAGAATTGTTTACTTTTTTGAATTGTTATTTGGATAGACAGTTGTATCATTGGCACTCGCACCACATCTTCCTATATCTATTTATTTATAGATGTTAAAGACTGTGTCATTTTATTTCGTGTGGGTAGTTGTCTCTTGGCAATCATACTACATCTGCTATCCCCTTCGTGTTTTTTTATTATTATTACACGTTATAGTGTATACCTTTGACATGTTCTTAATTAGATGCCATGCATAACAGCCGGATTTCTGAAATAAAGGAATAAAAGTATGTAGTTCCGATGGAAAACATTGATTCAGTTACAATTCACTCAGTGGCTCAATTAAATAAAACGCGGATGTAAAAGAAGGCTTTCCGAACCTCTTTGGGTGTAACAATGTTGACAACATCGGTTCAAAATTTGTATTTCAAGAGAACAATACTGATCTCATGGTATAATGACATCAATATATGGTATTATAGTTACAGCTTTGTCTCGTGTGTAGTACATGATAGACAGTTGTTGCTTTTGAAGCATCATCAAATCAACTGTGTAATTTAGTACAGATACAGTGATCTCTTCGTTGGTTTAATAGACACAATCACGAGTTGATTGTCTTCGAAACACGTATATAAAATATTATATAAATGACCACGAATGGCTTATAATTGTTGTAGACACGGTGTTAACTCACTCAATTTCCTTCTGAAGTGTCATATTTATCATGTTTGAAATGTCACCGAAGGAACAGGATTTACCTCTCTTTCCTAATCACATTGTATAACCCTTGATTGTTAGTGGGATTCTTGTTTTAGGGCTTATCCGGTGAAAAGTAAACACAAATCAATCAATCAATGTTTCTACATTTAAATTTCCCATGTGTTTTGTTTTGAAAAATGGTGATGACCTTTTCATCGTTTTTTGCGGTCTTTCAAAGATTTAAGTAAACAGGATGTCTGCCCAATACCATAACTATCTAGTTATCCACATAATGAAATTGACTTTTAAACAGGTCGAGAACTCTAGATTTCCTGACGTCAGAATAAATTTGCATAGTAATTTCCAAAATGATGTATTTGTTCTGCGAATATGTTGATTGCTAAATGTATAACATAATCTTAAATTCGCATGCTCAGATTGAAAAACATATTGCTTACGAGCTTCATTGTTCGACTTTCTTTCTCGCCTTGTCAAAGTAGTTAAACAGGTATTTTCCCATTGTTATGCATTGTACCTGTGCAATAATTTCACGGCGTCAAACCGTGAAATTTCGGATGAAATTGTCATTGTAAAGTATTAAAATTTTGTTATCTCTTTTAAACATATATAATGTTATTCCAAAAACATTTCTTCTTCGAAAAACTCGAAAACTGGCACAGGAACCACTTATATATATATATAATGTTATTAATAGTGCAACCTGATATAACATTTATTTTACATACATTGATACAAAGTCAATCAGCCAGCCTTCAAAGGCTTACGAAGCACTATCAATTAATATCTATAATTTGCGCTAATATAGAAAATATGAAATAATACATTATATGTACTGGATGTGTATACTTTTAATCAGGATTTGAACATCGTAATATCAGTATTCTAAAAATAAGTTTTATAAAAGCTCGAACGGTAAATAGCTTAACATAGTATGTACAGTTTCATCACTCGATAAATAAAATTGAGAATGGAAATTTGAAATGTGTCAAAGAGACAACAACCCGACCATAGAACAGAGTCCGTAAGAGGTATTTTATCGTTCGGCTGCTATCCTTTTGACGCATGAGCAATATCTCCGAGTATATAAATCATCTGGATCATAGTGGGTGCAATATTACCAATCAAGTTAGAAATACGACAATGAGGTATTAATGCCAAATGAGACATTATTCCATTCAAGGCACAATCTAGTAAAGTAAGCAATCATAGATTCGTTGCTGAAAAGTAAACCATAAAGGGACCACACATTTTTTATTTGTGTAAAAAACATAACAAAACGGGCTTATTTTATATACAAAAATAGATTTTTTTATATCAAATGAATAAAAGAAATATAGTACGTTTAGATCCAACACTGCAGTTTTCAATAAACATTTCTAAGTTCCCACGTTGTCGAACATAAACATGGATAACATCATCAATGATTTTATTAAGATTGAGAAATGTTCGAGTCAGAGTCCGTGAAAATAAAAAAAGAGTTCTTATATCTCCATTTGAAAAAACAAATCTTGTCAAAGACGAAAACAATATGAAACTACAGTTGCTTCCCACTACCTTCAGAGCAGAGGGAGCAGTTTGAAAGTCCCAAAAACTGAAATATGTAAAAAATCAATAGTTTTATAGATTTTGTAAACACTGTCATGTACTATGTAAATATTTTATAATGGAACCCGAACATCTGAGGGATGTTAATATACAAAAATAAAGAGATGGTGTATGTCTGCCAAATGGGACAACTATCCACTCAAGCACACATGGAGTGGATGTAAGTAATGATAGGCAACTGTAATGCCTTCAACAATAAGAAAAACCCGTACCGTATAGTTGGCTATTGACGGCCGCGATTGATTCGCTGTTGTTTCTTAAAGACAAATATATAAATGTTTTCCTCGATTTTAATTACTTTTTAAACTTAATGTTAAGGAACCCCATTAGATACTTGAAAAACTATAATTCTTCGTCTTTTGTATGAACACAAAATTAATGCATTACGCATTTCTTTTTAACTACATTCACGAAAGTTGCTGCACTCATGCATATTAACATCGGCTGTTATCGACAGCTAACTTTACACTTGTATGTTTGTCATATGGGTAATTCTGTTTTTCACTGTTGTTTCGTTGCTGTCTGGTAGACGAATACATGACATCTGCATGTCATCATCAAACATGTAAATAGCTATGCATCTGGTAATTCAAACATAAGTTTCTTCGCATAGCAACAACTCTTCATTAGTCTGAGCATGGAACGAACACTTTATATCACTTTCTATAAATGCGGATAAAAAAAATGAATAACTAAGCGAAATTCTAAATCCTGCATTGCACGAAAAAATGTGTTGCTTTTCAGGCAGTAGCACGTGTTATCGGTTCATTTTAAACACGTAGTTGTTCATAATGCATTGTTACTCATTTCGTGGATTGGTAAAAAAAAAACCAGGTAACATCAAATTGCGTCACACGTAAATAAACAATTACACGTGCGAGAACATACGAATGCTAATTCATGCATTTCAATATAAGGTAATGTTCCTGGCCTGTTAAATGAATGTAATAATCATTTAAACACTTCCTCGGCCTATGAATAAAAAATAAGTTCTTACTATTATATTGTTAATTTAAACATTTGTGTAAAACAGATCCTGCAGGAACGTCTATCAAACACAGAATATTTTGTTGTTGAACTTACCTGATATAACGTCTCAAGATAAATTTCTAAAAACTGCTTATACAGTTCTCTATCCAGGACATATTCAAGAACTAGCTTAACGAAGTGAACTCTGTCTAGGAGTAATGAGTTGACAAATAACCTCGCTAAATGGCTATCTTTTTTGCCTAGTTCAGTCTATAAAATATAAAAATGATTGATGTGTCATTCATATTTATGTTTGTATACTGTAATATAAATAACAACTGTATATCTGTCTTTCTGTCCATGAGTATTGATGCAATACATATCGTGTCTGGATATTGATAATTAACGAATGTGTGTCCTTTAAAACTCTGTTAAACACAGATTCGAATACAAACTAGGTTTTGTCGGTTGCAATTCTGAATTTATATGATTATATAAAATCTCGAAAAACAAATAAGAAGATACGATTTTGTCAATGCTCAATATCATCAATTGACTTAAATTTCATAATAATGAAATAAACACAATCTGTAGATTTACAGATCATTCGCCGATAATGGTTAAAGAAAATCTGTCTTTCAAATGATTGAAACATACGGATGTTGCATAATATAATTACAAACATTGACCTACATAATAGTATGACTAGCAGCAGTCGTTTTGTCTGATTATCTGACAATCGATTTTGAAAAGAATATACCATTGCTTTCAAATTTGTCTCTGCATAAAAAAAGTTAGATGGGCAAATTTTGCTTCTTAATTTACTGTTCCGTAGTCTGAGAATCAAAAGGAAGTTCAACATGTTGCCAGACAATAACACTTAGAATCGATCAATGGACTCGGATTGTGAATGTAAAACTTATTTTGTATCGACTTTAAAATGTTCTTTCGATTGATGTTGGACTTTTTCTGTACATAGCATATATCTATAACTTAAATCTGTATGGTGCAAAAAATAAATGAACAAATGCGTATACACTTTAATGTTATAGTGTAAGCTATGCTATACAACAGATGACACGCTATAACTTTTACATAGTAATAACTTATGTCACGAATTCTAGTTCTGAGTCGTCATAGTTCAAGTTTATTATTATTCAAATATCGAAAACATTTATCGCTTTTAAATTTTTAGCATATTTAATTATTTAATTGTATATGGCCTGTGAAAATGGGTTTTCTCTTTTACATTCAAATTGAAATTCGAATATAACGTATAAGACCATGTTAGAATTTCCAACAGTTCTGTGATTTGCAAGAATTATTCTACGTTTCTTTGACGTATGTTTGTCATCCAACTCAACCTTAATTTTTAGCATCACTTTTTATAATGCGCAGCCTGGCGGGTTAAATTGAAGAAACACAAGTGTATTGACTTCTTACGCATATACGTTGAAGGTATTCCTGTCAGTTGTCGTTTTTAACAATGTTGTTACAAAACTAAATATTGGTATTAATGCACCAATTGCAATATTTTCTTTTTTTGATAAATTGATATTTATTAATCTGATCATTACATGTATTAGATGACAATGAAATATAAAAGCTGACTCGAAGTTGTTATTTATGTTTCTTTCTTACTCGTATCGCGTCATTTGAACAGATGGACGAAAAACTAGAATAAACGTTGAGGTCAACCGATTTTTATATTAAATGCTTGTTCATGTTGTTAGATAGAAAAGCGCCACAAAGTTGAATTTGATAAAAACATACTCATGATACTGTTATTCCTGTTTTGAATTTATGTTAAAATATGCAGTGATCAAGGTGAATTTGAACATGCCTCAACTTGCAAAATAGCAATAGATTATTGTTCATATGAGTATATGAACTTATCAATATTAATAAGGTTAATAGAAATGAATCAAAAGAAGCGAAGTAACACGCAAAAAAAAAATGCGTTTTTGATATACGAATGATGTAGTTGTATATACCTTTGTATTGTGTAAAAACATTTAGCTGCGAAGTGCGTCTGAATTATTCAGTGTTTTTTTAAAACCCGGTATGTACTGTATCTTCTTTTCAACGACATGTATCAATAATCCTTGTGCATGCAGATGTTTATATTGAGATAACATATTTATGTACCTGTAACATTTTGAAAACACTTCTGTTTTCTAAATTGAATATTTCTTTCTCTGCAATGTCATGTCTGTTCCATGTATCAACTAAGTTGAGCATGTAGCCTTTTTTCATTTCTTTCTTTTTATCACCTACACAAAAACATAATCAGAATACGATTATAAGCAGGAACTTACTTAGAAAAATATGAAAACTAGTGTTAATTAACACATTTAAAAACCCGAGGCTAAAATGATGTCAAATTCAAGCTCATACGTTAATATAATTTCGAAAGTGGATAAATATCGTATTACACGAGATCTGTTGGACGAATCTGTTTCTCTGATAATTTTCTCAAACTTTTTCCTTCTTTTCGAGTGATCTGCAAAAGGATGTGTTCTTTTTATGTGACGTCATCAGGCATGGTCGCCTTTTTTATGCCGTCACAATAAGAAATTTAGAGGAAAGCAAGAAAATTCGACATCATAATCTGATTTAAACCAATGTATTACTGAGATCAAACGAACCACACGTAGATTATACATTTGTTTTTAACAATGGCTGCAGAAAAGAATAAATTGACGAAGAATTAGAGAAATATATATGTATATATATATATTGGTACCCAAATCATGACAACACTTATAACCAAGTCCATCTGATTTCACAATATAAGAAGAAATGACATATTTGTGTAACTATGTTTCAACGCTAAAATAAATCGATTCCTTTATTTTCGTGTGTACAAATTACAAAAATCATTGTCGTTGATATTTACTGTCGTTGTTATGTCAGAGACTGCATTCATTCCTTTAGCAAACTTGTAATCCGTTATATATATAAATTCGTGGTTCAACAGTTCAAAGGAAATCCACGGAAGTTAGTTCCAACGAATATTAATGATTCCACAGAAATGAAGAGTGTTATGTCGAAGTATCTTTGTTTTTAAACTTGGTAAAATTAGTTAAACAATTTTGAAATTTTAACGATACTAATACATTAGTCATATATATCACCAATAACATCCCGCTTATCAAACCATTCATCCTGTTCTTTTTTTAAATCACACTTAGGATATACTAACATAATATCTTATAAACGGGAGAACACCATTCTAACCAAAACCTATGAACATATAGCTAAATAAGAAAAGTAACTTGACTAATTTTTTGCTGTTATTGAAATGTTTGGATTCTAAATAACTTATCAAAGATTAAATATCAATATAATTTAGCAATAACCGTCGAAGTTAAATTTGAAAAAAAAACTATAGAATTTGTTTCAAGATAGAGCACAAGGTTCGCAGTAATAAACTGTATCATTTATCCAAGAGAAACTAGGAACATTTTATCAAAGTACAAAACAGTACGAAAATTCAGAATGAAATGTACAATGCTGATGATAGATTGCTGCTTACATGCAACAAATGGTTAACGTCTGATATGTGAGGTTAAAAGAATACTATTACTGTTACAGAATGAAAAACAATCTTAAGCCGTATAATAAAAGCAAAGAATATATAAAATCTTACCTTTACAAAGTATCTTGAATAATATATCTTGAATTGTCATGTCCAATGTGTAACTGGTATCAAATAACGAATGCACATGAATCTAAACGAACATGAACTCAAAATTAAACATACCAGGTCAAACTTTTGAAACGAACACATAATGCAAATCTTTGATTTTTATCTGTCGAGTTCAATATAAGTATTATGTGTTCTTCATTATAATTTCACTCTAGCATCGATGGCCTTTTAATACGGTATTCCGAGGCTTATAAGGGTGAAGACCTGGTATATCGGAGCACAACTCTTACACATGTATTGAAAATCGTAAGTGCGTTTTCAACATGGCAGTAAATTACCCAGTGATCCAGCATTGATGTTGTTTACATTTGGCTGTAAAGAGATCCAGTAAGCTATACATGTTTGACAGCAACAATCATTAAACTAAAGAACATCTTTTTTTTTAATGACGTGAATGAAAAGGTAGAAATCCTTTAAAAAAACAATGAACCGAGTCTGAGGAATTTTGGAGCAACTCTACTGACTAAAGTATCTTGTGGTATCATTTAGATAAAAAAAATGGAAGTTTTGGGAAATTCGATTTGAACAAATGTATTAAATAAAGAAATAATATATGTTGAATGCTAAGTCATTGGTCATGCATGTTAATACAGAGATTGTTGGTTTTCCCGTTTGAATGGTTTTACACTAGTAATTTGGGAGCCCTTTATAGCTTGTTGTTCGGTGTGAGCCAAGGCTCCGTGTTGAAGGCCGTACTTTAACCTATAATGGTTTACTTTTTAAATTGTTATTTGGATGGAGAGTTGCCTCATTGGCACTCACACCACATCTTCCTATATCTATTGTACTCAGTGTTTGTGTTTGGATTTTTTTCAAATATAAAAGGTACTTAATTCTAAAAGATATGATCTGAACATCAATCCTAGTACAACTTTATGCTTATACAGACCTTCTAAAATTCAAACTGACCACACGCACGACACACGCACGCACGATACACGCACGGTGAATGCACGATACACGCACGGTACACGCACGATACACGATACACGCACGATGAGCGATGAGCGTTACACGAAGGGTTAACGCAAAATGAATGATGAATAATGAACGCACGATGAATGGTAGGATTGTTGTCTCTTTGACACATTCTCCATTTCAATCCTCCATTTTATTCAATTAAATGTGATTTTCTTTATCTCTCTGTTTAGTGTTTTTACAGACAAAAACAATTCGCAGAATTAATCTAAAAAAGCAGACATTAAACACTTTCTTCTAAAAACTTTTTGCATTTAAACCTTTAAGGCTTATATTGCATGACATTGAAATAATATTTTATTATCAGTCTTATCAAGGATTTGTATAGAATCTAACTATACAAATCCTTGTTCTTTTCACATATTATATGACCTTAATAAAAGTTTCCTATATATATATATATATATAATGATTTTTGACAGAAATTTTCTTACTTAATAATTGAAGAATTCGTTCTTTTTGACACATTTAAAATTGCTGCCGTAAATGTTATTTTGCGCGACGTCAAACTGTGAAATATCGGAAAAAGATGCATTTTTTTTCGAGACTTAACCATAAGCTTAAGGGCATACGATACAGTTACAGGGAAGGTAATGACGTTGCTAACGTAATTTGTTATTTTCGCGACGTCAAACTGTGACATATCGGGAAAAGATGCATTTTTCGACAGATTTTTATCATTCAAACTGATTTAATTTGAAAACGAGTTCATGGACCCCTATTTTTCAAAACGGCATTTTGTTTCATTTTACAGGGAGATTATGTGACCCAAATTTTATAAAACTGTAAATAGAGGATTTTTTTTAATTTTGATAAACATGCAGTAAAAAATGACGTTTTTTCCTCAATTCATGAACATTTGATAAATATGAGTTATTTCTGAATAAAAAAATGTATATTTATTTAGGATATTTATAAAATACAGAAATTACCGATTACTTAACAAAAAACAATTTGTGTTTATCTATTATAACAAAAAAGTTATGTCTTTCTTTCGAAAAAGAAATTACGGCCACAAATCTAAATTTTGAGCAAACATACAAAATTTCGACCTCATTTTACTCAAAAAGTAGCACATGAAGGTATATTTTTTATTACATATTTGATTTAATCAGGTAAAAAATAGCCTATATGCAAATTTTTTCATGAACTTGTAAATACAGGATCAAAACTGTATCGTATGCCCTTAAAGGGAAACTCCGCAAAAAAATCAAAAATTGATATTATGTCCATTCTGTTTAAAAATGATCAAATTCATTGATATTATTAAAATTTTATTCTGCTAGACAAGAGATCGCCATCGATTTCAAAATTAGAGTATCAATTCTCTGCGTGTCGCCAATTTGACCATCTTTTCCGTTTTTAGCCAGGATATTTCTATGAACCTCAAAAGACCAAAGCAGTAACCTAATGCAGTCGTAATTGCGAGTGGATATCTTGTCAATCGTACGGTTGTATTATCTGACTTACTAATTTGAGACGGAAAATGGTTTTTTTTTGTAAATAACCACGGTCTGCATGTTGTTTTCAACTGTTTATATGGGAATTGGTTAAACAGTCATAGTTCAAAGTCATACATGATCATAAATAAGTGTTCCGTGAAAATTGATTTCGAAAATCTAATTTGTTCATAATTATTTTATGTAATAAACTTATTTTAATAAATTCAGACCTTAACTTGTCTGATCACCAGCATGGCTAAAGGTAATTACTCCCAAAGGTATTGTGAGGTGACACGTCCAGGTATTCAAGCGATTTCCTGTCGGGTGTATAATATACATCTCTGTCTTGCGTGTCCGATAGTGATATATACAAGTCAATATTTCTAAAACTCATACGCTTCTTTATAAATAACATTTCTGGTGTAAAGAATATTATTTATAAAAATCTAAATAATTTTAAAGAAAAAGATTTGATAAAAATCTGTTTACACATTTTTTTTCCAAGGTTAAATTTGTGAAAATGTAAGTACTCGTCTCGTTGTCAAAAGCTAAGGACAGTGTGGATTATGACATTAAATTGGTTATGTCTTTTTTTTAAATATCGTTCAAAATGTGTGTCTACGGTGATTGACACAAGAACCCCTTCATACTTTAGTACGAGAGTATAGAATGTAAACATTCAATATGGTTGTATTGGAAATCTTTTATTACAGATTGACAACTCATGGTCCGATATGCATGTAATATTTGCCACATGACGCCCATATTTCTTTCTACCATCATCATCTTATTCTTCCATATTGCTGTAAACATCGATGACCAGTTTACACCCAAACAAAATGGGAGTGATGTACATTAACACAAGGATATTACTTAGATAGTGGCAGATTGTCAAAACAATGAATTATGATAGCGTCTGACATTGCTGAGTTATGTGCAATTAGTAGTCTGTCGAGAAAAAACAATAAATAGTCGTGATAAACAATTATGTCAAGTCGCCCCAAGGATACTCGTCCAATTCGAAATTTTATTGTTTTTTCTCTATGAAATTATGACAACTATTTTTGGAACAGTACACTTTTGACTAGTACACATAAAGAGAACGCAAAGACAGTCTATATGAGGTTTTGTAAGGGGATTATGATTTTTTTTCAAAAATTTTACTTTTTCGTGTGCCATGTTAGTCAACTTGGTAAAAAGTTTGAAAATTTCAAGCCGTCAAATTCGATAAAAGTTTGTGATTTTTAAGATTACTGACCAATAAATGTTAAAACAATTTTTTCCAGGAATGTCGGGCTAAATTTGAAAAATAATGTTTTATCTAAGCTGTAAAGACTTTTCGCCGTATCAATTATTTAAAACCGTTTTTTTTACATTCAGGCTATTAGTATTTACACGATGTTTCATATTTACTTTATTATATGTTTCTTCTATGCAATATGACAGTCAGGGGTATTTCTAATTACAAAATGTGCAAAAACAGTGAATGATTTTTACCTTCTAGTTTTTTTTTACATTTTTTAGGTTACCCCAAAATTGGTCATATCCAATATACCCTTAACATTAAATGAAACTGTTAATTTCATTAAGATTTTGGCAGATGATGCATGGACCCCTAACTATTGAATGATGTAAATATAAGGAAAATTAACGAGAGAAAAATGTTGGTTTGGTGTTACCCTTAATTTGTATGGTGTCGTCGGACTTTACGTTCAGAATTCAACTCTCAATACCTTCACGTCATTTCATTATCTTATCATGATGTTCACATCGTGGGTTGAACACTTTTAAGTATTCTAGTGTTTTTGTTGGTATGGATAACAACATTTTGTACCATGAAGGTTATGACAGTATATGCAAATACGACCTTACGTCCATTATCACTGCTAACGAGCATCGATGTATTCTATGACAAGTTGTGCTTATTGACTGAATCGTGTATGATACTGGACTCTTGCATTGATGTACATACATTTTTAGTTCAGTGGCAGATCAACTGAATTATGCCCACGTTTTTAAGTTTTATGGTATAAACAAACAAGTGTGACTAACTAAAAACTTATAAATGTATTTGCGCTACGGATCATGAAAATTAGTCTATATTTTTTGTCATCTTATTTTTTCTGACATATTTATTGAGTGTTAATTCACGTGCATAAGTGTTGGTAATCCTCGAAGGGAATAAACGAAATGTAATGTGCATTCTACAATACGTTAATTTTTTAATATTAAAAAATAAAATGTGCTAAATAGAAACTAAAGCTCATATCGTGAAAAATAATATAAGAGATAGGAGAGGTAGATTTAAAATCGAAAGATTAAATTTCTTATGAATACCATAATGGGTATTTCTTCCTCGTTTGAGTTCTCAGAGAGGAAAACAATATTTGTGAAATAATAGACAAATTATTAACATATTAATGAACTCATAGTGAACGAACTCGTAAATGATATCAGACCATGACTATAAAATACGTACACAATTTCTATGTTGCTTTAACACTGACTTCATTTTTATCGCTAGGTTTTCACGTGTGTTTAGGCTTAAATCTGTTTGTTCATTATACGATTCGCCCAATGTTTTTGCTGCTTCTATCATTTCGTATAAGAATGTGTCAGAAAATACACTGTGTTGTTCGCTGTAAAAAAGGAAAAAGATGAAGTGTCAAGAAATAATGGTACAATAATTTATAAAAGCGTATATGTAAAATGTCCTTTTTTATTTTGATGATTCAACAATTTTTCATTGTCTTCGATTTCAAAATTGTCTTCTCAAATTACTTTCCTGTTTTTATATCTTAAGTCACTTTCTTCATCATGTATCTCGTTTAACTAATCAATGATTGAACATGTGAATACTACAGTCTACCTTTGCTTAAAGTTGTTACAAAAAAAAAGATATTAGCAGAAACACAATACCTGAATAACAGTTGGGGTTATACAAAAAAATGTGTCCACAAAATTACAGATCTCCAAGGTAGATTTGAATAGGGGTAATTCAATTGATTTGAAACGAATTGATCAGTACAGAGACTTATTTCAAATTGTTAAGGTCTAGCCACTTCAGCTTGAAGTGTTGGTTCATTTGGAATATATGTCCTAAAACTTTATAAACACTCGGTAAATATGTTAGGTTTAAAGATTAAACAAAATATTTGGTAAAAATTCATATAATTAAAAAAGTGTAGATCATTTCGTACATAACATACATGCATTAGGCACAGTACTTTGATTGGTAATTCATTGTAGATGTATAAATAAACAGCCGCAGCTATTGTACATGTTTATCATTCTAATTTGCGTAAATTTGCGTAAGTTGTAGCTATTCATCCGAACTACTCTCCTGCAAGTTTGAGGTTAAGGTAACTTAAAAACCAGGTTTAAGGTGGTATGGGAGTCTAAAATAAAAATGATAGAATTTGTTCATACTTTGTCAAAATGTAGTATCAATTGATACATGTTCAAAAATATTATAAAAATGATAGGTCACCGCGCATTTTCTCAAGCTACAGGTTGTGATAAAATGAAACATTTTGTATGGATTATACAGGAAAAAACACCATTTTGTGAATAGAAACTAAACAAAATGATAGAATTGTGAAATAAATTAGGAAAAGATTGCTTTCAGACAATGCTATGAGAATATCTAAAGAAAAAATAGGGTAACCGTACGTTTTTTCTGGCTAAAAGACAAAATAGGAACATTTCATGTAGAGTCCTTCAGAAAATGCACTGTTTTAGAGTTACCTCCCCTTAAAATGCCAATTTGAAAATATTCAAAAACAACAAAAAATAATTTACTCTTAATAGTTCTAAGTTGTATTCTTATGAATTGGTTCTTTTAATTGAAAATTCACATTAGATATCTGCATTCCTGCATCAAATTTTGCTAACTTGATAGAAAATATGGACCTTAGATTCTCTGTTTTTTACAATCCAAGATGGCGAAAGACACCCATACCACCTTAACCCCAAATTTCATTTGTAAAATGTATTTACAAAGTGAGGAATATGACAGTTATTTTTTACTTGTTACGTTGATTGATAGCATGTGCGTTGTCTGTTTAATTGTTTTTGACAAATTACATGAAAAACATACTTAAAGTCAATATTGTACGAACTTGCGTTTTGGCATACTAATTTTATATCCCTTTGAAAGAAAGTCTGCAACAGTACCAGAACCGTCTATTGCCAAAATATGAATTTCCCGTTCCAATGACTTTATAGCAGAATGAAACGAATTTTCTTCACCTCCAACAATAATCGTTATAAATGGGATCTTTGAATGTTTACTGCACGCTATGATTAAAATGAGAATATTAAACATTATATAAAATAATTCTTGATTATATATCAATCGAGTAGTTGCTAACCTAATCAATCTTCATACTTTTATATATTTAAATCATGCTCTATAAATTGATATAAAATATTATTACCGTCTTATTCTGGTAGATAAGGTTTCATGTTAAACATGTTTCATACACTTTATGGATTGAAACCGTGTAAGAAATATGTTTGCTTAACATGACATAATTAAATAAAAATAATAAAAAATAAAAAAGAATGTCATTGCTTATTATTCCCTAATGTAGCATCGGATTAATACTAACGGTGGATTACAAGCTGATATTCAAATATCTGTCCATACAGAGTGCAGTGGTTCTTATAAAATTTACATAATCTCACTTTCTTCGTTGACCATTTTACATAGATTACTCGTTTTTATTGAACTCTAGGTCTATTAAGCATCTACAAGGTTAACTCTTTGTATGATTTATGTGCATTTATAATATTGTTATCTCGAAATTATCACGTCATGAAAGGTTAATATCTTCACAAATAAATATTTACCTTTTACTGTTGAAATTAAACATTACCAGTTTATAAAATGGATCATGAAAACAAAGTTTTTTGGCCCACCTACACATTGAAAAATACATTATACTAATTAAAATGCTTATAGTATAATGGGGTCCACTTATATCATGTAGAGTACTTGTTAATGCTCTAAAATAAATACGTAGTATGAAAACACATGTTTAGCATTCATTTTTGTTTTCAAAGGTTTCTTGTTTATTAATTTCATTTAATTTGTTAGTAATTATATTGTGCAAGGACATTTATTAACCAGCCTTACCTGTGATATAATGTTCCAGGCCATTTTGGTTCAGCTGAATATGTGAGACATTTGATGTCGGTCTGCTTCGTTCCTGTATTAATGCACGTTTGAATAAAGAAAAGAAGAAAATACCGTATGATTTGATAATATGTTCATCATCATTTCAGATAATGCGAATTTGTTCTTCTAACAAATCTAATTCATCTTCGAGTTATTTAGCGACATTATGCTAGCATCGTTTTATGTTAGAATTCTGCAATTATTAATCAACAAATAATAGAAAGACTATAAAACCAAGTTATTATAATTAAAATATTGTTTTGTTTTATATATAAGATATAATGTAGTAACAAAAGCAATACCAAAATATCGTATGGTGCAAAATCAATCTGGAATCCTTATGACATATCCATAAAAATAGCATATGTCTTATGTGATTCTTTTTTTTTTACGTAGAAATCAAAGACTACAAAAACTCTTTCTCAAATAAAGGAAACCAAAATGTTAAAACATGACCTTCCACTGGAATGAACACAAATATTGTGATGACATCTTTGTCGGTGCATAAACAATTATCAAATTACCGTAAGTAACGATGATATATTGCTTAAGTTCAGGTGTCATTTCAAATAAATATAAAACGTAACATCCAATTGCATACGAAAAAGGTAAACATTATTTCCAATAAAAAAATCAGTCCTGCAGTCCATTGCTGTAAAACGGTTATGAATCATAGACCTATGTCTTTGATGTTTCATAACACCATTCTATTTTATATGGGGTTTGTATAAAATATTTTGAAAAATTGAGAGGGTCACATGGCAAAAACAGCTGGTAAATAGAGAAGAAAAGGAGGAATAAGTTCCAGTGATTGTGACCATGTTATCTATTAGTATGTTTGTCTTTTTCGTTTTTATCACTAATGATGTCAGTTTTTTTCGATTTGTTGGTTTGACTATTCCTCTGGTAACTTTAACCCCTCTTTTATATGCAATGCAATGTTATATTACGTGCAAATGTGTATCTAGTTCTGGACAGAAAAAACATTTGGGCATGTCAAGTATATGTTTATTATATATAAAACAAAGACCTTTTCGGCATAATTTGTTTTGATCAGTGCAAATTTAACAAAAACCAATAATGTGGAAAATGGTGCTGTTCTACTCATTATGTGAAGCTGTATTTGCTTCTTTGACCTTGTATGTAATCAAATATGTTAACATTTGTTCAGGCTATTCCAGTGACATATTTTAAACACAAAATGGTGTTCGTAGATGGAGTCTTAAAAAACAATTTAGAAGAAATTATACTTTCTAATTTGTTCAGACTCATGTGAGAATCTATTTTATGATATTGTTATTACCACGTTATTATCTTTAACCTATCTAATTTTTATACATTCTTCATTTAAATTGGGCAGGTTCTAGGTTTTTAATATAGCTACCAACATGACCAACCAATCTTCTTTTTTTACAATTTACCACTACGAAAAAATGTTTTTCTTGTAAGTTATCGTCGTATTTCAAAATTTTAATGTAGTGGATCTTTGGTTTTCATACCTTTTGTGTAGTTGTATTAAAATCCTTGTGCAAAACACGTGAATTACTTGTCTCATTGTCCCCTCCAGTCACATCTTCCACAATATTTCCAATGCATGTAGATTCTCCTTCAGTGACTATCCAAACATCTTATATGAAACAAATTATAGATATTGTTATTGCAGTAACGATGATGTGAATCAAAATAATAATGATTATTTTTATCCATATAAATTTAGTGGCAACATATTAATCATTGTGGTTGTTATTAAAATAGTTTTTTTGAATTATCTATACTATTAAACTAGAAGACCTCATATTGTGTGTCGCTTCTCTTCTTTCCACAATATATTAATCAACACGCTTCTGTGTCCTATAGGTAACGTGCATAGTCGCATTTATCAGCCATTCTTATGAGTATTCAGATTGAGTTATTTGGGTGAAAAACGAGGAAAAAGGCATCCGGATATTGCCCCGTCATTGAACGAAATTTTAATTCAGATTAGACTTCCGGTTTGCGTTTTTCTTTGAACATACACATACTACGAATTAAGTGTATTTTAATTATATTGCTATCATTTTCAAGTTTACTATCCACGGCGGTCACAGAGTTTATTAAATAGAGGGTCTGTATACTATACCAATGATCACCATGGATCGATTAGTAAACTCAGAATTGACAGTAAATACACTTTAATTTATTCATATAGTAATAAAATTGAGAATGGAAATTGGGAATGTGTCAAAGAGACATCAACCCGACCATATAAAAAACAACAACAGAAGGTCACCAAAAGGTCTTCAATGTAGCGAAAAATTCCCGCACCCGGAGGCGTCCTTCAGTTGGCACCTGAACAAATATATACTAGGTCAGTGATAATGAACGCCATACTAATTTCCAAATTGTACACAAGAAACTAAAATTAAAAAAATACAAGACTAACAATGGCCAGAAGCTCCTGACTTTGGACAGGCGCAAAAAATGCGGCGGGGTTAAACATGTTTAAGAGATCTAAACTCTCCCCCTATACATCTAGCCATTGTAGAAAAGTAAATGCATAACAATACGCACATTTAAAATTCAATTCAAGAGAAGTCCGAGTCTGATGTCAGAAGATGTAACCAAAGAAAATAACAAAAATGACAATAATACATAAATAAAAACAGACTGTCAGCTCCAGACTTCAGTTAAACTGATTGAAAGATTATGATTAAATCATATGAATATCAGGCACAATTCTTCCCGTTAGGGGTTTAGTATCATACCTTCATAACATATATGAGAAGAACATAGCCCGTGTCATGCCAACATGTAATGAATGTTCATAATATACAGATAAGGGCTACAATAATTCATGTGAACTTTTGATACCTGTTCTGAAATTCTCCAGTCATAAAATATTTTACAAAATTCATTGATTACAAAAAAAAAAGAAGATGTGGTATGATTGCCATGTCACAGTTGAGACAACTCTCCACAAGAGACCAAAAAAGAAATTAACAACTATAGGTCACCGTACGGCCTATAACATCAAGCAAAGCCCATACTGCATACTCAGCTATAAAACGCCCCGTCATGTCAATGTAAAACAATATAAACGAGAAAACTAGCGGCCTTATTTATGTACAAAAAATGAACGAAAAACAAATATGTAACACATAAACAAACGACAACTTCTGAATTACAGGCTCCTCACTTAAATGTTCATTACATTCTAAAGGTATTTTCATATTGAAATTGATAGACAACCAAAAATTGGGAATTTTGAAAATAAAGGAGGAGGGAAAATAGAAACATTTTTCTGTCCCCAATAACCTATGACTAATGATACTTTTGCTAAAATTCTCCAGTCATTCAATATTTTACAAAGTGCTTCCAACAACACTTTACATACTGTAAACTACGCTCTTACTGCCCGCGATATCGCGGGTGTGTTCTAGTATGTTTCAATTCACTATTTTCTTCCATAATATATATTACTTTTTTAATAATGAAAATGATTTAAAACACGACTTAGTCTGCTTTTATGTAACGATAGCATTTTAAGCATAATATTGTTTGTCTACTTCCTGTTGTTACATACCTTGTTTTAGGTTTCCAAGCTATCTTTAATAACTAATGCATAATACATTATGTTATCAATAACTCAGAGATGGTACAGTAACATTTATCAAATTTAAGAAAAGTGTGGTATTCACACGAATTGCAAATGAAAAGATAATAAGGACGCAGGCAGGTTAAAACATCTTTTTACTGTGTTTTTGTAGAGGATATATTTTTTCCAGTTTCTTAAAGAAGTTAGTCAGTACTTTATGATTGATGTCAATTTCCATTCATATGTTCATTTTTCTTTACCAAAACTGGTTTTGTAAGTTTTACTCAAGTGTTTTAACTCATCAAAGCAATTGGGATCTCAAGGAAAGTAAAATCTGGGGATTCATAACATTTGATAATGTTAATTGTTTTTAATTTTAGGACATTAAATATATATCATTGGATGAACAACAAGTAAATGACAGTAATAATATGAACTGATCAGCTGTATGATTGACTAAGACAACTTGTTTAATGCCGTAATTTGAACTATAGTGGTTTATTTTTACGAATTATTGTGACTTTGACGGAGACTTGTCTCATTGACACTCATGCCACATCTTCTTATACTTTTGTGTGTTTTTATATGAAATATAGTTTGCTTAGTTTATTTAATAAATAATATGATTTTTTTTCTTTAGTATCACATCTTTATCAACTCAATTACCAATATCATCTCAAGAGCTATGTTCGAGGGATTATATTGGTTGATAATTGATACTGTGTATGATATTAACAAAATGCAATATTAAGTACACTTTATTATGTTTATTATGCTCATCGAGTACAACTTATCTCTTTAATGTATTTTTTCATTAGACATAACTTATACATATAGAGCATGTTAAGGGTTTGAAAAAGCATTGCTGCTGTTGCTCATGTCGATTACATTAAGTCATACAGATCAAGGACCTGTTAAATCCTTTGCATGAATGACTAAAATTGAAAATAATACGAATGGCGGATACAGCATCATTATCATCAATTGTACAGCACTATTGACATTGGTCGTATTATGTATACAA
Organism: Mytilus galloprovincialis; assembly: GCA_037788925.1. Taxonomy (NCBI): domain Eukaryota; kingdom Metazoa; phylum Mollusca; class Bivalvia; order Mytilida; family Mytilidae; genus Mytilus; species Mytilus galloprovincialis. Next base: position 29,045,384 of record CM075343.1, on the reverse strand, counting down.
GTTACTTGTATTTTCTTCAAGATGAATACAAAGTTACATTTACTATCAGTAAAATCGTGTGCCAAGTAATGTGGATTTTTTTTCTGCGGAGGGTTGATCTGTTCAGTTTATAGTAATTCTAAAACTTTTTTTTCAACAGTGGAGTTCTGGTATATAAGCATTTTCTGGGTTTATTGACCATTTTGTATACACATGTAACCATTGCAACAGTTAAATATATGTCTAGGTAAGAGAAAAGTAAAGGCCCTATAAAGAGATGAAATTTTACCTGTTGTTTGAATAAATTCAATGAGACCACTTTTAAGTTGATTCTTGACCATTTCATTTGGCAGATAATTATCCGACTCTCCTATGATAGACAGGAGTGCAACTGGGCTGTCTCTTTTTCTTATTTGTTTATTCTCTGATAAATTTGTACACTGAAAAATGAAAGTGATAATAAAAATGATTATTATTGATATACTGATAAATAACGTTTTTTGATTCGAACGTCACTGATGATTCTTTTGTAGACGAAACGCGCGTCCGGCGTAAACACTAAATTTATTCCTGATATCTATGATGAGATTATTTGCCATATACATTTAAAAGACAGTTCTATCGGGAGTTACAAAATAACGATATGACGCCTGTGGAGCACATAGATATGTAATTTGTCACCACTAAACAAGTTTCAAGTTCATGGTTATCAGTCATCATTCTTAGGATACAATGTGTCTCAAATAACTAGAAAGTAAAATCACAAAAATACTGAACTGCGATAAAAATTCAATACGGAATCAAATGGCAAAATCAAAAACCCAAACACATCAGATGAATTGATAACAACTATCATAGTCTTGACTTGGTACAGGCATTTTCTTATTTAGACTTATTTTCTTCGAAATTTAGCCAAACCAAAAAACTCCTGAAATGAAATTTTACCAACTTATTGTCCCTGTTCAGACAGTTTTGACTGTGTAATTTACAAGTGTTAATAACCTACCCCTTAACTCGTTCTTTCATATTAGGTTATGTTTTTGTTTTAATTCAACGATCGACACCTTTTTTTAAGTAGTCTTATGTCGACTATGGTTCTTATTAGATACACATCATTATAATCTACAAGCAGATATAAATTTTGCTCATTCCTATGTTAAAATGAAAAAAAAAAATTAAAGAATAACAGACAATAAATAACAGTCTCTATGTATGCGCCTGTCCCAAGCCAGGAGGCTGTTATTCAGTTGTTGTCCTTTGCTTTTCGTCCATTGTTAGTACATCAATAAGGGCCGTTTATTTTCTCGTTTGAACTGTTTAACATTTGTCATTTCGGAGCCTTTTAAAGATGATTATGCAGAATGGGCTTTTCTCATTATTGAAAGCGTCACGACGATTTATATTTGTTAATGTTTGTGTCATTTGGTCTATTGTGAATAGTTGTCTCATTGGCAATCATACCACATCTTCTTTTTATAATAACATTGAATTTGGAAGGAATTTACTTTTAGAATATTATTTTGTTTACAGAATATATAGACAGTATTTGTACGAGGCTAAGAAACAGGTATATTACGAGCTTCATTTGACAATTAGTTTTGTATATTGTTTTGGCAGTGATGCACAGAAAAACTTATATGTATTGCAATTATTTTCGTTTTAAGCTGTTGAGCTGTAATATTAATATTACACATTCACCTAAAGACGGGCTCACAGAAAAGAGTATCGAATGGTCAACAATAATACATCGCTCAAAGTAAATAGTTATGTATGATAACATCACAAATTCGAAAGCAAAAACAAAAACCAAAACATTGATCGAATTTTAACAGAGGAATATGAGTTGTGCTTTTCGTTAAAATTTATAACCTAGCAAATAGAGTTAACCCTGCTGTTGATGTTTGTCTGTAAGCAGAATATGAGTTTGATTCCAATTTCTCTTGATAAGTGCTTAAAATCAAACGAACGTAAATAAATCTATGGTTCACATAAGATTAAGCAATACGTCATTTGAATGCGACTGCAATACACAGTTTGAGGTAACGAGGACAGAGGTTCTACACTCGTCAACAGCAATACACAAACCAGTCCGGAAGATAGTGATATATGTTAGGCTATATCTGTATGATAAGACACTCATTGCAGGATACAATATTTAAGTGCACTCTTTCGACTTTTAAAAGATTTAAGTACTTTAACAATGATTGATTCTTTTAGAACACGTGATATTCACAAGTCGTCATTTCTTGCATCAAATAGGTTATGTCAATGGTAAGACAGTCAGAAAAAACAGAGAGTGAGACAGAGAGTGAGTAGAAATATTTTGATATACATACTAGTGGACATCGCGATCTATTTTGTGAACACGTCATTGTTTCTCTTTTTCTGGACCTAAAATTAAAGTAAAACAGTTTTTAATACTACAAAATGTCTAAAATAACTGCATACATGTTTCACCACCAAATCCAAGTACGTCACATCTGATTGCAAATTAAAAAGGGTCGAAAAGAAAATATTCCCTTTGATTTTAGAGTTGTAGGAAAAATAGCCTGTTCCTATTCCATTCTCAATTTTTAGTTCTTCACATATCCAGAAATCAACGCCACTTTGCCTATTTGAATATTATACTAAAGAAATCGGATACGGGTCACGGAAATTACATTAAAATGATAGGGATTTTTTTTTTTAAATTGTCTGTTTTAATTTTAATTTACGTGATAGACAGGTTGCCGGGTCAGAAAATGAATATACACAACAATATACACCATGCATTTGAACAAAACATAATGACTGTTGTTGCAAAAATACAGGTTCCTGAGCTATTTTAAAAATCGAAACATTGCAGTGTAGAATACAGACTAAAATGGCTGAAACGTCAAATTTGCAAACTTCGTGTTAAAAATTGGCTTACAAGGTCATTACAAAAACAGGTTGCCGGGGTGAAATTTGAAACTTGAATTTCCAAAGAATAAGCAAATCCAAACCTTGTATGGGTAGTCGTTGAACTGTAGGTTCCCACGTAAAATTAAAATGTCACTATTTTAAGAAGAATAAACTCACGAAAGCACGAACAATTCAGTAAATTCGCGACCATAGTTTTGATTTTGACCCCCTGACAACTTTACGGAAATGTCAAAGTGATTGTAAATAAGGACTTTGTGACGGGCAACTTATAATAGCCGTGTTTTAAAGATTTTAATGATGTCAAGCCTATCAAGCCAGTCCAGTTCAAACTACTATCACGTGGTACAATTCTCATTTACATATTATGAATATTAATTAGCAAAACCACTACTCATTTCTGGCTATGATTGAAGATAAAGTCATATGCATATATCTTGGGTGTTTCAAAACACCATTATTTTTTTCTATTTGGTGTTTCTATGGAAGATTATGGAGAACAGAGTTAAGAGGTGAAACAAAGATAATTTAAGCACAATGTTTTGAAAAGTGAACATTTAACACAGACTTATACCGGAAAATCAATTTTGGTATTACACTTTTATATTTATATCTTTGATGGAAAGTATAAGTTCAACTAAAAACTTAATGTTAGGAAATTGCATTAATTCCAAAGAAAGTCTCTCGTGTTGATCAATATGATAAGCACTGCAAACAATGAATGTATCAATCGCCTCGAGAATGTAAAATAAATAAAAAATATATACAGACTTAAATTAAATTTTACCACTGTTTTATAATGTTGTTAATGCTGTTGATTATATTCTTTGCAATTGTGATCTTATTCAAAATTTATTAGTTTTTATCTTGTGAGGGAAATAAAGGCAACAGTGGTGGTGGTAAACCGCTGTTCGAAATTCATTAATCGATTGAGAAAAAACAAACACATCCGGGTTACAAACTAAAACTAAGAGAAACGCATCAAATATAAGAGGAGAACTACGACTCAACATAAACACAACATTAAATGTAACACACACAGAAACTAACTATGATATAACAATGGCCATTTTCCTTACTTGGTACAGGACATTTTAAGAAAAAAGAGGACTGAACTTGGTTGAATGGCATGCGAAACCGCCCGCTTTTAAGGTAATGTTAAATATAACATTAAAATAACAACATTACATGACAGGATTACATTACAAATAAATGGAAAAATATATAACACAGGGAAACATATCTAATAAAAGGAAAGCCTGTCATTGAAAGGACAATATTTTACACAGTGCCATTACAAGAAAAAAAGAAATTATAATTTAGAAAAGAAATAATGGCAGTCCAAATTTATAGCAAAGGGCACTTTGCGAACCTTTGAATGCTTTTTAGCTCTGATTCCCTGCCCGGCTTTGTCTGTACTTTTTCAAATATTTGACCTCGAGTATTGCACCACTCAAGCAAATGCTCATAAAGTACAAAAAAAATTGTGCTTTTTGTGTTATTAAAGAGTATTTTTGTAATTCTTTATGATATTTATTTTTGGAAAATATTTCTTGTCAAAACTAAGGTTTTATTCCAATTTATTTAATAGCACAATCCATTTTGTACCTAAATCCTACAGAATATTTTAAACATCGTTGAAACCCAGAAATATCATTATTCAGGATGTAACAAGTAAAACAAATACATTTAGAAAAAAAACAATGAATTAAAAGAAATCAAAATACAACAAACAATGTTTTATCGGCGCTGTAATCATATTCAGTTTTTCTTTAGGAGATTGAAAAGATTCAATCACAATCATTTAAATTCATTTAAAGGTTGTCAGCAATGTTTTGGCAACGCATGACATGGCAAGCATGTGTTTCAAATACTTGTTAATGGATGATGACGGTATATTCTAGACTTAGTTTATTTCGTGTAAGTTTTAAATAAAGAATTAGTACAAAAAGTATTGACAGCAAATGAATATTGGATAGAAAAACACTTAGAAACTCTAGTTGACTGTAATGTTAAAATAATAATTGCTTTTACTTTCCTGTGTTGCATTGTGTGTATTTATAATACAAAAGCACCTTTTCTAAGTATCGCTCCTAGAATCCCGATGATCTCATCAAAATTTTATTAAGTTCACAAACGAACAGAAACAAGGAAAATATAATTAATCAATGATAGTCAATTGCGAATTAATCTGCAAACCAAATATAGAACTAGAGGCTCTAAAGAGCCTGTGTCGCTCGTCTTGGTCTATGTGAATATTAACCAAAGGAAGCAGATGGATGAATGACAAAATTTTGTTTTAGTAATGGTTATGTGTTTGTACATCTTACTTTACTGAACATTCTTGCTGCTTACAATTATCTATATCTATAATGAGCTTGGCCCAGTATTTTCTGTGGAAAATGTTAGTGAAAATAAAAAAAAATTATGAAAATTGTTGAAAATTTACTATAAAGGGCAATAACTCCTAAAGGGGTCAACTGACCATTTTGGTCATGTTGACTTATTTGAAAATCTTACTTTGCTGAACATAATTGGTGTTTACAGTTTATCTCCATCTATAATAATATTCAAGATAATAACCAAAAACAGTAAAATTTCCTTAAAATTACCAATTTAGGGGCAGCAACCAAACAATGGGTTGTCTGATTCATCTGAAAATTTCAGGGCAGATAAATCTTGACCTGATAAACAATTTAACCCCGGTCAAATTTGCTCTTAATGCTTTGGTTTTTCAGTTATAAGCCAAAAACTGCATTTTACCCCTATGTTCTATTTTTAGCCGTAGCGGCCATCTTGGTTGATTTGCCCGGTCACAAATCACAAGTTTTAAATTAGATAGCCTAATAATGATTCTGGCTATATTTGGTAAAATTTGGCCCAGTAGTTTCAGAGGAGAAGATTTTTGTAAAAGTTAACTAAGATTTACGAGAAATGGGTAAAAATTGACTATAAAGGGCAATAACTCCTAAAGGGATCAACTGACCATTTTGGTCATTTAACTTATTTGTAAATCTTACTTTGCTGAACATTATTGCTGTTTACAGTTTATCTCCATCTATAATAATATTCAAGATAATAACCAAAAACAGTAAAATTTCCTTAAAATTACCAATTTAGGGGCAGCAACCCAACAATGAGTTGTCTGATTCACCTGAAAATTTCAGGGCAGATAAATCTTGACCTGATAAACAATCTAACACCGGTCAGATTTGCTCTAAATGCTTTGGTTTTTGAGTTATAAGCCAAAAACTGCATTTTACCCCTATGTTCTATTTTCAGCCATGGCGGCCATCTTGGTTGGTTGACCGGGTCAAAAAACACAAATTTTAAACTAGATACATCAATGATGATTGTGTCCAAGTTTGGTTTAATTTGGCTCAGTAGTTTCAGAGGAGAAGATTTTTGTAAAAGTTAACGACGGACAACGGACGACGGACGACGGACGCCAAGTGATGAGAAAAGCTCACTTGGCCCTTCGGGCCCGGTGAGCTAAAAATTACTCAGTATAATGAAAAAGTATGTTCAGTAATATTGCAAAAAAGAATATTTATCGGTCTATTAAGCTTATAACATATTTTATTGTATTTTTAATTCTTACTACACCTTACGAGATCTATGATATACAACGTTGTACTCACAAATACAGGTTGTGCGATATATTTGTCGTTTTACTTACTGAAATAAAAATGAAAATACATGTAACTGTAAAGATACTATTGAATGTACCATGCATGCAAAGATTGAAGTCATTACAAAACATTGGTATGCATATTACTTATATACACTCTTTATTTTTTCACTTTTTAGACTACTTGAAATACAATGTATGGCTTACATGTTCGTCGTACGAATATTTGCATGAATTGTTTAAGTCTCACAACATAAACGGGTATGAACTGTAGAAAAGAAACAACTACTCTCTTAGAATTTTTTATTTTAATCTTAAATGTTGATTTCATATGATGTATTTTATAACAAAACTAGTTGTTCATATCAAAATTGATTTACTTGTGACTGTACAACTACTGCACCAACATTACCTTTCTCGATCGTGTACTTGAGGCGTCTCTCTTGTTTTCGTTCACTTCACTCCTACTTGAGTCCAACGAATAACTTCTCGGTGGAAGTGGTGAAGGTCGAAAGAACATTGTGTTCTCCATATTTGAATTCCAATTTCAGCTATTCTAAAAGATATGCTAAATGCATTAATTATTCAAATGCATTCTCTACTCTATATAGAAAAGAAGATGTGATGTGATTGTCATTGAGACAAGTGTCCACAAGAGACCAAAATGACACAGACATTAACAATTATAGGTCACCGTACGGCCTTCAACAATGATCAAAACCCATACCGCGTAGTCAGCGTTAAAAGGCCCTGATATGACAATTTTAAACAATTCAAATGAGAAAAACTAACGGCCTTATTTATATAAAAAATGAACGAAAACAATTATGTAACACATAAACAAAAGATAACCACTGAATTACTGGCTCCTGACTTCGGACAGGCACATACATAAATAATGTGGCGTGGTTAAACATGTTAGCGGGATCCCAACCCTCTCCTAACCTGGGACAGTGGTATACCAGTACAACATAAGAACGAACTATAAAAATCAGTTGAAAAAGGCTTAACTCATCAGATGGACAAAAATACAATTGGACGTGGCCGGGTACTTGTATATCCCGACAACAAAAAGACACTAGGAACAGAATCGAGAGTACTTGCCGTTATTTGACAGATAATTAAAGACCCTGACAACTAATAAAAAAATTATGCATCTAAGACAAAACCATCAATCCGTACACATCCAATATCCAATGGATTTAGTGTAAAGACGTCATAAACAGTCCGGTACCTTTTGCAAAGCTAAGTTACAGGTATCGACAGATTGTAGATCCATGAATGATCTTATTGCAGTGTTCAGTTGGTAACCTTTAAGAATAAGATTATTTAAAGGAGCGATAAGTTTCCGTAAAAATTAGGATATTCCATCACGTTTGAAATAAGTACAACCAAACTTTAAAACGAAATCTGTATATCTATGGAAAAATTTAGCATAGGTTTTAATTGATTTATGGTAACGGTATCTCTGGTTTCACAATTTCCCAGTAATAAATAAATTGCGTTCGTTAAAATTAAAAACGTCAGAACAGACACGGGCCTAGCGAACGAGCTGTGAAATATAAACACCGCAAGATGGTGCCGAAGGAATATCACCATCTAAAAATGGAAAGTTTACACTAGCCTTTTGTCGTAAATTTTAGTGTGAAGTTTCCCGTTTAAAACCGAAATATCTTAATCCAGGAGAGGATACCACACTTATAGAAACTTAACTTTTTTAATTACAGACACCCTTTGCTGAATCTCAATATTAATGACCTAATTTCAACCCTCCTGGTTGCAACTGTGCTAGTTTCTTATTTATTTGTGTTAATGAACCGATTTTGTCCGTTATTGTCGATGACATGTACTATAGCAATAACACTTTTGCTATTAAGGCCTGCAATATCGTGAGCCTAGATTAAATAATTGAAAACAAAACAAAAATCAATTACAATGAAGTGGCATTTCAGTAGTGTCAGTAGTGTCAGCATTAAAAGAAATCGTCAGGCGTCTCAGGCTTTTGTTAGTCTTTTATGTTTTTAGTTTTAGTTCAATTTTATGTTTATATGTTCATTTTAGTGTGACGTCCATTTTCACTTTACTAGTATACAGTTTTTTTGGAGTCTGATGACCACCTCCGAGTTTGGGTTTTCTCGCTGCGTTGGAGACCCATTGGTGACCTTCGGCTGTTATCTGCTCTTTGATTGGTGTCTCTTTGACATATAATAAGTGAGTACAGATTGTATGTTTAACAGAATAATTTCATTTATGAAATCCATACATTGTAGCCACATTTATAACACAATAACTGTAATATTCCTATAATTAACGACCGATAAATTAGTAGTTATAAAGCTTTTTAAAGATATGAACTCCATATTTGCAATGCTTCATTGTTACATTTTAAATGAGAAATATTTTGTTATTGTATGTTTACTAAGTCTTGTAAGTAGAAACAGTGTTCTTTTCTTTAGTATGTTTAATCCATAAAACTAACACAAACGTGAACTGTAATGTGTTTTGTAAATTTAGTCGCTGAAAGTTGGTATAGCTTTGACATATGTAGCGCATCACATTGCTTTTGTTTTCTACTTATTAGTTTTTATTCTTACTGCTTGTTTTAAAACGTAAATTAACAATTATATCAAAAACCAAGGGTATCAAAACGAAAGTTCCTAATCAAATGGCACAATGTAAACCTTAAAAACCTCAAACAAATGAATTACACCTGTTATAATCCTGTCCTTGTACAAAATTTACCTTATGTATAAAGATGTGGATTAAAAAATTATAACTAGCTTAATCTCTTGAATGGCAGTCGCATACAATTCCATTATGTTGACAACGATTTGTGAAGAAAACAAACATGCACAGAGACGTCATCTGTACAAATTTAGTAAATTAAAAATGTAATTAAAATATGTAACCAAAACTCGAAGGCGCCCCGAAATGATTAGCAGATCATGTAGCACTCATCGTGTTGCTAATGTCAGTACAAATCCGGTTATCTCTGTAGGTAATCTTTGATGACAAAATAAAGGATTGTGGTGATGATAATTGGAAAATATCCGTCGTCATCTCTGATTCAAATTTTCAAAAACGGTCTACAAACGATTGATAACATCCGTAAAATTTTCGACGGATTGATCTCAACTTAAACTTTGATTCAATTGCTTCCTTGTACGCATCAACCTGTATCAAGAAAATAGTGAAAGAAAATATATGTTCTAAAATATCATTTAAGGTAGCACAATACAAAGATTTTATAACTCCAACTCCCAAGTTTTAAAATGCTGTAACTTTCTTAATAATGCTTGAAAATTTATAAAAGTGGTAGTTTTGGATAGCTAACAGATTACTCTTTAAATTAATGCAATGTTAGTATTATGCAACAATTATGTAACCAATTATAATGTTAATTGTGTCTAAAATATTTTTCACCAAATTTCCACTTTCAAATGAAATTAACTTCTGCATAGGTATTTATTATATGTTGTTTCTATGGCCATTATCTACAAAAGGGTGTCTCAGATTTTCGATAGAATGTATAGAACAAATTTTACACCTAATTAAACATTATCTTCTTTTATGTGGTTAGGATGTTTACACTAATTAGAGATTTGTGAACGAATGGAATACCATAGAGACAATCTGAGACACCCTTGATGTGTTGATTAAGATTTCGTTGATATTTTCTGTATAGTTAGAGAGATGACAGAGCTAAATTCATTCGAATGAACTTAGCCAGATTTTGCCACTAATTATATAATAATTGATTACATAATGATTGCATAATAAAAATATTGCATTAATTTAAAAGATTAATCTTTTATCTATATATATATATTCCTCTTTTATTATTTTCTCTGCATTCATAAGAAAGTTACAGCATTTCAAAGGCTAGTGATTGGAAGTAAACAAATCTTTGGATTGTGCTACCTTAAACAAGGAGATACATGTATATATATATTTAAGGAATGACTGTAACATAGTTTCTGTCTATGAAGAAATAACATAAAAAATGTGGTGTACACTGAATAACGGCCGTAGCGAGTTATATAAGTGTGCACCAAATTTGGTATGTAATTTGAGATAGGCAAATAAAATGTTAAAGTCATTTCTTATAATTAAATTATTACTTTCATTTTAAACAGGAGTAAATCATGAAAAACCGTTGATGACGTCACGGTCACGTGACCAAATTATGTCTATGGGCTGATAAAAATAAAATGACGACAGCCATTCAGAAGCACGTTACATTAATTAAATTATATAATTATATACTTTATATACAGGCGCTTCTGGAATGTTGATTCTTAGAAATTGAAATTCCAAATTGTGAAGCTGCAATCGTCTCTTTTGTACCCTTATTATCAATTTCTAGAAGTCAGTACAGGAGTAAAGACTGACAAAAATGTAACTGCATACGATAACTGTCCCTCTGGTATCTCTAGGTGCTCTTTTTTATCCTTTTAATTTGGTGAGATGGGTGCGCTCTAACATATTTACAATACTTTGAACATAAATAATAAATAGCGTGTCTATCACGTAATTAGATCAAACTATACAGTTGCCTTAAATGCACCTATTTCGTACTCGTTAAACCTATATTACTTATATTCAATACTACAATGGATTTAATAACCATATCACAATAATAAGACAAAATAAGTTTTGTGAACGTAAGCACTTATTGATTTTTATTTTGTTGTGTGTTGATTTAAAACAAAGGAGCACTATTACTATTGTCTTAATGTAATAGTACATTCTAATTATAGTATACATATGAAACATGGTATCGTTTGACAAATTTGCACAAGATTAACGTTGCAATTTTAATTGATAATAGACGACACAAACACCTGATGCAGATATTTTAAAAAACGAATTTTGTATTTGCAAAGGGCACCGAATTATGAGGTCATATTTAATCTGCAGTATGCTGATGGCTTCATTTGACGTTTTGATTACATTATAACTTTGAGACTAAGAACAACAATAAAAGCATTGTTGTTTTTTTTGTTTTTTTGTTTTTTTTGGGCTGTTTGTCTTTTTATTTTGTTCATATATGTAAACTTCACAGTCTAAAGTTGGGAAGTGCGTAAAAGAATCTTATCATGCGTGTCGCCTCGAAAGTTTCATTGTATGATTGTGTGTGTTCATGGTCAAGTAGTTGTATATCAGTTGTTAACTGTGATTGCCGTCCTCTCTAAAAGAGGGACGAAAGATACCAAAGGGACAATCAAACTCATAAATGGAAAATACACTGTCAACGCCATGGATAAAAATGAAAAAGACAAACAGACAAACTATATTACATATGACACAACATAAAAAAGAACCACATCAAAAACTAGGAATGATCTCATGTGCTCCTAAGGGTAAGCAGATCCTGTTCCAAATGTGGCAACCGTCGTGTTGCTTATCTGAAAACAAATCCGGTAAAAAGTACAATTCGGTATGTCACATTCATGCAAGGAAAGGGGACTGAAGTTATGACGTAAGGAACATATCCGATATCATTTGTGAAACGTTTTTTCTAACTGCTTGTTGAAAAGAAGTCTACATTGTATGCTAATTCGTTGGTTTGTCTATTTTAATCGTTGCATCATAGCAGAATATATGGAGTTTTTTTTTCTATTTCAACAATGCCTGTAAAATGACTTACATGTACCTGAGATCACCTTAGTTGTTGGTGTGGTTCGTCTTTAGTCTTTAGTTCCTATGTTGTGTCTTGTTTACTATTAATGGTGTTTGTCTTTTTTTTTTAATTTTTAGCCATGACGTTGTCAGATTATTTTCGATCTATGAGTTTGACTGTCCTTCTCGTACCTTTCGCCCCTCTTTTGCATACGTCATTGGAGTTTTTGGTAGTTAAATTATGACATATTTGAACAGTTCTGTCATCCTTTCTTATTTGAAATCAACAACATGTATTTTTTTTTTAAACTATCAATCTTTTAATAGTATTCATTAAGTAAAAATAAAAAGGCTTACATATTGCTTTGGGATAAAAAAAAAACAAAAAAAACGTAAGGTTCGGTAAAACAATCTGTGTCAGAGGCCATAAAGGCATGTTGCTAACATTATGTTGTATTCCTTATAAAATGCATAATCTGAAATATAACTGTATTCAGAATTTTGATAACAAAATGTATGCAGGGTTTTAAAATTATGATAAAATCAACGATCGTGTGTGGGAATCAAGGGGGAAACTTTTTTTATTGATAACATTTGAAAAGTATTAAACTCCAATAAACATTTGTATTTGATGTTATTTTATAAAAAAAACACTTCCCATTTTTTCAACGCCATGTTTTTACTTTGTCAAGGAAAGTTTCTGCAAGAAAAATAGTTTTAAAATATTTATATTGTGCATCTGATGCAAGCAATTAAGTTAAAAGGTTATCTGCATTTTGCAAAATTGTAACAATAATGTACCTATATGAAATGTTTGTTTAAACTTAAATAAATATCATATTATAAAAAAATAATACTCACTGTTTTACAAATATTTTGTAGGTCAATCATCACACATTTTTCCACAAATCTTCGGTCAAACAAACAACTTAACGTCACCAATATCAAATTAAAATATTTTAATTTTCGAACTGTCATGACTGTGATTTCATCATTTAAGATATATTAAGACAATAATAGAAACAATGATCTCAGTAACTTAATCTTTTTTTTTAAACGTAATATTATGTATGCTCGGTAAACCTTATTTTCAAAAAGTCTTGCGTAACTTGTTCTAAATTTAGAGCTAGTATTAAAACAATCATTGTATAAGTTTGCATATTATGTCTTTGTTAATGCCATCTTAAAATCCTAATGGTTAACATAATAAATAAGATTGCAAATAAATCATATTTCGAATTTATTTCCGACTGCGATTGATAGATTAAATTCTAAAAAATTTCCAGTCTTGGTGTTTATTTACCATGGTAATGATGTTTTTAAGAAACTTTTTTTTGTAAGTATAAAAATCGAGAACAACTATTGTTAATGTTTCTGTAATTATTACACAGTGACCACATCATCGGAATTGATGTGTACCCGTGTAAAAATTCCTTTTTATGTTTAAGTTATTGATTCTCGAGGTATACATGTGTGTTAGTTTCAATGTGTAAATATTGGTAACGCAACAATACTAGCCTGAAGTATAAAAAAAACTGACATTTTTTTTTAATACAAAGTTATCAAACGTGAAAAATAACAACAATAAACATGATATATCAATAAATGAAAAAAAATAATGTGAAAAAATCCAAATGTCTGACATTTGGAGGATTTGAATAAAATCATGTGGAAATGCACACTATCGATAATGTTTACAAACAACCTACAAACTATTCAATCTGTAGCTCAAAAACTGTAGGCGGAGATGGCCCGAAAAACCATGATCTCCATATGCAGCTAGTACCAAATGATTAAGTCTAAAACCTTCCATTTTGAGAATATTTAAAAAAAAATCATAGTCATGTGGACATACATACGGCAGCATATTACTACCATTTTCATTTTATATGTATTCTTATGTTTGCATTAAAACGCAAACCTTTGCAAAATAACGAAAACCTTTGATTTATCTTATTTCTAATGTGAAAGTAGGCTGGAAGTAGTCAAAATAGTCACCCTATATACTTATTGCAAATTGAGTGAAATTCTCGTGTGTTAAGCACATATCATGGTATACACATGAACAGGAGAGTACATGTATATATGAGCTAGTCCATGCGAAAAGGTACAAAAAGTCCTTTTGATAAACTTTACAGGACACGTTATTAACGTTTGTTATTATATTTTTGAGAAGAAAACAATTATCCGAAAAAAAATTACATAAACATATAAACATGTAAACATTTATAAGATTGTCAATGTTATCCCGAATTTGTCAATTAAAATAGAAAAAAGACGTAGAAATATCTGAATTTTAGGTATTTGAGCAAGTGTAAAATCATTTGTTCCCAGAAAATATATAAAATGCTATACCGACCAGAAACTTAAAGATTTACGACACAACAGAGACAAGAGTTAATAATTTCCATCAGTTCTACAGTTTTAAAGAAAGTAAGAAAACATTAAAACATGCAGAAAATACAATAACTATGACAAATGTATGACATCTTGTGTTTTAGAAATTAAAATTTAAGTTAAGTTAACCGACCAGAAACTTAAATATTTACGACACTACAGAGACAAGAGTTAATAATTTCTGTCAGTTCTAGCTGTATATCCAGATACCATATATCATCGGGGAGAGGTTTAAAAAGTTAGATATCGTATTACTGTTGTCGATATCGACGATATCGACGTCTTGTTTGTTCATAAAAATTTTAATTCATAAATTTTTGATATCAATTCGATATCGTGTTGTTATTGTCGAAATCAACAATATCGACAGTATATATTTGCATGCTATCTTCATTCGAAAATATCGATTCGGTATCGTACCTAAATTGTCGATGTCGACGGTATGTTTTCTCACGGTGTATTCGTTTGTCGATATTAATTCGATATCGTGTCGACATTGTCGATATCGTCGATATCGACATCTTGTTTGATCTTGGATATGTATGTAAATACAGGTGGATTAGTGACCTAATACGATGTATATTGTGTCAGTGAATTTCCGTTTGGGTGAGAGCAAAACTCGAAAACCCGTTTGGAATTAACTAACTCCATATATATCATATTTTTTTACACTAGCACACCTTGTAACGAATAATCTTACCTTTTATCTTCACATATGGTATTAAAACTAGCGGCATATTAAAGTTATTAAGTCTTCAATGATCATAGTGTTAACATGTTTAAGAACATACTTCCATTTATCTAGATTTTCAACTGTCTACATTTTTCAAAACACAAAAACAAAACTAAAAAATTATCAGCAAATACTCCCATAAAATGGTCAACTTAGAATTTCGTCGATGCTCTCTATGTAATATACTTGTAACGATAAAAAGAACACGTAATATATGAATGATTAAACACATTTTGGCATAGTTTCTCTCCATCTGTCGTACATTTAAGATAAAAAGCAAACGTAAAGGCAAATTTTAAAATGCATTATTCGAGGGGTAACAGTTCTATAAGATGTTATATTGCGATGTGGATATATATCATAGAAAATGTTATAAATTATCTCAATATTTAAAAACAAAACGTGTGAAAAGTTTCATTTTTTAGTTGTCTGGCGTTTTAATTTTCAATCTGGTACCTTTTGTTAGCTATTATTCGTGTGTTGCTCTTTCCTATATATTCTCCCATTTTTTTGTTTTGCAGTCCTGTCATGTGATGATGTAATTTCAATGTTATTTTTAACATTGTCATGTATGAGGGAGGTTTGGCATGCCGCAAACCCAGGTTCAACCCACCATTTATTTTAAATGTACTGCACTAAGTCAGGATAATGACCATTGTTATATTACAGTCCGGTTCTGTGTGTGCTACATTTGTATGTTGTATTTCTGTTGTGTCGTAGTTCTTCTCCTATATTTGATGCGTTTCCATCAGTTTAAGTTTGTAATCCGGATTTGGTTTTTTTTTTAAATAGATGTGTGGATTGCGAACAGCGGTATACACCTGTTGCCTTTATTTATCAATGTTTGCCAATGCAACGACATTGTCTTGCATTTACTCCAGGACCATCATCTACTTTTACCGTGTTAGCTATTAAAAGGGATCATCTAGTTTTATACTAGCTATTTAAATATTGATTGTGGTCAGGTGTTATGTACAGATTAGCTCTGTAGTGTCAAAGGAATGTATTATTAGATGCGTGCATTAAATGTTCAATCAAGAAACCTGCATTATAATTTGACATATCAAATCATAGTAATGTTTGCATTGATTTATTTAATAGTATTCAGACGGTTAACAAGTTATGATACTATCTTAGTAAATAACACATATCCCGATAAATACTTTAATGTTTTTGTTTGCCTTGCTTACACAAATCATTATATGTGAATAAACCACTATAAGTGAATTATCATGCAATTTACTAAACAATCTATTCGACATGACGTAAGATTGCGAGAATCTAATATGCTTGTTATTGATAAAAAATCATTAAGTGTCAACACATTTTTAATGTTTTGAAAACATAATTTACTTTTTAAATCATTACCACAAACATGACAAAGTATTAGTAACTACCAGAGCAATAAGACTTCTTCATATTTAGATTATAATATGTTTTCTAAACATTTTTCTTTTCTATATAGATTAGATCGTTGGATTTCCCGTTTGAATGGTTTTATATAAGTAATTTTAGGGCCCTTTATAGCTTTTTGTTCGGTGTGAGCCAGGGATCCGTGTTGAAGGCCTTACATTGACCTATAATGGTTTACTTTTATAAATTTTAATTTGGATGGAAACTGTCTGATTGGCACTCAAACCACATCTTCCTTTATCTAAATATCCTAAAAGTGAACATAATTCATTGTGAGTTTTGTTGTAGTTGTTGTTTGTTTTCTTTTTTATATATTAGGCAGAATAATAGAGTTCAATTTTGTTTAAACTTTATATTAAAACATCTGTTTTTTTTTTTTTATTTGCAAAATCTAATACCAGGATTAAAATTGTATACGCCAGACGCGCGTTTCGTCTACACAAGACTCATCAGTGACGCTCAGATCAAAATAGTTAAAAAGCCAAATAAATACAAAGTTGAAGAGCATTGAGGATCCAAAATTCCAAAAAGTTGTGCCAAATACGGCTAAGGTAATCTACTCCTGGGGTAAGAAAATCCTTAGTTTTTCACAGTTCTTGGTTTGATTTTTCATATGCCAAAAAATTTGTAACCAAATCAAAAAATGAGTGTGATTTGGTCACAATCGCTAAAATAATATACTGTTAAAACGTATTCGTAGCGCCTTTATCATCGATCGTAGGCAATTGTTGGTAAAAAAAAAAAAGTTTTTGGGAATGAAACAGAACAGTTAGAGTTTTGTTTTTTCCTGAATCAGTCTACCAGTCGAATTGATCAGATGTATTGCAAATGGCACGCAATGAATTTTAATTGGAATAGCATGGACTCGTACTTCTCTTGAACTGAATTTTGATGTGCGTTTTGTTATGCGTTTACTTTTTTACATTGTCTAGAGGTATAAGGGGAGGGTTGAGATCTCATAAACATGTTGAACCCCTCCGCAATTTTGCACGTGTCCCAAGTCAGGAGTCTCTGGACTTTGTTAGTCTTGTATGATTTTTAATTTTAGTTTCTTGTGTATATTTCGGAGTTAAGTATGACGTCTATTATTACTGAACTAGCATACACATTTTGAAGGGGTCAGCTGAAGGACGTCTCCGTGTATGGGAGTTTCTCGCTACATTAGAAACCCGTTGGTGGCATTCGACTGGTGTCTACTATATGGTCGGGTTGTTTTCGCTTTGACACATTCCCCATTTCCTTCCTCAATTTTATTTCAGGTTTTATGGGTCATGGATGGCAACTTATATATACCGTCTGTCTGTACTGTTATTGTTAGTGCTATAAAATATGAGCTTCTAGCATACCAATTGATCATAGCATTGACTTATTCATATCTGAAACATTTATACTGTATAAACCTTGTTTTATCAACTTTTAATTTACCAATGTTTTTGGAGAGGTAATAGAATATTCTGAGTGTGTATGAATTCTGTGTTTCTAATTTAGATACATATAAAAGAAATGGAAACATATAATGTAAATCATTTTTTTTTTCTAATAACACATGGCTGCTTACTGGAACATGGTCAGGGTGTCGCTTCCTCGTGTTTCAGTAGTTTTATGAGTTTAAAGATGTTTGGATGTTGGTGCATGAATGTTTTACAGCTTGCTTTACCATCCTTTTAGATGGTGTGTAGTCCCCAGTCCCTGTAGTGTGTAATAGTTCAATCAGTATTTTGTGACATTTAGGGAATTAAACCACACATCTTCGACCTCGGCAGTATTTTACAAATATGAGACGACTTTATAGTCAAGTAGGCTGTACCAGTGGATACAATGCACCGTCAACCTTTGCATGAAATGTGTAAAGTTTGACAAAATAGAATTGGACAGTAGTAAAAGCTACATTTACCGTATGCGTGTTAGATTCTTCTGAGTACTGAAGTTTAACACACATCCATCTGAGCAAGTAAGGGTCACCTTTGATATAACCTGCCAAATACCCTCTATTTTAATTTCATGAGCGTTTGTTTCTGTTTGTTGTACATGGAAAACATGCAAGACGAGTTTGTTTTTTACATTTTCCAATCTGTCATCAATTTATGTGTTCATATGACAATTTTTAATGGGTACAAATTCAATATTTTTTAATCTTATATTACTTTTGTTTATCTGACTTATTTTTTATCTTAAAGTAATTCTTAAAATGAAAAAAGAACATTTTGTTAGTTTTTAATTTTTTAAAACAGTGTAAGAAATATGTTTCTCTTTTAAGGTAGATATTAGCTGTATTTCTGATTTACCTTGATTTTTCTAAAATCAAAATATTTATCAAAAATAATTGTTATATGCATTTTGGAACGGAAGAAATCGTGAATTTTAAAAAGTGGGAATAGTAGGAAGGATCCAAAGAAATGTCTATACGGAGAAAAAAACATCCAAAGGATTTCATATTGTGTGACGTCAATAATCTGTCCATTCAACCCGGGTAAATCAAGAAATTATACATATTTTTCAGAAAAAAATGTATGGTAAGCATCTGCAGCAACTTTATGAAAATGAGTCATGATTCGGTAAATAAAGTCACAAACTTCTTTGTTGGGTTTTTAAAATTTGTCAGTGTATATATATATTAGACTGCGTGTTTGTCCTATCATGTAATTAGAACTCATTATATCGATCAGTTAAATGCGCCTTTACCGTACCGAACGTCTATCATATAATCCATATTTTACACTAGAGTGGGCCCAGTAATCGTATCACAATAATAACACAAAGTAAATATTGCAAACGTAAGCTTTTATTGGTAATACTGTATTACTATCGTAAATTAGTTTGTTGTGAATTGATTTAATCCAGAAGGAGGCTACTGTCTAAATATAATGCTACGTTATATTTATTAGATACATGGTATGCTAATTACACAATATAAACGTTACAAATCTGAAAAATGATAGACGATAACATTGTCTTATGAAATCAAGTTTAAGAACGAAATACGCCTATTGAACGGCTAGTGGCATTTCGATTACATTAAAACGGTAATTTTTACTAAAATAACTATTATTTTTGCTACTTTTTTATTACAAAAAAGTTATAATTAAAATCATTATAAATTCACCGGTAAAAATAATTTTATTCTAATTCTTGAACCAATGCATTCAAACATCATACACTAAAGTAGTCTTCAGTGCACGAGTTTATTCTTTTTTTTTCGCATAAATTTCGTGTTATCGTTAATTTTGTTTTCATGTTCAGTGTTGTTGTGAAAATATGGCAGGTAATTAAACTTCGTGTTTTGAAGCCGACGTTTATAACGATTGTCACCTGTTTGTCATCAATTTACAAAAAAAACATGGATACTAAGCACGTGTTAAACATGTACATTTGTACAATCAGATAAAAGTTTATTTTTAGGACGCCTATGCATATTCCGATCACCGAATGTTTACGAGATTGGTCACACTGAGGTCACTATGCATACGGAAATTATGTCGGAAAAAATAAAGTAAACTTCTTCTAAATATGAACAAATCAAAGAATATTCTTCAGAAAAAGTATATTTACATAAGTTTTATTATGAAAACTATCCAATCCATTGAGTTATGAAAAAACATATGCATTTTTTTTTAATTTGAGGTTTCTTTGGGTTTTTAATCGATTTTCTATGCAAAAATATATTCCGACGTGCCCTTATTACCATGCAGCTGTTTTCTAAATGCATAACAAAAATGCAGTATGGTGAGAGCTTCATTGGACATGAGGGTTTCGTTGTTAATTTGCGATTAGGACTAAAAATAAAGGCGATGCCTCTTTGGTTATTTTCATTTGTTGAAAATAATATTACATTTCAAATATGAGGAAGTGACCGGGTAGAGGGAACCAGCGGTCAAAAAAATATAAACCCTCGAAAATTTCCCTATATTTGCTTGTACGAATTCCGGGACTGTGCTTCTGTTACTAATGTGACTGTTGAGGTATTTATGTATTTCAACTGACGTATACTCACTATTGTGTCAATCAATGGAGATTTTGTGAAGAGATATCTGTATTTGAAAAAGAAATAATGACGTATCAGATATATAATCCATTTTTCTATCATATAGATATACAAAAAAAATAATATATATATAGAAAAAATGATACTCACTGTTTATCAAATTGTTCGTAGTTCAATGTCTAAACATTGTTCAACACAAATATTGGATAAGACAAGCAAACAGAAAGTTATGAATATTTCCGATTACCTTCAATAGATATATCATAGATAGACTTATGATTCCTCGTATTTCATCAAAATTTCGAACTTGTTTGCGAATAACATGAATGATAAACGATTTTTTTTATATAAATCAGAAGTTCTTGTCTCCTATAGGTTTTCCTTTACTGTTAACGGTCTTTTTAACCGTTTATCGATCATAAACAAAGAAGAAGAATTATGCAAGCAATATTGAATTAAAATATTTAAAAAACATTGAACTATGATTTTATCATTTAAATTATACTAAGACAATTACAAAAATAATGAATGCTAGATTTCATTAACAAAATATTTTTAAAATAAAAATGCGTAGAAGACTTCATTTTCAGAAAGTCAATAATATGATGCCAGCTAATTGGTCTCAAATAAAAGATTATCATACTATTTAAAAATATAAATTACATCATTGGCCGGTGTCTGCCCCTTTAAAACGTAAACGGTTAATTATATAAAATAAGATTGGACACACAAAAAACTCGAAATAATTTCTGACGTTGATTAAAATATTAAATACTAAATATAATGTCAGTCTTCAAGTTGGATGCTATTTCTCCATGTAACATGAGATGTTTTTTTTTTTATAGAAATATGGTTTGTGTTTAAATATGTTTATGTGTGTAGTATTTCAGGATATATAAATATACTTCTAATGTTTGAGTTCCATAACTATAAATAAAAATACCTGATAACTATTTCTTTTACAAAGACAATTATACAGGTATTGGAAATTTCTTTGTATAGCACATCGACTATATCCTTGTTAAGCTTAATCATTAACCATTAAATCAATTTCATAAATTGGGAGTATCGTCTGCTAAACTAGAGTTAACTTTTCTTTAATTTTGACGGACTTAAGCGTCTTTTGTTAACTTACATTTTTCATAAGCGGTTTTCTCGCTTTTAATTGGTATAAAATTGCATGCTTTTCGTGATTTGTTCATTGCGTGATTTGAACTCGGAAGGAACACAAAAAAGATAGGTAGATTCGGACATAAGATAAGTACATATGCTTTATTGATAGTTAGATATAGTTACTGCAATTTTATTTTACGGATTATTTTGTTTCTGTAATTTTTTAAAGAAACTATTTGATTTTATTTGAAAGTTATTTCTTGCAAATAGCTCGATTCATGATTCAATGTTTCGCTCACTTGAATAGCATATTACACGGAACAAACTATAATATAATAGCAATAGTTAAGTTACATTGTGCACACATATATTTCATTCACTAGCATTAAGATTAAATGCTATACTACAGGTGATATATTTTGTTTTAAATGTATGAGCGATACACTTAGAACAGGTAGTTACAATGTTTGAAGTGTAAGCCGTGTTATCATTTAGGTGCCCGGAAACGTTTAATTTCATTAAGTTAAGCGTGGTAATGGAAGCTATTAAAACGTTTTCAAAACGTTGTTTATTTTGTTAAAAAGCACACATTGTAGCTGTTTTTAGTTACGTTTTATAATCAACTTCCTTTGTATGGATGCATTAAGATGTATCAAAAGTTATGTTAAGTCTACGTAGTGAACACATATTTGTGTTTCAACTTATTTGGAGTTGAGAAATTCATCTTAAGTTAACTTTATATATTTTTAAATATAAACTGGACTTTTAGGACTTGATGTATGTATCTAATATGTCTTTATGATTATAATAGATATAACAATGTCAAGAGGTAGAGGAAGACGTCGCCGACAAGACCAGGTTAGATGTCCGGAGCTACGAGTTCGGAGGGCTCCTAAGGAAGTACAACAGCCACAACCAGTTGTCAAAAATGTGGAAAGGCGTCCGGCAGTTGATGTAGAGCAAGAAGCATATATGAAAAGAAGACTGTGGGTTGATGAACCCAAATAGTTACCCTGTGGACATTCGAGTGAATGAGCCGCAATTAACTGCCTTAGGTGAGGTTATAGAAGTTTATGATGAACCGTTAATGTTACATGGCTTTAATGAAGTTGACATATTTATAAGCCAAACACTTAATGATAAAATTTGAAATTTTGAATACATTAATTTGTCTCTTATGCATCGTAAAAATTTCAACAGCCAAATAAATAATGAAAACGCAATTGGCATTATTGAGGGTATGCTAGTTTTTTTAAAACAAAGTTAAAAAAATATACTGTAAGTTCTGTTGAAGATTGGACTGATTCATGTATTGCCTATGCCCAGGTCCTTATCGAAAGGTATCCTGGAAAGGCAAGTGAACTTTTCTCGTATATGTCCATAATAAGGGGTGTTGCAGCTGATCATTCCTTTGAAAAATGGTATTTCTAATACCAACAATTCCGTTTAAGGGTATCAAGGGATCATACAAGGAAATGGTCATCAATAGATCGTTTTTTGTGGTTACGTTTTTTAACTGCCAGTACTAAAAAACATCAACAAGCTGATGTTTGTAATAAATGCTACGATTTTAATTTTAAAGGTTTTTGCAATAAACGCAATTGCCAATACAGACATGCATGTCCCAAATGTGGTTTTGATAATTCTGCTTTAACTTGTCGTCAATTTATGAACAATGAATTTGATAATGTTCCATATAGGTATAATAGGAATGACATTTCGTTCTTATGTTGTACTGTTAAAACACTGTCCCAGCTTAGGGAAAGGATTGGGATCCCGCTAACATGTTTAACACCGCCACATTATTTATGTATGTGCCTGTCCCAAGTCAGGAGCCTGTAAATTCAGTGGTTGTCGTTTGTTTATGTGTTACATATTTTTTTTTGTTTATTTTTTTTCATAAATAAGGCCGTTAGTTTTCTCGTTTGAATTTCTTTACATTGTCTTATCGGGGCCTTTTATTGCTGACTATGCGGTATGAGCTTTGCTTATTGTTGAAGGCCGTACGGTGACCTATAGTTGTTAATGTCTGTGTCATTTTGGTCTTTTGTGGATAGTTGTCTAATTGGCAATCATACCACATCTTCTTTTATATATTGCAGCTTTGCTAAACAACTCTGCTAAAAGACAAAACCCAAAAGGAAGTTTTAACAAAAGATAATTTAACATATTTCAGAACTACATCCTGACAGCTTAATATTTTGGCTCGAGGAACATCTTCAATTAATGTAAATGAACTCTTTTCTAATGCTGATTAACATTTGTATGCTAACAGTGTACTAGGTGATTTTTCATTGGGTTGTGCAGTTTATTTAATTGTGGGTCATGGGCATTTTTACAATAGCTATATATATTGGGACAAAGTTTTATTAATTGACATCACTTATTTGAAAATAATACCTATACTTTGACCATCTTTTTATACATTAAAATAAATTTCATTGGGATAATATGGCTATTGTTGCAATTTGAAATACAAAAAATATAAAGCTTCAAACAGCATTTAACTACGCATTTGCTGCATTTTTACGTGTGAGTGAACTTGCCACTACATCAAATGCTGAACATAGGCGAGATGTTTATATTGACTCTGTAAAATCAGCCTTTTGTTACTATAGATTTTTAATAAACTGATCAAAAAGGGAGATCCATTCAATTATGACATTTGGTTTATTGGTTTTTCTTTGTAATTTAGTTCAAATTTTATTGTTATAAACATGCATTAAGTTGAACACTGCTGTTGAATTTACAATTTTGTTCCAAGTTGTAAATGCACAGTCAAGTGAATAAAGCTGTGTTGTACCCGTTGCTTATAGTTGTACTGTTGTATAGTATATTTGATATACTCTGTTGAAATGTTGTATAGTATGGTTAATATACTATGTTGAACTGTTGTATAGTATGGTTGATATACTACGTTGAACTGTTGTGTTTTATGGTTGATATACTATGTTGAACTGTTGTTTAGTATGGTTGATATACTACGTTGAACTGTTGTGTTTTATGGTTGATATACTATGTTGAACTGTTGTTTAGTATGGTTAATATACTATGTTGAACTGTTTTTTAGTATGGTTGATATACTACGTTGAACTGTTGTGTTTTATGGTTGATATACTATGTTGAACTGTTGTTTAGTATGGTTGATATACTACGTTGAACTGTTGTTTAGTATGGTTGATATACTACGTTGAACTGTTGTATAGTATGGTTGATATACTACGTTGAACTGTTGTATAGTATGGTTGATATACTACGTAAAATTGTTGTGTAGTATGGTTGATATACTACGTTGAATTATTGTGTAGTATGGTTGATATACTACGTTGAATTGTTGTGTAGTATGGTTGATATACTAGGTTGAAATGTTGTGTAGTATGGTTGATATACTACGTTGAACTGTTGTGTGGTATGATTGATATACTACGTTGCACTGTTGTTTAGTATGGTTGATATACTACGTTGAACTTCTGTTTAGTATGGTTGATATATTACGCTAAACTGTTGTTTAGTATGGTTGATATACTACGTTGAACTGTTGTTTAGTATGGTTGATATACTACGTTGAACTGTTGTATAGTATGGTTGATATACTACGTTGAACTGTAGTTAAGTATTGTTGATATACTACGTTGAACTGTTGTATAGTATGGTTGATATACTACGTTAAACTGTTGTATAGTATGGTTCATATACTACGTTGAATTGCTGTGTAGTATGGTTGAGTTACTACGTTGAACTGCTGTTAAGTATGGTTGATATACTATGTTGAACTGTTTTTTTAGTATGGTTCATATACTACGTTGAACTGTTTTTTAGTACGGTTGATATACTACGTTGAACTGTTGTTTAGTATTTTTGATATACTACGTTGAACTGTTGTTTAGTATGGTTGATATACTACGTTGAACTGTTGTTTAGTATGGTTGATATACTACGTTGAACTGTTGTATAGTATTGTTGATATACTACGTTGAACTGTTGTATAGTATGGTTGATATACTACGTAAAATTGTTGTGTAGTATGGTTGATATACTACGTTGAATTATTGTGTAGTATGGTTGATATACTACGTTGAATTGTTGTGTATAATGGTTGATATACTAGTTTGAAATGTTGTGTAGTATGGTTGATATACTACGTTGAACTGTTGTGTGGTATGATTGATATACTACGTTGCACTGTTGTTTAGTATGGTTGATATACTACGTTGAACTTCTGTTTAGTATGGTTGATATATTACGCTAAACTGTTGTTTAGTATGGTTGATATACTACGTTGAACTGTTGTTTAGTATGGTTGATATACTACGTTGAACTGTTGTATAGTATGGTTGATATACTACGTTGAACTGTTGTTAAGTATTGTTGATATACTACGTTGAACTGTTGTATAGTATGGTTGATATACTACGTTAAACTGTTGTATAGTATGGTTCATATACTACGTTGAATTGCTGTGTAGTATGGTTGAGTTACTACGTTGAACTGCTGTTAAGTATGGTTGATATACTATGTTGAACTGTTTTTTTAGTATGGTTCATATACTACGTTGAACTGTTGTTTAGTACGGTTGATATACTACGCTGAACTGTTGTTTAGTATTTTTGATATACTACGTTGAACTGTTGTTTAGTATGGTTGATATACTACGTTGAACTGTTGTTTAGTATGGTTGATATACTACGTTGAACTGTTGTTTAGTATGATTGATATACATGCACTATGTTGAACTGTTGTAAATAAAGTTGATATACTATGTTCAATTGATATGGTTTAGTTGAACTGTTGTATAGTATGGTTAATATACTACGTTGAACTGTTGTTTAGTATGGTTGATAAACTACGTTGAACTGTTTTATAGTATGGTTGATATAATACGTTGAACTGTTGTTAAGTATGGTTGATATACTATGTTGAACTGTTGTTTAGTATGGTTGATATACTACGTTGAACTGTTGTATAGTATGGTTGATATATTACGTTGAACTGTTGTTTACTATGGTTGATATACTACGTTGAACTGTTGTATAGTATGGTTGATATACTACGTTGAATTGTTGTGTAGTATGGTTGATATACTACGTTGAATTGTTGTATAGTATGGTTGATATACTACGTTGAATTGTTGTATAGTATGGTTAATATACTACGTTGAACTGATGTTTAGTATGATTGATATACATGTACTACGTTGAACTGTTGTAGGTAAAGTTGATATAATACGTTGAATTGATATGGTTGAGTTGAAAACCTATGTAATTTCAGAATTTGTTTTGAGTGTTGACATTTTTTGTCATGGATTGATAAATTTTGTTTGGTGATGCTTACAAACGGATTTGAATTTATCACAGCTGGCGTCTGGTAGCCCAGTTGCCATTTGGAGAATATTGGAAATATTACGAGGGATTTCAACGAATTTGGGTAATCTTTTATCTGGTATACCGTATTCGTAAATTGACTTCTGTTGGTTTCTTTCAAATATTTAATAAGTTATAAATGTGCATAATAACATGTGTTTTAGTATCATTATTAAAATGCTGAAACGCGCTATAATCGCAACAGTGCATAAATATATAGCAGTACCTATAACTATTAAATAATATATTTCTTTAAAATAGACAATACGAAATTGATAAACGTTTAAAGTGGCAACAGTATCCTTAAAAGGTACCAAAATGAAAAAGAAAGGTAATTCCATAGAAAAAAGAAGATTTGTTTACGAAGCCAAAGTATTTTTACGCATTTTTTTTTAAATATGAATGGACAAAATGATGACAATTTTACCTCATTCAAACCTAACAATACCTGTTTCTTCAATATAGTGAAAGATATTTATTTAGCTATCAAAATCGAGGGAATAGTGCCAATGATGATACAAGCATGAAAATTAGAACACAGCATCATTATTATATACTGTTCAAGAAAAAACTGCTGGTCATTAAAAAAAATAATTTTTTACCTTCTTTTACTAATAAACAATTATCAGGTTTGACGGCATGTGATGTTTTTGATAGAAGTGAATATTTGACATATCCAGGATTTGCGCATACGCGAAAATATAACAAAATGCATTCAATAACATTTGAACTATAACTTACAATATATAAAAGTGTTTTTGGATTTTTAATGATATAATAAATTGGTTTGATAACATTTTTCAAGGTTATGATACACATGAGTTTAACAATGTTGCGCATGCACAAACTATTTATAGACATAAAGAGCGATTTGCATGCACTACCAGGGCACACTGGTATTAATGATAGTTCATCTTATACTCTAAAAATTGTTGCTCTTCTAGAGCTGTTCAAGTGAGTGTAACTTCTATGATGCCACTGTTTGAAAACATGCACATTCAGTTACAATGATCAGGTATTCGATGGATAAGGCGAAAAATGTTGGTTATCCCCGAGAAATATCCATTGTAACTGCAGATCAGCCACTTTTGGTAATGGCTAAGCCAATTCAGTGGGAATGGCCGGATTTGTACGAAGAAGATAAGTTTATCGTCATGTATGGTGGATTGCACATTAAAATGACTTGTTATAACATTCTTGGGGATATATTGCGTAATAGTGGATGGACATGTGCATTCACTGAAGCCGATATTGCAACACCTAGAACGACAGATTATTTTTGTATATGTTTAAATGTACCTAGGACTAGACACGCGCATCAGATAACTGCATGTGTTTTGGTTGAATTGCTTTGCTTATAAAAGCTAAACGCAGAAAATATAATTATTTCATGACTCTGTACTGTTAAATGATTTGATAGACTGTTGTAAGGAATAGAGTAATATCGACCACAGTTTGATGCCTGGCGTTTAATTATAAATTTATAACAACTTCTTGTTGTTTTGGTAGTATGCTCATTTCATGATTCAGATTGCGAACTTGACAAACAGTTCATGTAAAGCATGGTACCGTATCTGTTTAGGTCTTGATAGTGTAGATTGTGCATGATCGTTACCGATCCATCCCTGAGACCTGGCGTCCCTTCCCGAACATCACAAACAGGTGGCAATGAAATTTGAAAATGATAAAACCAGCAAATTGTGTTTCTTATTACACAATTGATTAGACACAAAACAGAATAATGAAATTGTGAAGGGCAATGTTGGTGCCATATGTTAAACCGAAGATCCTTTAAAAAAATAAAATTGTAGCTGGACCAGGAGTCAGTAGACTTAGTCTAGAAGATGCATTTGAAAGATTTAGTGGTTAGAGTCTTTCTACAACAGAGGAACGGCATGATGAAGACTCTACGAAAACACAAAAGGATTTCTTTAAAAATCTTCAGGTTGCATTTCTGTAAATATTGACAATGCAATTGTCCATAGGAACTCCTTTTACGGCTAAAACTGTACCACTTTTACTATGAAGTTTTGAAAAAAAATCTTATCCTATACTTGAAAGTTCATATGCACTGCAATTTTTTTCAAAGGTCAAAATATAGGGCTGTGTGGCATATTTCCAACGTTTTAATATGCCCTAAACTTATCAGAGTTTAAACTAACACTCATTTTCTTAACAACCCCTACCTCTAATGAAGGGTTACCACAGATTTCAATACAAACAATATGCACATCAAATTGAGAACGAAAATGGGGAATGTGTCAAAGAGACAACAACCCGACCATAGAACAGACAACAGCAGAAGGTCACAAACAGGTCTCATTTACTGGTAACATTCCCAAGTTATGTCTCTGTGAGATGGAACACAGAGAGCATAACTGGGAACCAGTATGTATAAAAAAATAATCTTTTATGCATATTCTAGATTTCCCCAAAAGGAGGCGTGGTTTGGGAAACAGCTGTATTTACAAAGTGCAACCTTCAAAGGCTTTGTAAGGTGATGCATGAGTTTGGAAATCTAAAAGAGTCGTCAGATTTATAAAAAAAATACTCTATTAAGGAAATTGTTGATTCGGAAGCAGGTAAGATATGTAAATAAACTCCAAGATATTGGTACAAACAATACGCAGATCTTTTGAAGCAAATGCAAAACGAAAGAGAACCTGCTTTTTATAACCAGATCAAAAAGAACTTCTTCCTATTACGGCTGTAAAATTAAACTGGAAACGTCTTTGTCAAAAATAATGCTAGAGAACCTTTAAAGTGATTGCGATATCTTTTCTAAACTTATCATTTCTTGTCACAGTAGACAGTTCGACTTGGAATATTTCTTTATCCATAAAACCTAAACTGCTCCTCCGTCTTTATCTCAGGATGTCACTTTAAACAGCGGTATTACATCACTGCAAATAGGTATATTTTGAAACATTCTAGTGCGATATGCTGATCCAAATTCTGACGCATTTATCGTTAATGGGGCAGCAATGGTTAATTCGAGGCCACCAAGCTAGGCAAACATATTTCATGATTATTGAAATGCTGTCATACTGCATTGCATAAAATCTTGCATCGATAAGTATTCAAAAAGTAAAGATTGTATTTGATGTTTGCTGAAAGAATAATTTATATTAAAAGCTGTTAAAGGACAAAGGCAATACAAGGTTATTGTGCTAGACCGACAGGTGTTGGTTCTAGTAGAACAACAAGGGTTTGGAGTATTTTTCCCTGTGAAGGTGACAACGAAACGAAATTTTTCAAGTTCCTTGTCGACAGAATTGCTTCTTTAGAGGCTTATAATAATGTTACTCATGGTGAAATTATTCTTTGCAATTTCAATAAGGATACT
This sequence comes from Mytilus galloprovincialis, assembly GCA_037788925.1. Taxonomy (NCBI): domain Eukaryota; kingdom Metazoa; phylum Mollusca; class Bivalvia; order Mytilida; family Mytilidae; genus Mytilus; species Mytilus galloprovincialis. The sequence goes on along the minus strand of CM075343.1, from coordinate 29,014,907 downwards.
TCCCATATGGTATCCCCTTGTAATCATCATGCAGAAGCAGATACACGAATGTTTGTCCATGTTTGGCATGATTATGAAAATTGTTGTAAAAGGTAATTTTACTGACACAGATGTATTAATATTAAGAATTACAACACTCGCAAAATTAGGTGGGACAAATTTTGGATAGGTTTTGGAAGGAATAAAGACTTTTGATGGCTTCCTGTACGTAGCATATTAAATGTGTCTGGTTCTCGTGTGGGTGTTCCTCCTTTTTTCCATGCATTCAGTGGATGTGACACTTTGTCAGATTTTCGTGGGAAAGGGAAGAGGTCAGCTTGGCTGATATGTGAAAAGTAAAATCACAAAAATACTGAACTTAGAGGAAAATCTAATCGGAAAGTTCATAATCACATGGCAAAATCAAATAACAAAACACATCAAAAACGGATGGACAAGAACTGTCATATTCCTGACTTGGTACAAGTATGAAGTAAGATGTAACGGACGTTTTATTTTCGTTTAAATATGAAGACAAAGACATGGACATCATAGAAGCATTTGTTTGCATCATGTATGATAGAACAATATCAACATTTGCTGTTAACGAGGCACGATGTGAATTGTAAGACAGAAAGCAGCGACATTGTGATGCAACTCCGCCTTCAAGAGGTTCTTCTCAGGAGCACATCAAAAGAGAAGCATATCAAGGCTGCCATGTTTGGGCTCAGCCTAATTCATGTATTCGACAGGTACATGTACCGAGTCATGAACACTGGGGTTGGGTGAAAAAAAAATAATGACACTTGAAAGCAAAAATGGACTTCTTTCGGTGCCATTGCATCTTCGTGTCAGGAACTTTTGAAATGCGGAGGCAAAAAATCAAGCTGTGTTGGTAACTGTAAATGCTACCGTTCTGACCTTCCTTGTACGTGTTTTTGTATTGGCAACTGTCAGATAATTACAAGATAAGCAACCTGTCTTTCTCATTAAACTAGGCATTTAAACTTAACAAAGAAAGTGCTATCACTTGTTTAGTTGATGAAAATTATGAAAAAATTATAATTTGAACGTTTTTGCCGCAATTTTGGAACCGGACGTCACTCGTTTTCTTCAATAATGTGTTGTTTTCGTACTTAAGGAATTTAAATTTACGTTTAATCAAATTTATCATTGAATTATACTTACAACACAGCTTTCGAGGATTTGCGAAATGTAGCCAATTTGATATGACGTCATTTGCAAATGCGCGATGGCCATCTTAATAAAAACGGAAAATTTGTATGGCCAGTAGCTGATTTATTGTAATTATCAATTAGTCAACTTGTATACCAAATGTCATGCTAATATCACAATTTGCGCAATTATTTCCATATTATCTCCCACTATAAGGACAACAAATATTGATATTCAATGTTCAAGGTCTTATTAAATTTTTAGTTTTCCCAATCCTTGTTTTTCATATTTTTAATTATTCCTTCTCTATACAAAATGAAAACTGTGTTTAGCTGTTTTATCTTGTTTCCGATAAAGTGTTCATTATACTTCAAAAAGTAAAACTTTATTGCGATTAGAAAAAAAAAAACAGACTAATGGGAGGTCTGAAGTCCGAACCGACGATCTAACAGGCAAGCGGACGAACAAGATAAAAAAATAGATGCATGTACATGTATGCCCCGCATCATATAAAGGAGCAATGGAAAATCAACTTTACAAAACAAATCTAAATAGTTTGCTGTTATGATGGTTTTAAAGGTACATGTAGGTATATTAGGTTCTAAATATTCAACTTCTGAATTTTTTTAAAAGTTAAAGGAATTTTCTTACTTTAGAAATGGCGTTTACTCTGTTAAGGTCTCCTGAAAGTGATTGTATTATAAAAAAAAATCTTGGTAATGAGATGATTTTTTGTTATGTGTATCCTTCATATCTGTACTGAATAATTAATCACCTTATTCCTTTATTTATCAAATCATTATTTATGTTTTTGCACCCCATTAATCTTTATTCTTTCTTTTTATATTTTTCTTTGCTCATTTTGCTTTATTCAGTACAATTCTCTATTATATAACTCCCGTCAAACTCCTTGTAAATTGCCAATTGATAGCATTAAAACATATAGTATATTAAGATAAAGAGGAGTGGTATCAAGACTAATGAGTAACATTACAATTACTCACCAGAGTTCCATGAACAAAGATGGTCATAAAAATCAAATAAAATGCATCCGGACAAATTCAGAACATGACATTATGATCATGTCTTGGGTATTATCAAAGATATCACTAACAAGTGTATAATTAAAAAGATTATAGTTATTCCTCTTTGATTATATAAAAAAGAAGATGTGGTATGATTGTCAATGAAACAACTCATCACAAGAGACATAATGACACAGAAATTTACACCAAAATGTCAGAGTACGGCCTTCAACAATGAGCAAAGCGTACAGTCAGGTATACAAATCCCCGATGTGACTTTAAAATAATTCAAACTAGCAAACCTGCTTCCTAACTTTTGTATTATAGCTCTTCATCTTTTATATAAACATTGGATTTTAAATATTTTGGCCACGAGCATCACTGAAGAGACATGTATTGTCGAAATGCGCATCTGGTACCGTTAATGTTATTATGAACAAAATAATAAACTAAAAACAAGTATGTAGAAACTTAACATCGCAACAAGTGACAACCACTGTGTATACCTTCTGAAGTCTTGATTTGTGTCCCTGTACAAAGCCAGGGAACTGCAGACTGCCGTTTGATATTTATCGTTATACATGTAGCATGTTCATTGATGACATCAATTAATAAATTGTCTTTCAAATTGCAATTACACAAAAGCAATAAATGTTTTCGAAGCTATGGTCATCCATGGGCAATTACTGCTTAAAGGGTCAATCGGCCATTTTGGTCATGGTGACTTATTTGAAGATTTGCTCTAAATTCTTTGGTTTTAGAAATCTAGGCCAAAATCAACATGTTACCCCTTTGTTCGTTTTTCTAGCCATGGCGGCCATCTGGGTTGGCAGGCCAAGTCATCGGCCACATTTTTTAAACAACATACCCCAATGATTAATGTGGTCAAGTCTGGTTAAATTTGGACCAGTAGTTTCAGAGGAGAAGAGTTTTGTAAAAGTTAACGACGGACGACGAAAGACTACGGACACCGAGTGATGAAAAAAGCTCACTTGGCCCTTTAGGCCAGGTGAGCTAAAAATCAAGACTGCCTTTACTTTTTATACCAGTTTCTGGAAAAGGGGACAGTAAGATTCATAATGTGAAATTTGATTTAAAAACAAAATACATATAATGGACTAGTAGGAGGTCGGACGACAGGACCGACGACCCACTAACTGGCGAACGAACGAGCATACAAAAAAATAAATAGTATGTCCCATACAATAGGAGCAATGGTATAACTCAATTCTGTATTAGTTTAATGTTAAATGTTAAGATTTTGTTTTAGTCATTACATGATTTGACCATTATTGTCTATTCTGTATAGTTAATCAACATTCTAGTAAATTTCCAAATGATACATGTAGCAGAGTCATCTGTACATGTACTTGTTTATTAAGATAAGCCGATGTGGGAGTCAACTGTTCAATAGGGTTTCATTGAAAAAGATGAAAAAAAGAAGAAAGAAAACGAACAAAATGCGACAGGAAAACTTCAACACATGAAATCGTAATCATTTAAAGTTCTTAGATTTCACTCATAAGTTTATTTGTCAAATAGAAAAAATTATAAAGATCAGAGTTATTCCTCTTTGACAGTAACGAATTCATAACAAATATGATATTATACCTGTACATGTGCGCACACCATGTTTCTGAAATAAATGTTATCAGGTACACCACTGACAAAAAATCAAAAATTCTATAGAATTCATTCATCAAATCCTTCAGTAAAACACTTTCGGTAATTAGGCGTCCGGATATGTTTTTGTATAGTTGTTGGGTTTTTTTTATTATTTCATCCTGAATATGCATGATATATTTGCCACTGAACGTTACTGAAACTATGAATAAAATAATCAGAAGTAAGGCTTATTATCTAAAAAAAAATCACTGAAGTGCATGTTACTTACTCCGGATCCTCTAAACATGCTAAAGCAGAAAAAAAAATAAAAACCAGCCACCATCGAGATTAAGCGCCGTGTAACCTCGGTTTAACGAACCTTTTACAAAGTAGACATTCTACTTATGTACCATTTTTAATGTCATCTATATTCAGCATTCCACTTTCCAAATACTATCTCGACAAGAAATAGACATATTTTCAAGACGAGTACACCCAATGCAATGTGTCTAAAACCAAAATCCTTTCTACAGGCATAACTATCATAATTATGTAAAGCTATGCTCTTTCATACATGTATGTCTTCGGCTGTTGTCTGCTCTATGGCCGGGTTGTTGTCGCTTTGACACATTCCCCATTTCCATTCTGAATTTTATGTATCTGGAAAGGAAGAAGTAAAGAACGATTTAATGCATTTGCAGTTGTATTTAATTGTGGAATGATACAGTAGCATTAATCATGTTGAAACTTTTGTTTATATAAATATTTTGTAAAGAGTGCACTTTTGTTCATGGAACTTGTTTAAAAAATAGAAACTTTCTTCGGTACATGCATTGTATTGATAGATGAGCGCGATGTTTACAAAGCAAAACAATGTCCCCTTTTCCGCGCATACAAAGTTCGATAAAACATATGCACTGAAAAAAAGCGTGTTGTCTTAATGAGAAAGAATTATTTTCACTGATTGTTCAAAATCTATTGAGATGTACAGGACGAATTGCAAAATACTTGTCTGGTATTTAGTACTATTACATATAACATTAACATCGATTTAATCGGAATATACCGATATATTGGATATAAATCGACGTTTTAATTACGCTTATGACATCTAATTGACAGTTAATACATTGCAAAAGATATAAACAAAAAGACTTATCTTTGAATGTTTTTCATTGGTTCATTGTAAAAAATTACAAACCAATCAGCTCTCAATGTTGACACTAAAACTTGCACTTAAGCCTTTTGTTTATTGTATTACACATTTTTGCACCTAGACTAACTTGTTTTGCGCAAACAATTATAGTATTAACGAACTATACTGTTTACCTAAACAAAGTACAATTTCTATCTCCGTGCATTTTTCATCTTATTTATTCGAATAGGTATAAAAAGGTTATTGCATTACAATAAGTGAATATTTTACCGTGTAATGTTGGTTTTTTTGGGTTGTTTTTTTTTTTGTAAGATGTTACACATACAGTTGTAAAATCTTCCGAGTATTCCATGAGGCATAAGTGTCGCTGATACTGATGCAATAACCGTTTAATTATTTAAAAACAAAGCTGGAAAAACTGTTTAAAGCATATTTAGCTACTGGTGTCTATAATTTAAATTTACGCAAATGAAATATAATAAAATAAAAATAACTGCATGCTACGTTCTGTGGAGACTTATTATGTTCCTTTACGATGATTAAAAATATTACATGGATTTGGTTGTGTACAATAAAACTGTTCTGATATTAATTTTTACACTGACTGTAGACAAAATGATGAGACTACTCGAAAATTGTCGACTCCTTATATCAAATATACAAATCCTTGCTTAAACCAAATGCATTTATTTTAACTTTTCTTCTTCACATTTGTGCATTATACTTTGAAACATTTTGTAGTTATTATCAATGAGATTTTTGTCAATCTAATTATATTTTGACCTAGATAATTTTATGCCAATACACGAAAGCTGTAAAACAAGAAAAAGTCGCCGTAATGTGATAACTCAATTATCTATAAGTAACATTAGACGACAGATACAAGTTCTTACAGTAATGGCTGGCTTTTTTTTTCTTTCTTCGAAAACTGTGTATTTGATTAATTGTGGTATGCAGGCAATAAAGTAAATAATTATTAGGAGGTTAATTATTTAGAACTCTAAATTAAAGATACAATCGTTAGTAAGATGTGAACATGGCAAATCGACATATGTTGACAGTTGGTGAATTTAGCTAAAGATAAAACATGGACATGTTTTAGACCTGTACATGCAAGTTTCTTTCGTGTTTTTTTTTTTTTTTTTTTTTTAATAGTCCATGCAAAGGAATAATATTTTCTAACAGATCTCGTTCATCTTCAATATCTTGGTCTTTCTCCTTTTCTCCCTGCTTAAAATTGCATTGTTTGTTGATTTTTTTTATCTCATGTACTACTGGTACACAACGTTCAATGAAATATGGTAAAGGCTTGTTAATGTGCTCAGATATGTGCGTGAACATTTATGTTTGCGATTTAAGAAACGCTGCTGCACACACATAATTCATATTCAAATTGAGAGTTTCTTCTTTTTGTGAAACCTATCTTGTTGTAGATTCAGCAATAACAAAAGCATCACAAACACTTTGGAATTTACAGTATTTTCAATTTCAATTTCATATCATCTTTTGTTTTACTTCGTATGCATTATGAAGCATATGTTTCAAAAATTCCGGTTACGAGACGAACATGTACATAGAAAGAGGACAATGTGTTGCACGTGTGTCTGATGGACCCATCCTGTCTCTTGCTATTGATGTTTTACATTGTTCATTCCACTGAATTTGCAAACGTTATTTGTACATTTTTTGTTGAAGCAGAAGCATTTATTAAAATTGAGTTCAGCGTCAAGTACATGTAGCTTTGTTTACTAAATGTTGATTTTTTTCGCTTTTTTTGTTTGCTTACTTTGAATCGCACAAAACATTGCAAACTACCGTGCACTTTCCCGAGTTTTTATTATTTATTTTGTGTGTTGTTATTTGTATTTTTTTATGTTGTCTGTGTTTTTTTATCAATTTTATTTCAAACGAAGTCGATATTGTTAGTGTTTCTAAATTGTGAACATTTTCCGACTCTTAACTAACAAAATGTAACTAGCTTTAAATGTGGTTGCTACTAAAGCATAAAATGCATGAAATCAAATTTATATATTAATAATTTATTATACAATGTTTAGAGCATAGTTACACATACACGTACATGTAATCGATTTGTCAAATAAATAGTTTAAATATAATACTGAATTTCTTATTATATAAATACAATATTAGAGTCTTGGATTTCAATGATCTTTGCTCCACATTCTTACTTATAAATAAGGAAATTTACACGTCTTCTATGAAACTTGTCTAAAGCACTTTCATCCTTCACCGAAAATATATTTATGTGCAGATATCTAAAATTCGAAAGTTCGGAAATTCCAGTTCATCGCTTTCCTCCGGAACAAATTCCAAATTACACGGTTGTTTCTTCTTATTGAAAATATTTAAGAAACGACCAAGGATATTTCTTCCACGTTCAGTAAGACCTTTCAGTAAGTCTTTAGGTAACCACTCGGAATCATTATCAAGTCTATATCCAGCGCTGATCAGTTTTTTACACACACTTGGTGAACATTTTACAGTTGTGTGTGTAGCAAGGTATAATGCTGTTTGTCCCAGTTTATCCACGATGTTCACCTCACAACCATGCTTTATGAGATATACACAGGATTTTTCTCTACCTTCCTGGAGTCCAATAAGTAAAGCTGTTTTCCCTGTGCAATCTGTTTCGTCAACATTTGCACCTGCAAAAAATAAATCAAACATTTATTTTCTATTGGTAACATTTTTATTTTCTGTTGGTGACGTTTTTATTTTCTACTTGTAACATTGTACTAATAATCCTTCCGTCGATATTTTTGTGTATATAAATGAAAAATGTAAGTTTTTGTTCCCCTTTGTTACGCGAAGTGGATGTTAACGTGAAATTAAAGGCATACCCTCGAACCCGTATGACTTTGCTAATATGAAAGTCTGAGTGGAGTTTACAGAATAGAGAATAATGGACAAAAGTGCAGAAAATTGCCAAAAATAGAAATAAAGCTGGGCAATAATAGACAAAAGGAAAGATAAGGTTGAGATTATTGTAGTGCTGAAATACAAAGAATTTGAAAAATTTATGATATAGTCCTAAAGAATTAAGAATAAAGAAAAGCGGAACCCCTGTCGAGACACTCTTATATGATTATGATGAGGTTAGGTCAGTGTGACAACCACAATAACACACACACCTACACCATAATATCGTTCAACATTTACACGATCTTTTAATATTAGACAATAAAATTAATTATTACATGTAAATCCCTCAAGCCCTAATGGACATAATTATTATTTATGTCATATGTGTGGTGACGAATAGGGCGACCTTGTTGCACATCATTTTTCATTTTTTATGGCGAAAGTCACAATTTTCTGATATACGTCATGGTAAACAATGTTGCATTGAATTTTAATTACGTTCATGTTTACAAGTCCGTTTTTTACAATTTGAGGGAATTTTCAGACGAAAAAAACAAAGTAAAGATATAACAGTTGAACTTTTAAATCAATATACCGTTGAACCTACTGCAAGTATTTCAAAATATTTCAGTATGAAAATAAGTAGATGTGGTATGATTGCCAATGAGACAAACATCCATCAGAGTTCAAATAAGTGGACATATATTTTTGTTCAAATAAGTAGTGGATATACATTTTTGTTCAAATAAGTAGTGGACATATATTTTTGTTCAAATAAGTAGTGGATATACATTTTTGTTCAAATAAGTAGTGGACATACATTTTTGTTCAAATAAGTAGTGGACATACATTTTTGTTCAAATAAGTAGTGGACATACATTTTTGTTCAAATAAGTAGTGGACATACATTTTTGTTCAAATAAGTAGTGGACATACATTTTTGTTCAAATAAGTAGTGGACATACATTTTTGTTCAAATAAGTAGTGGACATACATTTTTTGTTCAAATAAGTAGTGAACATACATTTTTGTAAGCCTTTATAGATCATCCACCATACTCATTTCATCATAAATTAACCTAGACCGTTGTGGTCGGCTATTAAAGGCCCCAAAATGTGAAATAATTCAAACGAGTATACTCTTTCTGAAGTGTATATCAAATTTGCCAAGCGCTCATGGTTTTCAAACTTTGTGCTATGTTATTATACTTAGCCCTTTAATGGAGCCATATTATAAGAGAATATCGTTTAAATTCAATTTCTAATTATACCAAAGACATGTTTCCTCTAAGATATTAACTACATACCTGCTTTGTGGAGAATCTTTACAGTTGCAATATCATCAAACAATACAGCTCTCATCAATGCTGTTTGTCCTTGTAGATTTTTAATATTCAAATCACATTCTAAAAGAAAAGAAATTAAGAGATTATATTTACAATCTTATTAGAATTATAACGTTGGCGTTTTTGTCTCAGATATTGTAAACATTGTTTTGTATGATCTTATTAAGATGTTGTATTCTCGGAAATTGTACATTCTTTCAAAATTACAATTAAATGTAAGTTTCATGTCCTCAGGAAATAAATTGCTACTTAGAGCGTTGTAATAATTTGATTAGTTTTACTGATAACCATCAAATTGGATTGAGATAATTCATATTTATTTAGACTACAAAACTGTGCATGAAAACCAATACATCTTTAACAAACAATATATCAGTTGAATTTGAGAGAAATTTATTTTTAGTAAACTTTTAGCAACTGTCAATTAGTAGTACAATAAGTTTATAATGAAAAAAAATATCAATATGAAATATGTCATTACCCTTATCAAAATGTGTAAAAAGTTAAGTATATAGAAGAAACCGAAATGTCCTGGTTTATATTTTTGTTGTTGTTTGTTTGTTTTTGATTTGATTATCTTTTTTTGATTATCTTTTTTTTTTTTAACAAATGAAGTTTAAAGCATAATTTTCTATATTCCCCAATAGAGAACACACTGATTTCTAACTTGCATTAAACACTTACCACTTTTGATAAGTAATTTGATCACATCGAGATGAGAACCATCAGTGGCTTCATGGAGAGCTGTGCTTTTGTTACAGTCAGTAATATTAGGATCACATCCAGCATCTAACAAAGATCTAGCTATTTCCGTCTGTCCATACTTAGCAGCATAATACAACAACGTACGACCTTTGCTGTCTTTTGCATTAACGTCTCCAGATGCTACATTACACAAAGTGGGAGTAGAATTTGATCTCTGTCTACAAAGTTGTCTGTGAAGCTGCACATTTTCTGTAGAGTGTTCCCGATCAGTTTGTAAAGAACGAAAACTCATTTTTATTCTTTTCCAATTATCAAAATATAATTCCCAAGAACGGTCAAAACACAGTTCGAATCCACAACAAATGATTATTTTTCAAAATTTTAGAGTTGTTTCTTCAACAGTCTGATATCTAATATGAATACTTTTTACCTTGTTCTGACTATATATATACTAATCCAGGTAGACAATATGACAATATTATAATTAATGGCGTCGCACCTGTCACCTCAATCAACCAACCGCGTCACAGATCTAGTTAGCACAGAAAAGAAATATATATTGACAAGGTCTTCCTTCGGAACGTCCTTGTATCACTCTCAAAATGTTAGCATTTTTTTTATAGTTTGTTTTTCTCTTTGTACTGTCACATGTAAAGAATGTCATCAATATTCTAAAGTGTACTTCCTTAGTATTAGAGAAACAAAAGAATGTTTTAGAGGTTTTATGAATATGATAAATTACACCAGAAGTTGACCTTAACATTAAAATTGGAACATTGACCAACAAGTTGAAAGTTGAAGATTGTGTTTGAACTAGATTTTGGATTTTGGATTTTCAAATAAAAAAGCGTGTATCGTCAAGCTTATTTAATCGAAATAAACAACAAAGTTCAAATGAAGTGTATGTTAGTAATTATTGGTACGCCTTCAACAATGAGAAAACCATAATGTATTGTCGACTATAAGCATGATAAGGGGCCCCAAAAATGAAACATATTAAACGATTCAAACAAAATAACGCTTGTATATATTCTGCATATCGCCAAATAATGTTGCCAGTGCATATTGAATCGAACTTTGTGTCTGAAATCATATCTGATATTCTTCCTCAGTTATAATAACCTTCCATCATTACCGAACTGAACAAAGAAATAACACGACGGTTGCCGTATACAGTGCAGGGAATGCTTACTCTTCCGGAGCACATGATTTCACTCCCGGTTTTTAGTGGAGTTCGTGTTGTTTCTTATTTCTTATTTATAACTGTTGATATAAATGTCCTTTGGTTTTTTTGAGTCTTTGTTTACTCCTTGGTTTTGATTGTTATTGTCTTTGTACAATTTGGGTTTACTTCGTGCATCTAAGCTAAAAAAAACTTTCAATGCTTCCCGTTTGTTTAATTCTTACAAAACAGACACTTTGTAAATTTTGTATTTGTATTGTTTTTCTTTTAACTTTGGTGCATATATAAGTTTCGAACTAATACATATTAAACATACCTCCGGATGCAAGATTATAACGTGTCTTGAATACCCACTGGTGGCCTCGTTCTGCTTCTTGCTCTTTTGTCAAGTTGTTGTCTCTTTACAACATTTCCCGTTTCCATTCTCAATTTTATTTAATCTCAACCTGTTTTCTTATTCTATGTTCGAGTTTTTAAGGCATGGTTAAAAAATATTCAACGCCAAGTTTAGAGAACGTCCAACACATTCCCTATGCTGTCGTACATGATCAATTGTAAGGAAAAATGACTGCTCCAATTCATCATGCATTCATTTTCTAGAGGCATTAAAATTCCCGCTCTTGATTTGAAAATCCTGGAGTACGATTTTAGCAGAACCTTCCTTTTGTACTAATTGTAAAATTGGTTTCACCTTGAATATGTCTAGAATATTTGCCACTGGATATTCAACAAACAACAGTCAAATTAATATAATTTACAAAGTACAGATCAAAACCGCGTAATATAATTGCGAAAAATTTGAAAAACCAAAGAGGCAATCAAAACAATGATAACAAAGAAACAGAAAAAAAGAAGCAACATCGCCAGTAACAGAAAAATCACGATAAAAGTAACAGAAAAAAAAGTTTACAAAATACCGAGAAAACTTAGATTTGGTAATACAAACCTTACCCAACAGTCATTCGGTGGAATAAGAATGTAACCAGTAAATACGACAAAAATGGCAAATGTTGTGTTCTGATGGTAAAATGAAGGACAACAAAGCACAAGAAACAAATGTTTGTATTCATGTATGGAAAAATCGAAATCATTTAAAGACACCATTTATCAACGCTTGAAAACTTCAAATCGGTGTTATATAGTTTAGAACTTTGTCATGGTACAGACGCATACTTGAAGACATATTGATCATCGTTGTTAACTTTGATGTATACGATAATTACACAATTTAGGAAGTTCACCATTAGAACCATATTACATTGCACCTATCTGGAATACAAAACGACTGATATATTTCTTTGATAGTTTGTACATTTACTATGAGATTACCTACGCACAATTTACATAATGGATGTAGTGATTGAAGTTCAAAGCATACAAAGAAGAACAGCTATAGGAAGATGTGGTATGAGTGCCAATAAGACAACTCTCCATCCAAGTAACACTTTATAAAAGTAAACTATTATAGGTCATTGTACGGCTTTCAACACGGAGCACTGGCTCACACCGAACAGCAAGCTATAAAAAGCCCCATTAATAACTAGTGTTAAACCATTTAAACGGGGAAACCAATGGTCTAATCTATAATACTAAAATAACGAGGACCAATTTGTTCGCCGTCATGGTGTAAAAACGACAAATCAACTTTATATATATCCAATATAGGACAATGGTGTTGATTAAAAATTACACCAATCCAGACCCTTTTGTTTTCCACATAATTAATATTGCTAATAATTAACAAGTTCTGGGTCGAATCCGATACCGATACCAATAGTGTATTCACCTGTTACCTATTACCTTATCTGTACGTTTCTCATCTGACAGGCGTACCACCAAACGGTGTATTTCGGATTTTGCTATATACACGGGTCATAATCACAGGGTTGACACTACTACATTCAATCATTATCAAATTGTTCCCTATTGTAGTATTTTAAGCAGTAACACTTTCTAAGATGACAATACGAATACTAAAAATCTGGACTCAAAAAAAGGCGTATAGGTACAGAAGTCAATTTGTTAGCGGACATGACATAAAACAGCGAATCAAAGAATTCAACTTTATTTATAACTAAATAAATAAATATAGGACAATGCTGTTGATTAAAAAATAGTCCATTCCAAGACCTTTTGTTTTCCAAATAATTAATATTACCAATAAGTGCATGATAAGTTCCAAGTCGACGGGTTCAAACAGAAAGATTTTGAAAGCAGAGAAAATTGTGCATCTTATAATCGGCATGACTTTATCAGATGACAATACTGAAATAAGGCTTACGCATAGTTATATACTTTTAATTTAGTCACGGACCCGCAATATCACGGTTGTGTTCTAGTCTATATATATAAAAACGAGAAACACTTATGAACCACATAAACAGACGACAACCACTGAACATCAGCTTCCTGGCACGGGTGGTTTGCTTCACTTTAGCGTTCTCTGCACTATACTTCATATAGATTGGAGTTCTACAAAATTAATGTAATATGTTACAGTATCGATAAGATTGATATTCATAGTATGTTTACCTCTGTATTTTCTTATGTTTTTTTCGAAAAAATTTTTTTTAAATATTGCCTTTTATGTAAGTATAGTAAAAAAATGTAAAAAGCAAAAGATCCAAATTCTTAGGTGTACCTGAATAGGTTATATTTTTTTAGTTAATACTAACATAATTTTTACTATGGGAAATACCCAAATATGTAGGCATACATAATAGTTTTGTTATGTTTTATTAATTGATGGTAATTTCAAGGGTAGACTAAATAAATACACATCCTTTATGCACTTCCTAGAACACATTTTTTTATATCTCACATGACAGCGAGCATTTATCTTTACCATGTTCCCAGTAATTCAATGTAATATGAGGGACACTAAAATTGTTACCGGTAGACCTGGACATTTCATTGGCCAAAAAGGTGAATAAGTAGAATATAAATACAAACCACACGTGTCAATTCCGTGAAGTGTAACTACTAATATGTTATCGTTTGTATAGATCACTTATTAAGCCAACAAAATGGCAATAAAAATGTTTACTTTGTAATATATGTGTCCTTGATAATTTACCTAGTAGATATCCATATTTTGAATGGGTAAATGTCAGGAAAACGACACAATATTCTTTTTTTAGTTTTTTCGTTTGCATGTTCGTTGCATCAATTTCAGTATTTCATACGTACACTAACTACAATGTATGTTAGCACGCTCTTTAAATTTGTCCAATACGTACACCATTAAGTTTTTGCTTCCTTCTGCCAATACCATTTATATTTGCGTCCTCCTGAAATCTTAATTTAATATAAAAAAGAAGATGTGGTATGATTACCAATGAGACAACTATCCACAAAAGACCAAAATGACACAGACATTAACAACTATAGGTCATCGTACGGCCTTCAACAATGAGCAAAGCCCATACCGCATAGTGAGCTATAAAAGGCCCCGATAAGACAATGTAAAACAATTCAAACGAGAAAACTAACGGCTTATTTATGTAACAAAATGAAGTATTCCTTACGTACCCCATTTAGGTTTTGCATCCTCCTTGCTTCTGTTTTAGTACTCCTTACGTAAATCATTTAGGTTTTGCTTCTTCCTTGCTTCTGTTTCAGTACTCCTCACGTACATCATTTAGGTTTTGCTTTTCCCTTGCTTCTGTTTCATTACTCCTTACGTACACCATTTAGGTTTTGCTTCCCCCTTGCTTTTGTTTCAGTACTTCTTACGTACACCGATTAGGTTTTGCTTCCCCCTTGCTTCTGTTTCAGTACTTCTTACGTACACCAATTAGGTTTTGCTTCCCCCTTGCTTCTGTTTCAGTACTCCTTACGTACACCAATTAGATGTTGCTTGCTCCTTGCATTTTTTTCAAAACTCCATGCGTACCATATATTTGCTACTTGACATTAAACACTAATCTATCTATCAGGAGAATTAGGAGAACAAACTCGCTGTCAAATACAGATGTACATATATAGGATACAATCTTCAGTGCAACGTATACTCGCTACCACGAAATGGTCCGTTGAAGTAAGATAATTGTGTCAATAAAGAATGTGGTGTTTTTGAAATTTGAATGTGCATGCTTTAATTGACCCTTCCACCCCTCCCTCATGCACCCCTCATTTAAACAGGCTCAGTTGTCATGTGTTAATTATTTAGAAAGGATTTTAGAATTTTTATTTCAATGGGTTTGAATGGAATAAAGAAACGATTTTTTTGTGATGAAATCAGCACATTTAAATAAATTATTCAAAATCTATCAATAATATATTAATGCTATTTATATACTGATTTTGAACATGACCCTAACTCAATGATACAATGATTCAAAAGATCGAAATGTGCAGTACCAGTCTACGATGCTTTTCTAGTTAAATATGAATTAAATTTAATTTCTATCACATTCTGACCATGCATGCACATAGAATTCGTCATCGAATCGAATTCGAGGCAAACAACAATTATTGATCAGTTATGGTAAAATTAGTACATGTAGACTCAGAGACTATAACAGACATATTTGGTAAAAAAATCATTTTTTTTTTTTTTTTTTGTGAAATAAGCCTTTTGATAAATGCACTTATATTTGACAAGTTTTAGTTTTTTTCATTTGATAAATGACAAATTACATATTAATTGACAGTTAATTGATACACACAAAGATATTTGTTTGTAAATACATCAATTATATTAAACCTAAAATAATATCAAGGTTGTCGCCTTTTTTGTGGTAGGATTTTTTGAAATGTTATGAATTGTTTTAAAATACTTTGATGTAGAGAAAATTAACAGAGTAATAATTATTCATGTAAATAATTTGATAAAACATACATTTGTACATGTGAATATGAGAACTTATAATAATTGGGGGTCTCTATTAAAGGTCCTTCAATTCTGTTTTCTGTAATTTTTAGTCCATTTTTTCTTTTTTTGTAAATTTTTGTCTTTTCTTTTTTCTAATAAAAAAATATACTTTTTTGCAGATTATTCTCTTTTTTTCAACTTCAGATACTTTATTTCACTAATAGTTGTTAACAAAGCCCCTTAATGTTACAACAATGGCACAAAGGATCTTCCCTGCATTGTTAATTACCAATAAATCCAGGGGATTTCATTGGCAAACTTATTATAATTCTACATAGTATTACAAAATGTACGTGTATTCTCTTCAGTAACTGTTTATATTTAACACAACTCATTTTTTCACTTTTCTTTATATTTTTTACCATCATTCCCTATTCTGTAAACCCTCAGCCACATCCTCATAAATGACATGTCCAATTTAGTGAGAAAGACGAAAATGAAAAATAAAAGCACCATTAAAACACCAGACTTATCAACAAATAAATATATTGGCCAATATTACATTGCATATGATACAGCATATTACAAACTATCACGCCTTTCAAATGAACAATTCTGTTGTCGCCTTCCGTTTGTGTAGGAGCTCCTCTTGTGTCTGAATATCAAATATTTTAAAATACTTATAATGACAGTTAGAATCAATATGTTCTTTACTTCTATTTTCATTGCAGATATGTCAAATTAAATAAAAGTGCATGTCAGTTAATAATTAAAAGTGAGAGAAAAACATCCAAAGTATAATGCCGTGATTAATTGTTGTTCACGCACTCTTAACGTCCATTTGCAAATAATTTTTGGATGTAACGTGTCTTCTGATTGGCTGACGTTATTTTGTTATGAGCCAATAGACATAATTTAGTCATGTGACCGTGACGTCATCAACTTTTTTTCATGGTTTTCTACGGGTTAAAATGGAATTTAAAATTAAATTATAAGAAATGACTGTTATATTTTTTCTGTCTATTCGAAATAACATAAAAAATGTGGTGCACACTGTTAAATAACCCGCTACGCGCGTTATTCAGTGTGCACCATATTTTTTATGTTCTTTCTTCATAGACAGAAAAAATATTATAGTCACTCCTTAAATATTTCATACATACATGTACATGTACACAGTGCAAATTAACAAAAGTGAAAAAACAAATCATCGGACTCAACGGGAAATAAAAAACGGAAGGTCAGTTATCAATCGTCAAAATCAGAAGCTAAAACACATGAAACAAATAGAAAACAACTGTCACATTCCGGAATTGGTACATGCATTTTCCTATTTAAAAAATGGTGGATTGACCTGGTTTTATATCTAGCTAAACCTCCCACTTATAAATATGTCAACTGCATAGACTTTCATGTATTGACAGCAATGTGAGCAAAACAAACAGACATAATTATAACAACTGTTCCTTAAAAGAGGGACGAAAGACACCAAAGGGACAGTCAAACTCATACATCTAAAACAAACTGACAACGCTATGGCTAAAATTGAGAAAGACAAACAAACAACAGCACATTTCACAACATAGAAAACTAAAGAATAAAAACACAAACCCCACCAAAAAACTAGGGGTGATCTCAGGTGCTCCGGAAGGGTAAGCAGATCCTGCTCCACATGTGGCACCCGTCGTGGTGCTTATGTGATAACAAATTTAATGTAGGTTTTAGCTCGGTCGAGCGGGATTAAGAATATGAAGTTTAGACTGCCACTGTAAGCTTGATTGGACAAGTAGTTCATTTCTCAGTAGGCGACCTCCAACCCTTTGACGTGGCTGTGCCATGGTTTATTTTATGTTCAGAGAGCGTTCCACTTTCCATATATAAGCAAAACGGATACTTCTTCTTAAACATGGGTTTCATCTGGATGGTAGATTAAGCTTTTAATATATCTTAACACTGTGCAACCCTTAGCAATTGTCACACTTGCTGCTATAGACAAAACTATTTCTTCAAATGAACATCATATTTCTCTTCAAAACAAATTTATGAACGGTAAGAAATATCTCAACAACTGAATGCTTCAAGTTTGAGTTCTGGATTAATTAACATTCGACACAAATGTTCAGAGCGCTCATTGTCCAGCCACTGCTTCCCCTAAAAACCTAATAGAAAAGTAGAACGTTTCTTCATAAAACTGGAACATCAGTATAGTTAATAACTTATACCAAATTCATAGTAAATTAACTTTTTTCATGTGATGAATGAATTTATTAGAAAGATATAAGAAGATTTGGTATGAGTGCCAAAGAGACAACTCTTTATCCAAATTAAGTCACAATTTGCAAAAGTAAACCATTATAAATCAAAGTACGGTCTGCAGCAGCTCACACCGAACAACAAGCTGCAATGTATAAAGTGTATAAAAATGATAACAGGCCTGGCATTTTTGATTTTTTTTCGGTATTTGTAGAACGAAGTAAAATAAAGTACAAAATTTATTATTAAAACCTGTTTATAAAAGACCTATTAAATTAATACTATGGAATTTTTTTTTCGCAGTGGTTCAAATAGAATGATATGGACACTCGATTTCAATTTTTCAAGAACTTCAAATATCCTGCTTTGGATTAACGTGATGGGGAAGAGGCAGTATTTTTCCAATCCTAATATTTATTAAAATAAAAGTTTATCTTCATATTGAAAGCCAACATTTAAAGAGACTGAAATTAGGAGTGAAACATATTTTCTTTTACTTTTTTTAATAGTGAAAACTACTTGACTGTGTTATATAATTCCTTAACCACCAACCACATAACAAAATACCAAATAAGACAAATCGTTACTATTGCAGTTTAAGTTTTATGTGTACGTACTAATGATTAGATTGTACCAAAAAACCTCTGACCTTGAAACAGGATACATACACAAGATTGTTAAACAGAACTGGACATACCAGCCTTTACAGTAACATGAAAAGTCAACTCTGACGTCATCAAAACATGTTGCAATTATTTATTTATTAATTTATTCTGTCACAAAGTGATGACATACACCACAAATGATGAACGATTCCAATTACAGCTTTCGAGAAGAAGACAAAATCTTCTGTTTTCGAGAGAGGTGTCAAGATTTTTGTGGCTAGATATTTTTTTTAATTTACACGAAATGTCAATAATTTGTAAAACATTAAAATTCTAATATGAAAAAAAATTGTTTGACAAATTACTTTAATTGATGATGGTGATACATGATAAGAAATAAACAATATTTGTTTATTTCGTTCAAAGGAAAATTTTGTTCACGTGGATTTTACATAACGATCACGTGAATAAAACATGAATTTAACCTAAATTTCATGTGAAAAGTGTGTAGTAAATATTTCGCGCGAATCGAGCTTCAAATACTTTCCAGTTTTGATATTCTAATGTGCGATTTTTTTTTCATATCCATTCATACTTTTTTTTCATTTCAATTTGTAGATCTAATAATTATATATTAGAGTTTGATCACTTGCAAAAATGACTTGTAATCATAAAGTACATTTACTTAATTTATATACTATATGAAACAAACAAATTTAACATTGATAGAATACAAGTGGAACTTTATAAAAAAAAAAATAGATATGAAGGGTCATTGGGGTCAGAACGCATTTTAATATGGATAAACAACATCTTGTTTATGTCTACCATTTATCATCATCATCTGCAGTAATTTGTCAACACTATTTTAAACGTATTATAAATTATTCCCATTTCGTGCCATTTTCAAATATTTGCAGCCACAAGATTCTTGACAAACTTTTTATATTAGTTACTTTTAAAAGAAAACAACAAAAACACACTTCATCATATGTAACAAATTGGACATATTAAATTGTTATTAAAACAAATCATGTAATCTTGTGCACTAAACTTTATATTTGCAATGAATGTTTTATAATAATAAGGGACGACATCAAAAGTTCAATGTAGGATAAAAAACTTAATTCACATAGTTTTTTCGCTGACCCCCCTACCCCCCTTCTTAACTTAATTTGGGAAAAATTGATTTACCTATATGGATATATGTAAAATCGAATTTAGATTAACAAAACTTTCAGTTATGTTGACCCCCCCCCCCCCAAACTATTCGATTTAAGTTTTTTATCCTACATCGATCTTTTGATGTCGTCCCTAATAGGGTGTTCCTTACACACAAGGGGTTTACATAATGGAGAATAATGGGCAAAACATTCAGTATAATTACCAACACAAATTAAGGATACAAAAATGAACCAATATTGTTATATTAAAACTATAAAGGCAGAGAAAAGAAAATCTCAGTACAGATAGAATATGTTTGTTAAATATTATTTTTTCATCCAAACAATATACAGGATAACGAAATAATGTGAAATTATAATAAACTTAATATCAAAATATAAATCCTTATTTAATTTGATTTATTTTTATCGAGGTACAAATTATGTTTCCACAATTTTTGCCTCGTCCGTTTGCCAGGTAAACCTGGGGCGTGTTTTTTGTTCTTCTATGATGTTTGGTGTTAAACGCTACTTAAACACCTATTGGGTTATTCTGGCATAATTATTCGTCTTAATATGTCGCTATTGCCTATTTGTCATTTTTAATTGTAAATTGATTGTTTGTTTGTTTGTTGCTATTTTTTTACGCCCAGTGACAAATATTTCACCGGAGTTCAAATCAGTGTGAAGTGGATGTAAGAAATCACAGGCAACCTTCAGGCAATGACAAACCTGATACTGTAAAGTTTTCTAGAAAGGCCCGACATGAAAATTGTACATAACAAAACATTTTACAAAATATTAAATATAAGTAGAGACAAAGATTTGGGAGGATGCCAATGAGACAACTCTCCACAAGAGACCAAATCACACAGAAATGTACAGCTATATGTCACCGTTCGGCCTTCAACAATAAGCAAAGCCCATACCACATAGTCAGCTATAAAGGGCACGAAAATTCTTAAATACCCGGAGAAGTTCAAACACCAAATGTCCAAAAAATAAATCAAAAATAAGCAAATGAATATAAAAGATATATCCAAGTACGGAATTCAGTGCATATGGGGTGACTTTCCACATGGTGACTTTTGAAAAGTACTGACAATTTTAGATATGAATATAATATACATGTTGAAGGAATTATATTATCATAATAAAATACCAACCAAGAAAAAAAGTCTTATATATCATTATTAGCATTTTTTTTACTGGTAAAAATGAGGAAATGTATCTATTTTTTTTTTTCGGAAACGTAATGCACAAAAAATGCGGAAGCGTAAAACTGGATTTTAGCGAAAATTGCCCGAAAAATTCTATTATAGGTAAATATTGTTTCTTTTGTTTTCCCGTCTTATTTATTATATTACTACACCGAGAAAGATAAGGACCCATTTCTTGTATTCTGCTGCTTTACAAGAGCATTCAAGGTCACGCGTTTATCAAGAGCAAATATCAATAACAAAGTCTAGATTACAAAATATTACAACATGTGAGGGAGAAGTCAACCTTGACCTAGGTGCTAATATATAAATGGCACCAATATGATGCTTTTTTTATTTTCCAAATACCAATTACCTGTCCTATGTGTCAGATTAGTGAAATAGTGTACCAACATACGGAATTTGTAATGGAGTATTTGAAATTTGTTGCTCTTGTCTGCAAGCAAAAAACTTATTTTAACAAGAAATATCTTTAACAGCTTTTTTATTTCAAGAATTCGTTACAAGTCTGAGATGGTGTTTTTTTTTTTTTTTTTTCATTCTTTTTTTTTTTTTTTTTTTTTTTTTGTCATTTTATGAAAATTGACTTGTACATCTTATGAGCTCCGTAGAACTGATTATTTGTTGCTAATAAACCGGTGTTATTTGTTGTTATTTAAAACATGGGCGCTGTAAGGATATTTGCAAGTCCTTCGTAGTAATTTCGTAGACACGTGCTTTTGTCACGTTTAACCCTTGAAATACAACATGATAAAAAAAACTCGTCAATCCCTTCGGCTTTCAATGATATGTTCCTGTTGATGTGTGAATAGGGTAAACTTATCTCGTCACTTTTAATTAGTACATCCATGTCAGTCCTTAATGTCGCTATGACCCTCGTCAAAATATATGTAGTACTATAATTAAACTTACAAATTATGGTTGCAGGTTAAAAATTTTAAAAATTGTAATAATGGTGCTCTTCAAATAAAACTGTTGGCATAGCTTTTAATTTAAAACAAATTTCCTGGCTCTTTAAATAGGTATTTTTTCTCTTACAAATGGATAATATGAAAAATTGAAAAAAAACCTAAATGGAATAATAATATGAATATTGATATCTGACCGAATAGTATTTTCATAGGATTTTCCAAGGAATATAATTTTACTTGGTACATTTAAATACTTTTCTTTTTTGTTGTAAAAAAAAACTATTTCAAAAACGATGTTATTGTGAACTTTTTTTATATACTAGAGGCTCAAAAGGGTGTGGTTTAATGAAAATCATTATTTTGCCTCGTGTATCGACTCCATAAACTCGGGTTGTATGGAAGTGTTACATGTATGTTTTCATTGCCCATTTTTGACATGTACTAAAAATGGGGGAAATAAAGAGAGAACGTATCATTGTGCATTTTCCCCTGAAAATCATAGCAATGCTCACGTGCCATTGCAATTGTTGTTCATTTTTTTTATTGATACACGTGATACTTGACTGTATAAAGGTCAGTGGTTTGTTGATGTCACCTTGATGTCATAAACATGTCAAAATTGACATAATTGAGATGTGGACAGTTCATGTACAGTTTACACCTAATTTTTGGACAACGAATATAAGAGATTTTCCCACAATTTTATTTTAGACCGATTAAACAGCTGTAGCAATATCTTGACAGGCTAAGCCTTTTTTTTCACATCCTTATATTAGGGAGCTACCATTTGATTTTTAGGGGGGGGGGGGGGGGGGGCAGGATGAAATTTGAAAAATAGGCAGGACAGGAGTTTTGAGTAAAAAACAACAGGATAAGACACTTACAAAATAAAAGTCAGGATGATAATTTAGGTAAAAAAAAGTCAGGATAATCTAAAAAAAAAAATGGCAGGACCGAAAAGAGTAAAAAATAAAAAGGCAGGACAGAGATTACAGCTAAAAAAAATGCAGGACAAAATTTTTCATCCAACAATTGAACAATATTGAGTTTTTTCGTAATATACCTGAACAATTGAAATTCATGCGATCCTAAAAAAGTTGTCCTTTTTCATATTTTGATTATGATAATACATGCAGAATGGTTTGAAAATGACAGGGTGTGGGAAGAATATATTTTATATGAATTTCACAAGAAAAAGGTTTCTTTTGTATTATTACATTATCTACTTTTAAAACACGATTCTGTCATTTGAACAAAACATAATTTTAAATCGTATTAGGGAAAATTAACAAATGTTTTACAACAAAAAGAATATGCAAATACATTAAAAAAAATGAAAGGCCAAATAATGAAGAACAAAAAATAAATTTAATCATAAAGTGGTTGGGCTTTATTGGGAAGGATTTTTCTTAATTGTTTGAAAATGACAAGGTGTGGGAAGAATACATTTGATATGAATTTCACACAAAAATGGTTTCTTTTGTATTATTACATTATCTTCTTTAAAACACGATTTTGCCATTTGAACAAAACACACTTTTAGAACATATTAGGGAAAATTAACAAATGCTTTTTACAGCAAAATGAGTATAAATATATATAAAAAAAATGAAAGGACAAATGATGAAAAAACAATAAAAAATCAATTTATGCTTTATTGGGAAGTATTTTTCTTAATTTAATTATGATAATACATGCAGAATAGTTTAAAAATGACAAGGTGTGGGAAGAATAGATTTGATATGAATTTCACACAAAAACGAAAAAAACACGACTTTACCATTTGAACAAAAAACATGTCAGGTAAAATTAACAACTGTTTTAATATAATAAAAAAAGCACACGATTATTAAAAAAAAATGAAAGGCCAGATAATGAAAATAAAAAAAAAATAAATTATAAAGTGGTTGGTGTTTTATTGGGAAGTAATTTGTAGTTGGTTAATTGAAAGGCAAAGAACAAGTCAATAATAAAACCACCATGTTTAGAAAACACAACTATTAAATTTAACGGACCACACACACGAAGGTAAAAGATAGAACATATTGTATATTCGACATGAATTTCCCCATGCATGTAACTACATATAAAAAATATAACATCACTCTTCGAATAAATTAATTTAATTGATTTACTGATTCTTGGGACTTCTACATTGAATTCATAAGACTCAGGTTACTGTATGATTCCTCACTCCCCCTTTACATATATAAAATTCGAAGATGTGGTATAATTGTTACGTAATGAGACAACTATCCACATAGTATCTTATAAATTAATTTAATTGATTAACTGATTCTTTGGATTTCTTCATTGAATTCATAAGACTCTGGATACTGTATGATCCTATTGTTTACCCTTTTTTAGTATAAAATTAAGGGGATGCAGTATGGTTGTTAATAAGAGAAATATCCACCAAATTTCAAACGAAGTGGATATAAGCAATTTTAGACAACCGTACTACCGTTAATAATGAGAAAAACCGTATAGACAGCATTAAAAGAACAGTACATAAAAAATTGAAACAACCAACAGAAAAAACAAACGACTTTATTAAAAAAAAAATCACGAAAAACAAATACGAGAGAAATGAACCAAATACAACAACTGGGCTACAGGCTTCTTACTTTGGACAGGCGCATGCAGAATATGGCTTGGTCAAACATGTTTGTGATCGCTTAACCATCTCATTACCTGCACAACATGAGAACACCGTATAAAAATCCGTTGAAAATATCTTAATTCATCAGATCAAAGCAGATAAATTGATCAAAGCAGACAAAGCAGATAAATTCCTCACAAAAACACAGGCTGGACGTGGCAGAGCAATTATATTTCTCTAAAAACAACAAAACACAAAATAGGACTCTGGGAGTACACGCAGCTACTGACAGCTACATGTAGTCATCAAATAAAATAATAAGAATTAAAAAAACATTGTATCTGAGACTATTTATAAAAAAGAAGATGTAGTATGATTGCCAATGAGACAACTCTCCACAAGAGACCAAAATGACACAGATATTAACAACTATCAATCACCGTACATCCTTCAACAATGATCAAAGATCATACTGCATAGTCAGCCATTAAAGGTCCTGAAATGATTTGTTTTCTTTTATATTGGTCCACTATTCTTTTATTCTTCATCTTAAATATATTATTTTCTCTTTTCTTTATTGTTTGCCCATTTTACTCTATCTTTTCCCCCTTTATTTTGCGCTTTTTGCCCATTATTCAGTATTCTGTAAACACAATCCAGACCCTCATCTATTGGCCCAAGGTTGATTAAATCATAATATTAACAATTCATTCGCCAATCTTTGGACACGACATATGTTTTTTTTCTTTCTGAAATCGTGTTTGTAAATCCAAAAATTATTAACAAAAAATACCGAACTCCAAGTGAAATTCAAAAAGGGGAAAGTCCTTTAAACTTGACAAAAACCAACCGTCGACTACATTAACGAAATGGAAAACAACACAATTTTTGTAATTTGAATGGCGACAACTTAAAATAAACTGTTTAATTTTAAAAGACGAAATAGCACAGAATGTAAATATATAATAAATGTCTTATATAATATTTAAAATATTTATGATAACCAAAAAAAGACATTGTGGCGGTAAGAAATAGTTTGACCTATGTCAAGTTCTATGTAGTTTGATTTCGATTAGGTTTTACAATCACGTTTTCGACATTTTGATAATAAATATAGAAATGTCTGAAGCATTGACAACTATATTAATTAGTTATATAATAATTTTGGCGATTCTTTTAAGAAAGGGGATTTTCGTTACAATGCAACTTGTTTTGTCTACTTTTCCCTTAAGAATATTAATTCAATTATGTAATTGTTGTTTTGTTTATATTTTTATTTTTTCGAGGTCTATACGTAATCACGATCAAGGATGTAATTAAAATTTCCACATTAAAATAAGTAAAAGTATCAGTGATTTACCCAAAAGTATCACCACTGCTATAAATCAAAACTGTTCAGCAACAATTAATCGAAGATCATGATTTTCATAAAGGTCAGACCAGACATTGAAATCTTGTATTCGGATAAATATTAAAAACTTTACACCTACGATTAATCGTTACCGATTCATATATTTTACTTTAATGATATTCTGAAACCTAATTCCTCTATCTTTTAATAAAATAGTATTCATTTTTTCGGTTCCGTTTATAGAACTTGTATTTATTATTGTTTATGATCCGGCCGAAGCCCGCCTCCGATCCGGGTGTCGGATTTTCTTTCTGAGTTGAGAACCCATTGGTGGCTTAAGGATGTTTGGTCAGATTGTTGTCTCTTTGACACATTCCCCGTTTCAATTCTTAATTTTATTAACATTGAATAAACTGTCCGATAGAGCACCAGATTGTATACTGACAATGCATGTTTGGCCCGACGACACTTTAAAAGGTGGGAGTCCTGGATAACGAACGGTCTGTTAAATATATATGTTTGTTTAAAATTTCAACCAACTTGAATGTTCTTTTTCATCCCTTATTCTACTGGACGGCTATTTTGGACAATTCATTATATAAAAGTTTTTGACGAACGTGCCTAATGTTGGACTTAAAGTTATTCTTGGTTTTTTAGATTACTCACATACATTTGTATTTCAATCGACAATGAGGATCGAACCTCAGAGTTACTGCGATAACAACTTCTCTTTGACGGGATGTATAAGATATTGATTCTACATATTAACTTAAGATTGGAGAGTATTAAGAACCAGAAATAAACAAAAGATAAAGAGGAGTTTATTTTCAATGGACGAATGAGCTGTTTTCTATGTTGTGTTGTGTACTATTATTTGTCTGTTTCTCTTTTTATCTTTTAGCCATGGTGTTGTCAGTTTACTTTCTATCTATGAATTTGACTGTCTCTCTGGTATCTTTCGCCCCTCTTTTCTGTTCCTGACTCAATACTTTTACCCTTAGTGTTGATAATTACTAGACTAGTTAAAAATTAAAACAGTATCTACGCATGGATGTAACTATCAAGCTATATACATTTCTTTATAATGTGTTTATTGGCAAAAAACGTCATATATCAACAATCATAGTAAGTAAGTCCATAGTACATCAGCAAAATCGAGACAATTATTTAAAGTTGTTTTTTTTTAATCATTCAATAAACGTATAATATGAATAATAAAAATGTTAAAAAAAAGAAGAAAATCTAAACCTGAGGTAGCATGAATTGGGTAGATATTTTTATGTTTATTACGTAAAAGTTTACTTGTAAAGTCATTTTATTAGTTTGAGCCAGGGGTCCAGCATATATTATAAAATTTTATTTTTTCAATAAAAGCTATATACATTTTTGTACAAGCTATATATTACATGTATAGAGAAAATATGTTAGTTATTGGGGTATCTAACGAAAGGTTAAAAACTGGTGATCCTTGTAGAACACAATCATTGCTGTGTCGTTGGTTCGCTGTCTAGTTAAAGTACATCTTTGTTAGGTCATGTTTACACTTTTAAGAATGTTACTCATAGGTACAGTTAAGACTTTAAGTACAAATGTATACGATACAAATGCAAAAGCATTTTAAATTCTTACGATTAATACATATTTTTTATTTAGTTTTTGTTTTTGTTGGGGCTGTACAAGTACTTATATTCCATTTATTCACCTTTTTACCCAATGAAATGTCCAGGTCTACCGGTAACAATTTTATGTCCCTCTTATTACATAGAATTACTATAAGTATACGGTAAAGATAAATGTCCACTGTCATATCAGATATAAACATTTTGTTCTAGGAAGTGCATATGGATGTGTATCTAGACGGTCTACTTAAGAAACGAACAACAATAAATTAAACAAACATTCAAAACAACATTGTACCTTTCACTTATTCGGGAATTTCCCAGAGAAACGAATTAGAATTAACCTGTCTTAGTACAACTGAAGATATAAAAAAAGAAGATGTGGTATGATTGCCAATGAGACAACTATCCACAAAAGACCAAAATGACACAGACATGAACAACTATAGGTCACCGTATAGTTTATTTTCATATAACCAATCTATTTTCAACTTGTTACCTACTCTGGTGGTCAGGTACCCTGGTACTTGGTTAATATTAAACGAGCATTCAGAAGGAGTTACATCAAATATATACACGGTGCAATTTAAGGGGAAAGTTTACTACTACTTGTTGGTTTTTTTTTTTTGTTTCCTGATTTATATACTTTAATTTTAGAACAGTCAATTAAAAAGCTTGTTATTCCAAGACAGAGTAACGAACATCCTTAACGAAATGAGGTTTATTGCAGAATTGAAGAAGTCCCGAAATTTGTCTTTTTTATAAACTTAGTAAACGCTAATGATATATAATCAACAGACTTTAAGAAGGTATCATACAATCCACCATAGACAGGTGTTTTTTCAGTCAATATGTCAAGGTCCAAAACGCCCTGACACTTAAACGGCTGTAAAGTTGTGTTTATATCCATGATTAACACAGACATAATAATGATTTCTGTAAAAAAAAAAAAAAAAAAAAAAAAAAAAAAAAAACTGCGTCGGAGTACATCATTACTGTCAATGGGTGTTTGTTTATGTTAATGTCTGTAGTTTTTGCAAAAC
Organism: Mytilus galloprovincialis; assembly: GCA_037788925.1. Classification (NCBI taxonomy): domain Eukaryota; kingdom Metazoa; phylum Mollusca; class Bivalvia; order Mytilida; family Mytilidae; genus Mytilus; species Mytilus galloprovincialis. Next base: position 28,986,267 of record CM075343.1, on the reverse strand, counting down.
GTGTAAAACAATAATATTTTCGTAACACAGTTATTTCTGCGAAGGTTCAGGGACGTTCTTAAAATACCTTACCTTAATACATGTATTTCCCGTGAATGACTTCTATGAAAATTATCTCTGAGATAGGCTTAAATGTTTTGTATTTCTATTTTAGTTGGAATTATGTGTCTTTGTTATGTCAGAAAATGGCATAAGATCCTCTACAATATTCAAATTTTGTCTTTATAAACTCGAGGTTCGGCAGCCGATATTAGAGTAGTTTACGACTGTTCTGTCACCTCAAAGGAAAATAGCTCTTTATGGATTTAAGGTAGCACAATACAAAGATTTTTCATCCCCAATCAGACATCTTTAAACTGATGTAATTCCACTCATCTTTCTTTAAATTTTATAAATGAGGTACCAAAAGAAAGAAGAAAGATTAATCTTTCAAATTGTGATAATTTCATTATGACATAATTATTATATCATTAATTGTTATGTAATAAGTTGCCATATTGTGATGTCTATACTTGAATGAATTTAGCTTCTTTGTTATTCATAGCATTCCAAAATATTTTATAGATTCTTGCACTACACAGTTTGACCTCCCAAACTGTGTCTCAGATTTTTCCTATTGTATTTCATTCTCTCATAAATCTTCAATGAAGTTTGCAATATCAATTCATAAGAGACCACTAAATTCAATTGGGTATAAAATTTGTTCTATTGATGTTTTTGGAAATCTGAGACACAGTTTTGGAGGTCAAGCTGTGTTGTACAAGAATCTATAAAATATTTGGGGATGCTATGAAGAACAAAGAAGCTAAATTCATTCAAGTGTGGACATCACAATATAGCAACTAATTACATAATAATTAATTATGTAATAATTATGTCATAATGAAATTATCACTATTTGAAAGATTAATCTTTCTTCTTTCTTTTGGTACCTTATTTATAAAATATAACGAAGGATGAAATGAATTACATCAGTTTAAAGTTGTCTGATTGGGAGTGACGAAATCTTTATATTGTGCTACCTTAACGAGCGAATTCTTCTAAACAACCAATATAAATTGAAATCATTGAAAATTAATTTGTAAATAGTGACAAAATCAGATTTTTTGTTGATGTATTTAGATAGAATGCCGCTAACATGATATTTTTTATATAATTATGTTTCAGTAATATTCGCTTAGGAATTGTCACAATTCTACACCCAAGTTAAAGTATGGGTATTAATGAACATAATGTTTTAGGAGAGTATGACCGGACGAAAAGCATGCTAATTATTTGGATCGACTATCATCTTTCTGACTTTAATTATTATATATTTCAATTGTCATTTTTAGCTCAAATATTCCCACACAATTATCTTTGGTTTAAAATGTATGTTTCTACTAATCCGATAATGGACTTCGTATCTACGTGTCAAAGTCAGTTTTTAGCAGATTATCTGGACAATGGACAATAATTGCTTAATCCGTAGTTACATGTATTTCTTTATTATTCTGTTTTATATACTTCTGAGAAATAATTTATATTCAGTTTTGGATAGGTTCTTAAACCGTCAACACCGGACTCAATATTGTAACATCGTTTATATTCTTGTTGGATCGTTTATTAAATTGTTAAACTTTATACCGACTTGAATCTTAATTTTAATACCCAGCAAATAGTCTGGCTATACATGGTATTTAGAGACTCGTGAGTGTTATCTTTTATAGATCAACACAAGATTCCGTTACCTCCGCAGCCAAGCGAAATTTCCCCAAGGACAAATTACAGACAAGTGGCTATTTTACCCCAGAATTATTATATTTCGGACGAACTATATTTGGACAGTAATATCAATACAATGGATTATTACGGATATTCCCTAAGACCAGCATGGATGTGGAATTATATGCCGTAACGATTTAATCCAGAAAGAAGAGAGCTTATGAGAATGTGTGGAAAATGTGGAAAACAACATATCAACAAGAGTTTGTGTGCTGCTAGAAATTCAAAATGCTTCAAATGTCAAAAATCAGGACATTTTGCTCGACAGTGCTTCACTCGTGTTGGCCGAGTTAAAATTCATAAGAATGAACTTAAAACTGTTTCAATTTCGACACAAACGGAAAATTGTAACCATACGAAATCAATTAAGAAAAAGGAAAGCGATTCTAAAAGACTTCAAGATTATTTTGATCGAAAACGGACACTTCAGGAACTTCCATTTAACAAAACCGGGAATACTGTCTTCATTTCAACTATCAATAGTGATTGTTTTCTAAGGGACCAAACCGAAACCTTAAAAACGCAATTGGAAGACGAAAATTTCATCCATACGTCTACATTAATGGAATTGACAAGAGAACTAGAAAATACTCGGAAGCTTCGAGAAACAATTAAAATACGAGACGCTAAAATTATCGAACTGGAGAACACCGTACAAAGATATGATAAAGGACACGTCAAAATAACAGACTATATCACTGAGATAAAAGAAGAAAAAGAAAATTGGAAATTACATTGTAGTGATGTTTCAGAAATTTACAATGTAGTTAGAAAAAGTGAACTTGATTTAAAGGCAAATTGCAAAAATTACGAACATGAACTAGAACAATTAAAAAAAACCAAAACTCGTACAAATTCAGGAAATTATCATCAAAACACGCGTAACTATCAATACCGTGAAAGAAGATATTAGTTATGAAAATTCAAATACCGTGGACGTGATTCTGGACGAGAGTGGCAAATATGACCGGACGAAAAGCATGCTAATTATTTGGATCGACTATCATCTTTCTGACTTTAATTATAATATATTTCAATTGTCATTTTTAGCTCAAATATTCCCACACAATTATCTTTGGTTTAAAATGTATGTTTCTACTAATCCGATAATGGACTTCGTATCTACGTGTCAAAGTCAGTTTTTAGCAGATTATCTGGACAATGGACAATAATTGCTTAATCCGTAGTTACATGTATTTCTTTATTATTCTGTTTTATATACTTCTGAGAAATAATTTATATTCAGTTTTGGATAGGTTCTTAAACCGTCAACACCGGACTCAATATTGTAACATCGTTTATATTCTTGTTGGATCGTTTATTAAATTGTTAAACTTTATACCGACTTGAATCTTAATTTTAATACCCAGCAAATAGTCTGGCTATACATGGTATTTAGAGACTCGTGAGTGTTATCTTTTATAGATCAACACAAGATTCCGTTACCTCCGCAGCCAAGCGAAATTTCCCCAAGGACAAATTACAGACAAGTGGCTATTTTACCCCAGAATTATTATATTTCGGACGAACTATATTTGGACAGTAATATCAATACAATGGATTATTACGGATATTCCCTAAGACCAGCATGGATGTGGAATTATATGCCGTAACGATTTAATCCAGAAAGAAGAGAGCTTATGAGAATGTGTGGAAAATGTGGAAAACAACATATCAACAAGAGTTTGTGTGCTGCTAGAAATTCAAAATGCTTCAAATGTCAAAAATCAGGACATTTTGCTCGACAGTGCTTCACTCGTGTTGGCCGAGTTAAAATTCATAAGAATGAACTTAAAACTGTTTCAATTTCGACACAAACGGAAAATTGTAACCATACGAAATCAATTAAGAAAAAGGAAAGCGATTCTAAAAGACTTCAAGATTATTTTGATCGAAAACGGACACTTCAGGAACTTCCATTTAACAAAACCGGGAATACTGTCTTCATTTCAACTATCAATAGTGATTGTTTTCTAAGGGACCAAACCGAAACCTTAAAAACGCAATTGGAAGACGAAAATTTCATCCATACGTCTACATTAATGGAATTGACAAGAGAACTAGAAAATACTCGGAAGCTTCGAGAAACAATTAAAATACGAGACGCTAAAATTATCGAACTGGAGAACACCGTACAAAGATATGATAAAGGACACGTCAAAATAACAGACTATATCACTGAGATAAAAGAAGAAAAAGAAAATTGGAAATTACATTGTAGTGATGTTTCAGAAATTTACAATGTAGTTAGAAAAAGTGAACTTGATTTAAAGGCAATTTGCAAAAATTACGAACATGAACTAGAACAATTAAAAAAAACCAAAACTCGTACAAATTCAGGAAATTATCATCAAAACACGCGTAACTATCAATACCGTGAAAGAAGATATTAGTTATGAAAATTCAAATACCGTGGACGTGATTCTGGACGAGAGGGGCAAATATGACCGGACGAAAAGCATGCTAGTTATTTGGATCGAATATCATCTTTCTGACTTTAATTATTATATATTTCAATTGTCATTTTTAGCTCAAATATTCCCACACAATTATCTTTGGTTTAAAATGTATGTTTCTGCTAATCCGATAATGGACTTCGTATCTACGTGTCAAAGTCAGTTTTTAGCAGATTATCTGGACAATGGACAATAATTGCTTAATCCGTAGTTACATGTATTTCTTTATTATTCTGTTTTATATACTTCTGAGAAATAATTTATATTCAGTTTTGGATAATTCTTAAACCGTCAACACCGGACTCAATATTGTAACATCGTTTATATTCTTGTTGGATCGTTTATTAAATTGTTAAACTTTATACCGACTTGAATCTTAATTTTAATACCCAGCAAATAGTCTGGCTATAAGAGCATAGTTTTTTTCAGTCTACAACAATAGATAGATAGGAGTGTATACTGTACAACATGTCAAGGTCCAGAACGCCCTGAAACTAAAACAATTGTAAAGAAAAACTAAATGACTGGTACATGTATATTATCCCGAACACAATGTTTTAGGAGAGCATACAGTCTGCAACAATAGATAGGAATGTGTGTATTTAATATGTCAAGGTCCAGAACGCCCTGGAACTAAAAAAGTTGTAATGTTTTGTTTATATCTATTAGTAACACAAACACAACTGTAAAAAATATACAAACAAGACTGCGTCGGTGTACATCATTACTGTCAATGGGTGTTTATATATGTTAATGTCATTAGTTTTTTGGCAAAATGTGTAAAACTATAATATTTCCGTAACATAGTTATTTCTGATAAGGTTCATTGATGTTCCTAATATGCTTTACTGTAAAGTTATTGACTGTTTTGGAGAGGATTTCATAAACAAGCACTGTTTTGAAATTCTGTTTCTGTGTTACAACCGGAAATGTCATCTGATCCTGGCAATTCTACACTGTTTACATTTTTCTCTTATAATTCTTGAGATTTAGCAGCCGGGTATATAATCAACAGAATGTTTTTGGAGAGCATTCTTGACTTCAAAATATAATTAAATTAACAATTCTTTCATCATACTTGTTAACAACTAATATGTATCAAAATCATTAAAGATTTATTTTTAATTAAATAATAAATTCCAAATTTTTTACGTATGTATTTAAAGATATATAATCTGCACCAATCATAATCATACTTCAGTAATATTTGCTGGCAAAAAATAAGTAAAAAAATATATCATTAATTAACCGAGAAATTATCGTTAACAATGTTCTAAACAAGACTGCGTTGGCGTGAATTATGCCTATTTATGGGTGTTGTATATTTGTATATTTGTTGTTTTTGCATAACGTGCAAATCTATATTACTTCCGTTACACAGTTATTATTGTTAAGGTTCAGTGCTAGTCTAAATATATGATCTGCCGCCCGATAAAAATCGACCGAATGCAAATGAATTCCAATACATATTTTACCTATTTCGTGTTGAAAAGATCTCTTGATAAAAGAAACCTTTCAAAACAAACCAAAAGTCTCTTTTATTTCGTAGTTGAATTTTCCAAAACTAATCAGTGTTTTATACATTTATGCATGTACATGTACTTGGAATACGTCAATTTATATCCTACTCATTTCAGTTATTTTGTATTAAAACTATCACTCAACATTCTATCTATTCTCGCCATAAATACAAATAGTGTTATGAAAGGAAAAGCTTATACAAGCTGCTCTGTTCGAGATAAAATAAAAATAATATATAATAATATACATACACCTGCAAAAGTAAAAATCTTCAAAATGGATGAAAGAAAATTGAGAAAGGAAATGGGAAAAACGTCAATTAGACAACAACCTAACCAACGCGCAGATAACAGTCGAAGGCCACACATGGGCCCTTAACACAGCGACAAAATCCTGCACCCAGGGTTGGCCTCAGCTGGACCCTAAATAACAATATGTACTACTTCAGTGGAAACATTCTTATGTCATGGTTTCGTGAGGGCAGACACTAGATGAGTATGTTTTCAATAGTATTGAATACTAAGTCTAATATAGAATATGCAGGGAATGACAACTTAAAGTTATATTATGATATCTTTCATTGTATTGCCATCTATCAATGAGACAACCCATCATTTTAAAAGTCTTGTGTTTTTTATCAGGAGGTTATGTACGTTGAGCTTGCTTGTAGTAACCTTTTAAGATTCTTCTTATTTCATTTTGAATTTTGCTGTCTCCTTTGAAATCATACCACATCTTTCGTCTTTCTATCAGAGAGAACATTGCACATGATTTTAAAGAGAAGAAAAATGAATTTATAACTACTAAAGAGTTTACATTTTTAATTATTTATTTATTAGCATATTAAGATTTTTAAATACTCCTTTATTTTTATTAATTTTTCTTTTCGGTGGAAAAATGTTGATCTTTAAAGTAATTATTTTATACTGTTAGAATATTTGCAAGATGATGTATAAATTGTACATACATTTAATGCTCATGAGGTAAACAAACGTGTCTATTAAGGTAGGAATCTTATATATGTTTTATGTTGCTTTTATTTCATAGCGTATTAATCTACATACATGCATACATACATACCCGGCCACGTCCAATTGTATGTTTGTCCATCTGATGAGTTAAGCCTTTTTCAACTGATTTTTAATTCGTTCTTATGTTGTACTGGTATACCACTGTCCCAAGTTAAGAGAAGGTTTGGGATCCCGCTAACATGTTTAACCCCGACACATTATTTATGCATGTGTCTATCCCAAGTCAGGAGCCTGTAATTCAGTGGTTGTCGTTTGTTTATGCGTTACATATTTGTTTTTCATTCATTTTTTTTTATATAAATGAGGCCGTTAGTTTTCTTGTTTGAATTGTTTTACATTGTCATCTCGGAGCATTTTATAGCTGACTATGCAGTATGGGCTTAGTTCATTGTTGAAGGCCGTACGGTGACCTATAGTTGTTAATGTCTGTGTCATTTTGCACCACAATTTTTTTCAAAGGTTAAAATATAGGGCTGTGCGGCATATTTTAAACGTGTATATGCCCTGAACTTCTCGGAGTTTAAACTAACACTAATTTTCTTAATTTTTCCCCCCTACCTCGAATGAAAGGTTACCACAGATTTCAATGTAAACAATACGCACATGTAAATTTACTGGTAACATTCCCAAGTTATGTCTCTGTGAGATGGAACACAGAGGACATAACTGGGAACTAGTATGTAAACAAAATTAATTTTCTATGAATATTCAAGATCTCCCCAAAAGAGGCGTATTTTGAGAAACAGCTGTATATACAAAGTGCAACCTATGGTATTGTAATTTGTTGGTTTTCTTATATCGTGATTATTTGAGTCGTTTCAATGCTGTATATATTGAAATGTTTATTTGGGTTAACTAATTCCGTCCATTACATTGTTAAAGTGTATGAAAATTGAAACGTACAATGATTTTAATAGACAGAGGAAAGAAAGAAATTACTGAATAAATGATCCATCAACACGAACCCTAGCAGAAATACCTGACATCATTGAAGTCCAAATGCAATACTTGCAAAAATTACGTCTGTATTATGGCGTCATTCAATAGAGTATGGACTTCCCTCTGGTAAATCTTTATATTTTACAAATTATATCAATTACATTTCATGTAAATTTTCTAACTAAAAGACATGACCAAAATTTATACTTTAAAACATGAGAACGATTGTATATTAATTCACTTATAAGGGAGCTACCATTTGATTTTTATGGGGGGGGGGGCTAGGATGAAAAATTTTGTCCTGCTTTTTTTTTTAGTTGTAATCTCTGTCCTGCCTTTTTATTTTTTACTCTATTCGGTCCTGCCTTTATTTTTACTAGTTTATCCTGACTTTTTTACACAAATTGTCATCCTGCCTTTTTTTTTTAACAAGTTTCTCATCCTGCCTTTTTTTTTTACTCAAAACTCCTGTCCTGCCTATTTTTTCAAATTTCATCCTAGCCCCCCCATAAAAATCAAATGGTAGCTCCCTAAATCAGACATAAAACTAAGTTTTTTTTTATTAAGAAAGCTATTGACTTATTTCTGAAAGACATTTTTACCTACATGTATAATATTTATTATTTAATTCCCACATTGGTGTCAATATACTGAAATTGTATACGACTGTCACACAAGTGAGAGCTAAAAATACCAGGTTTTATCCAAACTTTCATGGTTTTTTAAATAAAAAAAAAATGCCTCTACCGAGTCAGAAATATAACAATTGTTTTCACTTCTTTTCGTGTATTAGCATTCAATTTTGCAATTTGGTAAGGGACTTTCTGTTTTTTATTTACCTTGGAATTCGGTATTCTTGGTTTTCTTTTATTTCTGTAAGAAAGTATGTTTGTATTCAGAAACTGAAAACGTACCATATCTAATACAGATGATTTCAATTGCAATGAAAACCTGAAAGGAAGATACAATTGTTTTTATAGAATATAAAGAGAAATCGAAATATTCAAAACTTGAAAAATATCGGTAACAAAATAGACGGAATCTCAATAAAACTTTAAATCTACAACAATATAAAGAAAAAGTCAACTTGCTAATAACAGTAACATATATTCGTCAACGCTGATGTTTGGTTTATTTAATTGCTGCCTTTTAAAGATATTTGGAATCAACAATTACTCGAGTTTTTTTTTCAACTTTGATTTTTAGTATGCATTTTATAGCACAATTGATCAAACTTTCGTATTTTAGTACAAGGCTATTAAAATTAACATTTTGATATTCATCATAGTTAGATAACAACACGTACAATGATGCATGTTCAATAAATAATGTGCACAATACATTATAATGACACATTTGGTATAATCAAAGCTTAAAGAGATTCTTATTAAATTTTTTCTAGAAATGTAGCACATAAATTTCAAATGCTTTCTTGACAAAAGACTTAAACTAACACATACGATGTGTAAATAGTATCTTTATATTTGTTTTATGGGTTTTTAGATAAGTTCTTAAGAAATAGTACAAGATTTGACAGAATACCATCTAAAATAGAAACATATATATCATGGTGATAGAAGAAGCTTCTAGAAGGTCTATACTATAATGAGAAGATGTGGTATGATAATAAGTTTGACAAACATGTGTCAGAGACGAAATGACCTCGATAAAGGTCACAATCCGCATTTCAATATTCACCACAACAGAAAATGTAAAAGAGGGATGAAAGATACTAGAGGGATAGTCAAATTCATAGATTTAAAATTAACTGACAACGCCATGACTGAAAATAAAAAACAAACATGTAAATGTCAAGATGAGGCTTTGACAATATTTGTTCGGATGTACGATCACGAATGGGCACTGTTTCAGGTTATGTGGATGGACGAGCGCTCCCAAACATATCAACTATGGCATATTTTCACGTGCCTGTCCCAATGTAGGCTTCTGTAGTTGATTAGTTGTCTTTGGTTCATGTTTGTCATACTCGGTTTTTTGTTCTTCCAATAATATGTTTTAATTTATGACATTAATTTTCTTGTTGGAATTGTTTATCACTTTTCATGTCGGTACCTTTTATAGCCGACTATAATGTACTGGTTTGATTTATAATTGTTTGTTTCTAATTCTTCGTCAATTATCCCTTTCTGCACCCATTGTATATAAAAAAATTAATCAACGTATGGTTCGTTTGATCTCAGATCTTCATTGGTTAAAATCCGATTGTGACGTCGAATTTTCTTCTTTTCCTATTGTGACGGCATAAAAAAGGCGACCATGCCTGATGACGTCACATAGAAAGAACAGATCGTTTTGCAGATCAGTCGCAAACAAGGAATAAGTTTGCCTGCGTATTATTTGAAAATCATTAGAGAAAAAATTTTCACCACTAAATCTCGTGTAATGCGGTATTTATCCACTCTCGGCCAGCCTCGCGTTTTAAATTTGAAAATTTAACTGTCTCGAGTGTATAAGTATCGTATTACACTCGATGCAGTGGTAGAATCTATATGTATCCACTTATTTGAACTCTGGTTTGTAGTTGATTATTCATATACTTATATTCATATACAATGTAAATAGGGTATTTCGACTTTAAAGAGTAGGTGACACCACAATAATATCTGTAGACTATGAATTATGTTCAACTAAATTGTATCAGGTTATTCTTTATGTGATTTTCATCTTTTTGCTAATAGTTTAAGCCCATTATGCTCTATTTTTTAACATCCAATTAATTTTTAATTTTCGTATTCCTTTCGTTTTTGTATTTTTTGACTTTTTTTTATAGATAGTTGTTTATGTTCTTTATTACCTTTTCTGTATGCATTCCTGTGTGTCTATCAAAAAAGGAAAAATTGCTCTTCTCTTGAACTTTTTCTTCGAGAAATATATCGTTAGGTTTTATCTGATTATGTTAAATGTATGGACCTTTCATGATGATATTACAATATTTCATGTATTATAGAGCAATTCTCAATATAGTTGTTACATTTCTAGTTGTGGCGATTATTGTTAAAATGTATGTTCAGGTTTGTTGAGTTCTACCATACTACCACTTGTATAAAGATAAAAGTCATACAAAGGTTAAATGTTTGATGAACAAAACATTGTGTACCTGTAAGAGTTCATGTGAATGGTTTGGGGGAGTATCAATATGTATATATTTTGTTTATCTCTTTTTGAAGCTCATATTTTTACGTTGGGATGCCAATACTATTGTCTGGTACAACAAGTTATGAAATAATCATTAATTTGTACTTTAATGTACCCATAAGGTTTGATGTCTGTGTTAAATCGTTTCGACGGTTTAAAGCTAATTTGATGGTTGAATAATTTAAATATTGGTTATTCTCATCAGATTTTGTCTAATGCTTAGTCCGTTGCTGTGTGTGTTACATTTTAATGTTGTGTCGTTGTTCTCCTCTAATATTTAATGCGTTTCCCTCAGTTTTAGTTTATTACCCCGATTTTGTTTTTTGTCCATAGATTTATGAGTTTTGAACAGCGGTATACTATTGTTGCCTTTATTTAAATAAAAGTAAACATATTTACTACTTTACTGTTTTCCATCATAATTAATAATACTAAAAACGTTTCCACACCATCATGGTGTTTGTTTTTATTTTTAAAATTAATTATAATATTTTCCTCTCTTTGCGATATAAAAAGGTTGATGTACTTTTCAATTTGTTGTTTGCGATCTTGAATTACAAAAGAAAAACAGTGTAAATATGTCAATTGCGGTATAAGAAACGCATGACCGTGTGCAATTCTAAAATATAAGTAATAACATTAACGGTACCAATTTTCCTGCACCAGATGCGCATTTCGACAATACATGTCTCTTCAGTGATGCTCGTGGCCAAAATATTTGAAATCCAAAGCATATATAAAAGATGAAAGCTATAATCCGAAAGGTCCAAAAAGTATAGCCAAATCCGTGAAAGGAATCAGAGCTTTGCATGAGGGAGATACATTCCTTAATTTATAATAATTTCTAACATTTTGTAACAGCAAATTTTAATAACACAAAAAATCCGTATTTTCATGCCAGTACTGAAAAGATGTAAGATTATGAGTACTCGCCTGTTCACGATTTGTTTCTGGTCTCTTGTGGAGTGTTGTCTCAATGACAATGATACAATAGTATCTATTTTTGTATATATATCATGTATATATAGCAATGCATACTAAGTATATTGCTTTTTTTAGCTATGTTAATACCGACAAAAGCAGAGTTTGGTTAACATTACATCTACATAAATACGATAAGTGTCCTTACAAACAACGTTACCGGTATATTGCTGGGTCTACCAAGTTCTACACGAAACATTTTTCTAAAAAATAAACATGAATTGATCAGCAATCAAAACTGGGCGTCAACGTTATTGTGAAACTGCATATTCTAGAGGGGGTGTGAATCAGATATGGATACTAAAAAATTCCATAGATCTTTAGAATACATACAATCTAAAACTCTTTCATCTTGCAACAGTATTAAACCATTTGACTTTCTACACTTTACACAAGTATTCCCCATTTCAAAATAAAAGACAAATTGAAATACTATTATTTTATAGTATTAGTATTATTTTGTTTCATAAAAAGGACTTGCCAACGCAGATACAAGTATTTTGTGTTAGAGAGGGATTCAACCTACTTTGTGAAGAATCACTCTGATTCCATCAAACATTCTCTGAAACTGACATTATCAAGATGCTTGATTACTTGATTGACAACATATTTGTTACGTTTGGCGGACGTGCTTTTCAACTGACTGTTGGCATTCAAATGGGAGCCAATTGTGCTCTCATCTCGTAGACTTGTTTCTTTATTATATTTAGGCTGACTTCATGCAGAAACTTCTAAGGAAGAAAGATAAGAAGTTAGCAATATCCTCTAACTTCACACCCCGCTATGTAGATGGTGTTCTCTAACTAAATAATTCAAAATGTGTTGCCTTTGTTGAACGTCTCAAACTAAATATACAAGATACAGTTGAGTCTGCCTCTTATCTTGACTTATATCTAGAAATTGAAATAAAGTTCGGCTGAAAACAAAACTTTACGACAGAAGAAATGATTTCAGCTTCCCAATTGTGAACTTTCCATTTCTATGTAGCACTATTTCAGAAGCGCCTGCATACGGAGTCTCCCAATTGATATGATATTTCTGGGCTTGTATTTTCTATCATGATTTCCTTAATAGAGGGTTTCTAGTCACGAGAAAGCTTTTATACAAAGAGTTCCAAATGATTAGTTGAAATCATCTCTTGTAATTTTTATGGACGCCATCACGAGTTGGTTGACAGTTTTGGAATAAGCGTTTCACAAATGAAATCGGATATGTTCCTTATGTCGTAACTATAATCCCGTTCCCTTTTTACGAATGATGTACCGGGTTTTGTTAAAACATGAACAACAAGACGAGTGCCACATGTGGAGCATGATCTGCTTACACTTCCGAAGCACCTTAGATTACATAAATTTTTGGTGGGGTTCGTGTTGCTTAATCTGTAGTTTTCTATATCTTATCTTGTGTACGCTAATTTGTCTGTTTGACTTTTTCTGTTTTAGCCATGGCGTTGTCAGTTGATTTTCGATCTACGATTTGGACTGTTCCTCTGATATCTTTCGCCCCTAATTTTAACAATTTTCCTTGAGATTTGACAGAAGAGATCTCTTTTTTATTTCAAATCTTCACAAATATTCTTCTTTTTTTAAATGCGAAATAAAAAAAAAATATCTTTTTTTTTCTAGTTCAAAATATAGTATGCCCTTAATAACACAATTTATTTAATGTTTGTATTTGGTACAAGGCTATTAACAAACCTAGTTGATCCATCATCCTAAGTGAGCAACAACAAGTACAATAATGCACAATTGAAATAAATAATGCATTTTTATAGTTTATTTCGGATGATCATTAGCTAATTGGTATTTTCATACTATTTTGGGGATATGGCACACAACTTCAAAATGTTATAGTTATTTTGTGTTCTTGTCTTTATTTTCCCTATTTGCTTTGACGAAGAATGTGTATATGCCATTTGTGTTAGCTGTAGTTCCGAATATAACACAATGTACACATGTATGAGGTTTTTTTTCACATTTTTACCTCACACATTGTTTTCAATATAATGGAATTACATTCAAATAACATACAAGACAGAGGTTTAGAAAGTTATAATACTAAGTATAATCCATTATTTTCTACATACGCAAAAGCCGTTACCAAGTCTTGATTGCAGTTAGAAAAACCCCAACATTATATAGCATAAATTTACCCTTTTCCCATGCGAAGGAAGTAATACGGTTACTGTTTTGAAAAAAAATGGTATTTCTATTCTTAAGATAATGTGATACTGCTTATAATCGTCATAATGTTAGATAGTGTAATTAATGATTAGTTTAATAACAGATGTTTCTGTAATTAGTAATCGTCATGATAATTGTTTTGGTTCCTCCTTAAGGTAAATTGACAAAATCGTTTCGGACGCACTGACTCTTCAGTATTCGAAGGAATGCATTTATTTTTTGAAGATTTACATAAACTAAATAGCATGCATGGTTTTACTATTCTTTAGATAATATGATACCGCAAATAATCGTCATAATGTTAAATACTCTAATAAATGATTAATAACGTAACAGATGTTTCTTTAATTAGTAAAGGTCAAAATGGTTTCATCATGATAAAATGGACACTCTTGACATTTTAAAAGTTTTGATTTATTTTGCCTGCTGAATCTAAATATAGAAAATGGTTTCGGACTCATTGACTTCATTCTTCAATAGAGAGGACAATGTAAAAAAACTCTAAGTACTTCTTCTTGAACAACAGATATGCATCAAAGTCTAATATCCATAAATAGACAAGTAATCAGTAAATGTGCGTAAGCTTTCTTACTTACTTACTTAATCCTCTTCGTGTTTACTTGCACACGAGGCTACTACCAACGCCCTCCATTGTAATATGTCTTGTGTCTTTCTTTCCGCTTCTCCAAATTTCATTCCCATGATTCTTAGTTCGCTCTCTATTGTACGTCGCTGTGTTTCTTTTGGTTTCCCTCTCTTTCTTTCCCTCTCTGCTGGTGTCCCAGCGAATAGCTATCCTTGTGATGTCATGTTTGCCTCTTCGTAGAACATAGCCAATCCATTCCCATCGCCCTTCTTTAATTTCTGCTTTGATGTCTCGTTGTAAGGTAAGGGTGTATATTTATTTATTACTGATGATTTTTGGCCAGAAGATCTTGCAAAATTTCCGGAGACATGTATTATGGAAATAGGATAGTTTGTTGAAGTTATATTTTATAAACCTCCATGACTCTGCACCATATAGCAAACCAGATTTTACATTGCTATTATAGATTTTGATTTTTAGTGGACCTGGATATTGATGTTGTTTTCCGTATTGTTCGTAATCTGCAGAAAGAAGTTTTGGCTGTGTTTCTCTTTGCCATTATATCTTTGCTAGTGCCGTTGTCCTGGCTGATATTAGTACCTAGATAAGTAAAATTTTCACTTCTTCTATGTTGTCTCCTTGAAGTGTTATTGGTTGTGTTCTAGTTTTGTCATCAAGGCTAATTATCTGTGTCTTTTGACATTGATCATTAAACCTACAGATAGAGCAGTCTCATGTAGTCTTGATGTTTTGTTCTGCATGTTTGTTCTAGTTGTTGATAATAAACATATGCCGTCGGCAAAATCTAGATTTTCTAAGATTGTGTTCATCGTCCATCTGTTCCCAAGCGTTTGTCTCATGCACCAGTCGATGAAAAAAAAGAAGGAGAGAGATGATGCATCCTTGTCTAACTCCAGATTGTACATTAACCCAGGTGGATTGGGTCCATTGTGTAGGACACAGCTTTCCTACAACTGTCATATCTTCATGTTCTTGGTTAAAACCGAGAGCCCTTTGCATTATAATATGAGAATAAAACTTTTATTATGCATCCTATCCGTTTGAAGCGCTTTTTTATTCATCTTCATCAGGTCCGCTTAAAATGTAAAATAAACAAAAGAACAGCATGTATTATACTTGAATACGTGCATACATTTATCAAATTCAAGGAATTAGCAGGCAACACCATTATGTAAGGTCACATTTCCCAGGAAGATAAGAAACATTAGTTTTGTATGAATTCTTAAATCTTAAACCTAACAGTAAAGAAAAATGTGTTATGTATCTTGACATAAATCGTGTCTATACGAAAGCAATGACTACTGAGCTAAATGTATCAATTGGAATTTTCAGTTCACCTGCATTGTATTAACCATCTACTAGAACATCGAAATAACATTATAAATTCGAAGCTTTCGAATATTTGTTTTGCTCTTAACATGTTCAAGGTCATAAACTGCTCAGATAAATCGTATTTGAAAAGGAAGCTATATTTTAAAAGATATTTACATTGTAAAAAAGAACAAAATGCACTATATTCCCTTTTTGACACTTCACTATCAAAGTCATACAATGTCTATCATCTGTAGAGTTCGATTGGTCATAAAAAGGGGTAAGTAAATATTAATCACAAAGTCCATTTAATGTCTTGAACGACCGAAACGTTTTCACACTATCAGGACGGAATTGTTAGTTCTAACTATCTTTTTAAATTAGATAATTTAAAACATTATGTATTGTTATTCGTCATAGTCATTTTTATGTTAGCCTTGTATTTGTCGTATTAAACCGCTGACTATTTTCAAATATTTTTTTACCAAATATATGTCCTTTATTCACCTTCGAATTATGAAAGGTAACCAGCCTCACTCATTGTAACATTTGTTAAATGCAAAAGACTTGTCATATACATAATACAGAATAAATAATCACTCGTGTCGATTATAAATGCATTTATCCGAACAACTTTATTATTTATTATATTAGGAAAAATAATATCAGTGTTTTTGAACATCCACATTCACTATTTACCTCGTGATGCAGGATGTCGTGAGCATTGGTTTTTTATTTTAATTTTTCCTTATTATTCATTATTCATTGTCAAAAAGTCATAAGACAACGTTAAATGAATACACCCTATAAAAATTGTTTTACGCTACAGAAGTTCAAATGTTATATAATGCACAATGATGGCATGCATCTGTTTGTTCCAATGATTGCAGTTTTAAAAAATATAGACTTTTACACCCTTTAACAATTATTTAAAAATACAAAATTTCATAAGTTATATAACTTACAATAATCGAATGCATTTGTTTTTTTTTTAACGATAGCAGTATTGTAGATATAGAATTACTTGTTGCTTTGCATTGCATGTGCATTTCTTGTCTAATAAATTGAAATCTGATTTGTGACTATATTTTCTTAGTCAGTGATTTTTCCTCACCCATATACATAATGTATACAGTATTTTATTGCGATTCATTGCAGTAGTAAAAATATGAAATAACTAAATTTTGATGTCCGGCATTGAAGCTGTGAGTATTCCACTGTCATATAAGACCATTATCCTTTTTTAACGAGTATTCCGTGGGTATGACCAATATTTAGATGGTTTATGTGTGGATTGCACTCATGACGACAAGGAGGTAGAGCCCAGATGTTGTATCATATCAAAACATAATTCCTCAGTTTTATAATATTTTAACATTAATTTTTTGATTTGTATGTTTGAATGGGCTTAAGAATGACTGGATCTAAAACATTTTCACATGTCTCGACTGGCTGACTTGTTTTTTGCTCACATGAAAACGAAATTCATGCTGAAATCTGTCATAGACACGTGTAAAAGCATCATTCTTTACACACTAGTAACAGATTGATGCAGTCATAGGTCTATAGATATTAGATAACTTTTCAGATCTTTAACCTTATCATTTTTGTCCTATTCACGATTTAAGATATAACTAAATAATTTGCATTGAAACTAGACATTCAAAGATGAATTGAGGAAATAAAATTGAGAATGGAAATGGAGTGTGTGTCAAAGAGACAACA